>JAUIMM010000295.1:19402500-20887500 GCA_031769625.1 Taudactylus pleione
TGTTCATTAGGAGCTGAGCAGCCCCAAATTCGAGTTGAAAAACAGGTGGCACTCCTCCATTAGTGAAGAAAACGAGGTGAATTTAATCCAATAACATTGCATAGTGGTTGCTGTTTCAAGGGTACTAAAACCTTTTCATCATGACACATGCAGTGTGGAGAGCACCTATTAATATTTAACCCTGCTGTTCAGCTCGGTTCTACTATACTCATGTACTGTTCGGGTCAATATGACCCGTATCATAAAATTACGCTTAGTAAATAAACATTCAGATGAACAAATCAAAACAAACAAAAATTATGAGTGAACTGACACGAACAAATAGACCCGAACAGTAAAGCAGAGTTATTGCACTTGATACAAAAAGGTGAAAAGATGACATAATCCAAATGTAAACCAATGAACTGACACTGTATTCATAATTTTCAGAATTTTGACTGGTGAAGTAATGTGTTTTTTGAAACATTTACGGTCGCTCGCTAATCTACTATTCAAATCGGGTCATATTTAACAGAACAGTACATTAGTACTAACTACTCATAACTTTAAAAAAAAAACATTTTTTTTCTGATCATAACAAACAAATTTAATTTTGGGCCAAATAGACCTGAACAGAACAGCAGGGTTAATGTACCAATAGTCAATGGATATGAGTGGTTGTAAATTATTAAACTTATTTATATAATCAACTTTGTAATGTCATGTTTCTGAAGATATGATTAGTATGTAATTTTAACATCTACAGAGTACACCAAAAGCAATTCTAAATTCAATAAAATATTTTTAAAACCAATTCAATTGTATTAAAAGCAAAGTTTATAAAACATTTTCACATAATACATAATTAACATCAACCTTGAAAGGTATAGATTTTACTCTTGTTAGTACCCCATTGGGGTAAGGTTCTGATGTTAACTAGTTTGAAACACTGTAAGCAACAAATGGTATCACCAAATGTGTTTCGTCAATCGTGACATCTTCAGGGGTGTTTGGTTTTAGTGGTTCAGGCCTCTCAAAAAAAGGTGTATAATATATGCTTTATAGGTAGAGGTTCCTATTTAATCCTCAAGTGACAATTCTGGTTTAATATGTGAACTTTTTAAAGGTCAGCTTCCAATAAGGATTTACTGTTAAGCTTTAGACTGATTTTGTAAATTATATATATATATATATATATATATATATATAGATAGATATATCAGTACTGATCAAATGCTTTAGGCAGGTGCGGAAAAACTTCAGTAAGGGTTAGGCACTAGGGGGAGGGTTAGAGCTAGGCACTAAGGAGTGAGAGTTAGGTTTAGGGTGTGGTGAGAGGGAGATTAGGTTTGGGGACTAGGGAGGAGGTTTGTTAGGGCACCAGGTAGGGAGTGTTAGGATACTGACCAACAGCTGTTGGTAACCTATCCCTCTCAGGATGGCGGCATCAGGATTCTGACTGCCATGATACCAAGTGCTAGCATCCCAAACCCAACCCATGCCAAAGCTAGGACTTTTTTTGGCATTTAAATCACTTGAATGTGACTTTTGCTTTATGCTTTGGATTATTTTACTACTAAATATGCCCTTTGTGACTAGTTTTCCTTCTGGTCTCTTGCGAACTGAAAAAAGTTTCCTACTGTCCATTTGACCCTCTTTTTATAAGGTTTGCAGTCACCGAATTAGCTAAGCATCCCAAAAGCATATTGCTCCAATCACCATGCTTAATGGTAGAGATTGTATACTTGGAATAACACAGGTCTGCGATGATAAAGCTTTTTTAAAGAATTTATGTGATACCTATAGATTTTTGGCTTCTGAACAGGAAAATGACTCCAGATTTTGCATAAGACATCACGTTTTTTTGCAAAATGTGTATTTATAAATAAGTAATTTTTTTCATATTCTTTAAATTAATAAATATATTCTGCCTAAACTTTGTCTTAAATGCATTCAGTCGGTAGTATAGAACATTGCAATTCAGTTCTCCTCATAAAACTTCCCCCCGCCCAGTGCCAGAATAAGGTCCACATGGTCCTGGAGCTGAAATTTACAGATGGCCTAAACCCCATACTGTCTAAAAAAACATTGCACACACACAACAACTTCAACTACAAGGTGAGCTGGCGATGGTGGACCCAAATACAACAGATACAACACAGTTTTGCCCTCTACTGGCTCATTTTAACCCCTGCCTACCACCACATACACACACCATACATGCTACACACACAGGGCCTGATTCAGAGCCGGACGCTATTTGCGCTCACTCGTTCAGAAAAAGGGGCTGGATATTTAAATAGAGCGCTCGCTCTTTGCGGTCTGTTGACGCCTCTATGTCTGATCGAGCGAACGAATCATGCGATCGCTTTTTTTAACGCCCCTTGACCGCTCTCATCCTACGTCATCTCCGCTATTTATTAGATTAATCGAGTACATCGAAAGGTGTATGAATTGCTCACAGTGCTTGTGGTAGGATTTTCCTACCGCAATCATGCGAGCAGTTCAGGCTAAAAGACAACCAAGTGACGTGGTCGATGACGCTGCTTTGTTAATTATGCACACCCTTAAAACACCCATTTTGACCGTTTGGCACGCTTGCATTCGGATCTCCACTCCCCGTTTTCAAGCACCTTCCCCTGTTACCAACCACAAACGCCTCATTCTATCACTGAAATTAGCAGGCATTCGCAATTTTACGAGCACACAATTTCCGACCGCAATGATTGGTTCGTGCATGCGTATTACAACCCATACGCATGCGCAGTTGTGTGAACATCGCTCGAAGCAAATGAGCGGCCGCTTATGAGCGGCTCTGAATCAGGCCCACAGTACATATACAGTACACACCATTCATACTGTACAAGTGATTTCAAAATTTTTAGGCAATGTCAAGGATCCAAACTACAAAGAAATTGTCAGAGAAATGTTTAATAGTTACAGAAACCTTGGCTGTAATATGAATTTAAAGGTACATTTTTTGACTTCCCATATTGAGCATTTCCCGAATAATCTCGGAGACTACAGTGAAGAACAGGGTGAACAGTTCCACCAAGACATTAAAGATGTTGAAAGAAGATATGAGGGTCGTTGAGACATCAGTATGATGGCTGATTACTGCTAAATGATACACAGTGATGACACAGAAAAAGCTTATAAGCGAAAAGCAACAAAATGAAGTTTGAAGACAAAAAAACAAGAGATTAATGATTTTTTCAATAATTATGGTTTTGTTTATATTATTATTTGATTTTTTTGTTATTTTCCTATGTAATGAAGAAAAAAAAAACACAGTGATATCTAAACTTTTTTGTATTTCACAATTAATATGTCAAAAACAATTAAACTTCTTGTTTTATCGAAAAAATTTGTGTAACCCCCTTATAGGTTAATTTGATGTGATAATTTTTTTTAAAATTACTATTTCTTGATGAACACAGGCGTATAATTAAGAATATAAAAATATTATTAAAAAAGCTTTCAATATCTTACATTTCACAGACCTGTGTAATTAATAGATAATTTCAATCTCTTTTTCATCAGACCATATAATAATTTTCTATTTAGCATGCGGGTCTCACACATGCTTTCTGGCACACTATACAGTATTAAAGACTTTATAAATAGTTTATTTTTTCAATTATGCTTTACTTTACTGATAAAATGCCATTTTGTGAAGTGGTAGATTACAATATCCTATGCCAAAACTGCAAAGAAAGATAGTAACTCTGACAGAGGTTCCATAGATCTTCTGATGTCCTTTCTACATGTGCCCCACACATGTGTTGAATTATGAAGAATGGCCCATTTAGATAAATTGTAGTGCCATGATAGTAGCACTGGTGGTCTAGTGTACAGTGGTGGTGGTATAGTGTACTTGCTCTTTGTAGGGCTCAGAGTTTCCTAGTCCAACCTGTCCTCATTGACATCTTGCTGAATCCCAGTTGCAGCATCATCCCAGACCAACATTTATTTCCCCCTCTTTTGGGTTTATTTCACCTTCTATTTTGCTGACCACTTTTTAGGTTTGGCTTTCCCAGTTACACTCTGTGACCTACCTGCTCTAGAGTTATAGTATTCCTGACTCTAAACTCTTCACCTAAAGCATCTCCTATGGATCCCACCCATAAGGATGGTCGCCTCTGCCTCACTTTCAGCCACCTCAGTGACATCTGTAACATCTGCATTTCCATCTTCATACTGTCCAACTGCAGTATCATTTCCTTCTACCTCTCCCTACATCCTGCTTGCCAACTCATACCAAAAGTCATATGCACACAGTAGTGCCTTACTATAGTTAATCGCAGTCACTTCATGACCTGTCTAGGAAACCTCCTCAATTCAAATTCCTCCCAGTCCTTCCCCAATTGTCAACCCTGGCAATCCCCACTACTTTAAAATTGTTTGTGTTCTGTTGATAGGCAGCAGAGAAAATTCCATTCTTAATCTTAATATATTCACTGCAAATGCATCCTCTCTTCCTACTACATTGCCCTCTCTCTTACCAGACAAACTTCTTTCAAATCCCTCATCTACTGTACACCCTGTCCAACAACCTTTATCACATTTGAGCCATGGTTAACTTGCTTTTCTGTGCTACCTCTGAACCAATCACCTGCTCACACACTACTTAGGACCATTTGCATTAAATACACCATTCACTATTTGCATTAAAGATAGAATAACCATCACCCACCATGATATCTCAACTCACTAGATCAGCATATTTGCTAATTTGCTACTATAACTAAGTATGAGAAACTTATTTACTCTTTTTCTTTACCCTCACCCTGCCCATCTAAACTATGTTCCCTACAATCCCTCTTTTCCAACAACTACCACCAAATTTTACACTGTATAGTAGTGTCTTCTCCTAATTCTTAACACATATGCTTATCTCTCCATTTCTCAAAAAACGTATATATAGACCTGACCGCTCTCTAACTACCTTATTTTTCTGCTACCAGTTGCTTCAATTATTATTGAATGTCATCAATTGACTAACCCAATGTGACTCCTCTCTCTCTCTGTACAGTCTGGCTTCTAACATTTCCTCTCTACCAGATTTGATTGCTCTATTGTGATCATTGACCAACATGTACTTTAGTAAAGTTAAATGACTATTTCTTCCTTCTCATACTCAGACCTCTTTACTGATTTCAACAATATTTGGTCTCCATGCCTTAATGACACTGATGTCTGCTGTTTTGTCTTCTACCACTCTGTTTTTGCCTTTCACTTAATCTCACTGTTGGGGCCCTGAAAGGCTCTGTTCCCTGCTTTCTTTGCTTTTTTGACCTCCAATATTACCTCTACACAGATGCCCTCCAAAGCTACCTCTCCTTTTCTGACCTCTGTCCCTCTTTCTTATTACAAAATGTATGTATAAATGCCTCTCTGCTTTTTCTACCTGATGACCCAAATCCACCTAATACTTAATATGTCAAAATCTCCTCTTTGAAATTAATTTGTCCAAATCTGAGCTCATTATCTTTCTACTACTATTAACACTACATACCCCCATATATTTTTCCCACGTGGTTGACAATATTATGCTCTGTCCTGTATCCCTAGGTACACTCTGAAAATTCAGTTTACATAAGCATTTAAATCTAAAAAATAAAGGAGACAACTAGTGGTAAAGGACACAATTCATGGGAGACATTACAGTATTATACCTGTTGCTTTGATGTCATCATTGACTTAACCATCAGCTTCACTCCTTACATCCAATTCCTTAATCAGTCTTGCAGACTCCTCCTTGGCAACATTGCCAAAATATGCCCCTTCCTTACTCAGAATATAACCAATACCCTCATTCATTGACTCGCAAATAGACTAATGTAACCTCATCCTTACTGGCCTTCCAATCACTCACATTTCCCCTTTACATTCCATTCAAAGTGTAAATGTAAGTGTCATCCAAATGATTTCTGTTTCTCTGGCTAGAGGATGAGCAGCATCTGTATACTACAATGTGTTTCAGCATTTCAGGGCTTTCCTCAGGGAAATGTTGAACATTAATACTAACCCCTGCAACATTTAGACACTTTATTACAATACTGTATGTTATTGTAACATTTATTAAATTTAGAGTGGGTCTTGCTGCAAACCTCAGTACCCCATGGATTATAATAATATATAATTTTGTGTGATTGTATTGATCCAGAAAACCTGTCTACTATTTAGTCTAATTGAATTTATAGTTTGTTTTGTTTTCTGTTCTTTTCCTTCCACTTTTCCTAGCCAGCATAAATACATACACCACAGAGTTCTGATTATGGAAATAGAGGTAAAGTGCAATAAAGTCTTACTGGACTGAACTCACTTGCAGATCCCCAAAGCTACACATACATTAACCAACTCACGTTAAAAAATAGACTTTACTGCAATTTCCTATTATTTACACTTATATGCACATCATTCACCTTTCTCTCCCAGAAATATTCCCCCAAAACACTCATTATGTCCTGTATAAATATTTCTCTCATGTTTAACTTACCATTTTAAGACAAATTCTAGGAGATCCAGTTAGGGGATATTCAAATGTGATATGTGGGGAGCATGGCATCATGAATTGAGTCATTGTGGCATTACCACCATTGTGATGTACAGTAGAGCTGCAATTCATCACATTATGTTGCAAAGTGAGGTATGATGACACCATTCACAGTGAATATCCTCAGGGTCAAGATCCCACCCACTACACTGGGGACGTGGGCAGGTTTAAGGAGGATTGTAAACTCTCCTGGGGCCTGGACAAAATTTGGGAGTCTCCAGGGCATTCTGGGAGAGTAAACCAATATGGAAAAACTTGACAGGCATTTATTCATGACAACTCAAGGGAATTCTACTAAATTATGTAAATATAATAATAAGTTACCGCAACTTTGCATTTTGGTCCATGCTACAAAGTCCTTACAGTAAATTTTTATGAGATTCAATATTTATTACCATGAATAGGTAACTATATTCTTTATGTTGGTGGGAGACTGAGATACCACTCTATTTTTCTTTAAAAAGCAAAAGTTTACATGTTATCCATCCATATTTGTATTGCAAGACAGCACAGTTAATTGTTATTACATATTGTAGAACCACAGTTTATACTTTAGATGAGAATTCTAACAGTGGATTACTTTATTTAGTGATAATTACCAAAAATCAGAGAATGGAGACAGGACTTGGTGTAAGCTATAATCAGGGGACTGAGTCTAGGATAGGCTCCCTATTCTATTTGTACATGGATAAACTTTCGGTGCCAGTATTCAGACTATCGGCATCCCACATGAAGGGAAACCGGCTACATCCCGAATAAATCTGGATTATGTATGAAATGATGACATTTCACATGAAAAACTTGCAACTGTCATGTGTGCCTTGCATAAATTGGTTAATCTCAAACATACACATTTCTTAATTCTAGACTGATTTTCAGACAGTATTTTTTTCATTAATATATATTTTTGGCCAATTTTGCAACCATTTTACTGTATATTGTAAACATTATATACACTTATCTCAAACTGTAAAATTCAATTTTCCAATGCCATAGATAACTTAAAGAAACATTTTTGTTGTGCAAAGTGATAAGCAAGCCAGCTATGTGCTTTGATTCCAAGCTGTAGGTTTTTTAATTAATTTTTATTACCTGGTCTGTGTTTTATTTTGTAAGGCTTATTTCTTCTTACAAAATTACTCCATGATAGTGGGATGTTTGTGAAAGGTCAAACTAATCAAATTAATTTGAATAATACTGTTTTAAAAAAGCCATTATATCAATCTAGTTTTATGATATTTAAAATAATCAATAGCAAACTAATTAATACAGTAAGCAATAAAACCCACAAAATGCCTGTTACCATAATGTTATCCAAATTAGATAGTTGTGAAACCTTCTTAAAATGAATCCCAAATTAATTTTAATGATAAAAAGTGAAAAGGGTACATTTCTGGAATGGTGTGCCAGAAATTAGGTATAAATTCATTAATTAAAATAACTGACATATGTGGATCTGGTGTGAACTCATAACAAAATGACTTCCAGTAATTTGTAAGTTTTTTCTTACTAAGCTTTGGAGTTGCTGCCTAATTGAAACTAAATCGGCGAAGATTGCAGTCTAAAAAAACAGTATTTACTATGTACTGTATCGGTTTTGACTGTCATTTGTCATCCTCCGTTGATACCGGTCAGATTTAAACCCCCTATACCACAGCAAAGCCGATGGCAATCCACCAAAAATCTGTGATGAATTTAAAGCATGCCAGTGATAGGGGTTTGAAGCACAGCACAGATAGGGGAAAAAACAGTGTGGGGTCCCCCTTAGTTATGAATAACAAGCACTAAGCTCTGCCATAATAGCAGCCAGTCCCAAACTGGTCAGCCATGGAATGGAATATCTAGGGAAGTGGGAACCCCCTAAAAATGTGATCTCCCGTTCCCATGGTCAACTAGTCCTGGGCTCTTCTCAACATCCCTGGGGCTTTGGGTGAGGAGGTAATCATGTTTTTAAATGTTTAAATAATAGTTTTCTCTACAGGTGGACTACAGGTCCCAGAAAGGCTGCCCAGGCATGATGGCACTTAGCAAATGACAAGTGCCAGTCTGCCCAGACATCAAGGCCTGTTAGCTCCTTACTCCACCTGTAAAAAAGATTAAACAAAAGATAGAAGAGACACACACCAAATATTGTATTATTTTAATAAATAAAAACACCCTGACACAACCCTCATTTACCCAGAGGCAGGTTTTTTAATTGGGTGGGTTTGCCATTGGCTTTTTGGTGGGTTCTTAGCTCAGCATGGGTACGGGATGCCGGCACTTTGGATCCAGGTGGTAAAAATCCCAATCCCGGCATGCCAACAGGGTTATGATACCGGCAACTGTCGGTTGGGATCCTAACCCTCCCCCTTTCCCTTACCCTCCCTCCATGTATTAAATGCCACCAAGACTCTTCTCCTCTTCTCTGGCAGCTGCCGGTGCATTTTATCCAGTGACCTCACATCACTCTGCGCTGAGGGAGCTCCCAGAGTCATGGAGATGGCAGAGTGTCCATGTAAGTTTGGGCTCTGTTGTAGGGAGGGAGTGCCTAATTCATGTATTATATACAGTATATATATATATATATATATATATATATACACACAGTATATATAAAGTATATATATATATATATATATATATATATACACAGTATATATATACAGTGTGTATATATATATATATATATATATATGTGTGTGTATATATGATAATACACATACATGTGGGTAAGTGCCGTTATGTTACTAGCTGTGCTGACACTTACATTTGCATGCTTTTAATTTAATATAGCTAAGCACCAGAGGCTTTTGTTTGTGTATGTTATATATATATATATATATATATATATATACACAAAAAACATCTTGTGCTTCGATATATTAAATTAAGAACATGCAAATAAAAATGTCATCACAGTAAGTAATGTAACAGCACTTATGAATGATTGATTTGTGCCCCCAATAGGTCCAGCCCTCCCTGTCTCTCACCCCCAAAGTAGCTCCACCCACATCCACAGCTCCACCTACTTCTGCCCCATACCCCGGGGCAAGTGGAGCCCTGCCTAATTTGTCAGTACCGGGTCCTACCATTTCTGATGGAAACCCTGGGTGTCAGGATTCCTGCATCGGTATTCTAAGTGCTTGTATCCCATTTTTCGGGAAACTGAAAGTATTCCCTAAACCTGACACAGTAAAATCACTGTTTCTATTCTTGTAATTAAAAAACAAGAATAGTGAGCCAATGTCCTGTTGTGTTTTAATGTAAATTTTTTGGTAGGTTTCTCATCGGATTGGCCTTTAGTAAATGAGTGGATTGAAAAACCGACAGAAAAACACCCCTCATAAAAACACTGGTCATTAATAAATATAACCCTAAATCTTTTCTTTATGAGAGGCCTGGCAGGTCCCAAATTTAACATTGATCCCTTAATTAATAGAAAATGTAAACTAATATATTAAACAAAATTTCTAAATAAATTGCATAATGGTAGGCGAAAGCTGATTAGGCTTGAGAATAGGTATGAATCCTAGGTTTTTTGCTGATTGGTTAGCATGACAGCCTTGTTGCTGGGTAGTTTAGTTTAATTGGGTGTTTCCTGGTTTAGTTTTGGCCAATGCTTTTCTCAGTGGAGTGGTTTTGAAATTATGGTATATTAAGGATGTTCTGGGTAGAAGACAGCATCTTTTACATTTGGAATCTCCTGGTGGCTGAGTATCAATCTCTTTGGTTTGACCTTTCTTTCATATCACAGTCTCCTTCTTGGCTTTACCACATTTTCCCTTGCCTCATTTCCCTTTCTGTGCACTTTCTAACCATTCCCCATCATCATAGAAGTGCTTTTTCCCCCGCAGGCTGGCCGATTTTGCATGCCCTCCGCATGCCGTGGCTGCCTCAGAACACAGGCACAGGTCCCCTGTGCCCTGTCCCTCTCCCAGCTGGTAGTGAGGGTTCCTAACCTCCCTGTGCTCACAGCTCCCGCCAGCATCACTGCCAGCTCTGGCAAAGTGGCCGCAGCCATTGATGCTGGCCATGCCATCTCCCCAGCCACAAGGTTGGGCCCTCCAAGCTTAGACTCAGAGGGTCTGTTGGCCACCCCAATAGTGCCCCGCTCCCCATTCATGTGGCAGGGCGGGCGTCCCCTCTCCCCCTGCCATGGGCACCAGTGTTTTAGCTGCGATGGCTGCCCTGGTGGCCATTACATCTGCGATGGCCATAGTGGGACCCACACAGATTATGCAGCCTCCTAGCATCCCTGATAGCGATACTTATCTGGCCTCCCCAACAGTACTGCAGGCTTGCACGCCCCCCTTCTTCCTCTCATCAGCTCCCTTTGCAGCCACCTGCTATTTCCCTTGGTACCTTTTTTTGGCTCACCACATGTTGCCCCTTTTCCTTACCCCTCCTGCCCCCAGTCTACCTGGAGTTCAGGGATTGCCCCCCCACTATTTTTCCCTCTGCCTCCATTGATCACCCTGCCACCTTTCGTGGCGTCTGTCTAAATAACGAGGTGCTAAGGACAGTGTCTATTCCTAAGGAACCTGATTCCGGTAAATTTATTGATTGTTTTATTTGCTCACTGATGAGATGAAGAAAGGTTTGGCGCAAGCTGAGAAACTAAGGGGGGTTGGTGAGGAGGATTTTTGTAACAATAATATGTGGCTTAAGGGTATGCTTATTTTTTCAGCCTGTTATTTTGAAACACATGCTGAGGAGCATGTGTATGTGCTTAGGTATATTTACCTGGTGCATAATATGTACACTAGGTCCAGGGGGCTTGCTTGGAAAGAATATGATCCACAGTTTAGAATAAAGCAGGATAGAAAACTTGTCATGCCTTTTGGCGTTAATGATGTGGAGGTGTGGCTGGAAGATTAACAGCAGAATAAGTCAGCCCCTGATTCAGTGCAGCCCCATAAGACCCCATTATGTGCCAGGGCAGGTGCATCTGGTGAGGCAAAATGGAAGTGTTTTGCTTTTAATGACTCCCAGTGCCCTGGGGGTTCTACCTGTCATTTTTGCCACTCATGTCCCATCTGTGGTGGTGAACACCCGGCCAAAGATTGCCGATGCAACTTTGGGAGTGTTGCCTCCAATAATGGAGATGGCTCTAAATCCGCTGGTTAAAGCACAGTCCCCGATTTGTGTAGTAGAATTGTCCAAATGGCTGGATTGGTATCCCATCAGGGTAGATGCTGCCTTTTTGTTACAAGATTTTATTTATGGTTTTACCCTGCCCATTTTTGGTTCGTTGAAGATCAAGGCACCTTGTAATTTACGTTTGGCATTAGAATTCCCTGATATTTTGCATTCTAAGTTGGATGCTGAGGTATCGTTGGGATCTTTGTATTTCTCCTTTGGGTGTGGTCCCTAAAAATCTTCCTGGGACGTACCACCTTATTCAACATTTATCTTACCCCATGGTAGTTCGGTTAATGATGCCCTGCCTGAGTCTGCCTGAAGGGTTATTTATCAAATGTTTGAAGAGGCCTTAATGCTGATGAGTGGTTTTGGATCAGGAGCTTTGTCGGCAAAGCTTGACATTGAATTGGCCTTCTGCTTGTTGTCTTTGCATCTGGATGCCATGCAATATATGGGTTCTCATTTAGGATCTGAGTTTTATATGGATAAATGATTACTCATGGGCTGTGTGGTCTCCTGTGCCTATTTTGAGAAATACAGTTCCTTTTTATATTGGTGCATTCATCCTGACACTGGAAAACCTGGTATTGCGCATTATTTAGACAATTTTCTCTTTATGGGTCCAGGTGATTGTTTGGTCTGTGTGGACCTCCTCTTTTCTGCTCAAGCATTGTTTAGAGTGTTAGGTGTTCCTGTGGCTCATGACAAATTGGAGGGTCCATCTTCTTGTTTGTCTTATTTGGGCATCGAAATTGACACCGTGGCTGGCTGCTGTTGGTTACCACAGAAGGCTTTGAAATTGCTTCAGCAGAAAGATGTTTGCTTGAAAATGGATAGGGTCAAATTGCATGCAATTCAGTCCTTATTAGGGTAATTTAATTCTGCTTGTCACATCATTCCCTTGGGCAGAGTTTTTTGTTGGAAATTATTAGAGATGGCTACGGCCGGAGCACAGTTGCCACATCATCACGAGCATTGTCTTCCTAGATTAAGGAGGACCTTCACATTGGGTGAGGTTTCTGGTGCAATTTAACAATGAGCGCATTTGGCCTTTGCTTCCCAAGGCAAATGCTAATTTGCAGTTGTTCTCTGAAGTGGTCGGCTCGTCTGGTTTCGGTGCCTTTTTCAATGGGGAAAGGTGTGCTGCACCCTGGCCAGTGACATGGCATATGGAGGGCCTTATGGGCAATTTATTGTTCTTAGAGTTGTTCCCGATTGTCATGGCAGTGGAACTTTGAAGTGTTCAATTGCAAGATCAGCACATGGATTTCTGGTGTGACAATCTGGGAGTTGAACATGCCATTAATAACCAGAGAGCTTCTTCTCTGGCTTTGCAGCTGCTTAGGCATCTGGTTTTGTATTGTTTGAAGGCAAACATTTGTTTTAGAGCACTTCATTTTCCTGGTGTTTCTATTGAAATTGCGGATGCTTTGTCTCACTTCTGCAGTGGGGTTACTTTGCCCTCTGTATGTGTGGCAGATTATCAGGCCAGCATAGGAAGCTTGGTGTGGCGGTCGCTGGCTCCAGCAACTGTGAAATCATATGCGGCTGCGTGGCAGGACTGGCAGGCTTACAGCCTTGAATTCCCTCTGGAGGGTAAGTATTCTGAGGTTTGTATGTTAGATCTCATTTGGGGGTATTACCGGCGAGTCCGGTCCAAGACTTCAATGGCCTGTGCACTGCCTGTCATCTCTTTTTTCTCTAAGTTGAAGGGTCTTCACGATCCCACTAAGTCATTTATAATGGCCAAGGCTCTAAAAGGGTGGGCTAAGGAGTTTCCTGTTAGTGCTAATTCTCGCAGGCCCATTGATTTGCATCTACTTAAAGATTTACTTGCAGTTATGGACAAAGTTGCATCTGATGTTATTGAAGCTTCTCTTTTCCATCTGGCTTTGGCTGTGGTGTTTTTTAGGGCATTTCGAGTCAGAAAACTAGTTGCGTCCAGCAAGACATCACTTCTTTCTGGCTTGTTTTTAAAGGAGATAGCAGAGCGCACGCTCTGAATGAGGGCCGTCCTCCATAATTATGGAGCGTCCTCCTGGATGCTCATATAGCTGAGGGTCACCACGCACAGCCTATACGAGCGTGCAGGTTGATGGCCGCGATGGTCTTGACCATCGCGACCATCGCCACTGCGAGCCGGAGCCTGCGGTTGAGTTTCTCAACCGCAAGGCCCGGAGTGATTTTGGCTCTATCAGAGCCAAAATCACTCCCACTGACATCACTAGTGATGTCAGTGGGCTGGCTTCTGATGGTAGGCGTTCCCTTGGGAACGCCCCCGTCTGGGAGGCACGACCCCGGCACGCCCACCAAAGGGGGCGTGCTGTCAATCAACATCGACAGCACGCCCCCTTTGATCAGACACAACAAGCAAAGGAAAGTCCTTCGCTCATCGCGTCTGGCGCATGCGCACGACGGATCTCCCGCTGTCGTGCGCATGCGCAGTGCACACCATCGACCCACTTGCGAGTGGACAGTAGCTTGCGAGTGGGTCTGAATCAGGCCCATAGTTTTTAGAGACTGCAGTTTTGTGTAGGCTCTGTTTTACCAAAAAAGATCAGTTGGGGAGGGGTAGATGGATCATGCTGCCATGTCAGGTTGATCCACTAGTTTGCTCTGTACATCTTGCATCTATTTATATGGCCTTCACCAATATGGTGGGGCCCAATGGCTAGTTCATGCTAATTTAAACTCTCTTTCCAATTCCAGGGACCTCTATCTGGCCCACTTTGTGTTCACAGGTAGGTTTTTTATGTTTTCATATTCACATGGGTTACCTGTTTCCCTCTTACATCCTTGCTAGTTAGTTGCTATGTTTTATGTTATGTATTCGTTAGGGCTTGGTTTTGGTGTGGTGCTCACATTCAGGGTCTGTTTTTTTTTTAAGTGGAAGAAATTGAAGACAGAAATGTGTGGCATGTTGGCCACTCCTACAGATTTGGGTAGTGGTGGATCGTTTTGGTTAAGAAGCATAGTTTGGCATTACGTGCTAGTTTACTTCTTGGGGGTCACCAGGTGTGATGGATAAGTGTACGTGGATTGAGCTGTTATGCTTTGATGGATTTTCTGGTTTTGTCTGCAGCTCAGTGGGGTGTTCCTGATAGGTTGGTTTTGCATGTAGGAGGCAATGATCTTGGGCAGATGCAAGGTTTGGAGCTGATTGTGAGACTGCATGGAATTTTGGATGCCAGCACCCCCACACTGAGGACACTGATGGCTCTGCTGACACTGCCAGCACCCTGCACTGAGGACACTGCCAGAACCCCCACACTGCCGCTACCCATACTGATAACACCATCAGCCCCCCATGCAATGCTGACACTGCCAGCACTTCCACACTGAGGACACCACTGACACCCCCACACTGCTGACACCACCAGCACACATACTCTGAGGACACCATTTGCATTCTCATACTGAGGACACCGCTGCATCGGGATCCCCGCACTGCAGATACCGCTTTCACAGTAAATGCACTATTGGTTTATCCAACCCACACTGTATCTGACCTGCACTGTATCCAGCCTGCTCTGTACCTGACCTGCACTGTATCCAACCCACACTGTATATCGCACTGTGGGCCTGATTTAGACCCACCGCGAGCGCTGAGCGCTCGCAACTGGGTCAATGTTGCCCAAGTGTGCATACGCACAATGGAGGCGGCTCCATCATGCGCATGCATGAGACCCGAATAACGACAGCCAAGCTATCGTTATGGGTCTCGCACCAAAGGGGGCATGCTGTCTATGGTGATTGACAGCACACCCCCTTTGGTGGGCGTGCCGGGAACATGGCTGCCCAGATGGAGGCGTTCCTTTGGGAATGCCTACCATCTGGGGACGGCCCCACTGACATCACTAGTGATGTCAGTGGGAGTGCTTTTGGCTCTGATAGAGCCAAAAGCACTCCAGGGCTTGCGGCAGCGAGACCCTACCGAAAGGGTCTCATCACAAGCCCAACGGTCGCGATGGTCTTGACCATCGTGACCATCATTTTGGCCACTCACTATAGCTGTGGGTGATCACCCACAGCTGTGCAAGTGGCCAGGAGATAAGGACGGCCCTGATTCAGAGCTAGCGCTCTGTCAGAGCATCCAGCTCTGAATCAGGGCCCATGTCCAACTTGCACTGTATCCAACCCACAATCTATCCCGCACTGTACCCAACCCACATTGTATCCGACCTGCACTATAAACTGCAATGTATCAGACATGCACTGTAACACAATCACACTGCACCCCGCACTGTATCCGACCTGCACTGTATCAGACCCGCACTGTATCCCAGACTGTATCTGACCTGCACTGTAGCCAACCCACACTGTATCCCACACACAAAAAAACATTGCAAGGGTAATACAGAAGCTGAAATTCATACAATTTAACTTTTTGAATGTACCAGAAGAATTACTACTGGTTTTTATTTTTGTCCACTGATCAGCATGTATTCATCACTATTGGAAATATTCTGTTCTGTTGCATTTAGTAATTGCATGTCATGGACTTGATCACACCCCCTAGCAAGTTGCTGATCATCATCACTGTCTGTAAATATATGCACAGGGTGTACAATTTATTACTGGCAGTATGTAAGGCAGTATCCCACTAAGGATACGGTGGCAGCAGTCACTGGGAACAAGCATGTTGTACCAGTTCCAGAAAAGCAGCAGCAGCATGAGGAGATGTGTCCCCAGCAGGACACATCAGTGGCCGGTGCTGGGACAGTGTGTCTGTTCCCAGCGCCAGTCAAATAGCAGCAGCAGGTGAAAACTGTCTCCAGGCGTGAGCTGATTTAAAGTCACCACCTGGTAGCCTTGATGCAACTCCAGTTTGAATTTTGTACTGGCTGCAAGTCAATCATGGCTTGTAGACTGGCAACCAATAGGAAATGGCCACAGTGAGCCAAAACCATCTCACCATGTCATGGCTAGAAAAGCCAACTGCTGATGTCAGGTGCCTTTGCGAGGAAGAGCTAGTTCAGAGGGGGAGGGAGCAGAGTACAGATGCCATGTAAAGAGTACCTGTGGCTGTGGAAGAGGCCAAAAGATGATGTGATCAAAGAAGAAGATACAAGGCACTTACTGGATGCAGCTAAGAAGAGGTGGCACTGCTGCAGGATGGGCCAGTGGCAGAAGAAAGAAGCAGGGGGGAGAACGGGGAGAGTGCTGTAAGTGGGGGAAGCAACACAGCTAAAGAAGTTCACCACTGCCGCCTCTCCCAGCATATAGGTAGGCCCTCTAAGGCCTACTATTAACCCTTCCTAAACTACCAGGTGTCAGGCATTAGGCCCATGTGTACAGTCAGGCCTAAGGCCTGTAGGCAGGCAGAGAGTCCATGTCACAGATAAAGTAAGTACTGCAAAGTAGGTAGGCCAGGGCCTCATACCCATATAAGTGACTCTGGCTACTAGGTCCAGGTCACTTTAACTCCTGATTAGGCACTAGGCCAGAGCCCACTGAGAGCAGCTCTGGGCAATTGTGCAGCTCTGAGCAATTGTACACTGCTGGTATAATTGTGCAGGCCCAATGGCCTGTCTAATTCGGTACAAGGCCCATGGGCACAATGCCAGTGGGCACATCATTACCCTAGTAATTAGGCCCTGGTGATGTTATAGAAGTGTGTTCTCAGAGAGGCAGTCCATGCACTCATATGTTGGGAGGCTGGGCCAAACTGGGACTAAATTTAGGCCCTTACATTTAAAACACACAGGCCCAGAACAATTCAAAAATATATGAAAAATGTACAGTGGTCTCAGGGGTAATTTTGTCACTCCAGGGGTCCCGAAAGTGAGGATTGGCCCTTGGGACCACTCTATGTGCAGTGCCGGCTCCCTCACTGTGTCAGGAGCCGAATGCTGGATGACACCTGGTGCGGCCTGCTCTCCCCGCACCGTCCTTAAGACACCACTGAGTATACATCATTCTTTGTATTTAAATACACACAACAGAGGACATCCTGCATAGGATTCAAACATGTGCCATAGTCATACATGTTAGGTAAAGATGGCACTTTATTGGTGTACAGTAGGTTACACACAGAGAAAAGGGAAGGACTTTTCCCAATTGACCAAGCCATAGCTTAGCAGTTGTACAGGTTATGATATCATTCATTGTAGGAATTTTTTTGGGCAGGGCTACTGAACATAGAGGAGGACACCTCTGTGCACACCAAAGCAGAGCTGTTACTACACATTTTGGTGCCCTGTGTACATAAAGAACATTGTTGCTGCCATCCACAATTGAAGAAGGGAGAGTGCGCTCTTTCGAATAACAGGTGTGTTCTCACTGGGAAGGGGCATGACCACACAACAGTACCTCCAATACAAATTACACAGCCCTGTAGTGTTCCTTATTCACATTATGCCACACAGAGCTCTTTGGCACTACCTCACACAGAGCCCACTCACATTATTTCACACAGTAGTACTCCTTATAAACATTATGCCACACAGTAGTAGTCATTACAGACATTATGCCACACAAAGCAATGCCCCTTAAAGCACATTATGCCACACAAAGTAATGCCCCTTAGAGCACATTATGCCACACAGTAATACCCCTTAAAACACATTATGCCACACACAGTAATGATGCTTAAAACACATTAAGTGTGTCTGTGTCTCCTCTCTCACCAGCAGCTTATCCTAGCAGTCCTTCTAGCAACACTCTGCCCCTGTGTCTCCTCTCCCACCAGCTGCTTAACTCCCTCTTGTCCCTCTAGCAGCAGCTCCCTTCCCCTCTGTACCCCCATCCCACTAGCAGCAGCTTATCTCCCCCTTGTTCCTCTAGCAGAAGCTTATCTCCCCCCAAGTCCCTGTAGCAGCAACTTATCTTCCCCCAGCCCCTTTAGCAGCTGCTTATCTCCCCCATCCCTCTAGCAGCTGCTTATCTCCCCCCATCCCTCTTGCAGCAGCTTATCTCCCCCCATCCCTCTAGAAGCAGCTTATCACCCACTTGTCCCTCTAGCAGCAGCTTATCTCCACCCACCTTCCCTCTAGCAGCAACTTATATCCTCCCCCCTGTCCCTCTAGCAGAAGCTTATCTATCCCCCTTTTGAAGGGGAGTAACTCACCTTATAAGTCTTCATGCCAGGCACCTGCCCCTCTTCGCAACTCCTCAGTCAATGAACTCAGTTGTGGCAGTGATTGCATGATGTCAAATATCTCATGCCACAAAAGGAGCCACCTGGATGCAGGCCACACCCAATGTAAGTGACAGGAGGGGCAGGCTGCTGGTGAAGGATGAGGAGGAACAGCCATGGAACTGGGAGTCGAGAAGGGGGAAATTGCACCCCTCAATGGCACTGGCTGGACCAGCCCATCTGGCCATTAGCACTTCCGGCATTTGCCAGAACTGCCAGATGGGCAATATATCCCTGGCAGGAGGTAGAGCTGCGTGGCTTCCACCCTCTAGTTACATCCCTTCCCCTAGATGGAGGGCTCTCTGGCCCCCCACTGAAAAACCCTGGTTTCCCACCATATTTATTCCCACACCTTAATTCATCACATGAGAGAGTGAAGGATACTAGTTCTTCAGTTAGGAAAAGGTCAGGGCCAGCTGAAAGTAGGGATGAGGAAAGTAGGAAAGGGTACTACTAATCAATTACTATTGTTCTCTCATGCTGTGGTGTGTGTTGTTTGTTAATTGTCTTGTCCCCACACAGGAGGGAAAGAGAAAATATACTAAGGGTTTATGTTATAGATAGTGCATCACATCTGTCAGTTAGGTTTGTTTGTTTCATCAGGCCTGAGAGTTTAGGGTAGGATATTGTTTATATTATTATTATTATTATTATTATTATTATTATTATTATTATTATTATTATCCTTTATTTATAAGAGTTCCGCAGTGCCTTACAATGTACATAAACAAATGAGCACACAAGAAAACAGTTGTTAACAGTACAAACAATGCAGGACAGATACATGATTAATACATTGCTGTATAACACTTAGATAAGCAGCATGGTGTCGGCAACCAAGGGTGGGGTACTGTTGTATATTAAAGTATAATCAGGTGAAGGAGAAGCACATGAGGGAAGAGGGCCCTGCTCATGAGAGCTTACATTCTAAGGGGAGGGTGCAGACAGACAGGGGTGACACAGATGGGCTGGAAACAAGGGTGACCGTAATATAACATATATGGAAAGGTTAGTTTAAACTTAAGAGGAAAGGACAATGAGTTTATCAAAATTTCATCAAGCCTCAAGATTTGGGGCCACAAACAAGGTCCATTAGAGGGGTCAACATGCTGTGTCGTTTGGTATGGCATAGTTGGAGTGGATAAGCAGATTGCATGAGGAGGTCAGGAGGGATGTGAGCAGCTGGGGATCCAGGTACAGGCATAATCCATAGGCATGTTGGAAGTGTGGTGGTTTTTAAAAACAGTCCTTAATAGCAGGAATAGTTGATTTGTTAGTTTCTCCTTCTGTTCTCCTCCTGTTTAACTCCTGAATAACTCCGGCTTCAATTTAAAAATTCTAGTTACACTTCAAATATAAGCACTCTTGCAAATGCAGCCCTGGCTTAGCAGCCCAAGATGTAAGTAATAAGTATGGCTGAAACCAGGTGTCCACACTGATTCAACCCCTCCCCAAACAGTAAAGGGTCAGCAAGCAAGTAAACAAATGGTCAGAGGACAACCCATAAACACAGATACAGAGTTATTTCCTGCCTTGGTACAAATTTTAAAACTATATGAAATTCTCTATAGTTAGATTACCTAGCAATTTAAAAGGCTGTGTAATAGAAACACCAAGCAGCAAGATATGTTGGTTAGAGTAGTTTGATTACCTAGCAATTTTAAAGGCTATGTAATAGAAACACCAAGCAGCAAGATATGTTATATAGTTAGATTTGTGTGGCACAAATTTAGGATAGTAGAGAGCAACTGCATGGTTGTCTTTTCTTACAGAGCATTGTAAGATCTATGGAGTCAAAGAGATCAGAATAGCTAGCAATAAGAACCTTCTGTGTTTTTGTGTTCCTATTTCTGTCTTTCTCTTATTCTTGCAGACAATGGGCTTTGTACTCTGGTGCAAGGTTGAGTTTTAATGGTGAGCAAGTACCCATAGCTGTTACCCAACAGCCTGAAGGTCAGAGGGTGCGATGCAAAGTATGCCACAGGACTACACCTGCATGGCAGCAGGCAACACCACACACCGCAAGCCCCTCTTATAAGTACATAAAAGCATACTTAAAACTGCATTACAGCTGTACATCAGCTGGTATTCATACAATTAATATTGATTTGGTGTATTAAAATTTATATTATTTATATTGGTTGATTATTTTATTCCTACTGATAGTGACAAATACATTTATTGTTTATGTGATGATTGTTCTCTTGTTGGTCTGTGATATAATTACCACTGTTTTGTAAGTATAAATTGTCTGATAATGTCAGTCATTATTCACTGTTTCAGCATCATCTTCTGATATATGTTTGCTGTTAAGAGATATCATCATTTAAAATATAAGCAATCAAATGGATCTAGCTGATGTATTGCCATTTCAAGCACCCATAGCAGAAATCTGAGGCAAACAGTCATGTTGAAATGAGTCACATAAATTCTGTGGAGCAAGCTGACTTAGACATAGGTTGCATCAATAAATTGAAGAACACCCACAATAAAGTTATATTTCCTTTATGTAGTGTCCCTGTAGTCACAAATTCAGAAGTACTGTAGCAACAACAGAAGCATTTAAACAAAAAGCAAGATTTTTACTAATAGGTTTAGCTAGAGTAGACAACCCGCACTTGTCAATGAATACAAAACAGTTAACAGCAATGGAAGCTTTTCTCGTTCTCTTTACATCTGTCATGCTCACTGCAGCATTTTCTGTGACTGAACCTTTTACAGTGACAATAAGCCAATAATGGAGAAATGTATACCAGCTCAAAATGACAGGGCAAATTCCATGAGGAACAGCTAAGTTTAAAGCTTTTAAGGCTATATACATATTTACCCATGCATAATAGAATGAGGCAAATATTCCTTAGGGGTTTTGAAAATATGTATCATCTTTTTCCATAATAGTAAAAATAATTGAAGTAAAAAGACATACAGCCATATCCAAAAGTTTTGAGAATGACATAAGTATTGGTTTTCACAAAGTTTTCTGCCTCAGTGTTTTTAGACCTATTCGTCAGATGTTACTAGATGGTATACTGAAGAAAAATTACAAGCATTTCATAAGTGTCAAAGGCTTTTATTGACAAATACATTGTTTATGCAAAGACTAAATATTTGCAGTGTTGACCCTTCTTTTTCAAGACCTCTGCAATTCGCCCTGGCATGCTGTCAAACAACTTCTGGCCCACATAACGACCGATGGCCGCCCATTCTTGCCTAATCAATGCTTGGAGTTTGTCAGAATTTGTGGGTTTTTGTTTTTGTGGGTTTTTGTTAAAACAAATATGTTTTTGTAGGAAAAAAGCAGGCTCTAATTGAATTGGCCAAAACTAAAAATTCATCCCTGAAAATGTATTGGGGCTAATTGAATACCCCCCATAATCAGATGTATGTCATTTTGTAGAATTTGGACCAAATCATGGAATGTCTTTTGCTTTTGAACAGACAAAAAACAATATTATATATAGATTTAATGGTAAGTAGAGGATTATGAGTGCCACCTGAGTCTAGTTATACCTCTGGTTTACATTAATAATGTAGTAGCTAATAGAGATTTAAAAGTGCACTACTCCAGGGGTTATGGTTGTCAGCTGAATCAAGAGATTTAAAGCAGTGGTGATCTGCAATTTGCATAAGAACAGTGAACAGTGGACCTGATAACCAGACCCAAACAGAGCTTCAAATCAATATAATATAAGGATACCCTTATGTTCAATAAGGTATCATGTACATGATATTTAAAGTGTCAGTGCTAGAAAGGTGTCTACAATCTGAAAATGGTGATGAAGATATAAATGCCTTCAAGTGAGAGGCAAGTCAAGTATGTAAGTGCATCAAGTGCCTGTGCAATAAAGTGTGTCCAAAATGAGGTTACTAGTGTCAAAGAAGGGAATAAAACCTAAATAAAATGTTCAATGTATCACCTAAATCAGCTGATGTGGGTGCATGTAAATGTAAAATTACTATATAGCTCATCTATTAGGTAACAAGGACAATGCAAGAAATTGAAAAGTTAAAATACATTTCTTTAAACTAACTTCATATAAAGACAAAAACAAATGAAAGCATTTTATAAAATATTTTCATAAAAAATGCAAAAGTAAAAGCAAAGTGCTGAGTGCAAGGTGCTTATTTAATCAGAGTATGAGGTAGGTTCATGAAAGGTAAGATCTTACCTTTCATGAATCTACCTCATACTCTGATATTGGCCCAAATTATAATTTCTGGGCAAATCAGAACAACAAATTGGGCTTATTATTAAGTGTGTATGCCAGATTTGCACGCTCCAGTGGTCACTTGGGATATAGTTTGGTTGGCCGTGCTGCACGGTCAACCAGATGATATCATGTATATATAGATATTAACACTTTTGTTATTTCTGTGTATCTAATAAATGTGACATGATAGAGAAAATCTGATTCTTCCACTGAATTCAGCATCCTTAAATTAGGAAAAAACACATAATCATATGGCAGATGCATAACATTCTTTAAAACTTGTTGAGTAGTGTTATTTTACTTTTAATTGGAATTCCAAAAATATAAATATAAAGTGTATGCAAAATTGAACAATTCAATGTTAGTAACATTTTTTGTAGATTAAGTGATGTAAATTTCCTTAGAAAAGTAATGTGTTGGTTATGTTACATGTTAAACAACTCAGAATAACCTATTTGTAATATGACAGACAATAATTAACTCACCAACATAAATAGATTGGCATGAACCTGGTGACAACTGTCAGTTCTTTAACATTAATTGCCTGTATGAGTTTTACAATAAGTAAAAACATCTACTAAGATGATATTTATCAACAGGTGATGAAGGGAGCTGGATACCATGGATCAAACTGGAAAGCATACAGAGATTCAGGATACCAGCAGTATGGGGTATTCACCAGGCACTCAGATGAGCATGCTTACTCCAAGGCATGAAACTATAACTGGCAAAGAGGTTAAGGCCTGGCTGCCTGTTAACACACATGCAGGACAATGAGAAAACATCAATTAAGACCAACACTCTGCAAGTGAAATATGGTACAGGTGTGCTGCTGCACATAGGAGAGAAACCATCGAGAATCCCAGCAATTAAACCTCCATCTGCATACATTCTTGTGCAGCCTCTAATCACATATACTAGTGTCCCAGTCTCCTAGCAATGGCTATGACCAGCATGCAAAGTGGCTACTAACACTGGCATTCAGATCTCCTTGCAACCAGCGGGACCTGAGGAGGTAGTAAAATGCCAGGCTAGCCACTGCAGCTCCTAACAGGACCTCTGTTTTAAACCCTATATTCCCTTACTGATTCTGTGGGTCATTGTTTAATTATAACATGAGGTACTGTGACCCTGTAACTGTAGATCCTGCTAACCATAAAGTAGATGCATTCAACTATTAGGTTTTTTCCCTAATTTAACTCATAATCCTTTCCATTGATCTATATAAAAAGTTCCTACAGTATCAATGGTATATTAGGATATTTTGAATGCCAACTCCTGAGAAATGTCAAAATTACCCTTGCATACTTCTAATATATTACAGTTGCTGGACTACCATGGTGGTTAGCAAACATTATAGATCTTCCTTATCCCAATGTAAAGGCTTATTTTTATTTTATACACAGTCGAGTCACATTATTATGACCACCTCCTACATTTGACGTTCGCAGACCGTAGCTATGAAGTATGTCATGTGCCATGCACTAGCTTGGTGTTTATATAAGGTGTGTAACAGGCCATCAGCACACATATCACTTGTTACTGTCATGGGTAAAAGGGGCGATTTATCCAAGTTGCAAAAAGGGATGATTATTGGCTTTTAGACCAAGGGAGGCAGTATGTCTGAAACAGCACAGTTTGTGAACTGTTTGCGTGTTGCTGTGGTGAAAGTGTATTGTGAATGGACAAATGGCACCATTGCGAATAACCGACAAGGAAATTGTGGAGCCCCACGTGCCATTGATGTGAGAGGTGAACTTTGGCTATGGAGGTGCATGAGGGCCGACCGACAAGCTACAGTGGAGCAGTTCTCTGTCAAAATGAACCTGGGGCCACCAAATGTGTGTCTAAAACAACAGTTCAATGAACCCTGATGCGTATAGGGCTCCGAAGCAAACAGATGGTCACTGCACCTATGCTAAAGAAGGTGCAATGGCAGAAAAGGCTTACATTTTCACACCTGTATTGGAATTGGACCTACGCTGATTGGCAAAGGGTTGACTTCTCCAATGAGTCACATTTTCTGCTTCATTGAATGGATGGATGTTGGCATGTCAAATGAGAAACATCGAAAAACAAACACCCTGAAACCATTGCTGGAAGAACAAAAGCTGGTGGTGGCAGCATTATGGTCTATGGAATGTTTTCATCGCATTCTCTGGGCCCACTCATCCATGTGGAAGGCAACCTCAACCAATTTGGTTATGAATCCATCCTTGCAGATCTTGTACTCCGCATACATGCTGATAGTCTTCCCTGAGGTGGATGAGATCTTCCAGCAAGACAATGTGACATGTCACATGGCTAGAAATGTCTGACAGTGGTTGGACGAGCACGACCAAGACTTCCAAGTACTTCCCTGGCCCCCTAATTCCCTGGACTTGAACCCAATTGAGCATCTTTGGGACCACCTTGATCATTGTTTTCACTCTATGGATACTCCACCACACATCTTCCTGCAGCTGTGGGATGCACTGCAGTCAGCATGGCTCTAGAAACTTGTGCCAACCTACCAGCACCTTATTGAGTTACTCCCAGCCCTTCTAGCTGCTGTCTGTACTGCACACAGTGGTTACTCTTTATATAAGCTGTTGGTCATAATAATGTGACTGTGTAGTATCCAATACAAATAAACTAGAGTCTCACCCCTATTGAAGGAAAAGTTAAACATCCCTTTACAAATTCACATATTCCATGCTCTACGAAACTTGGCATTATAGTATATAAGGTGCTTTATCACAGTAAGACGTGTCCCTGACAATTTCTAGTATGTAGGCATTTAACCATAGCCGCTCCCTTACACCGGCCCCTTTCCAGACATCAGCTTCCATCAAGGCCTGGCCAATCACACACAAGCTCTCACAGAAAACACTCTTAACTTAGCAAGATAGGGCTTACAAAATACTCTATAAAATAAACTTTAAAATTGCAAAAAATGTAAACTTTAAAATATAAATAATAACATAATTTAAGGTAAACTTTAAATCGCTTCCATAATTTCAGTCTTTAAGAAGACTTCAACAAGAACAAGCCAACAATGATACACAAATGCAGATAAACAGATACAGAGTACATGGAGCATAGTAAGAAAAATAAGCTTTAACCTTGTTGCCACAGTTGATCCGAGTACCCCAGCTCCAAGACTTTCTTCCATCATTGTGTGTCAATGGTGGGCTGATCTCAGCAGGGACCTCCATAAAATGTTATGGAAAATATTTGGTACATGATGAAGTCTACTCAAGATATATTATGCATGTCCATGCAAATCAAGCAAAATAAAAATGCAAGCTACTATAACTGAAATTCAGGTCATCAGTTTTATATACCAGATTTGCTTAAATATATATGGCAATTCAGGTCATCAGTTTTATATACCAGATTTGTTTAAAATTATATGGCAATCAAAGTTTTGATATACACACATCATGACAGTATTATAATCTCATAATTGTTTACTACAATATTAAAAATATAAAGAAAAAACAATAAATGCATACTTCCCTATTTCTTCTGAAAAGTCCATAGCAAACAATCATATACATTATGATTCATTAACTGCTGGTGTCTGTTTCCAAATACAGTATATATTATCTATAAATAAAATAAAAATAATTTATATGTTCAATTTAAAACCTCAGTGTTAAAGCAATATACCATTATATTATATGATCATTCAACTTCAATTTTGTATTCAGTTATCTACAGTATATGAGGTACTCCACATCACATCTCAGGTATCACACTGTTATTATTCAGGCATCTTTCATGTACCTCCAAGTTACATCTGCAATTCCAGTGGCACTTCTAGCCACAGTTGTAATGTCCATGTGGAACTTGAAATGACATCTGCAGTTTCACATCACTTATGTTGTGTTATTTTTTTTGCCAGTAATGCTGTAAGGCAACATTTGTATTTCTGGCAACATTTGTATTTCTGGCACCCACATTATATAACCAGAAGTAGTGAGGACTGGAAGTGTCGATCCAATGTTTTTCAGAATTGTGGGAATTAAATACATAATTTCCGGTCCTGCCAGTACACTGTATAACTGTGGGCAGAAGTGACCAGAGTTCACTTCCAGTTCCACTTTAAAGGTGGAAAATGACTCTTTCACACTTATTGGACTGTCTATAAATATGAATTTTTACTCCACACACACCTACTGAGGAAGTCCAAGGCTAAGGATGAAATTCACCAGGGTTATTTTCTAGGACACTTGTCCTAGATACTTGAAGGCAGACATCATCTGTTGACTCATATTTGGGCCCAAAATGGTCTCACTTTTGACATTTGCTATGTTTGCTCAGGTACGCCTTTTTTTTACACTTTTCATGGATGGGCATTTTATTTTAATTGTCTTGTTAATTATAATTGTTTTACAGTGTTACACTATTGCCACCATATTTCATTTGGAGGTACATAATAGAGAGATTGAAGTATAATGGTGTGCTCCAAGAGATGTGCTTGGAGTATCTAAGAATAGATTTACCTTAAATGCATTATATATAATCTTCAGAGAAAGTAACTGATTTGCTGGAAAACATTACTGATTTACTGGAAAATGTTATACTATGCTATTATGCTTGATTTGAGAAACACTCTACCGAATAAATATCCTAACAGGTCACTTTGACACACACCTGTCATCACTTTGAATTACAAGGATAAAAAAAGAATTACTTACGAGGAGCACATGATTATTTGTCCTCTGGTATACAGATGAAAAGCACTTGTTGCAATTAATACTATAACTATCAAACTCTTTTTTTGCTATATTGACAGCAGGAGGTTGACAATGACAATGTTGATAAGATTAAAATGTCGACATCATTAATGGTGACACCTATAAAATGTCAACATTGATAGAATGTCAACATTGTCATCATTTCCTGTTGGGTAAGGGTTAGCATTAGTGTTGGCATTAGGGTTAGGGACAGATTAAAACAGTAAAGTTTGTCAACATTCTAACAATTTCAACATAACATCCATGTTGATATGCTAAAGCTGACATGGTCAATAGTGACATTACGACTATGTTGACATTCTCATGTTGATGATGAATGTCAACATATATACCGTACCTAGTAGAGTAACTTTCTACCTTGGGCT
The DNA here is from genome assembly GCA_031769625.1 of Taudactylus pleione. Classification (NCBI taxonomy): domain Eukaryota; kingdom Metazoa; phylum Chordata; class Amphibia; order Anura; family Myobatrachidae; genus Taudactylus; species Taudactylus pleione. The sequence continues at coordinate 19,430,622 of JAUIMM010000295.1, forward strand.
TAATGTAAAGGTTCTGTAATTACACTTGCATTGTGTGCATGGAACTTAATGTAGATATTCACCCATATGCTGAGTTATACTCATCTATGCATCTGCACTGCTCTATACACTTGGTTTTCATAGGCATCATCTTTATCAGGATGCACTTGCATTAGCCCTATCCCTGGTGCAAGAGATTGATCTGAAATTAGACAGATGTTTGTTCATGCACAACTCTGCATGACCTGCAACTCAATAAACATGCCCAGGGGCACTGATAGGGGAGGTAGCTGGTACTATTTACCCAGACCTGGGACTGTTGGAAGGGCTCATTGGGGGCCCAGATCCTGCAGCCCCTTCCCCCTGTAACAGTATGTGGTACTTCAGGTAGGGAGAGAGAAGAGACTGCTGCTGCAGCAATACCTCTCCGCAGCCCAGCACAAACTGCTGGGCTGGGGAGAGGGGCTGTGGAGAGAGGCTGCTGCATCAGCAGTCAGTACTTGCCCCTCACCATCACCGCCACCAGATCTGCCACTGGTGCCTTTTAATTTTTTTGTAAGGAGGGGGTCTGACAACACCTCCCCGAGTTTGCCATGCCCCTCCCAGTACTGAGGACCAGCAGAGTTGTCAAATGCCCTGGACATGCCAGCAACATGTCTGCACAAAACGTAACCTATTTGCAAATGCTCTGTTACAAACCACCTCTTCAGCCGTAAGTGGAAATGCGGAAGTAGAAATGCGTCTAAATTTCCTGATGGTGTGTACACTCAGCTACAGTGAATGCACAGTATGCATACATGCAAGATCCATCCACAAAATGGATATGCACTCAACCTATGCATAAGCTTCTTGATGTGTATCTTCATCCATATATAGTTGTATAAGTTTTTGTGGTGCACCTGTCACCCATCTAAAAGCTTGGTTGGATACAATAGTTGTCATCACCATAAGTGTGCACTTTCACCAGTCTATAATCTATTTATGTCTCCAATCATCTTCTAGCTATCATTTTACATAATGTACTATACACACTTGTCCTCTTTAGATGGTGTGATAAATATCACCTTAACTCTGCACACCTTTGAGCTTTCATTTAGCTTAGGCCATAATAACAATAGAAGAACTGTATGTATTGATTTAATTGACTCGACTCAATTCATAGAACAGTGTTTTGAGAAGCGGTACACATGTACTAATAATTCTGGATAACTTATAATGCATGTACAGAACAAACTGTCAGAGTATATCCCATCTAACTGTTTAGCAGGCATGTAAAATCCTTCAACATTAATTTACAACATTTCATCTTCCTCCGGTTATAGACAGCAACAAAGAATAATTATTACATAAGTCATCTTGGCATATACAGGTGGGTCTAAGAACTACTGTTTCTTAAATATTTTATCGCTGTGTGACATTTTAATTTCCCAGTGAAAATGATTAATACTGCTAGAAAATTATTTATCACAAACACTAGTTCAAATAGGTAAAATACTGTTACCCTGTTGATATTTTCCTCACATTGATAAATTAACAACCTTTGATCATTATTACTATATTTATTTCTTATCTAGACAGATACAGTATGCATTAAACTTGCCAGCAATGTCCCTTACAGTTCAAAGACATTTTGCTCTGAAGATTGAATGATGTTAAAGTAGGTAATTTATATTCCGAAATGGGTTGTGAGAATTCTGGTTAAACAATTTATTCTCTAAATATGTAATATTGTCCAAATTATACTGCAATTTATAAGTATTTTATTTCAATCCTTCAGTTGATAATAAATCATTATGAACCACAATGGCTATATAATACACAATATCTTGTGGAACAAGAGAGCAGTATAACTCACTCTGAATATATTAAGATAATGAAAACATTAAATTTAATTTACAATGCTGCAATAATTTGGGCTTACAGCACAAATATCTCTTTGGGAAATCAAGTGACTATTTTTGTGACACTGGACTCATCTACGGCATTGCTTAGCATAAGATCATTAACAATTGGGACATTCTCTGTTAGACCAGGGGCAAGAAAAATGCTATTTTTTATGCAGGGCAAAATATTTAAATGATTTCTGCCAGTTGGAGCCCATTAGTTTAAAATAAATTTTAAAAATAGAAGGCAAGAATGCTTCTTTTTCCCCCCTCAAACAACTTGTCTTGTACGTACATGGAGATTGGAAGTGACATTGCAATTTATTTGGAAAAGCACATTTATACAAGCTAAATATAATAATAAAATTAAAATATTAGGACAAATATGACACATAAAATACAGAAAGAAAACTTGGTGTCACCAGCAAGAGCACCTGAATTATAAACAAAGTGCTTAGATTTACAAAGCAAGATGTTGGTATTTGAGTCCACAAAAGTCCTTTTTCTAAATATGTTAACAAAAATATTCAAAATGTAAGGCCATCCTCTCACATTGGAGCAGAACATTTATGTGTATTGCCCAACTCATCTACTGGGAAATGCTTGCATAATATTTAACTGTAATTACAACCAAAAGTTATGAAAAAAGTACCAGTTGAAAAATATCATATTGAACTCCAGATACTAAAGTGAAGTAAGTTCCACTATCTCTGATCACTATCTTCTCACTTGTTACAGTAAACAACTTAGAAGGCTACAATGAGTAGTAAAGATCAGCAATATATATTCCATAGACAAAAAACCTTACGGTTTCACATGTCCCGTTAAGGCTGCTTAGACATGATCTGAAATTTCACAAAACCTATTGATTTTCTGCCACTCAAACTTCAAAAAGCAATGAAATTATGATCATTAAGGCTGATGACTTAATGGACGTGTTCCTTGCACAATACAGATATGGTATGCCATCATACCTTGTGGTTAACTGCAGATTCAGCATTCTCACAGAATGAGATTGCTGTCACTGGCAAAATGGTGGAGCTGCTAATTCACAGAATTGTGTGCTCATTAGAATATACACATGCAGTCTATGCAACTGAGGTTTGAGCAGCTATGTGGCACCCACAACCCACTCAGTGCCCACTATCTTCCCATTTGATCAAAAAACAATCTCACTGGCTTCCAACATCCTTCTCACTGCATACATTTATCTCATTTACAATACACATTCACCTCCCTTATTTTTAAAAATATCATACTTTGTCTATGCATGTACACTTTCTTCCCATATATGCCTCCATGCTGCTATATATTCCCCAATCCCGATTGCTGTGTGGTCTCCCAACTGTGATAGTCTGGGTTCCCTCATCCACCCCAATGTTTTTCCCCAGCCGCACCGCCCTGCATCCGTGCCCTCTCCAAAGCCACGTTGCTGTCTTTTCCTCATTTGCGGCACTCTTTCTTCCTCCATCTGCCCTACTCTTTTCCCCCAACTGTGGAACTCTGTCTCCCCCCACCACCCGCACCATTCTGTCTTCCTCCCCATCCACACCAATCTGTCTTCCCCAATCCCTACTGCTGTGTAGTCTCCAAACCATGATAGTCTGCATTCTCTCATCTGCACCAATCTGTCTTTCTCCATAGGCACTGCCCTGCATCTGTGCCACACTATTTCCTTCTGCACCACTGCCTTCCCCTAAACCATGCCGCTGTCTTCCTTTCCTCTGTGGCACTCTTTCTTCCTCCATCAGCATCACTCTGTCCCCTCCAGCTGTGCAACTCTGTCTCCTCCCCCCACCCACACTACTCTGTCTTCCTACCCATCCACACTAATCTGTCTTCCCCAATCCGTACTGTTGCGTGTTCTCCTATTTGTGCTAGTCTGTATTCCCTTATCCACACCAATCTGTCTTTAACCATCTGCACTGCTATGTCTTCTCATGTCCATGCCACTCTCTACCCCCTTCCATATCGCTGTCCCCACAAACAGTGCCACTCTGTTTCCCCCCATCTGCACCACTGTTTTCCACCAATCTGCATTACTTTGGCTACCCTCCCCCTGTACTGGTTAACCTTCCCTCCTCTACACGCCGTTGTGTCTCACCTATCAACACTGCTGTGTCTCCTCCCCCCATCCACACCACTTTTCTCCCATCTGTACAGCTCTATTTTCTGCTTTGACCTCAGTTGCATAGACTGCATGTGTGTATTCCAATGAGCACACAATTCTGTGAATTAGCAGCTCCTCCATTTTGTCAGTGACAGCAATCTCATTCTGTGAGAGTGTTGAATCTGCAGTTAACCACAGGATGTGATGGCATGCCATATCTGTATTGCGCAAGGAACACTTCCTTTAAGGCATCAGCCTTAATGATCATAATTTCATTGCTTTTTGAAGTTTGAATGGCAGAAAATCAATAGGTTTTGTGAATTTTCAGATCATGTCTAATCAGCCTTAATGGGACATGTGAAACCATAAGTTTTTTTTGTCTATGGAATTTCATAGCTTTTTTAACATTTATTAACTATCAGGGTTTGGATGAGCAAACCAGGCCACCTGCAGAGGAGAAGGGCAAACGCAGGTGAAAGAGGGGACAGAACACAGGAGGTTGGTTTGGGAGGTGTAGAGTGTGAGATGGCTGTAGGTGTGTGGGATAGCGGCAGCAGCAGTGGTGTAAAGCAGTGGCAGCAGTGGTGCAGTGCAAAGGGGACATCAGTGGGTGACAGAGGGCTCACTGGTAGTGCATATGCACCTGAGAAAATCAAATCAATAAGTCACAGATGAACGAATGCAGCAGTGAGATCCATCTACGCATCTTTTAAAAATTGAATGTGTAAAAAAAAAAAGATGCATCCCCACCCCCTAGAAGACAACCAGCACCAGGCTTTGGAGCCCCAGTACTGGTTGTGCTACAACTTGGGGACAAACAACATAGGGGTCCCCCATATGAAACACAACCAGCACCAGGCTTTTGAGAACCAGTCCCATAACACAGGGGACAAAAGATGTAGGGGTCCCTCATACTTAGCACAACCAGCACTGGGCTCTGAGTTGGTCCTGGTTCTGGAAATACAGGGGGAAAAATGCATAGGGCCCCCCTGTATTTCCCTGAACCAGCACTGGACCATTTCTAGCAGGGAGGTGATGGCACAGCCAGGGCCCCCTAGCCAAAGCATCACCACTGACTGCTAATCACCCCAGGCCGTGGATCCCAGGGGAGTTGGGGACCCCCCTGGGCGTTGGGTGCTGGGTTGATTTGTGTTGTGTTTGAATATATAAATATTGCCTTTTGCAGTAGTACTACAGGTCCCAGCAGGCATCCCCAAAAATACTGGCATTTGGAGAACCACAAGTACCAGCAGGTGGGGAACTAAGGGCCTGCTGGTACCTATAGTACCCCTGCAACATAAATATTAAAATAAAACAGACAAACACTGTTTTTTTAAATATTTTATTTAGTGGGACCTTCACCTGGGGGGTGGCAGCATTAAGCTCTTTTACATGGCTGCAGCTCCTCCAGGACTTCCATTATGTCTTCACCTGGAGTAGACACCCTTTTATCTCCTTTTTGTGGCCATTGCCCATCCAGGGCTTCTGCAGCGTCTTCTAACTTCTGTCTTCGGCAGCTCTTCTCTGCTGCCTCCCCTGAGTGCATGGCAAGTCACGCTGGCAGTATTTAAGCCAGCCGAGGAGGCGGGGCAATGACATCCCGAGCCATGATTGGCTCGTGGTGGCCATCTTTGAATTTCAAAAATGGCACTGAGGCGCCATTTTTGAAAAGGGCACACTTGGTTCTCACCACTAAAAATGGTGAGAACAGCTCATTGGCTGAGAGGCGGAAGGCTTGCCTCTCTCTGCCAATGAGCGCTCTGCACCAGGATTTCTGTACTGAAATCCCAGGTGGAGCTGTCATTCGGGTAGTAGTGTTCTTAGAGAACACTACTAATGTGCAAGGGTCCGGGTGTATGATTTTTTTTTTCAAGACCCTGGATTGTGTGAAGAGGACCAGATCCATGCATAGGATGAGGTGAGTATGGAATTTTTCTTACAGGTACTCCCCATTGGATTATCTACTGGAGAAGAGGACAGAATGGCTTCAGGGATACTAGGTGAGTATGTGAGAAAGTGTGTGCATGTTTAAGTACATGTGTGTGTGCATGTATGTTTTAATTAAATTGTACTTTTCTATGGTGTGTTGTGTGTTTTTCTAATAATGCTTTTGCTGTGGTACTAAAAATACCACAAGCTCATTATGCCCTGCAAGCTGATACTTGTGGTTATCCAAGTACCAGCATGCGGAGGAGGCTTGCTGGGTACTGTAGTACCACAGCAAAAGACAATATTTATATTTTCATATGCACAACACTCTACATAATCAACCCAGCACCCACCACCCAGGGGTGCTGGGGATAACCCCGGGCTATCAGCCTGGGCCTGGGGTGTCCTGAGGAGGGGGATTCAACTCCCCAGGGACCCCCGGCTTGGGCTGACTAGTGGTCTGGGGTGATGCTGTGGCTGGGGGTCCCGATGAAAGGGCTCCCCTGGCTTTGATATCACCCCCCACTAGAAGGAGTTTGATGCTGGTTCTGGTAAATACAGGGGGACCTTACGCACTTTTCCACCTGTATTTCCAGGACCAGGACCAGCTCATGTGCTGGTTGTGCTAAATATGGGGGAACCCCTACATTATTTGTCCCCCGTATTTTGGCAACCATGGCAGGTTCTGAAAAGCCTGGTGCTGGTTGTGCTTAATACAGGGGACCCCTACATCGTTATTCCCCTGTATTTAGCACAACCAGTACTGGGGCTCCAAAGCCTGGTGCTGGTTGTCTTCTGGAGGGCGGGGCCACGCCATTTTTTTTAAATTGAACACTGAAGCAGGTATCATTGATATACCAAATCCGAGCCTGCATTATATGTGCTGCTACCTCCCCTGGGTCCTAGCGCCTGCCCTACCTCCATCCACACTTCCGCCTGCACCACTGCCACTAAAGCCCGCTACTGTCCCTGGGTTCTGGCTGCAGTTAATGGCTGCTACTCCCCAGTGCCTTTCCGCCGGCTCCCACTGCAGCTAACACCAGCTTCTTTCCCCTTAGCCCACCACTATAAATGATGGCCATCTTTGTGCACCCAAGTGAAGCCACAGTTATTACACCTGCTGGAGGCTCCTACAGCGGCTCTGCAACAAGTTGAAAAATCCTATCTCTACAATGGCGCATTCTTGAGGTAATAGTTTAAAAACACTAACTTTCTATTTTACCTGAACCCCAAAAGCATGTACCCTGGCACAATAGCTACCTAATAAAACAAACCCCAAGTCTAAATTCTACCCCTACCCTGAGTTTTGCTTTCCCATAAAACCCCCATAGACTATAGCAGGAAAGTGGTCCTAATTGAGAATGTCAAAAAAGTGACAGTTGGAGCTTTAGATTACTCCCAAATCCACCCAGTGACACTTCTACTTGGCCATGCCAAATTTCAGATCCGTACCTCTAATAGCTTTTTAGGTGTAGCCCCTTGAATACCCAGCCCCTCCCCTCCAGAATTCTCTATCGAGATATCAGTTTTTTTAGATGCAGTCTTAATATAAGGGCATTACTGTGCTTATAATCATGGTTGCACTCAGCGATGATCAGAAGAAATGAATGGTTGACATGCTTACCACTGGCCATCTGTTAAATATAAGTCATGATTTATAAATGGAAGTAAAGAAAAAATCTTTACCACCAGTCTAGTGCTGGAGGTTCAAGCCAAGGTCAGTGTTCTGGGACTTGAGGGCCCCAAATTCTTGTTGTTTTGAACAGTTGGCATAGAGTGCTATGGATTCTAAACATCCATGCCTCATGCACTGCTGTGCCAGTAAAATTTAGACCCTTCTTTTGATGGAGGTTTTTTCCTCATCCAGTGTGTTGTGAAGCTCCAGCCAATTAACAAACCCCAATGTCTTTAGGATTTCTTTTTGGTTTCACAAGTTGTGGTGTGGGACCAGGCTAATGTCAACACTGATGCAACCTAAAGCAAGTACACTGTAGCAAAAAATGACGAACAGTAATGGTCTACAGCCTAATGATGGGAGTACGTCCCTAGCTCAGATTATCTAAGAGAAATTATTATGTCAATTGCATTACTTGGCATTCACTCTTATAAAATTACCAGTTAACATTTTTTGTATACAGACATTGACATTGACTTGTAGTAAAAAGCTAGCAAGACATATTTACAAAAATATATCTATTTCAACATTAGTATGCTTTTATATGACTTCTCAAAAAATGATTCTTAGACAGTTAAAAGTTAATTCATTTCCTGATATTTAAAAAACTGTGGAAGCTATAATTGTTAATATCATTTTGCCTAATGTAATTTTGTGATTTTGGCTAAATGTCAGCATTTCCATTTTCATATTGTATGAAAATGTATTATCTTTTCAATGGAAAGCTGTTAAAGAGCAATGTGAATTGACAAAGCAAAAGCAATTTTTTATCAGCAACCATTATGCAACCTGTTACTATTTTGATCAGTTATGTGCAATAGGTGGCTTGAGCCTTTACCAGAGATTACTAGCTCTTTCTAACTTTTTGCCTCCTATTTGACATATTCTCTGCTTTATGCAGTATGAACTGGTTAGTGAAGCTAGGTGACATAAAGCAGATAAGGCAAGCTGTAAGGGTATATTTACTAAAGGAAAAGTTTTTAGAAGTGGATATGTTGCCCATAGCAACCAATCAGATTCTAACTATTATCTTCTAGAAGGTGCTAGTTAAATGTCAAATAGAATCTGATTGGCTACTATGGGCAACATCTCCACTTCTAAAAACTCTCACTTTAGTAAATATATTCTTTAATGTTATCAGTTGGTGGAAATCTGTTTTGTAGGAAGATGGCATTTGACGTGGAAAGACGGTTTTATGTACACTGCATTTTGACTGTCAGCATTTATCAGAAGGATAGAAAATAGAAAATTATGCATAGTTGTTAATACCTAGGGGTATATTTACTAAGGTGTGGGTTTATAGAAGTTGAGGTGTTTCCCATAGCAACCAATTAAATTCTACTTATCATTTATCGAGCACCTTCTAGAAGATAATAGCTAGAATCTGATTGATTGCTATAAGCAACACTTCCACTTTTATAAACCTGCACTTTAGTAAATATACCCCCTAGAATATTTTTCAAGGGGTATGGAAACTCTTTTGTCATATTAAAACGCATACCTGTGAACCTTTTGTTGCTAGTGCATTAAGAATCTCACAGATCTCTAACTTCATACAAATGCTGCTCAAACCCCTCAGGAATCTTGTATCCTTTAAAATAAAATTTTTATAAGATGTTGACATACTGTATATATGTTTGGTCTTGATTCATAGACATCTATCAGATATAATATTCTTTATTGTATTTGTTTTACTTTTGGAAAACCCTAATAAGAACAGTTTACCAACAAAATATAAGGACCTCATTCAGAGTCTCTTTTTTTGTTTTAAAGTTTTTAAAGTGATAGTGCTTATTTGTTTGATGGTACTGCACATCCCAGCATGCCATTCCAGAGTAAATACATGTTTTTTTGTTTTAAAGCTTTTAAAGTGATAGTGTTTTTTTGTTTGTGGTACTGCACATCCCAGCATGTCATTCCAGAGTAAATAAAAATGTTTTTTGGCCAATACTGTTGCAGGCCATAGCCGGATTTGTTCAACCATACTATTTTCATAATCATAATATTTGTTGGAAGAAGGAACAAAAAATTTTTTGTCAATGTCTTTCTTTTATTTTTTTTATCTAGTTTTTTAGATAATTATCCAAAGCATCATTTTTGGGGGGATTTGATTTTAAACAAAAGCATAATTTGAATATTTTTCAAAGTCATCCATGACTTTGGTAAGGGTGGCAGTGGAGTATTGGGGAGGCACAATTGATGAAGGTTGTGCCATCACCCCATCCATCAGAAGGCTTTCAGCCATGTTAGTGCCTAAAAAATGGGTGATTAAAAAACAATTAATACAAAGTAAAATAAATAAATTCTGATACAGAGCCAGGTGCACACAAATAATTACCAGACTCAGCATGTGGGTCATCTTGTGGATGCTCCTGATGGTATACTTGTGCCTCCACCGCTATCCTTCTAGCTAAGGCCCCCAAAAGTCAATGTTGGCTTTTGGTCAAAGCCAAGATGTCAGGGAGGGGACTCCCTGGCCCACTAAAGTGTTGGATCCACAATTTCAGCTTCGACTTGAGTCAACTGCAAAGGTCACTCCACCTTTTGAAAAAGTGCACCAGAATTATTTTTAAAGCAAAAAATTTTTGTAGTAGTGAGGTAATTTCACAAATATTTTACAGTTTTACTACTTCTTTGTTTGGTTAACTAGAGAAAAACTTTTAAAATTTTGTACAGTAACAAAAAATTTACAATTTAAGCAATAAACTTACTTATTTCGCAAAAAAGTGAAGTCTCCAAATGAGTGGAGTGCTTCCGATTGATGATCTTTGTAAATTTCACCCTGATTTTTTTCCGATCATGCAAAGGAATATTATGCCCAAAAGTGAATCTGGTTAGTGCAAACTGGATTAGAGTATCTGAAACCCGACAAGGTTTCACTTGACCTTGTATCATTCCATGTGATGGGCTAGCCACATTTGGAGGTGATGTGTTTGTAGGTGCTTGAGGAGGATCATCTGGTGTGGGATCAGGCACACTTTTTTCAGCCTCATCTGGAAGTGTATCCACTACTTCAATATCTGAAGCAACTCCTAAACCAAATTCATCCAGAAATTCATGTATATTAAGCATGCAGTACTCATTGGCCTCCTCTGAATCCATGACTGCAAATGTTTTAAAATCATGCATTGCTATTTATAGCGATCTGCATACATGCCTGCTACTGTGCGCCACTCCCACGCAGTGCACTACACAATGCACAAGCAACTAACACACCCTTTAAAGGCACCCCTCACAATTCCAAACACTTTCCAAAGGAGCTGCATAGTGTTGGCAGTGCAATAAAGGCCGCACAGGCATATCCTATCTGTGGAATGAGGTGAGTCACATGATGTCTGATAGGTGTTGTGTTGTTATAGATCTATTAAATCAACAAATGTCCTGTGTTTATCCACCATTTTAGAATGGCCAACCAATCAGACTGCACCATAGTTTATATAAAGTTTGCACACTGTAATTTTTGTCATTGCCATCATTAGATCCTCCAGCTTCTGCAGGTGGGAGCTCCGCATCTTGACAGAGGTCATGGACCGTCGCCTGGGTCCCGTAGGCCCACATGTGCCAAACCGCATAAAGATGCGGGCTTACACGGAGGTATGAAGGAGGCTGTGGTGCCTTGGATTCCGCTGGATGGTGGTCCAATTAGAGCGTTGGTGGTCGGATCTCTGGAGGTGGACCCCGGTCCTCCTGGAGCAACCGCCAAAGTAAGTAATGTGTATATGCATTGCGTCGTGTATGCTATGTGTTGTGTATGCCTTTCTGCGGGTGTATGTGTGTGGGTGTGTGTGTTTATGCTTTATTTCTGCTTTTGAAGGCCTGTTTGTTTTTCACATCTTAAGGTGTGCCTAATTATTTTGAAACACAAAATGGCTGCCAACAAGTTGCATCCCATAATTTCAATACTGTCTTTTAAAAATAAGCAAAACTGTTGGGTGTGTGTGTGTGAGTTTGTGTGTGTGAGTGTGTTTATTTGAAAAACCACATGGTTTATGACATATGTGTTTAAATGCCGAAGATGTGTGACAATTTGAGTGTCAGGCTACTATTTATGCTGTGTCTGTGGATTCTTGTCACATGGGTGACACAGGTGCCTTTATGTATTCCCTTTTTTTTATAAATTTACTTTAAAAACATGCCTTTGCTCTGCTAAACCATTGAGATCTGGATATGTTATTTTTTGGCCATTGTCAGTTTTTAAAACAAATTTCAAAATTCATAGGATTACATCAAAGAAGACAAAGAAGGAAGCAAGCTGAGGCCCCACCCATCCCAGAAGATGGCTTCCCCATCCATTCCTCCCCACCAATCCTAGAAGATGGATTCCCCACCCACTCCTCCCCACCCATCCCAGAAGATGGCTCCCCCACCCACTCCTCCCCACCCATCCCAGAAGATGGCTCCCACACCCACTCCTCCCCACCCACCCAAGAAGATCTTTCTCCCACCCACTCCAAGGGAAGTGGTAATTGGGCTGCATCAGCTGAAGAAGTTCTGGGCCAAGGACCTGAAGGTACATATGTAACAGATGTCATTATGCAATGCATATGTAATGTAGGAACCAGAAAAGAATGCAATGTGGCAAAGGGATACACACCAATTATTCAGGCCTATGGTGGGTCGTTGTTATTAAAAACATGTTTGCATTAATAACAAACACTTAATAATTCTTTATCAATTTCCTTTACATTTAAGTTGAAGAAGAGAAGCCACTGCAGGACCTACTTAGGAGGGAGGTGGCCGTAATTGGAAAATGTTTCCTCCACATTTATGAGGCCATTAGGATACATAATGCTCTATAATTTTTTTTCTCCCCAAAAAATATAAAAAAATAAAAAAGTTGGACCAGAAAAATGAGTGTTGTTTTTAATAAATGGAAAAAATTGCTTAAAAACCGATCTTAATAGAGTTGTACTATAGGAATAAATGTTTGGGTAGACATGTACATTTTAATGTGTTTGAATAATTGAAAAAAAAATAATATATATATATATATATATATATATGGTCAAAAATACCTACTCTGTGCTAATAAAGACAACAATGACAGCAGCACCCTTCAGTAAGTCCTCTGTTAGTAGGACTCATCACAAAAATAAATGCACTAATTACAAATGGGGTGCTTTGATTAAACACAATTTTACATATATTATCACATATATTGTTAAACATTATGGTTCCTCCAGAGGCTTATAGGTCCTGATTTTTCCTTGATTTGTTTCCCTTTTGGAGAGGCAGATTTGCCGTGGTTCCTTCTTGTTAACAATTCTGACCAAATTAGTCCATAGAATAGAGTCGAGCTTGATCAAAATCTTCCTTGAGGTTCTATGAAAGATACCCTCGTACCAAGAAACACCCAAAAAATATGTCCAAGGCCAACATTAATAAATATTAAAAATTACATTTCTTTATTAAAAAAATAACAATGTATCAGTTGGACAATATCTTACACAATTCAAGTAATATGTAGTTCATTAAAATCCTATGTGTTTCGTCTCATTCTGAGACTTCTTCAGGGGTAAATCTAAAATATACAATATGTATACATACTTGTGCAGTAGTACTATCTTTTTATTCATTGAGTTTGAATTATTGCTAGAGACACCAAGTATGTATACATATTGTATATTTTAGATTTACCCCTGAAGAAGTCTCAGAATGAAACAAAATGCGCTGGGATTTAATGAAAGGTGGACACCATATTTGATTGTTCCCTTGATTGGAAGGTGTAAGATATTCTCCTTCAAAGAGTGGAAGCCTACATATTACTTGAATTGTGTAAGATATTGTCCATCTGATACATTGTTATTTTTTTTAATAAAGAAATTAATGTTGGCCTTGGACATATTTTTTGGGTGTTTCTTGGTACGAGTGTATCTTTTTTAGAACCTTGAGGAAGATTTTGAGCAAGCTCAACTTGTTAACAAGCAGGAACCATGACAAAATTGCCTCTCCAAAAGGAACAAAAATCAAGAATAATCAGGACCTATAAGCCTCAGGAGGAACCATATCGTTTAACAATATATGTCATAATATATGCAAAATTGTGTTTAATCAAAGTGCCCCATCAGTAATTAGTGTATATATATATATATATATATATATATATAATGAAAAGCTGGATGGTTGGCACTCACAGGACTGGTAACCACAGCAGACAAGTTACAAACAGGTCATTTTAATGCCGACGTTTAAATCTCCCATCTTGGAGATTTTCCTCAGGGACCATAACAGAACAATAAAAACATACAAACAACAGACATATATAAGTACTCACCCGTGAACCACACGCCGGACCACAGACACCAGGGGAGGAGATGACATCACACACCTGCGACGCCGCATCAATGCGGCTCCCACCACCAGCAACGTCCTGTAACAATTGTCCAAAGACATAATACACAAATGCATATTAAAAACAAGCAATAGGAAATACTAATAGACAGCACAACTGCCAGACTGTTTAAATGTTGCCTGAATATATAATGAGAACTCCCGGATGGAGTTCTATCTTGTATCACTCTGCTTGAGACAACTTCTCTCCTGAATTACTGTATTTTGTAGCTGTTCAGTACAGCACTCGTTCTCCATCTTCTTGGTGGCAAACGATGAATTCAAACTGCCAGACTTGTGCAGTTATTTCACAGTATATGAGGCCTTTATCAGTAACAAGCAAGGTAGGCTACATTTCCAGCTGTTGGCAAATGTAACAGGTTTTTACAAAGTCTCTGACCATGGTTTGGATGTAAGGAATCCCTTTAATTTCAGCTTGCTCGAATGCAGCTTCAGCTCCGTCATGGCTTAACAGTTCTAGCACCATCAGTGCTGTCTTTACGGTGAATTGCACACCATGTTCTGTGCTCAGTTTTCTTGTGCACACACCATTGAAGCTGTAGGTGTGTGTATCAGCATGTCCCACGTCGATCTTCCAGCTTTTGGCAGCAGCACATATAGACTTTGTGTCAAATGTCCATTTCTCAGTGTGAAGACTTACAGGGCATCCAGTCTTGTCAGTGACTTGGAAAACAGTCATAAATGCAACAAGTTCGCTAGCTCCTTCTTCTGGCTTTCTGCTGTCAGCTTGTAAAGTTAGCTGCTTTGCTTCAACAAAGATCCACAACAATCCTGTGTGGGTGCATATAGCACCATAGTCCATGAACCAATAATGCTCTCTGTCTTGGAAATCTTCCCACCACCGTAGAGCTGTGATCATACAGAAATCCAGTACGGACAGTTCAAACATTGGTTTAAATTTCACTCGGCCAGCAAGTAGTGCTTTAAACTCCTTAATTAGCATGAGAGTTTCTGCCGTTGTCGTTAGCAACTGTGTCTTTTTCAGCTGCTTCAAAACCTTTGGCTGGAAAGGCTTTGTAAGGAAATACACTGGGATGCAAATTTCATTACCAAACACAAAATCTGCAACTTTGTCACAAAATATTCCCACAGTCAGTGTGTCTGTACTGCATGTATGCCCCTTGTGGTTGGTCAGTGTGTACCCACCAACCCCTCCTTCACAATGAGCAAGTAAACCATGAACATCATTGGCAATGGATGTTTCATCAGAAAACACATCTTGTTCACTTTTTGCATTGTTAAATTCAACAATGACACGTTGATCATGCCATGTAAAAGTAATGTTATCACAAGGGGAGTATTCAGTCTCAGGGGCATGGTCTTTAACTGGAATCCTGCCTAATTCCCACCCCTTCACTTTTGTCTCATTGGGCAAGGCAAAAGGCATCATCACCACCCCTTCACTTAGTGACACCCCTCCGAATGGCCAAGAACATACATCCTGTTCTGCATTTATATCACAATGGATGGCAAGCTGGACAGTCTTGGAGAATTCAGACATATCATCATTCAACTCTTGAGTACCAGAAATCAATGGCATGTTATCAGAAACCTCATTTGCATTCAATTTTGACTCTACTTTCTGGACATATTCATTGAATTCATGGATTTCAACATTTTGTTCACATGTTGTCAAATCATGAGACATTTGCATCACACAATGACTCCTCTGATCAAAAATATTTTCTGTTTCAAGTTCTTTCTGACACACTACTCTGTGTATCTCAAACTCACTAATTTCTACACTTTCTGTGTGTAATAAATCAGCACTTATTTCTGCGCTAGCTGACATCTCAACTCTTGCTTGTGAAGATTCACTCCCCCTCCCTATGGAATTTCTGGGACAATGTGAATTCAGGCTTACTCTCTCTGTCTGTGAGACAGGTTTTCTTATCACTGCATTCTTCTCAACAGATTTGACACTTCTTTCAACATATATTGGTCTATACAAAATCTCACTATTTTTACTCTTATCAATACCAGGCAGTGAAAAACCAACATTATGCTTTTTCTGGAAATCAGCCAGCTGAAATCCTAAATCATCTTTCAACATATTTGCAAATTTCTTAAAAATCTTAAAATGCATTATTCTTGTTTGTTTCAACAACACAAACACAAAGACAGTAAACAGACAACATACAGATATACTGTGCCGTACAGTATACACTCTGTGACTGATCAGGTCAAACCTCCCTCATTCACTTATGAGACAGAGGATTTTTTACATGGGTTTGCACAACCCTGCATTTGCACAACACTACGTTTGCACAGCAATGCTAAAACAATCGACTACACATTCCAAGCAGATTTATGACTATTAACTCTCTGTATACCACTTCTGACACCACTTTAATGTTCCCGGTGGAACGAGATAAGGTTCTTGGATACAGAAGGTTAATTAAGCCACACAAACCAGTATCTTGAAAAAAGATATAATTTATTACAACATATAACAAGATATGGAAGAATAATAGTTACTTAGCTTCGGAATATAAGATGGTTACACGATCCATGAGCCTCCTCTCAGAATAGAGCTGGAACTAACAATATCCTGGCCACCAGCTGCAGTCTCTGGTCCAGGCATAGGGCAGGCCACTGGAAGCTTCTTTGCTCTTCGCTTATATAGTATCCTACTTGTCATACCCATCTAACTCTACTAATATGGGCATAACCCTACTTCAAACTACTTTATTGGTTAACTACTGATAAGGACTTTCTTAAACTTAACGCAAGCGTACATTGCAGTAGACAACGCCTTGTGGATTTAAGGCTTGTCTGCTTTCCACATTCCTATACCATTTCATGCCTGATACACCACGTCATGTCTGATACACACATAAGAACCATGAATAGAAATGGCTGTCAGTAGCCATTTTGCTATCCCAATACATATATATATATATATTGTGAGCAACAATATATAATTTGTCTAACAAAGTTGGGGGAAGTCCAATTTGCTTACTCTAGCCTATATAAATTAGATGATGAAAAAAAAATAAAAAAAACAAGGTGCGAATTAACGCTGATTGCAATCACATCGAAACTAAGTAAAAGGTCCATCAAAAGCGCAGATGAGAAAACAAGACTTGGTCACATGGGTTGACAGATGCATCCGTCAGATTACTACGACTGTAGTCCTCGCTCACCCTGTTACGTGGTCTGGGAGGTGTGCTTTCATTGTGGTGGGTGTTTACCCACTTGCGCTGTGCTTTTCGAGCAAGTGCTCACTTTGCATTTTCTCGCTCACTGCTGATGCGAGCAATTGCACTCTAGTGAGAGACTCTGAATGAGGTCCTAAGTGTTAAAGGGCTCTATTCATCTTCACTAAAGTAGCCTTATTTTTATTGTTTTACTTTTTTTTATTTTTTAGTAAGATTTTTAATCATCAAAGCTGTTATGAAAGGAGTTATCACCCATTTTTACTTGTTATAAAACTACCCCAATAATTTTCACACTCTCCATACTAAGTATGGGAATGTTGAAATTGTGGGATTCATCAAACTTCGAAAATGCTTTATTTTCAGAATTTGAAATGGAAACCATTCGCCATCTTCAGATATTGTTCAGTTTCAAGAAGCCAAGGAGCAGTGCCTGATGTCTGTTTGCATGGAGACAGAGTGACTGTACTGTACATGCTAAGAACACAGAATGGAGCTTCTGTTAAAATATCTATCTAGACAGTGGTGGCAACTTACCAAGAAGCCAGAGAGCAGTGCCTGAAGTCAATCAGGGTCGAGCCGAGCTACATGCTAAGGTTATAGAAGGGAACTTCTGTTAAAATATCTATCTAGGCAGCTGTGGCCACTTAACAAGAAGTTGGGGAGCTGTCAGCGGCAGGCATGTGGAAAAGGCAGCAGTCACTGGTGGTGAGCTGGGCTAGTCCGAAAAGCTGTCTCCACAAAAGGAGGCACTTTTCGAATGTGATCATTTTATAAAGAGGGAATGATGGATTACACATTTTTTTGTAAATTTACAATGCTAATTGAAAACTACATTTTCTCTAATTACAATTGTAACATGATGAATAGGGCCCAAAGTGAGATATATAGTCATATTTCACAATGAGAAAGGTAAACCAGGTGAAGAAGAGACAAAATTTCCCATGGTTAGTAGATATTTCTATTAGTCAAATAAGTGACAGAAGATAATGACTAGCTATATATCAGAATATCAGTGCAACATAATTAGTTTCGGCAAGTTTCAACAGGTTTGATGGGTGGAAGAGGATGGATAAAAATGATTGATGGGGATAATTGAGAGAACTTTGATTTTTGAACAAAAGAGGGAGTTCAGCAAGGGGATGATAACTGTAATAGAGTTGTTATCTGAGAAGAGAAATAGAACATTGTGCATGGAAGAATGAAACACGTTATGTGGCTGACCGTGAGATGGCATTTTTGAAACAATCCATCTTTTTGAATTCCAGCCAACTCAGCTGTGCTGCATGAATTTATCTTTTTTGAGAGGATTATATTCTCCTTAGACTTAAAGAAATTGATAACACATTTAAAAAGTGCTATGGCATTTCACCAATAGGCAAAATAATGTTTAATAAAAATAATAATACTGTAATGTTAAAAGTTTTTAAAAATTATACTATAGCATCAGTCTCATAGATATATACCAATATCTAAATCAGTACTAAACAGAGAATAGAATGATTATATGTAAAAGCATTTTTCATAAACCACCGAAATCCAGTAATATAGCTAGTAAAATTATTTAACATTTCATGTCTGTCTGTCTGTCTGTCTGTCTGTCTGTCTGTCTGTCTGTCTGTCTATCTATCTATCTATCTCAGTATTATGGACATGTCCTTTGACAGATCTCTAAATGTTGAGAGCATTGTCAGACATTTTTTCTTTTCTCTGCATCACCTACCCATCATCTTGCTTCCTCTCTTCCATCTGTCTGTATTTTTTTTTCTTCTCTCTTATTCCATATCTCTCATTTGTTTTTATTTCCAGGTCTTCCTGCCACCCCTCCACTTAGCCCCCTAACTCATCTTGTGTATTATTTCTTGTTACTTCTTTACTTTTTATCTGTCTTTTTGATAATAAAACTGCAATATGCTTTAATGTGTTTCAAAGGGGAAGAGTATAAGAACTTTATTCTTTATACTTTATATGTAGTACTATTTGCTGCATTATTTGTGAAGGAGAGGAATCCAGAAACCTCACTGAATATATCTAGGAGAAATGTATCCCTTTTGGTGCAAATAACAGTAAACCCCATAGTATAAAACAATTTTGAAATAATTTCAGATTTATTGGAAGTTAATCACAGAAATATATGAAAGGTCCTGATAGCCATATACATAAACATGACATTGACATGTAGACATGTGTCATAAATCTATTAGGCATTTTGTGAATTCACTGTCCACTTCATCAGACTGAATTGTGCTGATATTTTTCAGTTACTGTAGTTGTAGATAGTTGAGTTCTGATGCCCTAATCTGTATTTTAGATCAGAGCACAAATGGAGTTAGCAGAAATGTCTCTTTCCCCTGTTTGTATTTTGTCCACCCTTCCTTATACCACACCTCTATCATTTGTTCTTCTGTCCACTTATTCCTACCATCTTTCCCTTTCCCCATCCCAGTTTTGAGTGTTATTTCTTTGTTACTTATTTACATTATATCTATCCTTTAGATAATGAAATTGCAATTTGCTTTAATACATTTTTAAGTTTGTCTTCTCTCATCCCATTTTCAAGTATTGATTGTGAGTCTTTTTAAAAACCAAATAAGTTATATTATGAAAAGATTTTATGTGCTCCTTTGCAATTAGATTTATTACCATTGCAGCATGCAAGTAAAATAATTGTAACACATTGTGTTGTACAGTATCTGTGCCTGTCATTAGACAACTGATCAAGCTAACTTTACAGTAAGAAATGTTTTGAAACCTACAGTGAGTCTCCATCATCATTGAAGTAAACTTCCCTGTATGCTACACTAATTTCCTACTGACCTTACTTTGCATTCACTGTCACAGACACTGGATTGTTTTCCTACTCCAGTATTCCTTCACATGCCCAAAGAATAGTGCAGGAACAGATGGGTCCTTACAGTGCTGTGACAGAAAATATCTCCATGATGCTATTAGAGGTAGCACTGCTAGCAGATGCCAACATCATTTCATGGGCTTGCCAAATGGAGTTCCTGAATTGGGTGTCACCAGTACTGGTAAATTCACTAACCATCAATGCTTACCAAATTATAACTCTCTGGAGGTGGGCATAAGGAGGCGAAAGCACCCAGAGAGAAATGCAGTTCACGTTGACATGTGTGTCAAGTGTGAATGTGCACATGTCCAGTGATGCAGGCATGGATCATGAAGAAAACTACAAACATTCCTGACTGAGGGAGAGATCATTAGCAGGTATTTTGGTTGGGTCTGGGCTTCTAAGTCTGGCACTGAGATCCTGGAGGAATGGGTTGCAAAAGTAAACACCTTCCTTTGGACTCTCAATGTCTGATTCCAAGTTGCACACAAATCCAAAAGTGGATGCCTCTTGCGAATATCAGTAGACTGCACTGCAAGAAGCAATTATTTTCATGGTGAATATCCATGCATGACTGGATCTGTCTGTCTGTGACATTAGCATGTCTGTGTGGCAACTGGGCAGTTACCATGCAGACATATGGAATAGACATGACAACTATATAAATTATATACTGAAACAATGTAAACTGGTCGTTATTTGTACATTTTATTCAGAGATCATATGAGTGCCGCTTCAACACATTGCTTGCTGATTTTTTGCAGTGCACTATGGTAAATTGTACAATGACTTTTTGAAGTGCCTTACCTTCTAGACATATATATACAACTTTTATGTTCATTTGCTTATTTTCTGTATGTACCTTTGTTTCCAGGCCTAAGCCTGAGTATGCTGTTATGCTATGTCTGCTGTCAGTAAAAAGACATTGTGTATTCACCAGAAATCCACCTTTTATTTCAAGTACCCATTTTACATATGGTGGTCTGTATGGAGAAATTTGCACTAATGAGTTGCTGCACTAACACCAGATGCCTCCAGATATGGCCAAAGATTTGAAGGCAAAACATTTTGGTATATGTGAGTAATGGTTGGTGGACCTAAATAACTGTAGTTATAGTAAAGTCACTGTGTAATTTGCTGTGCACTATAAGTTAAGTTGCTGCTAAAAAAGTAAAAAGTTGCTTTTGTTTTTTCCTTATGAGTTCAAATGCTGACTATTATTCACAAGCTAGACTTTGCATGATGTGTAATCAAGTTCACCTGATACCTGATGACTGAAAAGAGCAGAGCTCACATACTAAGGTTTCATTAAGCACTGCATTGCTGAAAAGGAAAAAAAAAATATTCTCCTGTGTTCTGTTTATTGCTGAAAAAAACAGTGTTTTGCCTCTGCTGTGCTGAACTTAGTTGATTGTGCATTGCTAAAAATATATTTATATATGTAAACTGGCTTCTTATCTTATCTTATTTTAAAAGCCACTAAGGCCCCTTATCTTATCTTAAAAGCCACTAAGGCCCTCATTCAGAGCCACTCGCAAACAGCAGTACGCTCGTTGCGTTCCGATGTTGAATAACCGCGCATGCGTCGGTGTAACACTGCGCATGTGCGTACGGCAGATTGCGAGCTTTTTTGGTCTCGTTCGTCAAATAGCGTACAGGAAGTGACATGTCAAATGTGATTGACAGAACAGGGCGTTTTTGGGTGTTGACGGGGGTGGAGATGGAAAAACGCAGGCGTGGCGAGGCGTTTTAGGGGCGTACATACATTAGCAGATGCGAGCGTAAAATGTGTTCGGACCGACTCATACATCACTGGATGATCCTCTTTCCCTTTAAAATGCTTGCACAGCTTTGGGTCTGGATTACTCGACCACATTGGCGATGGCCTTCTCCTCCGTCTCGGGACTCCACGATGGTGTTGTGATTAATCGCTGGAGGTCTGAAAAGCATTAGTGTTGGATTGAAAACCGGCTTGGTATGTGTTTTGAAATCAGTTTTTTGGGATAGCACAAAACCGTACGCAGGTGGAAATCAGAGCTGCTAATGTCAGGATGACACAATCAATTTGCGTACATTTGCTGGGGGTTTATTTTGTCCTCAATTTGGTGGTTAGGGCCTATTGTAACAATAATGTCATCATGTTTTAATTTTATCACCATTTTATTTTTGCCTCTTGAATTTGCCTCGTTATATGAATTTTTAAACGTTCCTTAAAGAGCCCTTTTTTTTTAAATTTTTTATTTTTATTTTGACAAGTTTTTGCCTTTTGGGCCAGGATTAAATGTAACCCATTTGTACAATAATTTCACAATACAATGTCAGATTTTTGGTTTTCAATTTATTGGTCAAACCAAAAATAAATTAATAAGAAATTTGGGGACATCTTTTTTTTGCAAAGATCAGTCCCAAAATCAAACAAATTGGCCCAACATAACTGTTGACATAAACATAAGGAGAGGGAAGTTTTGACCAGAAAGGAATATGAGCCAAGCACAGAAGGATTGTGGGAAAAGTCGCCATTGCTGTCACCATTTTTTCACCCGTTTGGATGGGGGAGGGATGGCGCCAGACCGGGTCCGGGATGTCATCGGGCTGGCCTGTCCAGAAGCAGATGTTGTGGCCTCTGGACTAGGCACAGGGCTAGGCACATTTGGAGGATTGGCTGATGTTGTGCCAGAGGTGGAGGATCCTGGTGTTCCGGCAGGAAGGGAGGTCGGCTCCACCATGTGCTGGCGAACGAGCTGCTCCAGGGCAATGGCGATGCGGATGTTGGCCCTGGTATTTTCCGCCAGGGCCTGACCAATGGTCACGTTGGCTGCAGCATTTTGCTCCAGGGCCTCAGCCACCCGTAGCAGACTGGCGTCCATCCTCTGCAGAATCTCCGTATGGAAATCCGATTTGAAATTGAGTTCTGTGAGGAGGGACACTGCCTGCGAGGGGGATTGCCCTGGACTGGCAACTGCAGGGTCCTCAGCCGGATGTTCTGGTTCCTCCCCTGCCGAGCCAGCAGAAATTCGGCGGCCAAGGCTCCCCTCTGGAGCAGACTCATCCGCCTGTGTCTCTGTTAGGAAAAAAGAGAAAAGACACACATTAGAATCTACATATTGGCACAATAACATTTCCGACTTGGTGACATCAAAAGATTTACCTGGGACAACATGAGGAGACGCAAATTCTGGCATGTCCGTATCCATGTTGGACACGCCAAACACCTCCACAGGCTGCACACACCCCTGTGCCAGCTCTTCTAAATCCGTCAACTCCAATGACACAGGGGTGGGACCCCCACCTGTCCCCCTTGCATGCCTAGCCCTGTCCGTGAGTTTTTGCTTTAGGCGATATTTGAAGTCGCCCCATCTGTGGAAAAAAATGGAAGCCATTATCCTTTTGTTTAAAAAGGTGTTTGTTTTTAGGGGGGGCAAGTGTTTACTTACCGCCGTTTGACATCCCGGGCTAGACGGACATAATCACCCACCCTATTGACAGCAACGGCTACCTCTTCCCACATTCTCCCCTTCTGGCTTAGACTCATATTCCTGTCTGCCTGTGGCAGGATGTCCACACACTTCTGTATCAAAACCTCCATCTCCTTTCTTGTGAAATGTGGCTGCCTTTTTTTTTTGCAGCTTTGGCCGGAATACTGGGCCCAGCAGCCTCTTCCATGTCATCCTCCTCACCTATTTGTTTAAATATTCAGATTTCACAAATTCACAACTTGCCCAATCTTATGTTTCAAATTAATCATTGATACAAAATGCATGAAAGACTTACCGCCTGACTCTTGGGCATTGTTTCCATGGTCTGTCGCCATGTCTGAGGTCCAAACAAGAAATACACCAGAATTTTAATGTGTTTTCGTGACGTATTTATACATGCGTCCTTATTTTGCTGCATCATTGATTGTGCGTTCCTATGATCCCTCCTTAATTTGTGCGGGAAACGAAACACTATTTATGGCTTGGTGTGTCTCGAGTCGAGGTGGCGTTTTTGGATTGTTGGAGGTTACCTTGGTTGGAGTTTCTTGTTTGCGGATAAAGGAGTTGGCGGTTGGCGTTTGGAGTTTATTTTGGTTGCTAGATTTGCGTTTTTATTTTCCGTTCTCTTTTTTTTTTTTTTTTTGGTCTCGTTTCTTGATTTGGTAAGTTTTGTGAAGTTTAACTTTTGTTCAATTGTTGTCTCATTGTGTTTCTTCTTGTTTTTAATTTTTGTATCCATAATTTCATATATTGTAGCTTTTTATTAATTTCGGACCCAAAGACCTTTTGATTTGGACTCTTATATATTTGCTCTTGGTAAGTCCATTTTTTATCTTGTATTTGTGAACTAATTAGCGCATTTTTACTACTTACTATTGTGACTTGTATTTGCGAACTAATTAGCGCATTTTTACTACTTACTATTGCGACTTGAATTTGTGAACTAATTAGCGCATTTTTACATCTTACTATTGTGACTTGTATTTGTGAACTAATTCGCGCATTTTTCAATGCTTAGTAATCCTGTACATTTTTTTGGGGTTGCCCTTTCGCATTTTTTGCAAACATTTCAACCCATTTTGATGTACTGTGTGCAATGTCGTTTTGCTCTTTTGGCAAATGTGTGTTTCGCATATTTTAAGTTTTGTCTAGCACAAAATTTATAAACATAAATGCACATAGTGAAATTTGTCAAATTATTTTTGTGATTAATTTCAGTTTGGACGTATCATGACAATACCCCGGCATGTAAGCAGCAATGGATGGTATCATCAAGCTAAGTTGTTTTTAATTTTCTTTTGGGGTGGGTCCAAAGCCTTACATTCCAATCTTGCCATTTCAGGTTGATCTTGGGCGGATTGTTCTGGCCATGCTCCCGGAAGCCGACCAACCTCAATCTCGTCCCAGGCGTAGGCATCGTAGGCGTGCAAGGCCCCAGATATTTCGAACACGTGTCACCCTTTTTGGAATGCCCGATGATGAGGTTTTAAGACGCTACCGTCTTCCTCCCAAAATCATCATAGACACTCTCTCATTAATAGAGAGTGATCTTGAGCGGCAAATTGACAGTCCAACAGCAATACCACCACTTACGCAAATTATGGCGGTGTTACATTTCTGTGCCTCAGGATCATTTCAAACAACGGTGGGAATAGTGGCGGGCATCTCCCAATCCTCCTTTTCCCGGATCCTGAGGGCAGTGATGGATGCACTTTTCAAGCACCTCCATCATTTTATTAAAATTCATTTGGATATGGGTGCCCTTAGTGTGGCCAAGGCCAATTTTTACCAAATAGCTGGCTTCCCATACATCATAGGGGTTGTGGATGGAACTCACATACCACTTCAGCCTCCAGCACGGCTGGAGGCCATATTTCGAAACAGGAAACACTATCACTCCCTGAATGTAATGGTGGTATGTGATGCCTCCCTCCAGATCCTGTCCCTGAATGCAAAATTACCAGGAAGTGCACATGACTCCTTCGTCATCCGGCAATCAGGGATATGGCACAAATTAACCAACCTACAAGCTGGTGATGCGTGGCTTCTGGGTAAGTGGAGACCTTTAGTACATAACAATGTTAAGCTTGATACACAGTGATCCTGATGTTGTCTATTCTTTTTCACAGGAGACAGTGGATACCCTTGCATGCCCTGGCTGCTCACTCCTTATTTGGCTCCCACACCAGGTCCACAAAGTGAGTTTAATACCACACTTACAGCCACCAGGCAAGTGGTGGAGTGCTGTATCGGCCTTTTAAAAGGCCGATTCAGATGCCTCCACCGCTCTGGTGGCGAGCTCATGTATTTGCCGGATATGGTTTCGAAAATTGTGGTCCTGTGTGGGATCTTTCACAACATCGCCATAAGGAGTGGTGTTCCAATGCAGCCAGAGGATGCCTTACCTGAGGATGGCCCCCCCGAGGTTGGTCGGAGGTCAGTATGTGGGGGGGCCATACGCGATGATGTGGTGGCCCGATATTTTAGGTAATTATTGACCAAACAACAGTGTCTATACCCAATGTGTTACGGTTTTTTAACGTTCATCTTTTTTGATATTAATTCTTGCACCATCTTCTGTTTGTTTGCATAATCTTTGGCACTCCCACGATGACTACTTCCTGCTACCCTTCAAAAACCTTTATGTTGAAACTTCGGGAATATATTCTGACACCAATATTGCAACGCCATATTTTTGAAATCATGTGGGCATGGACCTTCCTCAACCAGTTCTTGATTTGTTGTGTGTTTGTTTAGTGTTTTTGGTATGTGGTGTTTTTCTGATTCTCACTGTGTGTTTTGTTTGTGAGTGACCACTTTGTATTTTGAGTTCTGTTGTGAATAAATATTTGGAGAGTGTAATTTGTTTCCTTTTTGGGCACGTTAGAAGCAAGTGTAAACAAACTCCCAAACGTTAATTTTACCTAAGGGGTAACCCAGTAATGAAGCAAGTGGAGCTAAAATGTAATATGTTTTTGGGGTACTAACCAACACAACAAGGAATCGTGTACAATCAGTTGCCTTCGTAAGATTGTCCGAAGCAGTTTGGCCACCAAATAGGAACCTGAAAAATGGTGTAAACTATCATGTTGACCACCACAAAAAAGGAAAATGACATTGGTACTGGGAGGTGTTTCTTGTGCCTGTTTGCATTCAAAATACAACACACAATCTGTAGTGAGATCCTGTGGCATACCTTGCTTGAAGACTCTACTTATGTCAGTGTTAAGATTCTTGGATTTACTCCAAACACATGAGACAGAGCTT
The DNA here is from genome assembly GCA_031769625.1 of Taudactylus pleione. Classification (NCBI taxonomy): domain Eukaryota; kingdom Metazoa; phylum Chordata; class Amphibia; order Anura; family Myobatrachidae; genus Taudactylus; species Taudactylus pleione. Next base: position 19,457,301 of record JAUIMM010000295.1, read on the forward strand.
GATTTAAAACAGATTTATTAAGAAACAATTTGAAAAAAACTTAAAAAAAAAACTAATTCCTAAGGAGGCCCAACAGATGGTCAAGGCCCTGCATAAGCCCGGTGACCTGCTCCCGCATACGGCCCACACAATTCACTAGCTCTTCCCGACGCCTCTGTTCCTCTGTGGGTGACAAAAGTTTGGGGATTAATAAATCGATAATGAAGCAACATTCTAAAAAAACACAAAACAAGCAAACCAAAACTTACAAGCTTGTGGGCCAAAAAAACATTACACGGATAAAACCCGGCACCCCAAAATGTCTAAGTGCAAAAATACAAGGGCCCTAAAAAAAGTCACACAGGTGTGATATGTGTATGGTGACATCAGCAGGAACAGGTAAAGACAACCCCCAAAAATACCCTAAGGCGACAAAAAGTAAAAAAAAATGGGGACGACACATGATTACATACAAACAGTTTGTGGTGTCCAAAATAAACTTTAAAAACATACCGTTCTCCAAAACGACAGAGCCAGAAGCCACTCCCTGGACCACCTCGGAGGTGGCTACATTCCCCAACCCTACGGGCAAGGTGTTTTCGGAATCCTGGGAGGGGGTATTTGGAGGAAGGACAGATGGAGGAGAGGGGGAATTGGGCTGGAGGGGAAGTAGGCCTGAAATTTTGGCCACAGGGTCTGGGGAGGAGGGGGTAATAGAGGAATTGGGGGTTGGAGAGAGGGGCCGGGACCGGCGTCTTGTGTGGCTATGCCGCCGTAGTGCTTGCTGTGCCCCTAAAAAATGACAAAAATATTGTGGTTAGTTTCAACAGGAAACCAGAAAAAAAAAAAAAACACAATAGGACAGACATGAAAACATGCACATGCAGATATGACTACAATGACTAAATAGGACAGACATGAAAACATGCACATGCAGATATGACTACAATGACTCAATAGGACAGACATGAAAACATGCACATGCAGATATGACTACAATGACTCAATAGGACAGACATGAAAACATGCACATGCAGATATGACTACAATGACTCAATAGGATAGACATGAAAACATGCACATGCAGATATGACTACAATGACTCAATAGGACAGACATGAAAACATGCACATGCAGATATGACTACAATGACTCAATAGGACAGACATGAAAACATGCACATGCAGATATGACTACAATGACTCAATAGGACAGACATGAAAACATGCACACGCAGTTAGGGCCCACAAGATAAACTTGAAAACCACAGTCCAGAACACTTACTTTCCGCAATCTGCATGCGAAAGCATGCCAGCAAGCGGGGCGTCCGCCGGTGCAGGTCCGACCACCTGCGCTCCAGCTGGCCAATATGTCGCCGTGAGCCGAAGGAGCGCAGGCGTCGACGTACCTCCGCATATGCGGAACGCTTGCGCCTATTGGAGATGGCTGGAGGCTGACTGGTGATCCTCCTGTCCATCACCTCCGTCAGCACCAGCAGTTCGCGCCTGGAGAATGCGGCAGATCTCATGATGGCAATGGTGTTTTTTTGACAAAATATTTTTAATAAAGCACCACCAAAAATTTGGATTGGCTAATGTATTTGGGAAATTAACAGGACAAATTCTATTGGTTAGTGTATGAGTCATGTGTTCGACAGGGCCACAAATCTCTTGAGAGTTATGATAGGCTTGATGCAGTGACATGCGTAAGCAAATTTAAATAAAGAAATGAACCACAGAAAAATTGTGGGGAGACAAACAAATAGAACAATTGTTTAATTGGGGCTAACATGTCTTTTGAACAATAAAAGCGAAGGTTTCAGCCGTACGTATTCTGCGAGTAAACACAAACACGGACAAGATTAAAGTTTATTGGATTGTGTTGAAAAAAAAAAAAAAATTAAGCTAATTGATGCATTGATTGGCATGATACGATTGAGGGAGGTAGGCCGAAAAAACGAGCAGGTAATCGGAATCTGACAGTCCCACTTCCGGTTTGTACTTGTGCGTGCATTCCCTTCAAGCCATTTCGGGGATGTACGCTCGCTATTTGGCACGCTCATTAGTTAGAGGAGGGGTCGCCTGAGTTTTGGGTGGATTTTTAGCTGCGTACGAAAATACGAGCGAGTGCTTGAATTTAAATATTTTTGAACGTACGCCGAACGTGCGTACGCCCACTTGCGAGTGGGTCTGAATCAGGGCCTAAGTTCATACATACACCTCCCTTTGTAAAAATGGAGGAAGTTTTTCACACTATATAGTAAATTTGTTGGCCTCTCACCAAAAGACAGATGAACAAATGATGCAGCTGGTGACCCAATCAGTGGGCACAACTGCATCTAAAGAAAATGTCTACCCCATAAGACCCACAGGCATATTTACTGATATTTGAGAGGATAGAACTGAATTTAAAATGGCCAGTGGATTATTGGGCTTATAGGCTTGCCCCCTAATGTACTGGTGAGGCTCAGAAAGCATATGCTGATCTATCTACTGCTGATGTAGAGAAATATCACTTAGTTAAAAGTGTCATTCTGGCCTGGTCATGTCTCACTCCTTCTGGTGAAGTGCAGCCCTTCCACGAATGGGCCTTATTACCAGGTGTCCCAACTCGGAAGCAGGTTGCAAAACTTTCCAGACAGGGATGGAGTTGGCCCCAGCCAGAAGACTTCACTGCCACTCAGATTGTAGAGATGTGGTTATTGAACAGTGTATAATCCTAGGGCAGAATATGCAGAGCTGGGTCATACACACTGATCCTCAGAATTTTGAGGAATTAATGACAGTGTAGGAGTGGTATAAGACTGAAGGAAATATGACAAAGATGGCAGAAAAGAAACCAGGGAATGGGTGACACCTTAAGATGACACACCATTGGCCTGTTACCCTGACTGTCACCCCTCCTCAAGTAAACACCCCTGGAGAATCCAGGGTTGTTTACTATGAGTGCTGAGAGCCAGGTCATGTAAGATGGGACTGTATAAGAAAAACAGAGCTTATGGAATGTGGAGTTGCTAGTATGGGTGCTACATACCCCACATTTTGCACAATGGTACCCTTTTATTCCAGGCTCCTGTTAATGTGGGAAACTGTGTCACTGAATGGGCGAGAACTCTAAACTATTATAGACTCAGGGAGTGAGCTAACCCTGATCTCAGAGGCTGTCCTGCCAAGGGAAGTGGAAATGGTGCCAGGGTTAGTTGAAGTACTCTGCATTCATGAATCCACAGAAAACTTCTCCCAAGTGCGAATTAGCCTCATCATAAAGGTGTGCTCTTATGAGGTGGTTGTCACAGTTGGTCCTAACCTCCCCTATCCTATCATATTGGTACACAATTACCCAGGATTTGTTGAGCTCTTAAAGGAACCATAGAGACAAAATCACTGTAAAGTCCCCAAGGCCCTACCTCACAAAAGGGAGAAGAGTGGAAAATGATGATCAGTCCTCTTTGGTGTGGGAATCTCTGTGCAATTAATATCAGAGGAATGAAATCCACAACACTGTGCCCAGTTGCAACCAGCCAAACTATTTTTGCTTGATGTTATACTTAATACAGATGTTGCAATGGATGTGCTGGAAACCGCCACCCCTCAGGTTCCTGGGGCTGCTCTAGTTCACCTGGCCCGACAGAAGTTTCACTGGTCAACACCTTGTCAGCAGAACAGCAAATAAGAAGCGGAAGCCTTAGTTCGCAGTAATAAGGATATGTTTTCTTCCCTGCAAGGGAGCAATGCCTTAGTAGAGCATGAGATAAATACTAATATGAAGGAGTGGTTGTAAAGCAACGACCATACAACAATCTAGAGGTGCATTGGCAAGCAGTCCAGCAAGAGGTGAAAGATATACACTAACTTGGGGTCATTTAGGAGTCCAGAAGTAACTGGTCAAGTCCTTTTGTGCTGGTCCCCAAGCCATCAGGAGCCATACGTTTTTGCAATGACTTTAGGTGGCTGAATCAGGTTTCCAGGTAGATGCATACACGCTTCCATGGGTGGAAGAATTAGTGGAAAATTTGATGAGTAGTTGGTATCTTGTGACCCTGGACCTCACGAAGGGATATTGGCAAATTCCCCTAAGTGAGACCAAAAGGGAGAACATTGCCTTCTCGACACCTGATGACCTGTATCAGTATAAAATACTTCCTTTTGGCCTTCATGAAACACCAGCAAAATTTCAGTGTGCCATGGATGTGATGGGTAATGGACAAGTGAAGCCCCAAGTGCAGAAAGTGAATACAATTAATTCCTGGCCAAGACCCTCTACCAAGAAACAGATGAGAACTTTCCTTGGGTTGGTAGGCTATTATCGCCGATTCATTTCACATTTTGCATCCAGAGCAATACCTCTAATGAAGCCACTTAAAAAGGCTCAACCGGAAATAAATTATCTGGACCAAAACAATTGAAGCAGCCTGGGAAGATATGTGGATGGCTATGTGGGCCTCATTCAGGTAGGTTCCCAAGGTTGCATTTGCACACAGCCGATGTTTGCATTATGCGCATGCATATAAGACGAAGTGCATGGATGCGAACCGTCCACATCAATCGAGAAGCAATTGCAGTGAGAATGGAGAGTCATCACACAGTGAATGACAGGAAGTGACTGTTGGAGGGTGATGACGGGGGTGGTCAAAGAAATGCAGGCATGCCTGGGAATTTAAACTCCATTACAGGGACATGCATAATTAAGCCCCTGTGATAGCATATGCTGGCAGAAGTCTAGATGGCGACAGGAAGTTTAGTAGTTTCTGCTGTAGTGTCAGGTCAACCACAACTGTGCAGATGGTTCCGATACTACTCGATTGTACCGATGTTTTCGCTGACTTGAGATGCATGTCATGGAAAGTGGGCAGGCTTTATAAAGTGATAGGTGTCTTGGTATAGTGCTACGGTTGCCATGCGATTGCATTCATTAGCATATTTTTGCAGCGAGCAGGGTGTGTCCTGTGTTCAAAACTGGTTCTGCAGGCACCTGATTTTGTCACAGTACATTACGAGAGAAGAAAAGCCGATCCTCTACTTAAGTAGAAAATTGTTGTTTTGTTTAACAAAGTATGCTATAGTCAAGCTGGAATGTTTGGCAATAAAGTGGGCAGTCAAAGCCCGAAAGTATTATCTCCTTGGAAGAGAGTTTTTCCTAGTCACAGATCATGCACCCTTGAGGTGGATGCACCTTAACAAAGAGGTCATCTCCAGGATAATGAATTGATTCTGGACCCTCCAACAGTACAAGTTTGTTGAACAGCATCAGCCTAGGGTTCAGCCTAAATATGCTGATGCATTGTCCGGAAAGTTAGAAAGGCTGAATGGTCTTGGCTGTCACAAAGGGAAAAGTGTGCTTCCCCAGATTGGAAAAGCATAAGGGGTGATGTGTGGTTAGAGGGGTGGTCTCTTACCTGAATTGCCCACATTCTGGTGGGATCAGCTCCCTCCAAGGTCCTTATTTCCAGTACCCATTTTACAATATATAAAGATATATATAAATATATATAATTTTTTATGTAAATTGTCTGGTCACATGATATGTATATAGTAAAAAAGAAGAAGTAAAAGCCACATGCCACCCTCACTCATCCAACATACATTTCCGGTTATTGGTTCCCCCTCAGTTAGTAATGTTTGCAGTTCCTGGAAATTTTGTAGATCTATGCCTGCATCACTGGATGTACGCACATCTCACACATGACACAAATCTCAACTTGAACTCTTGTGTGTAAGTATAAAAAATAATATAAAGGCATAGCTAAATTTAAACTATGACAGGTATTGAAATGACATTCTAATAAAGTGGTTTTCAAAAGTGTTTCATTGTACAGATATGCTATTGATAAATAGCACTTAATTCCTCTAATGAATGTCCTACTGTAAATATAAATAGAATATTGACCAGTACACTATTATTAATGTTGCACTGAATGTTTGAATAGACAGTGAAAGAACCTTTTGTCTATTGATAAAGTTTGAGCCCCAATATTTCACTGCTTCTATTGTCCCACAGATCAGTCACAAGTGTAGTTGCTGGTCTCTGGACCTCATTCAGAGTCTCTCGCAAGCGGCCGCTCACTCGCATCCAGCGTATGCAAATTTTTCAAAGTGTCGCCATGGGAAGTGATCGCTCGCCAAGGTATAAGCACACCCACTTTGGCTGTGCGAGCGATTGCTCTGTGTATGCTGACACTCATTAGCCTATGTTGAGATGCCCACTTGAACACATCATCTCCAGGAAGTGTATTAAAACATTGGAACATTGAGTACAATCGGTAGCGATCGCATCGGTTGTGGTTGCCTTACCCTGCCGCAAGCACTGCAAGGACTTCAGTGTAGAAAACAAGCATGTGATGTGTACTATGACACTGCCTGTTAATTATGCATGCTTTAAAAATGGCATTGAAACACTCAGGCACGCATGCGTTCGCACCTCCACTCCCCCATTATTAGTGTCCTGTCCCTGTTACCACCCACAAACGGCGTCTCCTGTCACTCATTTCACTGGGCTGTCTTTGCTGGGCGAGCGAGCAAGCTGTGCTCGCACAGAGTATTTCACTCACGCGCAGAACAAAGCGTGAGCATGCACGTTCGCAAACCATTGGGCCGCTTGTGAGCGCACAGCACTTGCGAGAGACTCTGAATGAGGTCCTCCAAATCATTTTGATGTCATATGCTGTATGTACCGAACAGTGGGGTCTTTGTGGTGATGTATTGCCCTGATGCAATCCTTAGTTCAGAAACCAATTGCAAAGACCATGGGATGTCATATCCAGTAGTAGAGGGTTCTATGTGTAGCATTATAATAAAGGTTGGGACATACAGCATATAAACTCTTCTACATGAGAAGTCACCAGCAGAGGTCTTAGGATCAGTGGAAGAGCAAATGATCAGAGCCTGTAGCAAACACATTTTTCTGCATAAGCTTACAGTTTCATCAGAAAATGAAAGTAAAAAGTAACTAATTTCATACATTTATTATCAGCTTTCTGTGGTTTATAAAAATACTTTTACATATATGCACAGTCTATTTGTTTATTTTTAAAAACGTTTTATAGAATTGGTTAGCAGAAAAATACCTGGATCTTCTTCTTTACCAAAATGCTTTTGGAAAGGGATGGATGGCAAAGCAATCCCACCAAAGACTACCTAACTCCTTACTAAATCACATCAAATACCTGACATAGAAGGAAACATTTTTGGAGGAGTAAAAAATGCCTATACCAACACATTAAGATCTTAAATTGTGTTTCCAGAACTACTGTAATTTGCTAGTTGACTGAACCTAGTTAATTAGGGAAATGTTATGCCATTCCTCCCATTTTATCATTAAACATATATCTCTGTTCTATGCCTTGATGTGGAGGGGAAGAGTTGTAGGTTGTGTGTCTATTAGGAATTGTGTCTTATTTGAAAGTGAATACAAATATAGACAAAAATATGGTAGACATCAACATGTAGTAACCACATTTGGGGCACATATATATTTAATTAACTTTTGTGTTCAACAGAACAATCCAGTTGATTATGCAAAGTGATATGGATAGCCTTAGGATCCAAATCAATCTCCATACAGATATGGGAAGGTGTGAGAAAGGATCTCAGATCAGATTGTGAGGATATTTTTCTTGGTTTTATAATGTCTTTTTATGAACAGATATCCCATGGTGGTATGGACTGAATAGCAATTGAAAAACAAGTCACATGTATTTATGAATATAAGGTTATGTTGCATGGGTCAGCTGTGGACCCCCAGGTCTAGGTTTTAAGTGGTCATTGCTAGAGATGACACATCATCATTAGGGATACAATACATCATATTTGATGAGTTAGAAGTTCAGCTTTGGAGATTGATGTATAGGTGGATTGTGAAGCTCTAGTCTGGGTGCATTTTATAATTAACTAATCATGACCTATGAGCCATTCATACAGTGTATTTGTTTATTTGTATTAAGTTCTCTTTTTTAAATGTCTATACCATCTGCTTATTTATATGTGCCAGAGAAAACAAGAACATCAACTGACCTATGGTAGTTTAAAACTATTTGTGCTCTAGGTTCACTGATATTTATGCTGAAAATTGTTCCATCTACAGTATTTTGAAACTTTTTATGAATCTATATATGTTATTTATTGTCTGTATTCAAAATTGGAATATAAACTTCTAAATCATTATTTCTAATTCTGAGAATAACTATATAAGGACAAACAGCACTGTTTCTCTCTCTCTCTTTTATTTTCTAATTTTGTTTTATTGGGGGGGATTATCTTATGCATACAGCCCTCTGACAGCAGCAGTTAAAGTTCCTATATATAAGTAGCAATGCTAGTACAGTATATTATCTTTGTTTTGGTGTAATATCTGATTGTGAGTATATTAATGAATTAATTTCCTTTGGCTATGGTGGTATTGATTAAAAAGCAATGGGAAAAAAACATTTGGATGTATAAATATAGTAGGTTATGCCATGTGCAACATTAACAGACCCAGGTTTCAAGAGACCATTGGTAGAGTAGACACATCATCATTAGAAATTACAGGCAGCCTTAATGCTTGACTTTGAGAGTGATACAAGTACAGCTGGAGAGATTGATACTGTATAGGTAGATTGTGAAGCTTTAGCTGAGTTACAACTTTATGATCAGAGATACAGTAGGCAATAATTACACTGCAGGCTGCATTGCTGTAGCACTCTTACAAAATTAGAGGTGTTTATAAAGATAAGATGAATTGAGGATCAAATGAGTTCTTTAAAACAAGTAGCAATTTAAAAGTAGGGAAGTAAAAGGTAGGAAATGAAAAACTGGAATATGCTCAGAGCTCTAAGGTTGTTATAGGCAGCCCCCCAAACATCAGTGTTGATGCCTCTCTGAAATGACTTTGAAAGAGCCGACTCCACGCTGAAAGGAATGACTTGTGAATGAAGATTCTTTACAGCAAGGGTGGGGAACCTTTTTTCTGCCAAGGGCCATTTTAATATATGTAACATTATTGCAGGGCCAATTCAGACCACGCCCCATTCATGTGACATCACACTTGGGCGTGGCCACAATTGCTGATGATTACAGCAATGCCCAAAGCATCCTAAGGATGTTACGGGGAGCTGTAAGGGTAGTGGTGTGACCATCTAAGGATGCTCCAGCCGGCAGTGGTGCATATATTCTGGCTGCAGGGTTCCATGCTAGGCACCCTACTAGCCAAATGAGTCTAGCAGAAAAAAGGTCAGAGGGCCAGACCAAATGATTCTGCAAGCCTTATGCAGCCCCAGGGCTTGAAGTTCCCCATCCCTGCTTTATAGCCTATTACAGAGGATCTAATGAAAGACTCTCCTCCAAGTTGCTGTCTGTTGGATGATGGTTATAACTCCTAGATCAGGGGTCTGCAGGTTCTTCACTGTGGAATTACTCCCATAATCTTGTCCAGATAAGATTGTCCAGAGCATCCAAGACAGATGTATGAATTGCTCTTGAAAACTCTTTCCAAGACAGATGACAAAAAATCTAGATGTGGCTGCCAACAAAGTGCATCAGCACATGTAGAGGGCGCTTACAGTTCTCACATTGCAGAGCTAGGGAGGTTGTCGAGTGGCTGCTGGGAAGAAAAGTTCAGTGGGGCTTGGATGCTTCAATGCAGTCTGGAGCTAGGTGTGCTCAATGGCAGGAAGATTACTTCAGAAGCTATAGATGGCCACTGTTGTCAACTCTGGGTGAGCCACCATCATTATATATGCTAGATATAAGGCAATGGTAGACATTGTCACTGCAGGTAAACAAAGACACATGACCAATAGTGAACATGGATCTACTGTACATATGTTTAAAGTGGTAGCTGTGGTTGATTTCCAGGTATTGAGTTGTATTAGAACAGGGTAGATGTTTTTAATATTTGAGAAGCTTCAATTGTGTTATTTATCCAAACTAACTATACATGTAAAAACAATATGAAAGAATCATTTCAGAAATAACAATGATTAATACAGTACATTTATGTATTGATATTATTGGCTATTGACCTGCAACCAGTGAATTTGGAAAGACCTTCAGACTAACTGCTGGAGCACAAGTACTGACTAAGTCTGTTTAGCAAGATCAAAAGAAAAATGACTAACATTTACTATGTCTGCATAAACAGGATACATTTATAGGCTGGCTCCTCCTGCACACATTTCTCTATCGTTCTAGAGAACATAGGACCTGATTTATAGTTGTACTCTATTTGCACAGCAGCTGCATCTTTGGACGCCCCTGCTGTGCTAAAATGTGCTAATGCTACATGAGGCATCTTGTGTCAATAGATGACTCCTGCCAGTTTCTGTGATCCGCTACTGCATCTGAGGATGCAGCATCGCAACACTCTGTGTGAACATTGGTCAACTGAGTAACCTTCAATTTCCTCAGGATGGCCTGTACTTTCATGCAAATGAAGCCAGTAAAGCTGCATACAAGTATGCAGCCACTGGCTTTGTCACACCCTCAGTTTCTCAGATCCTGCCTGATGCCACCCCCACTCTTCCCTCAAATGGCTGCAGCCTGTCAATCAGGCTGGAGTGTATGGGCACTGTGAGCAAATTCACTTAAGGAGATCTGCTGATGCAGTACAGATCAGTGCACATTAGAGTTGTACACAAACCATCAAGTTTGCATACAACTCTGAATCAGCCCCATAGAGTGGATCTTTGGATTTGATTGTTAAGATGTGTAGACATTTTTATTATCTAAATGTAGGGTTAGACAATACTTAACCCTTTATGGCTTCTTTGTGAAAGTGTAATGTTCAATTTCACAACACAAATATAGACATTATTGTGGAAAACTTATTTCTAGGAGCAGCTTGAACCATGGATATATCTAAAATGGGTGCAAGGTGTGCAATGTGCATAGTCCCCAGGGTCCAGTAGGGCCCACACCACACACCCAGCACCCATTTACAATGCTTACCTCTCTGTTGGTGACATAGGTGCCATTTTCACCAAGTTGGGTGCATGCACAGTACTGAAATCACCTGGAAATGGACCCCACACCATTATTTCAAAGATTGGCACATACACAATAGATTCTACTGGGCACATGCACCAGAGAGAGAGGAGGGGGCACATGGGCCCCCTCCTCTGTTAAACAGCTCTTGCCTTGAACAATGTTATAAAAACAATAAGGATCAGAGGGCCTGATTTAGGGCTGTACACACTGCCAATGTTGGGCATAGTTGAGTGCAAGCATCCCAATTATGTCCATGTAGTGTAAGTTCTAATTTCAGTCACATGCAGGAAGAAGTATATTGAAAATGTACTGGGCATTCTTGGTTGGTGACAGGGAGGTGTCTTTTTGCAAGCACAGAGATGGTCCATCTAATGGAAGTGTTATGGGAGTGTTTCAGGCATATTAGTGAAAGTTGCTGTGTACACAAATGATTGACAACTCACATAGGAGGCTATACACTGATGGAGTAACTGCACCTGCCAAAGAGCTGGTGCAAGTTCTTATGGTGCAACCAATGGTGGCATCTAAGGATGTACCAATCAGTATTACTGTGTGTACAGATGCTGAGAGTGGAAGTCTCAGTCCTTGCACATTTGGACACACCAGCGTACACAAGAAAAGAGATTTGTAGCGGCATTTGCATATAGTCACACACAGGTGATCGCAAATAGATGCAGCTGCTGGTGCCCACAGAGTTGACAAATGTAAGTCACTTTTTACATTCTCCCACTTCCACAACTAATTTTACACATAAATTATGATAAAGTGAACATTGTTTTAGGGTTTAAATTGAAACATTTTAATGAATGATGAGGGTGGTCCTAAAGTAAACATAAGTTGAACTTTAATGAGATTTTTTTCTCTTTAAATCATGGATATTTTTAGGAAGATTTGTAAACCTATGAACATAGGTGTGTATGGTGAAATGCTATGAGGTATATTTTTCCAAAATAATAGTTTTTTTGTGAAGTTGAAGTTACAACTCTATGGGAGAGAAGTACTAAGACTTGGAGATTGATAAAGTGGAGATATATAAAGTACCAGCCAATCAACTCCTAACTGTCATTTACAGGCTATGTTTGAAAAATGGCAGTGTGGAGCTGAATGGTTGGTAGTTTATCACTGTTCACTTTATCACTCTCAAAGGCTTAGTATATCGGCCACTATATATGATAACATCACTGAGAAGCAGAAATTATTTGCTTGGTTTTTTTCTTAAGTTTTTTTTTCAGATAAAAGTTCCCAAGCATCATGTATCTGAAATATCAGGATAAACAATATTTATAGAATAATAATTAAGTTTAACATTTAGCTAAATCTGTCTAGCCTATAGTTTGTCTGAGGCCTTTCAGGAAAATGCTAAAATCTTTATTAAGCTACTATATTAACATTCTATCAGTGTGTGAGAAGTATTGCTTTAGGGGGAGGAGGACATGACATTGTATGTACTGTAGCTTTTAACAATTGTTCCTTTGAAAGTCAAACTGATACCAAACAGTGCAATTTATATTTGTTGTTCATATACTGTATATAGAGAGAAGCAAACCTTGTCTGGATATGGCTGAGAGTCACTATGCCTGACTGAACTTCCCTTCCTCCTGTTCTATGTTGTCCTGTCACTGGAAAAGGACAACTACAGTAACATTTGCCTTAGGAAAACACAAATGATAACTATGTTATCAAGTAGGAACGCTACAATGGGTGGGTTTCCAATAAATTGAGAGCAGCTGGAAAATAGGGATAGTTAGTCCCTTAACCAAGGAAATAGCAATCAAATAGTATCAAAAATATAATCACATTAAATAAATATCGTGTTTTATTCAAAAACAATATAAAATATACATAAGAAACACATAAATGATAAAACCAATATGAAAAAGATTTATATAAAAAAGAAAAATTTGAGTGCTGAGCAGCATATAAATATTAAGGTGATCCACCATATAGGCTGGATATAGTCTATTAAATGGATTGGTCTAGCAATTGGATAATCCGCATTGTCTCACTGCAGCCACAATATTAGTTTCTTATACCACAATGTTCTTAGGAGACTTAAGATCCCAAAATGTTTAATGGTGAGAAGGGATGTGCACTCCCAATTGAAGATAGAGTTACCAGTTCTAGTGTCCTAAATCATGTGGGGTCTTGTTGAAGCAATGCTCACAGATCTGTCGCAAATGGATGTTCCCCCTGGGCATGGTTCCTGGTCCAAAGTAGCAATCTCCATCATCAGATAATCTCACCAAAGTATAGGGAAATATATATATACTCCAAGCGGTAAAGGTGGTCTCCTATAAGCCAAATTCTGATGCGTTTCGCTGCATGGAACCGCAGCTTTATCAAAGGTGATGTTGCTCTGGCATAATGCCCTTTTTATTCCAGTTAGCCAAGATGTCAGCTGATTGACAATTGATGTGTATTAGTATCATTCAATATAAAATACAACAAATCAGTACAACAAATAAATATCGAAAATTAAATAAAATAAATCACATTTATAGGAGGCAAACCTGATTACTAAACATATATTTTATAACAATCTAATGGTTAAAATAACCTTAATTGTTCAATAACACTCACCAGCTATTGCTGGAATACAATTAATCACGTACCTCTCCATCTGGAGTAGGAACGTGTAAATTATCTAAGTTCCGTCCACGTGATGGAAACAAACGTCACATAGAACACACATGACAGAGAATAGATCCCATTAGAGCTATCAATGTAATGGTAGTCTAGGTCCCGTCCACGTGATGTAAACAAACACCACGTGGTCAGCCTGTATTATGGAGACTAGCCGAAGTGAAGTCACGTCTCGCGATATAACATGATGATCACATTCTGCTGAGAAAACATAGCACCCATGTAGATAACACCCACATGATGTAAACAGAATACCATGAGGACGAACCCACATAAGTACAATGACAACTCAGCAGGAGGAGCAAATTGAATATCCTATCTTACCATTCAATTAGCTTCCCACAATTATATTCCAAATATATTACCAATGGTCCCAAAATATAATTAAAGTGTATATTTTATATCAATTACCTTCTTATAATAATAATAGGGTAGAAATACAAATACACAAATAGAAACAGTTGTCTATATTTTTAGACACGTAATCAACAAAAGGCATATTCTCATCTATATGAATAATTTATTATATTAAAATTATTTGTGATGTAATTAAACGCATATAGTCATATTGTTCGTCCCAACATCAAGTATTACTGTTAGTGACAAACTGAATAAGTATACATATGAGATCGCATAGAGACATATTTAAATGATCAAAAGATCTTACATCCTATACCCAACATCTCCAGTTCAACTAACATGCACTAGAAATAAGCCACCTCTATCAAATATATGTGGAATAATAATCGACCACATAGTGGAGAGCCTATTAATATAATTGATTTAGAGGTGTGTAGTCCAAAAAGATATAAAACTAAGATAAATTCTAGATGATGGAATTGAGTTCTAACATTTCATTTAAACCATAGGGATGAAGGGAATTCAAATGAAATATCCAGTATGATTCTTGCTTGCAAAGATATCTGAAATGATCTCGCCCCTGTGATGTACAATGGACTTTCTCAATCCCTATCAATCTAAGAGATTCTGGACTACCACCATGGATGTCTGAAAAGTGTCTAGATACACTATGTGTCATTAGTCGATTGACAATATTTCTTTGATGTTCCATGAAACGAGTCTTAAGACTCTGAGTGATCCTACCCACATATCTATACTTGCATCCACATATAAGCATGTAGATTGCAAATTTTGAATTACAGTTAATAAATTCTTTTATTATGTACTTTTCCTTACATTCCTGTGTATGTATAGTTTTGGTTCCATTTAGTGCATAGTCACATGTAGTGCACCTAGTGCCCCCACATTTATAGAAATCAACTGGTGGAGGGGGAAGCCAAGATAGTGATGTATTGGTATATGTAGAAATTTCTTGTTTCTTCAAATAACTAGGAGCTAATATATTTTTCAGGGATTTATTCTTCCTAAAGACAACTATTGGTTTGGAAGGATTTAGATCACCAAGGATATTATCTTGTTTGAGGATATTGTAATTCTTATTCATGATATTTTTTATATCCCTATATTGATTATTGAATGTAGCCAAAAAATAGTTCCCTGTCTCTATCTGGCCCATCATGTTTTTCTTTCCGACTTGATAATGAATCTCTATTCATATTGGCTACCACTTGGTAAGCCTTATCTAAAAGATGTTGTGGATATCCCTGTGTTCGGAAACATGTTGCCATAGAATTGGGCTGAGAGTGAAAACTTATTTGATCTGAGCAATTCCTTTTCAAGCACATAAATTGACTCTTTGGAATACTTCTCTTCCATGAGGGATAATGTGCACTTTTAAAATGTTGATATGTACTAGTACCTAGTTCTTTAGTAAAATTGGTTGTAACAATCTTGTTACCACAAACCACCAAGTATACATCTAAAAACTCAATAGACTGCCTGTGAAAAGTGTGTGAAAACTGTAAATTATGATTGGAATTAAGACTATCAACAAAACTATGTGCAGTGTCGGGGGACCCATCCCAAGTAATAAACAGATCATCAAATAAAAGAAACACAGATGATTATAAGAATGGTCATGTAAGAATTACAAGACCTAGGGTTCCTTCCATTAACAATCCACGGACTACCCATCGCCCATTCCATGCAGGGCAACCCACTGGACTTGATTTTGCCCCTATTGAGGGCACGCAGTGGGGAACTAGACAGAGAGCCCTCTCTGATCATTGCCCATGGCACATCTCCCTTGGCGGGAACACGACCAGTGGTTTTAGACAGTCACACATGCATCCTTCACACCCTCACATCACCAGACCCTCTCTCAAAGAAACTTCTGGAGATCAGACACATTCTACAGAGTGGATGAGCTCATCCTAAAATTAACACCTACATTCCCTCTTCATCCGAACAAGCTTCCCATGAGGTGTTTTTAGATGCACACCAACGAAAATACCATCACCCCAGGCCAAACAGAAATAGAGATTGTATTCTAGAAACACCAAAAAGACAAAGATACTCAAGTACAGAGGAAGAAGAGGGGGGAAGAAAGAGGCTCTTAAGAAACTAAATAATAAAACAGGTAATCTTGATGGTATTAATACCATCTATAATCTTTCATCCAAGAAATTGACAGATGCTGAAAAGTCCTTACTTTGTAAGGGCCTAAAATTTGCTTCATCGAGTACACCATATATATTTGAGCTCTGTGTTGATCTCAACAGATTTATTAGGGATTTATGCCGCAAGAGGTATTTTGCTCAGAAATCTATTTCTAGAGACAATGAGGTAGCCTTTCCTATTGTCTTGGACTCCTCAGATCAATTCAGTTTAGATATACTTAATGAATTATGGGAGGAGAATAATACTATAACAACATCTGGAATCACTAAACCCCTTTATAATATCAATCGAAATAGATTTAAACAGAGATCTGAGTTTTTTCTGATTATGCTGAAAAGTATGAGCATTGAATGCTTTTACAAAAGCACCTTAGAGGATTTTAGACAACTATGTGCTCGGGATCAGTCGGGTCAACATAGAAAAACTAATCTCAACAAGTGGGAAAAGAGATCCCTTAAGAACCTCACTAAAGTTTCATCTATCATTATAAAAGAGGCTGATAAAGGGGGTGGACTTGTGGTCCAAGACAAAAAGGATTACACAGCTGAAGCCATGAGACAGTTGGGAGATGTGAGATTCTATGTTAGATTATCTTCTGATCCTACTAAGAAATTCTTGTCAGAATTAAAGTCTCTTTTGGATACTGCTCTTCATAATGACACAATCACCAAGGTTGAGTTTTACTTTTTTATTCACCATTTCCAGTCACTTCCATTTATTATCATTTGCCAAAAATCCACAAATCCCTCACTTCACCTACTGTGCGTCCTATTATTTCTGGCATTAATTCTTTATCTGCTAACTTATTGTTTTATGTGGACACATTTTTACAACCAAGAGTATCCACACTTAGATCGCATATTCGTGACACTACCCTTTTTTTTATTTCATCAAAGATATTGAGTGGAAAGAGTCCTAAGCATTTTTGACTCTGGACGTTTAGAGTTTATATACCAACATTCCCCATGAATTGGGAGTTGAGGTGATTCGGAGACATCTCCTTGCTGATGAGGAACTCTCTGACTCACTACAAGAATTTTGGGTTGATTCTATTTTGTTCATTCTTGGTCACAATTATTTTCTTTTTCTGGACACTTTTTATTTACAGGTGATGGGTATGGCCATAGGAACCAGGTTCGAGCCCAGCTATGCCAACCTCTACATGGGTGAGGTCAAAGACCAACTCATCTGGGGTGGCAGGCTGGGCTCGAGCCTGGTTCTCTAAGGATGGTACATTGATGATCTGTTTATTATTTGGGATGGGTTTCCCGACACTGCACATAGTTTTGTTGACAGTCTTAATTCCAATCATTTTAATTTATGGTTTTCACACACTTTTCACAGGCAGTCTATTGAGTTTTTAGATGTATACTTGGTGGTTTGTGGTAACAAGATTGTTACAACCAATTTTACTAAAGAACTAGGTACTAGTGCATATCTACATTTTAAAAGTGCACATTATCCCTCATGGAAGAGAAGTATTCCAAAGAGTCAATTTATGTGCTTGAAAAGGAATTGCTCAGATCAAATAAGTTTTCAATCTCAGCCAAATTCTATGGCAACATGTTTCCAAACACGGGGATATCCACAACATCTTATAGATAAGGCTTACCAAGAGGTAGCCAATATGAATAGAGATTCATTATTAAGTCGGAAAAAAAACATGATGGGCCAGATAGAGATAGGGAACTCATTTTTTTGGCTACATTCAATAATCAATATAGGGATATAAAAAATATCATGAATAAGAATTACAACATCATCAAACAAGATAATATCCTTGGTGATCTAATTCCTTCCAAACCAATAGTTGTCTTTAGGAAGAATAAATCCCTGAAAAATATATTAGCTCCTAGTTATTTGACGAAACAAGAAATTTCTACATATACCAATACATCACTATCTTGGCTTCCCCCTCCACCAGTTGGTTTCTTTAAATGTGGGGGCACTAGGTGCACAACATGTGATTATGCACTAAATGGAACCAAAACTATACATATACAGGGATGTATGGATAATTACATAATAAAATAATTTATTAACTGTAATTAAAAATTTGTAATCTACATGCTTATATGTGGATGCGAGTATAGATATGTGGGTAGGACCACTCGGAGTCTTAAGACTCGTTTCATGGAACATCAAAAAAATATTGTCAATCGACTAAGGACACATAGTGTATCTATACACTTTTCAGACATCCATGGTGGTAGTCCAGAATCTCTTAGATTGATAGGGATTGAGAAAGTCCATTGTACATCATGGGGGGAGATCGTTATAGATATCATTGCAAGCAAGAAGCATACTGGATATTTTGCTTGAATTCCCTTCATCCCTCTGGTTTAAATGAAGCGTTAGAACTCAATTCTCTCATCTGGAATGTATCTTAGTTTTATATATTTTTGGACTACACACCTCTAAATCAATTATATTAATAGGCTCTCCACTATATGGTCGATTATTATTCCACATATATTTGATAGAGGTGGCTTATTTCTAGTGCATGTTAGTTGAACTGGAGATGTTGGGTATAGGATGTAAGATCTTTTGATCATTTAAATATGTCTCTATTTATGCATTCTCAAATGTATACAAATTCAGTTTGTCCCTAACATTAATACTTTATGTTGGGACGAACAATATGACCATATGGGACCATATGGGACCATATGAATACGTGATTAATTGTATTCCAGCAACAGCTGGTGAGTGTTATTGAACAACTAAGGTTATTTTAACCATTAGATTGTTATAAAGTATATGTTTAGAAATCAGGTTTGCCTCCTATAAATGTGATTTATTTTATTTTATTTTGGATATTTATTTGTTGTACTGATTTGTTGTATTTTATATTGAAAGATACTAATACACATCAATTGTCAATCAGCTGACATCTTGGCTAACTGGAATAAAAAGGGCATTATGCCAGAGCAACATCACCTTTGATAAAGCTGCGGTTCCATGCAGCGAAACGCATCAGAATTTGGCTTATAGGAGACCACCTTTACCGCTTGGAGTATATATATTTCCCTACACTTTGGTGAGATTATCCAATGCTGGAGATTGCTACTTTGGACCAGGAACCATGCCCAAGGGGAACATCCATTTGCGACAGCTCTGTAAGCATTGCTAAAACAAGACCCCACATGATTTAGGACACTAGAACTGGTAACTCTATCTTCAATTGGGAGTGCACATCCTTCTCACCATTAAACATTTTGGGATCTTAAGTGTCCTAAGAACATTGTGGTATAAGAAACTAATAATGTGGCTGCATTGAGACAATGCGGATTATCCAATTGCTAAAACAACCCATTTAATAGACTATATCCAGTCTATATGGTGGAGCACCTTAATATTTATATGCTGCTCAGCACGCAAATTTTTCTTTTTTATATAAATCTTTTTCATATTGGTTTTATCAATTATTTTTTTTTATGTATATTTTATATTGTTTTTGAATAAAACACAATATATATTTAATCTGATTATATTTTTAAGCGCTGGTACTATTTGATTACAGTAGCAGCCTTATCCTTAAGTGGAGTACCATTCTGTTTCTCCACCCATATTCTCCATTAAAAGGACGGCTACCTGTGTCTGCACAAAGGGCGTGCAATTTTCATAAAGTATTTGTTATTACTTTTTCTTGGAGATTCAGTTTTGTATGAACTATTGTTTGCAAACAATTAGATTTTTTGGCACATTCTTGTCACTCTCATATCTATATATAGATTTACTAAGCCTTGGAGAGAGACAAATGAAGAGAGATAAAGTACCAACCAATCAACTTCTGTCACTTTACAGGCTGTGTTTGAAAAATGACAGTTAGGAGGAGCTATTTGCTTGGTACTTTATTTCTTCCCATTTTATCTATCTTGAAGACTTAGTACAACTACCCCTATATCATTTTGTATAATTTAATTGTCCCATTGTAAATCTCAGTCAAAAGAAAACCATTATTGTAAATGATAGAACTCATTCCATGGGGTGAAACTAACTATATATCTAAATGTTTATTGTGTATTTCATGGTGTGAGGTTCCAAGATCAGCTTTACTCTTCTGCCTCTTTTTGTTTGAATAAAGCTTAAAACATATTTAATTCACAGTGTGCCTGCCTCTGCATAATAGTAAATGTCTTTCCTTTCATGACATCTTCAAATGAGAGATGGTGTTGACTTAAATTCCTGGTATATCGCAAATTGATTGTAGATAAGCAAATGTTTTTATTGTATAAAATTGTATGCAAATAACTGTATATGAAGCATTATGGAATGGTGAATTGCAACAGAAACAGGTTTTCTTACTTATTTGAAAGCAAAATATTAATCTCTAATATTGATTGCATCCACATTTTACTACTAATTAGATATGTGTGCCGACCCCCATGTTTTGGTTTTGGTTTTTGATCTGGATTTACCCTGGTTTTGCATCTGGATTGGTTTTGTCAAAACCTCGCCTCCGTGTTTTGTTTTCGTGTTTTTTTTTGGATCTGGATTTTTTCTTAAAAATCATAAAAACAGCTAAAATCACATAAAATGGGTCTGTTTTTGTTTCTACAGTATAATTAACCTCAATAAAATTTATTTCCAGTCATTTCCAATCAATTTTGACCACCTCACAATATTATTTGCTTCATCTAGTTAAGGTCAAAAGGTTGCATCCAGCTAGCTGGCTGACTAAGCTAAGTGACACAGTGGTTGGCACTAAAATGTGGCAGTTCTGTTTCTAATTTCCAAAATGGATACAGTGTGTTATACATTGGGGTTGGATACACCAATAGTGCACTCACTGTGATAGCAGTGTCGGCAGATCTGGGTTGCTGACGGTGTCCTCAGTACATGGAATTGCAGTTCTGCGGTGCTGGCAGCATCCACAGTGAAGGGTACCGGTGAAGTCGGCAGTGTGGGATTGCCAGTGGTGTATTTAGTGCAGGTTTGCTGGCTGTGTCGGCAGTGTGGGGGTGCCAGTGGTATCTTAGTGCAGGTTTGCTGGCTAAAGCCCGTATTCAATTTGAGCCGAGCCACAATAATTTTACGCAGCCCAGACTTAAAGCTGCCTTCACCTGTTTTGTAGGTATTAAAGTATCGTGCGCATGCCCGCGTATACCCGTATTCATTTTGAAAGTAGTCAAAAATGGTACCCGGCGATACTTGGATCGGTGTTAAAAAACCTGGAATTTTCGGGAAATAATCCTAGGACCCCCCTAAAGATGTCCAGACATGGGGGATTGCTATGGGTACCCCCGTTTTTGGCTGCAAAAGAAAGTCAGGTTTTTAAAAAGCTGCGGCAGGTGTTTTTTTTCCCGACTTTGAAGAAGTGATGCAGAAGAGCACTTAGCTTATTTTTTTAATTTTTAAAATGGTCCCATCAAATTTGGGGTTCATGAAAATGGGTACTAGCATGTTTTTAAGTCCCAAAACGCATTTTTTTTAAATTCTGTAAAAATACACCTGCCATGGCTATTTAAAACCCTGACTTCCTTCAGGAGTTAAAAATGGGGGTACCCATAGTGATCCCCCATGTCTACACATGTTTTGGGGGTTCCCTGGAATATTTGCTGAAAATTCCCATTGTGTTGTATCTGTAAAAAAAAGAAGTATTTTTTTTTTTAAATGGCATAGGACCCCCCTCCCCAAAACCCAAACCAGCCCCAGGCTTGCTAGCCAGTGGTGGTTTCTACAAATATGGGGAACAAAATGTGTAGGGTTCCACCGTAGTTTAGAAACCAACCCAAGGCTGCAGGGACCAGTTCTGGTTTTAAATATAGGGGTAAAAAAAAACGTGGGGATCCCCCTATATTTAAGACCAGCACCAGACCCAACCGACTGGGGTGTAATGCCACAGCATTACACCCCAGTGTAATGCGGCCGTGCTTACTTTAAAGCGGCCGCTGATTGGCTCCGGCTACTGACAGTTCCCACGTGGGCGAGTCACACCACGTGGGAAC
Organism: Taudactylus pleione; assembly: GCA_031769625.1. NCBI lineage: Eukaryota > Metazoa > Chordata > Amphibia > Anura > Myobatrachidae > Taudactylus > Taudactylus pleione. Next base: position 19,479,376 of record JAUIMM010000295.1, read on the forward strand.
TGTCATTAGCCGGAGCCTAATGAGGCCGCAGAATGTCCACAAGCCACAAAATGTTTAGCCACTGGATTATCGGACTTATTGGTAAGTAAAGCAGCCCGAATAGTAGAACGATGACTGGCCATGCGGTCCCTGAAAGGTCTTGTAGTCATCCCTACATAGTAGAGACCGCATGGACACATCAAAATATATATTACGAAGTCCAACAAACAATGTAATTGATGGCGAATGGATATCTTCTAATATTCTGGATATTTAACCCTTTAATGTGCACTTTGGTGCTTGCTTTTATATATTTGGTGTCTAATATGTTATTTTTGTATGTTATGTTTGTCTCCATGTGAGTATCCCTTTGTTGCCTGTTGATCTAGCCACCTATAGTATTCGTTGTTGTATATAGTGATGTTTAATATTCATCGATGGTTTCATCTTTGACACCGATGGTTGTTGTTGCCACTATTTTGGCAATTGTCCATTTGTATGGTTTGTGTAGCTCTGTCTTGGTAATTTAGTGTTGTTTGTCTTTTTTGTAGTAATTGTCCCAATGTAGTTTGCAGTGGTGAACATCCTCGATTTACATTTCACTCTGATATGGGTTTGCTGCTGTGCCACGCTACTTAGTAATTGTCTATGCGATCTACCTGTTTGATTGATCTTATTCTTTCTGTGTAGTGTGTTTCTTATGAGGGGATTGTCCCCATGCTAATTGTAGTTGTGATTATCTATGATAGGCCATATAGTACATTACTGGCTTAGCGTTATGTTGTGTTACCTAGCAACTGCTTAAGCGTGTGGCTGGTGCTGACCTGTCGTGTCACTTTCGGGGCTGGTGCGTTCCACTTGGTGGAGTGCATGCTACTTCCAGTCCTGATGCGATGCAGGCATGAACTGTATTTGCTTTATTGACTAATAACATTCTAGCGGCTGATACTGCACTAGCGGCATGTCTGCTTCGCACAATATAGTGTTGTAAGTATTCCTATAGTGCTCTGATGCAGTGTATGATATAGTAGTTTCCTTATGTTCACTCATTGTTGATTGACAGGGTGGAGCTTACTAATTGAAGTGGCTATATCAGCAGGCACAGTGGATAGTGTTCTGTTTGTCTTGTTGGTGGTAGCTTTGTGGCAATTGTCTCTGTCTTGACAAATGTCCTGGTAGGACCGAAACGTCGATTTCATCATGCTATATATGTGAGTTACTAAAGATTCCTTCTACTGAATGGTGAGTGCCTATTCTCTCTTCCTAATGCTTTGGACTTTGCTGTCTTTAAATAGAGCACCCCACATGGTGAACTGGATGCTATGAGTGCAGCTCATTGGATTAACCTATTAAAATATACATATATACCTATAGGTCACACATGTGCACAAAAGCCCTGGCATCAGGTGGAAGAAGCTGGACAGGGGAAGGAGCAGGTTTGCAAGAGCAAATGCCATCTGCAGATGAGGAATGCTCCCTCAGTCAAGCTCCCAAAAATGTGTATGTTTGGAGCTTGTTGAATTCTGTCCCTATACTAGTGTATGGGGACAGCAGGCCATTCTGGGATAGAAAGGTGAGCAGGACATATCTGTGATATCTTCTGCATTACCTTTTTGATGAATGGCCCAAAAACTTAATTTCTATAAAAGCAGGTGAAAATGTTCTCCGGCTTTTGTAGAAATTAAGTGATGATGAATAGACCCTTTAGAGGTTACTAGAACACTGAATATTGACAGTACCTTTTCAGGGTCATGGGATTCTAGGTATGAGACATTAAGACCCAGGAGAAACAACTTTGCCAACCACATGGTCCTGCATGCAGGAGATCATCAAGACCTTTATTTATTATACCTAAATATTTAAGTTTGAAATGAACACTTATTTTTAACAAATATACTATACATGGCAGATTGATAAAACATACACACCCCATTGCCTCGGTCAATAAATCTTTATTTGTTGGATAGTCCTTCCAAACATAGTGTCACTAAGCTGCTTAATGCCATTAAATTATTGTTTGTCAGTATTGACAGGGTTGTGGTTGTTTTTTATAGTTTTGTTACCTTTTAGTTCTTCAATAGCAATGTGTTGAATCTACTAAATGAATCAGAAGCTTGCTTTTAACAATTTTTCCAATGTAAGGATAAGGAACCTCAGGCTGCAAACACTCTCATCTACTGCATATGAAGCATTTTCCAGCATATTACAGCATGTGAAAAAAGTCTTCTACATAAATAATAATAAACCACAACAGATCATGAATAATATATACCTGAACATATTGTTTCTTCTAAACATAAAATTATACTAAATGATCCATTATTACATAATTAGACCGGTGACTTCTTATAAATCTTCATCTTTTCACTTTTGGGAACCTATTCAAAAGAGTACAAAGATGGCTGATAACAGATATTGTATGCATTTCTGAACATTAGTTACAGTAAGTCATTGCATCCTGAAAATTATTTGCAGAAGTGCATTGGTCACATGATGATCAATTTCACTCTAGTTCAAAGTTACATACAATATGTTTCAGTTTTTTTCTAAAATTAAAATAGGAAAACAAAGCTAAGGTATTTAATTTGGTATGTTTTAGAGCAGTGCTTCTCATACTCAATGCTACACTTTTTCCCAACAGGCAGTGGCGTCCCTGCCGCTGGTGACACCCGGTGTGGGTAGGGATGGGTAGGCTTCTAGTGTGCATGGCAAAGCCATGTGCTGACAAAAAGGGCATGGCCTCAAGGATAGGGCATGGTATTGCAGACAGGGGGCATGGCCTCATGGCACAAACCCCCCCATTTTAATCACTCCAGGGGTCCCGGAGATGTGTCTTTTTGCAGTGCCGGCTCCCTCACTGTGTCAGGAGCAGAGTGTTGCATGTAATGCTACAGTGCAGCACCTGACACCTGTTGCTGATGTGAAGTCAGCACTTTGGTGTCACCCCTCGGCGGGTGACACCCGGGTGTGGCCGGCATCCATCTTATGACATCACTGCCAATAGGTCATGTTTTGAGGATTTATATCTATGGAAACATATGGGATTATTACTGACTATGTAAAATAGATTAACTCACCTGTGCATTATTAAAGATATCTATGGTTTTAGAGTGAAAAATATGAGAACCTCTGTAGAAGGTTTTGTGCTTCAGTGCCTTCTTAAGTCACACTGGAATCAATTTATCAAACAGTTATAAACCCTAATTGTAGTAGGATTAGTAGAATTCTTAGCGCAAAACACTGTGTAAGCCCAATCCCAATCACCAAACCTGCCCAAACAGGTAAGAAATGTAAAAAAACTAGGGTTTATAACTGAAAAATGCATAAAAAGTGGGATTAGAATTTAAGGCGATACAGACATAAATGAAACATACACAAAACTACACCTTGATAAAGATCCACTGAGGATCAAAATGGTGTTGGTGCAGAGATTTGTGGGCAACTTTTAGGACAATCAGAGCTACAGGGACTTTTTATTTTGAGGTATGCAATAGACCTGACACAGGTTTTAGTCCGGACCTTTTACCTGCGGGTGGAGAAATTGCGTAATTACTTAGATTTGCCATCAATAATTTGACTATGGACTCTGATGTGGATTTCATAATCCCTTTTTGATTGTGCCTATTTTATCATTACAATTTTTGTTGTTTGAATAAACCATCATTGAAGTTCGATTACATCTATTGTGTAACACTTCATTAAGAAGTTCATAGATTTTTCTACATGTGGAGCCCCTTTTTTCCCTAATTCATAGTCCTTTCATTGGAGCTGATCCAATTGAGAAAGAGAAATTGTGGTCTTTTCATTTTTCTTAGAATATACTACCTGCTGAGAGTACGTGTTAAGAAGTTCAAAGATACCTCGATGTGTGGATCCCTACTTTATACTATGTGAGTTGGGGTACGCCCATCCATTACACTTTCTGTATGACACACAGTGAAGCATATTGAAAGATACCTTTACATGTATTTCCAATACACTCATTAAGTGAATATATGGTATTCATACATCTAGTGGTGGTGAGGTACTGTCCTAATTTTATTGAGTGATGTCCATCTTCAGCAGGTGAACATTTGCTATCACATTCTTTACAACTGTAAACAGTCATGATACTGAATGTGTATTATTGCAAAAAAAATGCAGCAATTGATATATATATATAACGTTCTATCTCACAGACTCTCGGCGCGATGTAGTGAACAAACATATCACTATTCATGTCATTAAAAATTTGCCATAATGTGTATAAACAAGTTGTTTATATTGTGGTACTACTAAAAAGAAAAATAAAGTTTTAATTTACCCAACAACAGATGTGTCTTCCATCTTTGCTGCTTTGATGTCAAACGTGCACACAATTCGTGCAATGCAACTTCCTGTACACGTGTGTGCCACGGTACACCAACTGCGGCAGTGTTCACACCCTGCAATGCTATGGATCATGGGTGAGAATGCAAAACATATACCCAGTCGGCTGTCACACAACTCACAGCATGTGTGGTACAGTTTGCCAAATCAGCTGCAAAGATACAAGAGTACATACCTGTAGAATGTTGTTTTGGTGGATTCACTACTACTACTCATTGAGGATCCAGCAGGACTACTTCCAGTTTACAGAAAATTGTACTTTTGCACTCCTATATGAGCTGAAATCACAGAATATCCATCCAAGAGATCAATTAAATTAAATGTATTAATAGAACAAAAGTGGGTACAAATCTCCATATAACTTATATTAATATTACTTGTCTTTGACAGTTCAATTTCAAAGTAATGGACTATGAATAGTATCACATTAGCTAATAAATATAGAAAGCTTTAAAAAATATATAAGTAAAACAACACAAATATGTTCTTTAATTACAAAAATAAAGCAGAAAACAAATAAATGATATGTTTTTGTCTCACATGTCACATCATAATATTCCTCAGATGATCTCTGGTTCCTCAGGCAGTGCGAGAGTGAATAAGGATCAGGGGCTTAAGTAGGCAGTAGAGAAGTGAGTAAAGTTTCACTAGTTTTAAGTAACCTTATTGAACCTGTGCATTTATAAATGCCCAAATGTAAAGCTCGTTAATGACACAGTGATCATATTAATTAGCGGTTAGTGTGCAATACATTGCAGACACTAAAAAATGCGTTTTCTAATGAACTTGAGCTGATCCATATTAACATATTATCTAAAATCCTTCAATACTTGTAATTTCACCTTTAAATACAGTATATTACATTGATCTTACCAACAACCCTTGCATGTTTTGGTTTGGGATCTATATTTTTTTCTAAAAAAAAATCATAAAAACAGCTAAAATCACACAATTTGTGCCTGTTTTTGTTCCTATAGTATTATTAACTTCAATAACATTTATTTCCAGTCATTTCCAGACAATTTTGACCACCTCACAGCTCACAATATTGATTTCATCTAGTTTAGTCCAAAAGGTTGCATCCAGCTAGCTGAGAACAGTGGGAGGCACTAACATGTGGCAGTTCATCTTTCAACATGGTACAGAGTGGCACTGAAGTGGTAGACAGAATGGCAGTTTAGTAAGCTATACGACACCAAGGAAGTTTAAAAACCAAGAATGTTTTCCTTAATTAGGTCAAAGGCCCAACATAGTTGTAATATGTTTATGCACTGAGGACAGTGAAAGGACAGAAGGATTGATTAGTTATTAATTTATTTATTTTAATTTTTTGATGTCTTTTATTTTGTGGATTGATAATATTAATTTTGTTTCACTTTTATTTATTTTACACTGAGGAAGAGTACCCATGAACGAAGCAGCATCCCCTTGATTAACAATACAGACAGCATCCCTTCTTTACGGACAAAAAAGCACCCCTGCCATGTGTGGACATATCACCTGCAGAGTCACAAATACATGGACGATAAACTGTGGTCTGGCTGGCAGAGTCACCAAAGAATAATGGCACAACTAAGTTGCTAATGCACACACACAAAAATATACATATATTTTAAATTTTTTTGTGGATTGATAATATTAGTTTTATTTCACTTTTATTTTTTTACACTGGGGATGAGGACCCCTGAATGAGTCAGCAGTCCCTTGATGAACAACACAAACATCACCCCTTCTTAATGGACAACAAAGATCCCATGCTGAGTGCGGACAGACCACCTGCAGTGCAGAGTCACAAAAACATGGACAATAAACTGCGGTCTGGCTGGCTGTGTCACCAAACAATAATAGCGGAGCTAAGTTGCTAATGCACACACAAAAGAAGAAAAAAGAAGAAAAACACTTTTATTTGTTTTGACACTGGGGAAGAGCACCCCTGATTGACAGAGCACCCCCCCTGGAAAACACAGCACCCATTTATGGACTGCAGTCCTAGCCCCTTGAAGGACAGGATAACAACACAGCAGCAGCCCTTATGCATAACACAGCAGCAGCCCCTTGATTGACAGGACAAGTGACACAGCAACTGCAGCACCCACTGAAGCCCCCTTTATATACTGCAACACCAGCTCCTTTATGGACAACACAGCAGCAGCCTTCAGCCCCAGACCCCAACAGGACAAGTTGGACAACACAATGACACAGACAGTGACAGCAACATGTCTGTTCAGTTTACCTCCATGTCCAAAGAGAAAATGGTGCCGATCACCGTGATCTTTATTGAATCCAAAACCTGCGAGAATCCGACAGCGGGAGGATGAAGTTTTGCCTTGTTTTGAGATCCAAGTCAGGTGGGAAAACCTGAGCCGAGCTCAGTTCTTACATCAGATCTGGAAGTTTGGGTGGGTCCAGTTCTTTGAGAACCCAGACCCGCTTAACATCTTATTAGTCTCCATTAACATATCACTAGTGAAAATCACTAAGTGTAGGGTTGGATGTTATTTAAATAAATAGAAATTGCTATGGATCAATGGAGGGTTGATGGTCAAAACCACTGCATTTACTAAAGGTTGACCTATGGAGTCTTAGCTTAGTCTTAGAGGGGAGGACACACTATAATGCCACTATATTTAAACAATGACAGGAAACACACGCACACACACACAGACACCAAGAGATATATATTTGTTTAATGAACATTCAACCTCAGACCCTCATTTACCACTTTATTACACACTCAGATCCACATGGAAAGTGTCATCTTTATACCATATGGGCATCCCTGGAATCTTTGCGGAAAAAATTAAATTATCAATGCACAACTACTGTACTCCTAATGGGTCCCATTGCAACTAAGGTTTCACTCCTGGCCACTCCCTTAGGAATGCATTGGCAAGCTCCACTTGACCGGAGTGTAATAATACCCAACTCTGACCCAACCATTAGAGACACTGCTAGTCATGTTCATGCCGGCATCTGTGCTGTCTCAATCACATCTGACAGCATCTTTATATCAAATGCCAGTGGGAAATGGTGGGCACATTATGAACATATCACAGTGGGAAATGGAAAAGATTATCATAGAATATAAATCCAAAATTATTTATTTAAACTCTTTTATCCATACAGCTCCAGAAAAATGGTTAAATACAATTTATATCTGATTTTAGCCCTTATTTGAAAATGTAAATCTGTGTCATTATGCTGCAATGTTTCAGTTATCATAGGCTGCAAGCTATGTGCAGTTTTGTCCAAATACAGTTTATTTATTTTATGCACAGTACATGCACACAATTCTAGTAAGAACTTCATGCAAAGTTCTATTATGTAGACAAAAACACTGACATCTCTAAAGTGCATCAATATAGGAGAATGTGAACAAAAGCTTGCAATCTAATGAATTTTAATTAAAAATAAAACAAAATAAAATTGCCATATTACAGAGTTCAAGGATTTACTAATGGATGCATCCGTAATAATAAGTCATCATCTAATTGTACTGTAATTTAAGACAGCAAATTAGACAAATTATATTAAACATGTGAATAATTATCTTTCAGAATAAATATTAAAAGGTTTTGTAGTGATATGAATTTATGCCCCTGTCTGCTGTAATTTGAATGTACAGAGTGATGAGAAAAAAAATGAATGAGTAATTTTCATATTAAAACCATGATTTATGCCTCTTCATAGAAACCACAAAATGAAGTACAGGACTAATACTACACATATACCTCTTTACTGTACAAGAGCTGCAATTATAATCCCCTTGAAATCACTGTTAGAATAACAATACTGAATAAAATTAAACCACTAACCTACTATGTATCATAGCACTCATCTTTAAGTTTGTGTAATGTTGTATAATTTTTCTTCCTCAGAAAGTGGCATCATCTCCTATAATTACAAAATAATATGGATACATTTTTGCCAGGTACCCAGTGGGTTCAAACAAGATACGTTCAAATATGTTTGAATTGCATTGAAAAAAGGTAATTTAGCTTAATGGAAACTAGAGATGAGTGGTTCAGTTTTGCTGAAAACTGAACACACTGGAGTTGCCGAGAAGAACCGAATTCCATCTTGATTCTTCCCACCAATTTTGGACCTAAAAAAAGCCAAATTCTAATTTTCTCAGAAATCTCAGATCTTGCATGGTTTGGATTGCATATAAGTGTCTCTCTCTAATAGTTTTGCATTGGAGGGTGTATGGAGAAGGTGTGGGCTATAGTTGTGCTTCATGAAAACATCATTAGAAAGTGTTATGATACACCTGAATACATTGCATAAACCATCTAGGACCACGCTACATATGTATTCTGCCTTTAACAACTGCCCTTTTCCCTTAGAGAGAGATGGTCTCACTGGTACCGAGATGCTTCCAGTTCTTAAACTCAGGATAGTAGATGTTACTACATAAATCAGGTGATCACAGGATTAATGCTGGATTAGAAAAACAACATATGTGAGTACAATAACACTATATAATAAAACTTATGGTTTTTTACAACAACAGCAGGAGCTGTAACAACAGGTAGTTTGATAATGGTAACTGCAAACAAATTACACTTTTCCAATGTTAAGTAAGGTGATACTTAACAGTAACAACAGGTGATGCAGGGAGTAGGAGACCATGGATCAAACTGGAAAGCACACAGAAATTCTGGCAGCAGTACCAAATATTCACCAGGCACTCAGATCAGCATTCTTATGCTAAGGCACAAAGCTATAACTGAAAAAAGGTGAATGCCAGGCTGTCTCTTAACACAGGTCAATGACAATTCATCAACTAAAACTGACCCCCTGTAAGTGAAATAAATTGCAGGTATGCTGCTGCACATAGGAGAACAACTAGTGAGAATCCCAGCAATAAAATACCAGCTGCAGAATTCCTGTGCAGCCTCTAATCATATACACAGTTGTCCCAGTATCCTAACAATGACTGTGATTAGCATGCAAAGCAACTACTGGTGTTGGCGTTCAGATCTCTAGCAACCACCAGGTCATGAGGAAGTAGAAAAATGCTGTGCTAGCCACTGCTGCTCCTATCAGAGAGAGTTATAGGTAAATGTAGTATGTGGGAAGGAGGACTGCAGGCATCTTTATCGCTGTGTAATGTGTTTGTCAGATACACTAGCTAGCAGCAACTGCAATCCAGTGCAAACTGCAAACAAGCTACTGTCACTGTTTGTTTGTTTGATATACATTAGTAGCACCTGCAATGAAGTGAAAACAGGCTTTAGTGTGAAGTTAAATTGCACTTGTTTCAAGGATATCTATTGCCACTGCAGAATATATTGTCACTTGTGTATAAAAGAAAAGACAGTGTGATTATTTCAAGCTTATATTTGTCAAAAAAATACCGTGCAGTGTCTGAGTGAGTTGCACCCCAAAGAACTTATAGAAGACTTATTTTCCTGTTTAAAAAAAATCTCTAGTCTCCTTTCAGAAATCAATTTAAATCAAATTTCTAGAGTGTAATTTTGAGAGGTGGTGCATATTACTGTACTTAATCAGGGTGTAGTGGTGTCCCCGGCTGCTGCACCCCAAAATAATAATTTTAAAAAATAAATTTTTGTTATTAATGTCTAAAAAAAATCCTCAGTCTTCTTTTATAATTCAATTGTAATAATGTTTCAAGAGTGTGTGATTTTGAGAGTCAGTGTATTGGACTGTACATACTGGGTGCGGTTGTGTTACTGTCAGCTTCACCTCAAACTAATAAGTGCAAAAAATCCTTTTTGTTTTCTTGTGTCTAAAAAAATTATTCAGTCTTTTAATGAAACTGCATGGTAAAGGTAACAACCCTTAGTTCCCTATCTCATTGCATGTGCAATAGGTGTGATGGCAGTTAAATTCAACTACAGAAGATTTACTCTTGTCCTGTTGTAAAAAAAAATCAATCATGGATCAGTCATAGAAAAACAGAAGCAACCCAGTATTAGTGATTGCAGTCATAGTACTTCTTTAACATCTACTTTTAAGTTAAGTTCAAGGTGTAAGATAAAGGTGTATAAAAATGGCACTCCAAAGCTAAACAATATTTGACAATCTTTTAGAAAACATTAACTCTTACTATGAAGGGAAAAGTTGCTGTTGATAATCTTTAAGAAATCATGAACTGTAACTATGAAGAGAAAAGTTACTGCTGGAAATTGTATAATTAACAACATGCCATACACCACACACAGTGGCAAGAAAAGGCTCAGACTATGGTCTTTCTTTGTGAGTTGTGGTCCTTCTACTGCTCTTTCATGCACTAGAATGTTAATTGTAATAGCCAGGGCCAGCCACAGTTAGGAATCTTCTATAATCTTGCATGCACCACCTCTCACTCTGAGTCTATGGACCTCATTCAGAGTCAGTCAAAGTGGCCGCACGGTCATACGGGAAACGGGGCCAGACATTCAAATGATTCCCTCACAAATTGCGTCCCTAAGTTCGGATCGGTAGCTGGCAAACCAAGGGGAGAAAGCGGTCGGAAAAAAAAAACACATGCCCCCTTCTTGTATGCATTGCATGTCATCTCCGGGCATATAAGGATTAATTGAGACCATCGGGAACCATCGGAACTGGTTGTAGAGCTTAAGGTTGACCATACCCTCTCTTAAGCTCTACGATCATGTCAGTGTAAAAACCTCCCATGTCACATGTGCCATGACGCTACTTTGTTAATTATGCACTCCCATAAACCATATGCACTCCCATAAAATGCCGTTTGCATAATTAGGCACGCCTGCGTTCGGATTTCCACTCCCCGTTTTCAAGCACCTTCCCCTGTTACCACCCACAAACGCCTCATTCTGTCACTCAAACTACCAACCTGGCTGTGTTCAAGGAGAGAGAATTTTCTGATCATAGCAGCTAGTTTGTGCACGCGCATTGCGAACTTTACGCATGCGCAGTATAGCGAACATCGGTGGCGTACGACCGTGCGTCCGCAACGACCAACTCTGAATGAGGTCCTATATGTGTCATCTTTAAAACATACAAATTAGTGCAAAAAACACTGTGTGTTCACAAACTTTAGAGATCTCCAAGGTGAGTCTAAGGGTGTCCACAAGTGCTCTGTCTAAGTATGATATTTCTCATTCTTACACTGTAATTCTAGAGAAGTCTCCTTCTACCATTTCTGATCCCTCTGAAAATGTGAGGATGAGTAGTAGTAAAACTAATGATGATGGTTTAGACATATAAATTGAGGATGCTACCGTGGAAGTGCAACAGGATGAGGTGGATAATATTTTAGCTGACAATAATGAGGATGTTGATGATGAATGTAATGGTCAAAATCTAGTTGATAAATATCAGGAGGATAATTCAAACTAAGTCATATAACCAGAGGTAGCAGATATTGCTAGTGATCAGAAAAATTACATTGTCATGCTTAGGCATAAGACCAAAAAAGCTGTCTCTTCTGTGTAGAATTATTTTTGGCAAATCCCTGACATTTGTAAAGCCTTCTATACAATTTGTGTGAGGCCAAAGTAAGTAGAGGTTGGGACCCTAACAATCTAGGCACCTACTCTATGTTACAGCATTTGCAGTGATTTCAAATTTGTTATCAATATCTGCAAAATCCTGAAAAATAATAACAAGAAGTCCAAAATAAGAGAACCATGAGAAAGACTAAGAGTTTCACACAATTGTCTGTGAAACAATAATATGCTAGTGGAAACAAGTATGAAAGCTGCCATTCTGTTGCATAGTGGATCACTAAAGCCATGATGGCTATGTTAGCATTAGATCTATGTCCAAAATCTGCCATCAATATATCTGCTTTTAGACAATTATTTGAGGTCATCAATTCATGCTACAAAATTTCATCTCAATTCTAGTTTACCAGAACAACAATTGCTCACTTGTACTGGGACACTGTTATTTTCTAGAAATACATTTAACTAGAGATATGTTGGAAAGCAGTACTGGTCAAACTATAGATTATATGACTGCCACAGCTTACTGGGTGGGTGTGTGAGGATACGGGGTTCACTCAATCACCCAGACACCGAGCAGATGAAACCAACGTGATGGTTTATTTTTCCACAGCACACAGAAATAGATAATATGTCAGGACAAGCAGTAAATCCAGTGAACGGGCAATAAACAGGTAGCAGTCCAGACAGAGGCAGTCCCAGCAGAGTATAATGTTCCAGAACAATTCCACGAAATAGCTAGAGACCCTCAGTCCCCACAGTAGAAACTATCACTGATCACGCAGCAGTGCATAGCGTATGTCCACTCAATCACTTCCAGGACCCCACACGTAGAAACTATCAGAGATCACACAGCAGTGATAGTCCCTGGGTACAATCAAGCATTTCCAGGACCCCATGCAGTAGAAGCTAATCACAGAACACACAGCAATGAATAGCGTATAGGTCCTTGCAGAATTTCCAAGTATAAATCCACAGAACTGGTGATGCGTTCCACTAGCACCTTGGCAGAGCGAGGCCTCTTAGCCAAAGTCAGCGACTAACATGTGGAGTTACCTTCAGTGACCTGTTTTAAAATCTTCCAATTTTCCACGATATTGTGACCTCCCAGGGGGGGTTGCACCGTTTCCTGATTGGTGCGAGTCCCTTATGCTGTCACTTTCTCCTACCTCCTCTGGGTATTACTTCCCTGACGAACACCTGCTGGGATGGTTCCGTTCAGTCTACCAGGTTCACGTGAAGCACAAAACAGGCAAATGGAAGGTGGAGTAAATCCTGAGCGTCCCCTGGGGAGGTGGGAATTAACTTAGAGGGTCTTTTGTTTTGGGAGGTGTCACCTTGCTCTAACACAGACATATGGACCAGGCTAACATCAAGGCTTATCCAGTATTAAACATTTTAATAACTTACATTATTACAGTACATAATAGACATGCTAATGAAAATGTGTGTCCTGAGAATGATCACACATACACTAGGAGATGGATGGGGGACACAAAAGGACTAAAAAGTAAATTGATCTCTGCAATGACTGAGATGCTGCCAGTAAATTTGTAACACACATCCCATGTCCTCACATTCCTCTCCCACTTTTTAGTCCTTGTTCCCAGGGGTGATAAGGACACATTACTGACTGGGCGAGGCGGTGCTAGGTCTTCCAGTGTTGCGTAGAACTGGGTCTGGTTCCTGCTGACAGGACAAGCCTTCCGCGTTTCCGTGATCTCTACCCTGTTTGTGGGAAATAGAAAACTTGTACAGTTGCAGGGCCAAACTCCATCTTAGCAAGCATCCATTGTCTCCTGCGGTACGTTGTAGCCAACTAAGGGGGTTATGATCTGTGACCACCGAGAACTCGCGCCCATACACATATGGCTGCAGCTTCTTAAGGGCCCAGACTATAGCCAGACACTCCTTTTCAATAGTGGCGTAGGCTACCTCACGGTCGACAAGCTTCCGCGAGAGAAAAGCCACTTGGTGTTCACATCCATCTTCCCCTACCTGGCTCAACACAGCTCCTATTCCATAACCTGAGGCATCGGTTTGCACAATGAACCACTTGCGAAAGTCGGGGGCTGCTAATACTGGGGATTGGGACAAAATTTCCTTAAGCCGGGAAAAAGCCCATTCACACTAAGGGGTCCAGTGTATTTCTCGGGTGTACTTTTTGGTCGTCAGGTCAGTTAATGGCTTGGCCATGGTGCTGTACTGGGGCACAAACTTCCGATAGTACCCTGCCGTTCCAAGGAAGGCACGTACCTGTTTTTGGTTAGTGGGTTGAGGCCACTACAAGATGGCCTCAATTTTTGCCGGCTCTGGACGAATTTGGCCTCCACCAACCCTGTGCCCGAGATACAACACCTCTGCCATCCCCATCTGACATTTGTCTGGTCTGATAGTCAACCCCGCCTGGCTAATCCGGGCTAGCACCAGGGCAACATGCTGCAGATGTTCCTCCCAGGTCTCACTAAAAATTGCTATGTCGTCCAGGTATGCCTGGGCAAACTCCTGACACCCTGTCAGCACGCGATCTACTGTATGCTGAAAGGTGGCTGGGGCATTTTTCATACCAAAGGGCATGGCTGCAAATTCAAATAGCCCAAATGGGGTGCTGAATGCAGACCTCTCCTGTGCCTCCCTGGTAAGGGGTATCTGCCAGTACCCCTTACTATGGTCCACAGTGGATACATAGTGAGCCGCCCCCAACCTGTCTAGCAACTCATCTACCCGGGGCATGGGGTATGCATCCATCACAGTCACCTCATTCAGCTTCCTATAGTCCACACAGAAGCGAGTGCTCCCATCCTTCTTAGGCACTAATACTACACTGGCTGCCCAGGGACTAGTGGATGGTACAATGACCCCAAGTGCCAGCATTTCATCAACCTCTTTTTTGATCATGTCCAGCACCTCTGGACTCACCCGATATGCGGGTTGCCTAATGGGCCGAGCCGCCCCGGTGTCGACATGATGGGCCACTACATGGGTGCACCCTGGTTTGCTTGTGAATTGAGGTCTCTCTACCTCCAATACCTCCCTCATCTTTCTGGCCTGGGTTGCTGTTAACTATGAGCCTATGGGCACTGCCTCTACCCCTAGATACTTTTTGGTTGCTGCTAAAATGTCAGGGATAGGATCAGTCTCTGGGTCATCCATAGGTGGGCAGCAGATTGCCACAGCCCCTATTTCTCTAGTGACATACTCCTTTAACCGATTTATGTGGTAGGTACCCACCCGCTTCCCTGTTGGACCTAGGGCAACAATATAATCTACCTGGCCCTGATGACCCATGATGGTATAGGGCCCTGCCCAGGTTGCCTGTAACTTGTGCTTTCGGGCAGGTACTAGAACCATCACTTTCTGCCCAACATCTAGCTCCCTTTCATGTGCTCGCTGGTTGTAGTACTGGCTCTGCCGTTCCTGTGCCCCCAGCATGTGGTCATGCGCAAGCTGCATCAAACGCTGCAATCTCTCCCTCATTTGGACTACATACTCCAGGACAGGAACCTCAGGTTCCTGGAATGTCCCTTCCCAGCTTTCCCGGACTAGGTCTAGAGGCCCTCATACCCTTCGTGAATATAATAACTCAAAAGGGGAGAATCCAGTGGAATCTTGCGGCACTTCGCGGTACGCAAATAATAGCTGCTGCAACGACTTCTCCAAATCCCCCCCCCTCCGATTCAGCATATGCCCACAGCAACTGCTTTAGGGTCCCATTAAACCTCTCGCAGAGCCCATTCGTCTGGGGATGGTAGGCTGTCGTGCGGAAGGGATGGACCCCAAATTTGTCCCATACTGTTTGCAGCAAGTCCCCTTGAAATTGTGTACCCTGATCGGTAACTACTTCTTGGGGAAATCCTACATGGCTAAAGATGTCCATGAGAGCCTGGGCAATATGCTCAGCATCTATGGATGCCAGGGCCACTGCCTCAGGGTATCTAGTCGCATAGTCAACTACGGTCAGCATGTATTTCTTCCCTGTTCGGCTCGGCTTCTTAAAAGGCCCAACAATGTCCTTGGCCACTCTCTTAAATGGCTCGCTTATGACAGGCATGGGTTGTAGGGGAGCTCGATGTGGGGGCCCCCCGAGGCGTTGACATACCTCACAGGATTCCCTATACTGTTTTACTGCTTGGCTTATTCCAGGCCAGAAGAAGTGCCGTAATAGCCGGGCACGGGTTTTACGAACCCCTAAGTGGCCTGCTAAGGGAGTGTCATGGGCAAGTGCTAGCAACCGGGTACGGTACTGCTGGGGAACAATCAACTGTTTCCTTAGGACTTCAGGCTCTAAGGGGTCTGCTTTTGCAGGCACCCTGTACAGTCTCCCCTCCTCCCACTGGATGCGATCCCCCTGTTGTCCCCAATCTGCCCGTTCTGCCACACTGCGGAGGCTAGCTAGGGAAGGGTCTGTCCATTGGGCTTCCCTAAATGCCGTCCTGTCTAGCTCCCCCAGATTCCCATTACAGTCAATCAAGTCTGGTTCAGTGTTACTCACCGGTGACAGGTCAGGGGTTGTGGCCATTGATCCCACCAAGACCCCCGATGCTGGCCCGAGAGGGTCCTCGGGTGCTGTCGCCAACAACTGCGCTTGGCTCCGGGTGATAGCTTCCACAAAATAACTAGCCAAACCACTGCCCAGATCATTTCCCAGGATAACATGGGTGGGTAACCCACCCAAAAGTCGAACCTCCACTTCCCCTGAGTCCAGGCCCCAATCCAAGTGTACCCGGGCCATGGGGATAACAGTGATCTGCCCTCCGGCCATGGAGATTTTAATTTTCCATTTCTCCAATAGTTGGCAGGGGGGGATTAACTCCAGTCGGACCAGGGTAATGGAGGCCCCGGAGTCTCTCAATCCTTGCAGTTCCTGTCCATTGACTTTAACAGGCTGTACGTAGGTTTTCATGTTATCCGGGGTAGCTTTCCCAATAGCTGCTACTACCTCTACTTTATATGCTACTTCCTCCGCCTCTGGCGCATCAGGAATGCAGTTCCCCTCCCCACCCCCAAATGTTGTTTCCTGGCACACAGCTACCCTGGGCACAGCTGGTCGGGCACCTGGAAATTGTCCTCTTCCCCGCGGACAGTCTCGTTGCACATGCCCTACCTGGTGACAGTTGAAACACCGCCGAGGCTCTGGAAGTGCAGGGCCCCGCGGCCTTGCATTGGCCGTTTGCAGAGCTGGGGTGTGTAGTGGGGCCGGGCGCTGGGTTTCCAGGTAGGGATTCTGGTCTTGTTGGGGCCATCGGGGGGCTGACCTCTCTACTGGGTTGGCTCCTCTCCACCGGGGCCTGTTAGCTGTGAACTCGTCAGCTAGGTGTGCTGCATTCTCCGGAGTGGTGGGGTTCCAATCCGCCACCCACTCTCGAATTTCTGGGGGCATCTTGTTAAGCAACTGTTCCAGGATAATAACGTTTTTAACCTCCACTACAGTGCGTGCCTGCTTTCTGGCCAACCATCTGTCACAGTTCCGCCGCAACAGGTTCTTAAACTCTGTAAATGAGGTATCCCCTTTCCATGACATTGACCGGAACTTGGCGCGGTATGATTCAGCAGTCACCGCATATCTGGCAAGCAGCACCCCCCGGACCTCCTCATAGGACAATGTCTGTTCTGGACTCAAAGCCTGGCACGCTTCCAGCGCCCGTCCTCTCAGACTGGGTAACAAATATAGAGGCCATTCTGCTGCCTCAATTTTATGCAGAGACATCATTGATTCAAACGTCTGCAAATGGTTATCAATGTCCGAGCTAGCCTCATCAAAAGGCGGTATGTCCCGATATCGCAGCCTGGCTGGCTGACTTACTGATACTGGTGGGACAGGGGTGTAGGTCTGTGCTCCCAGTGCGGCCCCCAGTACCGCTGCTCCTTGCCCTAACGCTGCCAGCAACTCCCGCAATTGATCTACCCCTCCCATGGTAGGCATTGCCCTGGAAACCGTTGTCGCCGTGGTTCCCTGACCCTCGGTCTGCTCCGGTACATCGTCCTCATCGTCCTCCTCCGCTGGATGATCTTGGTCCCACTGGGCTAGTTTTGCCATTAATTTTTTCCTGGTGTCCTCCGCATAAAACTCAATCTGTTTTATTCGGCAGAGATCCTGCAGGGGGCCCTTCTTGAGGTATCGGTAGCATAGTGGTTCTGGATCCATTCCCTGCTGTATTTTATGACTTTATGCTTGAAAGCTGGCGTCTGAATGATCCCACTGTCGCTGCCGCCAAATGTGAGGATACGGGGTTCACTCAATCACCCAGACACCGAGCAGATGAAACCAACGTGATGGTTTATTTTTCCACAGCACACAGAAATAGATAATATGTCAGGACAAGAAGTAAATCCAGTGAACGGGCAATAAAAAGGTAGCAGTCCAGACAGAGGCAGTCCCAGTAGAGTATAATGTCCCAGAGCAATTCCACGAAATAGCTAGAGACCCTCAGTCCCCACAGTAGAAACTATCACTGATCACGCAGCAGTGCATAGCGTATGTCCACTCAATCACTTCCAGGACCCCACACGTAGAAACTATCAGAGATCACACAGCAGTGATAGCCCCTGGGTACAATCAAGCATTTCCAGGACCCCATGCAGTAGAAGCTAATCACAGAACACACAGCATTGAATAGCGTATAGGTCCTTGCAGAATTTCCAAGTATAAATCCACAGAACTGGTGATGCGTTCCACTAGCACCTTGGCAGAGCGAGGCCTCTTAGCCAAAGTCAGCGACTAACATGTGGAGTTACCTTCAGTGACCTGTTTTAAATCTTCCAATTTCCCACTATATTGTGACCTCCCAGGGGGGGTTGCACCATTTCCTGATTGGTGCGAGTCCCTTATGCTGTCACTTTCTCCTACCTCCTCTGGGTATTACTTCCCTGACGAACACCTGCTGGGATGGTTCCGTTCAGTCTACCAGGTTCACGTGAAGCACAAAACAGGCAAATGGAAGGAGGAGTAAATCCTGAGCATCCCCTGGGGAGGTGGGAATTAACTTAGAGGGTCTTTTGTTTTGGGAGGTGTCACCTTGCTCTTACACAGACATATGGACCAGGCTAACATCAAGGCTTATCCAGTATTAAACATTTCAATAACTTACATTATTACAGTACATAATAGACATGCTAATGAAAATGTGTGTCCTGAGAATGATCACACATACACTAGGAGACGGATGGGGGACACAAAAGGACTAAAAAGTAAATTGATCTCTGCAATGACTGAGATGCTGCCAGTAAATTTGTAACACACATCCAATGTCCTCACATTGTGTAATGCCTTTAGAAGCAGCAGTATCTAACACACAACACCAGCTCATTCACAGGTAGGCTATTATCTGTATCAGTGGATTCACTAAGATGCAACTGCAGTTGGATCAGTACATTTTAGTATCCGTGCCTGATTCTACTGTAATAAAAACACAAATAGAAATATATATATAGCCCAGGCAAAAACAGGAAAGTAAATATATAGCGACCCAATGGTTTTGTAAATATTTAAATAAAGGATTCCCTTTAGTTGCAGTTAGTATTGTTGTTAGCCAATATACATCCAGAGAAAACAGAAAAAAATTAACCACACTTAAGCATGTAAACAGTATACATACATTTATTTTATACAATGTGTGCCATATAAAGATAAAAAAATATAATAAATTAAACTAAAACTGAAGATGCAATAAAACACAAGATACTTTTCTATACATGAAGAACTCAAAGCACATAGCAATGGAAATGTGTATAAATGCAATAATCAACATAAAAAAAATATAAAATGTTTTCTCTTATTATTTTACAATCCTGAGAGTAATCACAGTTGAAAATAAGTGTTTCAAGTTCAGTGGCTATATGCTCTAGTGAAACCCAATTTCTTCTTGCTATAAAAAAGTCAGCCATGTCTGACTGTTTAAAATTATATTTATAGAACCAGAGTTCCTCTTTAATAGAGAAAATGAAATGTACAATCTAGTTATATATGGCTCCACTTACTGACCGGCCAGTATACCAATTAAACTGTATCAGGAGTCTGTGTATGTAGCCGCTAGTCCTGTCGCTATGCCGGAGATCCATCCACACACAATAAGTGACCGAGCCATGCCTCTGCTACAGGAGTCAGTGTATACAGTGGCTCACACTATCATCAGAGTCCGTGGGTGCAGTAGCAGCAGGGGAGGAGCAGGAGACTAAACGGTGCTTGTTTTATCCACTGGCAGTAAGTGGTCTGGTGGAAGCAATATGTTATTTCCCAACATGTTTCTTCCACTGGGGATTTCTTCAGAGCGGTGTAGTTAGTTCCTTAAATAGGGCTCAGAGGAGTTGGTTGAAAGTAGGGGTGAGCGGGTTCGGATTTCTGAAATCCGAACCCCCCCCGAGCCCCCCCGATCTGAGGCAGATCCGAGTCAGGCTCGACTTTTCCCGCCTGACTCGGATCTGAAATCGAGGCAAAACGTCATTATCCCGCCTTCCGAGTCTCGCGGGTTTTGGATCCTATATAAGGTACCCACGTCAGCGCCATTTTCTCACTCGGCTGTGGACAGTGAAGAGGGAGGGTGGGAGTTAGGGCTGTGTAGTGTAGTGTAGTGTAGTGCTGCTGTTGTCCACTACTTCAAAGTCCATAGGGGCTGGCTGTGTTGTGCTGTGCTGCTGTTGTTAATAGGGGCTGTGTCCACTACTTCAAAGTCCATAGGGGCTGGCTGGACTGTGTTGTGCAGTCAGTTCTCCATAGGGGCTGTGTCCACTCCAAAGTCCTGTGCAGTGTCCCAGTCCTAAAGGGGTGCTGTAGTGTTGTCCAGGGGGTGCTCTGTCCATCAGGGGTGCTCCCCCCAAGTGCTAAAAAAATAATATATTTTCTGTGTTTGTGAATTGTGTGTGCAGTAGCCGCACGTGCATCAACAAATTAGTGCCAAGCGTGCGCCTGTGTCATAAGTAAAGGGCCGGCAGGCTTGACCGTTAAAGGGTGCTGTAACCCCCGAAAGTATACTCCAGTCCAAACCAAAAAAAAAATTATTTTCTGTGTTTGTGAATTTTGTGCGCAATAGCCGCACGTGCATCAACAAAGTAGTGCCAAGCGTGCGCCTGTGTCATAAGTAAAGGGCCGGCTGGCTTGACCGTTAAGGGTGCTGTAACCCCCGAAAGTACACTCCAGTCCAAACCAAAAAAAAAATTATTTTCTGTGTTTGTGATTTGTGTGCGCAGTAGCCGCACGTGCATCAACAAAGTAGTGCCAAGCGTGCACCTGTGTCATAAGTAAGGGGTGGCTGGCTTGACCGTTAAGGGTGCTGTAACCCCCTAAAGTACACTCCAGTCCAAACCAAAAAAAAAATTATTTTCTGTGTTTGTGAATTGTGTGCGCAGTAGCCGCACGTGCATCAACAAAGTAGTGCCAAGCGTGCGCCTGTGTCATAAGTAAAGGGCCGGCTGGCTTGACCGTTAAAGGGTGCTGTAACCCCCAAAGTACACTCCAGTCCAAACCAAAAAAAAAATTATTTTCTGTGTTTGTGAATTGTGTGCGCAGTAGCCGCATGTGCATCAACAAAGTAGTGCCAAGCGTGTGGCTGTGTCATAAGTAAAGGGCCGGCTGGCTTTACCGTTAAAGGGTGCTGTAACCCCCAAAATACACTCCAGTCCAAACCCCAAAAAAAATTATTTTCTGTGTTTGTGAATTGTGTGCGCAGTAGCCGCACGTGCATCAACAAAGTAGTGCCAAGCGTGCGCCTGTGTCATAAGTAAAGGGCCGGCTGGCTTGACCATTAAAGGGTGCTGTAACCCCCAAAGTACACTCCAGTCCAAACCAAAAAAAAAATTATTTTCTGTGTTTGTGAATTGTGTGCTCCGTAGCCGCACGTGCTTCAACAAAGTAGTGCCAAGTGTGCGCCTGTGTCATAAGTAAAGGGCCGGCTGGCTTGACCATTAAAGGGTGCTGTAACCCCCGAAAGTACACTCCAGTCCAAACCAAAAAAAAAATTATTTTCTGTGTTTGTGAATTGTGTGCGCAGTAGCCGCACGTGCATCAACAAAGTAGTGCCAAGCGTGCGCCTGTGTCATAAGTAAAGGGCCGGCTGGCTTGACCGTTAAGGGTGCTGTAACCCCCGAAAGTACACTCCAGTCCAAACCAAAAAAAAAATTATTTTCTGTGTTTGTGAATTGTGTGCGCACTAGCCGCACGTGCATCAACAAAGTAGTGCCAAGCGTGCGCCTGTGTCATAAGTAAAGGGCCGGCTGGCTTGACCGTTAAGGGTGCTGTAACCCCCAAAGTACACTCCAGTCCAAACCAAAAAAAAAATTATTTTCTGTGTTTGTGAATTGTGTGCTCCGTAGCCGCACGTGCATCAACAAAGTAGTGCCAAGTGTGCGCCTGTGTCATAAGTAAAGGGCCGGCTGTCTTGACTGTTAAAGTGTGCTGTAACCCCCGAAAGTACACTCCAGTCCAAACCAAAAAAAAAATTATTTTCTGTGTTTGTGAATTGTGTGCGCAGTAGCCGCACGTGCATCAACAAAGTAGTGCCAAGCGTGCGCCTGTGTCATAAGTAAAGGGCCGGCTGGCTTGACCGTTAAAGGGTGCTGTAACCCCCGAAAGTACACTCCAGTCCAAACCAAAAAAAAATTATTTTCTGTGTTTAGCCGCACGTATATATCAAATAGATATAACATAAATGGAGGACCAAACTTTCTCCGATAAAAATAAAATAGAGAAAGATCAAGAACCACTTCCTCCTAGTGCTGAAGCTGCTGCCACTAGTCATGACATAGACGATAACATGCCATCAACGTCGTCTGCCAAGGCCGATGCCCAATGTCATAGTAGAGGGCACATACAATCCCAAATGGCAAAGTTCAGGAAAATGACCTTGAAAAAGACATTTAAATCAGCTCAAGAGAAACGAAAACTTGCCAAAATGCCATTTACGACACGGAGTGGCAAGGAACGGCTAAGGTCGATCCCTAGTATGTTCATGACAAGTGGTTCAGCTTCACATGACGATGGAAGCCCTCCTCCCACTAAAAAAATCAAAAGAGTTAAGCTGGCAAAAGCACAGCGAAGAACTGTGCTTTCTAAGAAGATATCACAAATCCCCAAGGAGAGTCCAAGTGTGGTGGTGGTTGCGATGCCTGACCTTCCCTGCACTGGACGGGAAGAGGTGGCTCTTTCCACCATTTGCACGCCCCCTGCAAGTGCTGAAAGGAGCACCCACAGTCCACTTGCTGATATGCAAATTGAAGATGTCACTGTTGAAGTACAACAGGATGAGGATACTGGTGTAGCTGGCGCTGAGGAGGAAGTTGGTGAGGAGGATTCTGATGGTGATGTGGTTTGTTTAAATCAGGCTCCGGGGGATGAAAAAGCCCATCACGGTCATGCCTGGGCAGAAGACCAAACATTCCACCTCTTTGGTCTGGCAATATTTCTATCCAAATCCGGACAACAACTGTCTTGCCATATGTACCATATGTAAAGGTGAAATAAGTAGGGGTAGGGACGTCAACCACCTAGGAACATCCTCCCTTATACGGCACCTGCAGCGCGTTCATAAAAAGTTACTGTGAAGTTCAGAAACTTTGGCTAAGACCGTATGCAGTCCAGGGACACCTAAATCCCGTAGTCCTGTTGTATCCAAGTGCCTGCAAACCACACCGTCAACTCCCTCCTCGTCAATTTCCTCCTTAGTCAGGATCGGAAGTAGTCCTGCAGGCCATGTCACTGGCATGACTGACTCTCCTATCCGGGATTCCTCTGGAGGATCCTGCATTGCTACGCCTACTGCTGCCGCTGCTGCTGTTGCTGCTGCTGGGAGTCGTTCATCATCCCAGAGAGGAAGTAGGAACCCCACTACTTTTACTAAACAATTGACCCTCCAACAGTCCTTAGCGAGGAGGATGAAGTACGACAGCAGTCATCCTGAAGCAAAACGTATAACTGAGGCCTTGACTGCTATGTTGGTGTTAGACGTGCGTCCGGTATCCGCCATTAGTGCAGTGGGATTTAGACAATTGATGGAGGTAGTGTGTCCCCGGTTCCAAATCCCGTCTAGATTCCACTTCACTAGGCAGGCGATACCGAGACTGTACAGAAACGTCAGAAAAAGTGTCCTCAGTGTCCTGAAAAATGCCGTTGTACACAATGTCCACTTAACCACGGACATCTGGACAAGTGGAACAGGGCAGACTAAGGACTATATGACTGTGACAGCCCACTGGGTAGATGTATCACCTTACGCAGCAACAGCAGCAGCATCACCAGTAGCAGTATCTCAGAAACGCCAGCTCGTTACAAGGCAGGCTACGCTGTGTATCACCGGTTTCAGTAAGAGGCACACCGCCGACAACCTCTTAGAGAAACTGAGGGAAATCATCGCCCAGTGGCTTACCCCACTTAGACTCTCCTGGGGATTTGTGATATCTAACAACGCCACCACTATTGTGCGGGCATTACATCTGGGCAAATTCCAGCACGTCCCATGTTTTGCTCACACAATAAACTTGGTGGTGCAGAATTTTCTGAAAAGCGACAGGGGCGTGCAGGAGACGCTTTGGGTGGCCCGAAAAATTTCTGGCCACTTTCGCCATTCAGCGACTGCGTGCCGAAGACTGGAGCACCAGCAAACACTCTTGAACCTGCCCCGCCATCACCTGAAGCAAGAGGTTGTGACGCGGTGGAACTCAACCCTCTATATGCTTCAGAGGATGGAGGAGCAGCAAAAGGCCATACAAGTCTATACATCCACCTATGACATAGGCAAAGGAGGGGGTATGCACCTGACTCAAGCGCAGTGGAGAATGATTTCCGTGTTGTGCAAGGTTCTCCAGCCCTTCGAACTTGCCACACGTGAAGTCAGTTCAGACACAGCCAGCTTGAGTCAGGTCATTCCCCTCATCAGGCTTTTGCAGAAGCAGCTGGAGAAAGTGAAGGAGGAGCTAAGACGGAGCGATTCCGCTCGGCATGTGGATGAAGCCCTTCATTCGCTTTGCCAGGATTCCAGGGTGGTCAATCTGTTGAAATCAGACCACTACATTTTGGCCACCGTGCTTGATCCTAGGTTTAAAGCCTATGTGGTGTCTCTCTTTCCGGCCGACACAAGCCTACAGAGGTGCAAAGACCTGCTGGTGAACACACTGTCAGCTGAAGCGGAACGTGACACGTCAACGGCTCCTTCTTCATTTTCTCCCGCAACTGGGGCTGCCAGGAAAAAACTTAGGTATCCTAAGCAACCCGCTGGCAGTGATGCAGGGCAAGCAGGACCAAGTTTGGACATCTGGTCCGGACTGAAGGACCTGGCAACAATTTCTGACATGTCTACTGTCACTGCATATGATACTGTCACCATTGACAGAATGGTGGAGGATTACATCGGTGACAGCATCCAAGTAGGCATGTCAGACAGTCCATACCTGTACTGGCAGGAAAAAGAGGCAATTTGGAGGCCCCTGTACAAGCTGGCTCTATTTTACCTGAGTTGCCCCCCCTCCAGTGTGTACTCCGAAAGAGTGTTTAGTGCTGCCGGGAACCTTGTCAGCGAAAGGCGTAGGAGGTTGCTTCCACAGAATGTGGAGAAGATGATGTTCATCAAAATGAATTATCAGCTCTTCCAGGGAGACCAGCCTCCAGAAGGTACAGAGGGACCTGTGGTGGTGGATTCAAGAGGGGACGAGTTAATACTTTGTGAGGATGAGGATGTACACACTGAAGAGGGTGAGGAATCGGTGGATGAGGAGGATGAGGATGACATCTTGCCTCCGTAGAGCCAGTTTTTGCAGGGACAGATTAATTGCCAGCTTGTTTTGTGGGGGCCCAAATGAACCAATCATTTCAGCCACAGTTGTGTGGCAGACCCTGGTGCTGAAATGATTGATTTGTTAAAGTGTGCATGTCCTGTTTATACAACATAAGGGTGGGTGGGAGGGCCCAAGGACAATTCCATCTTGCACTTCTTTTTTCTTTGCATTATGTACAGTTTGGGGCCTAGTTTTTCTAACTGCCATCCTGTCTGCCACTGCAGTGTCACTCCTAGATGGGTCACGTGTTTGTGCCGCCCACTCGTGTCACTTAGCATAGTCATCCAGCTACCTCGGTGCAACCTTTTGGACATAAAAACACTATTCTGAGGTGTGAGGTGTTCAGAATAGACTGGAAATGAGTGGAAATTAAGGTTATTGAGGTTAATAATAGCATAGGAGCAGAGAAACCAACAAATTCTGTGATTTTAGCTGTTTTTATGCTTTTTTAAAAAAAAATACAGATCCAAAACACAAAACCCAGAACCCAAAACACGGAAGGGTGGTTTTGGCAAAACCAATCCAGATCCAAAACACGAAGAAAGATCCAGATCCAAAACCAAAACACAAAACACGAAAAGTGGCCGGTGCACACCCCTAGTTGAAAGCATGTTTGTCTTTAAGACACATACTAATCAGAAAGAATCTGTTTTTTCAGCATTATTTGGTACAAATAAAACTGATTATAAAAAATATAAATAGGAATGAAAACATAAATAAAAATCTCCTTTACAATTACCATTTTGTGTTTGCGTTATCCCAGATTGTACTGTAGGTATATAAACAATGCACACATAATGAAATACTTATATGAAAGCATATATTAGTCAACATTCTATTCTGCTGTAGATCACATTAGTTTTATCAATTAAGAACATTTGTAGGACAACAAAAAGTGTGTTTATATTTCTAGAATATATATGTAATATACACAACATTATATATTAACATTATATATTATATAACATTATATTGTACAGTATTGTGATCACATGAACCTTTTGGGCCAATGACCATATTTGTTTCAATGGTAACCATGGTAATCCTTGGAATTATTTGGGATATCATAATCCCATGTTGTATATTTGTCACATGATTCCAATCACTATCTAACAACTTTTTATTGTTGTCATAATAGGAGGTGGTATTAAAGTAACTACTCCCTCTGTTTCTATGTCTATACATGTATATAAAGCTTTATGAGAACGTCACCATCATGTGCCATCTATCACATGTCACAGAACTCTGACTTGAAGCTATTTTCCTATTTCTAGGTTACGTGGAAACGCTGCTGTAACTCCTCCCCCTGTAACCATAGTACCCGTAAATGTTTTCTAAACTGTCCCGTGATATATGTTTATCACACATCTCAGAACCTTATCTTCAGGCACTGTATTATTAACATAGTTCATTTTGACCAACCTATGTGAATTATTGTAGAGAATGGTGATATGACAACATGTTATACAGGTAACACAGGTCTGTGAAATTTAAGGTATTGAAAGCTTTTTTAATAAAACTTTTTTATTCTTAATTATATTCCTGTGTACATCAAGAAGTACTATATTAAAAATAATTACCACATCACATTTACCTATAAGGGGGTTACATAAATTTTTAAGAAAAAACAAGAAGATTAATTTTTTTTTTTTACATATTTTTTGTGAAATCCGAGGAAGTGAAGATGATATCACTGTGTTTTTGTCTTAATTACATAAAAAAATAACAACAAAATCCAACATTAATAGAAACAAAACCATAATTATCTTTTGTCTTCAAACTTCGTTTTATCGCTTTTCGCTTATAAGCTTTTTCTCTGTAATCTCTGAGTATCATCCAGCAGTAGTCAACCATCATGCTGACATCCCAACGACCCTGGTATCTTCTTTCTACATCTTTAAGGTCTTGGTGGTACCGTTTACCATGTTCTTCACTGTAGTGTAGTGTGTGTGTAGTGTGTACTGTGTGTGTGTATGTGGTAATAGGCAGAGGTTAAAATGAGCCAGCACAGGGCAAAACTGTGTTGCATCTGTTGTATTTGGTTTCACCTTTGCCAGCTCACCTTGTAGTTGTAGTTGTTGTGTGTGTGCAATGTTCCTTTAGACAGTATGGGGTTTAGGCCCTTTGTATATTTCAGCTCCAGGACCATGTGGACCTTAATGTGGCACTGGGTGGGGGAAGTTTTATGATGAGAACTGAATTGCAACATTCTATCCTACTGACTGAATTCATTAAGGATGATGTTTTATAATAAATGTAGGCAGAATACATTTAATGCTTTAAAGAATATGAAAAAAATTACATTCATAAATACACGTTTTGCAGAAAAATGTGATGTGATATGCAAAATCAGGAGTCATTTTCATGTTCAGAAGCCAAAAATCTATAAGTATCACATAAATTTGTTAAAAAAGCTTTTTCATCACAGACCTGTGTAATGATATACTCTTTAATTATACAAAATCTCAGCTTACTAAGTGAAAATATCTTCATGCTCACATATATACAATAAATATAGTTAGGCATAACATTTATATTTTACATCTAGTGCAGACGTTCCCAAATGCAGTCCTCAAGGCTCCCCAACAGTTCAGGTTTTAGAGATATCCATGGTTTAGCACAGGTGACTTAATTAGTACCTCAGTCAATTTAATGTAACCACCTGTGCTCAACCATAGATATTTCTAAAACTTGAAATGTTGGGGAGCCTTGAGGACTGCATTTGGGAACTTCTGCTCTAGTGTACATAGAACATTCAATATACATAGGTGGAAAAAACATTTTCAAGCAAGTATATATGTATATATTTCTCTATTTCTATATGTAGAGAGCATATTCAGAATTTTTGTTCTATACCCTCCAAAACAAACCAGATAGTAGATGGGTTTTTCCAAATGTTTGGAGTATTTCAGATATTAGTCTTTCTGATCTCTGATATTATTGTGCTAACTGTAATCTTTTTTGCTCAAAGACAGTTTCTATGTAAGCCATAAATGCAACTCCCTTAAATCTAGAAATAATTTATCCATATTATATATATATATATATAACACCCCTTTACCTGGGTCTCCTAGGTAATGGGCTATATTTAAAGATACTCTCCTTGCAATGCTTCACACCATGCAGTTCTCTTAATTTCAGTGCCTCCACCCGAATCTTCATAGAAAGTGCTCTTCTTGGGAGTGTTCAGGGTCAGGAACACCAGAGGGAGACTCGGGGAACCCCCTGACCAACATGTACTTAGGCCACCAACACCACAGTAATGTATCACACAGATATGTTGCAAAAGCCACCCTGGCACATTTATTAATGGGTTTGGGCTTGCTATTTCTTTTTGTGGTTTTATATCAAAAATATTTGGTAAGATAAGCAAATATAACCATATATAAAATAGTCATATAAAGATAAATTGTACAGTCAGTTGTATATCCAAACATCTAAAGGGCATATACAGCATTAGTCAAAAACAAACATAACACATTGTCTTTTCTGTCTTTCGGTTATAAAACCTTCCTTCTGAGTACAAATAATATACAGGCCTATGCAATCACTGACTGGGTAATAGCTACATCAAAAGCAGCATCACACAGGAATATCACACATACCACACTCAGCATTAGGCCCCACTATCTATAGTGCACTGATGAGTTGGAGCTCATTATCTTCTGCATGCTGTATGCTTGTAGAAAGCTGTACCTTAAGGATTTCCACTTGAATGTCAAACACATGAACAAATAACTTTATCAAAGTTCCTCCTTCCTTCTTATCACTTCCAACAAAGCTTGGACTTGTAGTTCCACAAACTGATTGGTGATGAAATCACACCTTTCTACTTAGCTAATGACTCTGGGCCTGATTCAGAGCCGGACGCAATTAGCGCTCGCTCGTCCAGAAAATAGGGGTGGCTATTCAAATGAACCGTACACTCTTAGCGGTCTGTTCACGCCTCTAGGTCTGAACGAGCGAACAAAACTTGCGGTCGTTTTTATGGAAACTACGCCCCCTGGCCGCTCGCATCCTATGTCATGTCCGCTATTTATTAGATTAATCGAGTACATCGACCAGGGTATGAACTGCTCGCTATTCTTGTGGTTGATTTTTGCTACCACAATTTTGCGAGCAGTTCTGGCTATAAAATAACCCAGTGATGTGGTCAATGACGCTGCTGTTTTAATTATGCACACCCATAAAACGCCCGTTTTCACCTTTAAGCACGCCTGCGATCGGATCTCCACTCCCCGTTTTCAAGCACCTTCCCCTGTTACCACCCACATACGCCTCTTTCTGTCACTCAAATTATCAGGCATTCGCTATTTTGCGAGCACATGAATTTCGACCGCACTGACTGGTTCGCGCATGTGCAGTTGGGCAAACATCGCTCGGAGCGAACGAGCGTCCGCTTACGAGCGGCTCTGAATCAGGCCCTCTGTCTTTAGTGCTAAACACATTCACATAATACAATATTTCTTCAGGGCTAGTCCCCCCATCTTTACCTAGTCTTCGCTCTACTAGCAATCTCAGTCTTTATCAGGAAACATAACATTGTGAGCTGCCACTCAGGGTACTTATCTCACATGTCTCCACAGTGTGTGTCTCTCTCTGCAAACTGTCTTCAGTGGATCCAAAGTGATGTTTTGAAATATTTTATCCTCTTTAGGCTCCCTGGTCCATCAGACTGGAATTCTCCCCTTCAGCTGGGGTCTGTGCCTGTGACTCTCCTCACAGTCCTCTCCAGTCATTGCAGCTGCTTCCTCCCTCTCTGCTTCACTGGACCAAAGCATTCCATTCCTTGCTTCCCCCACTCCATGCCCTGTCTTCCCCGCCCCTGACAGCCTCTGCGTGTCTCTTTGAGCACTGTCTTACTCCAAGGCAGCCTGGGTGATGTAGTTTCTGCATACTTTCACTGTGATCCTTTTAACTTGTGCTGCGGTCCACCGGCACCAGCGCTACCTATATATATATATATATATATATATATATACTGTATATATATATATATGTATATAATCTGGCACTCACAGCAACAAATAATGCCCCACCCCATTGACCTCCGTAATGATGCACAGACAGCATCAGACATAGCATACCATGTTTGGCAGCACACAGGGATTTTAAAGAAGGGATGACACAGTAGTCAATTATATTGAAGATTCAATGCTACAGCATGTCCTGATGAAAATGCTGTAGCATTGAAATGTCGATATAATTGACTACTGATTTGTCTCTTCATTGAAATCCCTGAGTGCCGCCGTACATGGTATACTATATATATAATTTATTAATCTCAATAACATACAGTACATTTATGGATAAAGTATTTCTAAATTTAAGGGACAAATATAATTTTATGATTTAGGTGTATATGTACATGTCTAATCATTTACTTTTCAGTATAATAATCTGGTTTGCACTTGTGTTTACAATGAAACTGTCTTTGAGTGAAAAAGACTTCAACCAGGAATGCTTTACCTGACCATAACATATACCATGCATTAATTATGTCTTTCTGGAAACCCCTCTATTATAAAGGAAATCTGTTCTGCATATATACAGAATGGTTTTCTGCATCCTGCTCAAGTCCCCTGGGAGTGATATAGTGGTCTGTGACCACTGACATCACTCCCAAAATTGTGCCTCAGAATACCATGTAAATGGCACTCTGGGCCCATGTGCCTAATCTAAAAGTGCTAGGAGGGGTACATAGTTCCCTTTCATGCACAAATATGCTAACCTCTGCATGTGCAGAGATCAGTTGCAGCAGAGGGAATTGATGATCAGTCCCCTTTGTACCATGATCTGCTATACTCTGCAACAAGGTGAGGGGGGTGGAGCTGTGACACAAGGGGTGGGGATAATGGGGCTTATTTTAGCATTGGGGTGGTAGGGGTAGGTTATGCTGCACCACATAAAGTTTTTTTTTGGCTGGGGAAATATATTAAAAATAAAGAATTAAATATATAGTGGCACATGGGTAAGGGATACACTAAACAGTAGGGGTCTATTGATATTGGGAGTGATGGAGGGGGCTCTGCCATTGGAATCTATTACCACTAGGAAGGTGGGGGTTGATAACACCGGGGAGCATTTGTCACTGGTTGGGCCAATTTGTATGTGGGGTTTGAAGTAGGGATGAGCGGGTTTGTATTTCTGAAATCCGAACCCCCCCGAGCCCCACCGATCTGAGTCATATCCGAGTCAGGCTCGACTTTTCCCACCTGACTCGGAACTGAAATCGAGGCAAAACGTCATCATCCTGCCTTCCGGATCTCGTGGGTTTTGAATTCTATAAAAGGTCCCCGCGTCGGCACCATTTCTCTCTCCGGCTGTGGACAGTGAAGAGGGAGGGTGGGAGCTAAGGCTGGCTGGGCTGTGTTGTGCTGCTGTTGTCCATAGGGGCTGTGACCACTCAGTCCATAGGGGCTGACTGGGCTGTGTTGTGCTGCTGTTGTCCACAGGGGCTAGCTGGGTTGTGTTGTGCTGCTGTCATAGGGGCTGGCTGGGCTGTGTTGTGCAGTCAGTTGTCCATAGGGGCTGTGTCCACTCCAAAGTCTATAGGGGCTGGCTGGACTGTGTTGTGCAGTGTCCCATAAAGGCTGTAGTCCTAGAGGGGTGCTGTTGTGTTGTCCAGGGGGTGATCTGTACATCAGGGGGGCTCCCCCAAAGTGCACTCCAAATTTTTTTTTGTGTGTTTGTGAATTGTGGGCCTGATTCAGAGCTGAACGCTCTGACCAGAGTACTCGCTCTGAATTAGGGCCCTCATGGGAATGCCTCCGTCTGGCAGGCATGCCCCCGGCACACCCACCAAAGGGGGCGTGCTGTCAATCAACATCGACAGCACGCCCCCTTTGGTGCGAGACCAAGAGTGATGGAGAGCCAGTCGCTCGCCGGGTCTCGCGCATGCGCAAGACGGAGCTCCCTCCATCATGCGCATGTGCAGTGGGGGAATATCGACCCGCTTGTGAGCGTACTGCCACTCACGAGCGGGTCTGAATGACCCCCTGTGTGCGCAGTAGCCGCACGTGCATCAACAAAGTGAAGGGTCGGCTGGTTTGACCAAAAAAGGGTGCTGTAACCCCCAAAGTTTACTCCAAACAAAATAAAAAAATATTTTTTGTGTTTGTGAAATGTGTGCGCAGTAGCCGCATGTGCAACAAGAAAGTAGCACCAAGCGTGCGCCTGTGTCCCATAAGTAAAGGGCCGGCTGGCTTGTCCATTAAAGGGTGCTGTAACCCCCAAAGTGAACTTAAAAAAAAATAAAAATATATATTTTTTTGTGTTTGTGAATTGTGAGCACAGTAGCCGCACGTGCGTCAATAAAGTAGCATCAAGCGTGCGCCTGTGTCATAAGTGAAGGGCCGGCTGGCTTGACCATTAAAGTGTGCAGTAACCCCCAAAGTGCACTCCAAATAAAATAAAAAAATATTTTTTGCGTTTGTGAATTGTGTGCATAGTAGCCACACGTGCATCAACAAAGTAGCGCCAAACGTGCGCCTGTGTCATAAGTAAAGGGCCGGCTGGCTTGTCTGTTAAAGGGTGGTGTAACCTCCAAAGTGCACTCCAAACAAAATAAAAAATTTTTTTCTGTGTTTGTGAATTGTGTGCACTGTGGCTGCACCTGCATCAACAAAGGAGCAGCGCCAAGCGTGGGCTTGTGGGCCTGATTCAGACCTGCTCACGAGCACTCACAAGCGGGTCGATGGTGCCCAAGTGTGTATGCGCACGACAAAGCTGGCTCCATCGTGCGCAAGCGCAAGACCCGAATAACGATGGCCAAGCCATCATTATGGGTCTCGCACCAAAGGGGGCGTGCTGTCGATGTTGATTGACAGCACTCCCCCTTTGGTGGGCATGCCGGGGGGCGTGGCTGCCTTGACGGAGGCATTCCCATGAGAACACCTACCGTCTGGGTCCGGCCCCACTGACATCTGATAGAGCCAAAAGCACTCCTGGGCTTGCCGCAGTGAGACCATAATGCAGGGTCTCGTCGCAAGCCCGATGGTCACGATGGTCTTGACCATCACGACCATCATTTTGGCTGCTTGCTATAGCTGTGGGTGGTAACCCACAGCTATGCGAGTGGCCAGGAGGCCGCTCCAAAAGGAGCAGGGACGGCCATGATTCAGAGCGAGCACTTTGTCAGAGTGTCCGGCTCTGAATCAGGGCCTGTGTCCCATAAGTAAAGAGCCAGCTGGCTTGTCCTTTAAAGGGTGCTGTAACCCCCATAGTGCACTCCAAAAAAAATCAAAAAATATATTTTTTGTGTTTGTGAATTGTGTGCGCAGTAGCCGCACGTGCATCCCCAAAGTAGCGCCAAGCATGCGCCTGTGTCATAAGTGAAGGGCCAGCTTGCTTGACCGTTAAAGGGTGCTGTAACCCTCAAAGTGCACTCCAAACAATATATTTTTTTTTCTGTGTTTGTGAATTGTGTGCACTGTACGTGCATCCTCAAAGCAGCAGCGCCAAGCGTGCGTCTGTCTGTTAAAGGGTGGTGGAACCCCCAAAGTGCACTCCAACAAAAAGAAAACATTTTCTTCTGTGTTTGTGAATTGTCTGAACTGTACGTGCATCCTCAAAGCAGCAGCGCCAAGTGTGCATCTGTCTGTTAAAGGGTGGTGTAACCCTCAAAGTACGCAACACAAAAAATTAAAAATTCTTCTTTTTTTTCTGTCTTTGTGAATTGTGTGCACTGTCGCTGCATGTGCATCAACAAAGGAGCAGCGCCAAGTGTGCGCCTGTGTCCCATAAGTAAAGAGCCGGCTGGCTCATTTCTTAAAGGGTGGTGTAACCCACAAAGTGCACCAGTTTCCAACAAAAACAAAAAAATATTTTCTGTGTTTGTGTGCGCCTTAGCCACACATATATATCAATGTAACATAAATGGAGGACCAAACTTTCTCCATTAAAAATAAAATAGGGAAAGATCAAGAACCACTTCCTCCTAGTGCTGAAGTTGCTGCCACTAGTCATGACATAGACGATAACATGCCATCAACGTCGTGTGCCAAGGCCAATGGCCAATGTCATAGTAGAGGGCACATACCATCCCAAATAACAAAGTTCAGGAAAATTACCTTAAAAAAACATTTAAATCATCTGAGGAGAAATGTAAACGTGCCAATATGCCAATTACGACACAGAGTGGCAAGGAACAGCAAAGGTCTTTCCCTATGTTCATGACTAGTGGTTCAGCTTTACATGATGATGGAAGCCCTCCTCCCGCTAAAAAAATCAAACCATTTAAGCTGTGAAAAGCACAGCGAAGAACTGTGCGTTCTAAGAAGATATCACAAATCCCCAAGGAGAGTTCAAGTGTGGTGGTGGTTGCGATGCATGACCTTCCCAGCACTGGACGGGAAGAGGTGGCTCTTTCCACCATTTGCACGCCCAATGCAAGTGCTGAAAGGAGCACCCACAGTCCACTTGCTGATATGCAAATTGAAGATGTCACTGTTGAAGTACAACAGGATGAGGATACTGGTGTAGCTGGCGCTGAGGAGGAAGTTGGCGATGAGGATTCTGATGGTGATGTGGTTTGTTTAAATCAGGCTCCCGGAGGAGACAGTTGTTGTCCGTGGGATGAAAAAGCCCATCACGGTCATGCCTGGGCAGAAGACCAAACATTTCACCTCTTTGGTCTGGCAATATTTCTATCCAAATCCGAACAACAACTGTCTTGCCATATGTACCATATGTAAAGATGAAATAATTAGGGGTAGGGACGTTAACCACCTAGGAACATCCTCCCTTATACGTCACCAGCAGCGTGTTCATAAAAAGTAACTGTCAATTTCTGAAACTTTGGCTAAGACTGTAAGCAGTCCAGGGACACCTAAATCCCTTTGTCCTGTTGTATCCAAGCACCTGCAAACCACATCATCAACTTCCTCCTCTTCAATTTCCTCCTTAGTCAGGATCGGAATTAGTCCTGCAGGCCATGTCACTGGCATGACTGACTCTCCTATCCGGGATTCCTCCGGAGGATCCTGCATTGCTACGCCTACTGCTGCCGCTGCTGCTGTTGCTGCTGGGAGTCATTCATAATCCCAGATAGGAAGTAGGAACACCACTACTTTTACTAAACAATTGACCCTCCAACAGTCCTTAGCAAGGAGGAAGAAGTACGATAGCAGTCATCCTGAAGCAAAACGTATAACTGAGGCCTTGACTGCTATGTTGGTGTTAGACGTGCATCCGGTATCCGCCATTAGTGCAGTGGGATTAAGACAATTGATGGAGGTAGTGTGTCCCCGGTTCCAAATCCCATCTAGATTCCACTTCTCTAGGCAGGTGATACCGAGACTGTACAGAAACATCAGAAAAAGTGTCCTCAGTGTCCTGAAAAATGCGGTTGTACCCAATGATCACTTAACCACGGACATGTGGACAAGTGGAACAGGGCAGACTAAGGACTATATGACTGACAGCCCACTGGGTAGATGTATCACTTTATGCAGCAACAAAAGCAGCGTCACCAGTAGCAGCATCTCAGAAACGCCAGTTTGTTCCAAGGCAGGCTACGCTGTGTATCACTAGTTTCAGCAAGAGACACACTGCCGACAACCTCTTAGAGAAACTGAGGGAAATCATCGCCCAGTGGCTTTCCCCACTTAGACTCTCCTGGGGATTTGTGATATCTGACAACGCCACCAATATTGGGTGGGCATTACATCTGGGCAAATTCCAGCACATCCCATGTTTTGCTCACACAATATACTTGGTGATGCAGAATTTTCTGAAAAGCGACAGGGGCATGCAGGAGACACTTTGGGTGGCCTGAAAAATGTCTGGCCACTTTTGCCATTCAGCGACTGTGTGCCGAAGACTGGAGCACCAGCAAACAATCTTGAACCTGCCCTGCCATCACCTGAAGCAAGAGGTTGTGACGCGATGGAACTCAACCCTTTATATGCTTCAGAGGATGGAGGAGCAGCAAAAGGCCATTCAAGCCTATACATCTATAGACAAAGGAGGGGGTATTCACCTGACTCAAGCACAGTGGAGAATGATTTCCGTGTTGTGCAAGGTTCTCCCGCCCTTTGAACTTGCCACATGTGAAGTCAGTTCAGAAACTGCCAGCTTGAGTCAGGTCACTGCCCTCATCAGGCTTTTGCAGAAGCAGCTGGAGAAAGTGAAGGAGGAGATAAGATGGAGTGATTCCGCTCGGCACGTGGGACTTGTGGATGAAGCCCTTCATTCACTTTGCCAGGATTCCAGGGTGGTCAATCTGTTGAAATCAGACCACTACATTTTGGCCACCGTGCTCGATCCTAGGTGTAAAGCCTATGTGGTGTCTCTCTTTCCGGCCGACATAAGCCTGCAGAGGTGCAAAGACCTGCTGGTGAAAACACTGTCAGCTGAAGTGGAACGTGACATGTCAACAGCTCCTTCTTCATTTTCTCACGCAACTGGGGCTGCCAGGAAACAACTTAGATATTCAAAGCAACCTGCTGGTGGTGATGCAGGGCAAGCAGGACCAAGTTTGGACATCTGGTCCAGACTGAAGAACCTGGCAACAATTTCTGACATGTCTACTGTCACTGCATATGATACTGTCACCATTGACAGAATGGTGGAGGATTACATTGGTGACAGCATCCAAGTAGACATGTCAGACAGTCTGTACCTGTACTGGCAGGAAAAAGAGGCAATTTGGAGGCCCCTGTACAAACTGGCTCTATTTTACCTGAGTTTCCCCCCCCCCTCCAGTGTGTACTCTGAAAGAGTGTTTAGTGCAGCGGGGAACCTTGTCAGTGAAAGGCGTAGGAGGTTGCTTCCACAAAATGTGGAGAAGATGATGTTCATAAAAATGAATTATCATCTCTTCCAGATAGACCAGCCTCCAGAATGTACAGAGGGACCTGTGGTGGTGGATTCCAGGGGGGACGAATTAATACTCTGTGAGGATGAGGATGTACACAACACTGAAGAGGGTGAGGAATCGGTGGATGAGGAGGATGAGGACGACATCTTGCCTCCATAGAGCCAGTTTGTGCAGGGACAGATTAATTGCCAGCTTGTTTGTGTGGACCGAAACGAACCAATCATTTCAGTCACAGTCATTTGGCAGACCCTGGCGCTGAAATGATTGGTTTGTTAAAGTGTGCATGTCCTGTTTATACAACATAAGGGTGGGTGGGAGGGCCCAAGGACAATTCCATCTTGCACCTCTTTTTTTCTTTGCATTATGTACTGTTTGGGGGCTAGTTTTTCAAACTGCCTTCCTGTCTGCCACTGCAGTGTCACTCCTAGATGGGCCACGTGTTTGTGCCGCCCACTCATATCACTTAGCATAGTCATCCAGCTACCTCGGTGCAACCTTTTGGACATAAAAACACTATTGTGAGGTGTGAGGTGTTCACAATAGACTGGAAATGAGTGGAAATTAAGGTTTTTGGGGTTAATAATAGCATAGGAACAGAAAAACCCACGAATTCTGTGATTTTAGCAGTTTTTATGCTTTTTTAAAAAAAAATACAGATCCAAAACACAAAACCAATCCAGATCCAAAACACGAAGAAAGATCCAGATCCAAAACCAAAACGCAAAACACGAAAAGTGGCTGGTCAATACCCCTAGTTTGAAGTAATATCACAATGGGGCATATGGACATGGACAGTGGGGTGCAATACACCCCTTTGGTAAATATTTGTAAATAAAATATTTAAATATATTTTTAAAAATACTTTTTAAGCTTTATTACATTAAAAAACTATTTTTGAGTGGTTTGGGGGAAAAAAATCATTCGTTAAGTTGTTTATCGTCTGTTGTTTGATCTAACATTTATCAAGTACAATCTATAAAAATGATAGATAGGAACTTATTGGTTGCAATTCAACACTGGTCTACATCTCCATTATTTTCATCACTTGACACATCAACATATAAATTTGATTAGAATAATAACCAAAATATTTTTTTTTATTGATGATAGAAATAAAAATGTGGGAACCATATATTAAATGTTTTTTATAACATGGAGATTGAAAAAGAGATAGCTTTGTCTACTCCATGCATTTAACTGATTTGGAGTTCAGCCAGGAATGGTGCACCTTTTCTAACCACCCACCAAATAATTAAAAATAATAAAATGCTGTTGTCTCTTTTTAATTTTCATACAGTATTAGATTATTGTGTTTGAGTCAATGATTACATAAGTAACTAAAATTTTAAAGATTGAATAATTAAAAAAATAATTTGCGTAATTGTAATTATTTTAATTACTTGTATTTTTTTTATTTGCAAAACTGGCAACCAAGCTTCATCTACTCTTCGTTAGGATCAAGTGTAGTATCTGAAATTAAGTTTCTCTACTTTTAATTCCCAAGCCCTCTAGTAATTCAGTATTCTTCTAGTATAGCTGTCTCTATTATGCAGATATATTTTAACATATTTGACTTACAGTATTATGAGTATTTCAGTAGCAGTAATTTTTTTATTTTATGTTGTCTTGGGTAAGAGCTTGAAGTTTGCCCACATGATCTCTTCTCATTTTGTTTCAGTTCAAGTGTATAAGCTATCATTAACAGTTTGTAAATGTGACTTCTCCATGACAGGGGAGCTTCACCGCAAACAACAGATATCACACACAAGGTGCTATTGACAACAACAGATCACCCAGGTTATCACCAGTTTGGTTTAAAACTTACAAGATTTTGTAAATGCTAGAGCAAATACATATTACAGACCATTAGTTGTATACAAATAAAAGAAACTCTCCTAATTAAAGTTAGATGGTGAGGACACACCATGACATGGAAAATAAAATAAAAAGTTAAAATTTTGAAAATGATACTGAAAAAAAAGACAATGACAGCTTCTTGATGTGATTTTAACAGGAATCTCTTATACCAACTGACCAGTACCCTACTGGTCATCAGAAACAAAATTGACTTCTTTTTGAAAACCAGATGTCTAGAATTAAAGAAAATTAGGCCAGTAATTAGATTTTTTTGAGCTAACAATATAATATTAATAAAACATCACTGTTCTTAAGCTTTGAGCAAAAGCATTTTTTCGGACAATTTCATGCCTAAAGAATAGTTAATGAAGAAATTAAAGAAGTATTTATCATTTTTGTCATTAAATAAAATGGAGATGCAAAGATCCAGACAGATTTTACAAAAGTTATCTAGAAATCAATACTTTCTAGTAAGCTATGCACATATGACAAATACTAGAAAATGTTTTCAAATAAATTAGAAATTGCAAAAGGAGGTGCAATGGCTAAAATAGCTTTATCTTCTAAAATAAAGTCTTCCTGCAACTGCAACCTCATATTCCATTGCACAATTTTTTCTGGAGCATCTGTGCCTGTTAATATGTTAGGCTACTCTACTAAGCAAAGAAAATGGGCATCTTCAAAACAAAACTCAGGGCCTGATTCAGAGCTGGACGCTATTTGCGGACGGTAGTTCCAAAAAAGGGGCCGGCTATTTAAATTGAGCGCTCAATCATTGTGGTTTGTTGACGCCTCTATGTCTGAGCAAGCGAACGAAAAATGCGCTCGCTATTTTGTAAAGATGCCCCTTTGCCGTTCGCATCACACGTCATCTTCGGTTTTTCTTAGATTAATTGGGTACATCGAAAAGGCATCTGAACTGCTCACAGTGCTTGTGGTAGGTTTTTCATACCGCAATCACTGCGAGCAGTTCAGGCTAAAATACAACCAAGTGACATGGTCGATGACGCTCCTTTACTAATTATGCACACCCATTAAATGCCCTTTTTACCATTTGGCACGCCTGCATTCCATCTCCACTCCCCCGTTTTCAAGCACCTTCTCCTGTTACCACCCACAAACGGTAAATTCTGTCAATCATATTAGCAGCCCCTTGCTGTTTTGCGAGCACTCGATTTCCAACCGCAATGACTGGTTTGCGCATGCGCATTACGACCCATACGCATGCGCAGTTGTGCGAACATCGCTCATAGCGAACGAGCGGCTGCTTACGAGCAGCTCTGAATCAGTCCCTCAGTTGGTTTCTTCAGGGACTGATAGTGGACAAGATGAAAGCAGTTAGTACATACCTCAAACTGCTAACTGAAAAATAAAACAAAGTTCTCGCAAGGAAAAATAATAGTTTAATGAAAATTGTACTGATGAGTGTTCAGTTTACACAAACCATGCTATAATTGACAAAGCAAAACTTTTAAAGACTGATCAAAGCTCTGTTACAAATGTTAATTGCAAAAGAGAATCTCCTTACATTGATAAAGGTAGGTCACTTTATGTGAAGTGGAAACATACTCCATCAGTAAAAAATGGACCTAATGATCTGAGGAGTCAGAGGGCACTCAATAAAAATGAAAATTACTTTATAGCAATAATTAATGCATCAAGCAGTGTTATGAAAGTGACCAGGATTGCAGATCCTCCATTGTCCCATCCGAAGGTAAATTGTCAGAAAGATGGGGGAATGCATATTGAATTAATCACCTACTGTAAAAAGTAAACACAAAGAGGATAAAAGCAAAGGCTCCTTTGAAGTGAAAAATGTAGAAAATAAATCTCTGTATAATTTTACCTTTCCAAAGATAAAAGAAATACAATACTAAAAATGTTTGTTTTGTTTGTTGTACACCAAAGCAAAGAAAATTCAATGGATATTTGGTTTCATTAAGGAACAGCTAAATATGGGCAGCAAGTTGAAGTCATCATGGAATTAATTAGATCTAAAGATTTAAAGCAACACTTTTATGAAAAGGAAATGGAAATGAAAGAAGTTGGATGTCATGGAAGAGAGCTAGGAGAAGTCTTGCTTCCTGGTGTACCAAGCAAAGTTGCAACAGATATACAGTACAGTATCTGTGAATGGTTTAACCATTGGAAATATGGGTCCAAAAGTGCTGGGCAATTCAGAAATGGGAATTAATTTGTTCCGAAATATTGATGTTGCTCTGAATTATGCTCATCTGCAGAGCTTGATTAAGGGGATAGGTGCAGGGGTGAGTACCACTGGGCCCCCTCGTCTCTTATTGGACCTCTCAGCCAGAGTTATGCTGACCCAATTCTGGTGCTAGAGTGTCCATGCAGCATTATTTGCTCACTGCCTGGCCGGCCATCATAGGTGCAGAAGGTACCTGCTTTCATGAAGTGTCAATCCTGCTGCCTGCACACAGCAACGCTGAATGTAGGGTTAAACAGCTACAGTAGTAGCAACTGTCTGGCTTGCAGGGACCACGCCTCCTCCCAGCAGAACTAAAAAGAGATGGACCCACCAGACTGGGCTGGAGACAGAGAAAACTGTACAGTGAACACAGACATTTTAATTCAGCTGCACTTATAACAAGTTCAGAAGGTCAAGCAAGCTAGGCTGGACTCTGGAGAGGTGAGCACCCACCTCACACAGTAGTGAGTGTTACAGTCTGCAGCAGTGCAGGCTAAGGCAGAGCTCACTGTGGCAGGGAGGTCCTGACACATATACTCAGCCAAGTCAACTGCAACCTTTTATTCCATTGCACAAAATTAAAAGTAAGGCATTTTGTCACATGGAAGCAGTGACAAGTGGATGTGGGTACAGGGATTAACTGTTTCCTTTATTATTTACTTACTAGAAGAAAAGTGTATGCACTTTGAAAGGGAACCTCTTCAAAATGTAGCTATAGTACTGAGCACTTAACTACTGAAACTTTAGAAAACAAATAAAACATTACTTACATAGCAGGTTATGCCCTGGGTAAGTTTGAGAGGAGGGGACAGTCTTTGTGCAGGCCCCCTCCTCTCTGACAGCACAGTAGCCCCTGGCTTTGTGTCAAAATGGAAAAAAAAAAGGGATTTTCCCTCCAGCACACTGCTTTACACTTCACTTTCACCTTTTTTCCCTTTTTCGTGTGATGCCCTGGGGATAGTCCTTGGCTGGATTCTTTTGGGGTTCCCTGCATCTCGGACGTGAACCCCATAATGTTAGGGACGCTGGTATAGAGGAGCCTTGACGTTGGCCCAGCGCTTATTCATATATTTGCAAATGTATGTAACCAATACCTCTGAATTTCTATTATTATGTAGGATTCAAGTATTTTTGTTGATTTTGCTGCAGTGTACTGGAGGGAAAGTCCCTTTTTTTCTGTAGTTCAGTGTAAACCCCACCCTTTACAAGCACCTGTGCAATGTCATTATGTTAATATGAGCGACCACCATACTCTTTGTTTGCAGTTTTGTGAGGCATGAAAGGAGCCAGCATTGGGAGGATGTGCTGGTCTGAATAGTTCCATTAGGAGGTTTCTGGGGTTCCTTCTAGGTGAGTCTGCTCTCAGCTTATACATGTACTGTTATTATGCAGTACATTAATTTGTAATTATATGACCCACAGTGGGTGCTACTATTAGGTAGCAATGATTATTTTGGGGTGAGCGTTTGGGTGTGGGACCCCTGAAGTTGCTCTGGCTGGGCCTTTTTTCAGGGCATCACCACTTAATTCACATAGATATTTTTTATCACCTTTCTATTTGCTTGTTTATTATTTATGTAATTTTAACCCCTTACCATTAACACTTTTTGATTTATCTTTACACAACTATACTTTACACTTCACTTTCACCTTTTTTCCCTTTTTCGTGTGATGCCCTGTGGATAGTCCTTGGCTGGATTCTTTTGGGGTTCCCTGCATCTTGGACGTGAACCCCATAATGTTAGGGATGCTGGTATAGAGGAGCCTTGATGTTGGCCCAGCGCTT
The DNA here is from genome assembly GCA_031769625.1 of Taudactylus pleione. Classification (NCBI taxonomy): domain Eukaryota; kingdom Metazoa; phylum Chordata; class Amphibia; order Anura; family Myobatrachidae; genus Taudactylus; species Taudactylus pleione. Next base: position 19,522,587 of record JAUIMM010000295.1, read on the forward strand.
ATTCATATATTTGCAAATATATGTAACCAATACCTCTGAATTTCTATTATTATGTAGGATTCAAGTATTTTTGTTGATTTTGCTGCAGTGTACTGGAGGGAAAATCCCTTTTTTTCTGTAGTTCAGTGTAAACCCCGCCCTTTACAAGCACCTGTGCAATGTCATTAAGTTGATATGAGCGACCACCATACTCTTTGTTTGCAGTTTTGTGAGGCATGAAAGGAGCCAGCATTGGGAGGATGTGCTGGTCTGAATAGTGCCATTAGGAGGTTTCTGGGGTTCCTTCTAGGTGAGTCTGCTCTCAGCTTATACATGTACTGTTATTATGCAGTACATTAATTTGTAATTATATGACCCAAAGTGGGTGCTACTATTAGGTAGCAACAATTATTTTGAGGTGAGCATTTGGGTGTGGGACCCCCGAAGTTGCTCTGGCTGGGCCTTTTTTCAGGGCATCACCACTTAATTCACATAGATATTTTTTATCACCTTTCTATTTGTTTGTTTATTATTTATGTAATTTTAACCCCTTACCATTAACACTTTTTGATTTATCTTTACACAACTATACTTTACACTTCACTTTCACCTTTTTTCCCTTTTTCGTGTGATGCCCTGGGGATAGTCCTTGGCTGTATTCTTTTGGGGTTCCCTGCATCTTGGACGTGAACCCCATAATGTTAGGCACGCTGGTATAGAGGAGCCTAGACGTTGGCCCAGCGCTTATTCATATATTTGCAAATGTATGTAACCAATACCTCTGAATTTCTATTATTATATAGGATTCAAGTATTTTTGTTGATTTTGCTGCAGTGTGCTGGAGGGAAAATCCCTTTTTTTCTGTAGTTCAGTGTAAACCCCACCCTTTACAAGCACCTGTGCAATGTCATTAAGTTGATATGAGCGACCACCATACTCTTTGTTTGCAGTTTTGTGTCAAAATGTACTGTGCATGTGCAGATCTCTGGGGATATGGCGTTTCTACTATATTCTCAGAGACATCTCTATTACTCATACACAAATCTCTGGGAAAATGACCACCATGCATTTTCCTGGTATTTCAGTCATCAGCACTGTTGCTGGACTCCAGAGAGTTAAGTATAATATAATATGGGTGCAGGGTGTATGGTGTGGGCCCATGCACACAGTGGGCACAGCCAAGGAGTGGTGCTGACAAGATGGGTTGTTCCCCCTTTTTTTAAGTGCCCTGGGCCCAAAGAATTCCAGCCCTGCTAAATGTGAGAAATTAATCTTAAAACATAGTGGTCCTTATTAACAGTGCTGTGTGGCCAGAGGTATATTTCCCCACCTAAAAGAATAGTTCACTAGACTAGACCAATGCATGACCACGGATAACCTTTTTTTGGGAGCTGAGCAGAATTGTGAATTCCATTCTCTCTGGTGTTCTTGTTTGTAATTTAAGTTCTCCATGACTTAAAAGCAGCTGTTGCCTAAATGCCTACAGCACTACAGCCTTCAGCCAATGCGCTCACAACCGACTTGATGGTCAGTCCTTTACATGCGCAGGGGCCACACTGCACATGCGCAAGCCCCGGAGCGAAAGAGATACTCTCTCATTCCAGAGCTCGTTACCAAAGGGGTGGCTGTCGATGTTGATCGAAAGCTCACCCCGTTTGGTAGGCGGGCCAGGGGGGGTGGCAGCACAAACGGAGGCATTCCCATGTGAACGCTTACCATTTTGTGGGCGGCCGCACTGACATCATCAATGATGTCAGTGGGGAGCTTCCTGCTCCATCAGAGCAGAAAGCTCCCTGGGGCTTACAAGTGCCGAGACCCAACCATAGGGTCTCGACGTAAGCCCCGATGGTCGCGATAGTGATCACCATCACGACCATCAACCTGGTCGGTCATTAAGCTGTGGGTCATAATCCACAGCTTAACGAATGACCAGGAGGCTGCACTTCAAAAATTAAGCGCCCACCCTCATGTCCATGAAAGATGATTTTTTTCCTTGTTCAGAGACAAGGTGACACTGCATAGAATCTCTATACAGAAAGACCTCATAAGAGCAGCTCTTTCAAGGTTTAGATAAAAAAATTAAAAAATAAATCCAAGTAAATGTTGCACTCAGGTCCTGTACTTACTGGAAAGATCCACCATTATCCTTATTAGCATGTGGCACATCACATATTACACAAGTTGACTATTTTATTCTGGCATACAATTTGCTTTAAAACCAGCATAAAAGAAAAAAATTAACAGCATGAGTTGGTCATACACATTTATTGGACTCACTGAGTGAATCACCTCACCAAAAAAATAAACTATTTGCATCCTGACTGTCACAGCGCGCCAGACTCTGGCACTCACTTACTGGGTCTGGCAGTGCTGGTCTGCGGAGGGGCATCACCAGCATTCCCCATTAGTCTCTGCCTCTCCTTCCTCTGTCAGATGTGGCTCCCTATGGGCGTGCATTACAATCTGTTTAAAATGTAAAGGGCCATACACACGCCCTTAGAGACATCACAGGAAGTGACTGGGCTAGCCCTGCATATAAAAAGAAGGATCTGGGAGCACTCCAGTGCCAGAGTATAGGCTCATTACAATGCTCCAGTGTTCCATGCATATCCTGATTGTTGATCCTGACCTTGGCTTTGTTCTTTGTCTCCGATTCTGTTTGATCCCTGGTTCTGTGTTGATATCTGGTTCTGACCTCGGATATTCCCTGTGACCTGTTTACGCCTGCTTCCTGGTACCGTCTCGTCTGTTTAGTTTTGACCTGGCTTGTTGACTACGCTAAAGCCTCCTGCATTCCATCCAAAGTTCGCTGGCACATTAGATTCCGCACCTCAGGAATAGGTCACGCCAATTCCCTGCATACGGGTTGCATCCACAATCCATCTGAGAGCTGTGACAGAATACTCTGGCCTGAAAACATGGATGCTGCTGGAAACGCAGTTCCACGAGACCTGCTCGGCTTGAGAACCTTCTTGCTTGGATCAAGAAGCAAGAACAAGACCAGGCCCAGATTATGCAGTGTCTGCAGGCCCTAATTCAGCAAGTTGGTACTGCTCAGTCACCTCTGGTGCAGTTAATTACTCCTCCTATGGTGACTGTACAAGCTGCAGGAGCTACTGCTCTATTACCCATTCTGAATCCTACAAAGAACAATGGGGATCCCAAAGGCTGTCAAGGATTCCTGAACCAATGCTCAATTCAATTTGAGGTTCAAGTAGCAAAATTTCCTTCAGTGAGAACGAAGGTGGCTTATGTTATCTCACTGCCGGCTGGTCAGGCGTTGGCCTGAGCTTCACCGTTGTGGGAAAGGAATGATCCACTGGTCAATAACAGTGCTCCCAACCAGTATCTGATGACTGTGAGCAGCTAACGTCACCAAGGATCTCAAATGTTGCTTGTGTATGTGTAAATACCTCGCTCTGGGAGCCATGTTTTCTAATGAAGATCTATATTTATATTTTTAAAACTTTTCTTTTTTTGCATAAAAAAAATGTAAAGTCTTGATGTTTAGTATTTTAATTATGATGAGAAACATCATAATTAAGTTTTTCAGAGGGTATTCTATGAGCCTGGAAAAGTATCCTCTATGGGGTCAACTATCTTGCAGTTGAAACAAGACAATAAATCTGCAGGACAGTATGCTGTGCAGTTTTGAACCCTTGCTTCAGAATTAGTGTGGAATAATGAAGCCCTGGTGGCTGCATTTATGCAGGGGTTGTCAGATCAGATCAAAGATGTACTTGCATCCAGGGAATTGCCAACCACTTTAGATGATTTAATCTAATTGTGTATCCAGGTAGATCTTTGCCACAGGGAGACAGCAAGAGAGAAGGAACAGTCCTGTTGCTTCACCAAGCTCACTCCATGGTTCACGGCATCGGTGGAATGCCTAACTGATCAAGGGGTGGTCAGATTAGGTACGTTCCAACACACCCCAAAATACTGTATTATTCCTCAGTTTACCATTGATGTAACTCTAGTCCATGGAAATTCCTCCAAGATCTGTAAGGCTTTCCTAGATTCAGGTGCAGATGGCAACTTCATTTCCACTAAGAAGGTACAAGAACTGGGAATTCCAAGTGTACCTCTACAAACACCCTTATGTATCATTGGAGTGGATGGGAATAAACTTCCCACAGATACCATCCACTCTCGAATGACAAAAGTCTCCATGCAGGTGGGCGCACTCCTTCAGGAGCAAAGTGCATTCTACATACTTCCGACAGGCAAGTTTCTGGTTATCTTGGGTTTTCCTTGGCTCCACAAGCATACTCCCATTTTAGACTGAAATGACCTGAAATCATGTCATAGGGACCTCAATGCCATGGGTTATGTTTGTTGTCGGTCAAACCCCCACATCTTGTTAACCTGAGTTCAGTAACTTCTTCTAGAGATCCTCTTCCCACTCAATACAGGGATGTATTCTGTAAGAAGGCTTCTGAAATGCTTCCTGCACACAGGGAGTGGGATTGTGCTATAGACTTGCTACCTGGGAAGATGCCTCCTCATGGAATAGTCTTTCCTCTTTAGCTTCCTGAATCCCAAGAAGTATCAGAATATGTTAAAGAGAATTTGGAATGGGGTTTCATTAGGGAGTCTAAATCACCCACTGGAGCCAGCCTGTTCTTTGTCAAAAAGGATGGGGGGTTGAGACCATGCATTGACTACCGGGGCATGAATGCCATTACCATCAAAGACCAGTATCTTAAACCCTTGATTTTTGAGCTCTTCAATCGAATCAAAGGAGCGAGGAACTTCACTAAACTAGATCTTCATGGGGCCTACAATCTGATCAAAATCTGACCTGGGGACGAGTGAAAGACGGCCTTTAACACTCATGATGGCCACTACGAATATTTAGTCATGCCTTTTGGATTAAGTAATGCACCAGCTATTTTTAAAAAATATATGAATCATATCTTCCGGGAATTACTTTACAAATTTGTAGTGGTATACTTGGATGACATCCTAATAATCTCTGAAGATGAAAAGAGTCATCACCAACATGTATGTGAAGTACTGTACCAACTTCGGGCCAACCAGCTTTTTTGTAAGCTTGAGAAATGTTCCTTCCAACAAAAGGAACTAGCATTTCTAGGATATATTATCTCGGGCTCCCACCTTCAGATGGACCCAGAAAAGCTTACCACAATCAACAACTGGTCCCGCCCAGTCGGATTGATAGTAATATAACACTTTTTGTTTATTTGCAATTATTACCGCCAATTCATCAGAAACTAATCGTCCATCGCAGCTCTCATCACTGCTCTTACCAGAAAAGGTCAAGACACTCGTGTGTGGCCTCCTGAGGCAGAAGAAACTTTCCTCAATTTAAAGCAGTGTTTCCTTTCAGCACCCATTCTAAGGCAGCCAAATTGTGATCAAGCCTTTTTTCTGGAAGTAGATGCCTCCACTGTTGATGTTGGAGCAGTGCTGTCACAGAAGGATGAAGCAGGCAAGTGGTATTCCTGTTGGTTCTTCTCCTGAAAGTTCTCTGCACCAGAAAGGAATTACACTGTTGGGGATAAAGAACTGTTAGCCATCAAGTTTTCCCTTCAAGAATGGCATTACCGACCATAAGAATTTGACTTATCTCAAAACAGCTCACTTCCTAAATTACCATCAATCCTGGTGGTCTTTGTATTTTGATCGGTTTAATTTAGTGATTACCTACCGGCCGGGTAATAAGAATGTCAAGGCTGATGCACTCTCCCAAGCATTCAACACTGCTGAAGTAGAAGAGGTAAAAGAAGACAAACCAATTTTGAACCCTGTGTGTTTTGTGGTGGCTACCAACAGGGTCAAGATTCCAATGGGAAAGACATTTATAGCACCTGAGATCCAGTCTAGGTTATTTCAGTGGGCTCATTCATCACGCTTCATTGGCCATGCAGACATAAGGAAAACTTTGGAGCCAATTCTCAGGAATTATTGTTGGCCGACTGTCCATCAGGATGTGAAGGACTTTGTGGCAGCTTGTCACATTTGTGCTCAGCATAAAGTTCTGCCGCATGCGCCATCGGCACCCCTGATTCCACTACCAGTGCCTGATTGTCCTTGGACCCACATTTTGATGGACTTTGTGACAGATCTGCCTTCTTGTCAAGGATTTACTACCATCTGGGAAGTTGTGGACAGGTTTTCCAAAGCTGCACACTTTGTTCCATTAAAAGAACTACCTTTGGCTCCAAAGTTAGCAGAGGCTTTTATAAGGGAAATATTCCGGTTGCATGGATTTTCAAAGGACATTGTGTTGGATCGTGGGATGCAATTTACTTCCAAATTTTGGAAAGCATTGTGTAAATGTTTTGGGGTCAAACTAAGCTTTTCATCTGCCTATCATCCTCATATTGACGGTCAGATGTAACAAGTAGATCAAGAATTGGAAAAATGAATTTGTATGTATGTGTTGGCTGATTGGATTTCTTTACTTCCTTGGGCTGAATTCACTCATAAACAACTTGTTTCATGAGTCTGCATGTCATTCTCCATTCTTTATACAGTATGGGTTACACCCTGCGTACCGGAATTACCAGTCTTTGAGTTGATAGCTCTTCCAGTTGTCCGTGATACAGTTAAATGATTCCTCAATATCTGGAGGGACATTAAGAAGAACTTGTGCAGAGCATCTTCGCGATACAAGACAGTGGCGGACAGAAGGAGGAGGAAGGTTCCTTTTAGGGATGTGCACCGGCCACTTTTCGTTTTTTGTGTTTCGGTTTTGGATCTGGATCTTTCTTCGTGTTTTGGATCTGGATTGGTTTTGCCAAAACCACCCTTCCGTGTTTTGGGTTCTGGGTTTTGTGTTTTGGATCTGTATTTTTTTATTTAAAAAAAGCATAAAAACAGCTAAAATCACAGAATTTGTGGGTTTTTCTGCTCCTATGCTATTATTAACCTCAATAACCTTAATTTCCACTCATTTCCAGTCTATTCTGAACACCTCACACCTCACAGTAGTGTTTCTATGTCCAAAAGGTTGCACCGAGGTAGCTGGATGACTATGCTAAGCGACACGAGTGGGCGGCACAAACACGTGGCCCATCTAGGAGTGATACTGCAGTGGCAGACAGGATGGCAGTTTGAAAAACTAGGCCCCAAACTGTACATAATGGAAAGAAAAAAAAGAGGTGCAAGATGGAATTGTCCTTGGGCCCTCCCACCCACCCTTATGTTGTATAAACAGGACATGCACACTTTAACAAACCAATCATTTCAGCACCAGGGTCTGCCACACAACTGTGGCTGAAATGATTGCTTCGTTTGGGCCCCCACAAAACAAGCTGGCAATTAATCTGTCCCTGCACAAACTGGCTCTATGGAGGCAAGATGTCGTCCTCATCCTCCTCATCCACCGATTCATCACCCTCTTCAGTGTTGTGTACATCCTCATCCTCACAGAGTATTAATTTGTCACCGCTGGAATCCACAACCACAGGTCCCTCTGTACGTTATCGGGGCTGGTCTCCCTGGAAGAGTTGATAATTCATTTTATGAACATTATCTTCTCCACATTTTGTGGAAGCAACCTCCTATGCCTTTCGCTGACAAGGTTCCCGGCTGCACTAAACACTCTTTCGGAGTACACACTGGAGGGGGGGCAACTCAGGTAAAATAGAGCCAGTTTGTACAGGGGCCTCCAAATAGCCTCTTTTTCCTGCCAGTACAGGTACAGACTGTCTGACATGCCTACTTGGATGCTGTCACTGATGTAATCCTGTAACAGACAGACGCACGCTTGTCGCTGATGCTTTGAGGATGCAGGTGCGGCTACAGCCCACACAATTCACAAAGACAGAAAAAAAAGAAGAATTTTTTTATTGTTTGTGGAGCACACTTTGAGGGTTACACCACCCTTTAACAGACAGACGCACGATTGTCGCTGCTGCTTTGAGGATGCAGGTGCGACTACAGCCCACACATTTCACAAAGACAGGGAAAAAAAAGAAGATTTTTTTATTTTGTTTGGAGTGCACTTTGGGGGTTACAGCACTCTTTAACGGACAAGCCAGCCGGCCCTTTACTTATGACACAGGCACACGCTTGGCACTACTTTGTTGATGCACGTGCGGCTACTGCGCACACAATTCACAAACACAGAAAATATTTTTTTATTTTGTTTGGAGTGTACTTTGGGGGTTACAGCACCCTTTAATGGTCAAGCCAGCCGGCCCTTTACTTATGACACAGGCGCCATCCAAAGCATCTCCTGCACGCCCCTGTTGCTTTACAGAAAATTCTGTACCACCAAGTTTATTGTGTGAGCAAAACATGAGACGTGCTGGAATTTGCCCAGATGTAATGCCCGCACAATATTGGTGGCATTGTCAGATATCACAAATCCCCAGGAAAGTCTAAGTGGGGTAAGCCACTGGGCGATGATTTCCCTCAGTTTTTCTAAGAGGTTGCCGGCGGTGTGCATCTTGCTGAAACCGGTGATACACAGCGTAGCCTGCCTTGGAACGAGCTGGCGTTTTTGAGATGCTGCTACTGGTGACGCTGCTGTTGTTGCTGCGTAAGGTGATACATTTACCCAGTGGGCTGTCACAGTCATATAGTCCTTAGTCTGCCCTGTTCCACTTGTCCAAATGTCCGTGGTTAAGTGGACATTGGGTACAACTGCATTTTTCAGGACACTGAGGACACTTTTTCTGACGTTTCTCTACAGTCTCGGTATCGCCTGCCTAGTGAAGTGGAATCTAGACGGGTTTTGGAATCTACCACCATCAATTGTCTAAATCCCACTGCACTAACGGTGGATACCGGATGCACATCTAACACCAACATAGCAGTCAAGGCCTCAGTTAAACGTTTTGCTTCAGGAAGACTGCTGTTGTACTTCATCCTCCTTGCAAAGGACTGTAGGAGGGTCAATTGTCTAGTAAAAGTAGTGGTGTTCCTACTTTCTCTCTGGGATGATGAACAACTCCCAGCAGCAGCAACAGCACTAGGAGGAAGTGGTTCTTGATCTTTCCCTATTTTATTTTTATTGGAGAAAGTGTGGTCCTCCATTTATGTTATATTGATATATATGTGCGCCTAAGGCGCACACAAACACAGAAAATAATTTTTTATTTTTGTTGGAGACTAGTGCGCGTTGTGGGTTACACCACCCTTTAAGAAATGAGCCAGCCAGATCGGGGGGGGCTCAGGGGGGTTCAGATTTCAGAAATCTGAACCCGCTCACCCCTAGTTCCTTTACTGTGTGCTGGTGACAGAGTTTGGCTGTCAACCAAAAATTTACACCTGAGGGTACCTACATTGAAGTTTCTCCCAGGTTTATTAGGCCGTTTCATATTCTCCAAGTGATAAATCCTGTGGCTTATAGTTTTAAACTCCATGGCACGCTCAAGGTTCTGAATGTTTTTCACGTTTCACTTTTGAAACTGCTGTTTCTGAAAAGATTTTTGAAGTCCTGTGATCCTCCATCAGCTATTCCAGTAGATCATAAGGAGGTGAAGCAGATTTTAGACTCCAGGATGTTCCGAGGAATAGTCCAATTTTTGGTAGATTGGAAAGAACGTGGTCCGGATGAGTGCTGTTGGATCAAGCCTCAGATAGTCATGCACCCTGACTTCTTCAGAAATTCCATCAGAAGTTTCCTGGCAAGCTATTTGTGGGTGTTCAGTCCCCTCCCCTAGAGGAGGGGGTAATGCCACAGTGCGCCGGACTCCTGCACTCACTTACCGGGTCTGGTGGTGCTGGTCTGCGGAGGGGCAGTGGGTGGTGCATCACTGGCATTCCCCATTAGTCTCTGCCTCTCCTTCCTCTGTCAGATGCAGGTGGCAGCAGCTCCCTACGGGCATGTGCGCCAACATGTTTAAAATTTAAAGGGCCATACACATGCCCTTAGTGACATCACAGGAAGTGACTTGGGTAGCCCTGCATATATACAGAGGACACTGAGTATAGGCTCATTGCCATACTTCAGTGTTCCGTGCATATCCTGATTATTGATCCTGACCTTGGCTTTGTTCGTGACTCCGATTCTGTTTGATCCCTTGTTCTGCGTTGATATCTGGATCTGACCTCAGCTATTCCCTGTGAACTGTTTATGTCTGCTCCCTGGTACCATCTCATCTGTTTGGTTTTGACTTGGCTTGTTGGCTATGCTAAAGTCTCCTGCACTTTGTCCAAAGTTCACCAGCACCTAAATAGGGAAACCTAACCTGAGGGGTGCCACCTGTGTGTTGGACACAGCCAAGTCCATACCTACTTGCAAGGGTCCCTGGTGCATACCACTGGCACATTAGACTCTGCGCCTCAGGAATAGGTCTCGCCAATTCCCTGCCATATGGGTTACATCCACAATCTATCCGAGAGTTGTGACACTGACTACCAATTGACACCGTGATTGCAATTTCAATAGACATTATTGAAAACCATTGGGATGTATATGTTACATGGTAATCTTGTCCAATACTGGTACATTGGATGTGATTAACACTTTCTATACAATACAACTTTGTGCATTTTTATGACTGAATCATGTATATCATACCCTCTCAATTTAAAAACAATATTTGAACTTAACTTGAGCTCTATGTTAATTTTCCATCCTATTACCTTCCATACATACTACCACATGCACCACAGTCCTCAAGGCACACTAACAGTCCAGGTTTTAAGGAAAGCCATATTTGAGCACAGGTGACCTAATTAGTATCTCAGTTATTTTGATGCAACCATCTGTGCTTTAGCATGGATATCACTAAAATCAGGACTATTAGTGTGCCTTGAGGCCGAGTTTGGGAAACACTGACATACACCCTTGCACTAATTTTCCCACTATGGCAATCTGATTCATGAGACCAAGTAACTCTCATTTGTGTCTGTATTAGTGATGTAAGGGACCCACCTGAAGATGTTCACCTTGAAGTGGTAGGTGGGCATACAGTTTTGGCCAAACATGTACTAAGAACCTTTTAAATTACATGTTAACTGTTAGTATTTATTATAAATGTTTTGATTATTAGTATTCTTAGTGCTTAGAATGTGTACCTACATTTTCTATTTTCTGCATAACTCCCATTTACCTCAGTAGTACCCAGAACATTTATAAACAAAAGTATAATAGACAAAATATGACATGAGCTTATAAATGCCTCAAATATTAACCATGTGTCAATTAGGGCAATGAATTTCCTTTTATATTTTATTAAAAAAAAACAATGGGTTCCCTTAGCAGAAGAATTTGATCTACTATCACAATGCATCTCAGCTGCTTTTCATTACTTATCACAATGGTAAAAATATTATACAATTGATATCCTTGATATAAAAAGCAAATAACAACTTTATTCATACAGAAAGTAGCAAGGAAATATGACAAATGATGATTACTATAGGTATCCAAAGGTGAAAGAAAGAAGACTCTATATGTTGGGGTACTCTTCAGATTTAAATTTTATTGTTTCATTAAAACATTAATTTTTATTGATATGCATTAAAAAACAAGCGGTGAAGAACATTTACTTTCTATACTTTTTCCAGTAAAGGTACAAATATTAAAAAGGACACACTACATTGAGTTATGTAATTGGTGTTATACAATTTATTGATAGATGTGAGAAGATACATAAAGTTTTGTGAAAAAATATTAAGTCAAGTACAATTTGTGATGGTGGAATATTAAGTGGTTTGTACATAATATAAACAAAAAAAGGAAGTGGGGGTTGCTCATAATTTATACAGGTCAATTGGCATATCAATAAGAGTGCAGAAATTGCAAATACAGATAAATGTAAAACACAATAAATGTATCAGCCAGTTGTACAGTGATTTCCAATATTTGGATAGGATTCTCTCCTGTTAATCACTGGATATAATGGCTAGGTCTAATGGTTGCAGTTCAAAAGTAGGTACAGTGAAAGTAGAGAGAACAAAATATTAAATAGACAATAATTATGCAGATACAAATACAAGATATTAAATTGTCGAAATCAGAGAAATTCTAGGATATTGTAGCATATATTCAATTGCACATATAAGTATCAATTACATATTAAAATGCATTATAGACAATTTGCACAAATACTCTGATAGTTTTAAGTTCAGAACCAAAATGGATTAAATGTTCCTATCTGGGGTATGCTTTTGCAGGTATAAAATGTGTTAGAATCATATGTTCCACATCCCACCTCTACTACCCACCTGTGTGTTTCTGAGAACAGTGACCAGGAGGGTAAGAGTGTGGAAAATTTGGGTAAGTGATGATAGAAATATAGACAAGTATAAGGGATCTGCTTTTACACTCAAAGAGATTAAACATAGCCCCTGTTCATAAAAACCATTGGAGGGGTGTAGTTATACTCAGATGTAATGAGAGCCCCAGAAAAAGTAGAAAAAAGAGTGGGGAGTGGGAATATAAAGAGAGAGGTGGAAAGGGAAGGGGTAAGTAATATAATATGTTTGCTGCTTGATATAAAATATTTAGTAAAAATAACAAGTATACACTGGATGGTCCCAAATATATAGGCAGTAATTGTGATGATGAAAAAAGCAAGCTAATAATCCAGAGATAGACAAAAAAACATATATACCGTAATAAATAAATAGTATAGTTATCAGAATATTTTGCAGTCTGTCCTGGTCCTGTGCACGGAACTAAGAGACTCCTTCCTTGCACGTACAATTTACCATCTGCAGGATTGTTCACCAAGTCCCTCTGTCATGATTTCAGGTGCCAAAATTGGTAAAAAGTGACTGGAAATGAATAATATTGATGTTAATAATATAATATTATAGGAGCATAAATTCAATCCAAATTACATGATTTAACTGTTTTTAACTCTTTTAAAAGAAATCCAAAACACTGTTTTGATCAGAAACAAAACCACATGTCTCTAATTTATTTATATGTTTTGGGGAGAGAACAAGATCATTTATTCTGTTACACTGTAATCTTGCTCTATGTTGTCTTTATATCATCATGCTGAACAATGAGCAAAGATGGTACATTCCATGTATTATAATATACTCTACATAAGTAAAAGTTGTGCAGGCTTTATTGCAGCTCATAGTCTTGGTCAAATGGACAGAATTATGTCACTGCTGTGGCATTGTGTAATTTTAAGTTGATTATGTCCTAAAAATTCTGCTACATTCAAACATTATTCCAAACCATAAGATTAGTATTGAAAGAACTATGCATTTTAATCAGATGAATACTCAAATTTTTACTAAATGATTATAAATACATATTATAAAAAAGTATTTATTGAATTACACTTCTGATCCATCTATAATATTTATAATTTTAGAAAAAACAGCCTGATGAAATAAATGAAGTAAGAATATAATTAACATGATTTTCTAATAGTAAGTAAATAAAGAGGGCCTGTCACTTCAGTGTGACTAACTTATTTAACTTAAAATTTATAGTGTTGTATTATTTTAAAATAATATATCCCATCACCATCTTCATTACCCCAGCAGAAGTATCCACATAAAAGCTCAATATGCAAATTAATAAGCTCATTGACACTAAGGTGACAGGTCCTTTTTAAAAATGGATTTGCTGTATGATAATCCAGATAATTAAATACTGAATCACCAAGTTGTATTTTTTTCAGCTGTTTTTGCATATGAGTAACTGCTGTTAAATTTGACAAGTGAAATTTGCATCCATAAATGGTGATTTTTATTGATTCAAACATAAAAGGGACACAATACCCAATGTAAGACAAAGAACGAAAAAATGGGTAGCTGATTATTCTAATTTAAATAGTAAATTGTGATGTTAACGTCTTTTATTATCTGCAAATTGAACCTTGTTCACTAGGGTAATCAAAATAAATTTCTAAGTGCAGTTTAGGAACAAAAGGTCTTGAACTAAAACTCATTACAAGATTGGAATTCATGCCAGGCTTCCCACTCACACTATTGATTATAATTTGTCTATACATTGATTATTTCCCCTTACTGTGCTAGGTGCACATAAATTATGTGTTATTATGTTATAGTTATATTAAAGTTATCCCATACATTAGTTTTTGGAAGCAGAAAAAAATGGAATGGCTTGGATATTTGTGACTTTACTTAAACAAATTATATTAATGATTTATAGATAGAATTGGATGAAGAATTATTCACTTATGACAGGTGTTGGAGTTTTTGTAGACCTCTTCAAAAACATATAGAATGATTCAGAAGTTTGGTCCTTAATGGATGTCTCAACCCAAGTATATTTTTTGTGTTGTATGTTTGTTGAGCTCAATGAGTTACAATTACAAATAATGATTACTTAAATTTGTTTACTCCATTTGTGGTACTGACAGAGGTCCCACACTATAATCCACTATCCTCCTACTTTGCTTGTTTCAAATGAGTTCAGTGGGTCTTGAAGCCCTACCCTCAAAATGTCCCAAGAACTGGAATTATCTAATTAATACCCCATCAAACAAAACAAACAGGTAATTTTCTGGCATGAGCCAGGTCAACACGGATCATTTTTCTGTCAGAAAGGGTTAACCCAGGTTGAAAATCCTTGAACTTTAACCTATGAAATTACCGGTGTTTTTCCTGGATCAGACATGGTTTGTTGGCTGTCTGAAAGAGTGTGACCCGGGTTGTTTGAGCTGGGTCGTGGTAAATGGTGGTGATTGATTGAGCTGGAAGGGCACTGGCTGATTGGCTGAGTGGGTGTGTGTCTGTGATTGAATGAGCAAGTGAGGCACTGGCTCTGGCATCTGAGGTCATCAAGGAGCTGCAGAAATTGATGAGAAAGAGACAGCATGGCTCACTGGATGGAGGAGGAAGTCAAAGAGCTGCTGGCAGTTAGAGGGGAGAAGGAGATCCACAGGCAAATTTCAGTGACAGTTAAGGATGCCACAGTGTATACCAACATTGCCAAGATACTGACATCAAAGGGCATAACAGGGATGCAGCAACAGCTTGTCAACAAACTTACAGCTCTGGGAAAGACCTAAAACAAGGCTCATGACCACAACCGCAGAAAGAGTGGTACTGCAAGAATGAAGTGACTGTGTTATGACCGGTGTAATGAGATATTTGGCAATTCTGCACTGGTTAATCCAATTGCCATTGCATCATCCAAGTGTACGTCATCATGAGTGTGATACCAGTCTACTGATGCCACCAAAACTTTTTGATGACATCACTGAAATCACCAACACAGATTTGTAGTCTGTTATTGAAAATCATGTTGCTGAGACTATTGAAGATGTGGTTGAGCCCCCAATATTACAAATAACAGTATTTGTTTTCATTCACCATAATATCACAGCTTTTGTTCAGGCTTATCATGCAGTGTGTTGCACAATTGCACACTTCCACAGGTCACACACCTTAATTTGTCTTTTTTTCTGCAATTTCTAGTATTCAATTTCTGGAAAGAAAGAAAAAGGTTTAGAAAATGGAACAGGCAACACACATGATGACTAGAATTCTAATTAATCAGCTGCATGCTTCAGATGCAGAAATGCAGACACAGGAGGATGCCCGACGCTTCTTCGATAACTAACGAGAATTACAAAATTCCTTTATTATGCAGTTTGTGGGTATACAAGAGCACATTATCAGGGAAAACTGAGAAGTGCAAATGACCTTCCTTAATGACCTAGTATCTAGATTACAGAATCCACACTCTATGTATACTCCTTACTCTTCTGAGGGTAATTTCCAATATTATCCACGTTATACCAGAGGACAAGCTTTTCTGGAAACAAACCCTTCAATCCACCTCATACCAGTCCAAATTCTACTGAGCATCATAGTCCAATGCCCTAGTAGAGATGGCACAGGGTGTAACACTACACTTGTCACCATACATAATAGTTCTGATGGCACAGGAAGAACTAGTCCACATGCCACTCTGCAGAATTATCCCGGTGGTGCTATGCATAACAATACACATAGCAATTTGTAAGACAAAAGCAGCATTTTTACAGACAGTTGTAGACTCTTTTTTTAAATTGGTTATGTCAGTATATTGATATTTTATCTTTAAACTGTATTCTTTGTAGTGTGTAGGCCCATTCATAAGTACCCTGCACTGAGTGGCCTCACAAGTGTTTGGGCACATGCTTGCCCTTTACTAGAAGCACCTTTCTTTATATATACATATATATATATATATATATATATATATATATATATTACATATATATATATGTATATATTAGTTGTACCTGTAAAACAACTGTACAGACAGTCCTGTCATTTCTATATTCTATCGTTTTGTGGAGCAACACAAGAGTTTTTTGTATTTATATTTTTCATGTAAGGTCATATATACACTGCACTAGGAGACCTGACAAGTGTTTGGGCACATGTCTGCCCTTAATTGGAAACACCTTTAAATATAAATATGGGGGTGTACCTGTAAAACACCTGTTTAGACAGTTATGTCATGTCTATATTTTATCTTTTTATGGAGAGACATAAGAGCTTTCTGTATTTATATTTTCTGTACTCAGTCATATGTAGACTAGCGAATAGGGAAGAATAAGAGTGACAATTATAAACCTTACTTCAAGGGACTTAGGTCAAACACATATCAATGTCCCGAGTAGGGGCCTATCTTTTTCTTCAAACACACATTTGGATCACTTTAAATGGGAGAAGGACCTTCATCTTTTCGGTAGGAAGTTCCTACTGACAAAATATTCACAGGACTGTTTTAATCATGCTAGGGAATAGGTGTCTATGAATCCTCCAATTGTAATGGAAAACTTGTCTCAGGAAGACATTCAGTCAATAGAAATACTGGAAGATCTAGAGAGATAATCTGCTAACTCCACCATTGATGCTGATGTTACCCCCACCTTTAGACCCATCTGTAGAAGGAAGGGAACTTTTTGTCCTACAACCAACATTTGTCCAGAAGTTGGTACTTCTATTGTAAAACACTTTGGTGGTGTGCTCTGGATTACACTAGCTGGATGGTGTGTGACGGGGATCCAAAAGTTCCTTAATGTCAGTCTGTGGGGTGGAATGTTCCCAAAACAGTAACCAGTAATGTCTCAAAAAATGTTCCTTTCCCTGACCGGGAGATGTCTATAATTATGACCACAATATTAAATCAGTTCTTTCAGAAATCCAAATATGAGGGGTCCCAAATAAATGTCTTGGTACTTTTATTGACCTAGTATCCCGTGATCTGGATACTTTATGGATCAATAAAGATAGATTTGTACAACCTATTGGAAATCTTAATAAGGAAGAGATTGCTGTGCTAATAGCGATAAGATCATGGGAAGACATCATTATCAAACCCATCGACAAGGAGGGTAATGTGGTACTCTGGGATAGATGCAAATATATCTCAGAGGCCAACAAACAACTTAAAGACACAAAATGCTACAAACAGATGTTTAATCCACTGGAGGATTTTAAAAAAGAATATGAACATATCATGAAGGAAGCATATGAACAAGGCATCATAACAAAAACAGAATACCAATTTTTTGAAGTGAAAGAACCTGTAATTTCCACATTCTATATGCTTCCCAAGATACATTAGACTGATAATGTACCTCCAGGATGCCCTATAGTATCAGGCATTAAAAGTATGTCTGAAAAAGCCAGTAATTTTTTGAATACCCACATGAGTAAATGTGTTACCATCTTACCCCTAATATGGATGCGGTACATAGATGATTTATTAATTCTATGGGATGGTCCTAAGGATTTATTTTGTGACTTCATTGGAATTCTCAATACTATTGATTTGAATTTGAGTCTTACCTGTGAAATGAGCCATGCAGAGGTTACTTTTCTGGATCTCAAAATACAGAATTTGTCATATGGGATTATTCAGATGGATCTTTTTAGGAAAGTCACAGCCACCAATAGTGTGTTACACAGAACAAGTGCACACTTCCCACCAGTATTGCGGGGAATTCCTAAATGCATATTTTTATGCCTTCAAAGGAATTGTTCGAACCTAGAATTATACCACACTAGACCGGAACAAGTGAAAGAGAGATTGAAAAATAGAGGATATAGCAAAATGGCGATAAAAAAGGCAAAACATCATGCCTTACAGCAAAATATGAACTGCCTACTATACCCAAATAAAATCAATCCATTAAAGGTAGATAGCACTGTACATTTTGTTGGTGATTACTGTATTGAGTGGTGTGAGATCGTTTAAAAACTTTGGTCTATATTGACATTAGATCCAGTTTTGGAGAAGAGTCTGGGATCGAGAGCACAGATCAGTTGGAGGAGATCTCCCAATATAAGGGATAAACTGGTCCATAGCCATTTTACAAGCTCTAAACGGAAAAAAAGTCCTGCAGAGAAGGGTCTTTAAAATGCAGCATTTGTAAGGCTTGTACCTAAATGCAAAAAATTATTGAATTTAGTGATAAATATCTGAAGGTACACAAGATACGATATTTATCAACTGTAACTCTTCGGGAGTAATTTACTGCATCATCTGCCCATGTGATAAAAAATACGTAGGTCGATGGTCCCGACTGCCTCCGGCATGCACATGCGCGAGACCCGTACTGCGATGGTAACACTATCGCAACAGGTCTCGCTACAAGACATGGTGGCTGTCGATGTTGATTAACAGCTCATCCCATTTTGTAGGAGGGGAGGGGGGGTGGCTGCACAAATGCAGGCATTCCCTTAGGAATGCCTGACATCTGTGGGTGGTCCTACTGACATCACTCATGATGTCAGTAGTGGACTTCCTGCTCTATTAGAGCAGGAAGTCCACTCAGGCTTGTGAGAGTTCAGGCCCTACCACAGGGTCTCCTCGCAAGCCCGATAGTCGCAATAATCGTGACCATCGCCAGGCTGCTCGCAAAAGCTGTAGGTGGTCACCCACAGCTTAGCGAGCAGCCTGGTGGCCAAAAAAAAACCCCACCCTGATTCAGAGTGAGCACTCGCAAACAGCGAGTGCTCGCAAACAGCGAGCGGCTCAGAATCAGGCCCATAGTCATGTTCAATTTACATTTTCAGACACCTGTATTATATTAATTATATTATCTGGAAATTTATATTAAGTTATTATGACATTGATAACATTCTCATGGTCACTTTAATAAATACTGTCATCACCTTTTTGACTCAATTATCTTTTTCATAAGTTCATTTGTATCCATTGCACATGTCCATGTACATTATATTTTATCTGGGGAATATATTTATGTTTTATTTCCACATTTAATACTGACACTTATATTCTTATTTGTGTTAT
The DNA here is from genome assembly GCA_031769625.1 of Taudactylus pleione. Classification (NCBI taxonomy): domain Eukaryota; kingdom Metazoa; phylum Chordata; class Amphibia; order Anura; family Myobatrachidae; genus Taudactylus; species Taudactylus pleione. The sequence continues at coordinate 19,541,743 of JAUIMM010000295.1, forward strand.
AAGATTTATTTAGTATATATGTCCACTGACATTACACATTCCCTAAATGGGAACATAGTCATGTTCAATTTATATTTTTAGACACCTGTATTATATTAATTACATTATCTGGAAATTTATATAGAGTTATTATGAGATTAATATCTATTATGTTCATTGAATATTACAACTATTAATTTACTATTATATAGCTCTAGGTCATCATATATGGGAACAATCCATATATGAAATATAGTAGGAATGATGCTTAAGATCCCTAACAGGATGAACTCAGTTAAGATATTTTATTGATTAAACTCTTACCAGAACACACTAAGGGCCTGATTCAGAGCTGAATGCTCTGACCAGAGCGCTTGCTCTGAATCAGGGCCCTCCTCCATGAAAATGGAGTGGCCTCCCGGCCGCTCGTATAGCTGTGGGTGACCACCCACAGCATATGCGAGCGGCCAAAAAGATGGTCGCGATGGTCTTGACCATCGCGACCATCGGACTTGCGACAGAGACCCTGCGGTATGGTATCCCTGCCACAAGCCCTGTAGTGATTTTGGCTCTATCAGTGCTAAAATCACTCCCACTGACATCACTAGTGATGTCAGTGGGGCTGGCTTCAGACGGAAGGCGTTCCCATGGGAACACCTCCATCTGGCAGGCACGCCCCTGGTACGCCCACCAAAGGGGGCGTGCTGTCAATCTACATCGACAGCACGCCCCCTTTGGTGCGAGACCCGGAGCGATGGAAAGCCCGTCGCTCCCCGGGTCTCGCGCATGTGCACGACGGAGCTCCCTCCCTCATGCGCATGCACAGTGGGGAACATCGACCCACTTGTGAGCATACTGCTGCTCGCGAGCGGGTCTGAATGACCCCCTATATGTGTAAATTCTTGATTAATATTATTTAGATGCTGATTAGATTATAATATCATTGTTTTCCATACTATACTTACTATTATTGCAGTTGTTGAGCTTCATGAAGTTTGTTTACTAAGGAGAACTCCAAGGTATGGCTGTGAACCAATGTGTGAGCTGACAGGCTGCCCTGATTGGCTCTCGCGCAAGTCATTCACTAGGGAGAATTGTGATTGCCTGGAGAGGATGTCCATCACTGGTATAATGCTGTGAATAGCTAGGAGGTGATACAATAGAACTGTCAATCCGGGAGACGGGTTGACCCTATGACTAAGCTGTTCAGGCAAAATGCGTGTCAGGAGACACGCTGCTCGCTCTGTGCTATGTTTTAAACTATCATGTTGTAAACCACTATGTTTTTGTAACAGAACTAAAAGGAGGGTGTCTGTTAGGCAGTTAGAATGGAAAGCAGGAGCATGTGACTCAATGCATCCACTTGAAAATACTGTATTACTTTGTTTTAATCACAAAAGCAAAATATAGTGAGATGCATAAGAGGGATCACATGCTTAGCCTGCCAGCCCACCAAGGGTGATCACCACTATCTGGTCACCTGAACATATACCAATGGCACATAGCTATTGGTAACAATTGTGCGCTATTTTAACTTGCAAAAAATTAAATGTATTAAAAAAGTACACTAGTAATACACATCCGGTGGAGATGAACTTCTTGGATATCGCACTCACTGCCAGGGATAATGTTATTATAACAAAGACATACTAAAATGGTATATCAAAATAAATATACAAATTATAAAAGTAATCATTTGAAACAGTGGAAAGATAATGTTCATAAGGGCCAATTCCTTAGGTTAAGATGTAATTGTTCGACATTTGAATTATATTTAGAACAAGCAGAGAGTTTATATCGGTCTTTTGTGGAACAGGGTTATCCGAAAAAAGGTTTTGGATAAAGCATTAGATGAGATCAGGGATATCGTTAGGAATACATTATTGAGATATGCTAGGCAAAGTCAGGGTAAGGACAAAGGGCCTGATTCAGAGCCGGACGCTATTTGCGGTCGTTCGTCCATCCAGAAAATAGGGGTGGCTATTCAAATGAACCGTTCGCTCTTTGCGGTCTGTTCACGCCTCTATGTCTGAATGAGCGAACAAAACTTGCGGTCGTTTTTTTTAAAAATACACCCCCTGGCCGCTCGCATCCTACTTCATGTCCGCTATTTATTAGATTAATCGAGTACATCGACCAGCGTATGAACTGCTCGCTATTCTTGTGGTTGATTTTTGCTACCACAATCTTGCGAGCAGTTCTGGCTATAAAATAACCCAGTGACGTGGTCAATGACGCTGCTGTATTAATTATGCACACCTTAAAATGCCCGTTTTGACCTTTAAGCACGCCTGCGTTCGGATCTCCACTCCCTGTTTTCAAGCACCTTCCCCTGTTACCACCCACATACGCCTCATTCTGTCACTCAAAATAGCAGGCATTCACTATTTAGCGAACAAACAATTTTCGGCCGCACTGACTGGTTCGTGCATGCGTATTAAAATCCGTATGCATGCGCAGTTGTGTGAACATCGGTAGGAATAAACGAGCGGCCGCTTACGAGCGGCTCTGAATCAGGCCCAAAGATAGGTCCATGGTGTTCGTGACTAAACATAATAGTGAAGCTTATAGGATTAAGAGAATCATTAAGAAAAATGTATCTTTATTGAAACTTGATGAGACCTTATTTAGGATTCCAGAACTTAGTTATACAGTAGTTTTCAGGAGATCAGATAATTTGAAGCATGAATTAGCACCTAGTTTTTAGCAGGAAGTCTCATGGTCCAGATCAAGAAAATCAAACAAATAATACTTGGATCCCACAAAAACCAAAAGGTTTTCATAAGTGCGGGAGATCTAATTGTAACAGCTGTAAACATACAAAAAAGAAAACATTGGAAATTAGATCTTATGTTTGTTTAGAGGAATTTAAGATAAAAACTTTTATAAACTGTAGGTACATTTTCGTTATATATGTCCTAACTTGTGGTTGTGGCCTACAATATGTGTGCCGAACAACAAGAACCTTGAATGTTAGATTTATGGAACACAAACGGAACATTACAAAGAAAATGAGGAATAATGGGCTTTATAAACACATTTCAGAATGTTTACAAGGTGAAATAGAGAAAATCAGTATTATTGCGTTTGAACAGGGGGGGAAAACTATGAGAGAGGGGGATAGGTATGCCAGGTTATGTAGGAGGTGTCACGACCCTGTCTAGTTGTCACCTTTTTGCCTTGAGACTTACCCCTGTCAGCTTCCCCATGGATCTGTGTGTGTAATTTGCCTGGAGGATTTGCTCTGATTATTGCACCTGGTCTCTCCTCTGTCTGTGAGCACTGCTACCCTGATTGGAATCACAGGTGTGGTTCTCATTCACAGAGCTGCAGAGATGAATACTCCCTCTGCATGTTGTGCCTTCCACCACTCAGAATGCTACTACCAGACCACTTGTCCGTATCCACCAATTGCTGCCAGACCCATGGTATATATATCCTCTCCTGATAGCATTCTGGGCCTGAACATCTCGTCTTCCCGTGGTGTATGGTTCATGCTGTTCCTGCATTCAAGTCTGTCCCTGTAACCTGTTACAGCAATCCCTGGCGCTATCCAGAAAACCTGTTTCCACTGTACCTGGCAATCCAGTAAATCTGCTGGCAGCAACCCCCGATGCTTCCAGAAAACCTGTTACAGCCAAACCAGGCAATCCAGTAAGCCTGCTGACAGCAACCCCTGGTGCATTCCGAAAACCTGCTACAGTAATACCTGGCATCCAGACGTCCTGTTACAGCATACCTGGCCTGTGCTCTGCTGTTAGTCCTACTCCTGGTTGGTCCCTGGCACTCTGTAAACCTGCATCGTGTCACCCTGCCTTGCTTCCTGCTGTTGATCAACTCCTGCCCCTGTTACCTACCTATTCCCTCCCTGAACCTAAAATTCCCAAACCTACCCATTCCTTCCTGAAACCTGTTATTTCCAAGTATCCTGTCCAGCCTGCAAATCCCCAAACCTACCCATTCCTTCCTGAAACCTGTTATTCCCTATTATCCAATTCAGCCTGCACCAGAGTTCTAGCCCTTGTCATAGTAATTCCAGATTACCCTGTTTAGCCCTCGTCTCAGCATTACCTGACTTCCCTTCAGCCATTGTCACATTCCAGTCCTGAGTCAAGTTCCAAGCTCATCAGTTCAGTCCACGTTGTTCCAGTCCAGAGTCGAGTTCCAAGCTCATCAGTTCTGTCCACGTTGTTCCAGTCCAGAGTCAAGTTCCAAGCTCATCAGTTCAGTCCACGTTGTTCCAGTCCAGAGTCAAGTTCCAAGCACATCAGTTCAATTCAACAAGTCTTCCTGCCGGTCCCAGTCCGGTCCCTCCAGTTCCTGTCATTTATCATCAAAGGCAGTTTTCACTGCTACCCAAGTCTTGTAAATAGAGCTATTTACATTATCTGTGATTCCAGTCATGCCGGCCTCCGTTGAAATCCGATCACCACCTGAGACAGGTAACTCGCAGACACCAATTGTGACAGAATGTTCAGGCCCAACGATGGTGGCGGATCAAGCACCTATTAAGGGACTAGATGCTTTCCGTAACCTGGTCACTCGCTTGGATTCACAGGAGGCCGTACAGCATCAAGTGCTACAGCTTTTGAAAATCCTGAATAACCGGCTAGATGTTACCCAAACCTTACCTGAACCCCTAACTACCTTCCATCGACTGCTGGAACAGCTTCAGGCTCTACTCAGCAAAATTTTTCAGATCATTCCTGAATTTCTTAGAGCTGCCTCTGTCTCGACTAAAACCTCTGCCTTGGAATCCCTAAGAAACAAGGTTTCTTCTGAACCAAGTAATGTCAGACATCGAAGTTACCCACGCCCCAAGCTCTCTGTGGCCGAACGCCATTGGCGCAAAGATTTACAGCTCTACCTCTATTGTGGGAGTTCTGACCACTTCATTAAGACTGTTTCCTTTGCAACTCCAGCAGTGGTTCCAAGTGTCAATGTCTCAGTGCCCGTTCCGGCTCCAGCCCGGATTCTGCCCGTTCCGGTCCCAGCCCGGATTCTGCCCGTTCCGGTCCCTGCACGGATTCTGCCCGTTCCGGTCCCAGCCTGGATTTTGCCCGTTCCGGTCCCAGCCCGGATTTTGCCCGTTCCGGTCCCAGCCCGGATTTTGCCCGTTCCGGTCCCAGCCCGAATTTTGCCCGTTCCGGTCCCAGCCCGGATTCTGCCCGTTCCGGTCCCAGCCCGGATTCTGTCCGTTCCGGTCCCAGTCCGGATTCTGCTTGTCCCAGTAGGGGACTCCAGTCAGCAGCCCCAGGAAGGGTCTCAAGTCTCGTACCCCAGGAGGGGGTTTCAAATCTCGCATCCCGTTCCGGTCCCAGCCCGGATTCTGTCCGTTCCGGTCCCAGTCCGGATTCTGCTTGTCCCAGTAGGGGACTCCAGTCAGCAGCCCCAGGAAGGGTCTCAAGTCTCGTACCCCAGGAGGGGGTTTCAAATCTCGCATCCCGTTCCAGTCCCAGCCCGGATTCCACCCGTTTCGGTCCCTGCCTGGATTCTGCTTGTCCCAGCAGGGGACTCCAGTCAGCAGCCCCAGGAGGGGTCTCAAGTCTCGTACCCCAGGAGGGGGTCTCCAGTCTCGCGCCCCAGGAGGGGGTCTCCAGTCTCGCGCCCCAGGAGGGGGTCTCCAGTCTCGCGCCCCAGAAGGGGGTCTCCAGTCTCGTGCCCCAGGAGGGGGTCTCAAGTCTCGCGCCCCAGGAGGGGGTCTCAAGTCTCGCGCCCCAGGAGGGGGTCTCAAGTCTCATGCCTCAGGAGGGGGTTTCAAGTTCCTATTATAAGGGAGAAGTGTCTTGTGCTACAAAATCTGATTACGGTTTCTGTTCACCGTCTCCTGCATATATTGTTCCAGAAGGTGACAATCTCTGTAGTCTGTTCTCAGCTTTGATTGTTGATGCTACTGTCTCTAGCTCCCCAGGACTCCTTCCAGTTCCATCAATTGGTCCAAATTCCGAACATCGGTCAGCTTCAGTTATTTCACTCCTCTTCAATCGGAGCATCCTCAAATTTCCTCCTGCCAGGCACCTGAAAGTGCTCCACAATCCTTGAATATACAGGATTCGTCAGACACTTCACCATGCATTTATTTTGATGGGGACTTAACTCAATATTATGCTTTATTGAAACAATTCTTCGGTATGATGAATTCTTCTCTGCCATGTGGAGTCAAGTCTACTAATATTGTAGAGTTTGTTATCTCATCTTTTCAAGGTAAAGCTTGGGACTGGGTTGCCCCTATTTACAACTCCAAAGATCCAATGCTTCAAAATATAAAGACTTTCAGTGAAGCTGTTGTCAAAGAATTTGGTCCTTACCCTGTAAACCAAAATTCTAGCAAAGTTCTCAGTTCCAAAATATTGTCCAAGCACTCTGTTTGTGCTACCAAGAATTTGTCCTCCACTCCTCTGAAATCTGAACAAGGTCAAGTTTTCAAGGGCCAGCGTGCCGAATTCCAGGCATCCCAAGAGAGCAGTACTTTTGAATCTGTAACCCAGAACATGACTTGTGCACACACCTCCTTGTCCCCTTTCTGCTACTGTTCCTCCCAAAATTCTGATCCTGTCCTTCCCAGCCACATATTTCCACAGGAGTTACCAAAGATTCCTGCTTCGTTGGTTGGCACAAAACGTTCTCGCAGCAAGAAGAAGAATCAGCGAAGGTCTTGAACTATCTCCTTTGCAGACTTTCCACTCCAAGTATCCCAAGAAATTGAGAATTGGGAAGATGTCTGAAGAAAGTTTTTGTTTTGGTGTCCGGAGTCCACCCATAAAGAGGGGGGTACTGTCACGACCCTGTCTAGTTGTCACCTTTTTGCCTTGAGACTTACCCCTGTCAGCTTCCCCATGGATCTGTGTGTGTAATTTGCCTGGAGGATTTGCTCTGATTATTGCACCTGGTCTCTCCTCTGTCTGTGAGCACTGCTAGCCCTGATTGGAATCACAGGTGTGGTTCTCATTCTCAGAGCTGCAGAGATGAATACTCCCTCTGCATGTTGTGCCTTCCACCACTCAGAATGCTACTACCAGACCACCTGTCCGTATCCACCAATTGCTGCCAGACCCATGGTATATATATCCTCTCCTGATGGCATTCTGGGCCTGAACATCTCGTCTTCCCGTGGTGTATGGTTCATGCTGTTCCTGCATTCAAGTCTGTCCCTGTAACCTGTTACAGCAATCCCTGGCGCTATCCAGAAAACCTGTTTCAACTGTACCTGGCAATCCAGTAAATCTGCTGGCAGCAACCCCCGATGCTTCCAGAAAACCTGTTACAGCCAAACCTGGCAATCCAGTAAGCCTGCTGACAGCAACCCCTGGTGCATCCCGAAAACCTGCTACAGTAATACCTGGCATCCAGACGTCCTGTTACAGCATACCTGGCCTGTGCTCTGCTGTTAGTCCTACTCCTGGTTGGTCCCTGGCACTCTGTAAACCTGCATCGTGTCACCCTGCCTTGCTTCCTGCTGTGGATCAACTCCTGCCCCTGTTACCTACCTATTCCCTCCCTGAACCTAAAATTCCCAAACCTACCCATTCCTTCCTGAAACCTGTTATTCCCTATTATCCAATTCAGCCTGCACCAGAGTTCTAGCCCTTGTCATAGTAATTCCAGATTACCCTGTTTATCCCTCGTCTCAGCATTACCTGACTTCCCTTCAGCCATTGTCACATTCCAGTCCTGAGTCAAGTTCCAAGCTCATCAGTTCAGTCCACGTTGTTCCAGTCCAGAGTCGAGTTCCAAGCTCATCAGTTCAGTCCATGTTGTTCCAGTCCAGAGTCGAGTTCCAAGCTCATCAGTTCAGTCCACGTTGTTCCAGTCCAGAGTCAAGTTCCAAGCACATCAGTTCAATTCAACAAGTCTTCCTGCCGGTCCCAGTCCGGTCCCTCCAGTTCCTGTCATTTATCATCAAAGGCAGTTTTCACTGCTACCCAAGTCTTGTAAATAGAGCTATTTACATTATCTGTGATTCCAGTCATGCCGGCCTCCATTGAAATCCGATCACCACCTGAGACAGGTAACTCGCAGACACCAATTGTGACAGGAGGGAGGCATACTGGATATTCAGATTACAAATATTAGTCCCATATGGACTGAATGATACTATTGAACTGAATTCAGTATGACCTCCCCCATCCCTGGTATACATATGTGTGTATGTGTATACACACCCCCCGATCTTGATATATATATATAAGGGTAGATGGAATACAGTAGAACCATGTGGATTGATACAGTTTGATTTTTAGCTAATATAATGAGTAATAAAACAGGGTCTTATTTTTGAGTGTGTCTTCATTGACTATGTCAATAAGAACATGATCTTGATATATATGAGAGAGATATGTGTATAGACATAGTCCGGTTTATAGCAAATTGATAAAGGAAGCCTTTTTTATATATATTGTATTATGTATTTATTATTTACTTATTAATTATTTATATTTATTTTTATTTATTTAAAGTAAAGGTTTTAGTAGTAAGATATTATAATTAATAAAACTGGCACTGGTGACAATTATGACATTCAGATATTTTATATATGATATATTATTTAAAAAAATTAGACTAATAACCTATAATCAAGATAAAATACTGTATTGTGGGACAAGATATATTTTTCTCACTATCAATTGATTAGATTAGATATATATAATTTGTCATGTATATATGTCTTATGGATGTATTATATACAAAAATGTATGTATATGGTAAAAGGCAAGTGGCCACTACAAGTAGAACTGTGGATATAAATATAATATAGGATAAACAAACATGGCTACTGTAAACCTTGATAAAAGGAATAAAGAACTAAGGTTACCTAACTCTGGAGAAACAAAGATGGCCGCTGGAGCTCGAAATGAGGCTTGGAGCGCATTTAAAGATAGCCGCCAGAGTCTATTTGGGGACATTGATCATAGCGAGGCTTGAAATGCAGAGGGCAGATGGCGCATGCGCAAATAATTAATGATGGCAGGTGGATCCCCGCTATTAATATCAGTATGAGAGGGGACAAGTTTTTATATCTGAGGAAGCTGCTGACGCTGAAAGCAGGAGGAGAAATGCGTTATATCACCCCCATTTTCCACAGGAAACCATGCAGCTGGAGCCATAAACAGATTACCAAATAACCCAGGAAAGGAGCATACACTGTTTTCTTCTCTCCAGATTCACTGTGTGATTCAGTGTAACAACCAGCAGCAGGAGGCACAGGTGATTAGCTGCCTCCCTGGGATCCTGGATGGTGCCCTTACAAAGTCTATACAAGGAACCTGCCAATAACTATACAGTATCTGTATAAGCTAAATTCCTAATTTGCAGATTAACTAACCAGTTGGGAAAAGGATATTGGCTGCCGGTTTATGGTTGCAAAGTGACTGCTTATTAACTAATCCTAAAAAGGCCTATTTAACGTTTTTTGCACAATAAGCATGCTTTTTTAATAATTTTTCCTTTGCTGGCTAAAATACTAACTAACCAGTTGGGAAAAAGAAATGGAAAAGTATTTTTGCTCATCCTAGAGACTGTCAGAAATCATTTTGTATACATTGGAAGCAATCAGTTGAAAGAAATTAGTATATGAATTAAATACAGTGATATTGTGATTATGATATGTATTATTGTCTTTTTATGTGTATATAACTTATTCTGATTATTTATTTGTACTTTTGTAATAAATTGAATTTTTTTGCAAGTTAAAATAGTGTTTTCTTGTTTTATGAAGTCTCAGAAATTTTGTTTTGCTAAATTAGATATGGGAGCAATACCATATAGAAAGCTGCAATTTGACTTGTAGTCATTGTCACCAGATAGACCAGCGTCCTAAATATATATTGTTTGGTAACAATTATCACCAGTTTCATTGTTATATTGTATCTGTCAAGCTGAACAATCATATATTGAGAAACATACAACCTAGAGATTGATACGGAGCCCACTAATAGGGATATGACTCATGATCAAACTTAATTGTTATATTGGATCTGTCAAGCTGCAAAATTATATATTGAGAAACATACAGCTGGGAGATTGATACGGTGCCCATTAATAGGGATATGACTCATGATCAAACTAAGGGATCTATATGTCAGTATCACTATGAACTCCCTGTCCAATGAGACACCTGTGGGATTATTATATTAACCAGTTATTGGTCAGTGTGAGGGATATGACTATTGCTAGAGAATCATTTCAACAGACCATCTTTATTAAACGCTACAGGGAGAGAATGTTGACTATATCTTCCTGCTTTGGCATGACATGGTATTTGTGAACACACTATAAATCACATATACATTTTGGGAACTGCAGTAATCCCTAAGTGATCTTGGTGTTCCTATTCATATACCAACAGTTTACAATATGAATCACCTCACATGCTGACTCACAGTAAACTCATTTATGAATATGTTATCGGATTTGTAATAATTCCTAAAACAATTCAGCATTTTCTGCTATATTTATAATGAGTTACATCTTAATTGGTTTAGATAAATCTATAAACCCTTACTAGTGACATGAGTCATCCTACAGGGACATATTTGGCACTTATTCAGGCAATGTAGCACATGTCTGATACTGTATCCCTGAATTTAACATATAGCTGTATACAGTATATTGTCAACTAAGGTGATAGTGAGGATCAAGGGACAGACCCTTGGATACTACAAAATTGCATTAACTATAAAAAACATGCTATGTCCTTAGCTCTGCAGACACCCAAAGAACACATTTATCATTATTTATCGAATAGTGTTATATAATAAATAAGACACACAAGAGACAAGCAGTGTTTATATCTTTTTATTTAATTTAAATTTTTGTATCATATTTTTGCTGATCTAAATAGGATCGCATATTGAAATATATTTCGTAAACAACTTTTTTTAACTTCATACCATAAGAAAGGTTAAATTTTATTTCAAACCATAATAAAGGTTAAATTTTAATAATTGTAATAATCATTTCAATTTAGTCCATATTAATATTGTCAAATTGTGTTTACATCTTAAGTCCCGCGAGTGCCCCATTAAGGAATAACCCTTTTCTTCATATTACTTGTCTAAGTCATATGTACCCTGCACTAAGTAGCCTGCTAAATGTTCGGGCACATGTCTTCCCTTAACTAGAAGAACCAAATAAATTAGAGATGAGCGGATCAGGTTCTCAGGGAACCGGACTCACCCTAACATAGGGTATCCAAGCAGGATCCGAGTCTGGCTCCGGTTTTCCTGCATAACTCGGAATCCAAATTGAGGCAAAATGTTATCATCCCACTGTTGGATTCTCATGTGTTTTGATTACTATATAGGTCCCGGTGATTGGCGACATTTTAACTCTGTCTGTGGAGAGTGTACAGAACATACATGCTCTGTGCTGCTCTTTCTGTTCATGTCTTCTCAACTACTTAAGGGTGCAATGTTGTTGAGCTGGGGCTGCTGTCACTGTTGCCCTGTCAATCAAGGGGCTGAAGCTGCAGTACCATCAAGGGGCTGGGGCTACATTACATAAAGGGGTGCTGCTGTCCTGTCCATCTAGGGTCTGGAGCTGCAGTACCCTCAAAGGGCTGGGTCTGCACTACATAAGGGGCTGCTGATGTGTTGTCCATAACGGGGCTAGGGATGGATGTTTTTCGGGCTTCCCTGCTCCCCGGACGTGAACCCCTTAGTGTTAGGGACTGCTAGTGACAGAGAAGCCGTGACATGGCCTAGCAGTTTCCCATGTATTTGCAATGCATGCAACTAAATCTTAAAATTTCTATTACCATATAGTCTTCATATATTGTTGCAAGTATAATTCAGTGTGCTGAGGAACAATAGGGGGTTAACCCCCCCTTTTTCTACTTGGTATGACCCATCCCTTTCATGCACCTGAATAGTACTGCCAGATTGACTGAGCAGCTGCCATTTTTTGTTTGTTGTCATGAGATGCATGAATGAGCTAGCATTAGGAGGGCATGCTGGTTCTAGTAGTGCTAGTTGAATTTCCCAGGGGTGACTCTCAGGTGAGCTGGCTCTCAATTTGGATGCATTTATGTATGTGTCTTTATCATGAGGCCTTACATTTGACACATTTTATTTGTGCCTTTATCATGAGGCCTTATAATTGGTATATACTACATTTGGGGGGATAGTTTGGGCATAGGGCCCCTTAGGCTACTTTGACTGGGCCTCCTCAGGGCATCACCACAAAATACATATAGCTACTTTCCACATCACTTTTTTATGTTTATTTTTTATTAATGTAATTTTTTCACATATATTTAACCCTTTTTTTCAACACTTGTTAACTACTCGCACACATCTATACTTTGCACTGCACTGTTACTCTTTTTTAATTTTTCATGTGATGCCCTGGTGGGGTCCTGGGCTGTATGTTTTTTGGGCTGCCCTGTGCCCCAGGCATGAACCCCTTAGTGTTAGGGACTGCTAGTGACAGAGAAGCCATGACATGGCCTAGCAGCTTCCCATTTATTTGCAAATGCATGCATCTAATATCTCAGAATTTTTATTACCATATAGTCTTCATATATTGTTGCAAGTATAATTCATTGTACTAAGGAACAATAGGGGGTTAACCCCTCCCCCTTTTTCTACATGGTATGGCCCCTCTCTTTCATGCACCTGAATAGTACTGCCAGATTGATTGAGCAGCTGCCATTTTTTGTTTGGTGTACATAAAATGATGCTGTGTCATCCAGTAGTGCTCTTCCCCAGTACATAAAGGGGTGCTGCTGTGTTGTCATGGCCATCAAGTGGCTGGGGTGCTGCAGTACCATCAAATGGATGGGGCTGCAATACATAAAGGGGTGCTGCTGTGTTGTTCATAAAGGAGCTGGGGCTGCAGTACATAAAGGGGTGCTGCTGTGTTGTCCTGTTGATCAAGGGGCTAGGGCTTCAGTACATAAATGGATGCTGTGTCGTCCAGAGGTTCTCTGTATATCCAGGGGTGCTTTTCAACAGTGTTAAAAAAATAAAAGTTAAATAAAACTATCATTCCACAAAAAAAATTGTGTGTGTGCTAGCTACACTATTATTGTTGGGTGACACTGCTGGCCATACCATAGTTTATCCTCCACACATTGTGACACCATGGGGAATATTTACAAAGGTTACATTTTGTTTTCTGTTTGATTTGCCTTTCGATGTTGGTTCAATTTTCTTAGAGGAGATTTACAAAAGCCCAAATCAGATGAAAAATTGAACATAAAAATTAATTTCATGACAAATTGAATTTCAGTAAAACATCAATGTTTTTCCACAGAATAATATAGGATACCTTCATTTATTAACATTCCATTTGCAAATCAAAAGTAAAACGAACTCCAAATCGAACTGCAAATCCCCAAATGAATTGAAGTGCTTTATGCTTTCAATTTCAGCATGAACAGTTCTATTTGACACAGATGCATGCATAAATCAGTGAGATGCATGCATGTATCTTAGTATAAAAAGCTTGTTAAGTGTTAATTGAAAAAAAATTATGTGGGGTCTCCCCCTAAAGCATAACCAGTCTCGGACTTTTCATAGCCAGTCCTGGTTGTGTAAATACAGGGGAAAAAATGCGTAGGGTTCCCCTGTAGTTAGCGCAACCAGCACCAGGCTCAGAGACAATCCTGGTTCTGGTAATACAGGGGAAAAAATGTGTAGGGTTCCCCTTTAATTTCCATAACCAGCACCTGGCTATTTCTAGTGGGGGGTAATGCTACAGCTAGGAAAACCCTATCACCAAGTCCCGCAGCCAAAGCATTACCCTTGACCACTAGTCAGCCCAGGCCAGTGATTCCAGGGGAGTTGTGGATTCCGCAAATAAAGGGGTCCAACTCTCCAGGGCATCTCAAGCCTAGGCTGAAAGCCCGGGGCTATCCCGCGGCACCCCTGGGTGGTGTTTGCAGGGTTGATTGTGTAAAATAAGTGTAAAAATATAACTGTAAACATTATTTTTAACGGTAGAATTGCAGGTCCCAGCAAGCCTCCACCACATGCTTGTACTTGGAGAACAACAAGTACCAGCATGCAGGGCATTAAGGGTCCACTGGTCCCTATAGTTCACCTGTAAAATGTTAAAATAAAGACAAGACACCCACACCATGACAGTATACAATTAATACACACATACACACTCACACATACTCACCTACAATACCTGGACAGGTCCTCTTCTCCATGTAGACATCCTCGGTCTTCTGAAAAAACAAAACAAAAAGTCTCGACCCACAAACTCAAATACCATCCTGTAAGGATGGTACTTCCTGAATGACAGCCTTAGCTGGGTATTAATGTGTGTATTAAATGCATACTGTCATGGTGTGTGTGTGTGTATTTATATTAACTTGTTTTTACAGGTGAACTACAAGTACCAGCAGGTCCTTAATAACCAGCATGCTGGTAGTTGTGGTTCTCAAAGTACCAGCATGTGGGGGAGGCTTGCTGGGACCTGCAGTTTTACTGTTAAACACAAAGTTTACAATTATATTTTTACACTCATTTTATACAATCAATCCAGCACCCACCACCCAGTGGTGCCATGGACAGCCCCAGTCTGTCAGCATAGGCCTGTAGTGCCCTGGAGAGGAATACCCCTTTATTGGGGGGTTCCCTGTCCTAGGCTGAATGGCGTTCTGGGGTAATGCTTTGGCAGGGGGACCCGGTGATAGGGTTTACCTGGCTGTGGAATTGTCACCCCGCTGGAAATATCCAGGTGTTGGTTATGGAAATTACATGGGAACCCTATGCATTTTTCCCCATGTATTTTCAGAACCAGGACCAGCTCAGAGCCTGGTGCTGGTTGCACTAAGTACAGGGGAACCCTATACATTATTTTCCCCTGTATTTACACAACCAGGATGAGCTACGAAAAGTCCAGGGCTGGTTTTGCTTTTAGGGGGACCCCACATCATTTTATTTTAAAATTAACACTGTAACAAGCATTTTACACTAAGATACATGAATGCATCTCACTGATGTATGCACGCATCTGTATCAATCAGACCTGCTCATGCTAAAAATTAAAGCATGAAGCAGGTCTATTCAATTGGGGATTTGAAGTTCGATTTGGAGTGGGATTTGGTGTTCAATTTGAACACGAGCATGCAAAATCGAACATCAAATATCCTCTTAAAATCAACTAAAATCAAATTCAATTTGAAAATCGAATGCAAAATCGAATATTAGTAAATGAGGGTTTTGCTGAGGGATTTTTCAGATCGATTTTAAATTGATTTCAGTAAATTTCCAAGATTTATAAAATCAAATACCAAATTGAATTTTAGTTAATTTACTCCTTAAGTCATAGCGCAGTGTGCTATTCTTATTCATAAAAAATATTGTGACACTGTAAGTGGTAGCGCAGTGTGTTATTACTTTCTTATTCATAAAAAAAATCTTATGACACTAAGTGATAGCACTGTGTGTTATTCTTTTCTTATTCATAAAAAATCTTATGACACTGTAAGTGGTAGTTCAGTGTGTTATTATTTTCTTATTTATAAAAAAAATATTGTGACACTGTAGGTCATTGAAACTGCAGTGTAATATTTAAAATTGGTACAAATTGATGTGTTGTTAGAACACACTGCAAGGATTTCTGACTGTACTGTAGTTTCCAGTCCTGGCTGTTACTTGGCAGCAAGGAAGCAGTCAGTATGTAGGAGTTTCAGCTACAACCAGCCTGTAATCAAGCTCTCACTCTGTGGGCAGCTCAAGTTGCAAATTTATCTCTAATCAAGGAAGCTGATTTTGCATTGGTTCTTCCTCCTGTTAAATTGCAGTCAGTCCCAGCATTCCCTGCCAGTGATAATCTTTGTGGAGCTGTTTCATTCAGTCCCTGTTCATGTTTTGCTGATCCAGAGTTCCTGTAGCAATTCTTAGCTAAGTGTATCACCACTGTGCATCTATCCTGCTGATATACACTCCTTTGTATACCACTGTGTTACCTTTGCTTGCATTATCTGCTAAGCAACCCACCTGTGCCTTGCTTGAATTGCTGTTTTAAACAGTGCCCTTCTAATTTGCGATTGCTGTGTTATTCTGCTGGTGCAATTATAGTGAATGTGTTTAATCATTACCACTGCATTGAAGACTGGTACATACATTATCTTAATGTTCTATTACTTGCATTCACCTGTGATTTAATACTGTGCTGCACTTCAAGGATTGCATTACTCCAGCTATTACCTAGTGGTCTCCTGTCTGTTGCATAAGCCCCTACTGTTCGAAGGTATAAGACCTGGCAGCTGCCTAAGTACTGATGTGTGCATCCAACACTAATAGAACAGTGGGTGGCTGTTAAAGGAAGAAGACCCTCCATAGAGAGACTCTAGGGATCTCATGAAATAGTGCTGGAGTTTCATAACATTATCACCGGCCATTAAATTTTCAGTTGGAAGATTAATCTGTTGGGTTGGAATCCTGCCCAAGTCCTAGCTGATCAACCTCAGGTGTTGAATTTGAAATTTCAGGACTTGTCCCTCCATATGGCCTCTCATAAGCAAAGTCTCTGCAGCGCCCCACCAGCAGCATTGACTAGTAAAGAACCCAAGATGAGTCTCCCAGCATTACGCAGTTGGTTCTGTTTAGGCCTAGTGGAACAGATAAAGGATCACCTGGTGCAGTATCCATCACCAAGCTCCTTGTATGCCTTTATGTAGTTGGCTATATGGGTTGATCGATGCATCAGAGAACAAAGGATGGAGAAGGAGGATCCATGAGCACTTTTCTATACTTTTACCATCAGTTGCCTGAGAAAGATCCAGAGCCCATGCAGATTTCCAGCCAAGGAGGTCACATAGGCAGACCCTGGGGCTGTATTTCTACTGCATTGGCAAGGGGCGCCAAGCAAGTTCCTGTCCTCAGAAGTCAGGAAATGACAGAGCCTAATTGACGTGGGAGAGATCCACTTAGGCCTGTAAACTATGACAGTGGCAAATGTTTCCTCCTTCTAGTGTGCATATTAGTCAGAAGAAAGCAGGTCAAGGCTTTGGCATTCTTGGACAGTGAAGCTGAAGGAAATGTCTTGGACTTTGCCTATGCCCAGTCTATTACCAATTCTGCATATGTATTAGAGGCTCCGATTTCCATCTGTGGACTTTATGGACAGCCATTGCTCAACGGTCAGGTGAAGAGGCAGACACCACCTCTTTTGCTTTCAATCTTGGCCCTGCATACTGAGCTCTTGTCTTTCTATCTTTTCCACTGTCCTTTGGGTCCTATCATACTTGTATTACCTTGGCTGAAGCCTCACAAGCCTGTCTTTGATTGGTAGACTGGCAAGGTTTTGCGGTGGGGTCCAAATTGCTTCAAGGGTTGTCTTACTCTTCCCTTACGAGTGCTGCAACTGGATTCTCATCCCTTACCATCACCTTACCAGGACTATTTAGATGTTTTCTCCAAACAGAAAGTGGATACTCTCACTCCGCATCATCCATATGACTGCACCTTTGAGCTTTTTACCAGATCCAAGCTTTCCAAAGGCAGGTTATATGCCCTTTCTATTCCGGAGTCTGAGGGCATGAAGGACTATATCAAAGAGAACCTTGCCAAGGGGTTCACTTGTCCTTCAAAATCCCTGGTAGATATGGGATTCTTATTTGTAGGCAAGAAGGATGGAACTTTTTGACCTTGTATTGACTATCAAGGGCTTAACAAGGTCATAAGTAAGAAATCATACCCTTTGCCACTCATTTTGGTTCTATTTGATCAGCTCCAGGATGCCTCTATCTTCTCCAGGATTGATCTGCACAGTGCTTTCTAATCTCATCCGGATCAGAGATGGAGACGACTGGAAGACAGTATTTAATATGCACTCAGGACATGAGTACCTTGTAATTCCGTTTGGTCTGGAAAATACTACTGTGGTCTTTCAAGACTATATCAATGACGTACTCCAAGAGTTTCTGGGGCATATCTTGGTTGTTTACCTAGATGACATCATGATCTAAAGTATTCACCTTCTCTTGAGACACGCCATGCCCATGTCCACCAGGTCCTGCAAAAGTTATGGGACAACCACCTTTATGCAAAGCTTGAGATGTGTGAATTGAAAAGACCAAAATATCATTCCTGGGTTATGTCATCAATCCCAATGGGTTTGCCATGGATCCCGGTAAACTCAAGGCAGTGCTGGAGTGGACCCAACCCACCAATATGAAGGCCATTCAGTGCTTTCTTGGATTTGCCAACTACTGCACTACCGCAGATTTATCTTGTCATTTTTTATCCCATTGTGCAGCTGACTAAGAAAGTCACAGATACTGTTCAGTGGTCCCGAGCAGTTATCCAGGCCTTTTATAACATCAATACAGCCTTCATATCACTATCTGTCCTTTGGCACCCAGATCCTGCATTTCCATTTCTAGTGGAGGTAGATGCTTCTGATAATGGAGTGGGTGCTGTACTATCTCAAAAGGACCCATAGGTCTCCAAACTTCATCCATATGCCTTTTTGTCTAGAAAGTTCTCCCCAGCAGAGGAAAATTATGACTTCAGCAATCGAGAGCTTTTAGCCATTATATGGGCCTTTGAAGATTGGTGACATTGGTTGGATGGTGCTAGACATCCCATCACTGTCTACACAGTCCACAAAAATCTCATCTACATTGAGTCAGCTAAAAGGCTAAGTCCCAGACAGGTGCATTGGGTGCTATTTTTTGCTAGATTCAAATTTTTTATTTCTTACAGACAAGGATCTAAGGATGTTAAGGCAAATGCTCTATCTAATAGCTTTCATTCCGTCCAAACTGTAGTGACACCAGTGGAATCTATTATTCCATCCACAATTATCCATGCTGGTTTGGCCAAAGACCTCTCAGCCCAGATCCATTCTTTTCAGGACCAAGCACTGTCCGAGACTCCAGCTGGGCATCTGTTTATTCAACAGAATCTTTGGGCAATAGTTCTCTCACAATTCCATGCCAGCAGAGCCTTGGGATATCCTGGTGTGGCCAAGACCTTGGAACTCTTATATCATTCAGTGTGGTGGCCATGTATGACTCAGGACTCATGGGAGTTTGTACAGAGTTGTGACATCTGTGCCAGGGAACAAGGTTTCCTGCAGAGCGCCTACTGGATATCTTCTGCCTCTGCCATCACCTCAGAAAACATGGTCTCACATTACCATGGACTTTATTGTGGACCTTTCTAGGTCAGGCCAATGGATTACCATATGGGTGGTTGTGCATCGTTTCAGTAAGATGGCCCACGCCATTCCACTAACAGGATTACCTTCAGCAAAGACAGTTTCTAAATTATTTTTGCAACATATATTCCAACTGCATGGCCTCTCACAAGACACAGCCCCGTATTCAATTTGGAGCGAAAAGCCGAGATCGGCGAAAAGTTTCACCAGGTGGAAAAGTATCGCCGTATTCAATTTGAAAGACTTTCCACCTAGGCAGAAAGTCAATGCAATGTAATAGGTGAAAAAGTTTCGCTTATGAAAAGCAGGTGGAAAAGAGTGCAAAATTGGGGATTTGTGGTGCAACTTTGCGGGAACCCCCGTGCAGCCTTAAGACATTCCTCCACTTTAAACTGCATCAATAAATTTTTAAAAAAGACTTAAGAACACCCCAAAAATGTACTTTCATTTTGGGAGTGGAAAAAAAAAAGTTGGGGGACAAAGTTAAAAACTAGCGAAATAGACTACAGAGGGGACCCCAAGTATGCCCATGTGTTTTTTTTATTGCAGGTGTTTGTGGCAGGTGGAGTTTTTATGAATTTAAAATGATACTTTATCAACTTTAAAATATGCTACCCCCCATTTTCAGGTACCCGAAATTTGCTGGGACTAGTTATTTTCACCAGAAATTAAAAGAAAATGCTATTCTTCACCATCTATGCAAATACGCCAAACAGTGCCTATTGAGACCATTTAAAAACACCAAATTCCTTCAGTAGCCCAATTCGGGGGTATCCATAGTGATCCCTCATGTCAGAGCATCTTTTGGGGGGTGCAAGGCTTATTTCCCCATTTTGGAGAAGACTTTTTGCCTGGTCATGTATCGCCAGGTGTTGTTTTCACCTACTTCCATATTGAATAAGGGGAATTGCGGAGACCCACATGAAAAGTTTCTGCACCAAAAACACGCGATGCAGGCGAAAAGTCCACCAGGCGAAGAAGTATTGCGGGTGCAAAACATATTAAATATTGGCCATAGTGTTGGACCGTAGAGAAAAATTTGTAGCAGCATTTTGGAGATCTTTTTGTACAGCTCTCAAGGTTACTGAGTCTTTCTTCTGGGTATCACCCACAATCCATTGGGCAGACCGAGCAAGTAATCCAATCACTGGAATAATATATCGGATGTTATGTCTCCAAGTATCACAACAACTGGATGGAGTATTTGCCTATGGCCGAGTTTGCGTACAATAATGCCTGTCACTCAGCAACATCAGTCTCTTCATTATATTGTGTCACCGGGATCCATCCAAGGACTGATTCTTTTGAGCCACTACAACAGGCTACCAGATCCTTGTCTCTCATCATTAGAATTTGGGCCATCTGGAAGGGAGTTCATCAGGCTCTCCTAAAGGCATCTAATTGTGTCTGTGTTTTTGCTGACCAACAATGAAGACCGTGTGACTTCAAGGTGGGCCATTTGGTTTGGTTGTCCACAAAGAACATTAAACTCAGTCAGCCATCGCTGAAACTGGGCCCCAGGTACAGTGGACCTTTCAGAATAATAAAATATGTTAACACAGTGGCATTCCGTTTGTAGTTACCAACTTCCCTTAAAATTAACAGTACTTTCCACTGTTCTCTGCTCAAGCTAGTCATGCTCTCTGACCAGATCTGGGTTCAGGTCTGTACTCCTAGAAAGCCAGCACTGCTGTTGATACAGGGTCATCAAGAATATGAAAATGGATAAGATTCGAGACTCCAAGTTGATGAGAGGTCAGCTTTAGTTCCTGGTACACTGGAAGGGATATAGTCTGGAGGAGAGGTCATGGGTCCCGGAGAAGTTTGTTCATGCTCCCAGTCCAAAAAGAAAATTTTTTCAGCAGTTCCCTAGTAAGCCAGGTGCTAGAGGACCCTTGGTCTCTCCTCAAGGGGGTATTGTTACGATCCACTGCCCGAATTTCTGACTGTCCTGTAGTTTCCAGTCCTGGTTGTTGCTAGGCAGCAGGTAAACTGTAAGTATGTAGAAGTTTTAGCTGTAACCAGCCTGTAATCAAGCTCTCACTCTGTGGGCAGCTCAAGTTGCAAATTTATCTATAATCAAGGAAGCTGGTTTTGCATTGGTTCTTCCTCCTGTTAAATTGTAGTTATCCCAGCATTCCCTGCCAGTGATAGTCTTTGTGGAGCTGTTTCATTCGGTCCCTGTTCATGTTTTGCTGATCCAGAGTTCATGTAGAAATTCTCAGCTATGTGTATCACCACTGTTTATTTACCCTGCTGATATACACTCCCTTGTATACCACTGCATCACCTGTGCTTGCATTATCTGCTGAGCAACCCACCTGTGCCTTGCTTGAATTACAATTTTAACCAGTGCCTTTCTACATTGGGATCTGTGTTATGCTGCTGCTGCAATTATAGTGAATGTGTTTAATCATTACCACTGCATTGAAAACTGGTACATATCTTAGTGTTCTATTAATTGCATTCACCTGTGATTTAATACTGTGCTGCACTTCAAGATAATTGCAATATCTTATGTCCATTACCTACATTCACCTGTGGTTATATACTATGCTGCACTTCAAGGATTTCATTATTCCAGCTATTACCTAGTGATCTCCTGTCTGTTATATAAGCCCATACTGTTCAGAGGTATAAAACCTGGCAGCCACCTAAGTACAGGTGTGTGTGTCTAACACTAAGGGAAAAGTGGGTGGCTGTTATATGCAGAAGACCCTCCATAGAGGGACCCTAATGGTGTTATGCAATAGTGCAGGAGTTTCATAATACATGTGTGCTGTACCCCACTTCATTCATGTTTGTTGATATGAAGAATGTTCAATTGAGAGGAGAGCAAGAACCACATACTAGTGATGGAACTGTTGCCAGTGCCACCAGTCATGATGATCCTTGTCTGTATACATCATCTACTAAAGCTGATGCCATAGGGCATACAGGGCTTAAGTGAGGGCATCTAAAATCAAAGAACCAATCTTTTATAGTGTTAAAGAAAAAAACATCAAATGAAAGTTAGCTGCAGAAAGACATAAAATTGGCAATATTCCTTTCACCACACATAGTGGAAAGGAAAGGCTAAGGCACTGGCTTTAATTTATGACTGGTGGATCTGCCTCTTATGATGATGTAAGCAGAAGTATGCATGCTGACAGAAATCGAGGATGCTGTTGTGGAAGTGCACCAGGATGAGCAGGATATTTGTGTAGCTGACGCTAATAAGGATGTTGAAGATAAGGATGTTGTTGATCAGGATCTTGTTGATGAGGATGTCATTTGTGTAAATCAGGCACCAGTGGAAGAAACAATTATTGGCCATGATCTGGAAGAGCCCATTGTGATGCCTGGGCACAAGTCAAAAAAAATCCAATTTTTATGTGTGGAATTATTTTTACCCAAATCCGGACAACAATTGTCAAGCCATCTGTAACCTTTTAAAGCCAGAGTAAGTAGAGGTATGAGCCTTAACCATTTAGGAACCTCTTCCCTGTTACGTCATCAGCAGAGCATCCATCAAAAATGTTTTATCAAAAATTCAGAAACTTTGGCTAAAAAATAACAAAAAACAGTCCAGCATCAGCTAGCTCCCTTCTCTCTGCTAGATCCAAGTACCTTCCATCTTCTCCACCAACACCTTCATCAACAATATCAATCATGAAGCGATTGGTTTGTGTGGGCCCCACAAATCAAGCTACCAATGGGTAGCTAAAATTGCTGGCAATGATCTCTACATGCACAAACTGGCTTTACAGAGGCAATATGTTGTTGCCATCATCATCCGATACCTCTCCCTCATCAGTGTGTACATCATCTTTATACAATATTAATTTGTCCCCGCTGGAATCCTCCAATACAGGTGCCTCTGTAATTTTGGGGTTTAATTGGCATAGAATTTGTAGTTAATTTTGATAAACATCAACTTTTCCACATTTTGACGAAGTAGCCTCCTACGCCGATTGCTGACAAGGTTGCCGGCTGTGCTGAAAACTCTTTCAGAGTACACACTGGAGGGTGGGCAGCTCAAATAAAGCAAAGCCAATTTGTTCAAGGGCCTCCAAATAGCCTTTTTTTCCTGCTAGTTGTCAAATGGGCTGTCTGACATGCCTATTTGGATCATTAAAAAATATAAAATAGTCCTCAACCATTCTTTTAATGGTGACCATATCAAATGGAGTCATGGTAGAAGTCTCATTAATTGTAGTCAATTCTTTAAGATCCAACCAGATGTCAAAACTTGGTCATGTTGACTCATCTGCATCACCAGTAGGTCTTTTTGGAAAGTTTAGTTTTTTCTTGGCAGATGCACTTGCTAGAGAAACTGAAGGAGAAGCCATTGCTGCATTATGTGCCACTTGAGCTGACAATTTGGTTACCAACAGCTCTTTGCACCTCTACAGTTCTGTGTCCATTGGGAAGAAAGACACAACATATGACTTAAACCTAGGATCCAACATGGTTGCCAAAATTTATTGATCCAATTGTAAGATCATGACATCCTTTGGATCCTGGTGAAGCAAATAAAGGACTTGATCTAAAAGTCCATTATACTTAGTGGAATCACTTCATTTAATCTCTTCCATCAGTTTCTCAGACTGCTTTCCCAACATTCTAATTAGGGGAATTACCTGACTCAAGCTGGCAGTGTCTGAACTGACTTCACAGGTGACTACTTCAAAGGGTTTCAGCACTTTGCACAACACCAAAAGCATTGCCCAGTGAGTTTGAGTAATGTACATTTCCCCTCCTCTACCTAAGTCATACTATGCTGTGTAGCTTTGGATGGCTTTTTGCTGTTCCTCCATCCGCTGAAACATATAAAGGCTGGAGTCCCACCTTGCAACTACCTCTTGCTTCAGCTGGTGGCAGGGTAAATGCAACATTTCCTGGAGGTGCTGCATCTTCATGCGCCTGCTGAATGGCGAAAATGTCCAGATATTTTTCAGGCCAGAGAGCATCTCCTGCATGGCCCTGTCATTTTTTTAAAAAAACATTACACCACAAAGTTGATTACGTGAGCAAAACATGGGATGTGTCGGAATTCACCCAGCTGTATTGTTCTCACAATACCATTGTCAGAAATCACAAATCCTGAGGAGAGTCCAAGCGAGGTAAGCCATTTTGCAAAAGACTTCCCTGAGTTTTTCTAAAAGGTTGTCAGCGGTATGCCTCTTAGTACAACCAATGATACACAGAGTAGCCTGCCTCTGAATGAGCTGCTGTTTCTTAGATGCTGATGCTGTCGGTGCCGCTGAAAGCAAAACACCCACCCAGTGGGCTGTTACAGTCATGTTATATTGCATTTGCTCTCTTCCACTTTTCCACATATCTGTGGTAAAGTGGATAGTGGGTAGAACAGCCACTAATTAAGTTTTTTTTGTAACATCCCTGTGCAGGTCGGGAATTGCTTTTCTATTAAAGTGGAATCTAGATGGGATTTGATAGGAGGGATACAGGACCTCAATTAATTGTCTAAAACCCACTGCATTATTATCGGATATTGACGCACATCTAATACCTGCATAGATGTTATGGCATCTGTGATCCACTGTGCAACTGGGTGACTGCTGTCATACTTGATCCCCCTTGCAAATGATTGTTACAAGTCAGTCTTTCTGGTCCCCTTCTGCAATGATAATCCACTCCCAGCAGCAGCAGACATAATACTCAAGGACTCTTCTGGGGCATGGACTGATGTGAATGATTTAAAAAAAAAATTGTAAGTGCCACCCCTCCTCCCTCATAAATTTGCTTCAGAATCAAAAAATTAAATTACATTTACTACTAATCAAATCTTTCTTTCCCTGCCTTCAACAACATACATACTCCGTAAATATATACAAGAGGGAAGTGCTCTGTGGTATATAAAAGGGGATTTAATAATAAAGCAGATTGTAAATGGGCTGACAAGGGGTATACTGTAACGGTGAGGTCAGTACAAATTGTAAAATATGATACAGTCAATGAAGATGATCCAAATGGTATCAAGTGGGCAATAACTTGGGGCTGGAACTTTTGTAATGATCAATATGAGTCCTAATGAAAGAAATGTTTGTGTCCAAAACTCCTAGGAAATCACTGTGGGCAGGGAGTTCAGTTAAATCTCAGGATAATGTTGGACTGGGAATGTCAATGGTGAAGTCCATAGATTATGCACATCGGTAGGCAAAAACTTGCGGCTGGATGTCCTGATTAAATAATTGCTTCATAACAAACAGCTTATGGTCAACATGCATTCTGCACAAACTAACTTTAGTTAGACAATATCCCTGACCTATATTGAAGTGAACATGATTAATCATTAGACAGAATATGATAATAGATCTCTGCTCATAAGACATTCAGTTTAAAGTTCCAGTTTAGATTTGGTTACTATACACTAATACTGTCCATTGTAGGCTGGACCAAGGCAAAATGGCTGCCTGCCAAAATGGACATTAGAGTCAATGACATCCAATATGGCCGCCGCTAATATAGGAAAGTCTCATACGAAATGGCCACTAACACTAGAGGGAGTGATACCCAATATGGCCGCCGTTCATATACAAAAGTCTCACACAAAATGGCCGACGCCAAAGACAGAGACCATAATAGAGATGACGCAGCCTGATTACACAGGGAATCATAGGGGAAACCATTGCCCAGCAACTTTAGTTTATGTCTTTCACCCACTGAGTTTGAGTCCAACTAACACACAAGTATACATCTGAGCATGTGCAGGTAGCAGAACCCAGAAGTGTGGTGCAATCACCACACACTGGAGTTCTAATTAATTAGGAGGCTCACTATAAAGCATTGTGAGTAGCTGATTCAGACACTTGCCCTTGAAAAAGTCCCTTTATGGGAAGAAACGCATTGGGAGGCATTATAAATATCCTTTTTCTTTGTTTTATACATTAAGCTGTGACTACTGTGTATCAAATGCTGTAGTACATTTTATATTGTGACCAATAAATAGTCATTTACTCTGGAACTTTCACATTATTAAGTCACACTTCCAGTTCTCCAATCCCACTCCCACTTACATGCACGCATCATTCAGAGAGTTCGCAGAGAGTGTTGGACCAGCAGTAATAGATTTGGTAAGTAGATCTATCTTACCTGCTATCGCACTGCAATATAGTGTCATGTCACTCTGATACTGCCTTTCTGATCTCTGAGGTAATGTGAGCAGTGTGGAGGAGGAAATTACTACGTTTGTGAGGAAGCAATTATTTAATCAGAACATCCAGCCGCAAGTTTTTGCCTTCCGATGTGCATAATATATGGATTTCACCATTGACATTCCCAGTCCAACATTATCAAGAGATTTAACTGAACTCCCTGCCCACAGTGATTGCCTAGGAATTTTGGACACAAATATTTCTTTCATTAGGACTCAAATTGATCATTACAAACAAGTTCCAGCCCCAAGTTATTGCCCACCTGATACCATTTGAATCATCTTCATTGACTGTATCATATTTTACAATCCGTACTGACCTCACCATTACAGTATACCCCTTGTCAGCCCATTTGCAATCTGCTTTATTATTAAATCCCTTTTATCTACCACAGAGCGCTTCCCTCTTGTATATATTTATGGTAATTTTGGGAAGGAAAGACAACCCTTTGGGGTAGCAGCTAGTGGTACAACACAAACCCTTCTTGGGAGCGCAGACCGTTTATATTAATTTTGCAACATACATACTCCAACTACCTGAGTTCTCCTTAATAATAAAAACATTTGTTTCCTGATGTGCCACGTTGGAAGTTGAACTGCCGCAGCTGCTGCAATCTTTGACATGCAGTTGCTGAATGCCAAAAATGTCGAGAAATGTTTATGGCCACAGACAGCATATCCTGCATTCCCCTTTAATTTTAAAAAATATTCTAAACCACCATGTTGATTTTGTGGGCAAAACATGGGATATATTGTTCACACATGCTCTCCCCTCCTCCCTCATAAATTTGCTTTGGAATAAAAAAATTGTATTAGATTTACTACCATATAACCCTTCATGTCTCTGGCTTCAACTACATTCCTACTCCATCTTCCTGAGGCTTCTTGATTAATGAAAATATATGTTTACTTACATGCTAT
Source organism: Taudactylus pleione (assembly GCA_031769625.1). NCBI lineage: Eukaryota > Metazoa > Chordata > Amphibia > Anura > Myobatrachidae > Taudactylus > Taudactylus pleione. The sequence goes on from JAUIMM010000295.1 coordinate 19,568,924, forward strand.
GTTGGAATTTGAACTGTCACGTGTTTGTGCCGCCCACTGCTGCCACTTAGCTTAGTCATCCAGCAAGTTTGGTGCAAATTTTTAGCCTAAACCAGATGAAAACAATATTGTGAGGTGGCCAAAATTGACTGGAAACTAGTGGAAATTAATGTTATTGTTAATAATACCGTATGGACAAAAAAAAGACCAAATTATGTGATTTTATCAGTTTTTATAATTTATTTTAAAAAATACAGATCAAAACCAAAACACGCAAAGACGGTTTTGGCAAAATCAAATCCAGTTACAAAATATGAAAGAGATACAGATCCAAAACCAAAACACAAGGATTGTCTCACATCCCTACTATATATATATATATATATATATATATACATATATATGCATAGAATCGAGCTTCGGCACTCCAGTGCAAATGGTTGTAATCTTGCTGTGGTGCCCTCCTAGAGGGTTGGCGCCCTCACAATACAGACATGTGTGTAGAACAGGCGGCACTCAGAGACTTAAGTATTCAAACAAAGAACCTCATGGCAGGGGAATTTATTGTAATGCCAACATTTCAGAGATCTGATCCCCTTCCACACAGTTTGTCCTAAGGAAGGCGATTCAATCCCCAAAACTTTGGCATCACTAAAAATTCCCCTGCCATGTGGTTCTTTGTTTGAATACTTAAGACTCCGAGTGCCACCAGGTTCTACACACGTGTCTATATATATATATATATATATATATATATTGTTAATATTAAAATGAACCTCTATATACCCCTGCCTGTACCTTCAAAAATCCTTCCTATAAACCACTAAGGATGACGCTAATTTGCATACGCAGTCATACAATAAATACAGACTCCAGACTCAGAACATGTGGTTCCGAAGCACAAAGTATTATTCAAGTAAAAGTACAGTCAGTTACACGCTATGATCTGTGTACAATTTAGCGCAAAGGAATTATACAGACCCCAAGTACAGTATACATATGCATGCGCTCTGGACCAGATCCCGGCATTCAGAAAGAAAACCTCCATCTATCAGCATTCAGCAAGAAGACTAAAATCCCATCATTTGAGCACACATATTTATACCCCCCAGAATAGACCGGACAATAGAGAAGTTTGTTGCTGATGTCATTGGTTCCCAGGGGAGAAGCATATGTTACAGTACATTTAACAGGCTGGTTCAAATAGACTCCCCCTGCCTCTAACAGCTGAGGGTCTTTCCCCTCCCCGCCCCATGCTACATCCTAACAGTTGTTCCTAAAATATAAATTTTTGTTGCTTGTAGTCTCTGCGATCCATAACTCGAGTTTGCATGATGCGACCTCCCCACCGATAACACCGGAATACTGTAAAAAGAATACGCATCAGTACAAAACCAAACATGACTTGTTTAGCATGTATAATACCTTAGTTATCAAATATCTTTAATTCTCAGCATTTAAACTAACTGAACCAACTTAAATCATACACTTTAAAGCTTATTGAACCTTATGTGTGAATATGTAATGTGTGGGTATTCAAGGTTTGATATAAGGATGCTAGTTAACTTGGGGCAGATGCATGCGCATAAAGCTGATAAAACAGCGGTTTCATACAAAGTCCTATGCATTCGCTAATATTAACAGTGCAATTGTGTGTAATGTGCGGTGTTTATGCATGAGATTCCATCTATGATGAACTTAACATATTTATATATATATATATATATATATATATATATATACATACATACACACACATATCATTCCTCACTCACAGTTTCAGACTGCAATGCAAATGTGACTTCCAGCTGTGAGACTAAAACTAAAACCTGTTTGGATTCAAACAAATCCAATTGTGTAGATCAATGCCTGGATTATATTACAATTGCCAACAGGGATTCCCAATTTGTATGTAGAACACTCACAGTTTCTGGTGCATTGTCTATTCTATTTAGATTATCAAAAACATTGCCATCTGTTCTTAGCTCATGAGTTGTAACTTAAAGTGACGCTGGTCGCAAAATGGCGTCTTGCAGATTCTTGTTTCTAAAATGGAGTCTAGCTGCCATTCGCAAGATGGCATCGCGCACACTGCAATTTTAAACAGATCTTGTCTCAGCCAATTATCCAGCTTTGACAGTCCTCCCTTTGATAGCGAACAACATGCTATCACAATCTGCTATTAGAATTTAATTTAGGCTTACATTTACATATTATTTAGTGTTGTTATGGGATGGCACAAGGTGGTTCTTAATCCATCAATAATGTGTCTCTGGATGGGGATATAAAACTACTATTATATGCACACTGTGGATCTTGGAAGATCATGTGAAAGGTGTGGGGATGCACCAGTCTTATAAAAGCAGTCTTGTAGGGGAATTAAGACTTTACATTATCTGAGGTGTTTTAAAAATAACATTTCAATAATACATTCTATGCATGTCTAGATATAATACATTAAATTATGGTATTTCCTTGCTCAGGGTTGTAATGCAATTCTGTATCTACCTCAGTATTCATACTAGCCACCATCATGATTTCATTCTTTTGTTTTACTCTATTTTTACATTTTCCACACTTCAACACAATAGGAACATACCGGATGCATATGCCAATTATTATGATGACAATCAGTATAAGGATCAAGAATTTGCCTATGCTGGTGATCACTTCCTGGACCCATTCCCCTAGACCTGAGAACCATTTCACTGGGTTCAGCCATGACACCCATCCTTCTATCTTCTCCCCTACTTCAGCCACTGAAGCGTTATGGTTCTTGCAAAATTCCCACTTTAGCTGCAGAATTTCATCCATCTTCCGGTCTATCACCTCCTTAGGGTCGCTGGTATCATTGGTGACATAGGTGCAACATTTTACTCCAAATTGGGTGGCCAATGTTACGCAATACCCTCCAGTAACAGCAGATAAATAATTCAACACTAGCCTGTGTTGCACCAGTTCTTTCTTGTGCGCTTGCAATTCTCTCCCTGTATACCTGAATGTGTCATCGTACATCTCGGTGATATTATCTATCAATTTGGCAAGTTCCTGGATATATCTAAAATTTAATGTACCCCGAGCGATCCTGGTGGGGTCCAATGTGACTAGAACTTGAAAGCCAGTTGTCTCACTGATTAATTGAGTGGCTTTATGTGTGTCACCAGGTACCATATTTATTTTGCCCCTGTGTTCAAATTGTGTGTGTAGATATGGTGACGGTGTGTTTTTATGTATACCCAGAATTTCAAAATGCGTGAGGGTTATAACTTCTTGGACTACTCTTCCCAGGTAACGCAAACCTTCGGAACTCAGGGAGAGCCATTTATACACTTTTCTTCCACAGATGAAATATACATTATCAGGGAGAACATAAGGAATAGTATGCATCATTATCATTAAGCACATTTCCCTTGCAAACAATCCTACTTCTGGTTCTTCCATCTGGTACATGCAAGTTTCTGGTTATATTATTTCAGCACAATAACCATTTGGCACCTTACCAATAATTTCTTTGGTGGAACTCAATGTATACCGATACCTAAAATGTTTCCCACCAGACTTAATGGAGGGCAGCAGATCATGGTTTATGGACTCATTATCAGCTCTTTGTGAGAAGGTCATCGTCTGATTATTCCCCGTCACTTCCCAACTCCCGGGTTTATTGGGGTTGGTTATGTTTAAACACAAAAGTGATCTATCTACTTGGAATTGATAGAGTTTGAAATGAGGTGGTTTGGATGAGAGGAATTTTCCATCCAATGTTTTCCCTTTTTGCAATTCTAAAATTTCCATGAAATGGCACCAACCCTACGTTATACTGTCACTGTGGCACATGTGAACACACCCAGCAATCAGTTTGATTTAACACTTTGCCTACCATGCTATGATAATCCTCTAGAGGATACCCACCCCAGTACGGATTATATTTAGGTTGGCACCGTTGGATACAGTTCTCATCAACTAGGGACCCACAGAGCTCATAAATACAGGAATCTTCAGACGATAAACCTCCACACCTTCCCCGAGTATCTGGTATGACAGCTCTCTCAACAATAACAGTACTCAGATTGGTCAGACACTCCCCTGATTGGCATTGCACTCCTCCTGACTCCACTCCATCGGCACTGCCATCAGCTCACATTTCCTTTATTGGTCCTCCATCACAGACACTGAGTATCCCCAAACAGATCAACATGACAAAAACTCTGGAAAAAAAAGAACTAGGATGACCACAGCAGACCACTCCATTGCTGAAAGCACTGATCTACACATTTCTTTAGCTCAGATATCTCACCATCACCTTTTTAATCGTTCTGGCACAAGCTCGCAATCGACAGGTCCATGTTATTGGCCTTGTCTCCGCCTTGTATCTCCACCGGTTGGTTAACCTCCCTATAGTGAGTGGAATTGACTCACGTATCTTCCTCGGCCACCCTTTGTGGATGTAGTATCGTCAGATACGGACCTTTCCACCGATCAGTCAAACAACCTGAGCTAAAAAAAATTTGGATCATAACAAATTCTCCAGATTTGACATCATGACAGTTTGTATTAAATATGTTAGTTAATAACACTTTCAATTTCTGTTATTCGCATTCATCTTTGTGAGACCTTTTTTACAGTAACCTCATTATCATATTTTCACATGAGGCTGCCTGGTTGAACAGTATCTCAAAGGGGGGGCAAATAAAGGAAAATACAGTCTGGGATAATCTTAGTGTTGTTACCCATCGCCTTAAACATGTTCTTGGAAATGTCACCTGTAAAATAAGTCCCCCTATCATTTTTAATAATTCTAGGGATATAGTATCTGCATACAGGTTCCTGCAATTAAATCTTGTTATTAATAGCTACTGCTCTAAATATAGCCTGGGCCACTGGGTTGAATAGTATTCCGAGTAGTCGACCTCAGCCTGGCATGGCTGCCGTTTATCCTTTGCAACCTTGTGTCCTATGAGTGGGAGATAAAACAGTTTAAATATCATTTAAACATGACCTAAAATACAACAATAAATCGTCCACATTTTACATTAGAACAGATATATTGGCAGGTTGAAAAGATTGTAAACAGTCATATAAGGCCTGGTTAGAAGCTACATGGGGTTACCTATGAACCCATGGGAAACTCGTGTTCCTGTGTGGTGTTTTTCACTTTGCAGATCTTACTTACGTGTCCCACTTGATGACAGTTAAAACATAATTTTGAATGGGGTGGATGAAAAGATTGTTGTGGGATCTGAGCAAGAGGGAAAGGTGGTGGGTATGGGTAAGGATAGGGAGGGTAAGGATATTGTGGGGGATATGAGTATGGGACCTGTGGTTGTGTATGATATGTCAGGTAAGGATGTGTTTGCTGTGCTATGGGATTGGTGAGGATGTGTAATAGTTCAGGAGCAGGTGTGTGTGGGTGCAGGTGTGTCAGTTGGCTGTGATGTTATTGTCATTCCTTCCAGAGCTTGGATACTGACAGCAATTAGTTTTTTGCTCTGGGTCTCCCTCTTCTTTGTGATATTTTTTTCATGTTCTATGGCAGACTCTATGAGGTTATCTATTGTAAGTTCCCTCCAGCCAGGCTGTGAGGTCTGAGCCCGAGTCTTTAAGTCGTCTCTCAGACCGTACATGAGTACCATGACTATCATTCCCCTGTGGTGAGTGCTATCTTTAATATCTTCTATCCCAGTGTACTGGGTGATAGCCTGCAGTGCCTGATCGCAATAATCCTCTGCAGATTCACTCTCCTTTTGCTTATTTGTGAAAATTTTGTTCCAGTTAACTACTACTGGAAAATATATATCCAATTGAGTTACAATGTGGGAAATGTTACCTTGGTTTACTTGGTCTGTTAAGGGAACGTTACCATCCAATACACAATCCATGATAAATTTTGTCATGTCGGTATTGCGTGGCAGACAGGCCCTTAACACCACACGCCAATCTTTATTAGTTGGCTCATGAGAACTACCCAAATTTCTCAAAAATCTTTGACATTTGGCTAGTTCCTTTTTGGGATCGTGGAAATCATTTTTGATGGAATTTAGTTCTGCTCTTGTACAGGGACAATGCATTACTACTTCCCTCATGGGCACTACACTGTTCGCATCTGCATTTCCATTTGGAACAGCTATCGTCTGAATGGGATGCAGACCGGTAGCGTTGCTACCTCTGACCTGGTTACCTGGCTGGGGGTTTAATCTGCTGCTACTACGTATGGTATTAACAACTTCCTCTACGGGTGCAGAGTGTGTTAACACTTCCTTTGCTGTTATCGATGGAGATGGCGGCACCACCCATGATTGTGGTGATGCAGCATCTATCATTTGCACAGCATGGGAAATGGCAGACCTTACAATAGGCTCATCATCCATATCATAAACATTTTCTTTATGGTTGCTTAAGAGAGGGTACAAATTGCTTGTTACATTTTATGGGTATTTTTGGTAACTGTACTTGCACCTCCAACCACATAAGGTGGGGGAAGTGAGCGTATACTGCTGGCAATACTCTCCACAATGCTACCTTGCTGCACGTGTGAGCCAATTTGCGGCTTGTCCATATTGCAATTTAGCGTCGCGGATGTATTTTCTGCCAATTCGCTCGCGACGCTAGTTTGCGTCACTTGCACATTTTTAAGCCACGCATCCCCCTCATGCTGCCACAGTTTTAAACATTAAAAATATTTAACCTTTTTCTCTCGGGAGTGCAACAAACTGATGTGATCCTGGACATTGTCTAACACATTTTTATCAAAACTACCAATTCTGGGAAAAGGTCTAACACTCTTTCTTGTCATATTAAACCATAAATCACAACACCTTATTGCATAAGTACCGTACTTGGTATGCATGATACAACGGGCCGATCCGATCGGCGCCTCCATTTGCAGCACATCATTGCCTAACATCTCTACAGTTTGCGTGGCTCCCATTCTGAGACAACTCCTATGCTTTTCAATAAAGATTTAAACCAGTGAAAGACCATCAAGATACTTTCACTTACCTGTGGATGATTTAAGTCGGCGGCGCCCACACACCTGGATAAGATTTAGTAAGGCAACTTCCACACCTGGATAAGATTTGAAAAAGGCAACTTCCACACCCAGATAAGATTTACTAAGGTAACTTCCAGACCTGTGAGAGTTTATATGTCGGCTACTCTCACACACCTCTCTACAACAAAGACAACATGTACACCTGCTACTGTGTATAGAATGATAAAGCTGCTTACTGAGCAGCTAGACTAACCCTTGCACCTAGCCCTTAAGGATCATACGATACCCTTAACTTTGTTCAACAAATATTCACTGTTACACACTTTTTTCCTGCACAGAAAAATACACGTTAACCCAGATATTGGTAATAGAAAAAAATGTAAACCTCAATGGCTTTGTTTAAACACCATGGCAGCACAACCGGAAGTACGTATACGTTATTGTGCGACCAGCCACATAAAAAAAATAATGCGACTACCACACAACCGTATAATGACTTTTTAACTGCATACGCAAAAGTGCGTCTTTTCTGTGCGCAAAACTGCGACTCAGCCGCATACTCAATACTGTGGCACCCCTTTCAATGCTAGGTTCTATCAACAAAGGAAAACAAACTTTTTCCATTCTTGTCCCTGGATTCTAGTCAGCTTCCTTTGCTCACACGAAAACGGATAGCGATTTTTCAGCACAAAGCGGTTGCAGGAAAACCCTGCATGTGGCCACTCCACACTTTGCTGAGACATCGATAGCCATATGTGCCGTGTGAGTAGGTAAGTGACTTCACTCGATGAGCCCCCATCTGTTAGTATTAAAATGAACTTCTATATACCCCTGCCTGTACCTTCTAAAATCCTTGTTGTATACCTCTAAGGATGACGCTAATTTGCATACGCAGTCATACAATAAATAGAGACTCCAGACTCAGAACATGTGGTTCCGAAGCACAAAGTATTATTCAAGTAAAAGTACAGTCAGTTACACGCTATGACCTGTGTACAATTCAGCGCAAAGGAATTATACAGACCCCAAGTACAGTATACATACGCATGCACTCTGGACCAGATCCCAGCATTCAGAAAGAAAACCTCCATCTATCAGCATTCAGCAAGAAGACTAAAATCCCATCATTTGAGCACACATATTTATACACCCCCAGAATAGACCGGACAATAGAGAAGTTTGTTGCTAATGTCATTGGTTCCCAGGGGAGAAGCATATGTTATAGTGCATTTAACAGGCTGGTTCAAATAGACTCTCCCTGCCTCTAACAGCTGAGGGTCTTTCCCCTCCCCACCCCCATGCTACATCCTAACAGTTGTTCCTAAAATATACATTTTGTTGCTTGTAGTCTCTGCGATCCATAACTCGAGTTTGCATGATGCGACCTCCCCACCGATAACACCGGAATACTGTAAATAGAATACGCATCAGTACAAAACCAAACACGACTTGTTTAGCATGTATAATACCTTAGTTATCAAATTTCTTCATTTCTCAGCATTTAAACTAACTGAACCAACTTAAATCATACACTTTAAAGCTTATTGAACCTTATGTGTGAATATGTAATGTGTGGGTATTCAGGATTTGATATAAGGATGCTAGTTAACTTGGGGCAGATGCGTGCGCATAAAGCTAATAAAACAGCGGTTTCATACAAAGTCCTATGCATTCGCTAATATGCGATAGTTAACAGTGCAATTGTGCATAATGTGCGGTGTTTATGCATGAGATTCCATCTATGATGGACTTAACATATATATATATATATATATATATATACATACATACACACATATCATTCCTCACTCTCACAGTTTCAGACTGCAATGCAAATGTGACTTCCAGCTGTGAGACTAAAACTAAAACCTGTTTGGATTCAGACAAATCCAATTGTGTAGATCAATGCCTGGATTATATTACAATTGCCAACAGGAATTCCCAATTTGTATGTAGAACACTCACAGTTTCTGGTGCCTTGTCTATTCTATTTAGATCAAAAACATTGCCATCTGTTCTTAGCTCATGAGTTGTAACTTAAAGTGACGCTGGTCACAAAATGTCATCTTGCAGATTCTTGTTTCTAAAATGGAGTCTAGCTGCCATTCGCAAGATGGCGTCATGCACGCTTCAATTTTAATCTGATCTTGTCTCAGCCAATTATCCAGCTTTGACAAAATAAATATATGTATATATATATATATATATATATATAGTGTGGTGTATCAGGAAAATAAATGGACTCACAGTATGTCTTTTCTATCTTTCATATTTATCAAGGGAAACATGAGAATTGTGTATATATTTTTTGGTATCATATGTATAGCCATACTAGAACAATATGTATCAGTAGGTCGTATCCCAAGAGAATTAAGAATCACAAAAAACTCACCTTTGGTCATAATGAGGAAGATTTCCTGAAAGAATGGGATAAAATATTGCATGACCATTCAATGAAACTGATGCAATTAATTATAAAGAGAAAAAAAGTGAGCCTGAAGCTATTGAAAAAGAAATCAAACTAAAAGAGGTTACACTAGAACCAAGGAAGAATGATGAGGACTTTAAATCTAACCTCAATAAAAAACTAGCCAAAATAGAAGTAGAGGTCACACACACTAAGGAGAAAAAGTTTTTAAGAGACAAGGCAGATTATCTATCTAATAAAATATTTGATTGTAGTAAAGGTGCACAACAAAATTTTAGAAATAATAATAATAAAAAACATATAAAATTAGAGGTGAACAAGAATGGATTACTATCCCCCCTAGACCAAGGTATACTAAACTGATAGCTAAGAAGCCACTTACCCTTCCACAAAATAATAGATTCTTAGCATTAAATAGAATAGAATCTGAAGGTGAGAGTGATAATTTCACACCTGAATTTAGTCCACACCCTCAGGACTGGTTCAACAAATTCCTTTTTAAGGAAGAAGCTATGAGAGCTTCTCCTCTGAAAAGATGATTCAGAGAAGAAGGGGGACCAGAGTAGGAAGGAAGAAACCTAAAGAGAAGAATCCTAAAAAAGTAACAGACAAATCGCTTTAAAAACAAGACATTTTTTAACATAAAAACTATCAGAGACAGAGGCTTCACTCAATGAATTTTATATTACAGTATGTCACAATTATTTTACATTTTTAGAAACTTTTTATATTCAGATAGAAGTCACGGCCATGGGTACAGTGTTTGCTCCCAGCTTTGCTAATCTCCATATGGGGAGCTGGGATCATAAATACATATATGGAAGTCACCCTTTTAAAGAACATCTGCTTTTATATGCAAGGTATATACAGTAAATTACATTTTAATTATTTGGAATGGTACGGAAGAATAATTTGGCTTTTATGAATTATCTTAAGATAAATGAAATATAATGTATCTATTACATTTAAATGTAGTGACCTTGAAATTGAGAACTTGGCTCTAATCATAGGCAGCAATGACCACGGCATTGTGAGCCATAATTGTATTAAAACAGTGGACACTAACAGCTATGAACACTTTAATAGTGGCAATATGAATTGATGGAAGACCTATATTCCGTTTTCACAATTTTGCCGAGTACGGAGAAATTGCACCTCGAATATAACATTCCAACAACAATTGGAAGTATATGCAGGAAGATTCTGAGATAAGAAATACCCAGAAGGCACCATACAAACTGCAGTTAGTAAAGTAAATGATCTGGAGAAAAGTAATATATTAACATATAAAACCAGGGAGATGAATGATGAAGTGATAGTTGTATAATCACAGAGAAAAAGAAATAAGAAACATTTTTAACAAACACTGGGATATATTGAAAATGGATAATATCTTGAGTCAGGTCCTTCAGGTTACATCAAGAATAGCCTTTAGGAAAGCAAGAAATTTAAAAAACCATCTGGCCCCTAGTAATTTGGAGTCTTTGGAAGCGAAACCTCAGCAATGGATTCTCAACACTAAAGCTTCTTTAAGTGCAATAGTTGCAATGTATGCAAATTTGTCAGCAGTGACATTGGAAAATTTTCTAACTACAATAATACAACTTTGAATAAATTCAAGATTTTAATTAACTGTATGACAACATGGGTAATTTATGTGATTGAATATCCATGTCATCTTAAATATGTCAGTAGATCTAAAAGAAATATTAAACTGAGAATACAAGAACATGAGAGAGGTATTTAAAATAGTTGATAACCACTCCATACACAAACACTTCACTAGATATCATAATGCAGATCCAGTGGGATTAAAATTTAAAGCAATAGAGAATGTACAGCTTAGTGAAAGACATGGAGATATGGAAAGAGGTTCTCAGAGAGAGATGTATTGGGGATTTACTCTCAAAACAATGGTTCCACATGGTTTAAATTAAATGTATGAAATCATGCCTTTTTTAATAATATTTTATGTTTTTTAAATTTGTCGTGAATATGCACTTGATTGGGACTTTTGGGGAAGCAATATATGCTGTGGGTATTTATATATTGTGTATGTCCATATTTATCTATATTTATTGTTATGGTTATTGGCCACATTTAATAATTTTATAATTAATTAATTATATAATTAATTAGTTATTAATTAATTTAGTAAGTCATTTTTATTTTTGTAATAATGATATTGTTACATAAGGTATATAGATATGTATACACATGTATGTATGCACTACCTTCTTAGAACTATATACAGTATGTTTGAAATATGATCTGCTAATATTTTAGATCCCTGTTTTTATCTGTAATTGTGCGCATAAATGTACTCTTAGTTTTCCAAAGGAATATGACAAAATGGCCCCGGCATGTAGAATGAGAGAAACTACAGCCATTTTGCCTCCATATTGTTGTGTGGCGGTAGATAGAGTCTGAGGGAGTTTGTGATCTATGTTTGGGGATCGCAGGTATCGCATGGAGTCCCCTCGTAGGTGTGCACTCATTTAAGTGTGCACATTAGTTGTGTTTGGTGGAGGTCGCTGCTCGGTATACACAGCGGGACCTCTTGTGATATGTACCTTTCATGCGCATGCGCAGTTAGATCCAAAATGGCGGCCAGCAGCCAAAAACCAGATATTCTGCTTATGGGCATAGTGAATTGATTGAACAGGGTAAATAAATCTGGAACTGCTGCTACAAAGGTATCCTCCTAACAAAGTCCGGCTATATAGGCATAAGAGATGAAACGCGTAGAGGTATTGGTAACCTTCATTACTTGGGATGGAGGTTGGGACGTTACTTGGGAAGGATTCAGATAAGCTTTTTTTATCACTTTTAAATGGTAATAGCACATTTTTTATGTTGTATGTATGTAAATAAAGTGTTCTTTAAAAACTTACTACACTATGCGATTATTCCTCTCTCCCCATTAATCACCCTACCTGGAGTGAAGGGACTATTTGACCCTACAAAGGAGCGTTTTACTTGTGGATGCAAGATTTATAATTTTATGCCTATGTACTAGGCAGACATGGTATGCATTTATCTCTCATGAGTGTGCAGTTGCATTATACAAATATATGACACTATATGGCACTTGTTCTCACTTTTAATATTTCATATATATACTGTATATGTATATATATATATATATATATATATATATATATATATATATATGGTGTATCTGGAAAATATATGGACACACAGTATGTCTTTTCTATCTTTCATATTTATCTAGGGAAACACAAGAATTGTGTATATATTTTTTATCATATGTATCCTGTGCTAACAGGCTTGCCAAGTGTTGGGGCACATATCTGCCCTATACCTCAACCATGTACATATGTTGTTACTATCAGTGCTGTGTCAAGTGGTGGAGCTACAGCAAAGTTGAAAGATTTGGTGTGGCTCCCCTGTTATCATTTTTGGACTGCCTGCAGCCCCACTTCTTGACCTGCCACTGATAGCTATAATAAATCCAGAATTTCTGTGTTCACTTATGTTTTGTGTTCACTATACATATGTTCAAATGTTATGCTATGAAGGCTTAGGCCTATTGATGTACAAATATGAGTGAAGCACTTTTAAACTGAAAAAAGATGTTATATTGGAATCAATATGATTTACCGCCTGATGACTGTCCGGCGGTTGGAATCCCGACAGCGGCTGCCCGACATGAGTGAAAATCCTGATCGTCCCTAAGGTAAGTATTGTCTAACCTAATTCCCTCCCCTAACCCTAATCCTGCCTTAGGGTTACCTAACCCTAACCTTCCTCACAGTGCCTAACCCTAATCCCCCTCTAAGTGCCTAAACCTAACCCCCCCTTCCCCACTGCCTAAACCTAAGTCCCCCGGGGGGGTGCCTAACCCTAACCCCCCTTCCCCTAGCCTTAACATAACTTTCCAGGGGGGTGCCTAATCCTAAGTCCCCCCTGGGAACCCTAAACCTAACCCTCCCCCCCGTGGCTATCTGCACTCGGCACTCAGTGCCCCTTCGATCGGGAATGCCAGGCACAGATGGTCTCCCGGCATTGGTAAAATGACAGGCATCTAGATTTAGATGCCTGTCATTTAACCCTCATCATGATTAAGCAGTTCTGGAGGCTGGCTGTTGGGATTAGGTCCGCCAGCTTCCCGACTGCATACCGTTATATTGTAGGTGATACATGTGAAGTAACATTTACCTACGACTTTATAATGACAATAAAACAAAACTTCTTTGCAACATATCCCTTGTGTCCTATACTGTGTCACAGTAGGTAAATTAGCAGGGAGCATATCTAGGATTTACAGGGTAGTAAAACAAGACCATATACTGTGCAACCTGCTTCATCTCCATCCCCGAATTACCTTCCACAAAAATAGTTCACTTATAATCATACTAGCCGCTAGTCATCTAGATAAAACAAGGTAAAACAACAAAAATAGTATAGATAAGAAAACAAAAAAGGAGGATGAACAGACTAATGTGAACTGGCTGATCTCAAGACCCCATGGATTTTTCAGATGTGGCAAACCTAAATGTACCATGTGTTCCCACACAACTAGGCATTCCACAGAGATTAATATACCAGTCTCAGGGGAGAAATATGTACTAAACTCCTTCATGAATTGTGACTCTAATATCATTATCTATGTTCTCTCATGTGACTGTGGGCTATTTTATGTGGATTGCACTATTAAATCCTTAAGAACCCGATTTATAGAACACAGGAGGAATATTCTCATTCAAAACTTCTCACATAGTGTCCTTAGACACTTAATGCTAAACATAACAATGATCCTTCCTGCTTTAGGGTGACAGGTTTAGAAACAGTTGCCCCTACACGAAGAGGTAATCGTTTTAATAAATTATGAAGTCGCAAAGTATTTTGGATGCTGAACTTCAATTCCTTGTACCCTGATGGTTTGAATGAGTCAATGGAACTCAACTCTGTCATAAGTTTAATTTCTCATATGATGTTTTCTGGCAATCTCCCCTCCCCCCCCTTTTTTAATTTATTTATTTTTTCATCATATCTATACATGGTCACAGTCTTACATTTGAGCCATATTTAAATATTGTATACAGTAGTTCATATTATTATCATTCTTAATATGATTATTATTACCTACACTGGTTTCTCTCCATTTTTTAATTTATGATGTTTTTATTTATATTTTATCTGTGGGGTTGGAGTATGGTGCAGTTTATTGTCCTTCAGTGATACATGTACATCAAGGTAGTTGGTAGACTCCTTACTGTTCTGGAAGGTAAATTTAATAGGTGAAATTTGATCATTGATTTTTTCCATAAGATTGTGGAATGTTGTTTCACCCCCTGTCGTTGGGAGGAAAAGATTGTCTATAAATCGAGCACAGGTAAAAATATGTGTTGACACTGTGGGATCTTCAAACAATAATTTCTTCTCCTCTTTGAACATAAAAATATTGGTGAAAGATGGTGCCACATTACTTTGGTTGTTGGTAAAAGCGGCCATTAAACAAGAAATCATTTCTTTTTAGAGTTAGTTCCAAAAGTTTCATGAATACTTTGTGGTCTATATCCTGCATGTTTTCTTGAATAAGAAATTCCTTGACTGCTTCCAAACCCTCTCTATGGAGTATATTTGTGTATAGGTTACTGATGTTCATGACACATAGAATAGTGCCATTGATCTTCATTCACAACACACACAGTCATTTACAATATTTCATTCTGATCTGCTCCCTCTCATCATTTTATCCACAATTGCGTTTCCTCACACGAATGTCACATGTTATTCAATATTTATTTAACATGTATTTATCTCTACATTCATTTATTCTGAGCTTGATGTATGTTTTCCTTTCATCCTTTTTTAATTTTCATTTTAAATTCTCTTTTTTTCTTTGTGATCACACACATCTCTGGTTTCATTTCATCACAGGGCCAGCTCCACAACATTAACACGCATCAGTTGACGTCATCAGTCCGCGACTTTGGGAGTCCCGGGAAACAGATGGAGACAGAGCAGCTTGTCCGCTGCTTGTACGTGGTGGGTGATTATTTCACTTCTCTCTATTAAAGGTAAGCTATGTTCATGTACACTTGTTCACACCTTGAAAAAGGAGCTTAGTGCTTCAAAACATCGGATTTGTATTATGTGACACCATCCAATATATTTATTTAAAACACCAGTCTCTGAGTGCCGCAGCTTTCTTGCTTGCTTGATTTACATATATATATATATATATATATATATATATATATATGTTCTCTATAGATAGAGACAGACCAGCACTCCATATTAATGCAAAAAGGTAATAAAAAGTTTTAATGTGCCTTAAAGAAGTCAATATAAATATCTTAAACAGCTCAATAAAAATATGATACTTAGCATCCGACAGGGTATCAGTGTCATGTCCATGCACCTGAGCATATCAGTAGGCAATGCTGTACCCTGACAGCTGTTTTGGTAATCCCATTATCAAGAGGCAGCAAGCCCAATTGTGACTGACTGATATTTATACCCATATAGCACAGGATGTGCACACCTGAACACTTACCATACCGCAATCCACCACTGTCTGGCCCCACGTAAGCTACACTCATCCCCGCCGTGCTAGTGATGTTGGAACGGAAGTCCTATCCACCGGCGGAACCCAGGTGCAAACACCACATGCGGAGGAGAACCCAGAGACACACGCCAAGCCGGAAACTCCTGCAGATGCCATGGCAACAAGACACTAACAGCGTCTAACCAGATACCATAATCAAACCCAGAGTGAAACATAAAACTTAATCATTTTCTAGAATAACATATATCCCACAAAGAAAATTAATGGGTAATAGACACATGTAACATTATAATAAAAATTCAATAGAAGGACCTTCATAGTGTGGACTGGAGCCTACAACATCACAGACAGCCTGTACACCTTCCTCATGTACAGGCTGTCCGTGATGTTGTAGGCTCCAGTCCACACTAAGAAGGTCCTCCTATTGAATTTGTATTATTATTGATTGAGGTCATACTTCATAAAAACGACTTTTTATTTGATAATGCATTTTATTTGCAGTTGAAAGGGACTGCGATGGTGTCAAATATGGCCCCATCGTATCCCAACCTCTACATGTACGCATTTGAAAGAGTACACATCATGGCCCATCATATTATTTTGAGATTTATTGCATTTTTTGTTAGGTATATTGATGACCTGTTCATGGTGTGGACTGGAGGTGAGGACAGGCTAAGGAAGTTTGTGGAATATCTTAATCTGATTCCAGAGTCAATCAGATTCTCTAGTAAATTTAGTTCTAGCTCCATAGATTTTTTAGATGGTACGATTTCGGTTACCCACTGACAAAAATACGCTCTTGCTAGCATCCAGCTTCCATCCAAAGCCATTAAAGAATGGATTCCTTTTTCACAACTGGTTAGGGCAGTTCGTAGCACCTCGGATCTGGATAAATTGCCAAGAACTTTAAAGAATATGGCAAGTAACTTTATTGAAAGAGGCTATAAACAAAGTGATGTACAGAAGGCTGTGGACAAATGTCTAAAATTAAAGAGAGATGAACTTTTGAATTCTGACCAGCAAGAGGAGAAAAAGGAGAGGATGGTGTTTTGCAGCACCTACTCCATTACTTCAGGATTTTTACGCAAATCTATCCTGAAACACTGGCATATTATCTTTACTGATCCCAGTATAGGTAAATTTTGCCAGAATGTGCCATTATTCAGTTATAAAAGAAGTCAAAATTTGAAACAGCTCATTAGCTCCTCTGACATTAACCCCAAGGCCACTTTTAATACCAATTGGCTTACACTACAGAAGGGGGCGTTTAAATGTTCTGGATGTCTCAACTGCATACATCTGATTACCGGTGGTACTTTTTTGCACCCAAAAACCTGTAAAGAGCACAAATTGGGATTTCGCATGACATGTGAAACAAAATACGTGCTGTATGCGATTGTTTGTCCCTGCCAGTTGCTTTATATTGGAAAAACTATACACATGCTGAAGGAAAGGATTGCTATGCATAGATCATCAATTAAAAAAGCCTTCACCAAACTTGAACATACTACTCCACCAGTAGCTAGGTATTTTACCAATTGTGGACACAAGCTTAAATATTTTAAGTTCATGCCTATTGATCATGTCCCTCCATCAAATAGAGGAGGGGATCTGCATAAACTATTATTAAAACGTGAATGTCACTGGATTTATGAACTTAAAAGCATGACACCACTTGGACTTAATGAGGAATTCAGTTGGTCGGCATTTCTGTAATAACATTTTTTGTTAATTTTGGAGCTCTGTATTGTTAATTTTTGTGTGGGAATAGTTCCTTATGGTTATTGGTTACCTACAATGGTACATGTGTCTATTAACCATTAATTTTCTTTGTGGGATATATGTTATTCTAGTAATTGATTATGTTTTATGTTTCACTCTGGGTTTGATTATGGTGTCTGGTTAGATGCTGTTAGCATCTTGTTGCCATGGCATCTGCTGGAGTTTCCGGCTTGGCGTGTGTCTCTGGATACTCCTCCGCATGTGGTGTGTGCACCAGGGTTCCGCTGGTGGATAGGACTTCCGGTCTGGCGTCATTGGTTTGCACCGCACGGCGGGGATGAGTGTAGCTCACATGGGGCCAGACACAGGTGGATTGCGGTATGGTAAGTGTTCAGGTGTGCACATCCTGTGCTATAGGAGTATAAATATCAGTCAGTCACAATGGGGCTTGCTGCCTCTTGATAACGGGATTACCAAAACAGCTGTCAGGGTACAGCATTGCCTTCTGGTATGCTCAGGTGCATGGACATGATGCTGTGATACCCTGTCTGATGCTAAGTATCATATTTTTAGTGAACTGTTTAAGACATTTATATTGACTTCTGTAAGGCACATTAAAACTTTTTATTACCTTTTTGCATTAATATGGAGTGCTGGTCTGTCTCTATCTATAGAGAACACGTTCATATGGTTAATATCTGACCTGGCACCCGATTATCAGATTATCATTGTTTAAGTGGGTGCGGTTCTCTTATTGTTATATATATATATATATATATATATATATATATTTTTTTTTTTTGGGTATCAATATGATTTGTATTTAGGCACCATTATTATCATAGCCTTTTTCCTGTATTTTTTTCATTTCTGTCACTTTGAGTATTGATTATTATTATTTCTCTTAAACTGCCTTAATTAATAGATTAATCTATGTATGACTGTGATGATTGAATACAATATTATCTTTAATCATGTTATTTTCACATGTACATCATTCTGCTTGATATTTGTCTCTCTAACATATTTATATGATCTAAATACTATTTTCAATATCTCTCCTGGTGAAAAGTCTGGGGGTGTCCCTGTCCTCGCTCGTTTTCGGAGCCACGGGTCACATGATCACAACTGATCATGTGGCTCGCGGCTCCGTGTGAGGGTGGGGTTGCTCTTGGATGCTTTATTAGGAGTGCGCGGACTCGACCTAGGGAACTCAATAACGCGTGTATGCTTGCCTGCTGTTCACACAATACCACTGCATCACATGGCGATCTCTGGTCATGTGATCGGTTGGACAGTGGCAACCCACAATACGAGCATTGACGAATAAGTATGTGAACACCTTATTTTCTGATTGTTGTTTTTTAAATTTTATGTATATGCATCTCTTATAAAAAGGTACATGATAAGATTGCTTCACTACACGGATTTCTAGCCAGGTTTCATTTGATGGACAGTTTTTTCATTCTCTTGTTTAACACAAGTGTTTGCAATCACTCTATTTATGGAGCTGGTATATCAAGGAGACCTTTTACTCACAACATTTACTCCTGAGGAAGCTGAGTTTTCATTGCTTAGCATAACGCGTTGAGACTTTTGACCCACAATCTGGACTCCCTGGATCTTTGAATTTATTTATCTGGACTCTCTGCATCTGAATTATTCCTTGTGGATAGTGCTTCAGCCTTCTTCCTGAATGCCAAAGGATTTCCCTTCAATACTACCTTAGCCATTGATTTGGTAAAGTTTGAATTGCTGCTAATGACTTTTAAATTTGGGACATAAGGAGAGAACATTCATTTCTAATATCAGTTATCATTTCAGGAGCAGATTTAAGTGGTGTCTATTTCTGTTTACCCTTTTTTTGTAGTGTATATACTGGTATACTACCTCAATATGAGAAATATTTACATATTAAAGTGCAGACTATGGATTTTTAGATTGTTTAATAAATATTTGTTTATTTATTATAAAACCGCCCATCATTTACAATTGTTTGTTTAGTGCTGGTTATATACTTTTTCCAAGTTAGCAGGAAGGGTTTTCTAGATAATCTCAGCACTGCTACTAGTTGTTTCCCCCTCATAGGCTGCTGCTTCTAGCCGAGTGTCAGACAGGCCAGAGTCCACAATATCCCTCTCCGGTAGAAAGTGTTCTTGTTGTAGCTCACAAAAGTTGTGAAGATGCAGCAAGCAGCAACCACATCCGGCACCAGGGAGAGATCAATGTTATTTCACTTTAGTAAGCACCGCCAACATTTCTTCAGTCTACCAAAGACATTTTTCTCCAACATTCTGGCTGAGCTGAGGTTATGGGTGAAGGCAACTTTGTCCAGAGAGAGTGGAAGATGCTGTGTGAAGCCCTTCGGTAGCCATCACCTCAAAAGATACGCTTAATCTCCAATAATGTGTACTGGGATCTCCACCCCGGCAACAATTTTTGATTTCTGTAAAGGTTAAAAAAAATTAATATATAGTTTTGGTGGTAAATGTATGTTGAAATGGTCGTGTCCAATATTCTCTGTACTGTGCTGCTGAATATATGTGTTCAATTATAATTAAAGTTCTTTTTATATTGCACATGTCTATGGGGCACACATATATTCTGCAGCGCACTACAAAGAAAATTTAGGACATTCACAACCATAACAGCAGCAGTGGAGCTAACACTCTATATCCATTATCTGATTGTTAAACACAATATACAGAGTAGGGGGGCCTATGTATCGTGGTATTTTCTAAGTAAATTATTTTTAAACACCTGTTTAAAAATAATTTTATGGACTTTTGTGGGCGTATTCATCAGCACTAAAATATCGATGAGGTAATTAGGTTTTGAACTCGCATGGAGTTCTACCTAATTACCGGAGGAATTCATTAATCCTCCTCTCCATAAGTATCAATTCCAGAAAGCTGTCATTTTTGCGGTGACAGCTTTTCAGGAAATAGATACTTTTCCCTGCCTGCTCTAACTTACCGCAGCTGTAATCAGTGCTGCGCATGCGCCATTACATTCACAAAAATGGCACATGCGCAGGACTGATTACAGCTGCGGTAACTCTGTGTCCATCTGCCCTCCCTATGCTCCCCTCCCCCACCTACCTGGCCGCCTGGACCCTGACAGGCTGCAGCCGCAGACCTCGACCTCCCGCCAGGCTTGCTAAAGATTTTTTTAATGATATATTTTAAAAAAAATATATATATATTTTTTTTACTTTACTGTGTTCTGCCATTAGAACACAGTCAGAGCAGCAGCCGGAGCCAGAGGAGGGACCAGGGAGCAATGGAGCGAGCCAGAGGAGGACCTGCCCAGCTGAAAGCAGGTAAGTGTAACCCACTATATGCCACCTGAGAGTGGCTTATAGTAACACCATCAAATTCTGAAAATACATAATTTTTGGAATTTTGCAAATTAACGTAGGTGGATTTAACCAGGAGATATCAGTGATATCTCCTGTGATAATTGTGTGTTAATGAATACTAAAAAATGGTAATTAAAGAAAATGTCCTTAAAACGTTATTTTAGTGTTGATGAATAGGTGCCTTGGTGTGAGAAGCTGGCCATATAACTTGTAGGAACAGTATTTAGCTGTCCCTGTGAGTTTGGCCTTGGCACATAGTGGGGATTATTTCTATAAAAATGTTGACCATGCCAATACAAATCTTTATTAATGTTGCAATTATTAATACATAGGCCCCCTAGAACAAACAAGTATCTACTACTACAAGTTTGTAAAATGGTACACAACTTAAAAGGCTGGGCCTGTAAAAAAATTGCAATAAACTATTAGAGGCCTTGGCCAAGCTGTGGCCCTCCAGCTATTGTGCAACTACACATCCAAGCATGCCTTGCATTTCCTAATAGCAAAACTATGTATGGCATGCTGGGACATGTAGTTTTACAACAGCTGGAGAGCCATAGGTTGGCCAGGCCTGTATTATTAGGTGGCATTAAAAAGAAAACAACACATATATATTTACCTCTGAACAACTGGCCATATTGCTACTCCTCCGCAATCTTGAACAAGTCTGAATTGGCTAGTAACCGTGAATCATGAGCATGACTAGGCCAGCCAATAAAGATGTCTGTGTAGCTGAACATTATACATATTAGCTTTGTTTAACAATACACATCATGGGCACAGCATATCTCTCACATTAAAATACAACTTACTACTTACCAATACTTATGGTCCACTACAGCCTAAAGGATTATGGAGTGCCAACCTTTGCAGTTGTGGTAATCCACTGGGTTATCTTTGGGGGCAATAATGGGTATGTGGGTCCCATCTATGACTCCACTGCACTGGGGATATCCTTGTTTCATAAAACCTTTTATTGTGTCATCCAGCTGGTCACCTTATGGTAAGGAGATGAAGCAGTGGTAAAGGGTTTTCAACAATGCCTGGGTCACTTCCCGCACTTGCACACACACCATTGTAGGCATACTACACTGAACAAGCAGGAGATGGTGTAGTATTTCCTCTGGGATGCATACCACCACAACATAATCCCCAGTCTCCTGCAAGGCTTGATGGTTTTGTGGTAGTTGGTGCTTCCCTGGTGAGTGCTGGTGTAAGAATTTCCAGCAGGTAATTGATTGTAGGGCACGACATCAGAAAGTGTGCCATCCACTGCTCCAGCTGAAAAGCTTCCATTGTTGCCCAGAAAGCTTCTCCATGCTGTTGGTCTCTGGCCCACATTGATCAATTTGTCACACTGGTAAATCTCAGTATTAGCCATCTCCGCCAGAAATTGCACCCTTCTCCTCCTGGCTTAATAGTGTGCCAGGTAGCACAGTGTAAGCAGCTGAATCAGGCTCTCATTTGCTATATAAAACAGCAAAAAACATCAGGAACTCGTGGCTACTCAGTAATAAGTTGCCGCCCATGGTTAATGCAATGCAGTGAGCAGTCACCACCCACTATCCATGACCTCATCTCCGTGTGCCTTAAAAAAAGTAAATTTCTTATGACATACAGATGATTCAAGTTCTGTGTGAATGGGGTCGACCAGGGAATTTCCCGGTTTAAATGTGCTGTGTGAAATTTTTCTGTCTGAATTTGGTATAAAAGGGACAATGCAATAAATAATAGCTATATACAAAATATAAAAATACTTTCTATTGCTGACTTCTATAATCAATTGCTGGAGGGTGTTCAATCTTACTTAACAGAACACTTTAATGATGTATTGGTTTTATTGAGATTAACTTTTAAATATTATTATTATTATTATTATTATTATTATTATTAATAATAATAATAATAATAATAATAATAATAAATTTAATTTAAAAAAAAAATTCTCTCTGTAATTCCTCTAAGTGCTGCTTTCAGACAACTAGTTCAACCTACGAAATCTACACCAAATGTACATAATTGTAAAAATCTCTTTAATTTAGTGAAAAACAAACACACACAAACTTAGGGGTTCCGAGACACACTGAGTACCAGTTCGGAATCACTTTAGGGTTTAAAGTGAAACCGAGTCCTTGCTAAGATCTTCACAATTTGGAAATTAAATTTAAAAACCAAACTTGGGTATGGTATTGCATGCAGGTTAAATTGACATGATTTAGCTGATTTGATCATTTTTTATTGATTTTAAAAGAATCTAAAACCAAACCAAAACCAAATCTGAACCAAAACACTTGATTGCAGTTTTACCAAAACCAAAACATGATGATGAATTAGAGCCAAAACCAAAAGATGGGGTCTGCATACATCTATAAAAATAACCATGTATGGGTAGGAAAAACACAAACACATTAGGGTAAGAGTGAATGGGAAATCAGCTGGGATAAGACTAACTCCACCAAAAAATGGGATTACATTTTTTTTAGTTTGCCACTGTATGCCTTATTGCGACATATATCTATTTTTGCATTAATATGTGACAGAAATTTGTTACACAGGTTTATTGGGGTCATGGAGTTATACTTAAGGCTTTTTTCTTTCAGCCATCAGATAGGTGCATATGCAACATCCTTGTGACACAACACAACGTTTTATTTACTACAGTGACTGTTTTTACAATGCTAGGGAGGTTCTTATACAGCAAATCAGGGAGACTTTAATTTCTAAATTAGCATAATGCACTTCTGGCAGTTTCAATTTCAAGATGCAACTTTTGAAAAAAATATTCAAACTTTTAGGTGTTATCTATTATAATGGTCTTCATCTATTCATAATTTCCTATGTTATATTAAAAGTACACTGAATTAAACTAATGATGGATGTGGATAACAGCTAGTTCAAAGATTTATGGGGGTGTGATGTGTTGTTCCATAAAGACTGCCAGTAGATGGTTTTGACATCATAATATCTATATGATTGATTTTTCCTTCTGACACTTATATTATATGATTGGAATGTTTGTGCTTATATATATTCACTGCAATTAATGTTATTAATTTGTCTTTATGGTAATAACATTTTTAGTATAAATTAATTTTTATTACTATACTTTGGTTTGGAATGGGTATGATGCCCCTGTGGCTGATTAGCCGCCATTCATGACCCAATGCTGGCAGCCTGAATGGAGAAAACCCCAACAGGACAGGTAAGTACTATATCCCTACCCCTCTCCCCCACCCCTCTCCTGACCCCTAACCCTCCCTTCAGTGGTGACTAACCCTAACTTCCCCCCTAGTGCCTAACCCTAACCTCCCCCAGGGGTGTCTAACCCTAACCCTCCCCCCTAGGGGTGCCTAACCCTAACCCTCCCAAAAACCTAATCCTAACCCCGCTATGGTCCCTAAACCTAACCCTCACCCGCGCGGCTAACGCTAAGGCGCCCCAGATTTACCTCGTTTGGGCTGGCGTCCTTCCGCATTCCGGCGTCAGTATTTCAATGCCTATCTTAAGTCCCTTGTCGGGATTCGGATGTTGGGATTCTCATTACTACATCCCCTTTGGTTGTTGTGCTTAATGGAAACAGATTTAAAATAAATGTATTTGTACATGAAGCAGCAGAAATGGTTTTCTTTGTATAAATGATGGCCCTTTTTATATGTAACATATTGTTTATTATATTATGGAATCACCTGGGCAGAGCTGTGCAACAAGATCATTTTATTGTAGAGAATGTATCTATTGTTCTGTTGAAAGGAGTTAAATGGACAGAGCGGTGTAAAGATGACATATCACTTCCGCCCAAATGTACAATGACATTCTATTACTTTTGCCACACATTTGATGACGTATTTCCAATAGGGACATAGGTGTTCAATATATCTAATATATAACATAGCACTTTGAAATAAAAGAGACATTTCTGGAGCTCAAGAGGGAGAGAATAAATAAGTCAATAAATTGACATCACAGAGAATTTATCATGCTGACCTGTTGTATACTGTACTAGCAATCACTGGCTTGTACCTATTGCCTTACATACACAAACAAATATTTATTTCCAACACAGATTTCTACATTTAACTATCCTAATTAAATCCTGGTTCCATTGAAGGAATTGAACTTACAGTATGTGTTTGTCCACTTTTCAGGTGGGATTCTATGGTTACTATTTATCATTCAATACATCGCTCTCTTAATTTTCAAGTGAGAATATAAAATGCTGATTGTAAGAAGGAAACATGTTTCTGATTTAGTTTTATTGTTTTAATATGAAGTTCTAGACCAATGTGTCATGGAAGAATACTTTAATGCGACTCATTATGAACAACTGTAATTTTTTTGATTTATTTTCTATTTAGTTGATTTATTTTTTAGATGTGTCACAGCACAACCTCTAGGATTCTGAGAACTATGGGCCTGATTCTGAGTTTTCTGTAGTTGTGTCTAGATTGCTATGCTAATATCACTACAAAGTCCGTCCCTGGTGTACATCTGTGAGTCCGAATGTCCAAGGGCTGAGACACCCACTGTCAGCATCCATATCAGCTGAAATACAGCTTGGTGCATCTTTAAATAAACCATCGGTCACACCATAGAAACTTGACAGGTGCAGTTTCTCTGCCTGAGCATAACCTCTCATGTGAGTGACTAAGCATCTTTGCACTCAACTGCTTTCAGCAACATGAGTGGGATTCTCCCATACATGGGCGGTTTGACCATTATCTTCAGCGGGATCAATCCTGATGGGCTGATTAATCTGTGGGGCCACTTGTGATCTGTGGCCCCACCCCCCACCAAAATCACGTCACAGACTGTCCCTGTGTTTGCATGACCCGTCGGCTGCCTGTCACAGCTGTTAAAGCACCCAGGATTTAGTTTTAAGTCCCCATCCACCCAGGGAAAGTGCTGCTTAATCATACGCCATAAAAAAGCACCACAGAGGAGGAACAGGTCCATGGCCGGTGGCGGTAAGTCACGGAGGTGGAAGGGAGGGCCACCCTGCCTGCCTGCCTGCCAGCCCCAATTGTCTCCTCTCCACTCTGTCCCCTCCCCAGGTTGTGAAATTAACTGTAGATTCGTAGCCTGGAGAGGGGACAGACTTAAGAGGAAACAATCAGGGCTGTCTGTCTGGGAGACTCAGGGACCTGGTTAGTACTGTACAACTACTGTAGAGGGGAGGCCAGGAGAGGAGATAATCAGGGCTGGGAGGGAAGGGGAGTTCTTTTACATAGTTCCAGCCCTGGCTGACTGTCTCAGCACATTGGCTGGACAGCTGCCTGGTGCCGCTCTGTCTCACAGCCCTCCTCTCCACTGCTCTGTGCTATGTGTGACCAGGGAGGAGCCATCAATGCTGACTGAAAGGTGAGTGCCATTGGTAAGGAAGGAGCGTGGGATTTGGAGGGGGGCATCCATAAGTGGTGTAAGTACTGTCTGTGTCAGTAAGTGATGTCTGTGTCTGTAACTGGTGTAAGTACTGTCTGTGTCAGTAAGTGGTGTAAGTATTGTCTGTGTCAGTAAGTGGTGAAAGTACTGTCTGTGTCAGTAAGTGGTGTAAGTACTGTCTGTGTCAGTAAGTGGTGTCTGTGTCAGTAAGTGGTGTAAGTACTGTCTGTGTCAGTAAGTTATGTGTATGTGTAGTTGTTTCTGTGTCAGTAAGGTGTGGCTGTCAGTAATTGTGTCTGTGTCAGTCAGTGTCTTTATCAGTCAGTGTCTTTATCTGTGTCAGAAAGTGGTATCTGTCAGTAAGGGCACTGTGTGTGTATGCAGCTATAGGGACAGTGTGTGTGTGTATGCGGCTATGGGGGCCCTGTGTGTGTGTGTGGCTATGAGGGTAGTGTGTGTATGTGGCTATGGGGGCCCTGTGTATGCAGCTTTGAGGGCAGTGTATGTATCTGTGGCTATGGGGGCCCTGTGTGTGTGTGGCTATGACGGCCCTCTGTGTGTGGCTATGAGGGCATTTTGTGTCTATGCTGCTATGAGAGCAGTGTGTGTATCTGTGGCTATGGGGTCCCTGTGTGTCTGCGGCTATGAGGGCAGTGTGTATTCAGATATGTCAACCCTGTGTGTGTGTGGCTATGACGGCAGTGTGTGTATACGGCTATAGGCGCCATGTGTGTGTGTGCCTATGAGGGCCCTGTGTGTGTGTGGCTATGAGGGCATTTTATGTCTATGCAGATATGAGGGCCCTGTGTGTGTGTGGCTATGGGGGCAGTGTGTGTATCTGTGGCTATGGGGGACCTGTGTGTATGTGGCTATGAGGGAAGTGTGTGTGTGTGGCTATGAGGGCAGTGTGTGTGGCTATGAAGGCAGTGTGTGTGTGTGGCTATGGGTGCAGTATGTGTGCGGCTATGGGGGCAGTGTGTGTGTGTGTGTGTGTGCAGCTATGGGGGCAGTGTGTGTGTGTGTGCGGCTATGGGGCCATGTGTGTTTGTGGCTATGAGGGCATTTTGTTTGTGTGAGGCTATGAGGGCAGTGTATGTATCTGTGGCGATGGGGGCCCTATGTGTTTGTGGATATGAGGGCAGTGTGTGTATCTGTGGTTATGGGGGTCCAGTGTGTGTGTGTCTATGAGGGCCCTATGTGTGTGTGGCTATGAGGGCAGTGTGTGTGTGTGCGGCTATGAGGGCAGTGTGTGTGTGTGTGTGTGTGGTTATGGGGGTAGTGTGTGTGGCTATGAGGGCAGTGTGTGCAATTATGGGGGCAGTGTGTGTGCGGCTATGGGGCCCTGTGGGTGTGTGGCTATGAGGACAATTTGTGTGTACGTGGCTATGAGAGCAGTGTGTGTGTGGCTATGGGGCTGTGTGTGTATGAGGCATTAGAGCAGTGTGATTATCTAGCTATTAGGGCAGTGTGTGTGTGTGCGTGTGTGCAGCTATGGGGGCAGTGTGTATGTGGTTATGAGGGCCCTGTGTGTGTGCAGCTATAGGGATCCTGTGTGTATGTGGCTATGAGGGTAGTGTGTGTGTTGCTATGGGTGTCCTGTGTGTGTGCATCTATAATGGCAGTATGTGAGGGAGGCTATAATGACAGTGGCCCTGATTCAGAGCCGCTCGCTATTTGCGGTCATTCATTCTAAAACAAGTGGTGGCTATTCAATTGAACCGTTCACTAATTGCGGTCTGTTCATGCCTCTAAGTCTGAACGAGCGAGCAAAACTTGCGGTTGTAATTTTGAAAAATACGCCCCCTTGCTGCTCACACCATACGTCATGTCCGCTATTTATTAGATTAATCGAGTACATCGAACAGCGTATGAACTGCTCGCTATTCTTGTGGCTGGTTTTTTCAACCGCTATTTTGCGAGCAGTTCTGAGTAAAAAAAACCCAAGTGACGTGGTCAATGATGCTGCTGTATTAATTATGCACTCCCTTAAAACGCCTGCATTCGAATTCCACACCCCCGTTTTCAAGCACCTTTCCCTGTTACCACCCACATACGCCTCCTTCTGTAACTCAAAATAGCAGGTATTCGCTATATAGCGAACAAACGATTTTCGGCAGCACTGACTGGTTCGCGCATGCGAATTAAAATCCGTACACATGCGCAGATGTGCGAACATCGGTCAGAACGAACGAGTGGCCGCTTACGAGCGGCTCTGGATCAGGGCCAGTGTCTGTGTTTAAAATTGCATGCAGTTGAGGGAGTTGGGTCCCAAAGTGATATCTTTCTTACGCCTGATGAGGTCTAAATATGCCTCTGGATGGGGGGCAGGGGGCTATTCTGTACTAGTCTGGGGGGTGGGAGAATGATGATCTGTCTTTCTGAGAGGGGAGGGGTTATTCTGTACTAAGGGGACATGTTCTATCTGAGGGGGAGGGTGTAATTTTGGGAATGTAGTTAACGTCCCGATGATCGAGATGCCTGCTGCCAAAATTCCGGCACCGGAATCCCGATTACCAACGGAAGACCGGCACCAGAATCCCAACATGACTGGGGATGCCGATGCTGGAATCCCGGCAGCCGACATCCCAATTGTAAGGACACCGGGACAAGGTAAGTATCATCCATGATGCGGGAGGGTTTGGTTTAGGCTCCATAGGGGGACTTAGGGTTAGGCTGTGGGAGGGTGAAGGTTAGGGTCAGGCTCCAGGTAGGGGGGGTTAGGCTCAGGCATCACCAGGGGGAGGTTAGGGTTAGGCACTAATGGGGAGGATTAGGGTGTGGGGAACGTACAGTTTTTACTAGTGTACAAAAAGCAAGGGTTAGGGTTAGGGGGTAACTTGGACAGGGCAACAGTACTCACCGTTCCCATGTCTGGATTTGAACCATTGGGATTCTGCTTTCAGTGTACTGACAGCTAACATCCCATTCATCTGTATTTCATACTGATTCCCTATTTTGTGCTAAGGGGAGATGATGATCTGGGGGAGGGGAGATCTGCTATACTACGGGGAGATGACCTGTCTGTGGGAGGATCATCTGCTGTACTAGGGGGAGATGATATGTCTGTGGGTGGGGGATCTGTCTGTGGGGGAGGGTTATTTTGTTTGCTAAGGGATGATCTGTCTATGGGGAGTGGGGATAATCTGTGCTACAGGAACATGACATGAGAGAAAGGGGGCTAATCTGCGGTAGGGCAGGAGGATGCCACTGGGGAGGCACAGGATAATAGCACTGGGGAGATGCAGAATAATGGCGCTGGGGAGGCACAGGATGATGGTGCTAGGGAGGCACAGGATGATAGTGCTGGGGAGATGCAGAATGTACCAAATGAGCAAATATATTTTATTTAGATAACATTGTTTAATTTGGGAAACTCCCATTTTGTCTTGCCTCAAAACTTCTGATACTATGTATTATCTGGTTGAACCTCTGTTGCATGTTGATGACATTGGCTTTATTCCAACGCAAACAGGCGGCTTCCAGACCATGTGATCACCTGCATGAATAGTGACTACCGACTCAAAACACTACCTGTCATGGGAGGATCAATTTCTCCAGAGATTCCCCGCTGCAGAGAAATCATATAGGTAAGAAAATGCTCATTCACATGCTTGCTATGCTTAGGACTAGGAGCATGGGTATCAGCTCCTGGAGCGGTGGGCATGCCCCCAGCATGAAAAAAATGGGGGAGTGGCTTGTGGACATGGCATTTTACATTAGGACTCACCCATTGCAACTTGGCCTCACCCACTTTTTGGGGGCGTGCGCACATAGGGCCTCTTCCAGAGTTTTTTCCAGGGACACTTTAATTTCCCAATCCGCTCCTGCTCCCATATGATGCAACATTTCCATGTGTCTTTTTAGCCACCCACGTTACCACCCAGTTACAGTCCAGGAATGACCCTTACATTTCTGCTAAAGTACTTCTAAATTTGATCTGCAACTCTGTACAATCAAGATCAGGATGCATGTGCAGTATGATTCAGATGCATTCGGAGAAGAAAAAGCATTGTCACTCTACGTGACTATCGGCATGTGACTCTGAATCAAGCCCTGTATGTCAAAGTTAGCCCCTTGTAGAAAATGCTAACAATTGTAGTTCCACAGTTGAAATCCACAGCTTGCATATCCCAGAAATGAATCCCAGAAATCCTAAGCATTCTGTGTTAGTAATACGCTACAAAAAAGCTGATGCATACAGGTTACAAACTACTGAGGAAAATCCTTTGTCTGCGCTGTGTACTCATTGTATCATTCCTCCTTCTGAAATATTGCTGGAGAAGGAGACGACCAAAGAATATTTTTTTCAATTTAGCACAGGCTGGAGTTAACTGCGGGGTAATGTCTGGGTCTTATACTAATACCAAGACCCACCATTTTCTTTTACATTGTATTCCATGAATCAACTGAGAATCACACAGTTGAATTGCAAGAGACAACTTCACACAGTATGTCCACCGGCGGGTATTGGTAAAATATTACCCAAGGCGTAACTCCCTTTATACCATATCATATCAAGTATCAGATGTTTTTTTCACTTGCTAAACTATACAGTATATTATTTCTTTCTTCTCAATACCAATACAATACATAACAAATGTAACATTTGGAGAACTTTCTACAGGGTTTCATTAATTTTACATATTATATTTGTATCATTTACATCTTTCACTTCAGCCAATATTTAAAATAGTCATTATCACTTGTTTATTTATACCAGCCTATCAATTCACCAGGGTCCTGGGGCGACCCGTTGGGGTGGAGGGGGGAGGAGCAATTAAGAAAACTGGATAATTTAGAAAATCTACTATGTTTTTCCCACCCAATCAACTTGGTGGATCAGATTTTTAAAAAAATAAATAAAAGGGGCATGGAGGAAATGCTGTCTGTGGCCATAACAAATTCTGGACATTTTTAGGACTCATCAAGCGCATGTAGAAGACGTAATTGGCTGTGGCAGTGTGACTGCCAACATGGCATATCTAGGAAACAAGAGTGGCACTGCAGTGGCAGACAGGATGGCAGTTTAACTTTAAAAATATTTGTCGTTTATGCAAAAAGATATTCAGCAATGCCCCAAACAGCACACAGTACTTATATGGATACACTGGGGTACGGCCTGTAGCATTACAGAACTTATATGGATACACTGGGGTAAGGCCTGCAGCATCACAATACTTGTGTATTAGAAAAACAAACTTGGGTATGGTCTGCAGCATCACAGTACTAATATGGATACACTAGAGTACGGCCTGCAGCATCACAGCACTTGTGTGTTAGGTATAAAAATTGGGGTACGGTCTGCAGCATCACTGTACTTGTATGGATACACTGGGGAATGGCATTCAACATTATAGTACTTATATGGATACCCTGGGGTACAGCATGCAGCATCACAATACTTGTGTATTAGGGATACACACTGGGGTATGGTCTGCAGCATCACAGCACTTGTATGGATACACTGGGGTATGGTCTGCAGCATCACAGTACTAATATGTATTCACTGGAGTACATCCTGCAGTGCCACAGTACTTGTGTGTTAGGGATACAACCTAGGGTATGGTCTGCAGCATCACTGTACTCGTATGGATAAACTGAGGTACAGCCTGCATCATCATAGTACTTATATGGATAAACTGGGTTATGGCCTGCAGTGTCACAGTACTTGTGTGTTAGGGATACACACTGTGGTACGGCTGAATGGATACACTGAGATATGGCCCGCAGCATCATAATAGTTGTGTGTCAGGGATACATACATGGGTATGGTCTTCAGTGTCACAATACTTGTATGGATACAGTGGGGTACGGCCTGCATTGTCACAGAACTTATATGGATAAACTGGGGTTTGGCCTGCAGCATCATAGTACTTGTGTGTAATGGATACACACTGGCATATGATCCGTAGTGTCACAGTACTTGTATGGATACACTGGGGTACAGCCTGCAGCATCACAATACTTATATGGATACACTAGGGGAAAGCACAAAAAACAACAAGTAGTTTTAATTTTCTGATAACTTTTTAAAAATTTTTTAAAACTTTTCTTGACTTTTTTAAAGTTTTTTTTCTTACTTTTTACATTTTTCCTCTTACTTTTTTTACATTATTTAAAAAAAAATTCTACTTTTTTACTTTATTTTTTTTAACACTGGAGCAGATGGGCACCGGACAGGTGCATTGGCAGCACTGGAGCAGATGGACTCTGGACAGGTGTGTCAGCAGCATTGAAGCAGATGGATGCTGGACAGGTGCGCCGGCAGCATTGGGGCAGATGGACACCAGACAGGTGTGTCGGCAACACTGGAGTGGATGGACACTGGACAGGACCATCGGCAGAACTGGAGTGGATGGATACTGGACAGGTGCATCAGCAGCACAGGAGTGGATGGACACATCACAGTACTGAGCACAGGAGCAGCCACTGAAGTGTATGGAAGGAGCACAGCCCAGCCCAGCCCCTGAACAGACACACCACATCCCCTGGATGTGCTCAGCATAGCCCCTGAACAGACAGCACAGCCCCTGGATGGACAGCACAGCCCCTGGATGGACTCAACACACAGCCCCTGGATGGACAGTACAGCCCCTGGACAGACAATCACAGCCCCTGGATGAACATCATAGCCCCTGGATTGCCCAGCCCCTGGAAGGACTCAGCTCAGCCCACAACTTAGCCACACAGCAGAGTACAGCACAGCTGGAGTGCAGCAATTGGCACCGATTACCACAGGGAGGGACTTATATGCAATCCAAAACCTGTGAGAATCCATAACTGGGTACTGGATTGATGATGTTGTGCCTTGTTTTCGTAACCCAGTAAGGTGGGAAGACCTGAGCCTGACTCGGATCTGGTTCATATCTGCAATGTTTGGATGGGTCCAGATCTCAGAGAACCAGACCTGGGCATCTCTAGTATAATTTTCAAAAGTAGTCATTACTCCCTCATAATCTTGGAGACAAAGGCAAAACTTGATATGTCAAAATATGTTTTAGAATTTGAGTGTACATATGAAATTTATAATTGAAAATATTACTAGAAATTATGGTTCTCAGGAGAAATGCTTCTAGTAGCATAATCCTATTGGACTTTACTAAATAACCAATGAGATTCATAGCAATCCTTTCAAAAAACCCTTTATAATCAGGAACTGTACTAACAGATTCCAAAAATGGCACATAAGAGTCAACATTTGGATTTCAAGGAAGGAGTCACAATATTTTTGTATATTTCTATATACACCAGGCCAGAAAAACCCAACATAATCAATTCCAGGATCTGGGTTACTATGCAAATGCCTGCACAACTCATGTTTGTGGGCCGAATGCAGTAAAGGCTTGGGGTACCACTAACTTTCTATTCTTTAGTTCTTTCCCATATGGATTAACTCTTTTTAAACTTCTGTAAATTGAGGTTATCCATTAATATAAACCCTAGCCCTCTGTAAGGTGGGACCTCTGCACATGCATGTGTTAAAATTGTCTGCTACATAAAGACATACAGAAATACTGGCTTGTTAAAAAAAAAAACATATTTTGGTAATTTGAAAAGAACATCCATGGTCACGGATTCCCAATACTGGATGTATTTACATCTTTTAATGTTGCAAAACGAGAGCTTTATAATGTACTAAATTGTTTCAGGAATCATTATATGGTATGAGTTACTACTTGAATGTTTTATATGGTTGCATATGTATCATAGTGCTATTCAAATATAGAGACACATGATAGCTCCCACTGCACAATTATCTGTTACATTGAACTTACCTTTACATAATTTGTTTAAGCCATAAACTAGACATTCTAGCTTTTATGGATGTATTTTAAGTCAGATAGATATGGAGTGATGTCTTTGTTAGTCCAGATGAGTGCCGCCATTGGGGATATATATATATATAATTAAATTGTTGATCAATTGCTAAATATTTAGACAGTGTTTCATTATTCTATTACATTTTTAATGTGTTCGAATTGTCAATTAAAACCTGTAGGATGGACATGTCCAACATTCCATGTTATTCTCTGCTGTTACACATCAATGATTTAAGGGCAAAGAGTCCTCAGCAGTCACCCCTATTTTTTTCCCTTGAAATAACAATGGATTGGTGACTACCAGAAACCCTACCACACTAATCATTCAGGGGGTGGCTCCTTCCTTTGCCACAGCTCCCAGAAGAGCAGAAAGCCTGTTCCTTCAATTACAACCAGTATTATGGTCCAAACTAGAGCTACTTCATGAAAAACAGAAAATTAGGGTGTGAGAATCTACCAGAACCATGGGATAAAGTCCACATGTACACTTATAACTCCAATATAAGTTCCTTTAAATTTCAATCCATGAATGTTACTAGACTACCATACTCTAAAAAGACCCCAGCTTGACAGCCGTCAACTATTGTTTTCTGTCTCTAAGTTGGTCTTAAAAACTCATACTATTACCGCACTAAATATACAAATCACCTAGCCTCAAACACAGGAATACCTTTGTGACTGACGCTGGAAAAGTAACTTCGCCTACAGTACATACTGTAGAAAGAATTATTGAATTGCACATTGCAGTTTTTCCTTGGAGAGCTAATATCATGGAATATAGTTTAGAAAACCTAACTGCCTAGCAACCTATCTTAATGTTAACCACTCATTGATGGTAAAGTATATTCAATCTGTGACTACAATTTCCAATTTATGATTAATTCATGCTGCAGCACTAATGAACCTTGTGATAGTGGGCATCTGACTATTGTTGCTTATTTAAACATTCTTGACTATTAAATTTGTTATGTAATGTTAATAAATAATGAATTTTTAATACTTACTCCTAACTGCTGAATATAGCTCTGAAATTACAGTATAAGAGTTGCATATTCTGTTGTTGCTGAGCTGTTTATATTATTTAGGTTTTTAGAGAGAGAGCTGTGACAATCAGTCAAGTGCACCTACTTCTATTTTTTCTGACATGGTCTTGACTGAACAAACAGGATGGGCAAATGAGGAGTCTCATCTGGCTGCACTAGGTAAGTGCAGAAACAGGTAAGTGACCCAGTAGCTGCAGCAAACAATGAGGTTTATGACAGTTACTTTTTAATAAGACTTCACCATTTGGTGTCCGCATCCTGTCATTATTTTAATATTTTCTTTACAGTGGAACTACAGGTGCCAGCAAATATTGTTCCACATGCCAGGACAGGCTTGCTAGAACAAGAACAATATTGTTTTGTATTTTTTACAACATTTGCCCCACATCCACACACACCAGGGATGTGGAAAATGTCCTGGGCATTCAACCAAGGGCTGGTGGTTTATTGGGAGGGGGAACCCCATTTTATTTTTTGGAGTCCCCACTTTCCATGGAATTCCAGCCCTGGGCTGAATAGTTTGGGACTAGTTAATGTGATGGCAGTGGGACCCCATGCTGTTGTTTCCCCATTCTATGGTGTTACCCCCAGTTGGTTCAGCAGTGCAGTTCATACTGATCTGTGCAGGCCTTTGGGCAAACACACCATTCACACTCAGGTCTATTTATTGCTTCTATTATAATGCATTTTTTTCAGTTTTAACATCATGATTCTTAATAAATTTTGGATTCTTATTGATGTCTATGTAAGGATATGATGTTTAGTCTGATAGTCTAATCCCATCTATTGCTTTCTAAAGGCAAGTTTTACATGAAATTTCCTTGTGTCTTTAGTGAATTTCCGATTTGTAAAATTGATATTACATCTCAGAAAAAAACACCAAATAAACCAAAATTGACCTTTAATAATGGAAGAGGTCGTACATGGGAAATTGCAGAAAACTCATGAGTGAATTGACCAAGCACTTCTGCCCATGTCTAGCAAGACCCTTAATAACAAAAATATTTTATGGTCTGAACTTTCTTTGCCTCTATGGGTGGTATATGGAATATTAGCTATTTTCCTTCTTTTGGCTAAATCGCCACATTCATCAACACTGGCATTTCCAGTCATATCATCACCAGCTTATGTTTTTTCTTACAGTGAGTAATATTTGTGTAATTTTGGAGCGACCTCTCTGTAACTTTCCTCTTTACATATGAACTTTTCCACTAGTAGAAGACATTGAATAATCATTAGTGCCAGTGCTAGTAGGATAATCATCGTGACCCATATACTGATCCATGATAATCAGATTTTACAATTACAACAGATACACAATAAGAAACATACAGTGAGATAGGGAAAAAGGAACTTAATCTTTGCATTAAAAAAAAATAAAATGTATACAGATAATTAAATTTAAAAAAGTGTAATTTAAAAATTTTTTTTTTGAATTTGGGTTATTCCTTTGCTGCTGTTATAAAATATGTTTTATTGGACCTCACACATGATACATAGTTTTAATACCACTTCATAATAGAAATATATCTTGTACAAATGGAAATAAAAACAAACTTTATTATTATCATGCTCACTGCCAAATACCAGTGAAGTACCCCAAATATTTGCAGCTTCCTGGGTAAATACTAGTAGTCTGCACACCTTGTAAGTAAAACAAGTTTAGGTGTCTTATTAAGCAGCATGGAAAGACTTAAATTTTGGGGGATGATAAATTCACTGCCAAATAACCCCAAATGTTTTCAGACTGATACTGTAGGTAAACTGTGATACTAATAGCCCACAGATAACTAGATTATCAGATAATAATTACAAGTGATCATAACCAATTATTTGACTTTGACAAGCTTCACAATAACCTGCATAGCCCTGTCATGTCTACCTATGGGAAAAAAAAACAGAGGTAGTCTCATTACTTTCCAATCAGCCCTCATGTGTATATCTATCTATCTATATATATTTATATATATATATATATATTTATATATATATATATATACTATATATTTATATATATATATATATATATATATACTGTATATATATATATATATATATATATACACTGTGTATATATATATATATATATATTTATATAGTATATATATATATATATATATATATTAATATTAGGGATGTGCAGGCTCGGATTTACTCGGATTTACTCGGATCTCAAAACAGCATTTTATTGGCTATCGCCTATCATGTGTTTTGGATAGTCAATATAATAAATCCGAACTTGCGTTAAAGTGGCGATAAGAACTGAGTAAATCTGAGTAAATCCAAGCCTGCACCTCCCTACTTAATATATATATATATATATATATATATATAGGTAAATGGCCCAGTTGTCATACCGACATAGTGAAGACTGCACGGACACATTAGTATATACACCAAAAATACAGTGCAGTCTGTGTTTAATTTTAATTTTCTTCCCACTGTGTGGTTAAGCAAAATGGGTACCTACCAAAATAGTATGGCAGGTGGTAAAGTCCGCACACCTGAAACAACCCTGCTTGCGACCAGAGAGCCAATGTATAGGTACTATACCGCAGAAGGTTGGCACATCAATAAAAGTGTCATAGATTGGACCCACTGCGATATGCCATCAAAGGTGGAATAAGAGGTGATAATAGGCCAATGTTTTCTAATTTCCTTGCTAGTAGCACTAGCAGCCACATCATACGTAGATGCATATATAAGTCTGGACGTTTCGACTACCTTTTTAGTGGTTATTTGTAAATGTCTCTGTCATGCTTTAGCAAGGCATCTATCAACAGTTCTTGGTACATATCCTCTGCTAGAAAGCGAGCACGCATCTCCAACAGCTGTGTCTCGGCCAAGTCTTGAGAAGTGTTATTTCTCAAAACCCTTATGAATTGCGATATCATCAAGGACTCCTTTAGGCTGCTCGCATGGTGGCTTGTTGAATGAAGTAGCATATTGCAGTCAGTGGCCTTTCAATAAAGGGTGGAACTTAGACTGGATCCATTTTGTGAGATTGTTTCATCTAAAAAAATTAATTGTTTATCTATGTTAGCGGTAAATCATATGGGACTCTCTATCGCATTAAGGATCTTGACATCTCAAAAAATTCACCATCCGTACCCCTCTAGAACAAAAAAAAGTAGTCGATGTACTTTTTGTAATATACAATTTTGTCATCAAATTGGCCCAATAGGTATTGCAGTTTGTGGTGATACATATACAGATTTGCATATGATGGGGCCAAATTGGACCTCATCACTGTGCCTGCTATCTGCATATAGTATTCACTACCATAGAAATTTTTTTATAGCTGAGGGCTCAATTCAGAACTGCTCACTAGATGCATTCGCACGCACCCAGCATATGCAAATCCAGCAAAGGCAGGCGATTGCAAGGCAATAGCATGTACACTAGGTCTTGTCGTGTGATTGCAGTGTGTATGCAGACACCCACTAGCATATCTTAAGATGCCCACTTATGCACATCATCTCCAGGAAGTGTATACAGACATCGGTAACCTTGAGTACCATCAGATGTGATTGCAGCAATTGTGGTTGATGATACCCTGCTGCAAGCACTGTGAGTGCTTCAGTGTGAAATTCAACCAAGTGATGTATACTATGACACTCTGTAATAATTATGCAAACCTCTGAAAAGGAGTTGAAATGCTCAGACATTCCTGCGTTTGCACCACCACTTTCCTGTTTCCATCGACCAACCCCTGTTACCACCCACAAATGGTTTTTCCTGTCACTCAGTCTAGCAAACTGTCTATTTGCAGCAAGCAAACGCTTCCTGATTGCCTGGACTAGGTCACGCATGTACACTGCGATAGGTACACATGCGCACATTGCAAATCATCGGCAGCTGCAAGCGAACGCAGCCTAGTGAGTAGGTCTGAAATGAGCCCTGAGTACCAACTCAATTACTTCACACTGAAAATCAATAGGAGGGCCTACATGAGTGCCAGCGCTAAGGGAAGTTTTAACTGCCTACAATCCCTCGCTGTGGGTATCACAGTGCACAATGATGCCACACCCGTTGTGGCTAACCACATGTCATCAGTGAGGTCACTTAATGACAAGATGTTCTCCAAAAATGATAATATATATATATATATATATATATAAAATATCATACAAACTCGGCACTCACATGCTTTTCAAACTGCAACTCCTTTAAACATAGGGAATGTTGGTTCCAAAATATTGCAATAATTTGTTAAGCTGACCACCGCTTCATGGACGTTCCCATCTGGCCAGTCCCTACACTGATTCTCAGATAAATAAACTTGATCTGCCACCTTTGGCTCAAGCTTGCATACATTTTAAACATGAAACTGGGTCCTGCCTTAAAGAGACAGGATCACACCCAGGGCTATCAGTTAATAAGCACCTGGAAAAAGAAAAAAAGTTTGTCTTACATTTGAAAAACAGGGTGCCCTAGCAAGTGTGACCACAAAATTTAAATAAACGACAGGCTTAATCCACAGCACTCAACCATCTGGGGTGCCCTTGGCATGTGACCACACCATCTACATAAAAATATCATACAAACTCTGCACTCACATGCTTTTCAAACTGCAATTCCTTTAAACATAGGGAATGTTGGTTCCAAAATATTGCAATAATTTGTTAAGCTGACCACCGCTTCACGGTCATTCCCATCTGGCCAGTCCCTACATTGATTCTCAGATAAATAAACTTGATCTGCCACCTTTGGCTCAAGCTTGGCAGATCAAGTTTATTTATCTGAGAATCAGTGTAGGGACTGGCCAGTTGGGAACGTCCGTGAAGCGGTGGTCAGCTTAACAAATTATTGCAATATTTTGGAACCAACATTCCCTATGGTTAAAAGAAGTTGCAGTTTGAAAAGCATGTGAGTGCCAAGTTTGTATGATATTTTTTATGTAGATGGTGTGGTCACATGCCAAGGGCACCCCAGAGGGTTGAGTGCCATGGATTAAGCCTGTCATATATATATAATATATATATATATATATATATATAAATATACAGAATATTAGGCTCAGCACTCCTGTTGTCTATAGCTTCACAGCCTGCATTCCCTTGGTATGGTAAGCATATACATGACTGAACTGTCCAGCCAGGGAAATCGCAACACGGCACTGCAGTATGGTTCTTAGCAAGATTAGTTACTTCAACATTTCAGTTCAACCATGTCCCATCATCAGGAAGAAATAAAAAAAGAACAAACATGCAGATTAGCTTATATCCCTCATCTCAGACAACACAGTGAACGATGTGGCCACACCGGGTGCACAAAACTGGGGGGTGTGGCACTTTCTGATGACATCATTTACCCTGTCCCCGATGGTTGTGATGGCAACCTGAGATGCTACCCCAGCTGCAGGCTACATAAAAACTGTGTGTAACAATCAAGGCCAAATTAAAGCTAGTGGGGGCCCTGGGGCAACTAAGTTGTGGGGGCCCCCACCAAGCCACATGGAGCCTGCCCTCCCTCCCCTGCCACATGGAGCCTACCCCCACCCTCCCTGATTACTTACCTTCTGGCTCTGTGTTGTGAATGCAGCAGCACAGTCAGCGCTGCTGCATAGAGCGCAGAGCGGCTACTGAGGCCCGACATCAATAATCAGCATCACATACATAATGTGTCACGCGTTGCTGATGAGGGGACTTGGGAGCTGCTCTGCGCTCTATGTGACAGTGCTGACTGTGCTGTTGCATTCAGAGCACAGATCAGCGGTCAGCCCCCATCCGGGAACAGGGTCCACTGGACACCTGCTCCCCACAG
The DNA here is from genome assembly GCA_031769625.1 of Taudactylus pleione. Lineage (NCBI taxonomy): Eukaryota > Metazoa > Chordata > Amphibia > Anura > Myobatrachidae > Taudactylus > Taudactylus pleione. The sequence continues at coordinate 19,609,948 of JAUIMM010000295.1, forward strand.
GGTCACCCTGACCCTTTGTAGGCAGGGGCAAGTACAGGATTTTCTGGGGGGTTACTTACATTATATATATATTCTTTTATTCTATTATTTTTGTTTATTTATGTATGCACATGTGTATTACACACACAATCTTATATATATATATATATATATATATATTGTAGCAAACATATAATATATATAAAATACACACATATACAGTATACACACACATACATACACACTAACACATATACACACATGTACAGTATACACACATAAACACATACATACACACATATACAGTATACAAACATATGCAGTATACACACACATAAAGACATACAGGCACACTAACATACACAAAGCAGTATACACAAACACTAACTAAAGATGTACGCCGACCCCTGTGTTTTGGTTTTGGTTTTGGATCTCGATCTAACCTGGTTTTGGATCTGGATCGGTTTTGCCAAAACCTCACCTCTGTGTTTTGTTTTCGTGTTTTGGTTTTGGTTTTGGATCTGGATTTTTTCTTAAAAAATAAAAAAACAGCTAAAATCACATAAAATGGTCCTTTTTTGTTCCTACAGTATTAATAACCTCAATACCATTTATTTCCACTCATTTGCAGTCAATTTTGAATACCTTACAGCCCACAAGGGGATCAGGAAGTGTGCTTTCCAAAAATAAATAAACAAATGACTTAAATAATGCTGTGCAAATCTTCTATAAACTGGCATTTCCGAACCTGTAGAGGGACATAAAAATACATAGTTAGTTCAAACTGCCATTGTTCCCACTGTTCACTTAACCATATGAGATATATTGTGAACAAGCGGAACTGAGCAGCAAATGCAACATTTCTGACCTAAGGTTTAAGTATTACGTTGTGCGGCTGCACCATGCCTGCTTGCTGGCATTTTTTTTCATCCCAGAAGGGGACCAGGAAGTGTGCTTTCCAAAAATAAATCTGTTCTGTAACAGAATTTTTCCAACCTGTAAAGGGACATTAAAAAGAACAGAGTTAGTTAGTGGCCTTCAAATTGCCATTGTTCACGCTGTCACCTTATTCTTTGACTGGAGCAACCATGGTGACTAAATTAGTGTCATAACTTGAGGAGGCTGCAAACTGGGTGTCATGTTATGAGTTGGCCATATGGAGTATGTTACTGTTAAGGAATCAGGCTGATTATATCAGTGGACACATTAATTACAGTTTTTGTTATTCTGGGTTTCCATCTCCTGAAGGGTGTTTACCAATAGACAGAGACTACCTACCTATCAGTTCAGGCATAGACAGTTCCTGAGGAACAGAGCTCTGTTCTCTGGATGGAAGCCAAATAGGTGGGAGCCCCTGTTCCAAGTCCAACATTTGAAGCTTTTATTCTCTCCACATCATCTATGATAGAAGAAAAAAAATATTATTGGGGACATCTAGTTCCTCTTTCTGTACCCTGCTTACCATAAGTCCAGCATGGATGGTTTGTAAGAAGGCCTAGCAACAGATGGAGATGGTCATTATCAAGACCTGGTCCCCCAAGTGGGTGTAGTCTGGGAGGTATTGGTTGGCATGCAGGCAGCGGAATAACAAAGGCCTCCATGTTGTCTGTGCTTACTACTCCGTATTTCAGTTTGCCATTCAGGTAGGAATAAACTAGTGGGCTACAGAACACAGTGACAGAATCACTGATGTCTTAGTGCATTCAGGACAAATACGATCAATGAATTCCCAGACAGAATCCGGACAGATGAATCCTTTGCTTGTAAAATAATCTTTGGCTATCTATAACACCCACATTTGCCAGGAATTACCAGACACTTTGAAGGCTGTAACTTTTAACTGCTTTATAGAAAACATGTAAATGAAACCTTTCAATACTGCAGAACATGATGGAGAAATCCCTTGAAGTTCAGCACCTAGAGCATCTTTTTTCATGTTCTCTGAGGCCTTTCCTGACTGTGAAGAAAGATTCTCCATACTGTAGTCTTCCATTGTGACTTTTTAATGGTGATTTCAATGTTATCCACTGGTTGAGATCCATCTCATCTGAGGGTTATGTTTTCCCCATGCAAATGAGATAATTCACATCCAGAAGGTGACTCTTATGTTTAGCTATGGTGTCAGTCTCTCTTTGGCAGAATTAGGCTTTAGTTTTTTACAAATATTATAAATATAGGCTTTAGTTTTTTACAGCATATAACTTTATAAGCTGTTAGGATAATATTTCTGCTATGTTTAAGATTAAAACAAAATAAACATTTTGTAACCCAATAACTTAAAAAAAAAGTTTTTTTAATTGCAATATTAATGCAGCCCCTTGCAAGACAGCAGCACAGCACCCCTGCACAGCTATGCCGATTACAGGTGTGGCTGACACGCACATAAAAAAAAATGTTTATTATTTTGGGCAGCAGCCCCTTGACAGACAGGAGAACAGCACCCCTGTACAGCTATGCCGATGACAGTGACAGCCAGGTGTAAAATTGATAAAAAATTAGTTAAAGAACAGTTAATTGGTTTGCAGCCCCTGGCTGTTAAATTGATAATAAATTAATTAAAAAACAATTCATTTGTTGCAGCGCCTGGCTGTTAAATTGATAATAAATTAATTAAAAACAATTAATTGGTTTGCAGCCCCTGGCAATTAAAATGATAATAAATTAATTAAAAAACAATTCATTGGTTGCAGACCCTGGCTGTTAAATTGATCATTAATTATTTACAAAACAATTCATTGGTTGCAGCCAATGGTTGTTAAATTGATAATAAATTAATTTAAAAACAATTCATTGGTTGAAGTCCCTGGCTGTTAAATTGCTCATAAATTAAGTTAAAAACAATTCATTGGTCACAGCCCTGGGCTGTTAAATTGATAATAAATTAATTAAAAAACAATTCATTGGTTGCAACCCCTGGCTATTAAATTGATAATAAATTAATTAAAAAACAATTCATTGGTTGCAGACCCTGGCTATTAAATTGATAATAAATTAATTTTAAAAAAATTCAGTGGTTGCAGCCCATGGCTGTTAAATTGATAATAAATTAATTAAAAAACAATTCATTGGTTGCAGTCCCTGGCTGTTAAATTGGTCATAAACTAATGAAAAAACAATTCATTGGTTGAAGTCCCTGGCTGTTAAATTGATCATAAATTATGTTAAAAAAATTCATTGGTCGCAGCCCCGGGCTGTTAAATTGATCATAAATTAATTTAAAAACAATTCACTGGTTGCAGCCCCTGGCTGTTGAATTGATAATAAATTATTTAAAAAACAATTCATTGGTTGCAGCCCCTGGCTGTTAAATTGATAATAAATTAATTAAAAAACAATTCATTGGTTGCAGCCCCTGGCTATTACATTGATAATAAATTAATTAAAAAACAATTCATTGGTTGCAGCACCTGGCAGTTAAATTGATCATAAATTAATTTTAAAAAATCATTGGTTCCTAAAACAACCATAAATTTAATTTAAAATGTCAGGCAGCAATGCCCCAATCAGCACGTAATTTAATGGAAGTAGGTGCAAGATGGAATAGTCCTTGGGCCCTCCCACCCACCCTTATGTTGTATACGCAACAGGACAGTTTAACAAATCAATCATTTCAGCTACAAGGACTGCCAATTGTAGCTGAAATTATTTGTTTATTTTGACCCCCATAAAATAAATTGCCAATGTGCTTTGGACATGGAAAAGAAAATAATCCCTTACACAAACTGGCTTTACATTACAAGTTGTCATCATCCTCATCCTCACCATCAGTCTATACATCCTCTTCTGCACACAATATCAATTCATCCCAGCTGGATTCCACCATATGCACCTCTGTAATTTTTTTATGTAATTGTTGGTCGAGGTCTTCCTCGTGGAATTTGTAATTAATTTTAATGAACATCATCTTTTCCACATTTTGAGGAAGTAACCTCCTACGACGGTCACTGACAAGGTTGCCAGCTGCACTGAAAACTCTTTCAGAGTACACACTGGAGGTTGGGCAATGTAAGTAATGCAAAGCCAGTTTGTGTATGGGACTCCAAATGGCCTCTTTTTTCTGCCAGTACTGAAAGGGACTGTCTGACATATCTATTAGGCTGTTATCTCTGAAATAGCCCTCAACCATTCTCTGAATGGAGACCGTATTACACATAGTCACGGTAGAAGACATGTCACTAGTAGGCAGTTCTCTCAGGCCTGACCAGATGTCATTTTTTGGTGACTGATCTGCATGACCAGCAGGCATTCTGTAAGGAAAATGTAGTTTTTTCCTGGCAGCTGTTGAAACTGAAGGAGGAGATGAAGGCATTTCACATGCAGCTGCAGCTGACAATTTTTTGACCAACAGCTCTTTGCATAGTTTTAGATTTTGGTCTTTTGGAATAAAACTCAAAAGGTAGGACTTAAACCTAGGATCCAGAATAGTGGTCAAAATAAATTTTTCAGACTTCAATAGATTGATAACTCTTGGATCCTGGTGAAGTGAATCAAGGGCTTGATCCACAAGTCCGACATACTTTGTGTTATTGCTCCATTTCAGCTCCTCCTTCAGTTTCTCCAGCTGTTTTTGCAAAAGTCTGATGAGGGGAATGACCTGACTCAAGCTGGCAGTGTCTGAACTAACTTCATGTGTGGAAAGTCCAAAGGGTTTGAGAACCTTGCACAACATGGAAATTATTCTCCACTGCGCTTGAGTAAGGTGCCTTCCCCTTCCACGGCGTATGTCATAGTCCGCTATATAGGCCTGGATGGCCTTTTGCTGTTCCTCCATCCACTGAAGCATATAGAGGGTAGAATTCCACCTACTTACTACCTCTTGCTTCAGCTGATGGAAGGGAAAATGTAACTGTTTCTGCTGGTCATGCAATCTTCGACAAGCGGTCGCCGAGTGTCTAAAATGTCTGTATATTTTGCGTGCCACAGAGAGCATCGCCTGCACGCCCCTGTCATTTTAAAAAAAATGTTGTACCACCAAATTAATTGTGTGAGCAAAACATGTGATATGTTGGAATTCGCCCAGATGTAATGCTCTCACAATATTGGTGGCATTGTCCGAAATCACAAATCCCGAGTAGAGTCCAAGTGGGGTAAGCCATTTAGCAATGATTTCCTTGGTTTTCAGCCATATGCCTCTTAGTGAAACCAGTTATACAAAGAGTAGCCTGCCTCTGTATCAGCTGTCTTTTAGGAGATGTTGCTGCTGTTGCTTTTGTAGGCAATACACCTACCCAGTTGGCTGTCACAGTCAAGTAATCCTTAGTTTGCCCTGTCCCACTTGTCCACATATCAGTGGTCAAGTGGACAGTGGGTACAATGGCATTTCTGAGGACATTAATAAGGTTTTCTTTAATGTCCTTGTACAGATTTGGAATTGCTTTTCTAGCGAAGTGGAATCCAGAAGGGATCTGGTAGCAAGGACACAGAACCTGAATTAACTGTTGAAAACCCACTGCAGTAATGGCGGATACTGGATGCACATCTAATACCAGCATAGCTTTTATGGCGTCAGTAATCCGCTGTGCAACTGTGTGATTACTGTCATACTTGTTTGCCCTTGCAAATGATTGTTTAACAGTTAATTGCTTTTTGGAGGATACGCTACAAGTAGTCTTACTCCTGGTCACCTTCGTGACAGCAACAGCAGCTGCAACAGGCATAGTCATCAAGGATCCTTCTGAGGAATCACAGATAGGAGAGGAGTCAATCATGTTTGGAATACCAACATTGGATGCAGCAGGACTACTCCCGAAGATGAATGAGGATGTTGATGATGCAGGTGTTGGTGTTGGAGATCGAAGGCACTTGGATTTCACAGAGAGGGAGCAGGTAGGTGACACCGGGCTCGTTACGTTTTGAGTTTTGGAACTTGGCAACGTACACTTTGATATTTAATGAATGCGCTCCAAGTGATGTAACAAGGAGGAGGTTCCTAGATGGTTTAGGTCCCTCCCTCTACTCACTCTTGCATGGCAACGGGCACATATGGCTTGACAACTGTTGTCCAGATCAGGATAGAAATAATTCCACATGTGAGAAGTAGATTTTTTTTGTCTTTTGTCCCGGCATGACAACAATGGACTTTGGCTTTTTCAAACCATGGGCAACAGCTGTTGCCTTACTTACAAAAAGGACATCCTCAGCATCAACATCCTCATCACCAACACCAACATCTTCATCATCAACATCTTCATCATCCTTAGCGCCTTAATCCACCAAAATATCCTTCTCCTCCATGTGCAATTCCTCAGAAGCATCCTCAATGACTATGTGTGTAATATGTTGACTGCCCTTCCCCACATTTACAAAGGGCACACAAATGTTGGAACTTGGAGGATCCTCCAGTACACTAGTATTTAGGTCGGGCTCACACATGGCAACCACAGACACACTTGCACTCTCCTCGGGGGGATTTGTAATTTTGATTTCTCAGGGCACAAAGTTGGTTTTTCCGGAGCTGTCTTAATAACTTTCACATTTTTAATTGGACCACCACCACTACTACTACAAGCAGAAGGGCTATCAGAATCAGCAGTCTTCTTCATAAAGTAAGAAGGCCAAGGCCCTATCCTTTCCTTGCCATTTCGTGTAGTGAATGGCATATTGAAAATTTTTTGTTTATCTAAAGTCAAATATCCTTTTTTTTCTTAATTTCAGTAAAACCTGCTTTACCATATCGATGGCATGACTTAAGCCCTGGGGCATGGGCCTTCCTAGAGGTCGAGGAAGTTGACAGCCTTGCACTGCTGGCGGCAGCTACAACATGTGGTTCTTGGCCTTGCTCTCCTGTCATGTGACAGCCCTCCATATTTTTTCTGTAGTCTAGAAGCAGTGTCACAATCACTACCCACACAAACAAGAAAAAAATATGACACTTTTATTGTATTTTTTTAAGAACGATTGGAGTCTGTCTGTCAAAAAATATGACACTTTAATTGTATTTTATTTAAGAACGATTGGAGTCTGTCAGCACAAGGTTGCAACTTGCATTACTTTCTGGATCTTGTCCACTACTACGGTTAAGCTGAAAACACACCCACACAAGCAAGAAAAAATATGACACTTTTATTATTTTTTTAAAGAATGACTGGAGTCTGTCAGCACAAGGCTGCAACTTGCATTACTTTCTGGATCTTGTCCACTACTACGGTTAAGCCGAAAACCCACCCACACAAACAAGAAAAAAATATGACACTTTTCTTTTATTTTTATTTTTATTGAACACAACTTTAGTCACTGTATCTTGTGCGCTACTGTGGTTAAGCCTAACACCCACGCGCACACATAAGAAAAAAATATATAAGACTGTGACACTTGTATTGTTTCTTTTTGATTGAACACGACTGTACTGTAGTTGTTGGATCTTGTGTGCTAATGTGCTTAAGCCTAACACCCACACACACACAGAAGAAAAAAATATATAAGACAGTGACACTTGTATTATTATTTTTTTATTGAACATGACTGTACTGTAGTCGCTCGATCTTGTGCGCTAATGTGGTTAAGCCTAACACCCACGCACACACAGAAGAAAAAATATACAAGACAGTGACACTTGTATTGTTTTTTTTTTTAAGAACGACTGGAGTCGGGCAGCACAAGGTTGCAAGTGCAACGTGCGTTGCTGGCTAGCTCTTGTGCACTACTGTCGTTAAGCCTAACACACATGCACACAGAGAAAAATATAAAAATTTAGAAATACACTTTTTTTTTTACTTTTTTTTTTGGAGTCCAGAACTTGGGCCTAGAGATGGACACAATACAAGGCCAGGACACAGCAGACAGCCCAGATGGATCACCAGACAGCACAGTGACAGTGACAGCACCATGACCAGAGACCAGAATGAATCAGCACAGACAGCACAGTGATGGTGATTAGTGACAGCACCGTGACCAGAGACCAGAATGGATCAGCAGACAGCACAATGACAGTGACAGCACTGTGACCAGAGACCAGAATGGATCAGCAGTCACCATCCCAGGACACAACAGATAGCACCAGTGCCTCTCCCAGCCCTACACTATCCACCCTCCCTGTTCACTTTACACAGCTGGAGTGAAAATGGGTCTGTCACGTGGTCCCTTATATATTACATTGACCATAGAGATGAAAGCTCACGAACCGCAAAATTTCTGTCTCTTTGGTTTTGCCTCGGTTTCGAGAACTGAGTAAGGTGGGAACCTCTGAGCCTGCTATGATTTGATTCGGTTATGCTAAATTTGGGTGGCCTTAGTTCTCTGAGAACTGAACCCGCTCATCTCTAACACTAACACATATATACACAATTAAACAGTACACATACATACACACATATAGAGTATACGCACACATAAACACATACATACACACACAGCAGTATACACACACATTAACACATACATACACATATACATATATACACTTACTTTTTATGCAGCTGCTGGTCACATCCTTAGGCTCTGCTCCCTCGCACCGTAATGCCGCGATTAGCGGGTCATTTGGGGACGGGGCTTGTCGTATTGGCTCCGGACATGTTAGCAGGGGGAATTGGTCCATCAGGGGGGGGTTTAGCTTCTCAGAAACCCCCCCTTGTGTGCTCTAGAGGTGGGGGCCCCTCTTTGTGTGGGGGACCCTTGATGACTGCCACTGTTGCCCCCCCCTTAAGCTGGCCCTGGTAACAACAAACATACAAGCAGAGAAGTCCCAAAATTCTACAGAGTCTCTGGCATCACGATCATGGGAAAAAGCAAATGTGACAACATGTAAGCAGCAGTCAAATACACAACAAGACAAATAGACATTCAGTAGATTGGATGAGCCTGTTCCAAGATATTCTTTCATTTAACCCATGGGGTGCCACCATACATAATTTGAAAATCCAAGAAGCTTTCAACTCAGTTAATGCCTTCATGCTGTCACCACCACGTGTACTAACTGGGACAAGGTCTATAATTTTATATCTGAGAGAAGACAGTTGATGTTGTTTTAGTCTAAAATGTACCGCAACTGGCTGGTCCATAGATTTTCCACTGAGGGGACAGAGAGATGATGTCATTGAGACGCGCCATACCCCTTGGTCTTGTACATATGGCGCGGCCACAGAGTTTACTGTCATGTCTGAGGTAAGGGATATAAGGTAAACTGCATATTTGTTCATTTTGTTTATGTCTTCCTGATGACGGGGCATGGTTTCCCTGAAATGTTGAAGTAAATCATCTTGCTAAGAAACATACTGCAGTGCCATGTTGTGATTTGCCAGTCTTGTGTATATATACCTATCATAACACATTTAGTTTAATTTAGTCTGCGAATATCACATACACTCAGTCATACACTTTCATTATTTCGCACGTTTGTAGTCTCATTTTTTATACACGTCTCTTAAAACACATGATTGTTTTATACTTTTTATACATATATCACATGTTCTTTTCTCACTTGTTTTTAATGGTTTTAGTATGTGTGTCTATATAGACAGATATTATTGTAAAGAACCAATGCCACTGATTATCTCCCGTTATGATCTTATATGCCCCCAGTGCTTTTTCTGTTTCCTCTCTTTTCCAGATTGCGATCACATGGATTCTAACTATTTCCTGACTTGGGTTTAACACTCTTCGAGTCATTGCTGTCCTTTTACAGGTTCATTATAAGTCGTTATTCTAACTCTGTTTATGTGTAGTATATAAGATACAGTACACATTTATTCTATCAGGTGGAGGTTCTTGCATGAAACACACTTTTTTTCTCGAAGGCTGCCATTCAGCATCTGGCATCTCCATGGACACAGAGCTCACATGGTGCCTTGCCGTCACTGATCGTGGACATGGTGGTGAGCGGTATCCCCGGCACAATGGGTGCTTTCCACAGTTGGCGGGCTACTTCTCTCTATTTAAAGTTGGTAATTTAATTTGTTGTGTAACTTGACAAAGGGATGGAATAGTCCTGAAATGTTGGTGTCACTTTATGGATATGTTTTTCTAAATATATTGATTTTTCAATCAAGTCTCTGAGTGCCGCCTCTTGTATGTACAGTTATAGTGTATGAATTTTTCTGGAGGGCACCAGAGCAATTGAAATCCCGCAGAGAGAGTGCCATTCTGACTTTGACTTTCATATTGTTGGGGTGTTAGAGCAGGTTCTGCACCCCAAGTGGGAAAAGGGCACCCACAACTACATTTGATGTATGTGTCTATATTTGTCAAGATGGTTTTTAATGCAGAAGGTTGCACATTGGCGAGAACTATTATTTTACTTCACTTGGATATTATGCAACATGGAACAGAGCAATACAATGATAACCCAGGATGAGATACCAGGCTTTAGCAATGTTAATTCTGTTGTGGGAGATATATATAGCTTCACTGGTGAGGATGCAGAGAGAGGTTTTTTTAAGGAGAGATTGACATCATCTGTGGATGGTAACGAAATGGATGATATTTACCATCAGTTATTAAAGCTCAAACATTGGGCGATCGACTACCTTATGCATGGCATCTCTTTGTCTGACTACTTCAGAGCGAAACTTATACCCAGAGGATTTAGGGTATGGAATGTGCCCACAATCGGACAAGGCAATCCAGAATTTTACAAAAAATGGGTCGGCATTTTAAATAAGTGCAGTATGGACCTCATCCTGTTGGTAACAGAAGAAGCAGGATGGGAACTTAAAGAAAACCAGGTATAAAATCAGCAGGATAGAGAGGGATCACAAGTCTATGATCCAGCAAGAGTGCAGTGTGGCATGGCTGGCTAAATGATAAAAATTATGTGATAACCATTGGATGGAAATGGTTACATTTAAGAGCAACAAGTGCATAATTGTTGAGGAAGATGAATTTAATAGGGTCTATAGATGGCTCATGGGAGGAGACTCAAGGGATAACAAACTCTACAGCACCAGGTCCAAACATCACTGGCATAAACGTAGAGAGACTCAATCTAGTGAGGCAATCACATCCAATAGTGAAAGAATTTCCCTGTGTGGATTCAAAAGGGTCCCTGAAACAAGCTAGTGTCCCTTTAGGGGTAGCTCAGGACACCCCAAAGGGCCCAAGATTAAGAGGACGCCCACCCGCAGGGGTGGTCAAAATACGAGCTCTAAGAGACATACCATAAATTGGGGTTGCAAGAGTATTTTCAGCACACAGACACCAATCCTATCCCCTATCCACACCAGGAGTTCCTCAAAAAAAGAGAAGTGTCCAGTTTTGACCCACAATCCACCAACCCCTCTATTAAATCTTTCTTATGTTTTCTATATAAGTTCATCATAAAGTACTCACAGGCTGACACCAATAGGAACTATAATTTGTCCAGATCTGAATGGGATGCCCTCAAAAAATTGGATTCATACTAGGATATCATTATCCGCCCTGCTGATAAGGGGGGCGGGGTAGTGATTATATATCTGTCTGACTACAAGAATGAGATCTATAGCCAACTTAATTATATACATACCTATGAAATGTTATCTGATCCATCAGATAAATTTAAAAAAAAAGTTCACTCATTATTAGATGGAGCAGTCACGGATGGCTTTATTACAAAATAATTAAATATAGCATTAAAACAGGAGTTTCCAGTGGTAGCAGTTTTTTTCTCAGTACCGAAGATACATAAGAATGTGACTAAGCCACCGGGAAAGCTTATTATTTTGGCAAGAAATTAGATTTTTCAGCCTATCTCCATGTTTCTGGACAGTATTTTGCAACCATTGATAACAGCACAGAAAGGCCATATCTAGGACACTACAGATTTCCTTAATAGCATTAATTCAATTGAGACAATACCGGATGGTACCATCTTGTGCACTATGGATATTTGTAGTCTGTATACAAGTATTCCATGAGGGAATTACTTATCAAAGAGAATATGAGGATCTTGGACTTGGAGCTATTCCTTAAACTATTGGAGCTTACTTTGACCAGAATTTTTTGCATGTTCAATGGCAAATTTTATCGCCAAACTAATGGATGTGCAATGGGCAGTAATGAGTTGCCATTCTTTGCTAACATATTTATGCTACGAGAAGAACAAGAGATGTTTTTTGTGAATCCAGAGGTGGTCAAAGAAATCTTCATGTACTGCAGATACATAGATGAAGTCTTTATCCTTTGGACAGGTGGGAAGGAAGTGCTGGAAACTGTAGTAGAATTCATTAATAATAGAATGTCCCCTATTAAGATCATGTATCAAATGGACCCGGTTTCGGTAAATTACTTGGATGTTTTGATAATCATCTATAATAATCGTTTGGTCACTGGGGTTTATGTTAAACCCACAGATAAAAACAAGTTACTCAGGGCCAATAGTCATCATACTGTATTACTGAAGAAAGGATTACTTAGATCCCAGATGATCAGAGCGCCCAGAATAACCAGTAACCAGTCAGACTTGGAACCAGCAAAATACTGTCCACAGGTGATTGTAAGATTTTTGACCAGGGGGTATGACATCCAACTTCTGACCAAAAATAAAGATGAAGTATTAAAGATTGATAGAAGTAATTTACTTAAATCTGGGAACAAGAGGCAAAATACTTTCATTGCTTTCATCAGTGAGTTTAATACCTCGAGTCCAGTGATATCAAGAGCCACCAGAGCTTTATGGCCCACTGTTTCCACAGATAAAAGTTTGATGTGTTTCAACCAAAAAAGACCCCTAACTTGCTACACTAGGGGTAAAAACATCAAATATATTGTTGTACATATACGGATTTCACTGGCTTTAATCAAGTACATCTTATGAATAGACCAACATCCAGTTTAGGTAGAGCTCCAGGATGCTACAAATGCCTAGGATGCACTACTTGCAACCACATGATTACTGGAAGATCATTTCAACATCCTAGTATGAAAAAAGAATATAAAATTAATTTTATATTGACATGCACATCTAAACATATTGTGTATTTAATTACATGTCCATGTGGTTTGGCATACAGTATGTGGGCAAGTCTGTTCGTACAGCGAGAAAGAGGATAGATCTTCACAGATCTGCCATAAGAGCTGCACTCAAAGGAAATCAATCTGGACAACCAGTGGCAAGACACTTTTTGGAGAAAGGACATAAATTAAGTGATCTTAAGCATCAGTTGATTGATCATGTCCCTAAAAATTTGAGAGGAGGAGATCGTGACAGAAAGTTGTTGCAAAAAGAGGCACAATGGATTTATAACTTAAATACAATCTGTCCAGGGGGACAGAATGAGAAGATACAATGGAGTGTTTTTAAATAATGGATATTTAGATATTTAAATAATTAATGTTTTCTGTATAGACATTTTTTACACTTTGTATATTGGTTTCAGCACATTTTCACTTTCACACATAATAGTCACATTATTGGTATCTTCCCATACCTATCATAATACATTTAGTTTAAATTAGTCTGCAAACGTCACGTACACTCAGTCAAACACTTTCATTTTTTCGCTCACTTACAGTCTCATTTTTTATACATGTCTCTTAATACACGATAGTTTTATACTTTTTATACATATAATCACGTTCTTTTTTCACTTGTTTTTAAAGGTTTTAGTATGTGTGTCTATATAGACAGATTTTATTGTAAAGAACCAATGCCATTGATTATCTCCCGTTATGATCTTATATGCCCCCTGTGCTTTTTCTGTTTCCTCTTTTTTCCAGATTGCGATCACATGGATTCTAACTATTTCCTTACTTGGGTTTAACACTCTTTGAGTTATTGCTGTCATTTTACAGGTTCATTATAAGTCGTTATTCTGACTCTGTTTATGTGTAGTATATTAGATACAGTACACATTTATTCTATCAGGTGGAGGTTCTTGCATGTTCTAGTTATTAGTGCTCACTAAGGCTGCATAGATGTAGGCTGTGTTAGATGAAAAGTGTTAGATTATAAGTGTAATTACAATTTGATAACTAAGTCAGAGTTACGCAGTAAATCTTATTAGCCATACGCGCACCATGCAAAGACTGGTGTGACTTCTCCTTCTCTGAATTTCAGAGGTAAATTATCACTACTGCTCCCATCAGATGCTGTTTTATTGATTGCCTCAGCATAGTTTTGAAAAATTTATACTAGGTGAATTATCACTACTGCTCCAATCAGATGGTGTTTTATTGATTAGTATGGTTGACAGCGCAAAATCTCAGTGCCATAGAATCAATTAATAAGAAATAGTTTTAATAAAAAGCATCTAATAAACATCAATACACATAATAATAAATTCAATGCATTGCAAATTAAAAAGCAGGAGCATAAGAAAAATGAATAAATAAAACCAATGTCAGAACTGCAATAGTTAGTAGAATTGCATAAATGGAAGGATAGGAATCCAATTGGTAAATCCTGGGTGAGCTGGAGTGTTGGATGCTCTGCCCTCCTCCAGAGGTCTGCTATGTGGCTTAGCCTGAAAATGGCAATACTCCCAGTGGGATGCAGATGGTTCAGGTACACTGATATATGAAATGGAAAGTCAGTTTGGGGTGAGTGCTAATTTGATGTAGAAAAGCGCTCACCTATGAGTATGGTGAATGTCCAACAGTGTAGCCTGTAAGGTCCAGGTGTGGCACTGTGTTGAGCCGAATGTATCTCCAGCTGGATGGTCAATCATGGGGGCAAGATGTCAGCAATAAAGCCTGTGTGTTCCAAGTGCGGCAATGAACAAGCCACGTGGAGCTTCAGCTACCAGCACCGTGTACTGACAGAGAACAGCCCTGGAGTAGGACCAATGAGACAGGTGCAGCAAAGGAAGTCCCGATCTGTCCTCGAGAGCAGTATAAATCCTAGCTGCCGACAGGAGGCAATGAGGCCAATGGTAACAGCCATCCGCACTGGTGTGGTTATGCTCCTTCAGGTAAGTTTTAAGTGGCAGTGCCTGAAACTGACTTTCCATTTCATATATCAGTGTACCTGAATCGTCTACACCCCACTGGGAGTATTGCCCCCAGGGCATCACACGAAAAATGGAAAAAGAGTGACAGTGCAGTGTAAAGTATAGATGTGTAAGACTAATTAATAAGTGTTGAAAAGTGGAGTTAAAATATATGCAAAATATTACATGAATAAAATACAAACATAACAAGTGATGTGAAAAGCAACTATATGTATTAAGTGGTGATGCCCTGAGGAGGCCCAGCCAGACCAGCCCCGGCAGCCCTACGCCCAAATGCTCACCCCAAATGTAAAATATACCAATTATAAGGCCTCCTGATAAAGGCACAAACATAAATGCATCCAAATTGAGACCCAGCTTACCTGAGAGTCACCCCTGTTAACTCCAACTAGCACTACTAGAACTACTAATGCTGGCTCCTTCATGCAACTCATAACAAACAAACAAAAATGTCAGCTGCTCAATCAATCTGGCAGTACTAATCAGGTGCATGAAAGGGAGGGGTCATACTAAGTAGAAAAAGGAGAGGGGTTTAACCCCTTATTGTTCCTCAGCACACTGAATAATACTTGCAACAATATATGAAGATGATATGGTCATAGAAATTCAGATATATTGGTTGCATGCGTTTGCAAATACATGGGAAGCTGCTAGGCCACGTCATGGCTTCTCTGTCACTAGCAGTCCCTAACACTAAGGGGTTCACATCCGGGGCTCAGGGAAGCCCAAAAAAGTCTAGCCCTAGCACCTTTATGGACAACACAGCAGCACTCCTTTATGCACTGCTGCCCCAGCCCTTTGATGGTACTACAGCCCCAGACCCTTGATGGACAGGACAACAAAGCAGCACCCCTTTAAGTACTGCAGCCCCTTTTTTAAGTATTGCTGCCCCAGTCCCTTTATGGACAACACATCACTTTGAGCAGCTGCCATTTTTGTTTTTTTGTTTACCCCACCACTATGCCAACCTGGTTTTGCCTGTCACCTCCAGGGCTGCCAAGAGAAATTCTGGGCCAGGATACTGTAACATCTTGTGGGACCACAGCATGTTGGGGATGGATGCACCCATTTGTGGGTGGGTCTAGCATGTGAGACCCATTCACTGGAGCGTGGCATAGCACGCAGCAGCTGGGATTAAAGTAGTCACTACTGTATTAGGATGGCAGGACAGTCCCATAATATATCCATTTCTAATCAGGATGTATTTAGATGCTAAAATGTAACACACAATAATTAAGGTGCTACAACTTTATTGTGTGCATCTCTCTTGTAAATAACACATAATCAAAATTGGTTTTCTGTCATAGAGATAGATGAATGATTGACTTAATTTTGACATAACATCAGGTCATCTTAAACACACACATTCCGCAGCACATATCCTAACCCACTGCTCAATGCTCCTTCCTCACTATCTATCCCATCTGTGTCACCCCTGTCTGTCTGCCCTTCCCCTTTAGAATGTAAGCTCTCACGAGCAGGGCCCTCATCCCTTACATGCTTCTCCTCCCCCTACTTATAGTATCATTTACTCTTAACTCCCATAATGGCACCTAACACCTGGTTGCTCATGTCCTGCTGCTTGTGTTATGCAGCTATTTTTATAAACCATGTCCTTGCACTACATTGAATAGTATTACTATTAACTGTTTTTCTTGTGTGCTCATTTATGTACTGTGTAAGACACTGCGGAACCTTTGTGGCACCATATAGATAAAGGATAATTATAATAATAATAATAATAATAATAATAATAATAATAATAATAATAATAATAAACACTCTTTTTTCCTCCAAGGCTGCCATCCAGCGTCTGGTGTTTCCTTGGACACGAAGCTCAGATGGAGCCTTGATGTCACTGATCGGAGATACAGTGGTGAGTGGTATCCCCGGCACACAGGGTGTATTCAACAGTTGGCGGGCTATTTCTCTCTATTTAAGGTTGGTAATTTAATTTCTTTTGTACCTTGACAAAGGGACGGTACAGTCCCGAAACGTTGGTGTCACTTTATGGATATGTTTTTCTAAATATACAGTTTGATTTTTCAATCAAGTCTCTGATTGCTGCCGCATATATGTACAGTTATAATATATATATAAATATATATATATATATATATATATATTGTTGAAAGAAATGGGCCTTCCAGGGTCAACTATTTAAATTAGGTTGCCAGGATACAAAAATATAAATGCAGAAAAACAGCACTCCCAAGTAGATTCAAATTTTAAATACCAGAGTGTGTATTAATAATCCAAACAATGTACAGCGAAGTTTCAGGCAACTGTAAGCCCTTTTTCAAGCTACCACAACCACAACCCATGTGAGAATAAAAAGGGCACCAACTAATCATCTATGTGGCGCCAGATCGGCTAATTAGCATAATCATGAAAACATAATTATCCACAGAAAAATATCATCCATTGTAAAGATATACAGACATAGTGAACATAATGTGATATAGTCATGGTAGGGGTCCCTCTCCTGGGGTAGATGGACACCTCCTTACACACAGCAGCCAGGAAACAGCACACCAGTCCAGGGTTTCCATGCAAGCTGGTTGGAACCAGTTTTATTGTGCAACATGAACAACAAAATAAGCAAAACATAAAAATAAGTTGTAGCCCGTCTGGGCATTAACTAGACAGGTTATTCCCTCTCTACAAGTGGCAGGGCCTACTGCCCTACCACAAACACAAACACAGCAATTTCAAATATCACAGTGTCTCTGAACAAACCTCAGTGTCTGTTCTCCCCAGAGTATGTGAGCCACTCAACCAAAACCTTAACACAGCCATATGAACCACTTGCAGGTGCAACTACTAATCTGCCTGCTCTCAGACTGAAAGGCAAAACACCTGAAATGGCCTGTGGATGGAGCCCTCCCTTCTCTTCTCACATCCAGATCCCTAAGACCCATTATTCGGCTTTTACCAAAAGCCGACACTTCTGGTCTGTTAGGCATAACAGACTTTTCCTGGGGTTATATATGATATGAATCTGGGACACACATATATGCCATCCCAGACTTCTCTGATGCTGCTATCACAATATATAAAATGTTCTAACAAAACCAAATGCATATAATACAGATATAATTTTAAAAAAATCCAAACATAGTACAAACATAATAAAGATAAACACATTTTACCGTATATCATGAAAAATGGTGGACACCATTATCCACATGTCTGGGTATACACTGACAAAGTGGCCAGGGACTCCAAGTGTTGCTAGAGGTAAAAGGAAGTGACCTCAGACACAGGTTTGCTAAGCAGCCACAACTATCATGCAGGAGGAGGAAGTGACCTCATTAAAAGACAAACTGGAACTATGGGGCATAGTAGAAACCTGGCAAAAAATAAATGTGAAATATGCAGGCTATCAATCTACTGTAATTAAAGTGAAATATCAACATACAAATGCATATATTACAGATTTAAAATCATACTACAGGCATAATGAAAAAGGTAAACAGTTTTTACCTTCTATCATAAGGAGGTGTGGACACCATTAACCACATATCTGTGTATGCACTAAAAAAGTTGCCAAGGACAAAATGTGTTGCTTGAGAAACAGGAGTGACCTGAGACCCAAATTGCTGAGCAGCCACAACTATCATGCAGGAGGAAGAAGTGACCTCACTAAAGGGCAAACTGGAACAATGGTACATAGCAGAAACTTGACAAAACAAAAATGTGAAACTTGTAGGCTATCAATCTATGGTAAGTGAGATATAAACATACAAATGCGTATAATACAGATGTAAGAAGATCCAATTGTAGTATAGGCATAATGGAAAAGATAAACAGATTATACCTTCTATCATAAGGAGGTGTGGACACCATTATCCACATGTCTTTTATAAACTGACAAGGTTGCCAAGGACTCAAAGTGCTGCTAGGGAAACAGGAAGTGACCTTAGACCCAGGTTGCTGAGCAGCCACAACTAACATGCAGGTGGAGGAAGTGACCTCACTAAAGGGCAAAAAAGAACTATGGAGCATAGCAGAGCCCTGGCAAAATGTAAGACATGTAGACTATAGATCTTTAGTAATTAAAGTAACACATCAACATGAAAAATGGTGAGTCACATAACACTATTCAAAAGGAGAGACATGTTGTCCCAAAAGAAAAGCTAATACACCGTCTACTACTCACAAGCTGGCCATTAGAAAAAGGTGTTTGCTGGGTAACCACAATGCTATCACTAGAGACCATTATTAGCCACAAATTAATACAAATCCGTCTATATAAGGAACCAATAATTCACAACATACCATACATGTTTATATTAAATTATGCAGGGAGATGAATATATGCCACTTAAGTGTCCAGGGTACTAAAACAGGTCCTGTTAGAAATGACAAAAAAAGAACCCACAACGTTCATAAAAAGAAAAAATGGAAAAATGGAAAAAAACCAATGATCACATTTTTTGCTATGCCTGCACAAAAGGTTAAAGAAAATGGCTCAAGCAGTATTGTTCATTAAGTCCATGTGAGCTGATCGTGCCAAGTTTATGAATCCAATAAGTTTCCAAATGTAGAAGAAGATTCCCACAATCCCCTCCTCTAGATAGAAGAGGAACATGGTCAACTACCATGTGAGGTAAAGAATCCGGGTGATGATGCATCTTCGCAAAAAGGTCAGCCACAGGTTGATCGCTCATCCCTACATTAATGTCTTTGCAAATGGTGGAGCGATGTGAAGCCATTCACTCCCTGATGGTATGTTCTGTTTTCTCAATATAAATCAGTTTACAAGGGCAAATCAGCATATAAATGGCAAACGAGGTCAGGCAGTTCAAATAATATTTAATCTTGAATGGAGGTTTCAATCTAGCATGTCTGACATACTCATCAATTAACATAGATTTGCAAGTGATGCATTTGACACACTTGAAACAAACCGTTATGTTGGAAGGAGTTTTCGGGGGAAAAGTGCCCTCATTTGGATCATACAGTTGGTGCACCAACAAAGACTTGTTGGCTCTTCTTTGAAAACTGAAAATAGGTTTATTGCAATTGAGAGAAGGAGTGGTTTTGTCCATACTGACCAGAGGCCATAGTTTGTGGACAGATCTTGAAAAATCATGATATTTATGGTTAATATTCATAATAATTGGAAAACAAGGATCGGCTGAAGAATCCTTCTTGCTTGTATTAAGTAAGTTCACTTGGAATCTTAAGAACCTCTGAAATCAATTATTTGCTGTAACCTCTAGCCAAAAATGTCTAGCCCATTGAGAATATAACCTGTTTAGCTTGTTGTTCATCAGATGTAATCCGACGTATTCTCTAAAACTGGGATCGTGGATGTCCCTGCTTTAGATTACATTGATGAAAGCTGGAAAAATGGAGGCAACTATAGACATCAGTCTCTTTGGTAAATAAAGATGTTATATTACTAGAGTCCTGAATAGACACTCTGACATCCAAAAGTGGAAAGTTTGATGGCTGTATTCCAGAGTTAGTTTAATTGGACCATGGCCATTGTTGATGGAAGTAATCAAATTTTCCAATATTGAGGCTGTATTTGACTAAATACTGTAAGGAAGATGTCATCGATATAGCATTTATAAAAAATTATGTCAGATCCATAATGTTGAGAAAGAATACATTCATGTTCAAAGTAATGCATAAAGATGTTAGCGTACCCCACTGCCATAGCTGCCACTATTGCGGTAACTTTGTGTTGGAGAAAGTACTCACCTTCAAAGGCACTATGTCCAAAAGGGAGATTACAAAGCTCAAATCAGGACCAACATATTCTGCATCAGAAATGAGGAAGTAATGGCATGCTTATATGCCGCAGGATGTGGTATAAAAGTGTAAAGGTTTGTAACGTCCAATGTTACCAGTAAGGCATCAGCTGGTATCAATTTTAATTATTCTATAGTGAGATGAAATTCCATGGTATCCCGTAAATATTCGAAAGAGCAAACCACACTTGGTTGTATACAAGAATCAATAAATTTTGCCAATGGCTGATTCAGTGAGCCAATTGCCAAGACTATTGGCCATCCCGGTGGTTTGAAAAGGCTCTTGTGCAGTTTGGGCAAGGTGTAGATAAATGGTCTCTTCAAATATGCAACCATAAGAAATTTAGCTTGTTTCTTATTCTCCTTTATGGCAGAATCAATAAAGGTTTTAAACTCAGTGGTCAGATCATAAGACAACTTGGTATATGTCTTGCAGCAACCTAACTGATTTAGAATCTCTGCACAATTATCGTCATAATCCTGAAGTACAATAGCACCACCCTTGTCCACCTCGGGGAACACTAGTTCTTGTACTTTAGGATAAATGTAGTAAGGCTTTGTATTCATCCTGTGGTAGATTATAGCCTGCATGTCTTATGTTTTTCCAGGGCTCTGCTATACTCCATAGTTCTGGTTTGCCCTTTAGTGAGGTCACTTCCTCCTCCTGCAAGTTAGTTGTGGCTCCTCAGCAACCTGTGTCTCAGGTCACTTCCTGTTTCCAAGCAGCACTTTGAGTCCCTGGCAACCTTGTCAGTGTATAGACAGACATGTGGATACTGGCATCCACACCTCCTTATGATAGAAGGTATAATCTGTTTATCTTTTTCATTATGCCTATACTACAATTGGATCTTTTTACATCTGAATTATATGAATTTGTATGTTGAAATCTCACTTAATTACCATAGTGTCACAAGACGCCGTGCTGCCAATGCTGTGTGGGGTGAGCGCCGGGCAAGCGTTTGATGAAGTCTCCTTCCTCCTGTTAGGATCAGTGGTTAGCAGCATATTGTTGCAGTTCCAGTCTTGGTTGCTGCTGAGCCTCTGCACTAATTACTGTCTGTCTGTGTGTACTATCAGGTGCACACTGATTGATTCTCATGTCTGAAGACAGCCCATGTGCTCAATAAAAACAGTTAGGGAAATTTGCTCTGGTTAGACCCTGTTTCTGTTATATACAAGCCAACCCTTCAACTCCTTGCTGGTGATAGCATTCACATGTTTCCGGTTGTCGTTTTGGTCTCCAGTATCACAGTCAAGTTCCCAGCACCTATCCTGCTTCCCTGTTCCTGCCATTTGTGTCATCCAGATGGCACAGTCTGCATTTGCTCCCGCTGTTGTTTGTGTCATCCAGACGGCACAGTCTGCATTTGCTACAGCTGTTGTTTGTGTCATCCAGGCGGCACAGCTTTACAGGTTATATAATACTAGTTCTATACAACTCTGTCAGGAGTCCAGATATAGTAAGCTCTTTCTCTAGTCTGCTCTCCCCCTGCAGAATCAGCAGTCACTTGAATCAGTGGCAGTGCAGTGGCGGGTGTTTGGTTAACCATGGATGGATTATAGGAGCCAGACAAAGAAAGTAGACAGGGTAACATGAGGGGACACTGGGCTAGCATATCAACCCATAAGGCAGGGGGCTCTTTGTTGGTATATAAGTTCATGATGGGGGCTCTGGGGTCGCATTAGATGGAACTCTTGGCTGGCATATAAGGACATAAGGGGGAGACAGGCTCTGGGCTAGCAAATAAATCCATTAGGGGGCTATAGGCTGTTATATAAATTCATTTGGAGGGGAACTAGGTTGGCATATAAATTCATGAGTTAAGTTATTTTTGGAAGAGATAACAAATTATTACAGGGAGTTAACACATATTGTTTCTTAACAAGGTGCTAAAGGAGTTGAAAATCAATAGTAGCCTTAAATTATTTTTGATGAATGTCAATCATAACCAAGTGACTGCAATCTTATTTCCCATATTATTACTATGGGAAATAAGACAGTAAGATGTTTATATTTACAGTAATATGCTTATATTTCTCTGTGCATTAAATGCACTTTACTTAAAATTGGAATGTTTATAAAGTAGAGTATAATTACAGTATTTTGAGTTTTCACATATCCTAAATAAATCGATTTACCAAGATATACTACTGACTATCAAGAAGAAGCACCCTACCATCTACTATAAAGTGCACAGACATTTTATCTCATAGCATGGTAATAAAATGTCTGGTTTTATGAATGCCAAATGCAATACATTTTCTTTCCATTTACAGTGAAAATATGTTTTAAAAATATGTATGATTTTCAGTATGGCAACTAAACTCTACACTTATGAATTTTTTATGCTTTTTTTCCCCTGTGCATTATTAATGCCCGTGATATATTCGACAGATGATAGGGAAGATAATTTAATAAAGTTACAAAGACAGACTTTTTGGAATGGGTTTACTTGATTGATTGGAGTTTTATAATAACTTTATAACAGCGGAAGAAGGAGGGGTAAATTGATTTCATTATGATGGTTTATGAGTACTCAAAGCTGGTTTTTAGATTATATTGATGTTTCATTGCCATCGCTGAACACTCAGCCAATGCATTTTAAGAATATTGAAGATGCTTTTTTAATTTTTATTGCAATATTATTTAGCTTGTTTACTATTAAAAAGATACAAAAGTCGAAGGAAAAAGTATTTCTATATAAATAATAAAAGGCAGCATTCTATATAATGTTATAGAAAAAATGTTAACATAATTTTATGTCAAATAAATGATTTTATCAAGATGTGCATCAGGAAGCAGCATCTTCGAATTATATATTTTAACTTTAAATCTTAAATATTTTAAAAAGAATAAGAAAAAAAACTGGATCCACTATTTTATCTCCAGAAGAAATAAATACATACTTTGTAGTAAGTGCCTGTGTTATTATATGAGTTGAAAATTATGTTTGATAATTTTGTTTATTAAACATTACTATTAACAATATGAAAAAACCTGGTCAAGCAAATTATGTTAGGATTATTACTATATATTTATTTGATTGTAACTACTTTGACATACATAAAATTCTGCTGTTTGGAGACTATTTGAAATCATTGTATAAGTTAGTATATTTTTGTCTTCTTTTATACTGTACATATTATACATACACTCCAATAGTTTTCTGTATATTGTATATATTTTATATCAATATAAATGCTGTCTGATTCAGTTTTTAGTTTTATTGGATTTATATTAGACATGACTAATTTGTACTCTGTATAATCATTGCTTTAGGATATTCTGAGTATTTTGTTCAATGTACAAAAATTGATGGCTTGATGATTGACATCAAAATAAAAATTGATAGTTAATCAGTTAATATGGCTTAAGAGTCTTGTCTAAGCGCAAATAAATATAAATTACACAGCAAGATGGCCTTATCACTATTGTAAGATAAGTTAGAAATGGCAGTACAGGTTGAGTCTCCCATATCCAAATATTCCAAAATACGGAATATTCCGAATTACGGAATATTTTTAGTATGACTAAGTGCTCCCTTAGTGCTCACTAAGGCTGCATAGACGTAGGCTGTATTAGATTCAAAGTGTTAGATTATAAGTGTAATTACAATTTGATAACTAAGTCAGAGTTACGCCGTAGATCTTATTAGCCAAATGCACACCATGCAAAGACTGATGTGACTTCTCCTTCTCTGAAATTCACAGGTAAATTGTCACTACTGCTCCCATCAGATGCTGTTTTATTGATTGCCTCAGTACAGTTTTGAAAAATCCTACTAGGTAAATTATCACTACTACTATATTAAGAGTAATTTCTATAAAGGAAGTTAGGAATATATTGTGAATCTGTGATGTTCCACTCCCTTCTCACAAATTGTTTATCTTAGACTTTTATTGCATCCCAATTTAGTGTATTCAGCTCTGGGGGTGGGGTCCCAATCAGTGAGCACACAGAGACATATTTGTAACTTTAGTTATCAGTGCTCACTAAGGCTGCATAGACATAGGCTGATTTAGATTCAAAGTGTTAGATTATAAGTGTAATTACAATTTGATAACTAAGTCGGAGTTACGCCAGAGTTAAACTGGAGGAAAACTGAGGGCAAACAACCTCAAAACAAGAACACTTTCTGAATGACAACAAGCAACATATTTAGGTGAATAACCAAAATCACCATCTTCTGCTTTAAGAATATCCAGGAAACTCCTTACTGCACTCACTGCTTGGACATTGCAAGTACTCCCCTATCTTTGTGCTTCTATGGTTGATTGATCTTTGTTGATCATAACACTTCGGACTGGTTTGGCTCGGTACATTGTAATTTTGCCCTCATACTACATAATTTCTTGTTTGCATTGCCTTTTCCCATTGCGTCACATCTGTCCACTTTAATCATTTGTTTAATAACTAAATCCTGCACCCATTACTCACATACCTCTCTTTATATATCACTTTTGGAGCTGCACTCATACATTAGCAACACGGTTCTTTTATCTCTATATTTTAACATTTAACAACTTTTATCCACACTGTCCCTACATCACACAGCCTCCACTCCAGTTTTCATCTCACTTATTACCTCGTCCACAGCATTAACACCCTTACTTCAAACACCCCCCATATTCAGTGCCCACATAATCCTCTACTTTATCCACCCCCATCCTCCCCCTCTTGTCTCCTCCACTTGCTGTTTCCACTTTTTTCTCTCATCAGTCTCCCTTCCAGCCCTTTGCTTCTTTCCCTCACCTTTCCAGTTCCTCCACTCTCAGCCACCTCCCTCCCTCCATGGCTTTGTTACCCCACCACTAGGCCCACGTGGTTCTGCCTGTCACCTCCAGGGCTGCCAAGAGAAATTCTGGGCCTGGGTACTGCAACATCCTGTGGGACCACATCATGATGGGCATGGCTGCACCCATTTGTGGGTGGGTCTATTATGTGAGATGCACCCACTCACAGGAGCATGGCACAGCACCCAGCAGCTGGGACTAAAGTATTCACTACTGTATTAGGATGGCATGACAATCCCATAATAGCTGCATTTTTATCAAGATGTATTTAGATGCTAAAATGTAACACACAATAATTAAAGCACTACTACTTTATTTTGTACATCTCTCATGTAAATAACACATAATTAAAATCTATTTTCTGTCATAGAGATAGATGAATGAAGGCCTTAATTTTGACATAACATCAGGTCATCTTATACACACATATTCTGCAGCACATATCCTAACCCACTGCTCCATGCTCATTCCTCACTATGTACTCCATCTGTTTTGCCCCTGTCTGTCTGCCCCTCCCCTTTAGAATGTAAGCTCTAATGAGCAGGGCCCTCGTCCCTCATGTGCTTCTCCTCCCCCTACTTATAGTATCATTTACTCCTAGCTCCCCACAACGGCACCTAACACCTGGTTGCTCATATCCTGCTGCTTGTGTTATGCAGTTATGTTTATAAATCATGTCCTTGTCCTGTATTGTTTTGTATTACTA
This sequence comes from Taudactylus pleione, assembly GCA_031769625.1. Classification (NCBI taxonomy): domain Eukaryota; kingdom Metazoa; phylum Chordata; class Amphibia; order Anura; family Myobatrachidae; genus Taudactylus; species Taudactylus pleione. The sequence continues at coordinate 19,636,056 of JAUIMM010000295.1, forward strand.
TTAACTGTTTTTCTTGTGTGCTCATTTATGTACTGTGTAAGGTGCTGCGGAACCTTTGTGGCACCATATAAACAAAGGATAATAATAATAATAATAATAATAATAATAATAATAATGACAATAATGACAATAATAATAATAAAGTGAAATCTTTGCTTTCTGATGGTTCAATGTACACAAACTTTATATATATGCTAGCTGATGAACCCGGTTTTACCCGGGTAGACTTTAGATATTTAATGTTTCCATTTTCATATGACCACTCCAGTAACAAATTAATCCTTCACTTCTATGGTAATGCATAACTGCTATAGTAAGTCATTACCCTCGCTAACCTGTGCACATTTTACTCCCTCACCTCTGTAGCAACACATTATCCTGACTCTCCTCTGTAGAAACACATTTCCTTCCCTCGCCCATATTGTAACACATTCAACATTCCCCTCCCTCACCTGTGTAGAAATACAATCTCTAACACCTGTAGTAACGTATTACCCTCAGTCACACCTGCAGTAACTTATTCCCCTCCTTCATCTCTGGAGTAACTTGTTCCCCTTCCTCACTGAAGTATTAACACATTACACACGCTTACTCCAGTAGTAACACATTTTCCTCCCTCATCTCTGTAGTAACACATTGACATTACCTTACCTCCTGTGCAGTAACACATCCTCTTCCTCACTATTCAAATATGATTTATATTTAAAAGAAAAAAAAGTGTGGAGCATGCCCACTTAGTGTAGTGATTGAAAGGCTGCAAACCCTCTCCCCTTTTAGAATAATCAAAATACAAGCGAAACAATTAAATACTGTAGGGTAGCACTTATCAATCACACGTGTTGAAGTACCAATTGTCTCAAAAACAACAATAGATCCAACTCATATCACATGAAAAAGCTAAAAATTATTGCACTAGACAAAAAACTAAGACTCAATAATAATAGCATAATTGCGTCAATCTTAAAAATGCTGACATCTCAAATATGCAAAAAAAAAACATTCAGTGATCTATATGTATAATAGGGTTCGTGTCCTATGTCCTTGCTGGTCCGCTAGCCGCAAGGGTCATCCCTAGTTGGTGTAATTAATATAGCTGATTCAGGTAAGTACAGTTATTCTCGGTTATTTTGTGCAGACTGGAGACCTCCAACAGCACTACCCAGGAGGGATAGCCTGACCACTGCTTCTTTCGTGCCTAAGACTGGCTTGAACAGGTATGAGACTTCCAATGTGACTGTCAAATAACAGGATTGTTACATCAACCTCTTACTTTTGCAACATTGTGTCGGTTTGAACTTTGTGTTATATTCCCTGCGACCTGTGTTTTAAATTTTAAATAATACAACCCCTCTGGAAACAATCGCTGCTTTGCAAAATACAACTCTACTTACCCAAATCAGCTATATTAATTATACCAACTAGGGATGACCCCTGCCACCAGCAGACCTGCTGGGACATAGGACACATACCCTATTATGCATATAGATCACTGAAGGGGTTTTGTTTGCATATTTGAGATTTCAGAATTTTTCAGATTGATGCATTTCTGTTATTATTATTGAGTCTTATGCTGGCCACACACATAGCAATATTTTACCCGATCTGATTGATTCCGACACATTGGAATGACAGATCATGTAAAATATGGCCAAATTGAGAGTAAATCATGAGTCCCCACTCACGATGCGATGCACAACCCCACTGGTCGCACATCACATCGTCAGATCTGCCATGCAGTAGGGCAGATCTGACAATCTGGGACCCTATGCACTGGAAAAAAAAAAGTTAAGATGCAAGATAGATCTTAAGGCAGATTGGATGCTTTTTACTCCAAATCGTGTGTAGGATTGCCGGGGAGCTGCTGGGGGAGATTTCAAGGGAAATCATACACGATGTCAGATCATGAGCACATCGCTATGTGTGTGGGCACCATTAGTTTTATGTCTAGTGTAATAAATTTTATCTTTTTCATGTGATATGAGCTAGATCTATTTATGTTTTGAGACAATTTGATATTTCAACATGTGTGATTGATAAGTGGTGCTACCCTATTTAATTGTTTGGGATTTATATTTAGTCAGTTCTGAAGTGACACTTCTATCAGTAGTACATTTACCCTATATACCATTTCTGTATTTTACCACCAATCTCCTGTGTGGTCTTTTTCCCATAACCTATTTGTACAGCTACTTCTAATCATGTAACTTTAAAATTAGTAGAGTTATTTTCTAGCGTTGGTAATCCTTACAGATCAAGAAACCAATTGTATGTCCTGTTTAGTTAACAGGGTGTTAAAACTTCAGATTCTATAGATTATGTCAGTAAGGACATAAGTTTATCAACCTCAAATGGATGCATTGGTGGAGTGATTCAATTGCATATTAAAATCAATGTTGAAATGATATATGAAGAATGAGAAACAATGAGATGAACTTCTTCTCTACTTGCTGTTGGCTGTCCAAGTGATACCCAAGTTTCTATTGGATTAAACATCAGTATGTCCTTGATCTCTTGTGAGAATCTTGGGCTGAACAGCTGGTAGAAGGACATAATGTCCTACAATATGTTGTGGACATGCAAAATCATTCAGATTTCAGTTGATCAATTAGCCAGAGTGAATCCCAACAGGAACAAGAGAAGTTTTATAAATGTAATGCAGGGGCTCAATGTTTTTGCACAATAGATAGATGTTAAATTACTATAATAATACCAGGTAGCAATTTGCAGATTGGCAGGGACATATTTATTAAATTATAGAGTAGAAGATGGACATTTATCATGTGAATTTATTAAACACTTGGAAAGAACAAAAGATGCTGGTTGCTCATCCTGTTTAGGATGTAAGTATGCAGTGAGTTAGACACCATTCAGAATGTTGACCTGAGAAAGTCGACATTTCTGACAGCAGCATGGTTAAAATGTTATCAACTGAAAAATGTCAACAGATAAAATATCAACAATGTCAAAATTTCAACATTTCCATTAGAGTTAAGGTTAATGTTAAAGTTAAGGTTTGTGTTAACATTAGGGTTAGTTGTGTTAACATTACGGTTAAACATGCCAAGAAGACATTGTCAACATTTCAACTGTGCTGACATTACATCAGTGTTGACATGCTGAAAGTCAACATTGTTAATGTCAAAATTTTGGGCATGTCGACATTTTCTATGTTGACATTCCAACACTGTCAACATTCCTATGTCAACCTGATGAAGTTTGACATTTAGAAAGTTGACATAACCCATCCTCATCCAAACCCATCCTCAAGTATCCATGAATGTTTTCGCAATGGCTCAGGCTGTGTGTGATTCTTCATTAGTGTCAGCAGCCTCTATCCCAAGCCCAGCACACACTGGTTTTTGCTGGGCTGCAGTGAGGCTACAAAGGCTGCTGCCACTACAGTCTCCTCTGCCTGTGCGAGGGCGGGGGAAAGCAGTCACATTGATCACATCCTCCCTGGATTTGCCGCTGGCTGAGGGGCTCACAACACACCCTGCAAATACTTTTTTCTATATGATTTTTTATGGGGGTATGGCCACATCTACTGCGATTAGGCTATTCCCCCAAACAAGTGCCACAGCCTTGCCCATATCTCTATGGGTCTATTTCAGTTAACTTGCTGGCTAGTGTATCTCACAAACAAACACACATACAGGTGATACAAATGATGATATATATGATACAATAATACATGGACTTTTCTATCCCATAAAGAAAAATGTATCATTTTAATAAGAGATACACATGTTGCAAGTAATAATAAATAAAAGGTACAATATGTACAATGCATAATATTGTCATAAGTGTCTACATCATACCATGCCATAAAATTATAAAATAATTTCATAAGGCTAGTTAAAATAAATACCTAAATCATGATGATATAAGGAAATCCATATATTCTTAAACAATCCTGATAAAATATACACCCTAAAATTGGTCCAAAGAAAGACAATTATTGTCCAGTCCCACAGCTATAGGGGCAATTCTGAGTTTCATGCAAGGTGGCCATAATTAACTAAATGCTCACCCATATATCAAGTTGTATGCATCTTGGTCACAGCATTGCCCTATGCATAGTAGTCATCATTATCAGTGTACACTTGTACCATCTCTATCTTTAATGCAATAGATCTGCTTGAAAACAATTGCATCTCTTAGTACTCACAATTCAGCATACCCCACAATTCCATCCACATGCCCTCAACATTCCTACATGAGTTTGCCCCATTGACACCTAGTTAAACTAATTCAGCTGCAAGTGGAGATGTGAGCTGCATATATGAATATCAGTCAACCGCAGATGCGTATGCTCGACTATGGATGATGTCCATTGCTAAAAACTATGTGTAATTCTGCATCAGCCCCAAAGTGTACACATTGCATAAGGGGCAGAAGTTACTACAGTGCTTGGAATCTCACTATATGTAAGAGTAAAGAAACATATTATTATAAATATTATGAGCAGCTACAATATTATGTAGTTTGTCATGCAAAAGGAATGCTGTTTATTTTCTAATGAAATGCATATAGGCAGGGATTTATTTCATGAAATTGTGCTATGCACCCAAATGTGTCATAATCTATAGCAGCCAACTGGTTTGTGTTTTAGTGTGACTTCATATTAATGCTAATGTCTTGGCTATAGTCGACCTTCTGAGAAGCCCACTGCCTGTGGAGCTAATCCGCAGCTGTGCATATTAAGACACACCATCGGTTGCACATTCGGGGATTGCACCGACCCTATGGCATGGCTGCCAGGATCACGCTACCAACCCCTGTTAACTCCCAGAATCTCTCTGCATAAAATTCAATCTGTGTCTTCAGGGGAAGATTGGGCAATCAGGAAAGTGAGAAAGTTCCTGCCCGGCTGGTCCCATGATTCCCTCTGCCTGTTGGCTGCTGCATTTCCAAGATTTGCATTCAACCGTGGACACAAACCGGAAGCTGTCATCTGCTCTGGCTAGCAAGCACATCCAGGTGTCTATAGCAGGAGATAGACTCAGGGCTCAAACTTCCACATAGTTACTGCTTGTGGCGGCTGTGGATCTTGTAAACTGCGGCCGCATTCCCTGCATTCCTTCCTTTCACCTGGTTTTTCTGTCTGGCTGTATTGTCATTATCATCATTTATTCATGCCTGTTACAGCAGAAAGAGAGATGCCCACTCCTTCCTGTCCAAACAGTTAACCATACAGATTACACACACAGGGCGATAACTAGGGTAGTGCAACCTGTGACATGGCACAGGGCACCACAGGGCAGGGGGTGCTGCTTGGACCTGTAAATTTTCCAGTTTTTCCCTTCTGATTTTTCCCTTCTGCTCCACGGTAGGTTTCTGTCCTCCCTGAGCTCGCCGTAGGACACCTGCATTATGGTTTGACAGGTGTACCACCACAGTCAAACTCCTATCATTCTCACTTGTAGCATCCTCATCTTTTATCCCCATCATCTTATGGCCTACCCTATCTCTTGCCTGGCCCTTCCCCATGAAGCCATGGTCCTTTTCAAGGTGCACTAACTTATGTCCCTATTTAAAAAAATGGGGTGGCGCCAATGCTCTGTCTGGCACAGGGCACCAAAAAGTATAGTTACGGTTCTGTACAAACATCTGGGTGCTGTTAATTGGGAGCAGTGGAGTAGCCAGCTCTGTTATCATCCCATCTTAGCACTGTCACCTATCTAGCTCTCACCTCTTGTCAGCATTATCACCTCCACTGCTCTCACCTCATGTCAGCAATATCACCTCCCCAGTTGTCACCTCATCTCAGCACTGTGCCTTCCCAATCTTCCACATAATTTTCAGCTCTGTCCCCTCCTCAGCTTCTGCATCAGCTCAGCACTGTCCCCATCCCAGCTTTTACACCATTGCAGCACTGTCCCTTCCCCAGCTTCCTTACTATCTCAGCACTGTTCCCTCTCCTGCTCTAACCCCAGCTCAGTATTGTCCCATCTGCAACTACCACTGCATCTGAGCACTGTCCCCTCCACAGCTGTCAAACCATCTCCACAATGTCCTGTTCAAGACATCGCAACCATTGGGGCTTGCAACGAGACCCTATGGTTGAGTCTATGATTGAGCAGGAAACTCCCCACTGACATCACTGCTGATGTATGTGCGGCCACCCACAAAACAGCAAGTGTTCTGCCAGGAATGCCTTCATTTGTGAAACCACCCCCCCCACCCCACCTGCAGCCGCTGTGTGTGCACAGGACCTAACCATCGAGCTGGTGGCGAGCACTCAGCGCTTGCGACCTCTGAATGAGGTCCTATATCCTTAGCAGCTCACATGCCATCTCAACTCTGTCCCCTCCCCAGCTTCCACACCATCTCAATATTTTCCCCTCCACAGCTCTCACCCGATCTAGCACTGTCCCCTACCCAGTTTCCACCCCATCTCAGGGCTGTCCCCTACCAAGCTTTTACCCCATCTCAGCACTGTCCCAATCTGAGCTGTCACCGCATCACAACACTGTTCTCATCCCAGCTGTTACCCCATCTGATCACTATCCCCAACCCAGCTGTCTCGAAATCTCAGCATTGTCCTTTCTCCAGCTGTCACCCTATCCCAGCTCCAGGAAAGTACACCACCCCCAGCTTCCTAGCTTCACATATGCTGCATCTCAGCCCCACATGCTGACTACCCCCAGTCCCCTGACACATTTCTGTACTGGAGCATGTGCCTCCCTTGGGGGCACTGCACTTCCTCACTATGTCTCTGACACAGACATGGACCACCAGGGAGCCCTGCAGTTGCCTCTGACAGAGGCCTGTGGACCTGATGTGGTTCTCAAAGCAATTGGGTCTTGCCTGATTCAGCCTGTATCACCTGTGTTGGTACTGTTTCCAGCCTGGGCACTGCAGTGATCATAATAAACTACAGCTCTCAACAGCTCTTGTGCCAGGAGCTAAACAGACAAATTGCTCTTGAGGGGTGGAGCCAAGCATGTCAGTGAGTGCTGCATACAGGTCAGTCTTCTGTGGTGGCTGGGGCAATTATGTATGTTTTATTTTTTTCCTCTGGAGACAAATGTTTTTTTTTTCCCTGTGTGGGCCAATGTGCATTTTTATTCTTGTGGAGGCCAATGTGCTTTGTTGTTCTGTAGGGGCCAATGTGTTTTATTGTTTTCTGTAGGGGCCATTGTGTTTATTTTTTCTGCATGGTCCAACGTGTGTGTTTTTTCTTTTTGGGTCCAAAATATTTTATTTTTTCTGATTCTGAGTTGCACCACACATGTATCCTGATGGTGTTTGGACATACTCTAAGTACAGATTCAGACAGGTTGGGTAAGGGATGCTGGTGCTCAGAATCCCAACAGGCTAGGATTCTGACACCTGCCAGAGATGCTAAATCACTCTCATTGGAGGCCATACTTCTAGCTTAGGGCTGGTGAAGGTTTAAATGGTGTGACTGATGGTGGTTTCTAAAAAAGCACAAAGCATGATTGCAGTGTCTGTAGACACTGAAAGTGGGTGTTCCAGTCCTTACATATTTGGACCACATGGATGTACACCAGGGAAGGGCATTGTAGAGGCATTAGCACAAAGTCACAAACATGACTGCAGCAAAAGATGAAAGGAAGACTGCAACTGTGTCCAACTCAGAATCAGGCCCTAGGAGAAGGAGGTCCCTCTCGACAGACCCCACCCCCTAAATATATCCAGCCCACATTAGGGATGCTTCTATAAATTTCCCGGGCTGGTTTCCATCCCATTCATCTCCTATATGTCTCACAGCAGTAACCATCAGGATGCATGCACAGTGTGACTTGGATGCATGCATAGAAAGCAATGGGCACTTGGGTGGGGCATCGCCATTACATACACCTCTAAATCAGGCCCTGTATCTGTTATTCTGCTAGAGAAGCTTATAAAATAAACCAATATTTGATTAATTGTTTTGGATTACAGCATGTTGTTTTTCTACATATCAGCATACTATTAAATAAATGTCTTATATTTTTATGAATTAGGAAACAGCAATATGGGCTTCAAAACATCACATCTGCTTTGATGCAAAACAAAATTCACTTTCCTAATGATGAAAATGATGGCCAATTAACAAGGAAAATCACAATTTCACAGGTAGTTGACCATTTATTCATCTCCAGGTTGCACATTAATAGGACAACATTATTCTTTAATCACAGTTTACAGCTGCTTGCTAAATGAAGCTGACTTTTCACCAGAGATATTTTGTATGGCAAAAAGGAAATTTTACATTTAAGGTCAATGGAGTCATCCTTATTTTATATGTAAAACCAGCACAGTATATAAATATAACTCCCTATGAGACTGTCAGTATCTGGAGTTAGTAATGTTAAATGAGCTGCAGGTATAGGTGTGTTTTGTTTATATATTATTTTTAACATGTGTAACAATTTACAGAACATAAACTGGATGGTGACAGCTTATTCATGTTTACCAATACAAATAATCATTTAAAAATACAAAGCAGCTTTAGGCCAGTTACCCACTGACATTTGTATGCCTACTTTACTGACCATTATGCTACCCATACTGTATGTGTAGTACAATGACTTCCTTCAACCACTACCTACAGTACCTAATATTGGGGCATATATATGAAGCTCTGGAAAGTGATAAAGTGGAGAGTGATAAATGACCAGCCACTCAGCTCCTAACTGTCATGTTACAGGCTGTGTTTGGAAAATGACAGTTAGGCACTGATTGGTTGGTCATTTATCACTCTCCAGTTTATCACCTCCAAGTGCTCCATACATCTGCCCCGTATTCTGTACCATGACACAGTTATGTAAATCATGAAACATTGAACATCTTCGGTGGTGTCCGGGTTGTTTATTTATATATCAGATCATTGATTTAATCTCCTGCAGTGCCATGCGTCTGCCAATCTATATTAGTCAAATCCTGGAAAGGCACCAAGAGTGGTTGATGGTCTTCAGTGGAGTTCCTGCTATTTCTGCATAAAAATAATATATATATATATATATATATATATATTCCATATCGAGTGGCACTCCCAACACTACACACCAAAAAAGGCCCTGGTGCCCTCCGTCAGAGACCAACTCGAGAAGGTCCCAATGTATCATCCACACCGGCGGCACTCAGGTACATACAGGCGTCTCAACACAGGGGTATATACCGACGTTTCGGAGCCATTTATTGCTCCATCATCAAGGTCACAAATACAATACAAACATCACATATTTATACAAACACCTCACCTAAGTGGACCCACGTATTCCCACGTCCGGTTCCGGGTCGCATCCGAGTGACGTCAACCAGCCACCGCCGGCGCCCACGTGTCAGCCGCTGGAGAGAGGGGGCGTCCCCAGGATGAGTCACCATTACCCAGACAACATGCATAGGCCAAATGCCCATGCCCGATTACCGTCTAGGACAGACTCTAATCCTGGCCACGTCATCCCACACCTCCAACATAACTCACCCACGCGAGCACAATCAGCCGGAAATCTGGTTACACACATCTCAACGGACCTCATACCCAGATAACCAGGGAAACTATATCCACACACATATAAATATACATACATATAACATCATATCATAAAGAATACATACATTTATTAATAAACATCTATATAGAAAATACTAACTTATAGAATGTAGTTATAACAAATTCCTGCTCGCAATTTAGTATATAATCCCCAGATACATTAACACATAAGCACATTAACACAATCAAGGGACCCATCACTCTCAGCCCCATATACCAAATCTATTCAAGTATACATAGGTACCCAATAAATTCACCCAATCTATCATATATATATTACAAACTATGCCTGTATAACTAATGTGCCACTTAAATACCTACCACAAAGAACCTAGATATTACCCTAGTTGCAATAGGTCAATTATAGAAAGCAGTGGAGCCCAAGATTCTCATTTAGACCCCATGGTGCCAAGGAATCCAACCTGTAGATCCACCGCGCCTCAAACTGTAGAAGCTTAAGTGATCTATTGCCACCTCGAAGGGCTTTTGGCACATGATCAATGATCATATAACGTAACGACGACACATTGTGTCCACTTTGTGCGAAATGGTGTGCCACCGGTTGATCACTACTGCCAGAAGAAATGGCAGCACGGATCGCTGACCGGTGTAACGCCATTCACTCTCTTAGTGTTCTATCGGTCTTTCCCACATATGTGAGTCCACAGGGACAGGTAATAAGATAAACAATAAACCTAGTAGTACAGGTTACTCTATGCCGTATCGAATACTTATGGCCACTATAGGGGTGACAGAAGCTGCTGCCTGTAGTCAATGAGCGACAAGTCAGGCAGTCTAAACACTTAAAACATCCCAGCTTAGGACGAAGAAAACGATCAACATTAGTCAATCCTAATCCTGTAACATCAGTTCTCATCACCAAGTCACGAATATTGCGTCCCCTACTGTAGCAAGACATGATACGAGTGTCCTGTAGATTTAAATCAGGGTCAGTACCCACAATAGGCCACAATTCCTTGGTAACATTACGGATCCTATTACTGTGAACATTGCAGTGGTTTACCCATGGTATGCATTGTTCAGTCTTATCTGCCACTTTCCGTGATTTAAGTAACTCAGCCCTAGGAATCATAAGTGCTCTGTCTTTAGCCTGACAGAGAATCTCCTCTGAGTATCCTCGTTCTCTAAATTTTACCATCATCTGTTCTATTTCTTGAATGGCTATCGACTCATCGCTACAAATTCTGCGAGCACGCAGAAATTGCAAAAAGGGCAGACCATATTTTAGAGGTTTAGGGTGAAAACTCCCACTATGTAGAATAGTATTCCTGTCTGTGGGTTTACTGTATAGCCGAGTAGCAATCCTATTATCTACCAGTGTTACCTGGACATCCAAAAAATTAACACTGCTATCATCAACAGAAAAGGTAAACTTAATGGGACTGTTAGATAAGTTATGCTGCTCAATGAAACTGAGTATTTCTAACCTAGTGCCCGTCCATATGAGAAAGATATCGTCTATGTATCTGGCATAAAACAGAATTCTGCCAGACACATAGACGTTCTGAAAAAAGATCTCATCTTCTGCCTGAAACATGTAAGCGTTGGCGTACGAAGGGGCCACATTTGACCCCATCGCCACGCCAACGAGCTGAAGATACAAGTCACCATCGTACATAAAAAAATTCCTAGTAAGAATCATTTCAAGCAGATCGATCACAAGGTTAACATCTGGACCAATATATACTGTACTCTCATTGATCAACTTCCTCACTGCCCTTAAACCTTCTTCATTAGGAATTATCGTGTATAAGCTGCTTATGTCAATGCTGCATAACAAACTACTGGTGGGTATCTCAGAAAGCTCAGAAATTCTATTTAAAAAAGTAGTTGTGTCCAACAGGAACTTGGGGTGTTCCTTGATGCACGGCTGCAATAGTGTGTCTAGATACACAGCTAGTGTCTGAAACAACGACCCCCTGGCCGAAATAATCGGTTGTCCGGGGGGGTTGTCCAGGCACTTGTGTATCTTAGGTAACGTATACAATAAAGCTATGATAGGACACTGTGGAATCAAAGCTTCACACAACTCATTAGAAATAGTTCCTTGATCAACTGCACTTAGCTATTTCTCACGTAGCTGTTTAAGGAATATATCTGTGGGGTCCCTGTCTAATTTCCTATACACCAGTGCATCTGAGAGTTGCCTCTCTATCTCTATTTTATACAATGACAAATCTTGGATCACAATGGCCCCGCCCTTATCCGCAGGGCGGACCACTATGTCCGTGTAATGTGATAAATCTTGTAGTGCATGCCATTCACCAGCAGATAAATTATTATATTTATGTGTCACCACATTAGAATTATTAGAAGATAATTTAGTTACTTCCTGGTTAAGCATGCGTGAGAATGTTTTTATTGCCGCATTGGTGGACATAGGTTCAAATTGTGATCTTCTCTGTAGCTTGCGAACTGTCCCAGGAATTTCAGATTGTCCCTGTTGTATAGGTTTAGGCAAAGCCTTAGCGCCATTGTAGAATTCATGTAGCTTTAGTTGTCTTGTTAAGCGATATTTTTCTATCTCCCATTGCATCAGATCAAATTTAACAGTGGGCACAAAAGACAGACCACGACTTAGAACTTTCATTTCTAGGTCTGTCAATGTATGGGAAGAGATATTAATTATTGACGTTTTCTCTGGAGAGGTGGTCTCCCCATCCTCCTTCGATTGTGACCGCGGCCCCGTCCTCTGCCATTGTCTACCCCTTCTGGTATATCTCCTCACCCTCTTTGGGTGATACGGTTGTTCCCGTGGCTATTGTCTGAGGCACTGGTGTTAAAGTTGTATGTGGATGAGTCAGAGTTATTCTGCTCCCTCCAGTTAACTCTGACTCATCCACATACAACTTTAACACCAGTGACTCAGACAATAGCCTCGGTAGACAAACTCGCTACATGGCCCCTTTAGGAATTGGTGGGAACAACCGTATCACCCAAAGAGGGCAAGGAGATATACCAGAAGGGGTAGACAATGGCAGAGGACGGGGCCGCGGTCGCAATCGAAGGAGGATGGGGAGACCACCTCTCCAGAGAAAACATCAATAATTAATATCTCTTCCCATACATTGACAGACCTAGAAATGAAAGTTCTAAGTCGTGGTCTGTCTCTTGTGCCCACTGTTAAATTTGATGGGATGCAATGGGAGATAGAAAAATATCGCTTAACAAGACAACTAAAGCTACATGAATTCTACAATGGCGCTAAGGCTTTGCCTAAACCTATACAACAGGGACAATCTGAAATTCCTGGTACAGTTCGCAAGCTACAGAGAAGATCACAATTTGAACCTATGTCCACCAATGCGGCAATAAAAACATTCTCACGCATGCTTAACCAGGAAGTAACTAAATTATCTTCTAATAATTCTAATGTGGTGACACATAAATATAATAATTTATCTGCTGGTGAATGGCATGCGCTACAAGATTTATCACATTACACGGACATAGTGGTCCGCCCTGCGGATAAGGGCGGGGCCATTGTGATCCAAGATTTGTCATTGTATAAATTAGAGATAGAGAGGCAACTCTCAGATGCACTGGTGTATAGGAAGTTAGACAGGGACCCCACAGATATATTCCTTAAACAGCTATGTGAGAAATTGCTAAGTGCAGTTGATCAAGGGACTATTTCTAATGAGTTGTGTGAAGCTTTGATTCCACAGTGTCCTATCATAGCTTTATTGTATACGTTACCTAAGATACACAAGTGTCTGGACAACCCCCCCGGACGACCGATTATTTCGGCCAGGGGGTCATTGTTTCAGACACTAGCTGTGTATCTAGACACACTATTGCAGCCGTGCATCAAGGAACACCCCAAGTTCCAGTTGGACACCACTACTTTTTTAAATAGAATTTCTGAGCTTTCTGAGATACCCACCGGTAGTTTGTTATGCAGCATTGACATAAGCAGCTTATACACGATAATTCCTAATGAAGAAGGTTTAAGGGCAGTGAGGAAGTTGATCAATGAGAGTACAGTATATATTGGTCCAGATGTTAACCTTGTGATCAATCTGCTTGAAATGATTCTTACTAGGAATTTTTTTATGTACGATGGTGACTTGTATCTTCAGCTCGTTGGCGTGGTGATGGGGTCAAATGTGGCCCCTTCGTACGCCAACGCTTACATGTTTCAGGCAGAAGATGAGATCTTTTTTCAGAACGTCTATGTGTCTGGCAGAATTCTGTTTTATGCCAGATACATAGACGATATCTTTCTCATATGGACGGGCACTAGGTTAGAAATACTCAGTTTCATTGAGCAGCATAACTTATCTAACAGTCCCATTAAGTTTACCTTTTCTGTTGATGATAGCAGTGTTAATTTTTTGGATGTCCAGGTAACACTGGTAGATAATAGGATTGCTACTCGGCTATACAGTAAACCCACAGACAGGAATACTATTCTACATAGTGGGAGTTTTCACCCTAAACCTCTAAAATATGGTCTGCCCTTTTCGCAATTTCTGCGTGCTCGCAGAATTTGTAGCGATGAGTCGATAGCCATTCAAGAAATAGAACAGATGATGGTAAAATTTAGAGAACGAGGATACTCAGAGGAGATTCTCTGTCAGGCTAAAGACAGAGCACTTACGATTCCTAGGGCTGAGTTACTTAAATCACGGAAAGTGGCAGATAAGACTGAACAATGCATACCATGGGTAAACCACTACAATGTTCACAGTAATAGGATCCGTAATGTTACCAAGGAATTGTGGCCTATTGTGGGTACTGACCCTGATTTAAATCTACAGGACACTCGTATCATGTCTTGCTACAGTAGGGGACGCAATATTCGTGACTTGGTGATGAGAACTGATGTTACAGGATTAGGATTGACTAATGTTGATCGTTTTCTTCATCCTAAACTGGGATGTTTTAAGTGTTTAGACTGCCTGACTTGTCGCTCATTGACTACAGGCAGCAGCTTCTGTCACCCCTATAGTGGCCATAAGTATTCGATACGGCATAGAGTAACCTGTACTACTAGGTTTATTGTTTATCTTATTACCTGTCCCTGTGGACTCACATATGTGGGAAAGACCGATAGAACACTAAGAGAGCGAATGGCGTTACACCGGTCAGCGATCCGTGCTGCCATTTCTTCTGGCAGTAGTGATCAACCAGTGGCACGCCATTTCGCACAAAGTGGACACGATGTGTCGTCGTTACGTTATATGATCATTGATCATGAGCCAAAAGCCAATCGAGGTGGCAATAGATCACTTAAGCTTCTACAGTGTGAGACGCGGTGGATCTACAGGTTGGATTCCTTGGCACCATGGGGTCTAAATGAGAATCTTGGGCTCCACTGCTTTCTATAATTGACCTATTGCAACTAGGGTTGCAATATGGAGTAATATCTAGGTTCTTTGTGGTAGGTATTTAAGTGGCACATTAGTTATACAGGCATAGTTTGTTATATATATGATAGATTGGGTGAATTTATTGGGTACCTATGTATACTTGAATAGATTTGGTATATGGGGCTGAGAGTGATGGGTCCCTTGATTGTGTTAATGTGCTTATGTGTTAATGTATCTGGGGATTATATACTAAATTGCGAGCAGGAATTTGTTATAACTACCTTCTATGAGTTAGTATTTTCTATATAGATGTTTATTAATAAATGTATGTATTCTTTATGATATGATGTTATATGTATGTATATTTATATGTGTGTGGATATAGTTTCCCTGGTTATCTGGGTATGAGGTCCGTTGAGATGTGTGTAACCAGATTTCCGGCTGATTGTGCTCGCGTGGGTGTGTTATGTTGGAGGTGTGGGATGACGTGGCCAGGATTAGAGTCTGTCCTAGACGGTAATCGGGCATGGGCATTTGGCCTATGCTTGTTGTCTGGGTAATGGTGACTCATCCTGGGGACGCCCCCTCTCTCCAGCGGCTGACACGTGGGCGCCGGCGGTGGCTGGTTGACGTCACTCGGATGCGACCCGGAACCGGACGTGGGAATACGTGGGTCCACTTAGGTGAGGTGTTTGTATAAATATGTGATGTTTGTATTGTATTTGTGACCTTGATGATGGAGCAATAAATGGCTCCGAAACATCGGTATATACCCCTGTGTTGAGACGCCCGTATGTACCTGAGTGCCGCTGGTGTGGATGATATATATAAATATATATATATATACATATACACTGTATATGTACCCACGCACACCTCAACTTTGCTTCTAGGGTATCAAAGCTACAAGAAACCCGTAGGCTGTTGTGCATTTGAGCATTACATTTCCATCAGCTAGCCACAGTAATATACTTTCTCACGAGTATGGGTTTCCATTTTTACTACTGTGAAAAAAAAAATTGAATCCTGTTTATACAATAGTATATTAAATTCAACTCCTCATTAGATTACACTTGTAACAAACAAATGTCACTTTCTGGTATAAATAAAACATAAAATCTATACAAAACCATGGACACTTGCACTAAAATGATGTTTGCCTATATATTTACTTTTATTAGTTTTTAGCTTCTGAGAAATAGTAGGATTATCTGCATCAATAAAGAAGAACAATATATCTGGTTGTGTTTCGGTCATGTCATTTGCTGTATTTCCTACTTTATATATTGCTGTCCTTTGTTCAGTAGCTATGTACATAATTTCCAAAAATAAAACCTTCACTTTATATGCAAAGTGTGGAGAACTATGAAAGTGAGAGATAAAACAACGGCATGTTTAATTTATTTAAAGGTCACAGTTCCTTATTTGAACACAAAGTCTAGCCATTGGGTTATTAAAACCCATATTAACATTCAATGACTCAGTATGTTTAGTTAGAATAGCAGTATGCTGGTAAGTCTGAGTGGTGGTATATATTAGCAATACTAAGTAATGGCATTAAACACTGGAAGGAGGTAATGTGTAAAACAAAGGATTTTATGTCTATTAACTTAATGACTCAGATTAGTAGTCCTAACTTTAATAAAGTGAATGCATTTGTTTTTACTTTGGACAATTGATAGGAAAAGGAGCAAGATAGTAGAAAAATACAAACTCTTGGAAAATATATGAATATATTAAATCAAATAATTACATAATTTTTCTTCCTATTGCTCTATGATGGCTAATTCTGTGACGGATTTTACCTAGCCCTCCCGCCCTGAAAAATCCGATATCTCAGTGAACCAGTTTTTGGCCATGGCTGCACACTCTACACTCTGTGACTGGTAGTGACTTTGCATTGGAGGCACTACCTGCCAGTCACAAAGAAGACAGGCAGTCCCAGGGGGAGGGGCGATTAGCAGAGAGCGTGCTTCCAGTTGGAAGTCACTTTTCTACCTTTCGGGCAGTCCTACCTGGCTTCTAGGGGCTGCAGCCAATTTATTCCATAGATGTCAGTGTTTTGTGCATGTGCTGCACTACCAACACTTGTACACATGTGCCAGTACCAGCACCTGCCAGATCCATTGTGCAGGTGCTGGGACCCGACTTGACTAGACTGCAGTGTCTTTTGCTCTCCCTCGACAGAGGCCCTCATCCAAGAGGGTAGTAATATGCTGATGGCTAGGCAATATGAGAAAACCAAGACTGATAGTGGAATGGTTGTGAGACTGAATTACAGTATATGTTGTGATGAAGGACATTAAGAGGACTATTTAGCAATATATTTAGTTGATTTGCAATTATAGTTTATAACTTATCGTCAAGATTTATCAATAAGCCGTTTTCAGCAAGAAAGTTTCACCAATAACGTAATTTTGCCAAGCGGAAACTTTCTGCCCGATTCAATTGCAAAGACTTTTCGCCAGTGTGAAAAGTTTGTGCCTTGCAACCAGTGGAAAAGATTCGCCTATGAATAACCGGCAAAAAAAATTGCAGAATTGCGGATTTTGAGTGCAAAGGAGCAGAAACCACTCTGTACTCTTTGGACAGTCCCCCAAAGGTAAACTGCATCAAAAAATGCAAACAAAATAAAAACAAACACACCAAAAAATTACTTTGAATATGGGGACGAAAAAGTGCAAAGTGGGGCTACAAATGCAAAAACTAGCTAAATAGATTTTTTGGGGTGTCTGCAAGTATGGGGGAGGTATTTTTTTTATTGCAGTTGTTTGCTGAAGGTGCATTTTTGCGCATTTTAAAGCTTCACTTAAGCGACTTTAAACCATCATGCACCCATTTTCATGTACCCCAAATTTGCTTGGACTACTTATTTTTGCAAAAAACTGCTAAATGCTATTTCTCACCACATATAAAGACGCTAAACAGCACCTATTGAGACCATTTAAAGACCCACAATACCTTCTGCAGAGATATTTGGGGGTATCCATAGTGAACCCCCATGTCACAGCATCTTTAGGAGGTGTCAGGCTGATTTCCCCAAAAATGACAGCACTTTTCGCTCACTTTGTTTTCGCTGGGTCCTGTTTTCGCCAATTTGGAATTGAATACGGGGATGAGCGTGATACTTTTTCACACCCAAAACCTCTGATGTCGGCAAAAAGCCCGGCAACTGACTTTTTGCTCCTAATTGAATACGGGCCTTAATCTACGATTTTACTACAGTATGTCAGTTTTAAGTAATATGAAATGTGTGACTACGCTATTAAAATCTGAAAAACAAAATATTTAAAAAATATTAGTAATAGAAAAAATGATTTATTGTAAGGATAAAGCCTTTCTTCATTAATTATCTTCTGCAGTCACAATCCTGAGATGGCAATTATAGTATAAGGATAGGTGTGATCTTTTTCACTACAATAAAAAGGCTTCCACACTGTTACTGCATATTCCAATCTCCATCAGGAGCACTGTTTCCCCACCCCCAGATACTGTAGGGCTTTTTAAGGTATTTTAAGTCCCTTTTATAAGAGACTGGATTGTTTTAGTTTTACTGCACTTCCTGGCTGTGCCCTTCTCTGAGCATCTCTCCAAGCATGTCCAGACACAGTATTGTTATAGCAGGCATACAGTATGTCATCTTTTTATATCCTGTCTGAATATGTGCCATATCTGCCTACTCTCCCGGAAGTAGCAGGAGTCTCCTGAATTTCGGGCATTCTCCTACACCCCAAGAAGAGTAGGCAGCCCACCCACATCTAGTCCACTTCCTAGTGAACAGGGCACTATGGGGAGGATAATCCCAGAAATTGCAATTAAACACTGAAGGGGTAGAGCCAATATGACGCGTTTCTAAGAAAATTACTTCATATTGGCCCTGCCCTCTCATGATTAACCCATGATTAGTGGCATTTCCTTTGAGGGGACAGGGCTTAGTGATGCATAGCACAGGGCTGCTCCCAGAGGAGATACTCAAACTGTTGGCAAGGATGATATGTGCTTGTTCTTACTACCTTTGAATGCCAGGTACCCTGACCTTGGCCCTGACATTTGGTGTGTTATAATGACTACTATATTAAACACATATACCTTTGCTGAAACCTATGGATTATATTTTGGAATTACACCTGTTATTAATTAATGCCTTGATGATTGGGATTTAAAAGCCAGAAATCTAGAGACATAAATAAAACCTTTGAAGTAGATTCTACTGTAGCATTGAAACCAGAGATGTATGCGGACCCCCATGTTTTGGTATTGATTTTGGTAAAACCATCCTCAAATATTAAGGTTTTGCTTTTGACAAAACCACCTTCAGGTATTTTGGGTCTTTTCTGATTTGGTTTTGGATTTCTTAAATTGATAAATTGATAAAACCCATTTATACCTAGATTTGTTTTTTAAATCTGAGACCCGAACTTACAGTAAACCCAAACTGTAACTTAGTTCTACTTGGAAACCCCAAAAATGATCCAAGCCAGGACTCGATTTGACTTGAAGCCCCAAAGTTAGGGTACGTTTGGTTTAAGGAAAACCAAACTGCACATCTTTTTCTGAAACATGACAGGTGGTTTACAGACACATCTTGATTGCCCTGGCCAATGAGGAACATCCAAGTTCATTATTGGAGAGACTAAATGGGAAAGTGTTAACAGGTTGACTGTTTCTCTGTGCATAAACACTGGTTTGCCCAGTTTCAAAAGAGGATCACATAATTATTTTGGCACATTCACCTACATTTATAGTAAATCAGTAGCTGACTAACTGGGAATTCAGTTAGCTGCAGTAATTAATTTCCCATGGGCTAATTGATCCCCTGGGACTATTCAATAGGCCCCGAAGGTAGCCCACAGGCTGCATTTATCAGGGATTTTTTTCGGGGTCTGACTAGACCTGAGAAATAATCCCAGATACTGTAAATAGCCTGTTAACGGGTGTTGAGACCCTGTTAATGCGTAGGTCCTTGAATTTATAACAGATTCTATATGTTAATGCCCGTTATCACATTAATTTATCACGTGTAAAAATGGTCTCTGTGAAAAAGCGTCTGGAATTGAATGAACTCTTATATTTTGTTCATTCTGTGAATTCCTGGAATTATTAAGAAAATTTACCTTTTCACTCTGATGCAGAATTATATTAAAATGTTTCAAAAGAGAATTCTATGGAGGGAATTCAATTAGCTGCAGTAAATTACCATGGGTAATTGATCCCCCTGGGATTGTTCAATTAGCCCAAAAGCTGTCAGTCATCATGATTTTTTCACCTGCCAAAAAAAAATCCCCATTAGCCCTGTTTTCGTGATCACGCCTGAGAAAACATATGGGTCTGTGACCGTTTCATGGATTCTGTGAGTTTTTGAGTGAAAACCATGGGCTAATGGAATAGCATGTTTTTAATGCCCCCAAAAATATCGGAGCTAATTGAATCCCCCCTTAGTGTGTTATTTGAATACATTTATATTTATTGATTATTGCAAATCCAATCCACAAGGTTACTTTTTTGTTGAAATATACCAATTTTGGGGTAATTCATTATATATGAAAGTATTTATACTCTGATACCTCAGCTCTTTTTTCATTTCCATTTATAATGACTTTGACCCTATACTACCAGCCCTAACCCCAGCCTATTTCCTTACAACCCTCGAGTTATCACATCAGCAACAGCTAAGTGGGCCTAATCTGAGGTTTGTAATATGTTTATTCTTCACAGCAAGCATATTTCTTGCATGATTTCCGGGTAAAACATCAGAACCAATGATTATAGCATTCTCCAAACCCCAGGATAGCAAGCACAAATCATTAGCAGCATAGTAGGTACTGTACATATATGAACTGAATTTTACAGCTGTGTTTTACAGTAAGCAGTAAATAAAATTACTGGAGTAAAAAGTTTACAATCTATAATATTAAGAAAGTGTTATCTGATGTCACCGGTATAATTTAATATATGATGTCGTTTTTTTATTATTTGAATACCAATAATCAGAGAATGAAAATGCTTTCATACTGACAATTATTATAGGAATTAATCTTTTATTAGTGTAGTAAAAATATGCACTTTGCAACATTATCAATTCTGGTTGGGCCTCGACCTCAATACATGTCACTGCTTTGCAGTACAGTATGATGGAAAAGAACAGATCTGTCATTATAACATGCATAATAAGACAGCTGGACTTATCAGCAGGAACTTGATTGGTCGGCACCTGAAACTCACTCAATTTGTATGCTTTTGAGAGACGCTGTCAAAGTTCTACAAGATGAAAGACAGATTTCCCATTGGAGTACACAGAAAAAATAATGTAGACATCAATAATAACCCATCAATTCTGCAAGATGCATATTCTTCAAAGAGAATAATCTAAATCAGAACTGCATGAACTGTCTCCTTCCCAAAAAAAAAGACAGTGATACACTACTCCAAAACCTAGGGATCTGTTATAACTTTCTAGGTAAAAATATCTTTGTTTGTTTTCTTTCAGATATTTTTTTTGTGATACACATGAAAACATTGATACCATTCATTCAAGAAGATCTTTAATACTTTTTCATCTGACAGACACAGAATCAAACATTCTGAACTTTCTTGTTGAACCAAAACTGGATTTTACACTTCCTTTGTTAGATGCCCTTTGATAAATGAAAGACCACTAAAAATTGTCATTCATTTGTAGAGGTAGGTGAGAAAAAAACATGTGTAGAGTCATTTCACATCCATTAGCATGTTGCATAAAGACAAAATGTAAAAATATTTATATTAACGCCATTCGATGACTAACAAAATTAGCTTTACCACTGTCCTCAAATCTGTCATATTTGTTTGTGAATTGTATTAGGAACTTTTTCACATAACACAGTATACATAAAGAATTTTTGCAACTGCAGTCTGTTAACTTCTATACAAATTAGTGTAAATTACAGTATTGTTTGCTGATAGTAGTCTGGATGTAAATTTTGTTCTAAATACTAGTACAGACCCAATGTGTGCGCCTCACCTTCATTACTCCTTTCAAATATCATACATTTGTATAGCCATGGCCAAAAGTTTTGAGAATGACACAAGTATTGGTTTTCACAAAGTTTTCTGCTTCAGTGTTTTTAGACCTTCTTGTCAGATGATACTATGGTATAATGAAGTAATATTACAAGCATTTCATAAGTATCAAAGGCTATTATTGTCAATTACATTAGGTTTATGCAAAGAGTCAAGATTTGCAGTGTTGAGCATTCTTTTTCAAGGCCTCTGCAATTCACCCTGGCTTGCTGTCAATCAACTTCTGGGCTACATTCCAACAGTAAAGCATCCTGAGACCATTCATGTGTGGAGTTGCTTCTCCAAGGGAGTGGTCTCACTCACAATTTTGTCTAAGAACACAGCCATGAATAAAGAATTGTACCAAAACATCCTCCAAGAGCAACTTCTTCCAACCATTAAAGAACAGTTTGGTGATGGACAATGCCTTTACCAGCATGACGGAGCACCTTGCCATAAGCCAAAAGTGATAACTAAAAGGCTCAGGGAACAAAACATCAAAATATTGGGTCCATGGCCTGGAAACTCCCCAGACCTTAATCCCATTGAGAACTTGTGGTCAATCCTCAAGAGGCGGGTGGACAAACAAAAACCCACAAATTCTGACAAACTCCAAGCATTGATTAGGCAAGAATGGGCAGCCATCAGTCAGTATTTGGCCCAGATGTTGATTGACAGCATGTCAGGGTGAATTTCAGAGGTCTTCAAAAAGAATTGTCAACACTGCAAATATTGACTCTTTGCATAAACGTAATGTAATTGTCAATAAAAGTTTTTAGGGTCTATTTACTAAGCTGTGTTAGGAGATAAAGTGAACCATGTTAAAGTACCAGCCAATCATCTCCTAACTGCCATTTTTCCAACACAGCCTGTGACATGGCAGTAAAGAGCTGATTGGATGGTACCTTATCACTGTTCACTTTATCTCCTAATACCGCTTTGTAAATAGACCCCTTTGACACTTATGAAATGCTTGAAATTGTACTTCAGTATACCATAGTAACATTTGACAAAAAGGTCTAAAAACAATGAAGCAGCAAACTTTGTGAAAACCAATACTTGTGTCATACTCAAAATTTTTGGTCATGGCTGTGTATATTGTATATTATCTATATCTACTGTGGTGAGCAGCAACATGGAAAAGTCAGTAGCCTGGCATTTTATGAAAGAAAAATCATCAATTATCTGCATTATGATGTATACAGTAGTTACATTTGGGTGCCACTCTGTAGATCGGGTGAATTTGGGGATGTTACAGTATGCTTATAAAAAGGCAAAATATTGTGTTGTATTGGGTGCAGTATATTATGTTGTCAGTCAAAATGTTGACATTCATTAGTTCAACATGGACATTATATAAACATGTTCATAATGTTAACATTGACCATGTCACCATTCAGCATTTTTACACTGATGTAATGTCAACATTTTGAAATGTTGACAGTGTGTTTTTAATGTTCTTCTATCCCTAAACTAACTGTACATGAAATACTTGCAGTGTTTTATATAGCACTGAATTCTGCCTTGCATAAATCCACTGTTTAGAAAAAAAGGAGGGGGGTTTAAGCCCATATTGTTCCTCAGCACACTGAATAGTACCTGCAACAATATATGAAGACTATATGGTCATAGAAATCAGAGATATTAGTTGCATGCATTTGCAAATACATGGGAAGCTGCTAGGCCACGTCACAGCTTCTCTGTCACTAGCAGTCCCTAACACTAAGGGGTTCACATCTGGAATGCAGTGCACCCTGAAAAACGTCCAGCCCAGGACCCCCCCAGGGCATCACACAAAAAATGGAAAAGACTGACAGTGCAGTGTAAAGTATAGATGTGTAAGACTAATTAATAAGTGTTGGAAAAAGGGGTTAATAAATAAATCCACTGTTGTAAGTAAGTGCAGGATCTGTTCTTTTTTTTTCTTTATTAATATTTATTAATATATTTTTTATACAGATGTCTACATATTCATGCTTTTCTTCTATGTGAGACCCATGTTTTATTATATGCTATATAATTAAATCCATTTTTACATCTACCAGTGCACCAGATTTATATATTCATATATTCTTTATTGTATCATTATTGTTGATGATTATTTTCTTACTGTGTTATTGTGCTATTTTTTACATTGCTCAAGAAGAAGAGATGTAGGATGTTCCTAAGACACTGGAGTGTATCATGCTTGGATACTGCCAAGAAAGTAAAGAATACAGGCTATGATTAAAAGCAAAAAATTTATAAAATCCAGAGATGTGGTGTTCCATGAAATAGCACCACCTAACATAAAGCTGGAACAAGAATCACAGCAGAAGCTTGTTAACAGAGCCATAACTAGACTTTTCGGTGCCCTGTGACAGAAAGAGCATTGGCACACCCCTATATTTTAAATTGGGAGATAACACACCCAAAAAAGGGTCATGGCCTCATGGGGAAGGGCCAGGGAAAAGATAGGGGAGGCCAGGATATGCTGAGGATAAAATAAGAGGAAGCTACAAGTAGAATGATAATAACAGAAAATTAAAGGCCCGAACAGTGCCCCCTGCCCTGCGGTGCCCTGTGCCATGGCACAGGCTGCACTACCCTAGTTACGGCCCTGCTTGTTAACCTGGATATACTGACAACTAGAAGAAAGACTGAGGTCCTGATTCAGAGCCAGACACTCTGATAGAGCGCTCGCTCTGAATCAGGGCCGGGCTATTTTTTTTTTAGAATCATCTCCTGGCCACTCACATAGCTGTGGGTGACCACCCACAGCTATAGTGACTGGCCAGGAAGATGGTCGCGATGTTCAAGACCATCACGACCATCGGGCTTGCGATGAGAACCTTGTGGTAGGGTCTCACTACCGCAAGCCCCAGAGAGATTTCAGCTCAAACAGAGCCGAAATCTCTCCCACTGACATCACTCATGATGTCCATGGGGCCGGCCCCAAATGGTGGTGTTCACATGGAAACACCTCCATTTGGGCAGCCACTCCCCCGGCCCACCCACCAAAGGGGGCGTGCTGTCACTCAACATCGACAGCATACCCCCTTTGGTACGAGATGCGGAGCGACGAATTGCCTGTCGCTATCCAGGTCTCGCACATGCGCACAACGGAGCCAGCTCTGTTGTGAGCATGTGCTCTGGGCCACCATCGACCCGGTTATGAGAGCTCAGCGCTTGCGACCAGGTCTGAATCAGGCCCAGAGTTAGAGACTGCTAGTGTGGATACCCATTCACAGAGCAGGAGTTCAGTGTTAAACCATAAATGATAAAAAAGAATCCCCCTATGAGATATTTTGAGAAGTTTGCAAATATTGCTTTCTGTGAACCACAAAATATTCAATAAGAAAACAACACTGGGAAGAATGGAAATCAGCAATGGATAAAAAAAATTGCATCAATGCATTACAATGATACATGGACTGTTGTTAACAGGCCAAATTGCAACAAGACATTTAAATACAAGTCATTATTTTGTATAAAGTTAAATGCAATTGGAATAATTGCCCATTATAAAGTTATACAAATTAGACTTTGACTCAGCTTCCTCAAATGGAGAAATAATTGAAGAAATATATATGGAATCTGCAAAACATTACAATGAGGACATGTTCCAAGAGTGAAAAGTCTATTTATTGAAGAAAGGATTGTATGGTCTAAAAAAAAGTGGTTGTTGTTGGTGCTTTTAGCTTGATGCTGTACTATTACAGATGGACTTTGAGCATTCAAAGACTGATCATACCACAAGAAAAAAAGAGCAGAAATTGTTCATTGTAGTCATGTATGGGTTAGGTTGCGGCCTAGGATCAGACATTACTCACCCTTAGTGCCGGCTTCCCCTGATCTCCCATGTGGTCAGACGTCAGGTGCGGCCGAGGGTAATGCACTGAGTATTATTCTTAGAGCTATGTAGACTTCCTAGAGTTGTGCTGTGCCTTGGTTACTGCAGTTACCATCATGGATGCAGCCATGGCATTTTACATCACCTGACTACTCTGTACCCAAAGGTATCTTGGTGGTGGTCAGCTGATGCTGTCCACCAATGATCTACTACTGCAGGGTATAAAGCCAGGCTCCGGACAACAGGAAGTTGCCTGTGCAATGTTGTCACTACTGAGTGTATTCTTGCTGTTACCTCATTCCAGGTTCCTCCGTGATTACTGGATTACTGGTTATCCAAGTGTCAAATCTCTGTTAAACAGTGCATCCAAGATCTAGCCTGTGTTCAAACCAAGTACCAACATTCTCTGCAACAGTGCATCCAACATCTAACCTGTGTGCAAAACAAGTACCAACTTTCTGTGCGACAGTGCATCCAACATTAAGCCTGTGTGCAAAACAAATGCCAACTTTCTCCAAGGTGACTGTGACAGTATGTGGATGATCTGTTGCTGGCAGGTTTGGAGAAGTACATAGTCAGTGTCAAACATCTGCTGGAGCAGAAATTCAAGTTAAAAGAACTAGGGCTTGCACTTGACCAGCTAGGCTTAAGAATCTTACAAAGTTTGGAAGCAAAAACTGTCACAATTATCAGGGATATATTGAAGCAATACTTACAAAGTATGCAATGTCAGATGCAAAACCAGTCAGTTGCCTTTTTAACAATTACACAAAACTAGGAACAAGTGAAGAAGACATAGAGGACATTAAAAAATCACTTATTAGAGTGCTGTTGAAAGTTTAATGTATGCAAGAATAGGAGTTAAAACAATCCTAAAATAATTAAAGGGTTCAAAATCATTGAAATTAGAGTTTTCAAAGCCTTGGAATTCTAGCTTTCTGTGCTGCTGACTGGAGATAAGATGAACCTGACCATTGTGCATATACAGAGTACCAGTTTGTACCCACTTTAGCCATGTCTACCACTGAGGCAGAATACACAGCACTTGCAGAGACTGCCAAGGAAGAGACTTTGTGAAATATGTCTGTTTAGTCAGGATGAGACTGTCAACATAGAGTGTGACTAGAAAGATGCATTTTTCCTACAGTACCAAGCACCATGGATGGTCCAAGCATATTGCTATTAGACACCATTTATTCTGGGAGTCAGTGAAAAGAATGTATATAAGCATCACCTTTGTAACAAGTGAAGATAATGCTGTTGATATGTTAACAAAAGGACTAAAGTCACAACTACGACATGTGTTCCTGAGAAAATGTAGACTGGAATATATTTGATATGTTTCACTGTTTATTTGTTGCATAACCCTTTTTTGTGGTAATAGGTGGAGTTGGCTAAGTTACTTAAGTTATGTGTAATATTTTTTATGTGACCAGAGGGGGTGTTGGAGATGAGTATGCTCCTCTGCTGTCTCTTTCTCCTCTGTGCTATGATCCCAGCCAGATTATGTCAAGACACTTGTGCAACCCTGTGCACTTTACTGTGTTAAGTGCCATGGTGCTGAAAAGCTTTGCAGTACTTAGCTGCTAAGAGGTTAAACTGCTATTATCACTGTTGTGTACAGCTGTAACTACTGTGTATGTTACTGTTGTTACCACTGTTACCAATAAACATGCAAGCCTGAATAAGGAGCCACTATGTGGACTAAACTCCACATCAAATTTGTTTGTACTTATTGTAATTACCCAGGTTCTACACCAATGGGTCTTATCAATAAGTCCAATAGTAAATTATAAAGCTTGCATGTGTGCATCTGAAATCAATACTGCAACTCTATACAAGCACAATCTGAATGCAGGGGTGGTTCGATTTAGATGCATGTACAGTTGTGGCCAAAAGTTTTGAGAATGACACAAGTATTGTTTTTCACAAAGTTTGCTGCTTCAGTGTTTTTAGACCTCTTTGTCAGATGTTACTATAGTATACTGAAGTAAAATTACAAGCATTTCATAAGTGTCAAAGGCTTTTATTGACAATTACATTAAGTTTATGCAAAGAGTCAATATTTGCAGTGTTGACCCTTCTTTTCAAGACCTCTGCAATTTGCACTGGCATGTCCTCAATCAACTTCTGGACCACATACTGACTGATGGCTGCCCATTCTTGCCTAATCAATGCTTGGAGTTTGTCAGAATTGTGGGTTTTTGTTTGTCCACCTGCCTCATGAGGATTGACCACAAATTCTCAATGGGATTGAGGTCTGGGGAGTTTCCTGGCCATGGACTCTAAATTTCGATGTTTTGTTCCCTGAGCCACTTAGTTATCACTTTTGGCTTATGGCAAGGTGCTCCATAATGCTGGAAAAGGCATTGTTTGTCACCAAACTGTTCTTGGATGGTTGGGAGAAGTTGCTCTTGGAGGATGTTTTAGTACCATTCTTTATTCATGGCTGTGTTCTTATGCAAAATTGTTAGTGAGACCACTCCCTTGGGTGAGAAGCTACCCCGCACATTTATGGTCTCAGGATGCCCATCAGTCACCTAGTCACCCCGAATCCCAGTACTCTGACTGGAAAACTCAAGGGCCAGGTAGTGACAACAATACTAGACCAAGAAACACACACCTGGCAGGCAATTGTTCTAGTATATGGCATCCCTCCTGCTCACCTGAATTGAACAATTTAACACATAAATTGCTAATAATTAGAATGATTAGGCCTTTTTAGCCTCTGAAATTAGCTCTCATGGAATCAGTAATTTATAAATATGATGTAAAAGAGGGTGAAATCTTGGGATCCAGTGATCATCAAGCAGTATGGTTCAGAATAAAGACAGATACTGACTCACCCGATACAAAAACAAAGGTGTTAGATTTTAGGAAGGCTGATTTTGCAGGGTTGGGAAGATGTGTAAGCAAATCTTTGGCAGAGTGGAGGAACTTGAAAGGAGTGCAGGAGAGGTGGGAACATTTTAAAAGTGCAATATTAAAGGCAACAGACCTTTGTATCAAAAGGGTTAGGAAAACCACAAGAAAAAGGAAGCCAGAGTGGTTTGGGAAAGAGGTAGCAAGTATTGTAAAAGCAAAAAAGATGGTCTTTAGGAAATGTAAGCAGACACAAAATAATGAAGACAAAGAGGTGTATCTTGTAAAATAGAAGGAGGTTAAGAAAGTAATCACATGTACAAAGGCAAAAGCTGAGGAGAAAATGGCACAGTCAGTGGGTAAAGCGGACAAAACTTTTTTTTAAGTATATAAGTGAAATTAGAAAAACAAAATGTGGAATAAAAAGACTAAAGACAGAAAGAGGAAGTCTTGTTGAGGGAGACAATCAAATAGCTGATCATCTTAACAATTATTTTTGTTCAGTATTCATTACTGAGAGAGAGTGCAAGGAGCCACAGTTAAGTTGCAGGTATAATCAGAAAAATGAGGTAGGAACAAGCACATTTACAGAGGAGAAGATCCTAACAACTCTCAAAACTGAAAGTGGATAAATCAATGGGACCAGATGGAATACATCCAAGGAGACTAAAAGAGCTTAAAGTGGTGCTGGTAACATCATTAACTGACTTTTTCAACCAGTCACTATTGGATTAATTCCAGAGGACTGGAAAAGAGCAAACATTGTTCTACTGCACCAAAGTGGAAGCAAGGAAGACGCAAGCAACTACCGATCAGTTAGCCTTACAACAGTAGTAGGGAAATTGATGGAAACACTAAAGAGTCATAGATCATATCAAATCCAGCAATTTGCAGAATCCCAAACAGCATAGATTTACTGTGGGGAGATCATGTCAAACAAATCTTATTGACTTTTTTGACTGGGTGACTAAGGAAATAGATAAAAGGGGGGCATAGATATAGCTTATCTAGACTTTAGTAAGGATTTTGACTCTGTTTCACATCGCAGACTGTTAAACAAACTGGAAAGCATTTGATTGGAAACAAAGATAGTTGAATGGATAAGATCAAGTCTGTAGGATAGGAAACAGGGAGTTGTCGTAAATGGAGTGCAGTCTCAAGTGGGAAATGTTGCTAGTGGAGTACCTCAGGGATCTGTACTTGGACCTGTGCTTTTTAATATCTTTATTTGTGATATTGCAAATGGTATTGAAGGGAAACTATGCCTTTTTGCAGATGACACAAAGGTATACAACAGGGTAGACACACCAGGAGGAGTAAAACAAATGATTGATGATCTAGGTAGACTAGAGGAATGGTCAAGAACATGGTAACTACAGTTTAATGCCAAAAAGTGCAAGATCATGCACTTGGGTTTTAAAAATCCAAAGGCTAAATATAGTATTAATGGCACTATACTGGAAACTACTGAAGAGGAAAGGGATCTAGGAGTCACTATTTCAGGTGACTTAAATGCAAGGAAACATCGTAACAAAGCAATGAGGAAGGCAAGTCAGATGCTTGGTTGCATAGGGAAAGGAATCAGTAGCAGAAAGAAAGAAGTGATATTACCACTGTATAGGTCATTGGTACGTCCTAATCTCAAATACTGTGTTCAGTTCTGGAGGCCATATCTTCAGAAGGATATTAATACATTAGAGACTGTACAAAGAAGGGCAACTAAAATGATGCAAGGTCTACACCACAAAACGTTCCAGGAAAGACTAAAATATCTTAATATGTATAGTATGGAGAAGAGAAGGGAAAGGGGGGACATGATAGAAATGTTCAAATATATAAAGGGATTTAACAAGGTAAAGGAAGGAGACATTCTTCAAAGAATGAGAAGTATTAGGACAAGAGAACATGTTCTGTAACTGGAGGGTGGTAGGTTCAAGGGAAATGTGAGGAAAAATTACTTCACAGAAAGGGTAGAGGACAAGTGGAGTAGCTTCCCATCAGAGGTGGTAGAGGCTAAGACAGCAGAGCAATTTAAACATGCATGGGATAGGCATAAGAATATCCTTACAAAGAACTGAGGATCACATAGGGTTGAAGTTACCAAAAGGTAAAAAAGGGCAGACTAGATGGGCCAAGTGGTTCTTATCTGTTGTCAATTTTAATGCTTCAATATAACTCCCCCCCCGCTGACCATCCTTTTTTTCACCACTGTACACCTCAACCCCCCCGCTGCCGAGCCTTTTTTCATCATTGTACACTACACTGCAAACAACCTCTCCCCCCCCCCCCCGCTGCCCAGCCTTTTTTTCACACTTTACACCATCTGCAACCCCTCGACCCTTTGACTGCCAGCTGCCCAGCTTTTTTTGCCACTTACCTTGTTTCCTTCGGCTTCTTCTTGTCAGAGTCTGCTTCTTCCCCGGCACTGGTCCTCTCAATCTGCGGCTCTTTCCTCTCCCTCCAACAGCACACATGATGTCATGATGTCACACATGCCATGTCAAAACAGGGGCCGGGCCACGGTGGGTGTCTGTCATGTCGGTGGCTCCGGCTCCATCCATTTACTTAAGGGGGACTGTGTCACGAGCAGTGGCGGCGGTGCTGTTGGATGCAGGGGCTATGGAGTCCTGCACCACAGCGAGCCCTGGTGCAAGGCACTGGCTGCACCACCCCTGTGGCCGATGGCATGTCATACCCAACCCGTTGAAACCTATGGGGGCTGCAGCACTGTTATTAGAGAAACATTGCTGGACAAAAGCCTTTATTATGTTTACTAAATAGACCCCACAGTGCCTTGTGTCTAAGTGGTGTTACTTTTTCCTAATTAAATGACAGGATTCATTCTCATAAATGCTGGTTCAGGGCACAAAGAGATTTCCTTCTTGGGATCATAGCTGATACACAACACAGTCACTGCACTGAGTAAAGCCAGCTGTGAGCTCCCAGTGCACCAAGATTTCTGCCAAGACATATGGATATCCTTCAGAAGAAGTAAGGATCAATAAGGGTTGAGGTAACAATATGTTTAAAAATGGGACAGACTAGATGGGCCAAGCGGTTCTTATCTGCCGTCAAATTCTATGTTTCTATGTTACTCAAGGATACTTTACATGATTAATCACTGTATAGTATTAATTCTGAAATCTTATAACACAGGTAGCATTTCCTGCCACAAATTGCCAAAAGAAATTCAAATTAATAAATTGTTTATCACTCATTTCATTATAGTTGTAGCTTCTCAACACTAATGAATATACTTTTTGATAATGGATTACAGTTATTGAGCAACTGCTTATTTCTGTCACTAAGATAACAGAACCACATAGCACTGGTATGCAGTCGGGAAGCAGACTTAATCCCGACAGCCGGCTTCCCGACTGTCATATCCCAGCAAAGGTCTAAAGACAGGCATCAATATGCTGATGCCTGTCATTAGACATACATCGGGAGGCCAACACCCGGCATCTCGATCGAAGGGACGCTGGGTGCCGAGCGCGGATAGCAGCACGGGGGGGCAGGGTTAGGTTTAGGGTTCCCGGGGGGTCTTAGGGTTAGGTACCCCCCTGGGAGTTTAGGTTTAAGCTAAGGGAAGGGGGGTTAGCATTAGGCACCCCCGTGTGGAATTAGGTTTAGGTGGTGCTGAAGGGGGGTTAGGGTTAGGCACTTAGAGGGGGGAGTAGGGTTAGGCACTGGGGGGGAAGGTTAGGGTTAGGTACCCCTAAGGGAGGGTTAGGGGTACAAATAGGTTAGTATATACTTACCTTAGGACGATTAGGATTTCCTCCTCTCCCGGGATGCCGCCGTCGGGATTCCAACTGCCGGGCATGGGTCCGGTTGTAAATCACACCGATTCCATAGCACTACACACACATATAAAACAGTTCTTCCAGTGCAAATATAAGTCAAGTACAGCAATATAGATAGCACCACAAAAACTTTACACACCTTTCTTCCTATTCAAGACACAACAATCAATATATACAGTATATATATATATATATATATATATATATATACTGCATATATATATATATATATATATATATATATATTAACAATTATGTACAAGTCTCTGCAGTGCTCTTCTATGTCTCTCTGGACATTGTGTTGTTGGTGGTAAGTTCTTGGCATTGTCTGCTCTACAGTCTGGGATTTAGGACACTGGACTGACAGGGGCATGGTCTCCAGCCCTCGTCAACTCTGCTACTGTGAATATACAGTTCTCTGCACAGTCTTCCCATACAGTGATGGATGTGCTCCTGAGTCTCTCCCTACAATGGAGATTGCACACAACAGATGAATCACTAATCATACTACTGTGTCACCACAACTCTACATATTATGCACTCAACTTCTACCATGTATATAGGTGTGTGCTTCACCACTGGTATTAACCCCATATGTTCATGGATGTGAATTGCTCTGTTGACTCAAGAGTGTCTCCCTGAGGCCCTCCATTTTGGCAAAATCTGTGTCCATCTGTGGATGTCCATATGTCCCTGTTTCCTGTTCAGAAATTGTTTCTGGCTTTGGATACTATTGAGGGAGTGAGCCTTGCTATTGGCTTTCTTCACTCTTACCTTAAATATATAGGAATTGGTCTACTTGGTATAACCATACACTCTTAAATTCACAATATACATTAGATGTCCGAATATAGATTATATCTTAACTATCTGCTACTTACCCAACTGTTATTTATAGGTCTTAAAATCCACACCAAAATTCTATTGATTTTTTGAGATATGAATGTGAATAAATTCTCACAAATTCACTTAAGTAAATTGGGGTTAATTAAGTCACAATATAATTTAATGGGCGAGTTAAGGAACAGAGGTGCTGATGGTTTACCAAGAGGAGCATATTCTGTATTACTTTAAACTAATAGGAAATTATTTACTTTATTTTTTTTGTTACACATTGTGTTCACCAGCCATAGACTTGATGTCTCTTTCAAATGTGTGAACAAACTTCTCTGCTAAGCCATTGGTAGAGTGGTGATACAGAGCTGAAATTAGGTACTTAATGCCATTCTTCTTTCAACATTTTTGGAACTATTCTGAGAAAATTGTGACCCAATATCAATACCATTTTGGGCACATTATGTTATCCTTAAAATAACAATTGTATTTTCAGTGGAGGGAAATTTCAAAATGTGTTCTATAATCAACTTGATATGAGCATCTAAAGCAATCAAGAACTTGTGATCCAGAATTGACACAAAAAATCTTCATGATCCCATTATCACAGAAAAGAGAGTAATTACCATGAATGTAATGGGGCATATTAGGCACATTTTGAATCTTTAAACATCCTTCTCCCCTTAATAGGGCTTCCATTTTAATTTCCTCGCCATAAACATTTTTGGGGCCAGGTTTTCAATTTTCACAATACACAGATAACCTGAGTACAATCACTTCAAGATAGCAGCTTCGAGTTTGTCCACCACACATTACAAGCCTTTTTTTATATGAGTCAGTAAAGTAGAGACAAACAGAGACTGTTAGAATGGATTAGGGTTACAATAATATTTGGTAAATAAAACTATGTATGCATTGACTGCTGGATTGAAAACCTGGCTACAGGAGAAAACAGATTTATTTGAATTTTACCCCATGGTGATATTAAAATCCAAAGAATGTCATTAGTTTTTTAAAGCAAAGAACCCAAGGGGTATATTTGCTAATGGGTGGTTTATCAAAGCTGTCGATCATCTGTGGCTTTGACCAATCGTTTTTGTTTTAAATATAATATACTGAACATAGGGGTAAACTATACTATAAAGCACATAAGTTCAACTTGATACAGACAAGAAAGTAGCTCCACACACACAAACACATGCATGCGCGCACACATATACACAAATACACACAAATATATACAAATATACACTTACATAATTTCAGTGCACAGCTTGCAAAATTACATACAAAATAGATAAGGGAGAGGGCACTGTGAGAGCTTGCAATCTAGAGGAGCTTTGAGTTGACACAAGGAGAGAAATGCCCTGAAGACCTAGGAAATGCAGCCTTTGCATGAAAAGTAAGTGACTGATGGGGGTATATTTACTAAAGTGAGAGTTTAAAGAAGTGGAGATATTGCCCATTACAACCAATCAGATTCTACTTAACACTTAATTAGCACCTTATAGAAGATAATAGCTAGAATCTGATTGGTTGCTATAGGCAAAATCTCCACTTCTAAAAACTCTAACTTTTGTAAATTTACCCCATGGTGTCAAATGTAGCAGAGAGTTCAAAGAGACAATACATATAAAGTATCTGAAAAGGCATTGCTAAGCAACTAAATATAAGAAGATAAATAAAGGAATCATTTTAAATGTATATGTTAGGTACAGGATGTAGTTAATAGACCAGCGGACCACATGATGCCGGTCTATATCCCGACAACTAAAGCACGATGGGGGACTTAAAATAGGCGTCAAAATACTGATGCCTATCTTAATCCCGATGTCAGAATACAGAAGGATGCCAGACCGATTGAGATAAGTCCAGGCATCTTAGCACTTAGCCACGATAGGTTTAGGGACTCACGGGGGGACTTAGGGTTAGGCACCTCCCGGGGGTAGGGTTAGGCTAGGGGGAGGGTTGGGTTAGGCTTAGACACCACTGAGGGGAGGTTAGGGTTAGGCACCCCCCAGGATGGTTAGGTTTAGTGTGCAGGAAGGGAGGATTAGGTTTAGGCTCCCCAGGGAAGGAACTATAGTTAGGTGCCACCACAGAAGTCTTAGGGTTAGGGACCACTAAAGGAGGGTTAGGGTAATTTCCAGCCCTAGTCAGGCTTCTGTACTCAGCCACCGGTATTTCATATCCATTCCGTTAGGTACATATGGTGCTCCAAATTAAAAAATAAATAAATGTAAACATTAAATTACATAAATGTTGCCATTCTTGATAATAGACCCCTTATGTTCATATATACATTTTATTATATACAGTACTATTGCAAAAGTACACTTGCATCAATAATGTAAATATGGTACCAAATCATATGTCTCCAACTACATTTGTATTTATATTCAACTGAATTATATGAAATCAAATTTACACTGTTTTCAATATGCAACAGCTATTTTTTTGTTTCTTTAATTTATTAGAAGCATGTAAGCTGTTTCCTTTTTAGTGAAATGCAATTTACCAGTTCCCATGTGTAGAAAAAATTGTTGTTTACTCAGACTATGGAAATTCTGCATTATATGCATGGGGAAATTTTAAAAAGCATAGGCGTAAATGTATAAAGATAATTAATTAAAAATATTTAAGTACACAGCTAAAGTGAATAATATATTTCATTTGCCAGGATTATTAAAATAATTATTCAGTCAAGGTTGAAAATCAGAGACTAAATTAATCTTTTAACTATGATTGAAAATCAGCATACCTGCTACACTGTATCTAATTAGTTTTCTCAAAGGACAATAAAGGCAACATGAAGTTTTATAGACTTAAAACTACACCACCATCAGCAATCTCTTTATAATTACTAAAGAAATCCTACAAAGACATGTAAAAATCAAAGTTAAACATTTTCCACCTGATCCTATACAATTAATAATTTCCAATTTTAAAATTACCTAAAAGATTCTTAATAATTATTCAGTTTGCTGATTTAAGAAAACAAGAGTATGAATCAGTGTTAAACATGAAAATACTTAAAGGGGCCTTTTTAATAAATATCAACATGTATAATCTTCAGGTGGCTTGCAGTGCACTACACCAAAAACTATTTATCTTATATTTTCTAAAAAGCTCTGAAAAAAATACAAATCTACAATTGTAAAAATTGTTATTGTAGCAGACTTTTTAACATTGCAGAGTAAAGTCACCCCGATGAAGAGCCATGATGCTACTGCAATTGGGGGGGTGGGGGAGAAAGGGAACGTTCTCAGAAAAAAATAGTGTGCTGTGATCCATTGTAGCATAAAATAACCCCAAATATTTTGTAAAGGATTACAGATGACAACATATCTACAAAAAGTTATTTAAATCCAACATACCATATAACCCTTAACAATAACATACTACATTTAGTTTGCATTGCTTATAAGAGATAAGGGATTTAAAAACTATGGCCCTGATTCAGACCCGGACGCAAGTGGGCGTACGTACGTTCGGCGTACGTAAAAAAATATTTAAATTCAAGCACTCGCTCGTATTTTCATACGCAGATAAAAATCCGCCCCAAACTCAACAGACCCCTCCTCTAACTAACGAGCGTGCCAAATAGCGAGCGTACATCCCCGAAATGGCTTGAAGGGAACGCACGCACAAGTAAAAACCGGAAGTGGGCCTGTCAAATTCCAATTACCTGCTCGTTTATTCTGCATACCTCCCTCAATCGTATCCTGACAATCAATGTATCAATTAGCTTAATTTTTTTTTTTTTTCAACACAATGCAATAAACTTTAATCTTGTCCGTGTTTGTGTCTACCTGCAGAATACGTACGGCTTAAACATTCACTTTTATTGGTCAAAATACATGTTAGCCCCAATTAAACAATTGTTCTATTTGTTTGGATCCCCGCATATTTTCCGGGCTTCATTACTTTATTTAAATTTGCTTACGCATGTCACTGCATCAAGCCTATCATAACTCTCAAGAGATTTCTGGCCCTGTCGAACACATGACTCATACACTAACCAATAGAATTGGTCCTGTTAATTTCCAAAATACATTAGCCATTCAAATTTTTTTTTGGTGCTTTATTAAAATAAATTTTTAAAAAATACACCATTGCTATCATGAGAGCCGCCGCATTCACCAGGCGCGAGCTGCTGGTGCTCACGGAGGTGATGGACAGGCGGATCACCAGGCAGCCTCCACCCATCACAAATTAAAGAAAGCGTTCCGCATATGCGGAGGTACGTCGCCGCCTGCGCTCCTTCGGCTCACGCCGACATATCGGCCAGCTGGAGTGCAGGTGGTCAGACCTGCACCGGCGGACGCCCCGCTTGCTGGCATGCTTTCGCATGCAGATCGCGGAAAGTAAGTTTTATGGACTGTGGTTTTCATGTTTATCTTGTGGGCCCTAACTGCGTGTGCATGTTTTCATGTATGTCCTATTTATTCATTGTACTCATATCTGCATGTGCATGTTTGCATGTCTGTCCGATTTATTCATTGTACTCATATCTGCATGTGCATGTTTTCATGTCTGTCCTATTTATTCATTGTACTCATATCTGCATGTGCATGTTTTCATGTCTGTCCAATTTATTCATTGTACTCATATCTGCATGTGCATGTTTTCATGTCTGTCCTATTTCTTCATTGTACTCATATCTGCATGGCCATGTTTTCATGTCTGTCCTATTTAGTCATTGTACTCATATCTGCATGGCCATGTTTTCCTATTTGTGTTGTCTTTTTTATTTTTTTTGATTCATGTTGAAACTAACCACAATTTTCTTAACATCTTTTAGGGGCACAGCAAAGACTACAGCATCATCGGCAGACAAGAAGCCGGTCACGGCCCCTCTCGCCAACACCCAATTTCTCAATTACCCCCTCCTCCCCAGCCCAATTCCCCCTCTCCTCCAACTGCCCCTCCTCCAAATACCCCCTCCCAGGATTCAGCCAACACCCTGCCCCTAGGTTTGGGGAATGGAGCCACCTCCGAGGAGGTCGAGGGAGTGGCTTCTCGCTCTGGCGTTTTGGCGAACGGTATGTTGTTTTTTTTTTTTGGGCACCACAAACTGTTTGTATGTAATCATGTGTTGTCCCCTTTTTTGTGGGCTTTTTGACACCTTTTTGTTTTTTTTGGGGTTGTCTTTACCTGTTCCTGCTGATTTCACCATACACATATCACACCTGTGGGCATTTTGTTTGGGCCCTTGTATTTTTGGCCAACAACATTTTGGGGTGCTGGGTTTTATCCGTGTACTGATGGTTTTTTTCACAAGCTTTTAAGTTTTGGTTTGCTTGTTTTTTGTTGTTTTTGAATGTGGCTTCATTATTAATGTATTAATCCCCAAACTTTTGTCACCCACAGAGGAACAGAGGCGTCGGGCTGAAATATGTCAGTGTGTGGCCCATATGCGGGAGCAAGTCACCGGGCTGCTGCAGGGCCTTGACCATCTGGCGGTCCTCCTTAGGAATTAGTTTTTTTTTTTTTTTTAAATTTGTTTAAAAATAAATCAGTTTTAATTAACGCTCTGTCTCATGCATTTTTCGTAAATCAAATATTCTTTACACT
Organism: Taudactylus pleione; assembly: GCA_031769625.1. NCBI lineage: Eukaryota > Metazoa > Chordata > Amphibia > Anura > Myobatrachidae > Taudactylus > Taudactylus pleione. The sequence continues at coordinate 19,674,846 of JAUIMM010000295.1, forward strand.
GACATAAGTAGACTCTTCAAGCAAGGATTGCCAATTATTCTCACTAAAGATTGTGTGTTGTATTTTGAAGGCAAACAGGCACAAGAAACACCTACCAGTACCAATGTCATTTTCCTTTTTTGGGGTGGGCAACATAATAGTTTACAACATTTTACAGGTTCCTATTTGGTGTGCAAGCTGCTTAGGCCGATCTTACGAAGCCAACTGATTGTACAGGATTCCTTGGTGTGTTGGTTTGTACCCCGAAAACATATGACATTTTAGCTCCACTTGCTTCATTACTGGGATACCCCTTAGGCAAATGTAACGTTTGTGAGCCTGGTTACACTTGCTTCTAACGTGCCCAAAAAGGAACCAAATTACACTCTCAAAAAATTTATTCACAACATAAAGTAAAAAACAAAGTGGTCACTCACAAACAAAACACACAGTGATAATCAGAAATACACCACATACCAAAAACAGGAAACAAACACACAACAAATCAAGAACTGGTTGACGAAGGTCCATGCCCACATGATTCCACAAATATGGCGTTGCAATATGGGTTACATAATATATTCCACAAGTTGCCACATAAAGGTTTTTGAAGGGTAGCAAGAAGTAGTCATCGTGGGAGTGCCAAAGATTATGCAAACAAACAGAAGATGGGGACAAAATTAATTAAAAAAAAGATGAACACAAACAAATGGTAACACATTGGGTATAAACACTGTTGTTTGGTCAATAGTTACCTAAAAAATCTGGCCACCACATCATCGCATATGGCCCCCCCACATACTGACCTCCGACCAACCTCGGGGGGCCATCCTCAGGTAAGGCATCCTCTGGCTGCATTGGGACACCACTCCTTATGGCGATGTTGTGAAATATCCCACACAGGACCACAATTTTTGAAACCATATCCGGCAAATACATGAGCTCGCCACCAGAGCGGTGGAGGCATCTGAATTGGCCTTTTAAAAGGCTGATACAGCGCTCCACCACTTGCCTGGTGGCTGTAAGTGCGGTATTAAACTCACTTTGTGGGCCTGGTGTGGGAGCCAAATAAGGAGTGAGCAGCCAGGGCATGCAAGGGTAGCCACTGTCTCCTGTGAAAAAGAATAGACAACATCAGGATCACTGTGTATCAAGCTTAACATTGTTATGTACTAAAGGTCTCCACTTACCCAGAAGCCATGCATCACCAGCTTGTAGGTTGGTTAATTTGTGCCATATCCCTGATTGCCGGATGACGAAGCAGTCATGTGCACTTCCTGGTAATTTTGCATTCAGGGACAGGATCTGGAGGGAGGCATCACATACCACCATTACATTCAGGGAGTGATAGTGTTTACGGTTGCGAAATATGGCCTCCAGCCGTGCTGGAGGCTGAAGTGGTATGTGAGTACCATCCACAACCCCTATGATGTGTGGGAAGCCAGCTATTTGGTAAAAATTGGCCTTGGCCACACTAAGGGCACCCATATCCAAAGGAATTTTAATAAAATGATGGAGGTGCTTGAAAAGTGCCTCCATCACTGCCTTCAGGATCCTGGAAAAGGAGGATTGTGAGATGCCCGCCACTATTCCCACTGTTGTTTGAAACGATCCTGAGGCACAGAAATGTAACACCGCCATAAATTGCGTAAGTGGTGGTATTGCTGTAGGACTGTCAATTTGCCGCTCAAGATCACTCTCTATTAATGAGAGAGTGTCTATGATGATTTTGGGAGGAAGACGGTAGCGTCTTAAAACCTCATCATCGGGCATTCCAAAAAGGGTGACACATGTTCGAAATATCTGGGGCCTTGCACGCCTACGATGCCTACGCCTGGGACGAGATTGAGGTTGGTCGGCTTCCGGGAGCATGGCCAGAACAATCCGACCCAGATCAACCTGAATTGGCAAGATTTGAATCCAAGGCTTTTTACCCACCCCAAAATAATATTAAAACAACTTAGCTTGATGATACCATCCATTGTTGCTTACATTCCAGGGTTTAGTCATGATACGTCCAAACTGTAAATATTCCCAAAATTTAAAAAAAACTGTTTAGTCTGTGCATTTATGTTTGTAAATTTGGTGCAAGACAAAACAGAAAATAGGCGAAACACACATTTGGCCAACGAGCAAAACGACATTGCACACAGTACGTCAAATTGGGTTCAAATGTAAGCCAAAAATGCTAAAGGGAAAACACAAACAAATTTTCAGGATGAATAAGCATTTAAAAATGCGCTAATTAGTTCGCCAATACAAGTCACTATACAAACAGATAAAAATGCGCTAATTAGTTCACCGATACAAGTCACTATACAAACAGATAAAAATGCGCTAATTAGTTCGCCAATACAAGTCACTATACAAACAGATAAAAATGCGCTAATTAGTTCGCCAATACAAGTCACTATACAAACAGATAAAAATGCGCTAATTAGTTCGCAAATGCAAGTCACTATACCAACAGATAAAAATGCGCTAATTAGGTTGCAAATACAAGTCACTATACAAACAGATAAAAATGCACTAATTAGGTCGCAAATACAAGTTAAAAAATGGACTTACCAAGAGCTAATATATAAGATTCCCGATCAAAAGTCTTTGGGGCCGAAACAAATAAAAACCTAACAGAGTGGAAATTAGGAAAAAAAAACTTTAGAAAAATATGAAAAAGAAGGAGACACAAATTGAACCAAAGTTAGACTTCCCCAAACTTACCAAATCAAGAAACGAGGCCAAAAAAAACACCAACAAAAAAGCGTCCGGAAAATAAAAACGCAACTATAGCAAACAAAATAAACTCCCAAAAACGCCAAATCCAAAATCCGCAAACAAGAAACTCCGACCAAGGTAACCTCCAACAATCCAAAAATGCCACCTCGACTCGAGACACACCAAGCCATAAATAGTGTTTATTTTCCCGCACAAATTAAGGAGGGATCATAGGAACGCACAATCAATGATGCAGCCGCAAAATAAGGACGCATGTATAAATACGTCACGAAACACAATTAAAATTCTGGTGTATTTCTTGTTTGGAGCTCAGACATGGCTACAGACCAGGGAAACAATGGCCAACAGTCAGGCGGTAAGTATTTCATGCATTTTGTCTCAATGATTAATTTGAAACATAATTTTGGGCAAGTTGTGAAGTAGAAAATTCTGCATATTTACACAAATAGGTGAGGAGGATGACATGGAAGAGGCTGCTGGGCCCAGTATTCCGGCCAAAGCTGCCAAAAAGAAAAGGCAGCCACAATTCACAAGAAAGGAGATGGAGGTTTTGATACAGAAGTGTGTGGACATCCTGCCACAGGCAGACAGGAATATGAGTACAAGCCAGAAGGGGAGAATGTGGGAAGAGGTAGCCATTGCTGTCAATAGGGTGGGTGATTATGTCCGTCTAGCCCGGGATGTCAAACAGCGGTAAGTAAACACTTGACCCCCCTAAAAACAAACCCCATTTTAAACAAAAGGATAATGGTTCCAATTTTATCCCACAGATGGGGCGACTTCAAATATCGCCTAAAGCAAAAACTGGCAGACAGGGCTAGGCATGCAAGGGGGACAGGTGGGGGTCCCACCCCTGTGTCATTGGAGTTGAACGATTTAGAAGAGCTGGCACAGGGGTGTGTGCAGGATGTGGAGGTGTTTGGCGTGTCCAACATGGATACGGACATGCCAGACTTTGCGGCTCCTCATGTTGTCCCAGGTAAATATTGTGATGTCACCAACTCTGAAATGTTATTGTGCCAATATGTAGATTCTAATGTGAGTCTTTACTCATTTTTCCAACAGAGACACAGGCGGATGAGTCTGCTCCAGAGGGGAGCCTTGGCCTCAGAATTTCTGCTGGCTCTGCAGGGGAGGAACCAGTACATCCGGCTGAGGACCCTCCTCACAGAACTCAATTTCAAATCGGATTTCCATACGGAGATTCTGCAGAGGATGGACGCCAGGCTGATACGGGTGGCTGAGGCCCTGGAGCAAAATGCGGCAGCCAGCGTGACCATTGGTCAGGCCCTGGCGGAAAATACCAGGGCCAACATCCGCATCGCCAATGCCCTGGAGCAGCTCGTTCGCCAGCACATGGTGGAGCCGACCACCCTTCCTGCCGGAACATCAGGATCCTCCACCTCTGGCACAACATCAGCCAATCCTCCAAATGTGCCTAGCCCTGTGCCTAGTCCAGAGGCCACAACATCTGCCTCTGGACAGGCAAGCCCAATGACATCCCGGACCCGGTCTGGCGCCCTCCCTCCCCCAGCCAAACGGGTGAAAAAACGGTGACAGCAATGGCTACTTTTCCCACACTCCTTCTGTGCTTGGCTCATATTTCTTTCTGGACAAAACTTCCCTCTCCTTTCTTGTGAATTGTTTTTAATTTTGTGTTTTACGTTTCATCAAACTTTTCTGTTGGCCCAATTATTGTAACTTTGGGAATGAACCCTGCAAAAAATCTTTTTCTACATTCTGATTTTTATTTTAGTTTTTGTTTGAGCAATAAAATGCCAAAAAAAGTCTGAAATTGTATTGTCACATTATTGTCAAAATGGGTTACATTTAATCCTGGCCCAAAAGGCAAAAACATGCAAAAACAACATTTTACATGAATTAACAAAAAGGGCTCTTTAAGGAACGTTTAAAAATTTACATAACGATGCAAATTCACCAGGCCCAAAGAAAAATGAAAAAACAAAAAAAACATGATGACATTATGGTTACAATAGGCCCAAACCAACAAAATGAGGCCAAAATAAACCCCCCAAAATGTACGCAAATTGATTGTGTAATCCTGACATTAGCAGCTATGATTTCCACATGCGTACGCTTTGTGCTAACCCAAAAAACTGCTTTCAAAACACATACCAAGCCGGTTTTCAATCCAACACTAATTGCTGTTCTGACCACCCGCGATTAATCGCTGCAACATCGTGGAGTGCCGGGACGGAGGAGAAGGCCATCGCCAATGTGGTCGAGTAATCCAGACCCTAAGCTGTGCAAGCATTTTGAAGGGAAAGAGGATCATCCAGTGACGTATGAGTTGGTCTGAACACATTTTACGTTCGCATCTGCTAATGTATGTACGCCCCAAAAACGCCTCGCCACGCCTGCGTTTTTCCATCTCCACCCCCGTCAACACCCAAAAACGCCCTGTTCTGTCAATCACATTGGACATGTCACTTCCTGTACGCTATTGTACGAACAAGTCAAAATAAGCTCGCAATCTGCCGTACGCACATGCGCAGTGTTACCTCAACTCATGCGCGGTTAGTCAACATCGGAGCGCAACGAGCGTACTGCTGTTAACGAATGGCTCTGAATGAGGGCCTATGTGTGTATTTGTGTGTGTGGGGGTGGATGCAGAGGTTGGTAGAAACGTGCCTTCCTTTAAACTGGGTTATGCAACAAACTGGGTATTTCTTCCTCAAGAATAGGGATTGCATTTGGAATTATTTCAGAATGTTTGCATTTTGTTTCACCAGAATAATACAATATTGTTATATATAAATTAATCTATCCCTATATATAAACAATAGGCCAGTTCAGCTTTTCCGTATGGTGGAGATGCTTTGCAAACCAGCATGCCGGCAGTCTGATGTATTCCTTTCCTAGTCAAAATGCAATGAGCTTGTAAAATTATTCACAAATTATCCATCCAGGCAGGAATCACTACAGTGCCATCATAGGAGGCCAAACTACCAAGCCTGCTAAGGTAAACCACCTGTCTCCATGGGACAGCTTTGACATAATGGATGTAAAAGACATTGCTAAAATTATCCAAATGTTGTATCCCACCACTTGTGAACTGGACCCTGCCAAAACCAAGCTTATCATAGGGTGTATGGACATGATTGGCCCTGTACTTGCTAAAATAAATCAAAGCTTTTTGCAGACAGGCATTTTTCCTGAACTAATAAAATGAGCATTGTTAGACCACTTCTTAAACAACCTAATCTAGACCGCGACTGCTTGTCCAACTAAAGAATAGTATCAAACCTTCCTTCTTAGGAAATGTCATTGAGAAGGTGGTGGCTACTCATCTAGAAACTGTTACGGTTACCAGTGACCACTCCAAGTAAGCCATCTAGAAACCAGGCTATGAAGTATTCTGCCACTAACAGCCGCCCATTGTTCCCTTAGAAGTACTGTAAATCGCTCACCAGTACTTAGGTGGCCACCTGGACTTGCTGCTCAGAGTAGTAGCAGCTTACAAGAGTGTCAACTGGAACCCTGAAAATAAAATAAGGAGCCTTGTATTGGAAGAGCAAATAATGGAGAGATTCGGCTTGAGAGCCAATGGTGTGAAGTGTGCCAATGATTAAGTAAATGTGCCAATGGTGTAGCCTGTGTGCCGATGAAGTGGTAATAACTGTTGATAGACACTAAATGGATATGCTGTGGCTTTGAGAGCCGATGATATGGTGATTGTGCCGATGGTGAGGCTTGTGTGCCAATGGTGCAGCAATGACCATTGGCAGACAGTCAATGGATATGTTGTGGCTTTGGTGGCCGATGGTGCGGCCAATGGGCAGATGTGGCAAATGTGCCGATGGTGTGGATAATGTGCCGATGGTGCAGCTAATGTGCCAATGGTGCGGCAATAGCCATTGGTAGACAGTCAATAGTTATGTTGCAGCTTTGAGAGCTGATGGTGTGGCAAATGTGCAGATGATGTGGCAAATGTGCTGATTGTGCAGCAATGGCCATTAATAGACAGTTAGTAGATATACTCTGGCTTTGAGAGCCAATGGTGCGGCTAATGTGCCGATGGTGTGGCAAATGTGCCAATGGTGCGGCAATAGCGGTTAGTAGACCGTTAGTAGATATGCAGTGGCTTTGGAAGCCAATGGTGTGGCAACTGTGTTGATGGTGCAGCAATGGCCATTAGTAGACAGTTAGTAGATATGCTCTGGCTTTGAGAGCCGATGGTGCGGCTAATGTGCCGATGGTATGGCAAATGTGCCGATGGTGCGGCAATAGCTGTTAGTAGACAGTTAGTAGATATGCAGTGGCTTTGGAAGCCAATGGTGTGGCAACTGTGCCGATGATGTGGCAAATGTGCTGATGGTGTGGCAATGGCCGTTAGTAGATATGCTGTGGCTTTGGATGCAGGGGGTGCAGCAAATGTGCTGATGGTGCAGCAACAGCTAGAGATAGATTGTTAACAGTAAATGCTGCAGCTTGGAGAGCCAATGGCAGCATGAAGATGTAGGTACGGCTTGGAATCCATAGAAGAAGCTGAATAACCGGGAACAGCATGGAAGCTGTTGATGCGGCAAAGGAGCTGAAGGTGCAGCAAAAACCAATGGTAGAAGTAGGTAGTTGGTACTGCGGCTAGGGGAGCCGATGGTAGCACAGTGGTGTAGATGTGGCTAGGAAGCTGTAGAGAAGCTGGAGAGCAGGAGGGAGCACAAAAGTAACTTTGGGAAAGCCAGAAATCTGTACCATGAGGAGAAACGGAATGCTGACCATGCAGCCAAGCCGATGGAACCCACAGATACACTATTGTCGGCAAGGCAGCAAAAATCCAATGAGTACAAATAGGAGGCAGCACCAATCATGCAGCACTGTGGATGACATGTCACTTCCTGAGCTGTGCCGATTGCCTAGTGACTGGAGAAACTGGAGTAACCCTGTCCTGACTGGGTAAACTGCTTGAAGGATACAAGTAGTGACTGCGACTTGTAACAGAAACCCACTTGTCAACCCTTGATAATTATGATCCATTCCAATCAGGATTAAGCAGTAGACATGGTACTAAAACAGCCCTGGTATATGTGTTTATTGATATTCTGATGGCATGAGACAGAGGTGACTGTTCAATCTCAATCCTTCTAGATCTCTCTGCAGCTTTTGATACCATGGACCATGGGATTCTAATTGAGTGTCTGAAAAAAAACATGTGATTTATCACAGTCCTTAACTGTTTCAAATTTTTTCTCACCAACAGGTCACAGATAGTTTCTTCTGGAGTAGACTTTTCATCACCAGTGCAACTTGCTTGTTGTGCCCAACAGGGTTCTATACTATCTCCCAATGCTTTTTGCAGATACCTGCTACCACTGGGTGAAATAATCAGATGTCATGGCCTGGTCTACCACTACTATGCAGATGATACACATCTGTACTTCTCCATTGCTCCAGGTACTGAGAAAACAATAACAACCCTAAATGGCTGTCTAGCTCTGCTCCAGGAGTAGATGAGTGTGACTGAACACTGATAAAGCAGAGGTCTTGATGATAGGTCACAGGAAGAGGATGCAGCATAGCCAATCAACAGGACTAATGCTTGGGGGTTCAGAACTACAAACCACTGAACATGTGCAGAATCTTGACATTGTCATGAATAGTGGCTGGACACTTAAACATCAGGTTTCAGCTTCACTCAAATCCTCATTCTGTCATCTGAGGAACATAGCCATAATCAAGCACCTAATTCCCTCAGAAGAACTGCCTAAAATCATACTGTACATGCATTTATATCATCACACCACCTAGACTACTGGAATGCCATTTACCTTGGTCTCCCAACAAAATAATTGCACTACTTGCAGATGGTACAAAATGAAACTGCCAGTCTATTAACCAACCACCCTTGTTATAGCGACTTAACACCCATTTTTTACTCCCTTCACTGGCTGCCTGTAAGATGGCAAATCATTTTCAAGATTGGCTTGCTGACTTTCAAAGTCCTACTTGACCAGGGCCCAAGATACTTGAAGCAGCTTCTGATATTTTACTGTCACACTTGATTACTGTGATCCATTGATGGACTATTAAAAGTACCTAGAATCTCCTGGTGTTCATTTGGGGTTCGAGTCCTTCAAAAATAGACCCAAGACTTTCCTGATTACCCAGGCATTTCACTAGTGTCTCTTGTTAAGTGTCACAACTCTCGGGTGGATAGTGGATGCAACCCGTATTTGGGGATTGGTGTGACCTATTTCTGAGTTGTGGAGTCTAATGTGCTAGCCGTATTCACCAGGGTTACACAAGAAGGTATGGACTTGGCTGCATCTGACACACAGGTCACGGCCCTCAGTATAGATTCCCCTATACAGGTACTGGTAAACTCTGGATGGTGTGGAGAAAACTTTCAGCTTAGTCAACAGGCTGGGTCAAACCAGTCGGACAAGATGGTACCAGGGAGCAGGCGTATGCGGGTCACAGAGAATAGCTGAGGTCAGAACCAGATATCAAACGCGATACCAGGGGTCAGATGAAACTGGAGTCACAAAACAAAGCCAAGGTCAGGAACAGGTAACAGGATTTGCACAGGAACGCTAAAGTAAAGTAACGGAGCCTATACTCTGGCACAGGAGTGCTCCAAGGGACTTCCTTAAATAGGCAGGCTTGAAATTTGGCACTTACTGTGACGTCACCAATTGGGTGTACATGGCCCTTTAAAATTCTCTATAGGTCGGTGCATGCACTCCTAGGAGAGCCGCAGCTGCCTGCAGTTTGACAGCTGCACAGAGGGGTGAGCTGCATACATCAGCAGCTGGCGCCGGGGAAACCCTGCCCACTACTCGCCACCCGGGATTCCAGTGCTGCCGGACCCAGTAAGTGACAGCCGGTGTCTGATGCACTGTGACATTAAGTTTTTTTGTGCTTGTACCAAACATATTCAAATGTAGTATATATATATATATATATATATATATGTGTGTGCAATATAACTAGCACATATTACAAGTCTTCCAGAAGAAATACTGTACAACAAGACTGTTGTATTTATTCAGGAAGACCCATCAGTGCCACCCTTTGTATTGCATATGTCTGTGGGCTGATTTTTGGGCACCAGGGTGAGTAACAATTCTGATTTGGAGTAGAGTGCCACTTTACATTGTAAATTTCTATATATACTGTATATAACGAACAACACTGTTGTGGAGTCATTCTTCCTGTAAAAGTCCTAAGAGTGCCTCTGCTTCCCGATATGCATGTATCTATTTCCACTGAGGGCACCTAGGCATTAACTTACATTAGTGTGGAGTGCTGGCTTTTTCTTGTTTATATCCATATACTCCACAATGAAAGGCGGCACTCAGATACTTGAAATTCATGTACCCTCACCAGAGAGATTTATTAGTGCACTTGCACTAAGAAATCTCTCTGGTGAGGGTATATGTATTTCAAGTCTCTGAGTGCCGCCTTTCATTGTGGAGTATATGGATTAGGGGCATCAACCCCTTAAGGAGGGCACCAGAGCCAGTTTGGCTATATGCCTTATAATAACAGAGTGCCGAAGGAGCGAATGGTATATATATATATATATATATATATATATATGGTATGTATATATATATATATATATATATATATATATTTATACTCAGCAAACTATTCCACACTAGATTGGATATGGGAGCTGATAACTTGTACAGTATGTGGCCACTCAGGAGGCACTGAGGACATCTTTGAACTCTTTGAATCTAGGACTAGGTGAAGATGAGGATGATGAGGTGGCAGAGAGTAGCATTAATGACATGGTAAGTGAAAAACACCACACACACACCATGCAGAAAAAACTCCACCAGTTTTGGATAGAAAAGATGAAAGTTTATGACAATTTTACATAATCATCTAGCCATGACACTGCCCCCACACCATTGAAGTATGTCAGGTAATCCTGCTTCCAGTGGTGTACATCTATCCACTTTATCTGCATGCTCCAGCTGATCTGGCATAACTTTGCAATTTTGTCTTTTACAGTGTAGAAAGCTGTGCAATACACATCACACCATTACATATCTCATCAATCTTGTCAGTTAGCACATTGACGGCTGTAAGAAAAATGCTAAATTTATTACTTAAAATTCCAAAAGCACTCTCCACAATCCACCTTCCTCTTGATAGCCTTTAATTAAAAATCTGACTCTTTGGTGAATGTCCTTTGTGGGTATGGCTTAATTACATTTTTGTGCAATGCAAAAGTTTCCTCAGCCACAAAAAACATATTGTAGACCATGCTTAGGGCCTGATTCAGACCCGGACGCAAGTGGCCGTTCGCTCGTTCGGAGTACGAGCGTAAAAATGGAAAATAAAGCGCTCGCTCGTATGTTCGCTCGCAGCTAATCTTCCATCCCATAGTCTCCCAAACCCTCCTCTAGCTAGTGAACGTTCTAAATAGCGACCGTCCATCTCCTCTTTGGTTGCAGTGAACGCTCGCACAAGTCAATTCCGGAAGTGGCCCTGTCAGTTTTTGATTGCCTGCTATTTCATTCAGCAAACATACTTGAATTGATTAATGGCAATCACTATATTAATTACCTTAATTGGTATTCACATGTTTGCAATCCTTTTTTTTTTAAATGTCAATAAACTTTATTATTGTTAGTGTGCGTCATTGATTCCGCAGAATACATACCAAGGGGATGGTTGTTCAAAATTAAAAGTTTGTTTGAATGCTACTATTGTTTTGCGTTTTTTTATATGCATATTTTTCATCTTTTTTATTAATATATAAATTAGCTTACGCATGTCACTGCATCAAGCCTATCATAACTCACATTATATTTGTGGGGGTGTAGGTCACATGACTCATACAATAACCAATAGAATGCTTTCTGTTAATTTACAAAGTACATTAGCCAATCAAATTTTTTCTAGGACATTTATTAAAACTGTTTGGTGTAAAAAAAAATCATTGCCATCATGAGAGCCGTAGCTTTTTGCCGCAGAGAACTCCTGGTCCTCACTGATGTGATGGACCAGAGATTAACGAACTCCATGGGCCCCATCACTAACCTCCGCAAGCAGCTTGCCTATGCGTAGGTGCGGCGCCGCCTGCGTAGGATCGGATTCCGCTGAAATATCGGACAGTTGGAAAGGCGGTGGTCAAATTTTCGGCGCCGATCCCCACGCCTGTTGGACAATTTGCGTCTGCAAATCGTGGAAAGTAAGTGTTTTTTTTTATAATATTTAAAATGTAAGCATACCTGCGTGTGCATGTTTTCCGTATAGCCCTGTTTCTTTATTTTGGACATACCTGCGTGTGCATGTTTCCCGTATAGCTCTGTTTCTTTATTTTGGACATACCTGCGTGTGCATGTTTCCCGTATAGCCCTGTTTCTTTATTTTGGACATACCTGCGTGTGCATGTTTCCCGTATAGCCCTGCTTCTTTATTTTGGACATACCTGCGTGTGCATGTTTCCCGTATAGCCATGTTTTTTTTTTTGTGTGTGTAAATTTTGGAATCAAAATTTTAAATATGTAATAATTTAAATTTTTCAACATCATTTAGGGGCTGAGCGCAGACTACGACGTCTCCAACGTCACCGACGTCGGGCTCGTCCCCTCTCCCCCACTCCCACCCAAACATCCTCTCCCCATTCTTCCCCAAATTCCCCCTCCACCCCAGACCTTGCAGACCGTGAGGCCCCTCCCTCTCCTCACATTCCCATCCCTCCAACTTCACCCTCCCCTACACCCCCCCTCTCTTTTCCTCAACCTCCCCTCCACCCCCCCTCTCTTTTCCTCACCCTTAACGTCTTCCCAAATCACCCCTCCTCCCTCCGTGCAGCACTGGCACACCTCTGAGGAGGATGATTTTGGGGCACCTGGCCCAGGCAGCATTAGGCCCGGTATGTTTCCCTTTTAAACTATGGTTGCTTTGGCATTTTTTGGTTTTTGGGTGATGTTGTCCTTTTGCCTGTGCAGTTCAAAATTGAAAAGTAGTTCTAATGTTTTGAATATTTATCTTGGTGAAACAATGTCTAGGATGTTTTCCCCTTACACATATGACACATGTCCAAACACTCATACTTGTGTCTTTCTTGTTTACGGTAACAACAAATGTAGTATTTTTGCGTAGTTGTCCCTATTTTGTATTGAATTTTGATGTCAAATTTTTTTAATCTTTTTTACAACAATCTTTGCATTTTGCATTACTTTTGTTTTGTAGATGTTTTTATTCTCGTTTTTTGGTACAGTCTGATTTTTAAGTTGTTTGGTAACATATAAATTAAGGTGTCATTTTAGTAATCTCCACATTTATTAAACCCACAGAGGACCAGAGGCAGAACAAAGAAATGTATGCCGGCTTGCAGAGCTTGAGGGGCCATGTAGTTGGCATGCTAGTGGTCTTGGATCACCTGTTGGTGCTCCTTCGCCACAAATTTTTTTGTTTTCACCAAAAAAATGTTAAAAAATAAATAAAAAATTTGATTTATTTAAGTCTCATTCCTTGTTTGAAAATCTTAGATTGTGGAACCTTACATAAGTCTACTATTTTACCATGATGTTTTAAGTAATGAAAATTGGATTGTAGAAAGCTCAAGTAAGTATGTAAGCTGGCACATTAAACACCTAACAATACCAATAGGTTTGTAGAATTAACAGCAACAATAGTGTGTTCTTTTTTGGGGGTAACGTAAAAATTAAACCAAACCTGCTTAGGCCTACATTGGCAAACAGACTGACCCACCATAATACCTTTGGTGTTTGTTTTTAGCCACAAAGCAGGGTCAAAAAGATTACAATTTAACACATTACAGGATTAGACATTAAGCAAGTTTGCCTTTTTTGGACCAGGTTACACTTTCTTGTAATTTACCCAGGAAATGTTTGTTTATTGGTAAAAAAAAGTTTAATGCACACAAATAATACACACCAAGTGATTTGTCACAATCAAACCACACAATGAAAACACACACAAAAACCCAAAACACACCAAAAACAACAAAAGTAAAACAGCAATCAGGAACTGTTTGAAGAAGTAGCATGCCAACATGATTCCACAAACGAGGCGAAGAAATCAGTGTTCCCAAAGTTATATCCAATGTGTCCACATGAAGTCAGTTTTTGGGATCAGGTAGTAGGCATCATTTTTTAGGGTAATTTTATGGAATTAAAGAAAAAACAAAAAAAGAAAAAAATTAAAATTGAACATTAAAATCTTACATGTCTACATTGTGTCAATTAACTTAATTTGGGAAAATAATTTCCTAAAAAATCTGGCCACAATGTCATTGCATATGGCCCCCCCACATACTGACCTCCGACCAACCTCGGGGGGGGGCATCCTCAGGCAAGGCATCCTCTGGCTGCATTGGGACATGACTCCTTATGGCGATGTTGTGAAATATCGCACACAGGACCACAATTTTCAAAACCATAGCCGGCAAATACATGAGCTCGCCACCAGAGTGGTGGAGGCATCTGAATTGGCTTTTTAAAAGACTGATACAGCGCTCCACCACCACCTGCCTGGTGGCTGTAAGTGCGGAATTATACTCACTTTGTGGCCCTGGTGTGGGAACCAAATAAGGAGTGAACAGCCAGGGCATGCAAGGGTAACCACTGTCTCCTGTGAAAAAACAAAAACAAACATCAGGACCATTGTGTAACAAGCTTTGCATTGGTTTCAACAGAAGGTGTCACCTTACCCTGAAGCCAGGCATCACCAGCTTGTAGGTTGTTTAATTTGTGCCAAATCCCTAATTGCAAGATGACGAAGGAATCATGTGCACTGCAGGGGAATTTGGCATTCAGGGACAGGATCTGGAGGGAGGCATCACATACCACCATTACATTCAGTGAATGAAAGTGCTTGTGGTTCCTAAAAATAGCCTCCAGCCTTGCTGGAGGCTGAAGTGGTATGTGAGTGCCATCCAAAACCCCTATGATGTGTGGGAAGCCAGCTATTAGGTAAAAATTTGCTTTCACCACATTAAGGGTACCCATATCCAATGGCACTTTAATAAAATTATGGAGGTGTTTAAAAAGCGCCTCCATCACTGCCCTCAGGATCCTTGAAAAGGAGGATTGGGATATTCCCACAACTATTCCCACAGTGGCTTGAAAGGATCCTGAGGCACAAAATTGTAACACTGACATTAATTGAGTAAGTGGTGGTATTGCTGTAGGACTGTCAATTTGCCGTTCAAGATCACTCTCTATTAATGAGAGAGTGTCTATGATGATTTGGGGTGGCAGACGGTATCGCCTTAATACCTCATCATCTGGCATTCCAAAAAGGGTGACATGTGTTCTATATATCTGGGGCCTTGCATGCCTACGAGGCCTATGCCTGGGAGGAATTTGAGGTTGGTCGGGTTCTGGAACCATGGCCAATATAATACGACCAACATCAACCTGAAAAGGTTAGCCAGGTAGTTATTGTTTTAGACAAATGTGTTAAGAAAAATATACTTATCTTTTCTAAGAAATCCAAATATGCTTACAGGCCTGGGCCGTGTCATGTGCAGAACAACCTACATTTCCAAAGTAGAAAATATGTTTTAGATTAATTAAAAAAAATAGGATTGTAAACAAATTTTTTAGGTGAAAAAAATAGAGAAGGGAGCACACATTAGTGATGAAAATAGTACGCTAGATTTAGTGGTAAGAGATGATTTTACAATGAAAAATTCTAAAAACATTACTGCGCAAAATAGTACGCTACTTTTACAGTTAGATCAAGACACATTAGTTTGCTAAATAGTACGCTACTTTTACAGTTAAATCAAGACACATTAGTTCGCTAAATAGTATGCTACTTTTACAGTTAAATCTAGACACATTAGTTCACTAAATAGTACACTATTTTTACAGTTAAATCAAGACACATTAGTTCGCTAAATAGTACGCTACTTTTACAGTTAAAACCACTTAAACATTAGTTCGCTAAATAGTACGCTACATTTAGTGGTAAGACATGATTGTTCCCAGAAAATAAACAACATGACTTCGCGAAACATATGCTAAGAACAACACATCTAATTTGTAAAATCATGAAAACAAATACACTTACCAAAAACAGACAAATATCCCATAGTTCAAAATCTTCACTGGGGCAATGCCAAACTAACTGTAAACCAAAAAAAAAATATTACAAACATTTGTAAACTATTTACTATTATTTTTTATGGTGGTTTTTTAAAATACTTACTCAAAAAATCACAAAAAAATAGCCAAACAATAAAAAAAATAACCAACGGAAAAGAAAGAAGCTAGAAAAAAACCAAAATATCGCTCCGAAAATGTCCTCCTTCTACTCACTAAGCCTCAAAACCACTCCAACGCCAAACCTCCAACAAACAACATGCCACATCAACTCCAGTCACACCAAGCCATAAATAGTCTTTATTTTCCCGCTCAAATTAAGGACGGACAATAGGAGCACACAGTCAATGATGCGGCCGAATAATGCTGACGCATGTATAAAAACGTCACTGAAAAGCCAAATCGGTCTGCTGTAGTGAGACCTGAAAGTCCAAAATGACTACAAAGCAGCAAAGCAGTGGCCAAGAGGCGCCAGGTAAGTATTTCTCTTTTTTTGGCAAAAGGATTATGTTTAACAATAATTTTGGGAACATTTTACATTATAAATTTTAATCCAATTTTAAAAAAAAGGTGTTGAGGATGCCATGGAATAGGCTGCTGGGCCTAGTAGGCCAACTAAACAAAAAAAAAAAGGCAGCCACAATTCACAAGAAAGGAAAAGGAGGTTTTGGTGCAAATGTGCAATGACAACCTGCCACAGGCTGCAAGGAATATGGGTGTAAGCCAGAAATGAAAAATGTGGGATGACATAGCCAGTGGTGTCAATAGGGTGGGTGATTTTGAATGTTCAACCCGGGAGGTCAAACGCCGGTACGTAAAAACTACATTTTAGTAAAAAGTGTTTACAGGTCCAAATACTGCCGGAATAATGCCAACTTTTTACCCCACAGATGGAGCGACTTCAAATATCGTCTTAAGCAAAAACTGGCTGATAGGGCTAGGCATGCAGGGGGGACAGGTGGGGGTCCCACCCCTGTGTCACTGGAGCTCACAGATTTGGAGGAGATGGCCCAGGGGTGTGTGCAGGGTAAGGAGATGTTTGGTGTGTCGAACAGGGATACCGACATGCCAGACTTTGCGGCTCCTCATGTTGCCCCAGGTAAATGTTGTAATGCTAACAACTCAGAAATGTGTTTGGGACAATATCTAGATTATAATGTTACTCTTTTCTCTTTTTTCTTTTTTCTCACAGAGACACAGGCGGATGAGTCTGCTCCAGAGAGGAGCTTTGGCCACAGAATTTCTGCTGGCTTTGCAGGGGAGGAAGCAGTAGATCCGGCTGGGGACCCTGTGGAAGACAGTCCAGGGCAATCCCCCTTGCAGGCAGTGGGCCTCCTCACTGATCTCAATATTAAAACGGATCAGCAGACCGAGATTCTGCTGAGGATGGATGCCAATCTGCTACGGGTGGCGGATGCCCTGGAGCAAAGTGCTGCGGCCAACGTGACCTTTACTAAGGCCCTTGCAGAAAATACTGGGGCCAACGTGCGAATAGGAAATGCTCTGGAGCAGCTAGTTTGCCAGCACATGATGGAGCCGGCCTCCCTTCCTGTCAGAACATCAGGACCCTCCACCTCTGGCACAACAACAGCCATCCCTCCAAATGTGCCTAGCCCTATGCCTAGTCCAGAGGCCACAACATCTGCCTCTGGCCAGGCCAGCAGAAGGACATCCCATACCCATTCAGGCTCCCTCCCTACCCCGGCCAAATGGGCCAAAAGGCGATGACAGCACTGGCTAATTTTCCCACAATCCTTCTCAGTGTTTGCCCCATATTACTTAATGCCCAAAACCTCCCTCTCCTTTCTTGTGAATTTTTTATTAATTGTGTTTGTTTGTGGATTTCAAATGCCACTTATTTTGTTTGTGTGTTTCTAAAATCATTTGTTATTTGTTTTTACGTTATCAAGTTTTTATTATTTCCCCAAAATTTAAAAAAAAAATAAAGAACAAAAAATAAAATAACGTTGAAAATCTGCACAATTCTATTGTTAATTTATTCAAAAACTGGTTAAAAGGTAATCCCACAAACAACATTACAAACAATACAATGGAAATCTAAACATTATTTTTTAATAAAAAAACCAAGGGTTAAAAACTATTTATGAGTTTTAATTAACACTTATCAAAAAACAAAAGGAAGATTGTTTTCTTGGCCCCTAAAAAATGAAGAAAAACAACAAACATGCGTACAATATTGTTGCCCTAAAAAAAAAAGAAAACAAATTTGGCAAAAAAACGCAAATGTAAAATAAATTTGTAAGCTAATTGGTTGTCTAACCCAGAAATTAGCAGCTGAGTAGTTCACCTGCGTACATTTTTTTGCTACTAAAACAAGGCTATTGGCTAAACACCTTACAAGCATTTTTGCAATTCAAAACTAATTGTTTTTGAAGCCTCAATTGATAAATCGGAAAACCATCGATGACCCCCGGGAAGAACGAAGAGACCATCGGCATTGCGGTAGAGAATACCAGACCACAAGCTGAGCGAGCAGTTTTAATGGAAAGTGGATCAGACAGTGACGTAACACTTGTTCCGTTCACATTGGCCGTTCGCATCAGATAATTTATGTACGCCCAAAAAATGCCTCGACACACCTGTGTTTTCCCATCTCCACCCCCGTCACCGCCCCAAAACGGACAGTTCTGTCAATCACATTTGACATGTCACTTCCTGTTCGCTATTCGACGAACGACTGAAAAAATGATCGCAATCAGCCGTACGCACATGCGCACTGTTACACCGATGCATGCGTGGTTTAACAACATCGGATGACTACGAGCGTACGACTGCTTATGAGCAGCTCTGAATGAGGGCCTTATTTTCTTCATCAGATGTTATATTCAGTGTTTTTGTCATCAATTTATGCTAGATTGCTGTCTATTGAAGGAGCTACCGACTGAAGCTTAACCATAATTTCCTATGTCCACGAAAATAAATTCATAGTTAGCATTGACCACAGCCATCAGTACAATGCTAAAGAAGCCTTTATAATTGTAGATATTGTTGACTGACGGTGTTATGCTCACATGATTCCCATCAATGGCTTGTCCACAATTTTGGAAATTTCAGATGATGGGAATGACCCCACTGAGACCCATACCACAAATTCCAGTAACATGCACTTGCATTGTTTTATTTGTAAGGGAATGTAGTTATGAGACTGGCGGCTGCATTGCTGCTAGTCTCAATCCCGTTGCCTGAAGCACAACAAGAGATTTAAGTAAGGCATCAAAATACCAGTGCCTATCTTATTCCAGGAGTATGACAGCCTGAATGAAGGTAACCAGGGGCACCCTTAGTGCTAGTCGCAGGGGTGAGGGTTAGGTTTAGGTAGCATAGAGGGGTTAGCGTTAGGGTTTTTGTGGAGGAGATTATAGCTAGGCACCCCTTGGGGGGAGAGTTAGGGTCAGGCACCAAAGGGGGAAGGGTTAGGGTTAGGCAATAAGTGGGTAGGGTTATATTTAGGCATGAAGGGGGGAAACTTAGGTTTAGGCACTAACTGGGTATGTTAGGGTGCAGAGTGGGGAGGGTTAGGGTTAGGCTACAAACAGGTAGGGTTAGGGGGAAAAGGGGGGTAAATATATTTATCTGACCCCTGTCGGGATACCAACCATCAGAATGCTGCTGTCTTCATTTTGACAGGAAGCATCCGGACAGCCAGCATTACATACCAATTCCTTTGTAAGTGTTATTAGTTTCCTTTGTTTTGGCATGATGTTAACATTTTATATTTACAGAAGATTGTAGATATTGCAGTTCTGTAATGTATTGTTTTAAATGGTACTCATTTTTCTGTATTTTAAAAGAAAAAAAATGTTTTTTTCAGTGACATAACAGAATCCTTTTTTCTTACCTTTAAGTATTGGTGTTTAAGCACATGTACAATGGTTTTGCAGATCTCAGGGATTATTAGGGGTATTCAATATGGGAGCGATAAGTCCGTCTTTGCGTTAATATCGGAGCTATGACGTCATTATCGGAGGTTGTACTTTTACACCTTATGCAATATCAAAGACTTATCGCAGTTTTGAAAAGTCGAAGATAAAAACGGGGATAAGTTTTCACCATTGAATAGGTGTCGAAAAAAAGTGCAGAATTGGAGTTTAGGGGTGCAGGCTTAAAAAAAATAGCCTGCCCCCTTCAGAATGACCCCTTGAAACGTTCTGTGTCAAAAAAAAAAAAAATTGGGACACCCCAAAAAAAGCACTTTGAATTTGGGGGCCAAAGTTAAAAAATAGTGAACTTGACTCTGGGGGGGTCCTCAAGTATGCCCCAGGTGGTTTTTTCATTGCAGCTCCTTGCACAAGTGGGTTTTTCACGATTTTTTCAAGTCTATTTAGCAACTTTAAAATATGCTGACACCCATTTTCAAGTACCCCAAATTTGCTGGGCATAGTTATTTTTCCCCAAAAAAAATTCTAAATGCCCTTCTGCACCACTTTCTTCAAAGTCGCATTAATGCACTTGCCGCGGCTATTAGAAAGCCCAACTTCCTTCAGGAGTTAAAAATGGGGGTACCCATAGTGATCCCCCATGTCTAGATATCATTAGGGGGGTGCCTAGAATATTTCCTGAAAATTCCCGTTTTAGTTAACCTATAAAAAAATGAGTAAAAGATTACAAAAAAAATGACATAAGGTCCCCCCCCAAAAGAAAACCAGCCCCCGGCTTGCCAGCCAGTGTTGGTTTCTAAAAATACGGGGAACTAAATGTGTAGGGTTCCACCGTATTTTAGAAACCAACACCAGGCTGCAGGGACTAGTGCTGGTTTTAAATATAGGGGGCAAAAATGACGAGTGGTACCCCCTATATTTAAGACCAGCACCAGACCCAACCGTCCAGGGTGTAATGCCACAGCCCGGAGACCTAATCACTGGGGCTACAGGTCCAAAGCATTACACCCCAAGTCGGTCAGCGCAAGCCGGTGATCTCGGGGGAGTCGGGGACCCCCAAAAAAATGGTTCCCCCTCTCCCGAGCACCACAGGCTTACGCTGAAGCCTGGGGCTCTTCCCCATACCCCTTGCTTGGTGGGTAAGGGGGTAATAGGGGGCCAAATAATGTAACACTATTGTACTTTACAGTGGAACCACAAGTGCCAGAATGCCTGCCATTTTGCACTTGTGGAACTACAAGTGCCAGCAGACATGCGGCACCTGTAATTTCACTGTAAAATAAATAGTTAAAAAAAGACAAAACACACACACCGTGACTAGTATAAGTTTATAACATACACCTACCCATTCACACATACTTACCTATACCAGAAGTTTCTGTCCCCTTGTCCAGTAGAGATCCTTCAAATTTCGCCCTGTAAAGAAGATTTCATACTCACCTACATCCAGCGCTAGTCTCCGCAGTAATCCATGGGATTAAAAAAAAAAAAAAGAGTTACCCGATCCATGCTACAAGCCAGGGGCTGGCTGGCAACTTTCAGCCTGGGGGGCAGACAAAAGCAAGTGGCCCAGTTTTTCTACTAGCAAATGCAATGTAAAATTTGGAGTGACATGGTTTCCGTAATGTGCGTGTGGTTTAAATAGCAAATGAAGCATATGAGGGAAAATTGTTATGACAAAGAGCTATAAATAAATACCATCTATTGTGTGCGTCTCCTGGGGGCTGGGTTGAGCAGCTGTGCCCGGCCCTTTGTTCCGCCTTCCTCTAATACTCTGGCCCTCATTCAGAGGTGGTCGCAAAATGCGAGCGGTCGCTCTAAATGAGGATGGCCGCTTGTATTTTGAAGTGCGGCCTCCTGGTAGCTAGCTAAGCTGTGGGTTACTACCCACAGCTTTAGCGACCGACCTGGTTGATGGTCACGATGGTCAAGACCATCGCGACCATCGGGGCTTGCGACGAGACCCTAAGGTTGGGTCTCGGCAACCGCAAGCCCCAGGGAGCTTCCTGCTCTGATCGAGCAGGAAGCTCTCCACTGACATCACTGCTGATGTCAGTGCGACCGCCCACAAAGTGGCAGGAACACCACCGTTTATGAAACCACCCCCTGCCACGCCTACAAATGGGTAAAGCTGTTGATCACCATCGACAGCCGCCCCTTTTGTAGTGAGCTCCGGAGCAAGAGAATTTCTCTCTTGCTCCGGGGCTTGCGCCCGCGCAGTGTGGCCACTGCACGTGCGCAGGGCCTAAACATCGATCCACTTGCGAGCGGGTCTGAATGAGGTCCTCTGTCCCACAGAGTGTTTGTGTCTGACCCGGACAAAGCAGGGTGCAATTCATCGATCACAAAACGAGCAGGGTGCATTTCACAGTTAACAAAACGGGCAGGGCATAGTGCCCTGCTAAAAGTACCTAGTGGGAACACTAATAATATACATACATACAGACACATTAAGTCCACACACATGCAGGGGAATTCAATTCAAAGCGATGTTGAATAGCCCTGGGAGGGAGCTCCCGAAGCTATTCAACGCGATGTTGGTTGGGCTTAAAGATTTCTTTTCGCACCCCCCTGGGGATGCAAGGAGAAATTCTACAAATGTGCCGGCTGGCACTTTAGTCCCAGAATGCTGGTTCTCACGATTAAATACCTAAGTTAGGTGGTGAGAACCAGCATTCTCCGATGTAACAGCGCGCTGAACTGAATAGCTCCGCTCCCTTCCTCCCGGTCCTATTCGGCATGGCACTGAATTGAATTCCACCCATGGACATTATAAAGTACAAAACAACACCCCCACTAAGTTTATGCCACACTGACACATATAACTTGTATACAAGATATGATAGATAGATAGATAGATAGATAGATAGATAGATAGATAGATAGATAGAGAAAGACACACACTGTATATAAGCCCCACCCTCCACTTACCTGGTTTCTAAAAGTGTAGAGAAGAAAGGATGTTCTCCTGCATTCTGTGGAGCACTCCTCACCTCTGCACTCATTGTCTCTCTCTCTTCCCTGGGTGCCATAACGCTTCTTATTCATCTCAGCTTCCCTGTCAGACTCCCCGATAAGCTCCGCCCCCTTTTTCCACTTTCCAGCCTCTATGGATCCTGGGAATGAACACCTGGCTCCTCATTGGTCGACAGCGGCCATTTCTTTGTAGCTTAGCATGGGGGCAGCCATTTTTTATTAGCCTCTTTAACTTAGATATCACTCGCTGCATAGCTGGTCTTCCCCTGTCAGAGCTGAAGCAGCACTCTCTGCCACAGCCAGGTGGCCTTCAAGTACTAACAATGTACCAGCCTGGGGGGCAGATGGCACCCTGCCCCCCGGCCCAGTCCGCCAATGCTACAAGCTATCTGTATGTGTGTTGTCACACATACAGATAGCTCCCGAATGGCCACTGCCGGCACTTCACGGGGCATTGCAGTCCCATCAGCCAATCAGCGGCAGCGCTCACTGTAGAGCGCCCGCTGATTGGCTCCGGCAACTGACAGTTCCCACGTGGGCCGATTCACCCACGTGGGAACTGTCAGTTGCTGGAGCCAATCAGCGGGCGCTCTACAGTGAGCGCTGCCACTGATTGGCTGATGGGACTGCAATGCCCCATGAAGTCCCGGCAGCGGCCATTCAGGAGCTATCTATATGTGTGACAACACACATACAGATAGCTTGTAGCATGGATCGGGTAACTCGTTTTTTTGTTTTTTTAATCCCATGGATTACTGCGGAGACCAGCACTGGATGTAGGTGAGTATGAAATCTTTCTTGCAGGGCAAGGTACCATGGATCTCTACTGGACAAGGGGACAGAAACTTCTGGTATAGGTAAGTATGTGTGAATGGGTAGGTGTATGTAATAAACTTATACTGGGCACGGTGTGTGTGTTTTGTCTTTTTTTTAACTATTTATTTTACAGTGAAATTACAGGTGCCGCATGTCTGCTGGCACTTGTAGTTCCACAAGTGCAAAATGGCAGGCATGCAGGCACTTGTAGTTCCACTGTAAAGTACAAAAGTGTTACATTATTTGGCCCCCCTCTTACCCCCTTACCCACCAAGCAAGGGGTATGGGGAAGAGCCCCAGGCTTCAGCGTAAGCCTGTGGTGCTCGGGAGAGGGGGCACCCTTTTTTGGGGGGTCCACGACTCCCCCGAGATCACCGGCTTGCGCTGACCGACTTGGGGTGTAATGCTTTGGACCTGGAGCCCCGGTGATTGGGTCTCCGAGCTGTGGCATTACACCCCGGTCGGTTGAATCTGGTGCTGGTCTTAAATATAGGGGGTACCCCACATCGTTTTTGCCCCCTATATTTAAAACCAGCACTAGTCCCTGCAGCCTGGTGTTGGTTTCTAAAATACGGTGGAACCCTACTCATTTAGTTCCCCATATTTTTAGAAACCAACACTGGCTGGCAAGCCTGGGGCTGGTTTGGCTTTTGGGGGGGGGACCTTATGTCATTTTTTTGTAATTTTTTACTAATTTTTTTACAGGTTAAAAAAATATCCTAAGTGCTCTACTGCATCACTTCTTCAATGTCGGGAAAAAAACACCTGCTGCGGCTATTTAAATCCCCGACTTTCAATTAAAGGCTAAAACGGGGGTACCCACAGTGTTCCCCCATGTTTTTACAACTTTAGGGGGTCTTACAATTATTTTAAGGAAAAATTTGTAACTTTACGCAAATCCAACTTCGGAGTTTCCCATTTTCGTTAATTTTATATTGAATACAGGGATAAGCAGGCGCGCGCCCGCTACTTTAACGCAGGTGAAAACTCTGATATGAAACGTTAACTTCGACAGTGAAGTTAACATTTCATATTGAATACCCCTGTATGTGTCCCAAAGTTTGTGGAGAGATGAGCAAGCCAAACTTCAGATCAGCCAATGACTTTCCTGTAGCCAGGAAGCACAGAGTGGCTACCATTCTCTCCATAACAGAATGGCTCTCCTGAATTTGGTATCTTGCATCTTTATATGTGGCGTGACCAAATGAAGCAACTCCTGGAAGGTGGCATTATCCATGTGCAGGAAATTCATATAGTCATCAGGATTGTTTTCACACACCTCCAGGAACAATAACATGCGAGAAAATGAATTTCTCTGCAGCAGCCACTCTTTGGTCCAGCAGGACCTCCTATGGGTTCTCCTCTTTGGGTCCTTCTGGCTAGCAAGCAGCAACACCATACTTACAGCGACAGCTGAAAGTGCTAAACAGCCATATACTTTATAGCAAATAATCACTTTGTAAAGCAAAACAAAGCAAAGCAGTAAAAACAATGAAGATCATTCAGAAGTTAAACTAAACTTTAGCACACACAAAGCAGTACTGCAGAGAAAGAAAATGGCATTTTCACTATTTCCTCTTCCCACAGTACAGTCCATTATTTAATTTGCCAATGATCTTAAAGTTGTTTGTATAGTGTATATAGGAGCAACAAATAATCAAATTCAAGCAAATGATACTATGTATCATACCGATGTTCATAAGATTGAATAGTGTGTATGCTCAATATCATGTGTTCTAAGATTAAGGGAAATTGGAACAACAATCACCTCTTTTGTATGTTGTTCTGATGTGTACCCATCCTAAGTCTCATCATCAGAGCAATGTTGGCATGGCCTGAGGAATTCAGCCTTTGGTAGGTTTCTTAGGGTTGGAGGAAAGTGGGAGCTGTCATGGTGAAGGTCACTATTAATCACTGTATCCTTTATCTTTTGATGCTGTCCATGTTATCAACCCAAATCTGGAGGTTGTTAAGGTTGTATTAAAATACCTCTGTATTGCTTTAAAATATTCATTTAGTTAAGTGATTTTATGTGAATGCATTAAACTGTCTTCAGCTAATTATTGCAGTAACCACAAAAGCTTCGGAATGGGTTAACCTAATAATAAGAAGTGATTTCATCACTATATTGGACTATGAGTTATAAGGACACGTTGGAAGTATGAGATATGTAGATGGTAATAGAAACTTATCCTGAAACTTTATTGATTATGGAACCTGATGAAAAGGACTAAATGATCATGCCACCCGGAATCAAGATGGACAATGGACCTGTTGACTAGAGACTGTGATGAACTATAATGAACCACTTTATACCCCTTAAAGTGAAGACTTGACATTTTCCCAGTCACATATACCAGTCACCTTCCCCTGGAATTGTCCTAATTGCCCACTCCCCTGAATGCCCCTTGCTATCCCATCACCTCTTTGTCACCTCCCTGTCACTCCCTTTGATAACGGATTAACAAATCATGATTCTGTAATATGATGTATTGCAATGTAATTATGTACACCTTTTTCATTAATCATTGTTATTGGAGTGCATAAAATGTATTGTAACCTAATGAAATATAGGATATCTCACTGATAACTCAATGTGCATGGTCCACGTCTGTGCGCACAATCTTGTGACTGGTCCAGCTGAATAAATCTACCTTTGTTTCACTACAAGCTGTCTTGATGAAGATTTAGAATTATCAAGGTCTAGGAAGTTGGCTGATTCCTTCAGGTGACATATGTTAGTTTCAAATTGAAATTATTTTAATTGAGAATAGCAATTAATCTGTGAATGTCTTTTTCCGTTTTCTGCCACATCTTCAATATATCATAAATATATCATTGCCAATTACATGATTTGAATGGTAAACCATTCAATCTCCCATCATCCGAGGAACAGCTTGGCATAGATGGACGTACAAGCCACTCCCAACACAGTTCATTGGATCTGTATCTAAAATCTATCATTAAAAGTAAAGTAATTCCTATGAAAGATAAATTCTAATAGTTTCCACAGGAAATACTTGAAGGCATCCATGCCTCCCATATTAAGAAAATATTTTAATGCTGTTATCACTTCTTGGTGGCTGGTATAGAGAGACCCCACTTCAATTGTTAACAAAAATTGCATATTTCTCAACACATCCAAAGTATCTTGAAGGTATTGTGGTAAGCCTGACATGTGGTGCCTAAGGTATCTATTCAAAAAATGTTTGCCTGTTCTGATAGGCTCCCTATCCCTAACATAATGGGCCTACCAGATGGTTTGGAGATGTGTTTATTCACCTTAGGTACAGTAGCAAATATGATTTTGTGTATTTGGTTGTTCTACCTGTAGGAAATTGTGCTGTTGTTTGGATAGGATTTCTCTTTTGTTGGTTTCATTGACCATCCTATTGTACACATAAGCAAAGTTGTCAGTAGGATTAAAGAGTAGATGTTTTTTGCACAAAGTGTCCCCCAGTTGACTTTGAGCTTAATGGAGGTAGTCCTTGGGCCAGATGACCATATGTCCATCCTTATCTGTTGGTTAAAAAACTACCTCATCCCATTATTTTAGTTCTTTTATGTCAATTCTCTCATCTTGATTGAGATTGTTATCAAGAAAGTAATTTATGCTACTATCACTCCATAGTGTGTCCACATCTTTAACCAAATTCATTAAGATTTAAACTTTTGGGCAGGTTGAGTCCTATGGCATGAATGAGAATTTTCTTTAGCAAACCAACCTCCTAGTTTGTAAGTTGGAGCATGCTTTTTAAGTCTGGGTATCTGACAACTCTTCTAAGATATTCAAAGCTTGAAATTCTTCTATATTGAACAGGGGTTTTGACTCTTCTGATGTTTAAATCAGAATTGTCATGGATTGTGGTTCTTTGTGGGTAAGATGTTCCTGCTTGCTAGCAAAGTTTTTTTTAAGGAGTAATTTTCTCCCAAATAATCTTAGATGTTTTTCCCATCCAAGTCTATTGAATGGAACAATAGGTGAGAAAGACAGACCCTTGCTTAAGACATCCCTTTGTGTATCTCTAAGAATTCTATCAGACAAGTTGATAATTTTAGATTGTCATTAGTTGCTAGTACTTCTTGTTCATCAATGATGACTCGCAGAGTGGCCAGGAGGATTCCCATGGTCTTCCATCTTCCTGCTCTTCTGCATCCTCCTCTTGTGGTTTGATTTATTCCTATTGTCCCACTGCTTTCTTCTAAAAATGTCAGACACACTCTTCAATGGGAGATGAGGTATCCTCATTACCTGAGGGCTCCACTTCTGATGAACTGTATTGTGTGATGTAATTAAGATGAATCCACTTAAATTCCCTACTATGGTGAAGTCCAATTTGTTCTGTTGGTATTTACTCCTCTTCCTCTCAATTAAGTTCCTGGCATTTGTCAAAAAATCATCCTTATTACACTTGAGTCTGTATATATATATACAGTGCCTAGCAAAATTATTCACCCCCTTTGGCTTTTTACCATTTTTATTACATTACAACCTGTAATTTATTTATTTATTTAATCTGATTTTTTATGTGATGGATCTGCACAAAATAGTCTAATTTGGTGAAGTGAAATGAGAAAAATATATATAAAAAAGAATCTTTATAAATAAAATTCAGAAAATTGGCATGTGCATATGTAATCACCCCCCTTTGCTATGAAGCCCCTCAAAAGTTCTGGTACAACCAATTACTTTCAGAAATCACATAATTAGTGAAATGAAGTCCACCTGTGTGAAATCTAAGTGACACATGATCTATCAGTATAAACACCTTTTCTGAAAGGTCCCAGAGGCTGCACCACCACTAAGCAAGAGGCATCACACCATGAAGACCAAGGAGCTCTCCAAACAAGTCAGCGACTAAGTTGCTGAGAAGTACAATTCTAAGTTGGGTTATAAAACAAATATCCAAATCTTTGATGATCCCCTGGAGCACCATCAAATCCATCATCATCAAATGGAAAGAACATGGTACCAAAACAAACCTGCCAAGAGAGAGCTGCCCTCCAAAACTCACAGACCGAGTAAGGATGGGCAGCACAGAGACCAAAGCTGACCCTGAAGGAGCTGCAGAGTTCCACAGCAGAGACTTGTGTATCTGTGCATGTAACCACAATAAGCCATACACTCCATAAAGCTGGGCTTTATGGAAGAGTGGCCAGAAAAAAACATTACTTAGTGATAAAAATAAGCAGACACAATTTGAGTTTGCCAAAAGGCATGTGGGCTATCTCCCCAAATGTAAGGAAGAAGGTGCTCTGGTCAGATGAGATTAAAATTTTACTTTTCAGCCACCAAGGAAAACACAATGTCTGGTGCAAACCCAACACATCCCATCACCCCAAGAACACCATCCCCACAGTGAAACATGGTGGTGGCAGCATCATGCTGTGGGGATGTTTTTTAGCAGCAGGGACTGGGAAACTGATTTGAGTCGGGGGAAAGATGGATGGTGCTAAATACAGGGTTATTCTTGAGCAAAACCTGTTTCAGTCTGCCTGTGATTTGAGACTGGGACGGACGGAGGTTCACCTTCCAGCTGGACAATGACCCGAAGCATACTGCTAAAGCAACACTCGAGTGGTTTAAGGGGAAACATGTAAATGTGTTGGAATGGCCTAGTCAAAGCCCAGATCTCAATCCAATTGAGAATCTGTGGTCAGACTTGAAGATTGCTGTTCACAAGCGGAAACCATACAACATGAAGGAGCTGGAGCAGTTTTGCCTTGAGGAATGGGCAAAAATCCCAGGGACTAGATGTGGCAAGCTCATAGAGACTTATCCAAAGCGACTTGCAGCTGTAATTGCCTCAAAAGGTGGCTCGACAAAGTACTGACTTTAGGGGGGTGAATAGTTATGCACGCTGAAGTTCTCTGTTACGTTGTTTGATTCACAATATAAAAAAACACAAAATCACAGTTGTAGGCATGTTCTGTGAATGAAATAATGCACACCTTCAAACAATCCATTTTAATTCAAGGTTGTGAGGCAACAAATCATGAAAGATGCAACAGGGTGTGAATACTTTTGCAAGGCAATATATATATATATATATATATATTATGCAATGGTTCGGCACTCAGGAAAAAAGGGCAAAAAATATGGGTGCCTTCCTAAAAGTAGAAAACAGCTGAATTGTCCTCCAAGGTGCGGTGTTGTGACCACACAGAGGGCCTGATTCAGACCCGCTCGTGAGCGCTGAGCGCTCGCAAGCGGGTCAATGGTGCCCTAGTGTGCATGCACACAACGGAGGGAGCTCCATCGTGCGCATGCGCGAGACCCGAATAGCGATGGCCAGGCTGCCACTATGGGTCTCGCACCAAAGGGGGTGTGCTGTCGATGGTGAGTGACAGCACGCCCCCTTTGGCGGGCGTGCCGGGGGCGTGGCTGCACAGATGGAGGCATTCCCATGAGAACGCCTACCATCTTGGGCCAGCCCCACTGACATCACTAGTGATGTCAGTGGGAGTGCTTTTCGCTCTGATAGAGCCAAAAGCACTCCTGGGCTTGCAGCAGCGAGACCCTACCGCAGGGTCTCGTCGCAAGCCCGATGGTCGCGATGGTCAAGACCATCGCGACCATCTTTTTGGCCGCTCGCATAAGCTGTGGTTGGTCCCCCACAGCTATGTGAACGGCCAGGAGGCCGCTCCAATTTTAGGTAGGAGGGCCCTGATTCAGAGCGAGCGCTCTTGTCAGAGTATCCGGCTCTGAATCAGGCCCAGAATCGGAACAAAGAGGCGGCACTCCCACATTGATAAATGAGAACATTTTATTATAACAGGGTGAATATTAGTACAGTCAACATTTCAAGGTCCGCAGACCTTTTTATCAGGACTGTCCAACTAGCATACATGCATACATACTACATTCTGATAACTAGGATATTACAAATATGAATTTTTGTTTCTCACCTGTTCTCTGTCAAATGTACTTAAGTGTCAGTGTAATTACTACATGGCTTTTTTTGTGGATGCTGGAAAGCATTACTTGGGAATCTATCCCCTGTTGACTTATGGACACTATAAGATATATTTGCCTTAGATTGTTGATCACAGAATCAGATTTCCTCTTTGGTTTACTATCTATTTTCCTCAGTATCAATCTCAGTATCAGTGTGCATTATTTTTTATGGGCTTGTATGTTTGGATTTGTCATTTATATTATGAAACTTAATATTTTCAAGCTCCCTTTTATTTAATTTTAATAAATGTTGTTTTAATATTTCTGGTATGTTGTGTGCCCCACCCAGGAGAGTATTTTTAATTCTCTTTCACATACTGTTTAACTCTATCCAACTCCACTTGGTTATATCATACCCATGTAGGATCATTACCATCTCTCTCTCTCAAATGTGGATTTACCTACAAAAACCCATACACATACCAGTGCATAAAGTCCCTCATACCCCATACCCTTCATCTTTGACATTTCTCTGGATTAAGTTCTCTCAAGCAGGGCACTCTTCCCTTATGTGCTTTTCCCTGCCTCCCTTTTACTATCATCTCCTCCCCACAGCCTACAACTGCACTAAACTCTTGGGATCAACAGCCATTCTTTCTTTTGTGTGTATTATGATTGCATATGAAACAATGTTTACATAGCTTGTCATATATCTCATATATGTTCTGTAGTTTTTCTATTTTCTTTCATTTTGCATTTTTTTCTTGTTTTGTAGTCACATTCTTCTGCTTATGTACTTTGTAATGAAGTATGAAACCCTTGAAGGGCCATATAATAAAGTACTGTATAGTAGTAATAACTTCTGAATAGACACACCTCTGATTGAATCATATTGGATACTTATTCTTCTAACAATAGGTATAGGTTTAGAGTCCTTAATGAGTAATATAGATGCCATATTATGTGGTTACATTCTCTCCTAGAGAAAGCCACTACATTATAATTTATTATAATTTTTAGATCTTTTTCACACTGTGGGTGCTGACAATATAGTGATAAATCCAGAGCATTACATTATAAAGTTCATCATATATCCCTCTTGTGTGATTTTTTGCATTTACTCAGTGCCTTGACTTTGTTTTATGAGGGTGGTTTAATATTCTATGGTAACAAGACCTCTTATTGCGTTAATGTATACAACTCATATAAATACTGTAAATATAATCAATAATATGGCCTTGGTACAGATTATTTTTCCACATAGTTCCCATAAAATAAAAAAAGGAAAAGGAAACTACTGAGTGAAGCATTGGTGACATGGATAGTGTTTGGGGGAGAACAAGAAGAAAGAGGGCCCTGTCTGTATTTAGGTATTTATAGATAAGTCTTGCTATTATGGCACAATTTACTTCTCTACAAAGTTTGACTGATCTTACATGGAGGATTTGTTGCTGATGATATACTTGTACAAGTATCTGTAATTTACCTATCACAGACATTGTACAAAGTTTTAAAGAAACAAATAACATAATGTATTTTGCAGTGATTCTTTTAAAACATTATCCAATATCTGTCCTACCTGAATACACCAAAAGAATGAAACATCCATTTTGCTTTGCTGTGTTGATAAGTGCATCTGGTGAGTTTGCACCTGTCCCATAGTTGGGATAAATAGAGACCTTGAAGTAGCAAATTTCCAGGGATCAACACACATGAGGATTGTTTTGCAGAGCAAAAAAGTTTTACAGTCAAAAGGATAGTCATGTATAGCCAGTTCTAGAGCCAGAAGGGAGCATACAAGCAAAAGGGCAAAATACAGGTAAACAATCCAAGAGGAACATGAACACTAATATAGAGACACTGGTTCTCAGGGACAAGTTCAATAAGCTGGCCGTGATCTGCTCCTACTGTAAGTAGCTGTCTACAGGCTTTGAGATGAAGTAACAAACATTGCTACCAGATGGTCATTAAGAGCATTTTAGATCCATGTCTGCACAAATATAGCAGGATAAACAAAGATGCAATAAATTGCTTACTATACAACAATGGATCAACCATGCCATGCCAAAAAAAAATATCCAGGGACATCTGCATGCCAGTTGCTAGGCCATCAAGACATAAGAGACTCACAGAGCAGGGCCAGTCAAGCTGAAACCCCAGTTCAAATGTTAAGGTTGAAAACATTCTAACTGACATGTATTGTATGTACTTTTTTATTAAATATGTATTAATAATCATTAATTATACATATCCAAAAGCCTTCCATATACAAATTATACATATACTGTATGTTTAATCTTCCAAATAGGAAAACAATGACTTTGTGTGTCCTAATATGGGGTGTAGGCAGTCTGAAAAAGTTTAGTTGTCTATTTAATCTATTGAGTTAAATGTGGTATTTCCTGTGACATACAAAATATAATGTCATATACACTCAGGGTCAGAGTGGGACATGATTATGCAATTTTGTTGTCACTGTACTGTCATCTTATTTAAACAGTTAAATGGTAGACAAGTGTGTAAATTATAAACAATTTTGATAATAGTGTCTCTTAATAGGTCAACCAAAACAAATATTTATTTCAGTGTAGAATCATTGGAGCATAACTTTACCTGTGTTTCAGAAGTTTAGTTCTGTCTTTATTGCAAAAAACTTTTGTCACTTTTTGTTCTTAAGTAGCAGAGCAGTAGCTGCCAAATTATTACTAATCAGGTTTCTGAGCATTTTAATATGGGCTGCTTTTCATGGCACAGCACAGTATATTTAAAGCTTCAGTATGCCTAACCTCATATAAAACAAGGATTTCATGCTTCAGATACTTTTTAAATTGCATAGTATTTCTACATTTCATAATATTTATATTTAAGTGTTCTAAAGCTCTGAAACAAAGCCGACGTGTGAGAGGGCACATACTGTAGATTAGTCAACTGCTGTGTTCTGATTTTTTCAAGCAGAAAACATACAATTCTGCAAACCTAAAGAATTCTGGAATGAAGTCATTTGTTAATTAGTAGAACAGGTTAAATATATGCTATTTACTATTTACTGAGATTTTGCTGTGCAGATTGTGTAAAATGAGCCAAAATGCACTATTTATTTGTGTTCAAAATAGTTAAATTACAGTACCTTTTGTCTTATATCCTTCAACCCGTTCTATCTATCCATGCAGATTCTTATCCCTAGACCTAATACTTTCATACTACTGTATGTACCAGATTATTATATGGAAAGGTATCATACACTTATAAATATAGCACTCTCTCTAAACTTAAAGGTTTTCTGGAAGATTGAAAATACCCTTAGGTCTGGTAAGTAGTGGAACCTTTGTTTTCATAGAGTCCTTACTACTATCTCTACAGTATGTCATCTCTTTCTCTTATTCTTTTGACCCCTACTTGTAGAGGTTCAAAAGAATTGAAGTGGAGGAGAGAATCTTGTCTCTGATGACAATTTAGAAAAATTAATTCAGGTGCCCAAGATGGCTGCCTCACCTTTTACATGCTCCTGAACATCTTCATAAAACAGCTTAAATTCTACAAAAAGGACATCAAAAGCACCAGAAATATCCAAGGACTTACCTTTAACTTATACTGCACTCTCCAAAATCAACGGATTGCATTCCTGCTCTGAGATGCACATTGGATTGGATTAAAATCTCTGCCTTATCCACTAGAACCCAGACTGGCATTACCTCTGCAGTAAACACCCCAGAGCAAGGTACTATGGAAAACAAACTATCTTTGGCTCCATCCAGCTCCCCCCTTAGACATCATTAACCTCTGTTCTCTGCTGTGCACACAACTCTGATTTCTTGCATTTATAATATAAAATACAGTATCTCCAGCCTCTGAATTCTGGAGGTCTGTTCATTTTAGAGTAGGCTGTTATGCCATTTAGGATGTTTAGTTTCTAAAATGTTTAGTTCTAAAGTGTATTGAGCAGATAATATCAATATTGGCATTATACTGGTATTCAACCGAAGAAAAAAAGAGGAGAAACATACTGCAAGCCAAAACTAACACAGATGGACGACACTCAAGCTTCAAAGTGAGTTGACAAAATCTTCAAAACTAACTCCTTCAGTCTGCATAACCTGCACACTCTACACTGATCTCCCTGTTTTGGACACTGCAAAACTTTTCTCTTCAGCTGCAGCTACTTACATTTGAACTTTCAGATTCTTGGAAACATCTGAATGCACATATAAACCAATGTATTTTGCTTTTTATACACTTGCATGCCCTGTCTGAATTTACTTCTAACGATTTAATTATTTACTATTCTTCATTTTACTTTTATTCCTCCTACATTATTTGCCTACTCTCTTCCACTACCTCTCTGACTTATTACACTGCCTCATTGTCTACCTCCCCTTTAAATACCTGCATCCTATGCTGTTCTCTCCTGCTCACCTCCTATTTTCACACTTATCATCCATCTCTCTGGCCTTCCTATCCTCACTCCCTCCACCATGAGTCATCCACTATGTCTACTCGGCCCTGTCCCATACCAATCCTCTCCACTGGCTCTCACATTCCCCTTAGTTCTAGTCCACCCCCCTCACCCACAAACCAGCCAATCTCATCCACATATCCCTCATCCTTTCCCTCCCATTCTCCTGTGCCTTCTGGAATACCAGATCCATCTGCAATAAACTGCCCGCTATCCATGACCTCTTTATTTCCCACTCTCTATATCTTCTCACCATCACCGAAACCTGGCTCTCCTCTTCTGATACTGCCTCCCCTGCTTCTCTTTCCTATAGGGCGTATCCTTTATCCACTCTGTCAGACCTGACAACCACCAAGCTAGCAGAGTGGACAATCTCTTATCCCCCAACTGCACCTTTTGTATCATCCCACCTGAGCCCTCCCTTTATGTCTGCCCGTTTGAGGTCCACTCTATCCATCTCTTCTACCCCATTCATCTCCATGTTGCATTCATCTACCATCTCCCAGGCTCCCCCACACTGTTTCTTGACAAATTTGCTGCCTTGCTTCCCCACTTCCTCTCCGCTGACCTCCCCTCTGTCATCCTTGGTGACATTAAGATCCCTATTGACATCATTAATCCCACATCCACAAATCATCTCTTCTTTTGGGCTTTCTCAATTGACCTCCACTGCTACCCACTGTCTCGGCCACTCCCTTGACCTTGTCTTCACCCATCTGTGTGCTCTCTCTGACTTCTCCAACTCTCCCTTCCCCCTCTCTGACCACCATCTACTCCTCCACTCCTTCCCTTACCCAAAGACACTGTCACCAGGCGCAATGTTGAGACTCTTCACCCTGCTGACCTGTCCTCCTCACATGATACTCTCCTTTCTCCTATATCAACCATGGCCTGCCCCAACCAGGCAGCCTCCTTCCACAACATCACCCTCACATCTGCACTTGATTTCATTGCCCCATCTCCTCTGTCCCCCACTGTTGTTTCAATTCTCAACACTGGCACTCCAAACTAACCTGTTTTCTCCAAAAATTATTTGCGCATCGCAGAGCGCCTCTGGAGGAAAACTCACTCTCTGATAGACTTCCTCCACTTCATGTTTGTCCCCTCTTCCTGCAGCTTGGCCCTCTACCTTGCCAAGCAATCCTTCTTCCTGTCACTCATTTCCTCTCCGTCTTCCAATCCCCGCTGTCTCTTTGGTACTTTTGACACTCTCCTTCACACCCCCCTTCTCCTCCCTCCAATCCTCCCTCACTGCAATTGACTTTGCCTCCTTCTTCTCTTCCAAAATTGCAGCAATCCATCACATACTGTAATCTACTCCAAGCTCCCTGCTGCAACCCCACTTCCCCACCATCTGCACCTCCAGGACATCCCACCTTGTGTTCCTTCCACCCCACCATTGGTGATGAGGTTTACTCCCTCATATTGTCCTCATCACCCTCCACCTGCCCCTTGATCCTCTCCCTTCTCACCTTCTCTGCTCCCTCTCCGCCACGACCAGCTCCCACCTTGTTCACTTCTTCAACTTATCTCTCTCCACTGGCATCTTTCCATCACCATTCAAACATGACAGCACATACGGTGTAATGGTTAGCGTTACTGCCTCACAGCACTGAGGTTGTGGGTTCAATTCCCACCACGGCCCTAACTGTGCAGAGTTTGTATATTCTCCCTGTGCTTGCGTGGGTTTCCTCCGGGTACTCCAGTTTCCACCCACACTCCAAAAATATACTGGTAGGTTAATTGGCTCCCAGCAAAAAATAACGCTAGTGTGTATGTGTGTGAGCATGTGTTAGGGAATATAGATTGTAAGCTCCACTGGGCCAGGGACTGATGTGAATGGCCAAATATTCTCTGTAAAGCGCTGCGGAATGTGTGTGTGCTATATAAATACCTGGTAATAATAATGATAATGTTCTTGTCACACCTATTCTAAAAAAGACCAACCTCGACCTATCCTCACCAGCTAACTACCATCCCATTTCTCTTCTCCCATTTGTCTCCAAACTACTTGAGTGGCTTGTCCACAGCCACTTCAATAGCTGTACCTCTCTGACAACTCCATCCTTGATCCTCTCAAATTTCACCCTTTTCACTCCACTGAAACTACCCTTGTCAAAGTCACCAATTACCTGCTTACAGCCAAATCCAGGGGCCACTTCTCTGTATTCATCTTCCTGGACCACTCTGCAGCCTTTGACACTGTGGATCATCAGTTCTACCTCTGCACCCTTCAGATCTTTGGCCTCTCTAACACTGTCCATGTTTGGTACACCTCTTACCTCCCCAACCACTGCTTTTCTGTGTCTGCCTCGGGCTCCACCTCTTCCCCTTCCATCTTTTCCATTGGAGTCCTGCAGGGTTCTGTCCTGTGTGCCCTGCTCTTCTCCCTGTACACCTCTTTACTAGGAAAACTCATCAGTTCTTTTAGCCTCCAATACCACCTCTATTGCCTATGACACACAACTATACCTCTCCTTTCTGAACTCTCCCCTTCTGTCCTCTCTCAGGTATCCAGCTGCCTTTCTGACATCTCTTCCTGGATGTCTGAGTGCTCTCTTAAGCTCAATTTGGACAAAACTGAACTTATCATCTTCCCCCCTAACAGAGTCTCTACCCCCACCAATCTCTCCATCACTGTTGACATCATCATCATTGCCCCTGTTCTCCAAATTCACTGTTTGGGTGTCACCCTTGACTCCACCCTCTACTTCACCCCCCACATTTATTATTTGGCTCAATCCTGTCAGTTCCAGCTCTGCAACATTGCTCGCATTGGGCCATTCCTCTCCCAGAATGCTACCAAACTGATTAATTATTTACTAATCATTTCTCAGCTCGACTACTGCAACCTTCTCCTCAC
Source organism: Taudactylus pleione (assembly GCA_031769625.1). Lineage (NCBI taxonomy): Eukaryota > Metazoa > Chordata > Amphibia > Anura > Myobatrachidae > Taudactylus > Taudactylus pleione. The sequence goes on from JAUIMM010000295.1 coordinate 19,712,527, forward strand.
TGGCCTCCAACATTGCCATCTTGCTCCCCTCCAATCTGTTCTCAATGCTGAAGGTAGACTTATCTAGGTTTACCAGCATTCTACTTCCACCACTCCCTTCTGCCAAAACCTTCACTGGCTTCCCTTACAGAATCATCTTCAAACTCCTCACCTTCACATTCAAGGCCCTCTCTAACTCCACTGCTCCCTATATCTCCAACCACATCTCCTTACATACTGTACTCCCTCAGGCTCTCTTAAGTCTGCCAATGACCATTGCCTCTCCTCTGCCCTGGTTACTTCATCTCATGCTTGCACCTGAGATTTTGCCTGTGCAGCCCACGTTCAATGGAATGAGCTCCCTCTCACAATTAGGCTCTCCATGACCTTGCATAGCTTCAAACATTTACTGAAAACCCACCTGTTCATCAAAGCATACCCTTTCACCACAAAACCATGCCACCATGTTGCTCTCTTCACCATCCTGCCACAGCCACCTCCACCTTGCGTACATCCTGCCCTTAGGTCCCCATCTATACACTCATCACTCATGCCTCATTTATCTGTCTGGATCCCCTCTCCCTTAAATTGTAAGCTCCTAGGAGCAAGGACCTCCTTCTTATTGCCTTACAGCCCTCTTTTCTAGCACTTCAATGATAGCCTACACCTTCCCAGCTGTATTATGTATGGAGAATTGTGGTATTAATTGTTACTTGTGCTCTGTTTATGTTTTGGTTACTGTAGTGTAATGTTCTATGTACCCTGTACTTTCCTACTGGTGACATATGTATGGTGCTGTGGACTACTTGTGGCACTCTTCAAATAAAATTAAATTATAATAATAAAAATTTTAAAACACAGGATCCCATTTTTTTTCCATGGAGACATATTATATTTACCCTTGCATGGAATATCCACTTCAAAAGGAGTCTCACACTGGGATTTTCAAACCTACACAACAGGAATGGCTCCTAGCACCTTTTCACAAGCCTGCTTTGTCCTGGAATAATTTGTGCAACTCTAAATCATTAACTGATAAGAAAAGTTTGCTTATTTAGATACTCTGATATAATCAAGATATAGGTTAGTCCTGCGCACTGAGCGGATGGTCTAATTGGCCAGCTGTTTGTAAACCTCAAGGTTTCCCCAAACCTTAAAATGACATACAGTAGAAATAGATAGGTACAGCACTTGGCTTGAAAAGATAGTGTTTGTGATCAAATGGCCCAATTTAATTGATTGGTATATGTATCACTGTGTGTAACATTCTCATTGTGAAAGTGTTACAATAAAATAAAAAAAAGTATTAACTACATAGTTATTGCTAGGCAGTATATCAATCATTGTCCCAAAAGGGTATATGAGATAGGTGTTCCCAGTATTAGCAGGAAAAAGGTTTAGTCCGTGGCTTCTGGTGAATACTTTTTTCATTTAATTGTTCTTATGATATATTTGTTGCAAAGAATTGAAGTAAATACTGTGAACACTTTTAACATTGTAGCAGTCTTACTATTATTAATCCTTAACACTTTCACAACGAGAGTGTTACACAAAGTGATACTTATTTAGATACTTCTTGTTCAAAATATACCTTATGTAAAAGAGAGAAGCAACTGGATCTAGCAATAGCCAAATTAAATTGGAAAAATCTAAAAAACTGCTTGATCTTCTCTCATCATCAAATTCTATAAAAACTTATTCTCTCATTGATGACCCAATGTATGTTTACACCACCAGCTTTATGCTTTCACTCTGACCACCAAGAGCAGCAGTTCCTATTGATCCAGCACAGGCCTCCATTCTAAAACCCCTTGGCATTTTCAAAAAAACTCAGTCGTGGGAAGCAAGGCTGAAAATCTTTATTCACTATAACTACACCCATGGAGTTGACAAGGTTTCGTACAAGGAGGGGTATGACTCCACAAGCTCTTGCAGCAAACCAGGATGTCTCTACAGTAATGGGGGCCTGTGAAGATCCTAGTTTCTTAGTCCATTACTATAACAGAGATGTGACAGCTGCATGGATATTATCACCCCTGTACATACATGACCCCATACCACACCGTCAAGCTCCTTGGTTTGACAATAGTGTTAGTAAACTCATGAAAAGGGATCTTAGACTTGAAATACAATGGAGGAATACGAACCTGGTAGAGAATAAGTTAAAACTAATTAAACATATTGGAGAATATCAGTCAGCAATCACCCATAAGAAAATAGAGTTCCTTTCAAATGAGATCAAGGCAGCAAACAAAAGGCCAACTCAGCTTTTCTGTACAGTGGATATGCTTTGCAAACCAGCATGACTGCAGCTTGATGAAACCCTCTCTCAGTCAAGATGCAATGTTTGCAAAATTCTTTGCAGATACTATGAAGTATCCTCCATCCAGGCTGGAGTCCCCACAGTGCCATCAAAGGAGTACCAAACTAGCAAGCCTGCCAAGGTAAGCCACCTACCTCCCTGGAACATCTTTTACATAATGGATGGAAAAGTCATTTCTAAAATTATCTGATTGTTGCGACCCACCACCTATAATCTGGACCCTGCCTCAACCAAACTTCTCATAGGGTGTATGGACATGATTGGCCCTGTATTTGCAAAAATAGTTCAATGCTCTTTTCAGACAGACATTTTTCCTGCAACACTTAAAAGGAAGCAATTATTAGACCCCTTTTAAAAAAACCTAATTTAGATCCTGACTGCATGACCAACTATAGACCAGTATCAAAACTTTATTTTCTAGGAAAGGTAATTGAGAAAGTGGTGACAACACAACTGGAAACCCGCCTGTCTATCCATGATATTTATTTTCCATTCCAGTCAGCATTCAGGAGAAGACATATCACTGAAACAGCTCTGCTACAGTATGTGTGCTTAATGATCTTCTGATGCCAAGAGACAGAGGTGATTGTTCAATCTTAATCCTTCTGGATCTCTCTGTAGCATTTAATACCGTGGACCATGGGGTTCTAGCTGAGTGCCTAAAACATTTCTGTGGACTAGATGGCACAGTCCTTAGCTGGTTTGAAACATTTCTCACTGGCAGGTTACAGAGAGTTTCTTCTGGAGTAAACTCTTGTTCACCAGTGCCACTTCCATGCAGTGTCCCACAGGATTCTATACTATCACCCCTGGGTGAAATTATCAGACATCATGGCCTGGTCTTCCACTGCTATGCAGATGATACACAACTGCACTTGTCCTTTGCTTTAGGAACTGAGAACCCAATAACAACCATAAATGGCTGCCTAGATGAGCTCCAGGAGTGAAAGAGTGCCAGTTTGCTGCGACTGAACCCTGATAAACAGAGGTCATTATGATAAATGACAGGACAAGACTGCAGCACAGCCAAACAACAGGACTTACACTTGTGAGTTCAGAACTACCAAACACTGAACATGTGCAGAATCTTGGTGTTGTCCTGGATAGTGGCTTGACAATTTAACATCATGTATCAGCCACAATCAAATCCTCATTCTTTCATCTGAGGAACGTAGCCAGAATCAAGCACCTAATTCCCTCAGAAGATCTGCCTAAAGTCATATATGCATTTATATCATCACACCTAGACTACTGCAATGCCCTTTACCTTGGTCTCCCAGCAAAATAATTGCACTGCTTTGCAGAAGGTTCAAAATGCAGCTGCCAGTCTATTAACCAACCAGTCCCATTCCAGCCACATAACACCCATTCTCTACTCTCTTCACTGACTGCCTGTCAATGGCCCACTCGATTACTGCGATCCATTGATGAAGGACTATTAAAAGTTCCTAGAATCTCCTGGAATTCATCTGGGGGTCGAGCTTTCAGTTTGTGCCTCCTTCTCTATGGAACTTATTTCCCGCACAGTTCAAGAGGCCACCACTCTAGAATCCTTCCAACATCTATTCAAGACTCACCTATTCACCAAAGCATTTCACTAATGTCCTTGTTAAGATTGTTTGTGTTTTGTGCTGTTAAGGCAAATGTAAAGCACTTTGAGTCCTTTAGGAGAAAAGTGCTATATAAATAATATTATTATTGTTAAAATTATTACAAATGTGTGGTTGTTTGCAGGAGGGCAGATAAAAGACAGTGTTTCCTTTGTGGGGGCACTCTTATCATAAATCACAAATTTAAAACATAATGTATTAATCCTTAGGTCCCCAAAAAAATGAAGTAATGTTGATAGTGCACCTATGCACCTATAGTTTGTCAATAAGCTTAGATGTGGCAAAAAACTATGCTAGTTCAAATATCTAGACTATATTGTTACTCCTGATATGTCAAATTGTACCAGGTAAATATCAACCAAATGGATATGATTTGTAATAGTCCAATAATATAGTTAAATACTCTTATTTTGTATCTAATAATATAATTAAATACTCTTAATGGTTGTTATATGATATCAATATAAACTATATTCACCATCAAATACAAAATAAGAGTATTTAACTATATTATTGGACTATTATATATCATATCCATTCGGTTGATTTTTACCTGTTAAAAATTTACATACCAGGAGTATTAATATAGTCTAGTTATTTGAACTAGCGTAAATTTTTGGCCCATCTAAGCTTATTGACAAACCACAGGTGCACTATCTACATTACTTAGTTTTTTTGGGACCTACGAATTATTGCTACATATTAATTTAAATTTAAACTATTAAAAGTTATGTTTTAAATATGTGATTTATGATATGAGTGCCCCCACAAAGGAATCACTGTCTTTTCTCTGCCATCCTGCAAAGAACCACACATTTGTAAGAATGCATCTTTGATTCCGGGGAGCACCACCAACACATATGATTACCTTGTTATGTGTAACAAATTACAATTAAATACTTTGTTATGTTGGTTTACCTTATATCAATACCTTGAATTGCTAATTTCGTGTGCGGAAGTTCCTTTCCCTCCCCATAACATATTATTATTATTATATATATTTACCTGGAGGTATGTTTTGTGTCATTGTCTTGCTGTATGATGAACCTTTAACCGACTAGATGTAGACCAGCATACCGTATCTTCATGGTGCTATGAAATGCCATTATAACCCTTCTGGTTCATGCTGGAAGTCACACAAAGCTTCCTTCTCAATGCTTGACATTTGGTTTCACAGGGTTATATTTACTATGTTGCACTTGTACATGCCACCTGCTTTCTGGCATTTTTAATCACAGAATTTTAAAGGTCAATCCTTTTCATAGGAAATCAAGGGGTGTGATGCTATTAAAGCATTACCTTTTTGAATTTTGAAGCAGCTGCTTTTTTAAGTTTTGTAAATAAACCACACACACTGAGGTACTATCCTTTTACCTACCCATTGGCTTACAAAATATTAGTATTTTAATTCAATGGTCTATATGACTTGCTGCATGTTTTAAGTAGTCCACTGACAGTGCTTTATTGGCTAGACAAGCCTCTTTTTTATTGATGCAGAACAGCTGAAAGTAATTCAACCATTACTTGTTCCCTTAAAAGGGCTTTATATCTATAACTCTGAAATGTACATTATTTTTTAGATTTGCTAATCTAAACATTTATAACCTCTAGAAATTTACCGTTTACATTTGTACCATTTCAGGTTTTTCACTGGACTTCAATTGTTTACTTGTCAATAAAAACTGTAAACATGGGGGTGTTCTAAATCTTTTGATAGGTAGTGTTTTCTGAAACATTCTGTCCCAATAAAGGATAACAGTAGTAATACTGAGAAAAATAATCAAGCAGATAATAATCCTGTCACGACCAGGCAGCCAATTCTCCAGATACCTCAATCTGAGAATCTCCACCAGTGATTTATGGTTATCTCAACACGAGAAATTAGTCTAACACGGTACTGCCGCCACCAATAAAGTTCGGAGGAGTTGTTAGGTTCTCCCTTGAAATATCAATATTGCACACTCACTTACTTATAGTTATGTAGCTTTGACCTCACAGGCTCATGAATTCGACAAGGACATGGAGAATACACTGGATAAAGAATGTTTAATCTGAAAAATATTTCCGAGGTTATTGATTACAGAAAAAGGCAATACAAATATGGACAATACAAATATATCACAAATAAGTTTCAGAAATTAAAATTACTGTATATAAACTCAGAGTCGTTACACCTCTTAGACTCTGTTGTGAAGGAGACACAGGAGCATCAGGTCCAGGCCAGTCGTCACAATGCTCCTTAGACACAAGAACACTTATCATTGAGGGAGAAGCACAGTTATACCCTCTCAGCTGCATTAGATCCCACCCTTGGGTTTTTAACTCTTTCTTTGATGTACACAGGACATTAAGAATTCGGACTCACACTTCCACATAATTGACTATAGGAGAGAGGGGGTCTTGAAACAGGGTGGAAGGGGATTTAGAAGCCAGTCAGCAAGTAACATAACATACATTCCTGCTCGCATCCATCCTAAAAGGATTTATACCCCGTGACCTCGCTTGTCCACTTCTGACCATCTGAAAATAAAGGATCCATCTCCTCCCAAAACTTTATGGCCTATAGCGATAAGAGATGGTTATCTGAATGTCTGGTTCCAGGAAGATAGAACTGCTCCTTCTTCCCAAGTCTGTATTAGCACAGGTCAAATAGAGGACACACAAACCAAATCACATTTATATACAATATATATATATATATATATATATATACACACTTGCATGGAATAATTTGTTGGGATTATTCCTGAGACTAAATTCCAGAAATCCCAATTGATTTAGCTGTACTTACAGCAACAAAATGTACCTGTGTTTCTGATTGATGTCAGAATCGATAGTGTACTCCAACATAATTAACAGGAAACACAGTGCCATGGGAGAGATCACCATGGCACTATTAAAGTTAGAGATGTGTGGTTCAGTTCTCCAGAAATCTGAATCCTCCCAAATTTCCTGAATTCGGACAGATCAGAGTTGCGGTTCTGATCTTCCTGCAGTTTGGATTTATAATTTAAATCCAAATTTCAAGTTTTGGATTGCAAAATTACATGATTTTAGCTGTTTTTAACTTCTTTTCATCAGTTTTTTTTCAAACAATCCAGATCCAAAACACTTTAAGGTGGTTTTGCAAAACCAAACCCAAAACACGAAGATGAATCCAGATAAAAAAAAAAAACTAAAACCAAAACATAGGGGTCAGAGCACATCTCTAATTAAACTGCACATCCTAGCTTTAGACAATCATCATCAACATATTTTGATTTTTAAAATGGTAATATATATATATATATATATATATTTCTAGAGGAAAGATAGAAGGGGTGCCAATAGTGCATTATCTTCCAACTTTTATTCAAATTTATCAGACAAAACATATGTCTTAAATGACGTACCAGACATAGCGGTCAACCACCGCAAGTATACAGCACATAAAAGGAAGAAATGATCCTCCGTCTCCGGGAACAACAGGTTCACTCGTCGGATACCTCGTATCACAGAACAACGCTAGGCCACGCCCCTACGCGTTTCGTCACTCAGGACTTCGTCAGAGGGCTGGCCTAGTGTCACCAGAACTCCCCATATATACGAAGTGTAGCCAATCACTTTGCCACACCTCGTTTAACTATTTCCAGCAGTGCAAGAACATTGTAACATTTATACACAATCTAACATACATTGTAGCACGACATACTTAAAAACATACTTTGTAACACAGCATATATTAGAAACATGGTATTATCCATTATTAACATCAAAATTTGATCATATACAAATAAATATAAATATACATAAGACATAATAAAACACTATATAATATACGCATATACAAAATTCAAAAAATAATTATTTCCAAAAATACATAAATAATGAATATGAGATAAAAATATAATTATTAAAATATAACAAGAAATAATTCATGACAAAAAAGGTGTAATCTCAAAACCTTCATTAAGACCTAGAGGGTGTAATGTATTCAGAGTAATAATCCAAAATGTCTCTCGTTTGGATAAATAATTTAATCTATCTCCACCTCTTTGGTCTACTATAACATGTTCCAAACCTATAAATCTCAGATTATCTAATTTACTGGCTTGACACATTTTAAAGTGGCGGGGGACACTATGATTGTCAATTAGATTCTTTATGTTTCTAGTATGCTCAAGAATTCTAATTTGTTATAGATGCTTAGTTTTTCCCACATATTTTTTCCCACAGCCACAAATAACCATATAAATTACAAAGGAGGTATTACAATTAATAATACCCCTAATTTTATATTCTTTAGAGCCTTCATTACCCGTAAAGCTCTTTTTACCTTTTAAACCAAACTGGCACACTTTACATGAATTACATGTATAAAAACCTTGCGTTTTATTTATAGACAAAAAAGAAGAAGAATCTTTAGAATCCTTTAGCACAGGTAATAAACTTGGGCATATCATATTCTACAATGTTTTTGCTATTCTAAAAACCAATTCTGGTCTATCAGACACAAAAGAAGATAAAATTGGGTCCATTTTAATAATGTGCCAATGTCTATTAAGAATTTTTCTCAGTTCTTCACTTTGGCTAGAGAACTGAGTGACAAAAGGACATGTAAAAGTTTTCTCTTTAGCCTCTTTCTTCTTATATTTTAAAAGAGTAGTTCTATCAAGATATTTTGCCCTCACTATAGCAGCTTCTATTAATTTTATAGGATAACCTTTTTCAACAAATCTTTCCACATAAACCTTAGACTGTTCATCGAATATTTCTATTTTAGAACAGTTTCGTCTCAGCCTCAACAGTTGAGAAAAAGGGAGATTTCGCTTCCATCGATTAAGATGACAACTATTGAAATCTAAATAGTTGTTACTATCGACTGTTTTAAAATGAGTTGATGTATTAATACCCTCATTCATACCATGACTGTTATTAACCTCTAATAATAAATCTAAATATGTTATTTTTAATGGTTGAAAATCCGAGGTAAAACTCAGGTTGTAATCATTCTTATTTAAATACTGGACAAAACTATCATATTCCATTTCTGAACCACTCCACACAATTAACAGGTCATCTATGTAGCGTTTTAATAAAACCAATTTTCCTATGAAGGGGTTATTTAAATAGATGTATTGTTTCTCCCATTCTCCCAGGAACAGATTTGCTATAGTCGGAGCGCAAATCATCCCCATGGCAACGCCACATGTCTGTTTAGAAAAATCAGCCAAAAAAGTAAAATAATTGTGTTGCATAACAAATTTGACGGCACTAACTAAAAAATTGATTTTAAGAGGGGGCATATCAGGGTAATTTTCCAGTACTAATTTAATACATTCCAAACCTTTATTATGTGGGATTGACGTATACAACGATTGAACGTCGATTGTACCCCATTTATAATTATCTCTCCACTCCAAATCATTTACTATTTGTAATACATTCGTAGAATCTTTAACATATGAATCTAAGAGAGGGACATATTTTTAAAAAAAAATATCAATATATTCAGACAATCTAGCAGTCAAGGACTCCACTCCGGATATTATAGGATGACCCGGAGGAGATCTCTGATCCTTGTGGATCTTTGGCAAGTGGTATATAGTTGTGATTCTTGGAGTCTTGTTATACAAATATTTATACTCCTCATTTGTTAGTACCTTGTCTGCTAACCCTTTATCCAATAATATTTTTAATTCTACCAGGTATTCTTTAGTTGGATCATGTGATAACTCAGTATATGACTTAGTGTCTGATAATAGCCTCTTAGTTTCTAATACATATTTTTCCCTATCCATAATGACAGTACCCCCTCCCTTGTCGGCTTGTTTTATAACCAACTCTTTGTTCTCCATCAACGTTTTTAATGCCTTAATTTCTCCTTTAGTAAGATTATTCACTCCACTATTATACGCTTTATTCATTTTATCCAAATCTTTTTGAACTAATTTGGAAAAAAGGTCCAAATGCGAACCTCGTGATTCGATTGGATAAAAAGTACTATGTTTTTTAAGGCCAGAGGATTCCCCAGGATTTATTTTCCAATTTGTAACAGGAGCTAAGGATTTATTATTGTTCCGCACTAAATGCCTTTTTCATGTCATCTTTCGTATATATAGATTCAAATCCATATATGTTTTAAACTTATTACTAGCCATTGTGGGAGCAAAACTATGTCCTTTATCTAATAACTTACTAGTATCCGCTGACAAATGTACTTTAGATAAATTAAAAATACCTGTACTTAATGATTTCTCTGAATTTATTAATGTACAAATCTTCTTTTTTGTGGACTTTTTACCACCTCTCTTAGATCTTTGTTTCTTAATCTTTTTCGTATTCCTTCTGGAAACATCATATTTTCTCTGCTGTGAGCCGGAAAAAACTTTTGGTCTTTCTTTAAAAAAACTTTAGGTGAAGATTCAATGGGCTGCAAATTTGTTAAAGCCTGATATTTATTTGAATTAACAAAAGAAAATGTACTCTTTTCAAAATTAGATTTTCTTATATATTTAGATTTAGGGACTGTACACCAATGATATGGAGAATCATCCTTTCTAGGGGCATAATTCCATTTAGACTTTTGGATATCTGAATTATCCCGTATTGGATGGTCACTATATTGATTATATAGTTTCCGATTAGAGTTATGATAAATCTTTATTGGTTTAAATTCTTTCCGCATATTTTGCCAGTTCCGTATTTGTCCCTTCTCATAATCCTCCTTATCTCTTTTAAATTTTCTACTCTTATTGTCTATTATGTCTTTTTCTATTTTATCAATTTTAGATTCAATATATTCTGAAAAATGTTTGAAATCATCACTGCTAGCGGATTCCAATAATTTTTCTTCTACTATCACAGTTTCTTTTTCTATTTATTTCAATACTTTTTTCTTCTCATAAACTATAAGCAGCATAAGATCTAGTGCACACTCGTCTAGAATTCTATACCATTCTTTTATAAATTTTTCATTCGACTGGCCAAAGGTAGGTTTTTTGTTTAACCTCAAGCCTCTAGGTACTCTACCACACTTAATATAGTTTTCTAAACCTACTATGTCCCACCAGGATCTCGTTTCCTTAATCAGTAACCTTTCAGTTTGTATAAACAAATCTTCTAAACATTTTTCCGAGTTTAATCCAGGTGGTTCAATCAGTACATCATCATCACAGAATGCTTTCTTACAATGTTCAGATCTTTTTGATCTTAAACCATCAAATCTAGACATATTAAGAAATGCTGCTTCCGACAAAAATGGATACAATTTAAAACAATACAAACACACAAATAGTCAGAGCGCAAGACTTAAAAACGGAATAGTAGTCCCAATAAGGAAATCCTTAAAACAGGGATCTTTATGCAAATGCCTCATATATTGGGCCAGCGTATCTCCCTTCCTGGAAGTCACTGTATCCACCACACAGGTATTCAATTTCTAGAGGAAAGTTAGAAGGGGCACCAATAGTGCATTATCTTCCAACTTTTATTCAAATTTATCAGACAAAACATATGTCTTAAATGATGTACCAGACATAGTGGTCAAACCACCGCAAGTATACAGCACATAAAAAGAAGAAATGATCCTCCATCTCCGGGAACAACAGGTTCACTCGTCGGAGACCTCGTATCACAGAACTACGCTAGGCCACACCCCTACGCATTTTGTCACTCAGGACTTCATCAGTGGGCTGGCCTAGCGTCACCAGAACTCCCCATATATACGAAGTGTAGCCAATCACTTTGACACACCTCGTTTAACTATTTCCAGCAGTGCAAGAACATTGTAACATTTATACACAATCTAACATACATTGTAGCACGACATATTTAAAAACATACTTTGTAACACGGCATATATTAGAAACATGGTATTATCCATTATTAACATCAAAATTTGATCATATACAAATAAATATAAATATACATAAGACATAATAAAACACTATATAATATATGCATATACAAAATTCATAAAATAATTATTTCCAAAAATACATAAATAATGAATATGAGATAAAAATATAATTATTAAAATATAACAAGAAATAATTATTGACAAAAAAGGTGTAATCTCAAAACCTTCATTAAGACCTAGAGGGTGTAATGTATTCAGAGTAATAATCCAAAATGTCTCTCGTTTGGATAAATAATTTAATCTATCTCCACCTCTTTGGTCTACTATAACAAGTTCCAAACCTATAAATTTCAGATTATCTAATTTACTGGTTTGACACATTTTAAAGTGGCGGGGGACACTATAATTGTCAATTAGATTCTTTATGTTTCTAGAATGCTCAAGAATTCTAATTTTTAATGGACACTTAGTTTTTCCCACATATTTTTTCCCACAGCCACACATAACCATATAAATTACAAAGGAGGTATTACAATTAATAATACCTCTAATTTTATATTCTTTAGAGCCTTCATTACCCGTAAAGCTCTTTTTACCTTTTAAACCAAACTGGCACACTTTTCATGAATTACATGTATAAAAACCTTGCGTTTTATTTATAGACAAAAAAGAAGAAGAATCTTTAGAATCCTTTAGCACAGGTAATAAACTTGGGCATATCATATTCTTCAATGTTTTTGCTATTCTAAAAACCAATTCTGGTCTATCAGACACAAAAGAAGATAAAATTGTGTCCATTTTAATAATGTGCCAATGTCTATTAAGAATTCTTCTCAGTTCTTCAATTTGGCTAGAGAACTGTGACAAAAGGACATGTAAAAGTTTTCTCTTTAGCCTCTTTCTTCTTATATTTTAAAAGAGTAGTTCTATCAAGATTTTTTGCCCTCACTATAGCAGCTTCTATTAATTTTATAGGATAACCTTTTTCAACAAATCTTTCCACATAAACCTTAGACTGTTCATCGAATATTTCTATATTAGAACAGTTTCGTCTCAGCCTCAACAGTTGAGAAAGGGAGATTTCGCTTCCATCGATTAAGATGACAACTATTGAAATCTAAATAGTTGTTACTATCGACTGTTTTAAAATGAGTTGATGTATTAATACCCTCATTCATACCATGACTGTTATTAACCTCTAATAATAAATCTAAATATGTTATTTTTAATGGTTGAAAATCCGAGGTAAAACTCAGGTTGTAATCATTCTTATTTAAATACTGGACAAAACTATCATATTCCATTTCTGAACCACTCCACACAATTAACAGGTCATCTATGTAGCGTTTAAATAAAACCAATTTTCCTATGAAGGGGATATTTAAATAGATGTATTGTTTCTCCCATTCTTTTACATGTCCTTTTGTCACTCATTTCTCTAGCCAAAGTGAAGAACTGAGAAAAATTCTTAATAGACATTGGCACATTATTAAAATGGACCCAATTTTATCTTCTTTTGTGTCTGATAGACCAGAATTGGTTTTTAGAAGAGCAAAAACATTGAAGAATATGATATGCCCAAGTTTATTACCTGTGCTAAAGGATTCTAAAGATTCTTCTTTTTTGTCTATAAATAAAACGCAAGGTTTTTATACATGTAATTTATGTAAAGTGTGCCAGTTTGGTTTAAAAGGTAAAAAGAGCTTTACGGATAATGAAGGCTCTAAAGAATATAAAATTAGGGGTATTATTAATTGTAATACCTCCTTTGTAATTTATATGGTTATTTGTGGCTGTGGGAAAAAAATATGTGGGAAAAACTAAGCGTCCATTAAAAATTAGAATTCTTGAGCATACTAGAAACATAAAGAATCTAATTGACAATCATAGTGTCCCCCGCCACTTTAAAATGTGTCAAGCCAGTAAATTAGATAATCTGAGATTTATAGGTTTGGAACATGTTATAGTAGACCAAAGAGGTGGAGATAGATTAAATTATTTATCCAAACGAGAGACATTTTGGATTATTACTCTGAATACATTACACCCTCTAGGTCTTAATGAAGGTTTTGAGATTACACCTTTTTTGTCATGAATTATTTCTTGTTATATTTTAATAATTATATTTTTATCTAATATTCTTTATTTATTTATTTTTGGAAAGAATTATTTTATGAATTTTGTATATGCGTATATTATATAGTGTTTTATTATGTCTTATGTATATTTATATTTATTTGTATATGATCAAATTTTGATGTTAATAATGGATAATACCATGTTTCTAATATATGCCGTGTTACAAAGTATGTTTTTAAATATGTCATGCTACAATGTATGTTAGATTGTGTATAAATGTTACAATGTTCTTGCACTGCTGGAAATAGTTAAACGAGGTGTGTCAAAGTGATTGGCTACACTTCGTATATATGGGGAGTTCTGGTGACGCTAGGCCAGCCCTCTGACGAAGTCCTGAGTGATGAAATGCGTAGGGGCGTGGCCTAGCATTGTTCTGTGATACGAGGTCTCCAACGAGTGAACCTGTTGTTCCCGGAGACGGAGGATCATTTCTTATTTTTATGTGCTGTATACTTGCGGTGGTTTGACCGCTATCTCTGGTACGTCATTTAAGACATATGTTTTGTCTGATAAATTTTAATAAAAGTTGGAAGATAATGCACTATTGGCGCCCCTTCTATCTTTCCTCTAGAAATTGAATACCTGTGTGGTGGATACAGTGACTTCCAGGAAGGGAGATACGCCGGCCCAATATATGAGGCATTTGCATTCAGATCCCTGTTTTAAGGATTTCCTTATTGGGACTACTATTCCGTTTTTAAGTCTTGCGCTCTGACTATTTGTGTTTATATATATATATATATATATATATATATATTGGATTAAAGGACATTTTACCTCAATTGCTAAGTCTCATGATTGCCTCTGCTGATGGATGTTTATTGATTGGGTTGTTTCTGCCTTGGAGGGCACCAGAGCATTCATTACAATTGGAGTGCTGGGCATGTTTGGATCTATATATATATATATATATATATTCTGTGAAAAAGTAACGAGAGAGGGCGCCTCACACTGTAGTGCATAAAAGTTTTAATGTTAAAATCAATGGTGCACACAATTTAGTTGTGCCCGTACCTCAAATAAAACAGTGTGGGCTTTATACCACATGGTATGTAAAAACAAACAGCTGGATAGCTGGCTCCTATTATGCCCACTGCCAGGTGAGTTGCATCATTGTCCCCTGCTGGCTGCAGGTCCCGCAGACCACTACACCTCAACTGCGGACCAGGGTGCAGTGTACGGCTGGTATTCGGAACGTCACAGAGACCCTCCCTAATGCGTTTCATCATGGACTTCGTCAGAGGGATGGGCTCTGTGATGTCATATGTTCCTTTTAACTCTAAAACCTCCAATCAGGAGCGATCACTACATAGAGCAGCTCTGTTACTCTCCTTCCACACAGCGGGATGCAATTAGATACATATCAAGAAATAATTAAGAATGTATATCACCATTCTTAATTTTTACAGGTCCTGTCCTGTGTGTTGTAGTGTAGGCTGCTGCCCTTCTTTACAGGTGCTATACTTTGTGGTGCAGGGCTATGCTGCCCAAAATTACACATAATATAAACAGGAGCTGTCCTGTGTGGTGCAAGGCTATGCTGCCCAAAAATACAAATCATTTTACAGGTGCTGTCCTGTGTGGTGCAGGGCTACACTGCCCAAAAATACAAATCTTTTTTATGGGTGCTGTCCTGTGTGGTGCAGGGCTATGCGGCCCAAAATACAAATATTTTTTTTTACAGGTGCTGTCCTATGCTCCCCAAAAATATAAACTAAAAATATATTTTACAGGGGCTGCCCTGCCTGCTGTAGAGGTACACTCATGCAAATAATTTTTACAAGTGCTGTTCTGTGTGGTGCAGGGCTACACTGCCCAAAATACAAATCATTTTTACAGGTGCTGTCCTGTGTGTTGTGGTGTAGGCTGCTGCCCTTCTTCAATTTTTACAGGTCTTGCCCTGTGTGGTGCCGGGCTACACTGCCCAAAAATACAAATCATTTTTATAGGTGCTGTCCTGTGTGGTGCAGAGCTACGCAGCCCAAAAATACAAATAATTTTTACAGGTGCTGTCCTGTGTGTTTTGGTGAAGGCCACTGCCCTTCTTCAATTATTACAGGTGCTGTCCTGTGAGTTGCCGGGCTAAGCTGCCCAAAAATACAAATCATTTTTATAAGTGCTGTCCTGTGTGGTTCCGGGCTACGCTGCCCAAAAATACAAATAATTTTTACAGGTGCTGTCATGTGTGGAGCAGGGATTCACTTCCCAAAAATACAAATAATTTTTACAGGTGCTGTCCTGTGTGGTGCCGGACTACACAGCCCAAAAATACAAATCATTTTTACAGGTGCTGTCCTGTGGGGTGCAGGGCTACAGGGCCCAAAAATACAAATAATTTTTACAGGTGCTGTCCTGTGTGGTGCCAGGCTATGCAGCCCAAAAATATAAACTAAAAATATTTTTTACAGGGGGTGCCCTGTCTGCTGTAGGGGTATGTTCTTACAAATAATATTTACAGGGGCTGCCCTATCTGATGTAGGGGTACGCTGTTACAAATATTTTTTACAGGGGGTGCCTTGTCTGCTGTAGCGCTATGCTCGTACAATTTTTTTTACTGGGGGTGCCCTGTCTGCTGTAGGTTACACTCATACAAATCATTTTTACAAGGGCTGTTCTGTGTGGTGCAGGGCTACACTGCCCAAAATACAAATAATTATTACAGGTGCTGTCCTGTGTGTTGTGGTGTAGGCCGCTGCCCTTCTTCAATTTTTACAGGTGCTGTCCTGTGTGGTTCCAGGCTACGCTGCCCAAAAATACAAATCATTTTTACCGGTTCTGTCCTGTGTGTTGTGGTGTAGGCCACTGCTCTTTTTCAATTTTTACATGTGCTATCCCTTGTGGTGCCGGGCTACGCTGTGCAAAAATACAAATCATTTTTACAGGTGCTGTCCTGTGTGGTGCCAGGCTACACAACCCAAAAATACAAATCATTTTTACAGGTGCTGTCCAGTGTGGTGCAGGGCTACGCTGCCCAAAATACAAATACTTTTTAAAGGTGCTGTCCTGTGTGGTGCAGGGCTAAGCTGGCCAAAAATATAAAATACAAATAATTTTTACAGGTGCTGTCCTGTGTGTTGTGGTGTAGGTCACTGCCCTTCTTAAGTTTGTACAGGAGCTTTCCTGTGTGGTGCAGGGGTACGCTGCCCTTCAAAAAAAACTTTTACATGGGTTATTCACTTCATAAATATAATGGGGGATAAAATAGGGAAAAATTAAGAATCACTTAATCCTAGTGCTGAAGCTGCTGCCACTAGACATGACATAGATGATGAAATGCCATCAACGTTGTCTGCCAAAGCCGATGTCCAATGTCATAGTAGAGGGCATGTAAAATCAATAAAACCAAAGTTCAGTAAAATGACATTAAAAAATAAATTTAAATCATCTGAGGAGTATAGTAAACTTGCTAATATGCCATTTAAGACATGGAGTGGCAAGGAATGGCTACGGTCCTTCCCGATGATCATGACTAGTGGTTCAGCTTCACATGATGATGAAAGCCCTCCTCTTACTGCTAGAAAAATTAAACGAGTTAAGCTGGCAAAAGCACAGCAAAGAACTGTGCATTCTAAGAAGATATCACAAATCACCAAGAAGAGTCCAAGTGTGACGGCAGATGCGATGCCTGACCTTTCCAACACTGGATGGGAAGAGGTGGCTCCATCCACCATTTGCATGCCCTCTGCAAGTGCTGGAAGGACCACCCACTTTCCAGTTGCTGATATTCAAATTGAAGATGTCACTGTTGAAGTACAACAGAATGAGGATATTGGTGTAGCTGGCGCTGAGGAGGAAGTTCACAAGAAGCATTCTGATAGTGATGTGGTTTGTTTAAATCAGGCACTGGGGGAGACAGTTGTTCTCCGTGGGATGAAAAAGCCCATCACAGTCATGCCTGGGCAGTAGACCAAACATTCCACCTCTTTGGTCCGGAAATATTTTAGTCCAAATCCGGACAACTATTGTTTTGCCATATGTTGTGTATTTGAAAGGTTTAATACGTAGGGTTAAGGACGTTAACCACCTAGGAACATCCTCCCTTATACGTCACCAGCAGCATGTTCATAAAAAGTTACTGAAAAGTTCAGAATCTGTGGCTGAGACCATAAGCAGTCCAGGGACTGTTGTATCCAAGCATTTGCAAACCACACTGTCAATTAACTCATTGTCAATTTCCTCCTCAGTCAGGATCAGAAGTAGTCCTGCAGGCTTTTCACTGGCATGACTGACTCCTCTCCTATCTGGGATTCCACCAGAGGATCCTGCATTGCTACGCCTACTGCTGCTGCTGCTGCTGTTGCTGCTGGTATTCGTTCATCATCCCAGAGGAAGTTGGAACACCAAAACTTCTTTTACTAAGCAATTGACCCTCTAACAGTACTTAGCAAGGAGGATTAAGTATGACAGCAGTCATTCTGTTGCAATATGGATAACTGAGGCTTTGACAGCTATGATGGTGTTAGACATTTGTCCTGTATCCGCCATTAGTGCAGTGGGATTTAGACAATATATGAAGGTAGTGTGTCCCCAGAACCAAATCCTGTATAGATTCCACTTCACTAGGCAGGTGATACCGAGAATGTACAGACACGTCAGAAAAAGTGTTCTCAGTGTCCTAAAAAATGTGATTGTACCCAATGTCCACTTAACAATGAACATGTGGACAAGTGAAATAGGGCAAACTAAGGACTAAATGACTGTGACAGCCCATAGGGTAAATGTAATACTTTCCAGGGTAAATGTATAGCCTTACGCAGCATCAGCAGCAGCATCAACAGTAGCAGTATCTCAGAAACTCCAGCTTGTTCCAAGACAGGCTATGCTGTGTATCACCAGTTTCAGTAAGAGGCATATCGCCGACAACCTCTTAGAGAAACTGAGGGATATCATCGCCCAATGGCTTACCCCACTTAGACTCTCCTGGAGATTTTTGATATCTGACAATGCCACCAATATTGTGCGGGCATTATATCTGGGCAAATACCAGCAGGTTCCATGTTTTGCTCACACAATAAATTTGGTGCTGCAGAATTTTTTTAAAATGACAGGGGCATGCAGGAGACACTTTGGATGGCCCAAAAAGTTAATGGCAACTACGTGCTGAAGACTGGAGCACCAGCAAAAACTCTTGAACCTGCCCTGCCATCACCTGAAGCAAGAGGTTGTGACACGGTGGAATTCAACCCTCTATATGCTTCAAAGGATGGAGTAGCAGCAAAAGGCCATTCAAGCCTATAGATCAACCTATGACATAGGTAAAGGAGGGGGTAAGCATCTGACTAAAGTGCAGTGGAGAATGATTTCCTTGTTGTGGAAGGTTCTCCAACCCTTCAAGCTTGCCACACGTGAAGTCAGTTCAGACACTGCCAGCTTGAGCCAGGTCATTCCCCTCATCAGGCTTTTGCAGAAGCAGCTGGAGAAAGTGAAGGAGGAGCTACAGTAAGACAGAGCGATTCCGCTTGGTGTGTGGGACTTGTGGATGAAGCCCTTTAATCGGTTTGCCAGGATTCGAGGGTGGTCAGTCAGTTGAAATCAGACCACTACATTTTGGCCGCCGTGCTTGATCCTAGGCTTAAAGCCTACATGGTGTCTCTCTCTCTGGTAGACACAAGCTTGCAGAGGTGCAAAGACCTGCTGGTGAAAACACTGTCAGCTGAAGCGGAACGAGACACATCAACAGCTCCTAATTCATTTTCTCCAGCAACTGGGGCTGTCAGTAAACAACTTAGATATCCTAAGCAAAACACTGGCATTGATGCAGGGCAGGCAGGACCAAGTTTGGACATCTGGTCTGGACTGAAGGACCTGGCAACAATTTCTGACATGTCTACTGTCACTGCATATGATACTGTCACCATTGACAGAATGGTGGAGGATTACATCGGTGACAGCATCCAAGTAGGCATGTCAGACAGTCCGTACAAGGGTGAGGAATTGATGGATTAGGATGAGGATGACATCTTGCCTCTGCAGAGCCAGTTTGTGCAGGGACAGATTAATTGCCAGCTGATATTGTGGGTGTGCAAACGAACCAATCATTTCAGCCACAGTCATGTGGCAGACCCTGTCGCTGAAATTATTGGTTTGTTAAAGTGTTCATCTCCTGTTTATACAACATAGCGGTGGGTGGGAAAGCCCAAGGACAATTCCATCTTGCACCTCTTTTTGTTCTTTGCATTATGTACTCTTTGGGGCCTAGTTTTTCAAACTTCCATCCTATCTGCCACTGCAGTGCCACTCCTAGATGGGCCACGTGTTTGTGCCACCCACGTGTCGCTTAGCATAGTTATCCAGCTACCACGGTGCAATCTTTTGGCCTAAAAACAGTATTCTGAGGTGTGAGGTGTTCAGAATAGAATGGAAATGAGTGGAAATGAATGTTATTGAGGTTAGTAATAGCATATGAGCAAAAAAAAACAAATTCTGTGAATTTAGTTGTTTTTATACTTTTTTCCCAAAAAATATGGATAGAAACATACAAAACACAAAACACGCAAGGGTGGTTTTGGCAAAACCAATCCAGAGCCAAAACATGAAGAAAGATCTAGATCCAAAACAGAAAACACGAAAAGTGGCCAGTGCACACCCTTAATATATATATATATATATATATATATATATATATATGTGATTATGAATAAAACATTGCAATAAAATAAAAATATGCTAATATACAAACTCCACTGCCATCCTACAGGCTATGCAGTGTTGAGTGAAAGCTTAAAAATTATTATTAGCAAATGGATCTTTTGCACCAAAGCTAACGGTTAAAATGTACACTGATGATAATGAAGCGTATCAAACTAAGCTTCCAGATAGGAGTGGTACAGTTTCAGTGATGTGTGAAAGTCATAATACAGGTGAAAACATGTATTTATCTACATGCATGCACTGCAGGAGCAATTATAACTGAATTACATTCAACTGTGCATCAGCCTCACTGTTTTTGCCACTATATCTAGAATAAACTAAAGCACTGTAAAGCCTACATTGCTAAAAGACATATACAAAAATAGAGACTAATAGCACAACTTTAAATAAATGTGCTTAGAGAAACAAGTGGGTGGGAAAGTTTTAAATATAAATATAAAATAATAAAAATGCATCCATATCATAGGCAAATGCAGGGGGGTTCTGTCTCCCTGTAAACCCCCCTGACATAGGGCCCCCCTCCTAACGCTTAACCAGCCCCGGACTTGCCAGCCTGTCCTGGTTCTTAAAATGGCGGGGAACAAAATGTGTAGGGTTCCACCATAATTTAAGAACCAGCACCTGGCAGCAGGGCCAGACCTTGTTTTAAATATAGGGGGGAAAAATGTGTGAAGTCCCCCTTATATTTAAAACCAGCTCTGGGACCTTTCTAGTTGGGGACTTATGCCATAGCCAGGGGAGCCCTTTCACTGGGCCCCCCAGCCACAGCATCAGTCCTGACTGCTAGTCAGCCCAGGCCAGGGATCCCTGGGGAGTTGGGGACCCCCACCACACCTGGGCAGTGGGTGGCTGGTTGATAGTGTAGGTGTAGTATGTAGATAATAGAATTCACATTGTCTTTACAGTGAAACTACAGGTCCCAGTAAGCATCCCCAGCATGCTGGTACTTGGAGAACCACAAGTACCAGCAAGCGGGGCATTAAGGGCCCACTGGTACATGTAATTCACCTGTAAAGAAATGTGTAAAAAAACACAACACACACTATGAAATTAAAGATTTATTACATCCATACAAACTCACATATACAGTACTTACCTGCTGCCAGATGTTCACATCCCCTTCTCAATGTAAAGTATCCATTGGAAGTACCTGAAAAAAATATCCAATACTCACCTTTTGTCCCACGATGTTCTCCGCAGTAATCCAAATAGTGCCCCAGACACACTGTTACTACACACTACAGCATGTTGTTACAGTAATGCTAATGACAGCTCTGGGCTTGAGCTATCTTTAGTGCCGGGCCATCAGTCAATCAGCATCAGCTTCCATTAGTGTCCTCTCTTTGGGTGGGACCCACGTGGACATAGCCAATGAGCGGCTGCTCCACGTGGGTCCCAGCCAATGAGCGGCTGCTAATGGAAGCTGCCGATAACTGCTTGATGGCCTGGCACTAATGATAGCTCAAGCCAAGAGCTGTCATTAGCGTTACTGTAAGAACATGTGGGCCCTTAATGCCAGTTTTTTAAAGGCTAGACTACAATTATTTGAAAAAATAACTATGAAGTATGGTGCGCAAAACTTGCTGCCCCCGGCCGGACACAAAAGTGGAGGCTCATTCACCCCCAGTAAATACAACGTGGCAAAGAAAGTTATTGTGCTGCCGGGTGGTGCTAGACATACAAATCAAATGATACAGATATAGTACTTAATCCTTTTCTTGAATAGGAGATTCTGACATGCATCACTTTATATGTAGAATCCTCAGGATCTCCCGAGGTTATCCGTATGGTACATGTAAAACAATAAATGCAGGAAAAAGACTGTCTTACAGATCTGATATAAAGTTCCTGGTAATGTCTATATAATAAAGATGAAAATAAATGGTGTAATTCTGTCAGTTAATCGGATATAATGAATGTGTACCCTGACTCACATTCAAACGAGTAGTTATATTCCTAGAAAGGTTTCTTTATCCCTCCAGCCCACTCAGTGTTCCAAAAATGATCTATTTATAGATACAGGCTAATCACAAGGAGGGTGAAATGATGCGTACCCTACTTATGTGATATGGATGCTGTAATCAGCATACAGAGGTTTCTTTCAATCGTCCCGCAGAATATTTTTGTACTTTATCTCCATATCATAAATCCTTAAATGAAAAGTGGACAGTGTTGCCTATTCTTGTGCTGAGAAGCCCTCTTTACAGCAAATCTAGCTTGTTATTGTTTGTCATGCACTGCAAGCGGGGATCTTAAGAGTTGCATCTCCATATAACTTTAAACTGCTACTTCAATCCTTTTCACTTGCACATTCCGTTCTTAATCTGTGTCTACATAATTTGGTTTGGATTTTGACTGTTGGGAAGTCGTCTGTATTTTGGAAGCCAGCATCTAAGCCCAAGCACTTTTCATGGATCAAAATCCCATCCCTACTGCAGACCACGGCCGCTCTGTCTCTAATGATGCTGCTGTCACTAGTGCTGCACTGTACCCGCTACTGCTGCTCTCCATCACCGTCTGGACCTGGCTGATGCTGTTGGGACTGAAAGAGTCGCTCTGCAAGATTTTGATCCATGAAAAGTGCTTGGGTTTAGATGCTGTAGGCCAGAATACAGACGACATCCTAACAGTCAAAATCCTGACCCAATTAGGTAGACACAGATTAAGAACGGAATGTGCAAGTGAAAAGGATTGAAGTAGCAGTTTAAAGTTATATGGAGATGCAACTCTTAAGATCCCCGCTTGCAGTGCATGACAAACAATAACAAGCTAGATTTGCCAAAAAGAGGGCTTCTCTGCACAAGAAAAGGCAACACTGTCCGTTTTTCATTTAAGAATTTACAATGTGGAGATAAATTACAAGAATATTCTGGGAGACGATTGAAAGAAACCTTTGTATGCAGATTACAGCATCCATATCACGAGAGTAGGGTACGCATTATTTCACCCTCCTCGTGATTAGCATGGATCTATAAAGAGATAATTTTTGGAATAGTGAGTGGGCTGGAGGAATAAAGAAACATTTCTGGGAATATAACCACTCATTTGAATGTGAGTCAGGGTACGCATTCATTTTACACAGTCAACTGACAGAATTACACCATTTCTTTTCATCTTTATTATATAGACATTACCAGGAATATTATATCAGATCTGTAAGACAGTCTTTTTCCTGCATTTATTGTTTTACAATTACCATACGGATAACCTCGGGAGATCCTCAGGATTCTACATATAAAGTGATGTACGGCAGAATCTCCTATTCAAGAAAAGGATTAGACTACAAGCAGCTTACACATATCTCAATGATATGTGCAGGCTGCTTGCTAGGGAGAGTTTTGCAGAAGGAAGACACTGCCATATCTGGGTAGAAATCTCCTGCAAAAGCTGCTACTCAGGGGAGAAATCTCATTCTGCTTCACCATTGGCCATCTCACTATCAGCTAAGCTCACTTTTTGGAAAATTTGCGAGTCTCAGGAGCCTCAAATCTGCTGAGTTTTGGTGAAGCTAATCGAGTTGAAAAAAAGCAAACTCTCCCAGACTCGACTCTTCGTAAATTTATCCCTAAGTGTGTCTGCAAGTGCTATGTGTATGCCTAAAATTTCTGAACTCATAGAGAAGCATCCTTCCTCCATTTCTGCATCATCTGCAAATCTGGCGATGAGCAGCACTAGTCAAGAAGTTTCTTACCTAGACATCCATGAAAAGTGCCTGGGCTTAGATGCTGATGGCCAGAATACAGACGACATCCCAACAGTCAAAATCCCGACCCAATTAGGTAGACACAGATTAAGAATGGAATGTGCAAGTGAAAAGGATTGAAGTAGCACGTTAATGTTATATGGAGGTGCAACTCTTAATATCGCCGCTAGCAGTGCATGACAAACAATAACAAGCTAGATTTGCTGAAAAGAGGGCTTCTCAGCACAAGAATAGGCAACACTGTCCATTTTTCATTTAAGGATTTACCATATGGAGATAAATTACAAGAATATTCTGGGGGATGATTGAAACAAACCTTTGTATGCAGATTACAGCATCCATATCATGTGAGTAGGGTACGCATCAGTTCACCCTCCTCATGATTAGCCTGTATCTATAAAGAGATCATTTTCGGCATACTGAGTGGGCTGGAGGGATAAAGAATCCTTTCTGGGAATATAACCACTCATTTGAATGTGAGTCAGGGTACGCATTCATTATACCCAGTCAACTGACAGAATTACACCATTTCTTTTCATCTTTATTATATAGACATTACCAGGAACATTATATCAGATCTGTAAGACAGTCTTTTTCCTGCATTTATTGTTTTACATGTACCATGCAGATAACCTCGGGAGATCCTGAGGATTCTACATATATAGTGACATACGACAGAATCTGCTATTCAAGACAAGGATAAGACTACAAGCAGCTTACACATATCTCACTGATATGTGTAGGCTGCTTGCTAGGGAGAGTTTTGCAGAGGGAAGACACTGCCATCTCTGGGTAGTAATCTCCAGCAAAAGCTGCTACTCAGGGGAGAAATCTCATTCTGCTTCACCATCGGCCATCTCACTATCAGCTAAGCTCACTTTTTGGAAAATTTGCGAGTCTCAGGAGCCTCAAATCTGCTGAGTTTTGGTGAAGCTAATCGAGTTGAAAAAAAGCAAACTCTCCCAGACTCGACTCTTAGTAAATTTACCCCTAAGTGTGTCTGCAAGTGCTATGTGTATGCCTATAATTTTTGTACTCATAGAGAAGCATTATACCTCCATTTCTGCACCATCTGCAAATCTGAGGATGAGCAGCACTAATCAAGAAGCTTCTTACCTAGACATCCATGAAAAGTGCTTGGGCTTAGATGCTGATGGCCATATTAAAGACGACATCCCAACAGTCAAAATCCCGACCCAATTAGGTAGACACAGATTAAGAATGGAATGTGCAAGTGAAAAGGATTGAAGTAGCAGGTTAATGTTATATGGAGGTGCAACTCTTAATATCGCCGCTAGAAGTGCATGACAAACAATAACAAGCTAGATTTGCTGAAAAGAGGGCATCTCAGCACAAGAATTGGCAACACTGTCCGTTTTTCATTTAAGGATTTACCATATGGAGATAAATTACAAGAATATACTGGGGGATGATTGAAAGAAACCTTTGTATGCAGATTACAGCATCCA
This sequence comes from Taudactylus pleione, assembly GCA_031769625.1. Lineage (NCBI taxonomy): Eukaryota > Metazoa > Chordata > Amphibia > Anura > Myobatrachidae > Taudactylus > Taudactylus pleione. Next base: position 19,738,241 of record JAUIMM010000295.1, read on the forward strand.
TATCATGTGAGTAGGGTACGCATCATTTCACCCTCCTCGTGATTAGCCTGTATCTATAAAGAGATCATTTTTGGAATACTGAGTGGGCTGGAGGGATAAAGAAACCTTTCTGGGAATATAACCACTCATTTGAATGTGAGTCAGGGTACGCATTCATTATACCCAGTCAACTGACAGAATTACACCATTTCTTTTCATCTTTATTATATAGACATTACCAGGAACATTATATCAGATCTGTAAGACAGTCTTTTTCCTGCATTTATTGTTTTACATGTACCATGCAGATAACCTCGGGAGATCCTGAGCATTCTACATATATAGTGACATACGACAGAATCTGCTATTCAAGACAAGGATAAGACTACAAGCAGCTTACACATATCTCACTGATATGTGCAGGCTGCTTGCTAGGGAGAGTTTTGCAGAGGGAAGACACTGCCTTCTCAGGTTAGTAATCTCCTGCAAAAGCTGCTACTCAGGGGAGAAATCTAGTTCTGCTTCACCATCGGCCATCTCACTATCAGCTAAGCTCACTTCTTGGTAAATTTGCGAGTCTAAGGAGCCGCAAATCTCCTTGGTTTTGGTGAAGCTAATCGAGTTGAAAAAAAGCAAACTCTCCCAGACTCGACTCTTAGTAAATTTACCCCTAAGTGTGTCTGCGAGTGCTTTGTGTAAGCCTAAAATTTCTGAACTCATATAGAAGCATCATACCTCCATTTCTGCACCATCTGCAAATCTGGGGATGAGCAGCACAAATCAAGAAGTTTCTTACCTAGACATCCATGAAAAGTGCTTGGGCTTAGATGCTGGTGGCTAGAATACAGACAGCATCCCAACAGTCGAAATCCCGACCCAATTAGGTAGACACAGATTAAGAATGGAATGTGCAAGTGAAAAGGATTGAAGTAGCAGGTTAATGTTATATGGAGGTGCAACTCTTAATATCGCCGCTAGCAGGGCATGACAAACAATAACAAACTAGATTTGCTTAAAAGAGGGCTTCTCTGCACAAGAATAGGCAACTCTGTCCATTTGTTATTTAAGGATTTACCATATGTAGATAAATTACAAGAATATTCTGGGGATGATTGAAAGAAACCTTTGAATGCAGATTACAGCATCCATATCACGTGAGTAGGGTACGCATCATTTCACACTCGTCGTGATTAGCCTGTATCTATAAAGAGATCATTTTTGGAATACTGAGTGGGCTGGAGGGATAAAGAAACCTTTCTGGGAATATAACCACTCATTTGAATGTGAGTCAGGGTACGCATTCATTATACCCAGTCAACTGACAGAATTACACCATTTCTTTTCATCTTTATTATATAGACATTACCAGGAACATTATATCAGATCTGTAAAACAGTATTTTTCCTGCATTTATTGTTTTACATGTACCATGCAGATAACCTCGGGAGATCCTGAGGATTCTACATATATAGTGACATACGACAGAATCTGCTATTCAAGACAAGGATAAGACTACAAGCAGCTTACACATATCTCACTGATATGTGTAGGCTGCTTGCTAGGGAGAGTTTTGCAGAGGGAAGACACTGCCATCTCTGGGTAGTAATCTCCAGCAAAAGCTGCTACTCAGGGGAGAAATCTCATTCTGCTTCACCATCGGCCATCTCACTATCAGCTAATCTCACTTTTTGGAAAATTTGCGAGTCTCAGGAGCCTCAAATCTGCTGAGTTTTGGTGAAGCTAATCGAGTTGAAAAAAAGCAAACTCTCCCAGACTCGACTCTTCTAAAATTTACCCCTAAGTGTGTCTGCAAGTGCTATGTGTATGCCTAAAATTTCTGTACTCATAGAGAAGTATCCTACCTCCATTTCTGCACCATCTGCATATCTGGGGATGAGCAGCACTAATCAAGAAGTTTCTTACCTAGACATCCATGAAAAGTGCTTGGGCTTAGATGCTGATGGCCAGATTAAAGACGACATCCCAACAGTCAAAACCCCGACCCAATTAGGTAGACACAGATTAAGAATGGTATGTGCAAGTGAATAGGATTGAAGTAGCAGGTTAATGTTATATGGAGGTGCAACTCTTAATATCGCCGCTAGAAGTGCATGACAAACAATAACAAGCTAGATTTGCTGAAAAGAGGGCTTCTCTGCACAAGAATAGGAACCACTGTCCATTTTTCATTTAAGGATTTACGATACGGAGATAAATTACAAGAATATTCTGGGGGATGATTGAAAGAAACCTTTGAATGCATATTACAGCATCCATATCACGTGAGTAGGGTACGCATCATTTCACCCTCCTCGTGATTAGCCTGTATCTATAATGAGATGATTTTTGGAATACTGAGTGGGCTGGAGGGATAAAGAAACCTTTCTGGGAATATAACCACTCATTTGAATGTGAGTCAAGGTACGCATTCATTATACCCAGTCAACTGACACAATTACACCATTTCTTTTCATCTTTATTATATAGACATTACCGGGAACATTATATCAGATCTGTAAGACAGTCTTTTTCCTGCATTTATTGTTTTACATGTACCATATGGATAACCTCGGGAGATACTGAGGATTCTACATATAAAGTACATCAGAATCTCCTTTTCAAGAAAAGGATTAGACTACAAGCAGATTACACATATCTCACTGATATGTGCAGGCTACTTGCTAGGGAGAGTGTTTCAGAGGGAAGGCACTGCCATCTCTGGATAGTAATCTCCTCAAAAGCTGCTACTCAGGGGATAAATCTCATTCTGCTTCACCATCACCCATCTCACTATCAGCTAAGCTCACTTTTTGGTAAATTTGCGAGTCTCAGGAGCCTCAAATCTCCTGAGTTTTGGTGAAGCTAATCGAGTTGAAAAAAAGCAAACTCTCCCAGACTCGACTCTTAGTAAATTTACCCCTAAGTGTGTCTGCGAGTGCTTTGTGTAAGCATAAAATTTCTGAACTCATATAGAAGCATCATACCTCCATTTCTGCACCATCTGCAAATCTGGGGATGAGCAGCACAAATCAAGAAGTTTCTTACCTAGACATCCATGAAAAGTGCTTGGGCTTAGATGCTGGTGGCTAGAATACAGACAGCATCCCAACAGTCGAAATCCCGACCCAATTAGGTAGACATAGATTAAGAATGGAATGTGCAAGTGAAAAGGATTGAAGTAGCAGGTTAATGCTATATGGAGGAGCAACTCTTAATATCGCCGTTAGCAGTGCATGACAAACAATAACAAACTAGATTTGCTGAAAAGAGGGCTTCTCTGCACAAGAATAGGCAACTCTGTCCATTTGTTATTTAAGGATTTACCATATGTAGATAAATTACAAGAATATTCTGAGGGATGATTGAAAGAAACCTTTGAATGCAGATTACAGCATCCATATCACGTGAGTAGGGTATGCATCATTTCACACTCGTCGTGATTAGCCTGTATCTATAAAGAGATAATTTTTGGAATACTGAGTGGGCTGGGGGGGATAAAGAAACCTTTCTGGGAATATAACCACTCATTTGAATGTGAGTCAGGGTACGCATTCATTATACCCAGTCAACTGACAGAATTACACCATTTCTTTTCATCTTTATTATATAGACATTACCAGGAACATTATATCAGATCTGTAAGACAGTCTTTTTCCTGCATTTATAGTTTAACATGTACCATACGGATAACCTCGGGAGATCCTGAGGATTCTACATATAAAGTGACGTACGACAGAATCTGCTATTCAAGACAAGGATAAGAATACAAGCAGCTTACACATATCTCACTGATATGTGCTGGCTGCTTGCTAGGGTGAGTTTTGCAGAGGGAAGACACTGCCATCTCTGTGTAGTAACCTCCTGCAAAAGCTGCTACTCAGGGGAGAAATCTCATTCTGCTTCAACAATCGGCCATCTCACTCTCAGCTAAACTCACTTCTTGGTAAATTTGCAAGTCTCAGGAGCCGCTAATCTCCTGGGTTTTGGTGAAGCTAATCAAGTTGAAAAAACGCAAACTCTCACAGCTTCGACTCTTAGTAAATTTACCCCTAAGTGTGTCCGCAAGTGCTATGTGTAAACCTAGAATTTCTGAACTCATAGAGAAGCATTATACCTCCATTTCTGCACCATCTGCAAATCTGGGGATGAGCAGCACAAATCAAGAAGTTTCTTACCTAGACATCCATGAAAAGTGCTTGGGCTTAGATGCTGGTGGTCAGAATACAGACAACATCCCAACAGTCTAAATCCCGACCCAATTAGGTAGACACAGATTAAGAATGGAATGTGCAAGTGAAAAGGATTGAAGTAGCAGGTTAATGTTATATGGAGGTGCAACTCTTAATATCGCCGCTAGAAGTGCATGACAAACAATAACAAGCTAGATTTGCTGAAAAGAGGGCTTCTCAGCACAAGAATAGGCAACACTGTCCATTTTTCATTTAAGGATTTACCATATGGAGATAAATTACAAGAATATTCTGGGGGATGATTGAAACAAACCTTTGTATGCAGATTACAGCATCCATATCATGTGAGTAGGGTACGCATCAGTTCACCCTCCTCATGATTAGCCTGTATCTATAAAGAGATCATTTTCGGCATACTGAGTGGGCTGGAGGGATAAAGAATCCTTTCTGGGAATATAACCACTCATTTGAATGTGAGTCAGGGTACGCATTCATTATACCCAGTCAACTGACAGAATTACACCATTTCTTTTCATCTTTATTATATAGACATTACCAGGAACATTATATCAGATCTGTAAGACAGTCTTTTTCCTGCATTTATTGTTTTACATGTACCATGCAGATAACCTCGGGAGATCCTGAGGATTCTACATATATAGTGACATACGACAGAATCTGCTATTCAAGACAAGGATAAGACTACAAGCAGCTTACACATATCTCACTGATATGTGTAGGCTGCTTGCTAGGGAGAGTTTTGCAGAGGGAAGACACTGCCATCTCTGGGTAGTAATCTCCAGCAAAAGCTGCTACTCAGGGGAGAAATCTCATTCTGCTTCACCATCGGCCATCTCACTATCAGCTAAGCTCACTTTTTGGAAAATTTGCGAGTCTCAGGAGCCTCAAATCTGCTGAGTTTTGGTGAAGCTAATCGAGTTGAAAAAAAGCAAACTCTCCCAGACTCGACTCTTAGTAAATTTACCCCTAAGTGTGTCTGCAAGTGCTATGTGTATGCCTATAATTTTTGTACTCATAGAGAAGCATTATACCTCCATTTCTGCACCATCTGCAAATCTGAGGATGAGCAGCACTAATCAAGAAGCTTCTTACCTAGACATCCATGAAAAGTGCTTGGGCTTAGATGCTGATGGCCATATTAAAGACGACATCCCAACAGTCAAAATCCCGACCCAATTAGGTAGACACAGATTAAGAATGGAATGTGCAAGTGAAAAGGATTGAAGTAGCAGGTTAATGTTATATGGAGGTGCAACTCTTAATATCGCCGCTAGAAGTGCATGACAAACAATAACAAGCTAGATTTGCTGAAAAGAGGGCATCTCAGCACAAGAATTGGCAACACTGTCCGTTTTTCATTTAAGGATTTACCATATGGAGATAAATTACAAGAATATACTGGGGGATGATTGAAACAAACCTTTGTATGCAGATTACAGCATCCATATCATGTGAGTAGGGTACGCATCATTTCACCCTCCTCTTGATTAGCCTGTATCTATAAAGAGGTCATTTTCGGCATACTGAGTGGGCTGGAGGGATAAAGAATCCTTTCTGGGAATATAACCACTCATTTGAAAGTGAGTGAGGGTACGCATTCATTATACCCAGTCAACTGGCAGAATTACACCATTTCTTTTCATCTTTATTATATAGACATTACCAGGAATATTATATCAGATCTGTAAAACAGTATTTTTCCAGCATTTATTGTTTTACATGTACCATGCAGATAACCTCGGGAGATCCTGAGCATTCTACATATATAGTGACATACGACAGAATCTGCTATTCAAGACAAGGATAAGACTACAAGCAGCTTACAAATATCTCACTGATTTGTGTAAGCTGCTTGCTAGGGAGAGTTTTGCAGAGAGAAGACACTGCCATCTCTGGGTAGTAATCTCCTGCAAAAGCTGCTACTCAGGGGAGAAATCTCATTCTGCTTCACCATCGGCCATCTCACTATCAGCTAAGCTCACTTTTTGGAAAATTTGCGAGTCTCAGGAGCCTCATATCTGCTGAGTTTTGGTGAAGCTAATCGAGTTGAAAAAAGCAAACTCTCCCAGGCTCGACTCTTCGTAAATTTACCCCTAAGTGTGTCTGCAAGTGCTATGTGTATGCCTAAAATTTCTGTACTCATAGAGAAGTATCCTACCTCCATTTTTGCACCATCTGCAAATCTGGGGATGAGCAGCACTAATCAAGAAGTTTCTTACCTAGACATCCATGAAAAGTGCTTGGGCTTAGATGCTGATGGCCAGATTAAAGACGACATCCCAACAGTCAAAATCCCGACCCAATTAGGTAGACACAGATTAAGAATGGAATGTGCAAGTGAAAAGGATTGAAGTAGCAGGTTAATGTTAGATGGAGGTGCAACTCTTAATATCGCCGCTAGAAGTGCATGACAAACAATAGCTAGCTAGATTTGCTGAAAAGAGGGCTTATCTGCACAAGAATAGGAACCACTGTCAATTTTTCATTTAAGGATTTACGATACGGAGATAAATTACAAGAATATTCTGGGGGATAATTGAAAGAAACCTTTGAATGCAGATTACAGCATCCATATCACGTGAGTAGGGTACGCATCATTTCACCCTCCTCGTGATTAGCCTGTATCTATAAAGAGATGATTTTTGGAATACTGAGTGGGCTGGAGGGATAAAGAAACCTTTCTGGGAATATAACCACTCATTTGAATGTGAGTCAAGGTACGCATTCATTATACCCAGTCAACTGACACAATTACACCATTTCTTTTCTTCTTTATTATATAGACATTAATGGGAACATTATATCAGATCTGTAAGACAGTCTTTTCCTGCATTTATTGTTTTACATGTACCATATGGATAACCTCGGGAGATACTGAGGATTCTACATATAAAGTACATCAGAATCTCCTTTTCAAGAAAAGGATTACACTACAAGCAGCTTACACATATCTCACTGATATGTGCAGGCTACTTGCTAGGGAGAGTGTTTCAGAGGGAAGACACTGCCATCTCTGGGTAGTAATCTCCTGCAAAAGCTGCTACTCAGGGGAGAAATCTCATTCTGCTTCACCATCGGCCAACTCACTATCAGCTAAACTCACTTTTTGGAAAATTTGCGAGTCTCAGGAGCCTCAAATCTGCTGATTTTTGGTGAAGCAAATCGATTTGAAAAAAAGCAAACTCTCCCAGGCTCGACTCTTCGTAAATTTACCCCTAAGTGTGTCTGCGAGTGCTAAGAGTATGCCTAAAATTTCTGTACTCATAGAGAAGTATCCTACCTCCATTTCTGCACCATCTGCAAATCTGGGGATGAGCAGCACTAATCAAGAAGTTTCTTACCTAGACAACCATGAAAAGTGCTTGGGCTTAGATGCTGATGGCAAGATTAAAGACGACATCCCAACAGTCAAAATCCCTACCCATTTAGGTAGACACAGATTAAGAATGGAATGTGCAAGTGAAAAGGATTGAAGTAGCAGGTTAATGTTATATAGAGGTGCAACTCTTAATATCGCTGCTAGAAGTGCATGACAAACAATAACAAGCTAGATTTGCTGAAAAGATTGCTTCTCTGCACAAGAATAGGCAACTCTGTCCATTTTTCATTTAAGGATTTACGATACGGAGATAAATTACAAGAATATTCTGGGGGATGATTGAAAGAATCCTTTGAATGCAGATTACAGCATCCATATCACGTGAGTAGGGTACGCATCATTTCACCCTCCTCGTGATTAGCCTGTATCTATAAAGAGATGCTTTTTGGAATACTGAGTGGGCTGGAGGGATAAAGAAACCCTTTTGGGAATATAACCACTCATTTAAATGTGTCAGGGTACGCATTAATTATACCCAGTCAACTGACACAATTACACCATTTCTTTTCATCTTTATTATATAGACATTACCAGGAACATTATATCAGATCTGTAAGACAGTCTTTTTCCTGCATTTATTGTTTTACATGTACCATATGGATAACCTCGGGAGATACTGAGGATTCTACATATAAAGTACGTCAGAATCTCTTATTCAAGAAAAGGATTAGACTACAAGCAGTTTACACATATCTCACTGATATGTTCAGGCTACTTGCTAGGGAGAGTTTTGCAGAGGGAAGACACTGCCATCTCTGGATAGTAATCTCCTCAAAAGCGGCTACTCAGGGGAGAAATCTCATTCTGCTTCACCATCACCCATCTCACTATCAGCTAAGATCACTTTTTGGTAAATTTGCGAGTCTCAGGAGCCTCAAATCTCCTGAGTTTTGGTGAAGCTAATCGAGTTGAAAAAAAGCAAACTCTCCCAGACTCGACTCTTAGTAAATTTACCCCTAAGTGTGTCTGCGAGTGCTATGTGTAAGTCTAAAATTTCTGAACTCATAGAGAAGCATCCTACCTCCATTTCTGCACCATCTGCAAATCTGGGGATGAGCAGCACAAATCAAGAAGTTTCTTACCTAGACATCCATGAAAAGTGCTTGGGCTTAGATGCTGGTGGCCAGAATACAGACAACATCCCAACAGTCAAAATCCCGACCCAATTAGGTAAACACAGATTAAGAATGGAATGTGCAAGTGAAAAGGATTGAAGTAGCAGGTTAATGTTATATGGAGGTGCAACTCTTAATATCGCCGCTAGCAGTGCATGACAAACAATAACAAGCTAGATTTGCTGAAAAGAGGGCTTCTCTGCACAAGAATAGGCAACACTGTCCATTTTTCATTTAAGGATTTACCATTTGTAGATAAATTACAAGAATATTCTGGCGGATGATTGAAAGAAACCTTTGAATGCAGATTACAGCATCCATATCACATGAGTAGGGTACGCATCATTTCACCATCCCCGTGATTAGCCTGTATCTATAAAGAGATCATTTTTGGAATACTGAGTGGGCTGGAGGGATAAAGAATCCTTTCTGGGAATATAACCACTCAATTGAATGTGAGTCAGGGTACGCATTCATTATACCCAGTCAACTGACAGAATTACACCATTTCTTTTCTTCTTTATTATATAGACATTACCAGGAACATTATATCAGATCTGTAAGACAGTCTCTTTCCTGCATTTATTGTTTTACATGTACCATACGGATAACCTCGGGAGATCCTGAGCATTCTACATATAAAGTGACGTACGTCAGAATCTCCTATTCAAGAAAAGGATTAGACTACAAGCAGCTTACACATATCTCACTGATATGTGCAGGCTGCTTGCTAGGGAGAGTTTTGCAGAGGGAAGACACTGCCATCTCTGGGTAGTAATCTCCTGCAAAAGCTGCTACTCATGGGAGAAATCTCATTCTGCTTCACCATCGGCCATCTCACTATCAGCTAAGCTTACTTTTTGGTAATTTTGCGAGTCTCAGGAGCCTCAAATCTGCTGAGTTTTGGTGAAGCTGATCGAGTTGAAAAAAAGCAAACTCTCCCAGACTCGACTCTTAGTAAATTTACCCTTAAATGTGTCTGCAAGTGGTATGTGTAAGCCTAAAATTTCTGAACTCATAGAGAAGCATCCTACCTCCATTTCTGCACCATCTGCAAATCTGGGGATGAGCAGCACAAATCAAGAAGTTTCTTACCTAGACATCCATGAAAAGTGCTTGGGCTTAGATGCTGGTGGCCAGAAAACAGATGATATCCCAACAGTCAAAATCCCGACCCCATTAGGTAAACACAGATTAAGAATGGAATGTGCAAGTGAAAAGGATTGAAGTAGCAGGTTAATGTTATATGGAGGTGCAACTCTTAATATCGCTGCTAGCAGTGCATGACAAACAATAACAAGCTAGATTTGCTGAAAAGAGGGCTTCTCTGCACAAGAATAGGCAACACTGTCAATTTTTCATTTAAGGATTTACCATATGTAGATAAATTACAAGAATATTCTGGCGGATGATTGAAAGAAACCTTTGAATGCAGATTACAGCATCCATATCACATGAGTAGGGTACGCATCATTTCACCCTCCCCGTGATTAGCCTGTATCTATAAAGAGATCATTTTTGGAACACTGAGTGGGCTGGAGGGATAAAGAATCCTTTCTGGGAATATAACCACTCAATTGAATGTGAGTCAGGGTACGCATTCATTATACCCAGTCAACTGACAGAATTACACCATTTCTTTTCATCTTTATTATATAGACATTACCAGGAACATTATATCAGATCTGTAAAACAGTCTCTTTCCTGCATTTATTGTTTTACATGTACCATACGGATAACCTCGGGAGATCCTGAGCATTCTACATATAAAGTGACGTACGTCAGAATCTCCTATTCAAGAAAAGGATTAGACTACAAGCAGCTTACACATATCTCACTGATATGTGCAGGCTGCTTGCTAGGGAGAGTTTTGCAGAGGGAAGACACTGCCATCTCTGGGTAGTAATCTCCTGCAAAAGCTGCTACTCAGGGGAGAAATCTCATTCTGCTTCACCATCGGCCATCTCACTATCAGCTAAGCTTACTTTTTGGTAATTTTGCGAGTCTCAGGAGCCTCAAATCTCCTGAGTTTTGGTTAAGCTAATCGAGTTGAAAAAAAGCAAACTCTCCCAGACTCGACTCTTAGTAAATTTACCCTTAAATGTGTCTGCAAGTGGTATGTGTAAGCCTAAAATTTCTGAACTCATAGAGAAGCATCCTACCTCCATTTCTGCACCATCTGCAAATCTGGGGATGAGCAGCACAAATCAAGAAGTTTCTTACCTAGACATCCATGAAAAGTGCTTGGGCTTAGATGCTGGTGGCCAGAATACAGATGATATCCCAACAGTCAAAATCCCGACCCCATTAGGTAAACACAGATTAAGAATGGAATGTGCAAGTGAAAAGGATTGAAGTAGCAGGTTAATGTTATATGGAGGTGCAACTCTTAATATCGCTGCTAGCAGTGCATGACAAACGATAACAAGCTAGATTTGCTGAAAAGAGGGCTTCTCTGCACAAGAATAGGCAACACTGTCAATTTTTCATTTAAGGATTTACCATATGGAGATAAATTACAAGAATATTCTGGCGGATGATTGAAAGAAACCTTTGAATGCAGATTACAGCATCCATATCACATGAGTAGGGTACGCATCATTTCACCCTCCTCGTGATTAGCCTGTATCTATAAAGAGATCATTTTTGGAATACTGAGTGGGCTGGAGGGATAAAGAAACCCTTTTGGGAATATAACCACTCATTTGAATGTGTCAGGGTACGCATTAATTATACCCAGTCAACTGACACAATTACACCATTTCTTTTCATCTTTATTATATAGACATTACCAGGAACATTATATCAGATCTGTAAGACAGTCTTTTTCCTGCATTTATTGTTTTACATGTACCATATGGATAACCTCGGGAGATACTGAGGATTCTACATATAAAGTACGTCAGAATCTTTTATTCAAGAAAAGGATTAGACTACAAGCAGTTTACACATATCTCACTGATATGTTCAGGCTACTTGCTAGGGAGAGTTTTGCAGAGGGAAGACACTGCCATCTCTGGATAGTAATCTCCTCAAAAGCGGCTACTCAGGGGAGAAATCTCATTCTGCTTCACCATCACCCATCTCACTATCAGCTAAGTTCACTTTTTGGTAAATTTGCGAGTCTCAGGAGCCTCAAATCTCCTGAGTTTTGGTGAAGCTAATCGAGTTGAAAAAAAGCAAACTCTCCCAGACTCGACTCTTAGTAAATTTACCCCTAAGTGTGTCTGCGAGTGCTATGTGTAAGCCTAAAATTTCTGAACTCATAGAGAAGCATCCTACCTCCATTTCTGCACCATCTGCAAATCTGGGGATGAGCAGCACAAATCAAGAAGTTTCTTACCTAGACATCCATGAAAAGTGCTTGGGCTTAGATGCTGGTGGCCAGAATACAGACAACATCCCAACAGTCGAAATCCCGACCCAATTAGGTAGACACAGATTAAGAATGGAATGTGCAAGTGAAAAGAATTGAAGTAGCAGGTTAATGTTATATGGAGGTGCAACTCTTAATATCGCCGCTAGCAGTGCATGACAAACAATAACAAACTAGATTTGTTGAAAAGAGGGCTTCTCTGCACAAGAATAGGCAACTCTGTCCATTTGTTATTTAAGGATTTACGATATGGAGATAAATTACAAGAATATTCTGGGGGGATGTTCGAAAGAAACCTTTGTATGCAGATTACAGCATCCATATCACGTGAGTAGGGTACGCATCATTTCACCCTCCTCGTGATTAGCCTATATCTATAAAGAGATCATTTTTGGAACACTGAGTGGGCTGGAGGGATAAAGAAACCTTTCTGGGAATATAACCACTCATTTGAATGTGAGTCGGGGAACGCATTAATTATACCCAATCAATTGACAGAATTACACCATTTCTTTTCATCTTTATTATATAGACATTACCAGGAAAATTATATCAGATCTGTAAGACAGTCTCTTTCCTGCATTTATTGTTTTACATGTACCATACGGATAACCTCGGGAGATGCTGAGCATTCTACATATAAAGTGACGTACGTCAGAATCTCCTATTCAAGAAAAGGATTAGACTACAAGCAGCATACACATATCTCACTGATATGTGCAGGCTGCTTGCTAGGGAGAGTTTTGCAGAGGGAAGACACTGCCATCTCTGGGTAGTAATCTCCTGCAAAAGCTGCTACTCAGGGGCGAAATCTCATTCTGCTTCACCATCGGCCTTCTCACTATCAGCTAAGCTTACTTTTTGGTAATTTTGCGAGTCTCAGGAGCCTCAAATCTCCTGAGTTTTGGTGAAGCTAATCGAGTTGAAAAAAAGCAAACTCTCCCAGACTCGACTCTTAGTAAATTTACCCTTAAATGTGTCTGCAAGTGGTATGTGTAAGCCTAAAATTTCTGAACTCATAGAGAAGTATCCTACCTCCATTTCTGCACCATCTGCAAATCTAGGGATGAGCAGCACAAATCAAGAAGTTTCTTACCTAGACATCCATTAAAAAAGTGCTTGGGCTTAGATGCTGGTGGCCAGAATACAGATGATATCCCAACAGTCAAAATCCCGACCCAATTAGGTAAACACAGATTAAGAATGGAATGTGCAAGTGAAAAGGATTGAAGTAGCAGGTTAATGTTATATGGAGGTGCAACTCTTAATATCGCCGCTAGCAGTGCATGACAAAAAATAACAAGCTAGATTTGCTGAAAAGAGGGCTTCTCTGCACAAGAATAGGCAACACTGTCCATTTTTCATTTAAGGATTTACCATTTGTAGATAAATTACAAGAATATTCTGGCGGATGATTGAAAGAAACCTTTGAATGCAGATTACAGCATCCATATCACATGAGTAGGGTACGCATCATTTCACCCTCCCCGTGATTAGCCTGTATCTATAAAGAGATCATTTTTGGAATACTGAGTGGGCTGGAGGGATAAAGAATCCTTTCTGGGAATATAACCACTCAATTGAATGTGAGTCAGGGTACGCATTCATTATACCCAGTCAACTGACAGAATTACACCATTTCTTTTCTTCTTTATTATATAGACATTACCAGGAACATTATATCAGATCTGTAAGACAGTCTCTTTCCTGCATTTATTGTTTTACATGTACCATACGGATAACCTCGGGAGATCCTGAGCATTCTACATATAAAGTGACGTACGTCAGAATCTCCTATTCAAGAAAAGGATTAGACTACAAGCAGCTTACACATATCTCACTGATATGTGCAGGCTGCTTGCTAGGGAGAGTTTTGCAGAGGGAAGACACTGCCATCTCTGGGTAGTAATCTCCTGCAAAAGCTGCTACTCATGGGAGAAATCTCATTCTGCTTCACCATCGGCCATCTCACTATCAGCTAAGCTTACTTTTTGGTAATTTTGCGAGTCTCAGGAGCCTCAAATCTCCTGAGTTTTGGTGAAGCTAATCGAGTTGAAAAAAAGCAAACTCTCCCAGACTCGACTCTTAGTAAATTTACCCTTAAATGTGTCTGCAAGTGGTATGTGTAAGCCTAAAATTTCTGAACTCATAGAGAAGCATCCTACCTCCATTTCTGCACCATCTGCAAATCTGGGGATGAGCAGCACAAATCAAGAAGTTTCTTACCTAGACATCCATGAAAAGTGTTTGGGCTTAGATGCTGGTGGCCAGAATACAGATGATATCCCAACAGTCAAAATCCCGACCCCATTAGGTAAACACAGATTAAGAATGGAATGTGCAAGTGAAAAGGATTGAAGTAGCAGGTTAATGTTATATGGAGGTGCAACTCTTAATATCGCTGCTAGCAGTGCATGACAAACAATAACAAGCTAGATTTGCTGAAAAGAGGGCTTCTCTGCACAAGAATAGGCAACACTGTCAATTTTTCATTTAAGGATTTACCATATGTAGATAAATTACAAGAATATTCTGGCGGATGATTGAAAGAAACCTTTGAATGCAGATTACAGCATCCATATCACATGAGTAGGGTACGCATCATTTCACCCTCCCCGTGATTAGCCTGTATCTATAAAGAGATCATTTTTGGAATACTGAGTGGGCTGGAGGGATAAAGAATCCTTTCTGGGAATATAACCACTCAATTGAATGTGAGTCAGGGTACGCATTCATTATACCCAGTCAACTGACAGAAATACACCATTTCTTTTCATCTTTATTATATAGACATTACCAGGAACATTATATCAGATCTGTAAGACAGTCTCTTTCCTGCATTTATTGTTTTACATGTACCATACGGATAACCTCGGGAGATCCTGAGCATTCTACATATAAAGTGACGTACGTCAGAATCTCCTATTCAAGAAAAGGATTAGACTACAAGCAGCTTACACATATCTCACTGATATGTGCAGGCTGCTTGCTAGGGAGAGTTTTGCAGAGGGAAGACACTGCCATCTCTGGGTAGTAATCTCCTGCAAAAGCTGCTACTCAGGGGAGAAATCTCATTCTGCTTCACCATCGGCCATCTCACTATCAGCTAAGCTTACTTTTTGGTAATTTTGCGAGTCTCAGGAGCCTCAAATCTCCTGAGTTTTGGTTAAGCTAATCGAGTTGAAAAAAAGCAAACTCTCCCAGACTCGACTCTTAGTAAATTTACCCTTAAATGTGTCTGCAAGTGGTATGTGTAAGCCTAAAATTTCTGAACTCATAGAGAAGCATCCTACCTCCATTTCTGCACCATCTGCAAATCTGGGGATGAGCAGCACAAATCAAGAAGTTTCTTACCTAGACATCCATGAAAAGTGCTTGGGCTTAGATGCTGGTGGCCAGAATACAGATGATATCCCAACAGTCAAAATCCCGACCCCATTAGGTAAACACAGATTAAGAATGGAATGTGCAAGTGAAAAGGATTGAAGTAGCAGGTTAATGTTATATGGAGGTTCAACTCTTAATATCGCCGCTAGCAGTGCATGACAAACGATAACAAGCTAGATTTGCTGAAAAGAGGGCTTCTCTGCACAAGAATAGGCAACACTGTCAATTTTTCATTTAAGGATTTACCATATGGAGATAAATTACAAGAATATTCTGGCGGATGATTGAAAGAAACCTTTGAATGCAGATTACAGCATCCATATCACATGAGTAGGGTACGCATCATTTCACCCTCCTCGTGATTAGCCTGTATCTATAAAGAGATCATTTTTGGAATACTGAGTGGGCTGGAGGGATAAAGAATCCTTTCTGGGAATATAACCACTCATTTGAATGTGAGTCAGGGTATGCATTCATTATACCCAGTCAACTGACAGAATTACACCATTTCTTTTCATCTTTATTATATAGACATTACCAGGAACATTATATCAGATCTGTAAGACAGTCTCTTTCCTGCATTTTTTGTTTTACATGTACCATACGGATAACCTTGGGAGATCCTGAGCATTCTACATATAAAGTGACGTACGACAGAATCTGCTATTCAAGACAAGGATAAGAATACAAGCAGCTTACACATATCTCACTGATATGTGCAGGCTGCTTGCTAGGGAGAGTTTTGCAGAGGGAAGACACTGCCATCTCTGTGTAGTAACCTCCTGCAAAAGCTGCTACTCAGGGGAGAAATCTCATTCTGCTTCACCATCGGCCATCTCACTATCAGCTAAGCTCACTTCTTGGTAAATCAGCGATTCTCTGGAGCCATAAATCTGCTGAGTTTTGGTGAAGCTAATCCAGTTGAAAAATAGCCAACTCTCCCAGCTTCGACTCTTAGTAAATTTACCCCTAAGTGTGTCCGCAAGTGCTATGTGTAAGCCTAAAATTTCAGAACTCATAGAGAAGCATCCTTCCTCCATTTATGCACCATCTGCAAATCTGGGGATGAGCAGCACAAATCAAGAAATTTCTTACCTAGACATCCATGAAAAGTGCTTGGGCTTAGATGCTGGTGGCCAGAATACAGACAACATCCCAACAGTCGAAATCCCGACCCAATTAGATAGACACAGATTAAGAATGGAATGTGCAAATGAAAGGGATTGAAGTAGCAGGTTAATGTTATATGGAGGTGCAACTCTTAATATCGCCGCTAGCAGTGCATGACAAACAATAACAAGCTAGATTTGCTGAAAAGAGGGCTTCTCTGCACAAGAATAGGCAACACTGTCCATTTTTCATTGAAGGATTTACCATATGGAGATAAATTACAAGAATATTCTTGGGGATGATTGAAAGAAACCTTTGTATGCAGATTACAGCATCCATATCATGTGAGTAGGGTACGCATCATTTCACACTCCTCGTGATTAGCCTGTATCTATCAAGAGATCATTTTTGGAATACTGAGTGGGCTGGGGGGATAAAGAAACCTTTCTGGGAATAAAACCTCTCATTTGAATGTGAGTCAGAGTATGCATTAATTAAACCCAATCAATTGACAGAATTACAACATTTCTTTTCATTTTTATTATATAGACATTACCAGGAACATTATATCAGATCTGTAAGAGAGTCTCTTTCCTGCATTTATTGTTTTACATGTACCATACGGATAACCTCGGGAGATCCTGGGGATTCTACATATAAAGTGACATATGTCAGAATCTCCTATTCAAGAAAAGGATTAGACTTCAAGCAGCTAACACATATCTCACTGATATGTGCAGGCTGCTTGCTAGGGAGAGTTTTGCAGAGGGAAGACACTGCCATCTCTGGGTAGTAATCTCCTGCAAAAGCTGCTACTCAGGGGAGAAATCTCATTCTGCTTCACCATCGGCCATCTCGCTCTCAGCTAAACACATTTCTTGGTATATTTGCGAGTCTCAGGAGCCTCAAATCTGCTGAGTTTTGGTGAAGCTAATCGAGTTGATAAAAAGCAAACTCTCCCATACTCGACTCTTAGTAAATTTACCCGTCTGTATGTCTGCAAGTGCTATGTGTAAGCCTAAAATTCTGAACTCATAGAGAAGCATCCTTCCTCCATTTCTGCACCATCTGCAAATGTGGAAATGAGCACAAATCAAGAAGTTTCTTACCTAGACATTGAGGATGCTATGGTAGAACATGATGAGAGGTATATTAATGTAGCTGATGCAGGCACTACTAAGAATATTGATGATGATGATGTTCTATGTGTAAGTGAGGCACCAATGGAAGCAGTACTTGCCTAGATATAAGATAAAAAAATCCACCTCTTCTTAAGTGTGGAATAATTTCTACCCTATTGTCAAGCCATCTATAGCATTTGCAAAGCCACAGTAAGTAGAGGAAGGCAATTTAATCATTTAGAAACCTCCTCCTTGTTGAGTCATTTGCGACACATGCATGAAATGTTTTGGGAGCAATAGAAACTTTGGCTAAAAACATTAACAACAAGCAGTCCAGAGTCAGCTAGCTCCCTTCTTTGTGCTAGATCCAAGCACCTGCCATCTCCACCACCAACACCTTCATCAACAATATCCTCAATCATCATAGAATGTAGTCCTGCATCTAATTTGATAAGGCTAACTTAGTCCTCCCAAATCCAGTATTCCTTAAAAGAATCCTTGAGTGCTATGCCTGCTGCTGATGGAAGTGGATCTTCATTGAGGAAGCGGACCAGGAAGACTACTAGTAGTAGTTTAAAAGACATTTGACTGTTAAACAAATCTTTTGCAAGGGGGAGCAAATATGACAGCAGTCACCCAGTTGCACAGCACATCACTGACACTATAACATCTATGCTGGTATTAGATGTGCATCCTATATCTGCCATTAATGCAGTGGGTTTTAATAGTTAATTGAGGACTTGTGTCCCTGTTACCAAATCCCATCTAGATTCAACTTCACTAGAAAAGCAATTCCCAGATTGTACAGCGACATAAAAAAAAACATAATTAGTGGTCTCCATAATGCCGTTGAACCCACTGGCCATTTAACCACAGATATGTGGACAAGTGGCAAAGGGCAAACTATAGATTACATGACTTTGACAGCCTACTGGGTGGGTGTATTGCCTTCAGCAGCACCAACAGCAGCATCTAACAAACAGGAGCTCAATCAGAGGCAGGCCATACTGTGTATCACCAGTTTCATTATCAGTCATACCACTGACAAACTCTTATAAAAACTCAGGGAAGTCAAAGCAAAATGGCTTACCCCACTTAGACTCTCCTCAGAATTTGTCATTTCTGACCACGCATCCACAGCTGGGGGAGTTCCAACACATCCTGTGTTTTGTTCACACAATCAACTTGGTGGTGCAATTTTTTTTTAAATGATAGGGCCAATGTTCTTTGTGGCTCTAAAAATTTCTGGACATTTTCACCATTCAGCAGGTGCATGTAGAAGATTGCAACACCTGCAAGAACTGTTGAATTTACCCAGCCATCAGCTGAAGCAAGAGGTAATAACAAGGTGGAACTTGACCCTTTATATGCTTCAGCAGATGGAGGAACAGCAAAAAGACATCAAAAGCTGCACAATGATCTATGACATAGGGAGAGGAGGGGGAATGTATTTTACTCAAGTACAGTGGAGTATACTTTCCATGTTGTGCAAGGTGCCCTTTGAAGTACTGTAGTCACCTGTGAAGTGAGTTCAGACACTGAAAGCTTGAGTCAGGTAATTCCTTTAATTAGACTGTTGGAAAGGCAGCTCAAGAAACTGAAGGAGGAGCTGAAATGTCAGAATTGTTGAACAAGTCCTTTATTCACTTTGCCAGGATCTTTACATTGGATCAATACATTTTAGTGACCATGCTCAACCCAAATTATACATGTCATGTCTGTATTCTCAATGGACTCAGGGCCTGATTCAGACCCGCTCGTGAGCGCTGAGCGCTCGCAAGCGGGTCGATGTTGCCCAAGAGCGCATGTGCACGAAGGAGGCGGCTCCATCGTGCGCATGCATGAGACCCAAATAATGACAGCCAAGCCGTCGTTATGGGTCTCACACCAAAGGGGGCGTGCTGTCAATGGTGATTAACAGCATGCCCCCTTTGGTGGGCGTGCCGGGGGTGTGACTGCCCAGATGGAGGCGTTCCCATGGGAACCTACCATCGGGGGCTGGCCCTACTGACATCACTAGTGATGTCAGTGGGAGTGCTTTTGGCTCTGATAGAGCCAAAAGCACTCCAGGGCTTGCGGCAGTGAGACCCTACCACAAGGGTCTCGTCACAAGCCCGATGGTCATGATGGTCTTGACCATCACGACCATCATTTTGGCCGCTCGCTATAGCTGTGGGTGGTCACCCACAGCTATGCGAGTGGTCAGGATGCCGTTCCAAAAGTAGGAGGGATGGCCCTGATTCAGAGCGAGCGCTCTGTCATAGCGTCCAGCTCTGAATCAGGCCCTCAGATCTGAAGTAATGCAGAGAGCTGTTATCAAGCAAATTGAACCTCAAGTGGCATGGACACAGCAATGGCTCCTCCTTCAGTTTCTCCAAAAGATGCACTGGTGATGCAGATGGATCAACACAACCTTTTGACATTTGGTTGAGTCTACAATAGTATCCTATAATTAATTACACATCTACCGTGACTCTATATGATATGGTCACAATTCAAAGAATAGTTGAGGATTATTTTAATGATAGCATCTAAATAGGAATGTCAGACAGTCCATTTGACTTCTGGCAGGAAAAAAGGCCATTTGGAGGCCAGCACACAATCTGGCTTTGATCTACTTGAGCAGCCCACCCTCCAGTGTGTACTTAGAGAGTATTCAGCACAGCCGGGAACCTTGTCAGCGATCAGCATAGGAAGCTGCTTACTCAAAATGTAGAAAAGATGATGTTCATCAAAACAAACTGGAAATTCAACAAGGTAGACATTTTCACTAATTACCAATAGAGGTACCTGTAATTGAGGATGATATACACACTGATGAGGTTGAGGAATTGGATGATGATAGCGACAACATTTTGCCTCTGTAGAGCCAGTTTGTGTATGTGGAGATCATTGCCAGTAATGTCAGCTGCCCATTGGTAACTTGTTTTGTGGGGTCAACCAATTACTTTAGCCACAATTGGAAGTCCCTGCTGCTCAAGTGATTGGTTTGTTAAACTGTGCATGTTCTGTTTAAATAATTAAAGAATCTAACCTCTTTTGAGCAGGGCCCGCTACCCTCTTGTGCTTCTCCCTACTGTAATTTAATTTATCTCTTTACTCCCCACTAGGACAACTACCACCTGGCTGCTTATGTGGGTGAAATGGTTGACTTTTTTAATTTTACAGTTTATTAAACTCCCATCCTGTCTACCACTGCTGTGTGGCAAATGTTTCAATGATGTCCTATATTTTTTAAACTGCCATGCATTTTTGCCGCTGCTCTAATGCAACCTTTGTTTTTTATGTTTCATACTGTATTTATTTATACTAAAATCACAATAGGTATACTTGCAAAATACTCTTATGCCTTTTTCAACCTTGATTTGTAGATACCAACCTGGTGGGCTTGGCTTTCATTGATCATAACAGCCATGTTTGGTCAGATGCAGCTCAAGCACCAAATGGAGAGGCTATTAATGGTGTCTGGAGATGTTCTCTCTCCAATCCTCCTAGCCTTATCATACATAATCCCAGAAGCACGATTTTGAGAGATTTTTAGTACCAGGCTTTAGTAATCCCTCTGCCCCCTTCCTGTTCAGAGCTTCCATTTTGTGTGCTGCCACATTAATAGTTCTTCCATCTGTTCAAGAATCAAAATAGGCAGGTATAGTATGATACCAGCATTACTCCTGTCGGTTGAGAGAGCCCAAGGAAAATTCAATTTTGTACCTCTTTTCTGTGCATTATGTGCTGTTTGGGGCATTGCTCACTGTCTTTTTGCGTAGATGACAAGTATTATTGTTATAGTTTATTACACTGCCATCCTGTCTGCTACTTCAGTGCCATACACTTTCCTAAATGTGTCATGTTGGTAACTGAACTGCCACAGCTGCTGAAATCTATGACATGTGGTTGCTGAATGTGCCGAAAATGTCCAGTAATGTTTATGGATACAGACAGCATCTCCTGTATGCTCCTCTAATTTGAAAAAATATTCTGAACCATCAAGTTGATTTTGTGTGCAAAACATGGGCCATATTGTTCACCCATGCTCTCCCCTCCTTTCCCCTCCTCCCTCATAAATTTGCTTCGGAATCAAAAAAATTAATTAAATTTACTATGATTCAATCCTTCATTTCCGTACTTTGACCTACATATATACTTCTTTTCCCTTAGGCCTCTTGATTAATGAAAATGTTTGTGACCTGATATACCATGTTGGAAGTTGAACTATCACATGTTTGTGCCGCCCACTCCTGTCACTTAGCTCAGTCAGCAAGCTAGCTTGGTGCATCCTTTTGGCCTAAACTGAATTAAAACAATATTATGAGCTGTGAGGTGGTCAAATTTGACTGGAACTGAGTAGAAATTACTGTTATTGAGGTTAATAATATCGTAGGAACAAAAAAAAACCCAATTTATGTGACATTTAGGAGTTTTTATCAATTTCTGAAAAAATAAAAAAACAGATCCAAAACCAAAACATGTGAGGGTGGTTTTGAAAAACCAAAATCAAAACACAAAAATTACTCCAGATCCAAAACCAAAACTAGGGATGTCGCACACTTCTAGAAATTAATATTATTGATTTTGTTAATACTATAGGAACAAAATCAGGAACAGGTTACATGATGTTAGCTGTTTTTACAATCCAACAAACCCCCCAAAAATAAAAACAAAACACTTTAGAGTGGTTTGGCAAAAACAAAACACAACAATTAGGTGCTGCTTTTTTCTGTGAGACATGTGAATAAGAGGTGAACACACTGACAGGGGTATAGGGATTCCTGACTTGCCCAAATATTACCATGCTACCCACCTATGGCATGCCCTACTGCAACACCGGGTATGGACTGCTATCAAATCAGATGTCCTTCAAGTTTACTCTACATAAAGCATATTGTGGTCTTCACTTCATCTTAGAATTCCTAGCATTAGGTGACTTCCTGTGTTCCATTTATTTTTGTCCACATGGGATTAATGTACCAATGTATCACCCTGGGCTCATCACACCCATTCCTCTGAGGAATAAGAAGAGAGATAAATTCAATAAAAATGGTGCTCACTGAGGTGTAACAAAAAAAAATAAAAGTGAGCTCAGATCAATGAAAAATATTAATTTATTCAGACAATGTGTCTAAGAATACAGTTAATAGTACATAATATGTTAATTATGTTAATATATAATATAAATAAATAACAATATACTGACACATTGGGCCTTATTCAGCAGTGCAAACTAGTGCACTGCTGAACGCAGATTCCTGATGATTGGAATCTGCACAGGTGCATGACCTGTTCTGTGCATGTGCAGGTCTGCAATCCCGCATGGAGATTTCCTGGCTTCTTCCTCTCATCTGCCAGCGGCCAGCTGCATGACCCCGTTGTGTCACCTTAGCCGGCCGATGGTCCGCAGGGTATACGATGCAGCATTGGACAATACAGCTCGGATAAGTAATGCAGCAAGAGGCATGATGCCTCCTGCTGCATTACCATATCAGCATAGGCGGAATTGCAAAGCTGCGTGCGAGCAGCTTTGCAATTCCTTCTGAAGCTGAATCAGGCTCATTGTCTGAATAAATTCATATTTATATTCATACATATGTGCTCACTCTGTGGAATAAACAAACTTTTTTTCCAGGTTTAGAACATAAGGTTATCCATGACAGGACTAAACACAAAGGGCCTGATTCAGAGCCGCTCGCTCGTGCTGTGCATTCACAATCAGCCCAATGTTATGCATACACGCATGCACACACTTCGTTCTGCACTTGCGTGAACTACACACTGCGATCGCAACCCTCTCACTCGCCTAGCAAAGGCAGACCAGGGTAATGAGTGACAGGAGAGGCCGTTTCTGGATTGTAGCAGGGGCAGGACATTAATAACGGGGGGTTGGAGATGTGAATGCAGGCATGCCTGAGTGTTTCAATGCCGTTTAACAGGCAGCTTCATAGTACACGTCACTTGCCCTTTTTTTCACTGATTTCCTCGCAATGCTTGTGGTAGTGTAAAGCAACCGCAAGCACTGCATTAGCATCCGATGGTGCTTGATGTTCCAATGTTTTAATACACTTCCTGGAGATGACGTGTGTTGGTGGATGGCTCTGCCTGTGCGATTGGGCGTACACTCAAAGTGGCCGCTCGCTAAGACCTTGGCGGTCGTGCTTCTGCCTTGACCAGCGTTCGCTTCCCGTGGCGTCACTTTAACAAATTTGCATAAGCACCCAGTGAGTGTACGCAGATAGCGTCCAGGTCTGAAACAGGCCCAATCTCCTTTTCCCTTATGACAATTCACCTTTGCATTTGTTCCCATAGTTTCCTGCTATTTGTACTTGATTTTCACTCACCATAAGGTTTTTTCAATACCTACAGCTCTGCCACTTCAATGCTGCCCTTCAGGGCTCTAGTTCCTTCGCACAGAGGGCCTGATTCAAAGCCGGATGCTATTTGCGCTCGCTCGTTCAGAAAAAGGGGGCGGCTATTTAAATTGAGCGCTCGCTCTTTGCAGTCCGTTGATGCCTCTATGTCTGAGCGAGCGAATGAAACATGCGCTCGCTATTTTGTAAAGACGCCCTCTGGCCGCTCGCATCCTACGTCATCTCCGCTATTTATTAGATTAATCGAGTACATCGAAAGGCGTCTAAACTGCTCGTAGTGCTTGTGGTTGGATTTTCCTACCGCAATCATGCAAACAGTTCAGGCTAAGAGACAACCAACTGACTTGGCCGATGATGCTGCTTTGTTAATTATGCACACCCTTAAAATGCCCGTTTTGACAGATTGGCACGCCTGCATTCGGATCTCCCCTCCCCGTTTTCAAGCACCTTCCCCTGTTACCACCCACAAAGCCTCATCCTGCCACTCAAATTAGCAGGCACTCGCTATTTTGTGAACACACAATTTCTGACCACACTGACTGGTTGGCGCATGCGCATTACGACCCATATGCATGCACAGATGTGCGAACATCGTTCGGAGCGAAGGAGCGGCCGCTTACAAGCGGCTCTGAATCAGGCCCAGAGCTCCCTGCTGGAATCAATATGCAGACATAACAGCGATTCAAAAGGTCTCATTTCAGCTTTATATAAATTATTGTTATCTTACCATCAACACCTCAAGGAGGTTCAAGAACTGTCATGGGAAAGGGAAATGGGGAAGGGAGAAGTGAATCTAGATGTTGAGTAATTGCTTGGTATTAGCTAAATGTTCAATCTCAGCTCTGTATCAAGGAAAACGTGTTTAAGCATTTTAAATTGCTGGTACATGGCACCGGTATCTATCCAATCTATTTTACATACAGTACTTTCTCAGTATTGTGTTGATGATTTTGCGGACAAGAGGACACCCTGCTGCACATTTTCTGTTGATGCCCCAATATACAAGGCTATTGGCAGCAAATTCATGGTCTAATTTGATCTGTTACTGGGATTTCAATCTATAACATACCTTTTCATTCTCTGCTTACCATACCACATATCCCATATACCATTAAAAAGCTTTATAAGCCCATATTTAGTGTATCCATTTCTGTTAGCTGCCCAGGGCTGCCATCAGAAATTGTAGGGCCCGGGACTGACAAAATGGGCAGGGCCCCCCTCCTCCCCTCTTTCCTTATTGTATTTATGCCCCCCCTACATGCCTTACAATACATATGCATTTTATGAGTTTGTTCCCCAAGACCACCTTTCCATTATACAGTATGTGTTTAGTAATGTTGTGTCCCCTTTTTTTTTTTAAACTTGCATGTTTCTCCATTTCATCCTCACCTGTTGTTTTATGATTGCTGCTGCTGGGGCTTGACTCAGGCTTACCAGGGCGGTGTGAGTTTGCGCCTCTTGCAGGCAGGCAGTTCTTCTTGGATGGTGATTGTGAAGGAGGCATTGTGATGTCACGATGTCCTAACCCCTCGCTCTTCTATCTCAGTACCAGTGCAGTGCAAACCAGCGCTGTTCGCCCCGGCATAATCAGCAGGAGGCGGGGACTAGAGACAGCCAGCCGTTGAGCGCACCGCTCGTGAATTATATATCGCAGCGGGCACTCGCCACTTTAGACTTCTACACCTGGAGCAGCAACTACCGGGGAGCGGAGCTTCTTTGTCAGCCGTCAGGCATGTGCATGCAATGCATGCATGCGGTGGCATGGCTTACTTAGCAACAAAATTGTTCCAGCCTGGGGGGCAGATGTCACCATGCCCCTTGCCCAGCCCTCCCCTGGCATTAGAAATGGGCCCCCCTCTTTCTGCCCAGTGTCCGGGCCCGGGACTGCCGTCCCGGCTGTCCCCCCCTGATGGCGGCCCTGTAGCTGCCTATTGGATATCTATTGATCCCCCTAGTACAGGGCCAGCCAATACATTGATCACGATCTACTGGTAGCATGTGGAGATCTCGTCAGTAGATTGTGACCAACCTACTGCAGCAACTGGGAACATTGGTCTCTGAAGCAATCAGAGACTATCGAAGCCTCTTATCACTTCAGAAGCCAGTGTTCCCTGTGATGCAGTGCACGGGTGACATCATGACTTCACCAGTGTCAGTGGCAAATGCAGGATTTCTAGAGGGGGTTTCCAAATGCCTGATGTTAGAGTGAGTGTGGCCAGTCCATGAAGAGGGCAGAATTAGCACTTATCCAGCTTTAATATGCGTCATACAAAGTGTATTGTGTGTCATAAGTCCAGCATATAGAGGACCAGCAATCACTGTAACCCATTAAATGTGGCAGTAGGCCATCCTGCCTGAGCTGAATGGTTTTATTTTAGATGTGGGCACCATTCCAGAGCATTAAAGCAAGTCCGGGAGTCTGGGGGAGCAGCAGAGGAACCTAGCACTGCCCTGGACATATATGTATTGGGCTCTATAGCAGCACATCCTTAACAGTGAATGTTTTTCAGATCTCCTAGTTGGTGCACAGGTTATTTATTACTGGCTGATACATGTTAAAAGATCCACAGGTGGTTCTAATTATTTAATTTGTGATACTGAGAAGAACATGCAGCACTAGTAAAATTCTATTATATTACTATTTCTATTGTGGTGATGGTGTGGGCTGGGGAGGGGGGTTTCCAGGCAGATGGAAACCCCCCTGCGTTTGCCTATGAGTGTCACCCAAGTTGTGAAGAGCCTGTGCACTTGCTGGATCTAGTTAGATCCAGTCAGTGGCAGGGAGCATTAGTGCAGGAATGCACACCAGTGTGTAGAGGTTAAGTTCAGCACATGGAAGAGGGCACCAGTACTGGAGGCACAGCATAAGGGGCACAGCAACATGGGCAACTGCATAATGGGCACAAAAACTGGGTGCATTGCATAAGGGGAACTACTGCTGGTGGCATTGCATAAGGGATACTACTACAGTGGGCATTGCATAAGGGGTAATACTGCAGTAGTCATTGTAGAATGGACACCACTGTGGGTATTGTGTATACTGTGTGTCGAAACGTGAATAAGGGACACTACTATGTGTTGTAATGTGAAAAAGATTGTGCTGCTGTGTTAAGTAATTTGAATTTGGGATATTATGTGATTTCAATAGGACAGACGCCATGTCCATTGCTGCAAAGTCACG
Source organism: Taudactylus pleione (assembly GCA_031769625.1). Classification (NCBI taxonomy): domain Eukaryota; kingdom Metazoa; phylum Chordata; class Amphibia; order Anura; family Myobatrachidae; genus Taudactylus; species Taudactylus pleione. The sequence goes on from JAUIMM010000295.1 coordinate 19,765,462, forward strand.
TCCCATGTTTTGCATGTCATGACCCCTTTTTCAGGCTTTGTAGATCACATAAGGTTTTTAATTTTAAAAGTAGATCATCAAGTCCAAAAGTCTGGCCACCCCTGCCCTAGTAATTAATTTATAGATCTGAGAATTGTATACATTTAAGCACACAGTGGAACTCACATTTTGGGTCTGAACCATCATTAGACACTCTAAATATTTATTATGCTTTTCCCTTAACCCACATGACAGTCTGCTACTTTTCTCTCTCCTTTTCCTCTTTCATTATTTTCCGTCTGCCTTTTGGCTATCTTCATGTTTATTAATGAGTTGATATTTCTTGGTGTTTCTTTTTAGTTTCAATGACTTTGTGATTTCTATTTTTTGTCAATTGATTCATTATTCTGTTTGTTATTCTACACTGCAAATCAATAAACAGATGTGATTAAAAAAAGAAAAATAAGTAGTTTCATATGAATCCCTGAAGTAAATTAAACATCATAAGAGCATCATTTTAATATACACTTTAATTGGCCAAGAATTTGATAAATAGCCACAATGTCATAATGCTATTAGAATAAGAAAATGTTTGTTATGAAAAGAGGGTATGTTCTAAAAAATAATAATAATAATAATAATAATAATAATAATAATAAACCCCCTCAAGTGTGACTTTGTGGGTACTGACCAGATTGTTGCTTTTATAAGCATGTATTGCAAAATCCAATATGATGGGTTCATGCCATTATAACATTATCTGTGCAAGGTGGTGAGACCACATATCTAGCTGCCAAATCCTTCAGAAACACACAGTTGAGTAGAGTGATCACATCAATGATAAATATTATAGTATGCATTTTCTATTCAATTTACCACCATGTGTGATATGTGGTGACATATCATTCATGATAGCTATAAATGTAGAAAGTGAGGAAGTCCAAAAGAACCTAAAATAAAATAAACATTTTGCTATTTGTTTCATGTTTTTTTCTTATTTGCTTAGTTCATATAGTTTAAGTAATATTACATATATATATATATATATATATATATGTATTCTTATAAATCCATACTGTACAGTATGTTCTATATTAGCATTACATGCAATACAAAATACAAACCACTGTATTTATAGAGAAATATTAAGTATGATACAATTACTTTGTTGCAGAAGCTATTACTCAGTATTTTCAACAGCAAAATCTTTAAGCACTACAGCTATCTGAGAAGAAAGTAATTTTACCCAACCATTTGTAGCCTTAAGTCATGCATGACAGGCAAACTCTTAAATTGTTATGTTTAAAGGTTACGGTTACAATACAGTCCAGTATGCAGAATTTGTAACTACAAAAAGCCTAATGTATTCTTCTGTTAGACATACTGAGATATTTTTCTGTCTGCTGCAGCTATGCAAATATCTTTCTAAAATATTGTATTTCTTTATGACAAATTCAAGAAAATAAATATTTTAAACATCCATCAGAATTCAGAAAAATGTTCTATAACCTAACTTGTACTAAAAAAAGATAAAACTGTTGGTTGTGTGATCATAAATATTTTAAATAGCTAAGGAAAGCTACAAATTATTACTTTAGTGAGTGATCAATGCAAATACATTGTATTTGGTATATGACCACCAATGTGTCATGTCACTTTGTGTGAAACTAAAGCAAGTATGGGAAAGTGTTCAGTACCTTTGGGAATTGTATGCTTACATTACAAATATTGATTGTCACAAATGTCATTGTGTTCCTGGAAGGATAGCTCATGTTTTTAGAGGAGGTATTTCCAGGAATGAGATTAAAATATACCAGAAAAATAGTTATCAGATGATTGATAACTTTGTAAAAATGAAGAAGCTAAGAGACATGAATAAAAATAGCCTAATGGTGAGGATGCAATTGCTCTTAAAATGGTTTAGATATTGCAATGTTCTTTACCACAATGAATATTGAGTGGCATGTTGGCACAGTGGCACAGTTGTTTCCAATGGTATCCATAGGTTAGATTTTGAACATGGCACTGTGAAGTATTTGTGTTTGTTTGGGTTCCTCCAGGTATACAGTACTGAGTATATGCTGCTTGCTATAAAATATATTATAATGCCCCTCAAACAAAAATACCCTTAATATTTAAATATTTGGATTTCAAATCAAGAATTATTTTATGAAGGTTTCTGTTAATTTTTTGGAATTATTGCACAGTAAAGTAGCATCAGTACAATTTACTCATTCATACCACTGTCTACCAGAGATCTATTCAAATTATAATTAAACAGTTGATTTATGAAATACAGAATGTCTTTTTTTTGGCAAGGGGGGTTGATTTGATGCATGCAAGAAAAGAGATACCATCATCAAACTGACATGTTACCCTGAATTTTTAAAATAATTTCCTTACACAGAAGTGGTTATGATACTCACATTGCAAAACCCAACTCTGAACATATATTTAGACATTTGTTGTGGTGGCACTTTAATATGTACAGTCACATGTCCACAGCAGTCTTTTGTTACCAGAGATACTTTATAATACTGTAACCACTTGGATTTTAACAAGAATAGATTGTTTTCAATTAGGTTTTTGTGGCACAGTCACATCCACAGCACCCTATTGTAGCTTGCTATTACACATATGTTAATACTGAAAGCCACACAACTATATTCAACTGTAATCTCTTTTGACAAGAATAAAAGGATTTTAGGATTACAGTTATCTTTTGTGGTGTTAAAATACAAACAGTGCCATCCACAGAAACGTTTTGAATAAATAGACATAAATCTTTTTTCAACTTAATGAATTATTGGACTATTTAAAAATTGAAGAGAATAAACAGTACTATTTATCTATCTGAACATAAGCTTCAAAAAGTTTTTCCTTATATTTCCTAAATTTCTCTAAATAGCGCACCTAAAATATAATTATATGTATTGTAATATATTACTAAAAGAAAGACACATCTATCCATAAAAATATTATCAGACTTGGTTAGGGATGGATACAAATATAAGAAAATATTTGTAACTGATGTTGGACCTTCTCATACTTATAATTTGAGACAAAATGTTTTTTTTCCCTGACTCCTTTCTCTTTTATTGTGGCTTACAATAATTCACCAAAACTTATAAAATGTTATATACATTTTCTGCTATGGAGGGCATGAAATATGTATAATTGTATTTCATGCATTACAAACATTTCTGTACAGCAGTTCAATGTTAGAATTTCTTAAAGTAAATTAAATGTAAAATGTAATTTAGTTGGTCAGTACACTAAACTCAATAAATCTTTAGAAAGTAAATAGTGATGACATTTTCAACATTGAGTGGTCTTTATCACTATCAGTAGTTGAAGCAATATACCATATGCACTAAAAAGGCATTTTATAAATTAATGGTTTCAACATTTCAGAGTCTATAACTTTCAGAAGACATGTAAGAAGACACAAAAAGTTAAAAGGAAAAAAAAGAACTTACAGTTAGATCCATATATATATATATATATATATATATATATTTGGACACCGACACGATTTCATAATTTTGATTCTGTATACCACCACAATGGATTTGAAATTAAACAATACAGATGTAAATGAAATGCATACTAGTAGCTTTCATTTAAGAGGCTGAACAAAAATATTGTATGAAAAGTTAAGGAATTGCAACTTTTTTTATACACAATCATCTATTTTCTAGGCTCGCATATAATTGGAAAATATATCATAATGATAAATAAAATGTACAATTTTATAACTTTGTTGAGAAGTCTGGTGCCCATGGACATTACCGAAAGTTGGGTTTCCTCCTTTGTTGTACTTTGCCAGGTCATTATTACTGCTGCTGTCTTCAGTTGTTGTTTGCTCTTAAATCTTTCTGCCTTTAGTTTTTCTTCAGAAAGTGAAATGAATGCTCAATTGGATTAAGATCAGGTAATTGACTTGTCATTTGCAAAATATTCCACTTTTTGTCTAAAAAACTCCTAGGTTGCTTTTGTAGTACATTTTGGGTTATTGTCCATCTGTACTGTGAAACGCCGTCCAATCAACTTTGCTGAATTTGTCTGAATCTGAGAATACAGTATGCTCCTCTATGCTTCAGAATTCATATGGCTGATTTTGTTTTATGTCACATCATCAATAAACCCTAGTGACCCAGAGCCATTGGAAGCCAAGCATGACCATGCCATCGACTGCCTCCATCATGTTTTATAGATGATGAAGTATGCTTCCAATTATGAGCCATTCCAAACCTTCTCCATACATTTTTCAACCCATAATTCTGATATCGGTTGATCTAAATTTTATCTGTACTAAGAATACTTATCCAAAACTGGGATGGCATTATTTAAGATTGTTTTTGCAAAGTCTAATCTGACATTCATATTCTTGAGGCTCATGAATGGTTTGCACCTTGTGGTGAAGTCTTCTCTTTATGGTAGACATAATTAATGATACTGTTCTCCTCTTAGCTGAATATTGTAAAAGTTTTTTTTCTTGACCATAGAAATGATCCTGTGGTCAACCACCACTGTTGTCTTCCATGGACATCCTGTTTTTTGTATTGCCGTGCTCACCAGTCCATTTTTTTTCTCAGATGTACCAAACTGTTGATTTGGCCAGTATATTCTTTTTTTTTTCAGAATGTACCAAACTGTTGATTTGGCCACTCCTAAGGTTTCTGTTATCTCTCTAATGGATTTTTTTGCAGCCTATGGATGGCCTGTTTCACTTGTTTTGAGAGTTCCTTTGACCACATGTTGTGGGTTCACAGCAATAGCTTTCAAATGCAAATTTCATCTTACAGTAGAGTCAACTCCAGACCTTTTGCCTTCTTAATGATAAATAGATATCAAAGTAATAGCCCACAACTGTCCATGAAATTGCTTTTAAGGAAATCGATTTTTTTATTATTTGAAAAAGAATAAGCAAATTAAAGATGATAGGATAAACTTTAAAGCTATATTCATGGAACTTGATTATGTTTTGGTAAACAGGCAAAGTAAAAAAAAACTCTTGTTAGTGTCCAAATATATATGGACCTAAATATAAATGTACATTTTAAAATACAGTAAGTGAGAAACTAATGAGAAATATGTTTTGGCAAAACACACAGAGAATGGTTTATATTTCATGTATACATTTAGATGAGCAATGCTCTTTTTGCAAATATACAAACTTTATACATTTAAAACTTCTAGGAGTACCAGTTTTCAATGGTTATTCTCTCTATCTCTTATATCTACACAAATATACATATATATATATATATATATATATATATATATATTTATATATCAAAACACAAGTCAGCACACTCTGACATTATTCAATGAATGGATGCATGATCACATATCATTAAACACAGCTGTAGTCCAAAACAGACAATCCGCACACCTTGATAATATGCAAAAAAACTTTTTTTATAAAGTACCAATTAGTGTACTGTATTGCACACCTCTTTAGAACTAGTCAAAACCCCCTTTGTGCCCATGAACCTACCTGGATTCTTCATTACATGGAAACAACAAACTGCTGAATATATTGTGTAGTGTTTATGGTCCATGTTGTGTTGACATGTTGCAGATTTGTCATCAGCTCATTCATGCTGCTACTCTCCCAGTCCACCACATCCTAAAGCTGTACTACTGGATTTATATCAGGTAACTATGGAGGCCGTTGGAGTACACTAAACTCAATGTCCTGTAGGTGGAACTAGCTTGACATTATGTGTGCTCTGTGACATGTTATACTGCTGGAAATACATATTAGAAGATGGGTATACTGTGACCATGAACATGGTGAGGAACAATTATCAGGTAGGTTGGGTATTTAAGTGATGCTCAATTGGTATAAAGGTGTCTAATGTGTGAAAACATTTCATTTCCTTTACATCACAACTACCAGCATGAAACTTTGACACAAAGCAGGTTAAATTAATTGGAATCATGCTGTTTCCACTTATTTCTGACCCGACCATTTGCATGTTGCAGCAGAAATTAAGATACATAACACCAAGTGTCATTTTTCCAGTAGTCAGCTGTCCAGGTTTTGGTGCTCCTGTGCCCACAGTGGCTTCATTTTACTCCTGACAGGAGTGAAATCCGGTGTGGTCTTCTGCTACTATTTCCCATCCACTTCAAGGTTTGTCATACTGTGCATTCCGAAATGCTATTTTGTCTACCATTTTTGTCAGGGTCACACCTTGATTGATTATACTTGTCATAAACCCAAGCACTAACTGATTGCCTCACTATAGATGCTAATATAAGGCTCCCTCAATATTGCAGTGCACAATCTCTCATTCACCTATCACTCAGAAACTTGTAAGCTAACATTTCCCAAAACAGTGGGCCTGATTCAGACCCGGTTGCAAGCGCTGAGCGCTCACAACCGGGTCAATGGTGGCCCACAGCGCATGCGCACGACAAAGCCGGCTCCATCGTGTGCATGCACGGACATGGCTAGCGACGGGCACACCGTTGCTCTGGGTCTCGCACCAAAGGGGGCGGGCTGTCAATGTTGAGTGACAGCTCGCCCCCTTTGGTGGGTGGGCTGGGGGGGTGGCTGCCCAAGCGGAGGCGTTCCCTTGAGAATGCCTGCCATTTGGGGGCGGCCCCACTGACATCACAAGTGATGTAAGTGGAGAACTTCCGGCTCTGTTAGAGCCGCAAACAATCTGGGGCTTGCGATGGGCAAGACCCCACCACAAGGGTATCATCGCAAGCCCGATGGTCGCGATGGTCTTGACCATCGCGACCACCATCCTGGCCGCTCGCAATAGCTGTGGGTGGTCACCCACAGCTATGCGAATGGCCAAGAGGCCACTCAAAAAAAAAAAAGCCTGGCCCTGATTCAGAGTCAGTTCTCTGTCAGGAGCATTAGCGAATGGGGACTCAGACAAATCAGTGGCCAGGCACTTTCTTGAAGCTCACCATCCAGTAGCATCCTTAAAATGCATGATTATTGATTGGGTGCCTCCAACACGAAGAGGAGGTGACCAAGCAAAAATGCTCCTGAAGAGAGAAGCGGTTTGGATTAATAAACTAGATACCATTTGGCCTCGGGGCCTTAATGAAGCAATACATTATGGTATTTTTCTTAACTAATATGTTTTTCTCTTTGGGGTGCACCACTTTGGATTTATGTCAGTGGACTTTCTATTGGATGATTTTTGTATATTTTTTATTTATTATGTTTTTCACATTTTTAAATTTATTTTATTTTATTTACTTTTTCTTAATTTTTTTGCGGTCTTTTTTCTTTCTATATGTCTTATAAATGAATAAGAAACATTTAGAAATATTATTGCTATATGGTCTATTAGATTTGTTTCCATTTTGAATAACCCTATAGTTAGTGATTTCTTGCGGACAGTGGTTACTTTGAGGTACCAGTGATCGCTAATTACACATCAACTTATATTATATCCGGGATTGGTGGTTACAATGGTGACAACTAAGCCAACACTGCGTCTCACCAGCAGGAGGTTAGCCTCTGGTGGAATGCAGATTGTCAGCTTCCCCATGTGTTGGGGGTAGCGCTGCTGTATTAGCTGCGTGTGTCAGGTGACCATGTGAGACGCTGGATCAGCACAGTTACTATGACTACATTGGAGCCGGGCCTGCATTCCAGTGACAGGAAATGATTCCTGGGTGGAGCGCATGCAGCTGATCGATTGACCACGCATCACAGCAGCTACAGGTTTCTTGTTATTTGTTTTTACTAAGTTTATTTATAGACTTAATGTTTATGTTACATAAATGTTACGGTGGATGTGTTGTATATTGTTGTACATTTCTTACATCATATGTTTACTTTTATTAGACTTTTGGGTTAACCTACTTGGCTAGTAAGTTAGGGGTGGGTTTATTAATTAGAGTTGGTGGTGTCTGTAGGTGCTCTCAGGGTATTTATAGAGGCTTGTAGCACTCAGTCATATATCTTGACAAAGGTCCAAACTTGGGACCGAAACATCGATTTAATGTGAAACCTGCTATGTCATAATTTAATAAAGGAGTTTTATTCAGAAGACTGGTGAGTGCACCCCATTTTTTCAAATTTATATATATATACTGTATATATATATATATATATATATATATATATATATTGTGTATACTTGCACTCAGCCTTCTATTATCAACATGTGGGGTGCATCCACAATAATCCACCTTGACAGCTGTCCATGGGGATTAATTTAAAGGCAATTGGGTAGCAGGCACTCTCCAAACAAAACACCAACTTGGCTTTATAATTTGTATTTATTGGTGATATACCACCCAGTAAATCAGTCATATTTCTTCAAAAACTGGCATACATCGATGTCCAACAGATATTATTCAGGCTTAATGGTGTCAATGGCTCTTTCAATATCCATGTTAGAATTTCATATAGCACACAATAAAACAGCTTGTGATGTCTCTAACACCAACATAATGCTCAGTTGTATAAATTAATAAAACATCCTATAATCTCCATCCACATCAAAACTATATTTTTGGTGCAAGCGAAGTTCACATCTGTTCAGTGCAAAAAGAATATTCATAATGTCCTTTGGACAAAAGCCATGATCAAAGTCTGCTGTGGCTAATAAGGCTCAATGCCAAATATGCAATATGGAAAACTTCAGTACTTATACCAATGCTGTCAATGCTGTCAATGCTGTCCGTCGACCTCGGTCCCCTCACAGACCATTCAAGACATGTCAAATAACCTCATCATGCATTGCAAGGTGCCAGCGGGAATTTCCTATGCTATATATATATATATATATATATATATATATATATACAATGTCCAAAGTCCTAGAAAGGAATAGGCGGCACTCCAAATCCAAATGTGAACAAATTGTATTCAAAACATTAAGGTGATAAAAACATCATCAACGTTTCAAAGTCCGCAGACTTTTTCTTCATGATGTATCACTAAGACAATGTCTGTCCTGCTGTAATCAAAGGCAGTGCATCCATGACATGATGTTACCACCGTACACCTAGAAAAAGTTGGCGATGAAATTCAGCTGATGATGTTACCTTTAGATGCAGAAATTGATTACATTACACACCTCAATGTTTGTCCATGTTTCTGCCAGCCCCGCTATCTTACTGATGTTCGGACAGTATGACTGAAATGAGGCACACTCTAATGGCCGTGAGGGAAAGTAGTGGTCTAACTGCTCTGGCCTGGTGGGAAATTAGAATGAAATAGAGAACATTACACATGTGAGAGGTTTGTTACCTTATTTATTGAACCACCCTCATTCTATATATATTTACCACTGTATTTGGAGGATCAGATATCAGATAAGCAGATGTATGTCACATTTTGTAATTTTATTCATCTCATATTTTCCTTGTATTTATTCTTTAATGTTAAGTTCACTTTGGAGTAAGGTATTATTATCCCGAATGACTGTTTTGTTTTAAAATCTGTCATTTATAAAGTACTGTCATATTGCTAAGCACTTTTCCATTGGAATTTACAATTTCTGTACCCTATTACTTGAACTCACACAGTTAGCTTAAATTCATCAGAAGCCAATAAATCTAACAGAGCAGCAATGAAAACCACTGGGAAACCATGCTGCTATTTTAGGGTTATATAAAAAAATAAACTTCAATGCATTACATCTTTCTGAATGTGTTATTCCATGAGACATTCAGGAGTGTTGACCAAATGATGAGCATTACACAGTGTTTAGGTGTATGCCATGTAATGTCTAAATATACATTATAAACACTTTATTCATTAACCTGATGCAATGTGCACAAATGTACTGTACTGTAACTCATAACACCCAATACAATGTTTGTTTTGTTTTCTCTGTGCATGAAGATTAATAGACATACGATTGCTTTTTATTTGTTATATTTTTTAAATAAGTCCCAAATCAATTATGTTATTTACTGCAATATTGCCCTTAACAAGTACTGTATATGATCTTTTTTACTTGTACTTTACTGTATTTGAGGAAAATCATAGGTTTTCAAAAGCTTTGAATGAGAAAACAATTTTAGGAAACATAATCCTGGTGGCTGTGGAACTGCATCAAAAATGGAATGTATAAACAACTTGTTAGAATTGGTATATTTGCAGTAATAGCTTTGAAGACAAAACAAAATGTAAGTGATAGTTATCAAGTTTAAAAGTAAAACAGAAAATTGAAAGTCGTTTTTTGGAATGATCTTCGCTCCTATTTTTTATTTATTCTATTGTGACTAGATTGCCCAGGCAGCAAATATATCTGTAAATGTAACCTTAGCAGTTAATCATGCACACCAGGAAAACCTAAAGTACAGTTATAAAACAGAAACATAGGAAGCAGAGTGAGAATAGAAGCTATAAAGCTGAATCCCTATAAAACTAGTCTTTAATCCTGATTACTTAAATAAATGTCATAACAATCAATGACCTTCATAGTATTTTAATTGTTTATGAGAATAATGTCTTACTATATATTGGTTAAGTATATTAGTAACACAATTTGTAACACTGCCTTAAGGAATAATTAAACTTTTCCCTTTCTGTCTCAACAGTCCCATGTTAAAAGGAGCTGAAGCTATCTAAATTAGGCTTATTACATTGTTACTTGTACACTCATTTTACTTTTATAGCCTCTATAATATGTTTGATGTCTCAACATACTATATAATTGGCCAATCACATTCCTCTTTTTAAAATATACAAATAAAAGTGATTGGTTGGGCTTTTATTTCTAAATACTATATAATGGTATTGGTAAAGTTCAGCGAAGCTAACATGTATTTCTCTGAAAAGTTTTAGTTAAATAGGATAGGTTTGTCAGGTAACAAATGAACCAGTCAGTTTTATGAGGATTACACTGTAACAGATCACAGAACATACAGTGCAAGTTTTTCCCCTCTCATAAATCACTGCTTTTAAGAGTTATTTTATTGGGCAATATTATTCAGTCAGTGAGAACTGGTGTTGTAAGACAAGGCCTGAGGCCATAATAAAAATGATTCATTCGTTAGATTTATGGAATTACAGATGGTTCAAACCACATAGAGGTGGAAATAGATACTGTGAGGCCAGACAGTTTATGAAAGTGGATGCATTAGGTTTCTTGGACTAAGTCAGTAAATTAACAGGAATTTTAAAATTTTTTGGTTTTTATTAGATTCAAAAATACATATTTATGTGGGTTAGTGTAGCCACATTTAGCTTGGTAAGTGCTATTCATATTTCCATCATCATCTTTAACTTTGTATATTATACTGTAATTATGTTTTTTTAGCTTGTATGTAAATGAGGGTGTTTTTAGGTGATCTAACCATATGCATTTGTGGATAGACAATTGTGAGTGTTATCCAAAAAAATATGATAAAGGTCTAAAATATTATAGTTACCAGACTTCAGAGTAACCTTTAAGGCTAAGAAAATGACAGTTGATGTGAAACAGCTGTTGTTGGCCTCAGCTAGTCTGTCTGATCAGCAGGGTCCATTTTAGTGTATCTATGAATTTAATGCTTAATGAATAAAATGTTCCAAGGAATAAATTATTTTCTACTTTGGAATGCAATAATCCATCTATTTCTATCTTTAGTCCTGCATGATATTTGATATAAGAAGAAACCTGCAGTCATGTGCATTTAATTCATTAAAGTGTATGCATAATGCACCTCTCTTTTAAATGAGCAATACTCTCATAGGTCATTGAGTGACGGTATATGTTTAAATGACCTTCATATTATGGATGACCCAAAATAAAATTTGCCTGATAAAGTGTTGTTCCTGCACAGTGTGGGCATTGTGGACCTTATTTATGACCCATGCTGGATGCATAGTTCAAACCACATACAGATGTGTCCTCATAAACCAATATGATACAATGAACTGCGCAATGAAAACAGCTGATAAATTGTCACAGTATAAAACACATGTTTATTATGCTTATAAAAATGTATCATCATCCAGACAATACAATACAATGTATCAATATGTAACAAACATCACACAAAAATTTAAATGAAGAGAAAGATAATAAAAATTGAAAAGTAAAGACAAAATTAAATGTCTTAAAAACCACACACAAGGTCTCAGTATATGTGTCCCTTAATGCATCCCTGTTGAAATAAAAAATTGACACACCTCACAGTCTGAATCAGCGGTGCCAGTGACCCAATACACAGGTGATCAATAAAGCAGCCCTCTGTTATATTTGGGCTTGTGTGCCTGGGGATCTAAGGAAAATGAGGAGTCACAAATTGATTTAGCCAGGGAGCTTTATACTACCTTGTGCAAGGTGTTAATACTAGGCTAGCCTTGGAATGTTCCATCTCTAACAATGTTAATAGATTTCCTGTGTTGGAATATAGTGGTAGCAGGAACAGCATATGATAAGAAATTAATGTTCACTCACTGTCTCTCTGTATCAATGAACACTGCAGCTGAGTATCAAGGTGCTATTCTTTTGAGAATCTTTGGAAATTGTGGTCTATGCAAACCATCGGGTGCAGGCACAGAAGGTAGTGCTCAGTTTTCACAATAGCCAGGTGCCAGTATCGCGTGGTAGCGCTTAGCATCCAAGTTGACTGGACACGATTCCCTGGTGTGTGTGTTTTCAGAAGGTGGAGTACTTCAGAAGGTAGTACTCAGTCTCCACAGCAGCCAGGTGCTGGTATCGTGAGAAGCAATGCTTTCCCACCTGAGCCAGCTTCAATCAAAATCCACCCCACCAACCAGTGATCTTAAAGAGCACAGATAGCAAATATACCAAGAAGAGAGACATCCCAACATCATTAAGATGAATTCTGTCCAGGCGGAAAAGGTTTGGGTCATCATAATGGATCAACAGGTGCCTGAAAACTAAATCACTGAGAGCAATCACAAATTTTCTTACCATAGCATAAACCTTCCTTCTAATCTGATCAACTTTGACATCAGACTCTAGAATGCCAATATTTATGCAGTTGAGCTGTTCTCAATAAAGTGCACATGCGCCTAAGTCACACAGAGCATGCATCAAGATTGATTACCATAGTTGTTTGCAGCGACTTTTTACCCTCAGCGTGATTGACAGTCAGGGAGCATTTATGGGAGGTAACAGGAAGTGGCAGACAGGCATGTCACAACTGTTTTTCAGGGTGTCTGTGATCCCATATGCAAAAAAATTTCTCCAGGTGTATTAGTTCCTGCAGCCAAAAATGGAAAAGGGAGAAATACCAGCACTAATCTATGTATCTAATTATAGAGAGGACACTTGATTAAAAATAAAAAGATATAATTTAATGGTCAACAATCAATAAAACATCACAGATGCATATATGAGAAATAAAGAAAATACATAATAATGAATAATAAATAAATAAAGAAAAATAATAAAAATAATAAAATCAATTTGCCACAAATGTTGGTGTAATACACCTGGGGTGAATTCCTTAATGAGTACTCCCTCCAAAAACATAAGCTGGATTGAGATAAATGTCTAATGATTGTCCCTTAGGTGATAAGATTACCGGTATACATCAGGGAATAGTCACAGTCCTGGGCAGCATGCAGCAGCCATAATGGTTGTTTAAAGGGCTGAATGTTTCCACCTGGAGATCATGAAACCGCCAAAATCAACAGGGATTAATGGATCCAATAGGTAAGTAATACCAGCAAAATGGAAGGAGTGCAGGTAAATTCTGAAAGCTCAATGCGTTTTGCTGGCTATGGGTACATCCAGCTTCCTCTTAGTTCCTGCAGCCAATCTGAGTAGCCATAGGGTTACTCTGAACTGCAATAATCAAATGATATGTGACTGATGCTGCATTTTTGTATGCAGATGTTTGGATTTACTCAAGTGGGTGACTCAAAACAATCAAAACAATTGGAGCCTGTGACATTTGTTTATTTTTGCATAGCAGCTGTGATAGCTTTAGCGTACATCTCTGAATTAGGGCCAATAGCAGACCGAGCAATCCAAATGAGAAAACACTGGGCCTTAGATGTTGCCAAATCAGTATGTAATGTGAAGAAAAAAGCAATTTTTATTGGCCTTCCAAAGGCCACATCTTCCCATGTGAAATACAATTCAACCTGAGACTTCCCAAGTTTCAATAGTTTTCATAAGGAAGGGAAAGGTGTCATCCTACCGCAGGCCCCTCACACCGATCCACCTCACCTGGCAACAATGATATATATATATATATATATATATATATAAAACACAGGACTTCTCCTATGGTGGTGCTTGATAGCATCACACCAATAAAGAAAAGAAGGAGGCAGCACTCGCAACAATAAAGATAAAAAGGTGTTTAAATAAGCAAAAACATGGGTACAGATAGAGGCCAGAGTGTAAGGAAGGTGCTTACCTTTAAAGAGAGGGTGCTGACATCAGATTATCTCAGCACAGTGTGTTCCAGCAGCATGAGAGCACACTAAATAGAGTATATAGAAAAGGGGGCCCTAGACTGCACACCCTGAAAATATATATAATTGGAGGTGCTACCTGTGTTGCAAACACAAGAAGAAAAAGTACAAGTGCAGTCTAGGGCCCCCTTTTCAAAATGAATTAAGGCAGGTCTAATTATCAGTAAAAAGGAACATGTAATGAACCAAATTCAGAGGTGTATGCGATGTTGATGTTGGACATACTGTAGTTGAGAAATTATTGACTACTGCACATGCATCAATGTTGAATGGTGCATGTGTTCCAATTGTCTTTGTACAGAGTTGCTGTTGTAATTTCAGGTGCACTGAGAGAGAAATGCATTGAAAATGAAGTGAGCATTCCTGGACAGTGAAAATGAGGTGTCTTAGTGGATACTTGGAGATGGTCTGTGCTATGGGCCAGTTATAGGAGTGTTGCAGGTGTGTCAGTGAAAGTACTTGCATAAACAGATGTTTAACCACTGACATAGGAGGTCATAAATGGATGGAGAAACTGCACCTGATGTAGGGCTGGTGGGGGTACCAATGGTGTATCTAAGGATGCACCAAACAGTAATTCAGTGATTGGATGCTGAAAGTGGGCATCACAGTCCTTGCACATTTGAACACATAGATGTACACAAGGGAAGGACTTTGCAGCTGCATTTGAATAATGTCACAGATGGGCGACCACCATTAGACACCGCTACATGCGATTCTGCACCTACCTCTGAATCAGGCCCAACCTTCACCAGCCAACCCGATACCTGAAGTCTCCCACTAATGTCAGTGTACAGTATATCAGCAAATGGATGATAAATCACTCTGCATAGTACAGAATTTATGGCATCATTAACCGATGTCCCTGTCAAGTAAGACAAGTGCTGCATGAGCCTAAACTTATCTAGCACATTCTTTGGCACTACTCTCAAAGGGGAAATGCTTCAATCACAGATGGGTGGAGGCAGTAAAAGTACCAATAATCTTACCCTCTTAAAGATTGACATCTGTGTTACCCTGAAGAGCTCCTAGGTAATGTCTTATAAGCATAAGGTTCTATTACCATTAAACAACGGTCAATTAAAATTCATAACCTCTTTAATTGTACATTCAACAAGAAAGCAACATACACATGGTTTGGATACTATTCCAGTCATTTAGTTGAAACACAAATAGGGACAGGAGTCTCACTGTGCATTCTCCCTAACCTCTCCTCTTGTAGAGGTGGAAAAATGTACACATTATGGGCAATCCTTAGTAGAGTACTCACCCCACACATGGCACATAAATGTCATCAATGACAACTCAATTCCCTGTTATAATGACTAATATTGAAGGCAAACATTTGACATTTTGTAATGGCAGGTTTTGTGCTTTAGCTTAAATATTAGTCTTTTGAAATGAAAAGCACACCACATGTTATTGGGCAACTCTGACGCAGATTACCACATCTTTATAAGGACATAACAATCTGACTACCTCCTTCCTACAAATAAACACTTCATAATCATGCCAAGATAAGCCCAGAGTTCTCAATACATTCATGTGCACTGATGGCACTGATGGGGAGGCAGTTCCCAAATAGCAACAGCAAAAATCAGCATGCTACTAAGCAAATTTTTGTAGACATTGAAGTCTTCCCAGTTACTTCCAATGCCACTACCACTGTCAAGCTTTTCCTACCCTCAAGCATAAATGAATATATCAAGAAAAATGCCTTTAGCAATTTCATGTGCAGAACCCTGGTAATAGCTGTATTACCACAAGTGTATGATGACTGTCCCAATTGTACCATAGCTGGCATAACAGCTGAGTTGGTACTTTTATCTTTAAGAGGCCATTTAATCATGCACTTAAGTTTGTATGGTCTCCCTGGTGGCACAGAGAATGCTGTCATTGGGTATAGAGGCAGCTCACCAAAACTTGAAGGGCCCACAACTTTTTGTTCCCATCTTGGATAAGTGACTATAGCATACCACATACTGACAGCTCCCAATTCACCAATTCAGCTTCCTTTGAGTCAACAAAACTTCATTTGAGTCAATGAGAGAGATAAATGAGGTGCTGTATCATTTCAAACCACAGCTTGACGGGATGTAATTAAATTGTGATCAACTGAAACCAAAGTTGAGTTAGTACCCTCCCATTTGACATGTCAAGGTGTGGTGAGTTGCACATAGGCAACTGAAGGCCACACAGCAGAAAATTGACCCAAGCTGGTGGCACTCAATAAGTAAGAAAACCCATATTAGCTAGCACCACACCACACAATGTTTACTGTGAAACATGAACTACTGAAGGCCAGTAAGGAAAATTAAATTGTGTTCTAATAGAACAATGAAATGGCAAGGGAATCATGTGAAAAGTTTACACCAAGGTATAGTTGACACTGAGGTATTTGTGGCATCTGGCCCCATACTACCAGGGGTTCTACCAGTTTCCATAACAGTGGAAGTTGCTGAAGGTCTCAAAAAGCAAAGATAATGTATGTGAATGAATGGCATGCTTGCCAAATTAGCCAGCCTTACAGTGTTTATAACTGAACTGTGAGCACCCATTTACTCCATGAAGCAGCTGCCTCTGGAAGAGACTGCTGCAAATGTATGGTGGTCAGCAATTGAGGTGCTAGAGACATTCAGGCAAATAAGGGATGGAAACTAGATACAGGGGTAGAGAAAAGAGAGCCATGTAAGTGACACACTGGAGCCAAGATACATGCAGGTTTTGGGGGTTGGGAATAAAAGCCATCCAAAGATGACTGATGCTATGGCCTATTAATTGCCTTGCTGGCAAGGATGTGAGCTGCCTAGGGACAGGATACGCTGCCTGATACAGTGTACGCTTAAGTGGGTTAAGATCAGGGTACCAGGCAAACACTGGACACAAATAAACCATAGTGGATGATGACAGGTGGTGGCCTAACTAGTTTAGTCGATGGACAAAAACAAATACCTAAAGATAGGGAAAAATTTATAAAACCTTCTAAAGAGGATAAGTGTAAAAATTCCCCATAACAACCAGTCAGCTTCTAGCGATCAATTATTAAGTACATTCTAAAATAAGCAGAGATAAAGGAAATTAAAAGCAGAGGAATAAAAAAAGGAATATGAGGAAAGAAAGAACAATGTAGAAGAAGCAATATGAAAAATGCAAATAAGTAGAACATCAGGAAGACAACAAAATGGAATGCAAAAAAAGGTAGCACTTACTATTGACAGCCTCTTAAGTATTCTAACAGACCTATCCCCCAAAGCTAAGCCCCATATGCTAATCACAAAATGCCCTAACCTACAGTAATAAACATTGTAAACTATTAACTTTATATTTGCCTACCAACTCTCACACCAAACTGGTAGCTGATATAACTTGAAACTTATAGCAGACTTCAGTTTCCTTTTTTGTTTTTGCATGCAAGCTTCTTTTACATGTAGTGAACAAAAATGTAAGGGTATATTTACTAAGGAGAGCTTTTGGGTTATTTGTTGGATTCCCAGCGTTATTATAATTCTCTGTTGTGTAAAGTGAATACTGTCTTTTGTTTAGTATTTTTTACAGGTGCCCATGTGCCCTTGATGCCCTGGCATGCTGGCACTTGTAGTTCAACAAGTGTCATCAGTCCATGGCTGGCTTTCTAGGACCTGTAGTCTATATGTGAAGAACAATATTATTTTAACTTTATTACCTCCACATCTAAATTCCAGTGGGTGGACAGAAGAGCCCTGAAGTTTCCGGCCAGGGCTGGTTGTGCTTGGGAAGTAGTGACCCAATTTTTGGGCTATCCCCACTTACCAAAGGATTCCATTCCTAGGCTTACCCATCAAGGGCTAGTTGCCATTATGGCAGGGGAACCCCACACTGTGTGTCCCCCTGCTATAGCATCAGATGCCATGCCTAGTTCAGCCTAGTGATGGTTATTAAAAATAAGTGGGGATCCCATGCCATGTATTCCTCCTTATTGTCAATATGAGACTAAACTCAGAGGCCCAAGGCTGGTTATCTTTTTGGTGGATGACTCCATGCTTTTTTTTATTTATTTTACAGTTTTAAATAAAAAAAGCCTGCACATATCATGATGATCTTTGTAGTGCTTCACATCAGATTTCATGGTGGGTTCTATCAGAAATGCCTAATCCGATTGGGTTTAGATAGTAAAATATGATGGACACTTTTATCAGATTTCAATTGACTCAAAGAACTGATGTCTAGTCAATACTGGTTTATTTTTAACTAAAATTCACCTGCTATGTCCAATGGGTTGCAATAAATGGCAAACCTACTACTTAGTAAGTGTACCAGTTAGAATTAAGCTAGAACACATTCCTTTCTAACTATAAATCTCTCTGCACATTTTAAATGTTCCCAGTACAGGCAGGGCCACCATCTGGGGGGGACTGCCAGGACTGGAGTCCCGGGCCCGGATACTCATGGGGGCCCACCCGTTACTACTCCCTGCTGCCACACAAGAGATGTGACTGCCTGCCTGCCCACCCGCCCACTCCTATTACGGCCTGCTACTATTACCTCCACAATGAGTGACAGGCCCAGCCGGAGGGCTGCTCCTAACAGCGAGCTGTCCACTACAACACCTTGCAACCACAGAATAGCTCACTACTCACCCTCCCATCCTGTTCTGCCTCCTATCTAATCCGCAATAAAGTTTTGCCTGTTGTGAGCTGGCGAAGCGCGATGTCATGACGTCGCATCGCACCGCACCGCTGAATGAGAAAAGGAGCTGCGAGTGGCATGTAGTGTGAGGAGTGGACTGAATAGCTGGAGGAAACAGAAGAGAAGCAAGAGCGAGGTTACAAAGGTAAGTGTCTGATTCTTCTTTATTATATCTTCATTATTGCAGCATTTCAGAAGTGGGGAGTGGGACTGACTAGGTGGCTGCTTTGTTACTTTCTCCCAGCCAGTGGGAGGAAGGGGGAGCAGGGGAAGAGGGGCTTGAGTGGGGGCTGGGGGGGGGCCTTGGCTATTTTTGTTAGTCATGGGCCCCACACATCCTGATGGCAGCCCTGAGTGCAGTGCTACATTGCTCCTTTTTGTATTTTAATTTTTTTTTATTTGTTTCTGAAAAAGGCTCCTGTGGGTATATTTAATAAAGGTTGATTTTGGTCGATTTTTAGTCGATTTTGTATTTCACAGTCTAAATCATACATTTACTAACAGATGACTTTTTTATAAAAATCTTAATGTAAAAAATCATCTGTTAGTAAATGTGTGATTTTGATTTTGTGTTTCAGGGTCTAAGTCACACATTCACTTAGAGATGATTTTTTGACATAATTAAAAAGAAATGTAAAAAATCATGTTAGTAAATGTGTGACAAAAAATGTACCAAAAATCGACTTTTAGAAAATATACCCCCTGACACTCTCAGAACTATGACAACTCTTTTACTGAGCAGAAATGGCTGTGGTTCCTTCACACAAAGTAAGGGACATCTCTTAGATGAGCTTTCTACATCGCTTTATCTCACTTCAATAATCTTGCATTGAGAATAAAATCTTGGGTTTTCACTGTTCATGGATTAGAGAGTTAACTTGGTGTTCAGTAACTAAATACATCAATACGTATTTATTTAATTAGCACCTGAATTGAAATTTATTGATTGAATCAGTATAACACTTTTTGCAGTTAGAATTCCGTGGTCTCAGTAATTGAGTGTTCAAAGAAAATTGTGGTCCACCAGCATCATTTAAAAATATATTTTGAAACCAGAGCTACTCCTACATATTGACCAGGAAAATAATGCTGATGATTAACATGTATTACAATCGCAGTGTTTCTGTTACTAAGAATCAGTACCCAGCTAATGAATCCGTTCAGTGACTTTGTTTTATCAAGTTAGATTTAGAAACAGCAGACATAAAGACATTGTTTTATGTCCTGCTATTCTTATAAATCATAGCTTGCAACACAACATTGTTGAAACTAAATGTACTCTGTGGTGAGGTGGGGCTATTACAATTTATTATTATTTGTTTATACTATGGAGGGTTTGCCTATTGATTCTTTGTCAGCATGCCATTTGATTGATAGTTTAATAATGGGTTTTAGTGCTTTTCCAAATTAGTTCTGTGGCTTGACCTTGAAAGAATATTAATAGGTTGTCCGCTGGTTTATTCTAATTACTGTTGTTCCTCATGGACTGCACCACACTGACCTGCCACTCATCAAGTCTATTTGTCTATGAACTGGCTTAGTTAACATATCATATTCAATTTACCTGATAATTTAACAATTCACAAATCATGGCCATTACATATTTATGATTATACACATACTTTCTCCCCCCAAACAGGCTTTGCATTGTGGCATTCCAAAAGCTCACTCAGTGTAGCAAGAAAGCAGAACAAGCCCCTTAAAAATACATATGGATATATATATATATATATATATATATATATATACATATATATATTTATTTCCAGACCATCTTATTTTGACTTTGTTGTTTTTGATCTACTATTAATATATATATATATATATATATATATATATATATATATATATATATATACATACATATACACATACATACATATATATATATATATATATATATATGTATATATGTTAATTCCATTGACTATTTCATGTATTGCTCACATATGGTTGATCCTGTATTTATTTGCTTATCTGCACATGATTCATAACACTGTACCTGGCTTTTCTATTGAAGTTGTTTAGTTTACATTAATTCATTGACAGTTATGGTGGCTGATAATCCTTTTTATTATCACACTTAAATGATCTGTATGTTTGATTTTGAGTATATCAATTTGAAACCTTTCTAGCAACTTCATGTCCTTTTATTTTTATAGACTTAATTACTATCTAGTAAGTTTTATTTATACAAATGTACCGAAGGAGGTGTCTGACATCTAGAAATGAGGCATCCACATGGGAGGAGTTCAAGTGAAATTAAGTTGCACTAGAAGCTGTTTGTCTGCACATTTACTTCATAGTCCTGAGTGCTGCAGTGGAGTTCTGCAAGATATATATGAGAAATAGATATGCTTGTTTAAAAATGCAAGTTTAATTTGTATATTACAGACAATATCAACATATTGTTGATATTACTGATACCATTAGAGACAACATGGTACATTTGAGAATGAAGCTACATAGAACAGAGCTTATTTGAATTGACTGGCTTGTATGAGTGAAGCTGTGCTTAGCAGAAAGTCAAAGAGTGCAAGTCATTTACAACTGGAGTAGTCATTAGTGGAAAAGCCATTCTTCACCTAGTGATATGTAACACACAACTGCTTTTTCACCTGTTGCACAAACAATTTTGCTCTGCAAGATACTGTAGTTTTCTTGTACAGGGGTTCTGGATGAACTGTGGATCAAGATTTTGCATTTGTATAGTGAGTCAACACAAGTAGCTAAACTATTAAAAAAAGAATATGGTACTGTATGAGTGAGATGTAATTTTTTAAGGATTGCAAATATAGAAAACTTGAAGGTATCCTCTAATTTGTAGGCTATTTTGAAGCTATTCCTTCACACAAACAAATACGCTTTATCCACTACTGTCAATAGGATGCTATTTGCCCACTCTGTAAATGACGAGTGTGTATAAGTTAATGGTTATTTTAAGTCAGGACTAGAATGTCACATGCCAGAAAGGCACTTAGCTTTGTGCTGTCTCTCCTGGTCTGTCCTATAGGCCTATGACCTCTGCTGGTCTATGCTGCCTCCTACAGTGTGCAGTTCCAACTGTTCCCATTCCTGAACTGCTGCTGACTCTGGTGCAGTGGCACCACCATGTTGAAATTGGACTCCTAACATCACAGTGCATCTTTGCTTCACCTGATTCTGGCAGCCAATCAGTAACTATTTAAACACTTCCTGGAGAGCTGACCAGTTGCCAGTATAATGTCATTGTTCCAGACACCATTCCTGGTCCAGCAGTGTTTGCAGTCTCTTCAATGTTCTTGCTTGTGTCGAACCAGTCACAGTCTTGCTAGCAAGCACCATACGTGGGTCCCAACACCGTTACCTAGAGTAATACTGGTCCCATGTCAGTTACCTAGTGCCATAATGGTCCCATCATAATTACCTAGTGCCATACCAGTCCCAGTCTGCTTTCTAGTACCTGTTGCTATATCAGTCCCAGCTAAGTTACCAGTTCCTGTTGCTGTACTGGTTCCAATACAGTTACCAATTCTTGCTGCTACACTGGTCCAAGTCCAGTTACAAGTTGCCATATCTATTGCTGGCAGGTTAATCAATTCTAGTGGCATTTAATGTATCTTCTGGTATAGACGCTCCTCATCTTAGTCTTTTCTCCATGTAAAGGAACTTAATCAAACCACCTAGTTTTCTATATGTAGCATTTAGGCAAGCTCCTACTATAATCTCCAGTTAAGGTACAGAAGAATCCTCAGCAGAAAAAACCCTAGTTCTGACACAGATTTTCAGACAGTAAATTTAATCTGTAGGCACAGAACATTTGTCCTAAGTCTAGCCCACTCCACTTGTGTAAATGTTTTACTTTATTGTCCATTCTGTATTGTGTGCTCTTTACCAATCTTGCCACAGATTAGTTAATAATGACACTGCTCTTTGAAATTTATCTCTGCCTCAGACAAACATACAGGACATTTTCTGTATCATCTAATTGAGAGACACATTACATTAATATAATGAGAGTAATATAATACACTCAGCTCTCACATGAATGCTTAAAGTGTATAGATGTTTTTGTGTTGGATCCAGTTTTATGTACCTAAATATGAAAAATAAAGGGGAAAAATATACTGTACAGTATTCTGGATGGATATTACTTGTACACTAAAAGAGTAGGATTCAGCTTCTAGGGTTGAATTATAGGTTTTTAATATGTAAAATGTGCTTGGCTTGTGGATCACATATGGGCTTTTTCCTCAGAGTTATCAAAGTAGTATTGCCCTATTTTACCTAATATAAAGACAAAACTATGGGCAAATATGCTCTGGTCCCACATTTTCTTGAAACGTACATACTGTACAGTATGTGCAAAACAAAAAAGCAACGTAACTGGATGTACAGTATAAAGAAAATATTAAAGAAAATATTAAGAGACATACTGACTAATAGTTTTCACCCTCAGTGATAAGCTCAAGACCTCAGCTCCCTAAAATATAAACATTGTATTTGAACTTTTAAAAGAAGATGAAAGGAAATAAAGGCATATTACATCATAAGAATGAGAGATGTGCGGAGACCCCCATGTTTTGGTTTTGGTTTAAAATCATCATCGTATTTTGGTTATGGCAAAATTGGCTTCAAATGTTTTCATTTTGTATCTGAATTTTTTTAAAGTTGGTAAAAACAGTTAACATCAATAACATTAATTTTTAGTAAATTTTGACCACCTCACAGCTCCCGATACTGTTTTCACCAGTATCGGTCAAAAGCTGCAGCAAGCTGGCTGAACAAACTAAGAGACAAAGCACCAGTACAAACACATAGCAGTTTAAAAAATATAGCACATCTTTGAAACACTGGGTCAAATTCAGACCCGCTCGCTATGTACTCGCAAGCGGATCAATGTTGAGGCCCTGCGCACGCACAGTGGCTGCACTGCGTGTGCGCAAGCCCAGGAGCAAGAGAGCAATTCTCTCGCTCCGGGATTCACTTCAAAAGGGGCGGCTGTCAATTGTAATTGACAGCTCACCCTGTATTGTAGACGGGACAGGGGGGTGGCTACACAAACAGAGGCATTCCCGATGGAACGCCTGCCATTTGGGGGCGGCCCCACTGACATCACTCATGATGTCAGTGGTGAGCTTCTGGCTCTAATAGAGGTGAAAGCTCACTGGGGCTTGTGGTAGATGAGACCCTACCACAAGGGTCTCATCGCAAGCCCCGATGGTCGTGATGGTCTTGACCATCGCAACCATCAACCTGGCAGCTTGCTAAAGCTGTGGGTGGTCAGCCACAGCCTAGCGAGCGGTCAGGAGGCCAGCTCTGAACAGCCCTCATTCAGAGCGAGTGCTCGCATTTTGCGAGCGGCTCTGAATGAGGTCCATAGTGTCAAAGCAGTGGCACACAGGATGACAGTTTAATAAACAATATGACTCTATAGAATGTTTTCATTAATGAAGAATTAATAGTCTAAAAGTATAACATGTTACCAACACACTTCTCAAAACAACAAATCACAGTCCTCAGTCCAATACAAAAAGTTTGGAGGTGCAGTAAACAATTAAAAAACAAGCATTCACATACTGAATCCAACCAGCTAATCAAGAGGCCCAATCAAATAAAATCAAAACCAATCATACAGATAAATATACAAACTACAAGATATAAAATACTAGATATGGAACATCAACATCTGTGAAAAGATGCTGTCTAGAATGAGATGTATGCTGCTGCCATGCCCTCTGGAATAGCATTAAGAAGCTGGAGCTGATACTTCAACATCTATTGGAGGAAAAGCTGAAATGAGCAACTTGGATGATCTGTACTTTCTTAGTAAATTAAATGCTGTTTGTCAAATACACACAATAAAGGATGATAAGGAGGATGATACTTCTCTGTATCTGTGGAGAAGCTGCAGGAAACAGGGCCTATATACCTGGATGATTGGTGGTATTGCAACATACAGAACATATATGCCCCACTAAAGTATAGTAATATACACTAAAATGTCAAAAATCATGGGATAGCAGTATGTAAACTTAAAAGTAGGTAGCATCACCATATTTTGATGTTTAGGAAATGCCCAGACCTGCATCATTTGAAACTTGACATGTTGTAAGTCAGTTTGAACACTAGCTCAGCTGCTCATGGCAAGGTGACATGAATTATCAGATTACGTATTGATATGATAGTGAGTGACATTCAGCAGTTCTCAATCTAAGGTGTCACGTGTGTACCAGGAATACATCATGGAAAACATTACCACCCACTGTGGACAGCGCAGTGGCTAACCACGGTTGCTTAATGATCATGACCAGCAACATCTAGCTAGAATTGTCAGTGGTAACAGACAAGCGACAATGACTCAAACCACATCCACATTCAATGCAGGAGGTGCTAGACATATATCTAGAAAGTCAGTGGAGCATTATTTAGCATCCACAGGATTTGGGTGCAGAAGACCAACCAGGGTGCCTCTGTTGACACTACAACACTGAACATAGCTCCTCACCTGGGCTTTTGACCTACCTAATTGAACCCTGGAGGACTGGAAACATGTGGCAGAGTCCAATCAGTGACAATTCAAGTTCTTTCGACTGGTAACCACTACATTGAATTTCTAGATGACCATTTGCTGCCCTTCATGGACTTCATGTACCCCCACAATGATGATAAAACCACTTTATTGGTCCCTAGTTGTCCAAAATTGGTTTAAGGTAAATTATGGAGAGTCCCAATGAATGGTGTGGCCACTATGTTCACCCAACATGAACCCAATCAAGCATTTATGGGATGTGGTGGAGAGGTCATTTGCACCCAAGTTCCTGCACCTACAAATACCAGGGAGCTGTGGGAAGCTATCTAGATGGCATGGGTCAACATCTCTCCAGAGGTCTTCTGTCCACTTGTGGAATCAATGTTTACATCAAGTTATTATATATCCCTTAACTTTTGGCACTTCAGTATACTGTATGCCTCCTGTCAAACACACATAAAATGTTGGCAAAGTATATAATGAAAAGTTGTGCATGCTGGTATTGTCCTCTTGCCTTCCAACCCACACCTATGTTAAATATTAAAAAGGAATGCACAGTTTAACAAACCAAGAACTTCAGCAAAAGGGACTGCCACAGTTTTGGCTGAAGTGTTTGGTTTGTTTGGGCCCTCACAAAAGAAAACAAATTGGTGGTTTGGTTAAACCAAGCTATCAATGGACTTAAGACTAACAATGTTAATCATCCTCCCAGTTGGCAGATGTCATCATCATTATTATCACCCTCATCACTCTTATTTATGTCATCATCACACAATTGTTAGCTCATCTTCAATGAAATTATTTTTTGTAGTCTCTGTTATAATTGGCAGAAAAGATCTTCATCATACAATTTTTAGTTCATTTTGATGAATACCAGTTTTTCCAAATTTTTTGGAAGTAGAATCCTATGGCATTTGCTCGTAAGGTTCTTAACTGTGCTAAAAATCTTTATGAGAGCACATTCAAGGGTGAGCAGCTTAAGTACACCATAGCTAGTTTGAGCAAGGGGCTCCAATTTACCATTTTTCCTCCCTGTATTGAACTGACTGTGTGAGATGCTAATGTGTACATTATCATAAAAGTAATCCTCTACCATTCTATTTACACTTATTGTATCAAAAAGATTTATGGTAGAGGTGTAAATATATGTAGGCAGTTTTTTTTACAACTGACCAGATGTCATTAAGGTTTATTCTGGTGAGTTGAATCATTATCACCAGTGGGTCTCTTGGAAAGGGTGATTATTTTCCTGGCAGCAACATTGCAAATCTGATAATTAGTAAGGTTCATTTGCTTTAGTCTAGAAACAATGATCTTTCATTAATAATTTACAATCAAAGGTTAAGACAAACTTAATAGTGTGTTATATAATAATGTTTTGAACATTTCTATCTTGTTGAATCTAATATTATATGAGTATTTTAATTTTCTATCATATGTGCAGGTCCGGGTTTCTGGAATCAGAACATACCTGAAATTAGGGGTTCTGAGTCAAGGTTCAGATTCATTTTTTTATCCCGGTTTGAATCGATTCCCGGTTTGAATCGATTTCCGGTTCGGATCTGTTACCGTTTCAGAACTCAGATTTTAAGACCAAACTGATGTTTTGGATTCGGATATTTTAGCTGTTTTTATTGATTTTTAATATTCTTTTTTATCCGAAATCAAAACCAAAATGAAAAAAAAATTGAGATTGGTTTTACAAAACCAAAACACAAAGATTAATCCAGATCCAAAACCAAAACCAAAACACAGTGGTCTGCAGACATCTCTACATATAACATTTTACTAGAGATGAGTGAAGGTACAGAGCAATTTAGTTTGAATCAAATTATCAGGTTTTAACAAACTGTTTTGTTCTGTAGTTGTTTAAAATTCAGACAATAGAATTAAGTTTCCTCGTAGCACCACCAATCTTCAGAATACCCACTCCATACTATATTTGTCTATAAATAGAGATGGAATTCCACTGGCATCCTAAGAAACAATCTGCAAGAGGATTGTGCAAAATTACATGGCCAGACTGAGAAGTCTCAAACATTTCACTCATATTTTCTTACATATAACTCAATAATATTTTTAAGGACAAGTATGTTAAGGTGTCATAATGCAAATGCTATGTTATTTTAACAGGATATGCAGTATTTTTGTTGATAAGTGTAGTGCAATGTATATTTATGTATCATATATATGGTATATTCAAAATGTATCTATATAATAAGCAAGAAAGTGTGTGTGTCTGTTTGTACTTTATGTTTTGTACCCAGCTCCACCAAATTTGGCATGGTGTTGTAGCTTGACCAGGATTAGGTTTTGGCAATGTTCCAAGTTCATCAGAGCCATGGAGGTCAATATGGTGCCCACCAAGTAGTTTGTTAAGTTTCTGAATTGAAATTTTTGTTTAAGCAGGTTTGCTCAGGATGTCTTCCGGTGCCTAAAGCTGCACTGATCTGAAGGCACAGGCTGTTATATACCATTGGGGGGCAGACAGAGCTCTAACAGAAGAGCAGTGAGTCACATTATCAACAGAATCGGTATGTAATGCCACCAGATGTATTGCCAGTGCACTAAATACCGACGCTGGAAAACCCGATCTATCAGGATCCTGACAGGGACTGGTAAGTACCCTAACCATGCTCTCTACCTCCTCCCTTAGTGGTGCCTAATTCTAACCTCCCCCAGTGGTGCCTAATCCTAACCCTCCCAGTGATGCCTAACCCTAACCCTAACCCTCCCTTCCCACACCCTAACCTAAACCCTCCTGGGGGGTGCCTGAACCTAACCTCTCCCAGTGGCACCTAACTCTAACCCTCCCCTAGCCAGACCCTTACCCTCCCCAGTGGGATGCCTAACCCTAAGTCCCCTCGAGGGTGCCTAAAAATAACCCTCCCCCCCACAGCTAACAACTATCAGTCCCCACTTACCTTCATTTGGGATGCTGGGCATCAGGATTTCTGCATCTGGCTAAAGATAGGCATTGCTATTTAGACAGGCACATATATAGGAATACCAGCAATTAAATGTATTATATAAAAAATTATATATGATGGATGGTTGGAATCAATTAAATAAAATGAATTTAATATTAAAATATATGAACAAAAAACTATATAAAACATATATGACACATTGCGCAATTCAATAGATCACAAAATGGTATGTATAAATGTTGGAAATGATTAATAAAATTCCAGTAAATAACTGTAACAATCCACTTGGAAGCTTGTATAATAGTCAATGGTTAGAATTAGAGCTCTTTCCACAAAATCCCAGATGGGAAATAATTAGCAGCGATGCAACTTTACCAATGATGGTTGAATTAGCTGTCAAGACGTCCTCTGGCACAAGTCACAAGGGAACAACCATAGCTGCAGATGATAAAGTACCAAAGGAAGGTGGGAGTCCAAATAAATGTCCAGCAAGAGAAAAGTCCAAGTGAATATGATGTGACTTTTCACTTGCTGGACATTTATTTGGACTCCCACCATCCCTTGATACTTTATCATCTGCAGCTACGGTTGTTCCCTTGTGACTTGCACTCCAGCCTTACAGTGCTTTTGCTGGATACCAGAGGAAGCCTTGACAGCTAATTCAGCCATCATTGGTAAAGTTGCATTGCTGCTAATTACTTCCCATCTTGGATTTTGTGGAAGGAGCCCTAAATCTAACCTCTAACTATTATACAAGCTTCCAAGTGGATTTTTACAGTTATTTACTGGAATTTTATTCATCATTTCTAATATTTATACATACCATTTTGTGATCTTTTGAATTGCACAATATGTCATATATGTTTTATATAGTTTTTTTGTTCATTTATTTTAATATTAATTTCATTTTATTTAATTGATTCCAACCATCAATCATATATAAATTTTAATATAATACATTTCATTGCTGGTATTCCTATATATGTGCCTTTCTTTGTTTTACTGGGACTGACAATCCCTTTACCAGCGGCTCTCATTCCAGCGCATCCTATCTCCATATTGCTATTTAGACACCTATATTTAGTACAGAGTCAGGCTTCCAGTGGTGGGATTACGACGTCCGGCATTCCGGATGCCGGTAAATAAACTGCATCCCTTATCAACTGTCACACTTCACCTGCAATGACATTTACTAATTTCCTCCAAGCACATTTTCATATGCCATGGTCTGTGCATTATCCAACCAGGGATGCCTCTACAAACTGTTTTTGAAGGTCGATGCACTAATCATGCTGCTTAGAAGCCTGGATGCTGTAAAACTTTGCAATGGTTCCAGATTTTGCATAAAACTCTCAAAGACCATGTGAATCCACTATCATAACAGGATGCAGAGCAGTAGAGGATGTGTTCATTCCTCACATCTCACTCATGCCATTTGCCATGCCATTTGAATTCAAGAGGTTGCAATTTTCAATCCAACTCACTTCTGCAATGACCATCAATAAGGCTAAGTTCAATCTTTAAAGGTACAGTAGAAGGTATTAAACTGAAATCTTCTTGCTTATCTCATGAGGCAGTTGTATGTAGCATGTTCAATAGTGAGGGTTTCCAACAAACTTTTAATTCTGACTCAATACAGAAAAACAAACAACATTGTTTATACCTCAGCTTGAGGTAACAGTGTCTAAATAATCTATATAAATGGATAGATAGGTCTTTGTCAGGGCTAAAACCATGTTAGCAAATAGTGGGGTCCTTTTTAGGATCAAGGGTTATAGAACAATGTAAAAGGTGAAGGCTGCAGATGAACTTCAAGGTCCATTCTTCAACCTGGGCAACACCAGGTATCTCAGCTAGTAGTGAATGAAATATAATTGTTGTTTGAATTACAAGTCTATAGTTTGTCACTATGGCAAACAGGTATTATTATCATAGATTTCTAAGGCACCACAGTGCTCTATTTTAGAATGTCAACATTGTTTGAATATTGACATTCAGGGTGGAATTCAATTGTTTTCGCAGCCCGCATTTCCCATCTAAAGTGACAGGAGATTGCGGGCCGCTATGCAATTGTTCAAGATTTTCAAGCTGATCACGCCCAAAGTGGTCGGGTTTAGCTGCGTAAAGACCCGACATATGACATAAGAGGAGCAAGTGTGATGCAGAGTGGAAATTGGGAAAGTTGTGAAAAGTATTGGCAGAAATAGGGTAAGCTCTAATGAAGAAATGAGTTTTCAAAAACTATTTTAATATTAGAAAGCTGTAGAATAGTCTTAAATGTTTACTGCCTTTGAGAAAAATGCACAGTGTAGCAAATACATCAGAAAACACCTGTGATACTGCTCTGCCTTACCGTGGAGCAATTCAGCAGCACTTTATGTTCCAACTTTCTCATGGGAAAATTTTGCAACAAAGTGATTTGCTTCTCTGTGATCTTGGAACAGAGACACCAGAAGGACCCTCCTCCTCACTTTACATCCTCAGATTGCGGCAAATTTAGCTTTGAATGGAATTATAAAGCTGCCTGCAGGTAGCTTTGCAATTCCATCCTTGTTAATATGTTAATATGTAAATGCAGCAGGTGGTGTATGACATTTCCGATTCCAGCTCTGCGACTGAGGCCACGGGCTGGGATCACCATCGCAACCATCGGTGGACAGTGCCGGTCTGCCGGCCAGCTGAGAAATCCTCAGATTACTCAGGTTGGCTGCCTTGCAATGCCAGAAATCTGAATCAGCTCCTGGCACTGCCACTCCCATAAAATGGGATGTACATCCCCCATTTCCGAGAATGCCGCCCATCCCCATCCCCACACTGCCCCTTAAATGTCCCTGTCTATCAATCAAGGGGCTGCATTCAATCACCCCCAATATCCCCCAATATCATCCCCTATAATCCGGAATCTGTGATCAGCATTGCGCGTAGTTCTCTAAAAAACCTTTCACAAACTATTGCTTTTACACATCTTGACATATAATCATAAATATATCCCACTAGAGAACTTCATTTTACATTCTTCGACTGCTCTGAGACAGTACTTATAAACTGATATACTTTGTACACCACATAAACCAATATGCTTTGAGTTTATGGAAAGGAACTAGTAAAGCCTTTATATACAGTAAACCTAATCAGTTATATGCATTTTTCCACTTGTCAGTATTGGATTCATTATTATATATTATATTATTTTATGTACTGTTTTAATAAATAACTGTCGCTTGTGGAACATTGGAGATACATAAAATTTCTTTAAGTGCAAGTTTGTCATTTATTTTTCATCCAAGTTTGACAATCTTCCCCTGTTTCTTTAAACCTGCAGCTTAACTACAATACACATTACATGTGCTCTCTTCTCAAACCTTATGTGCCAAGGGCAAGTTTTGTTGCTGATTGAATGTGGTAGGAAATTACATATTTGTGTGGCAGGCACCATATAAAGTCTTATATGCAATAGTGATAGGTTACTACCACAGATGAGGTGAGGTATACTCAAAGTTAGATCAAAGATGGTTAGAGAGAGCATTTTGACATGAGTTTTGAGATGCATGAAAGGGGTGGTGGTGTTAAGGCTTTTGTAGGTAATGTTAAGTACTTTGAACTGAATTCTGGAGTACATACTGTAGGTAATCGGTGTAGTCATATGCAAAGTGATAGGATTTGGGCAGCAGTAAGAGAGAAAAATCGGTCTTGTTGCAACACTTAATATGGATATATGGGTGAAGGAATTCCAGATAGTAGCAGGCTGAAGTAGTCAAGGCCGAAGACTATGAGAGAGTGGATAAGAGTTTTGGAAAAATCTTGAATAGGAATTGGGTGTATTCTACCAATATTTCTAAGGAGGCTGCAACAAAACTTCCGGAAAAATAGTGAGGAATAAATTAGAAGGTGCATTTAATTTGACACCAAGGCAGACTGAGGAATTTGTGGTATTATTTATGGTCGGAAGATATGAGGGCAAATTTGGACTCTGGAAAAGGAGAATTTGTAATCTCTGTAAAGGACAGATTTAAATAAAAATATTTCTGCAATGTGTTAATTGAATTTTCAGTTAAAGGTATGTTTCATTAAGATTTGCACGACCATGTATTTTGAAGTGGGCATGGTCAACAATCTCTTTAAGTGATAAATAACTGAACATTCTGAACATGCGATTGTCATGATCTCACCAATAACAAATACCTCAGAGGTTGAATGCGATGATCTTATAGTCTTATAGGTAGCATTGTTCTGTGGGACAGGGCTGCATGTGACAGGGGCAGTGTTATTTTAAGAGGAAGGTAGTGGAAACAAGCTGGAAGCCACAGACTGAAGGGTAAATTTACTAAGAATCCTGTTTGGGTGAGATTGCATTATCGTGTGTGTTTTGTCTGTTTTTCTGACTCGCAAATTTACTAAAGGCAAACACTTGCAAATTTACGGGAAATGAACATCAAAACTCAAATGAATTTAAAAAACACGACCAAATACATCATGGTTAAAATGTGCACTTGCATTTGCACTTGCATTTGTCTCTTTTTCAGCTTGCAGCACTACAGGTCTCAGCAGGTAGCACCTCACATTGTGCTTAGGGTGTGCAATCTAGGGCCCCTCCCTCTCTGTATCGTGTGCATGTACGTACACTTGAAGGATGAGACTCCTTCCAATTTGAAAACATCCCATCTGTTCCTGGGTGTTTTTAATTAGCAAGGAGTCCTTACACTCCAAGACTGTACATCTAATGAGGCACACTGAGGGTAAGAGCTATTATATATATGCTGTGTCAGTTTTGGGACTGGTATTGGGGTGCGGGGCTCTCTGGGTTGGTGTAGCTGGACTGCTTCATGGCATCATAATGTACACTTTTTCACTTCTTTAGTTTGATTTTTATATACGTAGCACTTTATACCCTTTTTACTATAACATCCTACTTATGTAGGACTGAACATATAGGCTTTCTTTATTCTTTATCCCTCACTTCAAATATCACAATAGTGTGATGCTATGGGGCAGTTCTGCTGGGTTGGCCTGGGGGGTTCCGTGCCCTATATTTGTTCCATAGGAGTGTTAGGGAAATGACTGATAGAGGTCACCTGGATGCAGTGGGCAAGCCGATAATTATGGCAAAGAACCTATTTGATGCTTTTTAGCAGTATTATTATTAGGTTCAGCATGGTTAGAGTGTGCACTTGCATTTGTGTCTTTTTCTGCTTGCAGCACTACAAGTCTCAGCAGGTAGCACCTAACATTGTGCTTAGGTTGTGCAATCTAGGGCCCCTCCCCCTATGTATCAAATACATCATAAGCCAGAGTCACAGTAATTTCCATAGGAAATAATACAACACACAAATTTACCAAGAATCGAGTTTTGAAACTCGCAAGTGACATTACCAAACTCATATCAAAATAGAATTTTCAAATAGACTACTTCCCGAGGTGAGTACATGTTTTCACAGGTGTTTTAAGTTGCAGATAGTGGGAATACAATGATGTTGCCTATTAAACCAGCTGCATTGATTTGTGTGAAGCAAAAATGGAAGATTATACTACAAGTGCTAGTCTCTGCATGTGACTGGGATTTCAGTGGCTATGCCACCAGGCTGGAAGGTCTCAGGAGCATGGAACTAAGTAGGGCCATGAGGTAATGCAGGTACCACAAAGGCTGCACAGGCCACAGTTTTTTAGGAGGCATTTGAAACTGAACACATTGGCCAGTGGTTATACAGATGTTCCAGCTGAACCGTAACAACATATTCCATCTGTATTACCAAGTTAAACTGAACCTAGACCATGACACAGCATGTTCCCACTCAGTCCTGCATAAGCTAGCTACTGGTAATTTTCAGTCTGTGACCAGTACAGTTCTTGGGATATAAAAGTCAACATTCTCATGGTAGCTAACTCAGGTAATCACAGCATTTCAGTCAATAATGGATACCTAAATCTGCTTTCCTAGCCAGGAGTCACAGTGGCATGCAGTTAGGGTAGCTTGTTATAGCATTAAGGGAATTTCTACTGTCCTATGTGCTATTGACTGCACTCATAGCCGCCATCCAGATGGAATTCTTACTGTGAGTTGATGTGCTGGCAGCCTTTCATCCAAACAGCAGATGATGGATTTTCATGACCTGAACAAGGGCCATGTTTTTCCCCACAGAGAATTTCACATTTTGCCCAACTTGGTCTTGCCCTTCTGCCTCTGCTGCCTGTACTGCTTAATAGGGTCTCTTGAGCAGCAACCTCCTTCACCTCACTCTCTCAGTACTTATCCTCTGCCCTGGACAAATTCCTGTCCCCCTCCATATACAAACACAAAATACACACACACACAAGAAAACTAAAACAAACCTCTCCTACTACACACAGAGACACACAAAATCCTGACAGGACACAAGATATAAACACAATTAAGACAGAAAAATGAGACAAACAGATAAAAGCAAGACAATAAATAAACACAAAACAACTTCTATACTCCAAGAGTCTCTTAAACTACTAAATGCACTCCACACTGTCTCTCTGCAAACTCCAGCCAACAAAACCTTCAAAGGTCTGGAAGTCTCTTTGCAGTGTTTTTATATGCTTGGGCAGTGTGTACATGACATGACTGCTTCAACCAGTCAGAACACATTTCTTGGATGATGAATGCATTCTCGTGCATGTTTTATAAACACATCCATACTCGCACCTGTTTTGCCAAAAACTCACATGACAAATCACGTTTCCTTTTACCATTCAAAAACATGATTTTTGATAAACTTCCTTCTTGGTAAATTTGTGAGTTTGGTATGGGAAAACTTGGGCATATTTGTGTGAACCTGTTCATTCGAGTTTAATCTTGCCCAAACATGATTCTTAGTAAATTTACCCCTGAGAGTTAGACACTGGAAAAGCAGGGTTTCTAATAGCAGACTAGTGATAAAAAAGCTCCTGTCAAATGAAATACAGTATGTACAAAGTGGTGTCCAATGCACACATCCATCTTTTTTTAACAGACTGCATAAATATGAATACAGGTTGAGTCTCCCATATCCAAATATTCAGAAATATGGAATATTCCGAATTACGGAATAATTTTGGCATGACTGAGATAATAAAACCTTTGATTTTTGATGGTTCAATGTACACAAACTTTGTCTAAGGCACAAATTATTAAAAATATAGTATAAAATTACCTTCAGGCTGTGTGTATAGGGTGTAAATGAAACATTAAATTATTTCATGTATGTACACAAACTTTGCTTGTGCCACAAAATTATTGAAAATATTGTATAAAATGAGCTGCAGGCTATGTGCATAAGGTGCATAAAACACATATATGCATTCTGTGTCTATATTGGGGTCCCATTCCCAAGATATTTCATTATGATATGCAATTATTCCAAAATACGGAATATTCCGTTATCCAAAATACCCCTGGTCTCAAGCATTTTGGATATGGGAGACTCAATCTGTACTTTGCAAATAATCCTGTTTTTGTTATAATTTATAAATTTTTAGGTTTAGTCTCATATGAATAATTTTAATGTTATGAATTGTTGGAGTGGATCATCTTGGTGGCAGGTCCCAGCCATATTAGATTACTGGGATGCCGCATCATGCCCTGATTACAGTTCCAGCTGCTGCAGCAGCTGGAACTCCTGACTGTGTGTGTACAGCTGATAGTGCATTTTTGTCTGTCAGTCTGTGTGCAGTTCACAGCTGCAAACCATTCATTCATTAGGAAGGCTCCCTGCAGGGATCTCATTGGTACCTGTTTTTGTAAAGTTACTACCAGCCCTACTCTTCCTGCTGGTGATATCACCTGACTTCCAGAGTACGTGTGTGCCTTGTGCTCAGAAGCCTGTGTTTTAGCCAGTCCTTACCTGGTTCTGCAGTTCTTGCAATCTATCTTGTTGTTACCAATTTCCTTTTCCAGCTTTCCTAGTCTGAGGTCGCCCTGGTGTCATTTGCTGTGATTCCCCTGCAGCTGTGGCCTTCCTGTCCTCAGCTTGCCACATTACCACACCTAAGCCTTGGTTTCAGCTGCATCAGCCAGTGACGCAGCCACAACTTTGTGCCTTATTATGTTATTCTACAGTCTGCATTATAGGCTGCATCACTGTCCATGGAACAGTTGCTCCAGCCTGCAGTCTAAGCTGCATCAGCAACTGCCTGCCTGTTAAACCTCAGTCAGTGGAGTAGCCGCACTTGAGACCCTAGTCTGCAACATCAGCCAGTGGCACCAGCCACACTATTGCACTTGTCCTGTTGTTATATAGTCGCTCCAGTCTGTGGTCCAAGAGGCATCAGTGACCACCTACCTGTAATACTCTGACACTAGCCTGCAACCACAGTCAGTGGCCCAGCCACATTATTGGGCTTACGCCTGTTGTTCCACTGTCCGCGGCATAGGCCGCATTACCATTCTCTGACCAGTCATTCAAGCTGCGTTATAGCCACATCAAAGTTATCGGTCCAGTCATCCTGCAGCCTGTGATCCTGGTAACTCCAGACCATGATCCAGCCACTCCACATCCCATGGTTC
This sequence comes from Taudactylus pleione, assembly GCA_031769625.1. Classification (NCBI taxonomy): domain Eukaryota; kingdom Metazoa; phylum Chordata; class Amphibia; order Anura; family Myobatrachidae; genus Taudactylus; species Taudactylus pleione. Next base: position 19,802,436 of record JAUIMM010000295.1, read on the forward strand.
AGCTGCACCAGAATTCATTGTCTGTTGTGTCATAGCCTGAGACCTGGTAGTATCACAGTCCCAGTCACTCCTACTCCATAGCTAGTGACTATTAAGCTGGTATTTAGTTGCTTAATGTCTGGTGACCCAGTTGCACCATAGTCCTTAGACACACCTGAAACCATCCCCACTTGCTGCTGCTAGTGTATTTTTACCATCATTGCTGCACAAGTTACATTCTGCCTGCAGCTTCACTCCAGATAGTTCCTACAGTGGTAGGACTGCCACTTACCAGCTTTACCTTGTCCACAGTCAGCAGTGTCTTGTCAGTTATGTAGGCCTCTACTGCTGGATGCTTAAGTCCAGGTGGCCACTTAAGTACCAGTGTGAACATTTATCACTAAGGGAATAGCCAGTGGCTATTAGTGGCAAAAGATCCTCTCCTAGGCCCTAGAGGGCTTACGCAACTGTGTGGGATTCTATAACATTTAATTGTGTATATTTTTATTTTGAACTTTGCTAAATGATTTACAGTATTAGTCTTAAGTGTACTTACTATGAGCTGTATTACTAACACTAGAGTGATTTGTTGTGATTAATGTATATAAAATGTTGGTGCCAATTTATTAAACCATGAATTTTATAGAAATCACTTAAGCTTTGATTGTAGTATGAGACTAGATAGGTACCTGTACAGTGAATAGCCCTGCTTGACATTATATTTTGAAAAAAGTCTTCCTTTATTTTGTCCTCCATTGCCTACAGGAGGACTGTATATGTAGCACATACTGAGAATGTTTTACATGTTACATTCTAATGATCAAGTCAACTGTTTGACCCTCTGACATAGAACTGCAGGAGAGTCGCATTAAAAGCTATTGCTTTCCATCTGCTTCAATATTTTGAGCAAGCAACAATATTATTTCTTGACGGAAAGGTTGCATTTATCCAGATAGGAATAATTTGGGATTTATGGGTGAAAAGAACATTTTTTATTGTTCTATGTTTTAATTTAATTTTTCACGGCAGGTGGCATACGGTATAGATAGTTTAGCTCTAAAAGTTATAGAAATAAAAATCTCTTCCATTTATTGTATTTTAGCTGAATTTTCATACTCATTCCCCCTCAAAGTAGTGCAAAATGCAGGAAAACTATTCAAAGACCCATGTTGTCAGATACAGTATTCTTATACAGTATAAGGTGCTTGCATAAATAATACAAAATCAAACAACTATATAATCAAATAGTCTCTGATGACTTATGATACACCTGGGCAATTAAACAAGATATTTTCCCAGAACCTATTAGACTACTATACCAGTTCTGGATACCTTGGAAACTTTTTTTATAAACATGGTGGTCTTGCCTTAAATCAAAATCAATTATGCAGATAAATCCATGTCTTTGCAAAATTCACTCTCATTTGTTTATCTTTGCAAGTGCCTCAATTTTCTAATATTTTGCATCCCAAGTTATCTATTTTAATATCAAAACCTTGTTTTTAGATATATCTAACAAATATGAATACCTACACATTATCTAGAAAATCTACTGATGTGTACAACTTTGTAAATGTATTCATACATGTGATGTTTTGTCTTTATTTGTAAGCTTAAATATTTCAGTCCATACATAACTTATAGGTCCTGTTTTTAGATTTGCTTTGTTATGTCCATTTACTTTAGAATTAACTTAGCTATAAAGCAAATTGTAATGCTTTTTAAAATTTTTAATAGAAAAGTAGCAAGATGCCAATGGGTTAGTTGAAACTAGAGATGTGCTCCAACCTCTGTGTTTGGTTCTAAATCATCATCATGTTTTGGTTTTGCCAAAATCACCCTAATGTGTTTTGGTTTTGGATCTGTGATTTGTTTTCTAAAAAAATTATAAAAAAGCTAACTTTACATAATATGGGACTGTTTTTGTTCCTACAGTATTATTAACCTCAATAACATTAATTTCCAGTCAAATTTGACCACCTTACATCTCACAATATTGTTTACATCTAGTTTAGGTCCAAAGGTAGCACCAATCAAGCTGCCTGACTAAGCTAAGTGACAGCAGTGGGCAACACAACACGTGGCAGTTCAACTTCCATCATGGCACATCTAGGAAACAGAGTGGCACTGAAGTGGCATAGAGGATGGCAGTATAATAAACTATATGACTCCATAGAAACCAATAATGTTTTCATTAATCAAGAACTAGACCAGAGGCCCAAGGAAGTATGTATGTAATGGAAGGCAGGTGAAGGATGGAATGATTGACTAACAATTTTATTGGTTTCATTTTGTTATTCTTTTATGGCCTTTTCTCTCCTCAGTTGCTGCAAAACAGGCTATAGTCTCATAAATGTTAATTTTAATTCATTCATCCAAATTAATGAATTAATTAATCAATTGATCATTCTGCTACTCTTTGACAGTCTTTTCTCTCTATAATTGCTGCAAAATAGTCCCTTTTAAAAAAAAACAAGCACTTCAGCGACAGTGACTGCCACTTTTGAAGCTGAAGTGTTTGGTTTGTTTGGACCCAAAAAAACAAGCTACCGATGGGCAGTTAGCAGTGTTATTAATTATGGACATAAAGCAGCTAACAGACATAATTAAAAGAAAAGCAGTGCAAGTTGGATTTGTCATATGGCCCCCCACTCACGCTTATGATGTATATTAAAATGGACATGCACAGTTTAACAAACCAAGCACTTTAACCACAAGGACTGACACTTTTGTGGCTAAAGTAGTTGGTTTGTTTGAGGCTCCACAAAACAAGCTACCAATTAGCTTAAGACAGCTAAAAGTGTTGTTGTCAAAGAAGGATTTAAGGCAACTAAGCTAACATTGCTGTCAATTGCTGTCTGTACTTTGTCGTAACTGCCGGTAGAGGGTTTCTTGTGAAATTTGTAGTTAATCTTTATGACCATCATCTGCAATTTACTGCATAAATATTATTAACACAGTGGCCCTGTAACTACTTATCAGTAGTGTTGTAGTATCACGGGCCGTCTGACATTCACTAAACACACAAATTTAAACAAGGTTTTTTATTAAAACTACTGTAATTCACTGCACAGAGATTATTAGCATGGTGGCCTTGAACCTACTGAGTGTTAGAGTTGTTGTATCACAAACCTGCCTTGGATTCACCAAGCACACACATTTAATCAAGAAAAAGTTGTTATTCTTTTTAAATAACTGCGATTCACTGCAAAGATATTATTAATTCGGTGACCCTGAATCTACTGAGCATTAATGTTGTGTAACGGGCCTTGCCTTTCTAAAGTTTACAGTAATAAACACACAATTTTAAACAAAAGTAATTTTTTTTTAACTGCGATTCACTGCGTAGATATTATTACCATGGTAGCCCTAAACCAACTGAGTTTTAGTGTTTATCTTAAGCCTGGCAGGTCTGAAGTTCACAGTAGTAAACACACACAAATTTAATATAATTTTTTTTCTATTCACCAGTGACCACCATAAACAGAAGATGATTTTATTTAAAGACATAGGGGGTCATTCAGACCCACTCGCAAGCGGCAGTCCGCTCGCAAGTGGGTCGATGTTCCCCACTGCGCATGCGCACGACGGAGAGAGCTCCATCGTGCGCATGCGCGAGACCTGGCGAGCGAAGGACTTTCCATCGCTCCGGGTTTCGCACCAAAGGGGGCGTGCTGTCGATGTTGATTGACAGCACGCCCTCTTTGGTGGGCATTCCGGGGGTGTGCCAGCCAGACAGAGGCGTTCCTATGGGAACACCTACCGTCTGAAGCCGGCCCCACTGACATCACTAGTGATGTCAGTGGGAGTGATTTTGGCTGTGATAGAGCCAAAATCACTCCTGGCCTTGCGGTTGAGAAACCCGGCCACAGGGTTTCTCTCGCAAGTCCGATGGTCGCGATGGTCAAGACCATTGCGACCATCTTGATGGACGCTCGTATATGCTGTGGGTGGTGACCCACAGCTATACGAGCGTCCAGGAGGACGCTCCATTTTAATGGAGGTGGGCCCTGATTCAGAGCGAGCGCTCTGGTCAGAGCGTCCAGCTCTGAATCAGGGCCATAGTGACACAGACAAAGGAACTCATTCAGACCCACTTGCCAGTTGCGGCTGCTCGCTCCCAGCGTTTTTAAATTAAGCAAAGTGACATCAAGGCAGCCGCTCACTTGGCAAGGCATAAGCATGCCCACCATGTCTTTGTGAGCAATCACTTTGTGTTTTTAGACACCCACCAGCCGGTCTTTAGCCACCCACTAGCGTACATCTTCTCCAGGTAGTATAAACAACCATCAGTACATCGAGTTCTATTGGATCTGACCACAGTAATTGCGGTTGACTGTACCCTACCACAAGCACTGCGAGCACTTCAGTGTATAATTCAACCAGGTGACATGTACTATGATGCTGCCTATTAATTATGCACGCCCCAGAATCTGCGTGAAAACTCTCTGGCACTCCTGCGTCTGCAACTCCACTCCCCCATTACTACTGCCCTGCCCATGTTACCTCCCACAAATGGCCTCTCCTGTCACTCATTCCACTGGGCTTTCTTTGCAGGGCAAGCAAGATAAATCTGAATGCTTGTAATAGTTTGTGCACACGCACTGCGAACTACACGCATGCGCACATTAGCAAACATTGTCTGCAATGAGCGGATGCTTGCTAGTGAGTGGTTCTGAATGAGCTCCAAAGTTCCCACTGCCCCTGCTTGAGGCTTGAACACAGCTCCATCCCTGACTCATTCCACACATACACCCCATGCCTTATAAACAGACTTGAAGGGACACTGTGTGACTGTGCAGTAGTTTAGTGCTGCTAACTAACTAAATTTGACTTCTTTCACTAAGAGCCCTGCCTACACTACCTCCCCCGTCAGATCTCAAGTGTGTTATTATAGCCAAACACATGGGAAGGACTTTTATATGCGATCCAAAACATGCAAGATCCGACACCGGGAAATTTTAATTTGACCTTGTTTTGGGATCCAAGTTATGTGAGAAGATGCAAGCTAGGACTTTGGATATGCAAAAATTGGATGGGTTCTGTTTTCTGAAAACTGAAACTACTCATCTCTAGTTGAAATATTATCTGAGGATTAAGTTTTAGTTGATGTTTTTACTTCTTTCAAACTGCTCATTCATGTCACAGACTCAGGACCAGCCCAACCATTACTCAGAGTATGGCATGAAAGGTTCCAGCCAGAAGTAAGTGGACACCATGCTTCCTGCACAGAGCCACCTGGCCAGCAACAACCACCATGCTCCCTGCATGGAGCAGCACAGAAAGCACCACCCTCCTGCCCTCCCTGCCTTTAGGCCACTCTGGAGTGAGGTGAGAGTGGGTCAGAGGTGAGATGGAGATGTGCTGCTTATCTGCTATAATTGGGTCGTCTGCACCTGCACAGACTGTATGCTGCTAAATGTTGTGTAAAGTGTGTTGGCACATGTTTATTAGTCTGGAATAGATACAACATCAGTTTAAATTATTTATCCTAAAACAGATGCAAATGCAAAAAAAAGAGAGGGATGTGTCTCTGCATTTGTTCTAATTTGTAATTTGTACCACACCCTATTACTTAAACCCCATAATATGGTAATTATATTGCCGTAAAGGCAAAATACAGACTGTAAATATAATTTGGTTATATTTGAATATTTAAAGTAGGGATGTGCAGGCTCGGTTCTACTCGGTTCCGTTCGGTTCTTTTTACCGGATCTTATTGGGTTTCAGCTGTCACGAGTTTTGGATAGCCAATAAGATTCGGTAAAAAGAACCGAACGGAACCGAGTAGAACCGAGCCTGCACATCCCTAATTTAAAGCACATTTAAATTTCACAATTTATCCTGACTAGATGCATTTCTATTAAAAAATGTGTTTACTGAACAAATAAAGAACATTTTTTAAACACTCATGTTATAATGTAGATGATGATCTTACTTTGCTTTCATTCTGCTTTTGAGATTATTTGCTTTGACAGATGTAAAACAACTATAGATGTGCATGGACCCCTGTGTTTTGATTTTGGTTTTAATTCATCATTGTGTTTTGGCTTTGCTTTGGTAAAACCACCCTCAAGTGTCTTGGTTCGGATTCGGTTGTGGTTTGGTTTTGGATTCTTTGTTTCTTTGATTTAATATAGGCCATAACGTCAGACATCCCACCATGGCCAATTGGAAACTCTGCATTGAGCATAGCAAAATTTAATTGTCATTCTCTTTAAATTTCTTAATAAAAGGAAAGTCAGTACGCAGTTTATCACCTAACTGACATTGTCTCTTTGTGGTGTCATGGCATTCCTAAACAATTATAAATTAGAACTATGAGCTGTGGTAATCAGTCTGTTGAGTCAAAAGATCCAAGACTAAGTTGAAATACAGCACAATATATATATATATGTTTTTCACAACAGTTACAAGTGTGAAATTCAGAGTACAAATACATAAAGCCAAATACAATTAATAATATAAAAAACTGATTTTTTTTTTATCCCTCATATTGCTGGGACCGATTTGTCATAAGAGTGATAAAAAAATTGAATCAGAGGCAAACAGACCATATAATATACAGTATTAAGGATAGTCTGTGTTGTTTGTAACTTTACAGTGACTTTGACTGTGTGTGTCACTGTCACACCCTGGTTCACAGTCAGCAGCCTTAGCAGTTTCTTAATCAATGCTCTCTGTCTTCCGATCTATGCTCACTTTATCTATCTACTCTATCTATCTATCTATCTATCTATCTATCTATCTATCTATCTATCTAACTATCTATCATCTTGCTCTCTCTATATAATCATTGACTCAGATTGGATCTCTCTGGTGATGGTGGGACTGGGTTCTAGTCTCTAAAGTAGTGATCTGAATTCCAGACAGACTATGCTTTGTGGCAGGCAGGAAGAAAGACAGGCTACTGCCATTGATATCATGGCATCATAAAATGTGGCCAGCCACCAGGGACCATCTCCAGGCTTCTCCTGCAGCCAGGCTCCACTAGCTACCTTCCAGCTTTGGACTCTTTCATTTTGGTCCCTGCGGCTGTCCCTCCAGTAACTGGGACATTTGTACTGTACATCCCAAACAGCAGTCATCGGAATGGAATGGAAGGCCAGAAATCCTGGGCAAACCTGGATGTACAGCAGGCCTATTTTAAATGTATTTTTAATATTAATATACAATATGCATTTTTTATCCTTTTAATTAAAAAACTATAATTTGCACACTCATGGAGTTATCAAATGTGACTTGACTTAGTTTGGATAATCTGTTATAATATAAAATATGGAACAATAGGCTGTACCCTGTCATTCTTTAAAACTTTTAATTAACTAGATATTATTTTCCTCTATTATACATTTGCAAGGGAAAGTTTCTGTGAATTATCATTTGTCTGAATTCTTACTTCATTAATAGTTATTCTTGGAAATATGTTATTTATCATCAAGTAATTGTTGTCAGAGTAAATTGCTGCACACAATTGCTTTGAAGGTCAAAACTTAAGCTTTTAGATTATTAATATATGCTTTTTGAATTAAGCATGTTTAATTGCATTATCAGAGCAGACTGTATTATATCATCACTAGCAGCACAAAGAACCTATAATTGTTACAAGCAGAATAATATAGAATTTGTTCTAATTAAATTGTCTAAAGTAAAATCTAGACTTTCACAGCCACCAATTACTGCATTATAAAGCGTTCATGCTGTAGTTAAAGAATACAAATAATATATAGTTACTTTAATTCTTAATAAAATATCTTTGCTAAATTATATTTTTGTTCTTGGCAAATTATTATTAAAAGTAGAGCTAAATCTACTTGTCAAATGAGAGTTTTGTTTAATTTAAAAATGAAAACCTAAGACTGGAGTTCCTTTTCAAGCTTTGTGTTGCCAAAGGTCTTTTGATATTTTGCTCCTTTGATGGCCAGGCAAATCCGGGAAATGCTTCTTTCATATGTCTACATTCCTATGCACACACTATATATACTATGCAGTACACAGATACTGCACAGCAAGGAATGCAGTTGCTAATACGCTAATGCAAATGCGCGAACTAGCCATTGCAATCGGGACTGCGATCTCAGTGACTATGCAGACCAATTGCAGAGTAATTGACAGGAAGTGCCATTTGTGGGTGGTGATGGGGGGTGGTCAGGCGAACGCAGAGGTGCCAGTGCATTTCAAAGGTGTTGCAAGGGTTTGATAGGTTCAATTACCTAAAAATTGTATATATGTAGAGATACATATTGGATCTCAATTAAAATTGGACAAAGTCCTACTCTGTTAAGGTAAATTCTGCTTGAGCACTGCCCCTTGGAAATACAGCCTAATTTGAGTAGTAGATTTCCAGTTACTGTATCCAAAATATGTGTAAACATTATTTTGGCCAAACCACATCTATCACAATATATGAAGCTGACATTTCTATATTACCTAGTCATAACTTTTTGTGATTAGTCCTTGCATTTTAAAGCTAATGGAGCATCTAATGTTTATCTGAAAAATTTGTAGTTATTGGTTTGGATCATTTCCATTAACAATTGTTTGTAAATATAGCTTTGCTATAATTTAATGTGATGTTGGAAAATCCAATATGAAAAAGTCACTCTATTGTTGTTGGGAACCTATTGAAGGGGGTCTAAGGCTCCCTATAACATGCAATAGCTATGTGTAGTGTATGATGGTTGGACTAGCAGAGCATTACAGTTGTGGCATGATATGTTCCTTTCTTCTGTAAGTGACCCCTCTTTCTGTCAAATAATTTCACTTGCTCCATATTCCAAAATCTGTGAGTGTTCTAATTGAAAATTGTCTGGAATACAGAGGCCTTGCATTGAAGAAATATTGTTGGTTCAAAAAACATTATTCCATACAACAAAAGTAAGGATAATAGTTTTGGATGGAGGGAGTGAAGTTGTTCTACAGGATTTATGGATCCAGAATTATTTTTCTAGTGAGATTATATAAAATGAGAGTATGTACAGTATTTTAATATATATCTATCATTTTGGTTAAATGTACTGTTTGGTAGTACTCTAACAGATGTATGAATTGAAGCCCTCCTTATTTGGGTGGCTGAGTCCAGTGGCAAATGCAGGATTTCCAGAGGGGGGTTTCCAAATATTTAATTTTAGAGCAAGTGTGGCCTGTCAATGAAGAGGGCAGAATTAGTACTTAACCAGCTTAATAAGCATCATACAAAGTGTATTGTGTGTATTAGTTCCAGCATATACAGGATCAGTGATCACAGTAAGCCATTAGATGCACCAGTAGACCATCCTGCCTGAACTGAACGTATATTTATTTTAGATGTGGGCACCATTCCAGACTATTGGAGCAAGGCCGGGAGCCTGGAGGAACAGCCGAAGAACCTAGCACTGTCCTGGTCCTACTGTATATGTACATATTGGGCTCTATAACAGTGTATTTCTAATAGTGCATGTTTTCCAGATCTTCTAGTTGGTGCAAAGATTATTTATTACTAGCTGATACATGTTAAAAGATCCGCAGGTGGTGCTAATTATTTCATTTGTGATACTGAGTAGAACATGCAGCTCTAGTAACAATCTATTATATTACTGTTTCTATTGTGGTCATGATGTGGGCTGGGGAGGGGGGTTTCCAGGCAGACTGAAACCCCACCTGCGTTTGCCTATGTGAGTCAGGAGAGATGAGCTCAGCTTAGACAACATGTAGAAGCATAAGAGGAACCAACTTCAAATATTTGGCTATTATTTTTGAAAGTTTTAAATTTACAGTAAAATTTACTGCACTGTATAGTATTATATCTCTCCTTTTGCATTAATGAAACAAAAACTTCTAGGCACCCTCTAGGAAGTGTGTATCAGTTGAAACATGGTTAATGGCAACAAGAAAAAGACACCTGAATTTTTCTTTTTTTATTGAATGTAGTAAATGGAACATTGAAGACGCCAATTGTTTCAGATATCAATTCCAGTAGAGGGCAAACTTTGTATTGATATTGATAGACTGCTGATTGACTAAAATATTTATGCCCTAGACAATAATGTCTAACTTTCATTCCTGACTTAATAAGCAACAATACTCAAAGTGTTGTTGCTTTTTAAAGTCAACTGTAATGAAGACATTATTATGTTTTAACTCTAAGCCCACTTGTTGTTTCAGCAGGTTATCTAAACATTTCCCACCATTCTTCTAAATCTGTATTCTTAATTTTTCTTAGTACACATTTCAGTGCCTCCCAGTTTGATGTTATTTAATGAAATCAAATCAACAAATGTCTGTGTTATCTTCTGACAAGTACTATACCCATGATCTCTTAAAAGACTTCTATTGTACAGTATCTCACGCCACTATAATTAGGTGTGTTATTTACTATGAGAGAAACATAAGCAAGGTTATGGTCTGATAGTACTCTTTGCACAATTGGAGCTCATAAAGAGTGTGATAGGAAGTTATCTAATAGATAACCAAATAATTCCAGCAGTTCCTCCTCATAGAGCTTCTTCACACCTGAAATAAGACATTGAGGGGCATATTCAATTAGGTGCGAAAAGTCCTTTACTTTTCGGTTGCGGGAATTTTCACCAACATCGCTGGTTTTCCATGTGAAAAAGTATTACACTCATCCCCGCTTATCCCCATATTCAGTTAGAAATTATTGAAAACGGGACTCGGCGAATTCGGGCCTGGTGAAAACTCCTGTCAGATTTAGGGAAATCAGCCTGACACCCCCCAAAAGATGCACTGACATTGGATTTTAGTATAGATACTCCCAAATAGACCTGCTGAATGTATTTGGGGCACTTAAATGCTCTCATTAGCTGCTAATTAGCGTCTTTGCAGAAGTGGTGAAGAATAGCATTTAGCAGGGTTTTTTACAGAAAATAAGTAGTCCCAGCAAATTTGGGGTACATGAAAATGGGAGCTACCATATTTTAAAGTTTCTAAAGTGAATTTTAAAAAAATCTTTAAAAATCCACCTGCTGCGACCACCTGCAAACTTAAAAACACCTGGGGCATACTTGGGGAGTCTATTTAGCTAGTTTTTAAAGTTTGTCCCTCAACTTTGGACTTTTTTGGCCTTTTTTTAAAGTAATTTTTGGGGCATTTTTTTACTTTTTTTTACACAGTTTACCTTTGGGGAGTTGTCCCAAGAGTGCAGGGTGGTTCCTGCAAGTTTGCACTACAAAACCCCATTTCTGTACTTTTTATAGACAGCTTTCATAGGTGAAACTTTTTTGCCTATTCCAATGCATTGACTCTCTGCACCGGTGAAAAGTTTTTGGAATTGAATATGGGGATAAGTTTTCACCTGGCAAAATGACTTCACTGGCAATACTTTTCTGCAGAAACTGACTTTTTGCACTTAATTGATTGTGCCCCATAGTATGATTCTGGTATGTCATAAATTATACCAAAGTTCTCTTTCTAAGGCTCCAGAGTCTTCTTCAGTTGCAAAATATGCTATCTTTATGTCTAAATTCTACATAGCACATAAAGGGGTAATTGTATGAAGCAATACTCCTTTCACATCTCCAAAATGCATTATAATTCATGCCATGGAGAAATCATGGCTAAATCAGTAATTCATTCATCCATCTTAATCCATATTTTCTCCAACTGAGTGGAGACTGGTGCAACATAAGAACTAAAAATAAATACCAAAATACTCAATTCCAACAACAGATGGAGCAACTGTCCTAACAAAAATGCCTGAACAACCATCAGAACAGAGGGCTTAATTCAGACCCGCTCGTGATCACTGAGCGCTCGCAAGCGGGACGATGTTAGCCCAGTACGCATGCGCACGACGGAGGTGGCTCCGTTGTGCGCATGCGCAAGACCCAGATAGCAACGGGCAAGCCGTCACTATGGGTCTCGCTAGAAAGGGGGTGTTTTGTCGATGGTGAGTGACAGCACGCCCCCTTTGGTGGGCATGCTGAGGGCGTGGCTGGCCAGATGGAGGCGTTCCCATGGGAACACCTACCATCTGGGGCCACCCCCACTGACATCACAAGTGATGTCAATGGGTGTGCTTTCGGCTCTGATAGAGCCAAAAGCACTCCAGGGCTTGCGGCAATGAGACCCTACCACAAGGGTCTCGTCGCAAGCCTGATGGTTGTGATGGTCTTGACCATCGTGACCATCTTTTTGGCCACTCGATATAGCTGTGGGTGGTCACCCACAGCTATGCAAGTGGCCAGGAGGCCGCTCTAAAATTCAGAGGGACGGCCCTGATTCAGAGCGAGTGCTCTGTCATAGCATTCGGCTCTGAATCAGGGCCTGAATCCATTCCAATAATTATAAAGAACCCCTCCATCAGTGTCTTTAAAAACTTTAGAAGAAGCCTTATTAGGGACTTCATAGATGTAATAAGAAGGCCATCTTCCCATTCATGAGATACAGAACAAGAAACAGGCTATCAAAAACTGACAAGAAAACACAAAGACCAGGGGAACAACATTTCCATTCAAAAATTAAACAAAAATAAAACCTACAGAAATATTCAGTATAATCAAAATGTAATTAAAATCAACACACTTTCTCTCCTTAACAGGGGTTTAGCTTTTGCACCCTCCAAATGCTATTCAATCAATGACTAAATAGATGTTAATAAATATGTGAGAAGTATTTTCTGAAATATTGTTAGTTGAAACATAATATGGTTATTACGAAATATGAGGCACAAAAAGCAACAATAATTCAAAAGGAAGATCCGTTTATACTTTGTCAAATGAAAACCAAATCAACTTTAAACTGAACCTACATTAATGGTAGCTTTGTGGAAACTTTTTTCAAACTATAGTGATGAAAAATCTGGAAGAAACCTAAGGTCATAGAAGCGAGAAAAACTTAACCAAAATGAAAGAGATACCTTGAAACAACTGACTGAAAATAAAGAGAACAAAATAAATTCAGCTGACAAGGGCAGGTGCATAGTTATTATGGATTAAGCATTTTATTTTAAAGAAACTGAATCCTGGATAATAAAGGTATATACAGTACATATACTAGAATTTGGATCAATATCCCACTATATCCAATAAATGCACATTATGCGCTATACTGAAAAAAGCATAAGACATATGAGTTTTATCAAAATCTGAAATTAACTATTTTTATATCACTTATCAACAAATCCCCTACCTGTATATATTATGCGGCCTTTAGAAAAATCCAGTCAATCTACCAGAACATCCCACCATCTTGGGTATTGAGTAAATAACATCAGCATTAAGAGCCTCTTATAAAATGGCTCAATACTGATGTGTATCAACCAAACCCCATTGAGGCAACTGATGTATGTAGTGTGTAAAGATGTTTTATTCATACAAAGCTATGACTTAATTTACTAGTATGTTTTGTTGGATTCAATAGTTCTGGTCACAGTGGAGTTGCCAACATCAGCTATGCAGCAATAATAAAGGGTCTACTTCAAACGGCTATGTGTTAGAGCTATCATCCAGTAAATTGTGTCCAATAAAAGTACCAAAGAGTAGAAAGCCCTCCATGATGAAAAAAGACCTGGGAATGCTTCTCCATTTACATTAAAACCGATGACTCACTCCCAGGAATCCACTCCACCAACTAGTGGTGAGATTATGTAATTGTGGATAAACAAAACCTTTCTAAGACTAAGGTTTTCTTAGTCAGGTTTGTTGTCTAGAAGTGGACAAGATACAGATACATGTGTTGCTTTGAGAAGAGAATAATTTTTTTCAATGTTTTACTTTTAACCAAGATACTTTTTTACAGTCTCTTATATTTTTTTATTGCTAGATTACATAATAATTGTACCAAAAATGGAGTTTATGATATCTACTTCTAAATAAATAGATACATTTTATTATTTAGCCCTAATTTTCTACTATTTATTTTTTGTTTGCTTTTTCTCTACATAAGTTGCACCCATATTGCTAAAAACTCTGCATCAGTCTCTGAGTTCTTTATTTATTAAGCAGAAGTTTGCAAATGCCAACACTTCTTCATGTATTTAAGCCCCAAATTTAAAATGGTAATAATTTTAATAGCATAAAATATTTGTTATTAAAGTAATTTCTGTTTAAAATTTAGGTATTAAGCACAACAAAAAGCAGTGGCTTTTGCATTTGGTCTATTAGTAAATAAATTCTTAAGTGTATAACCTTTGTTGAATAAGTATTTTACTCAGTAGTGTACTTTAGACATTATTCTTTAATGTAAGGATAATCAAAGCACAATCAAGAATATCTGAGATCCTGAACAATTTTAAAAAACTAGGGGAAGTGTAATATGTTTTGAGGAGTGCTGTTTGGAGCTTAGAAGAAAAAAATCAGTGAGTGTCTGAACATAGGCCCTCATTCAGAGCCGTACGCTCTGAGCAGAGCGCACGCTCTGAATGAGGGCCGCCCTCCATAAAAATGGAGCGTCCTCCTGGATGCTCGTATAGCTGTGGGTCACCACCCACAGCCTATACGAGCGTGCAGTTTGATGGCCGCGATGGTCGTGACCATCGCGACCATCGAAACTGCGAGACGGAGCCTGCGGTTGAGGTTTTCAACCACAAGGCCTGGAGTGATTTTGGCTCCATCAGAGCCAAAATCACTCCCGCTGACATCACTAGTGATGTCAGTGGGCCGGCTTCTGACGATAGGCGTTCCCTTGGGAATGCCCCCGTCAGGGAGGCATGCCCCCGGCACGCCCACCAAAGGGGGTGTGCTGTCAATCAACATCGACAGCACGCCCCCTTTGATCAGACACAATGAGCGAAGGACTTTCCTTCGCTTGTCGCGTCTTGCGCATGCGCACGACGGAGCTCCCTCCGTCGTGCGCATGCTCAGTGCAGACCATCGACCCACTTGCGAGCGGACAGCCGCTCGCGAGTGGGTCTGAATCAGGCCCATAGTTTGGATGGGGTCTAGAAAAATAATAGAAATGTTATGATGTGTTGCTTGTGCAGCACTGTAAATTAGGTTTTATTTACACTACTATAAAGGTGGAGGTGTGTGTTATTATGGTAACACGATATAAGGAGTATAGGATAAAAATGTTAATATATTTTAATATATATGCACCAGCTGTGAAAAGAAATGAATATTTGAGAGGATAAAATTAGCCTAACTTTAAATTAAATGTAAAAAGTATGTAATATTCGAACAGCACTAACTTTTTCTTGTTTTATAGCAATGTGACCCTATCAAAGAGTTTTGTTGTATTGCTGCATATGTTCTTACAGAGTGAGATAAGATGTTTGCTTTCCATGATTGTCTTAGTTTTATTTACTATGCATATTTAATTAAGGTTTTAATGATAACATATATGATATGTTTAAACTTCTCTCAAAATGTGATCAACTGAGAGGCTTTAATGTAGTTTGATAGAGGTTTTCGTACCAGGTTGTTGAACTGGGCTGAAGGGCAAAAAAATTATAAACTCCCAAACTTTAGATAGCCTGAATTTATTAAGATAGATTAGAGCAAGGCAAACAAATTTGACTATGTTCAAACCAATAGAACATTATTAAACTTCCTTCAGCTCAAACAACAATATTGTGTAGTATATTTTATGCTTTTCAGTTCAATCTTCAAACTCAAGTGCATAAATGTTTGCTGTTTTCATTAAAAAAAGCAAATAAAAATACATTAAAATTATAATTTATGCTTAAACATGCAAAAATATAGTTTATTTAAAATACTTTGAATTGCGAGCTGTGAAAGAGATCTTCCCTCTTAAGTTTAAAGTTTGAGTTCAAACTTCAAATTTGCGATTTCGTATTAAAAATTATAAAGTACACATCTAGGTTGTAACTAGTATTAAATTCCAAAATTGTATTAAAAAAAAGCTTGAGGTTTCCAGGCAGGAAAGTTCAAATAAATTTAACAGTGACTCTAATAGTTTGAAAATCTCTAGAGTCTACATTTTTGCCTAAAATATAATGCAATATTTGTCAGATTTAGGAGTACAATATATTTGAAATAACTACTGTATTTTCACTGTATTTTCAGGCATAAATAATAACTTGCATGTAAATACTATAAACCTGACAAAAGTCTATTAAAAGAGATCATTTTAATTGTTCCACCAAATGACTAAGATTTGAAATATAAAATAAACAAATCCCCAATCAAACAAAGACTATAAATCAGATACATTTTAATACTTCTGTTTAGACAAAAAAAAACTTTATTTTTAGTACAGGAAGTTCACAGGCCGGCTCTGAGAGTACTTTTTCCTTGAACTAGGCTATATATAAGAACAGAAACATCTAGATATACTGTAGCAAAACATGGAGTTCAATGATTAAAAAAATGAAGAACATTCTACAATCAGGAGTATATTTACAAAAGTGCAGGTTTTTAAAAGTGGAGTTGTTGCCCATAGCAAAAAATAATATTCTAGCTATTATCCTGTAGAATGTGCTAGATAAATGATAAGTAGAATCTGATTGGCTGCTATGGGCAACAACTCCACTTCTATAAACCCACACTGTAGTAAATATACCCCTTAGTCTAACAAATAATCCTGACTTAATTATGACAAATAATTTGGGAAGCTATTAGTTAACACAAAAATTACTTACCTGCCTGGTGTCTTCTTATGCATGCTGGGATTCACCAATCTTACACATGCATGGCTGTGGGCTTCTGAACGCTTTCTCACATTTTAAAGTAACAGGCATCTTTATGAGCCCAAACCTAACATCACTAAAGTGTAATTTATAAATTCTGCTTAATGACATGAGTTTTATTTTCTTATTGGATATCTATTGCTGACTTTTGTATTTTCCAGACCATATTCTCTTTCAGCCTGTCCTGACCATATTGCCTGATTTGACCTAGATGTTCTAAATCTATATTAGATTTTCATATAAAGTACACCTTCAAAAAATCAAAGTTTCTTAAATATTAAAGTCACAAGTACAATTAATGACATGACAATTGTTTATATCCCATAATTTGTACTCAAATATCAGAATACCAAATTACATACCTTAAAAAAAAAGTTGATTGGGAAGAACTAAGAAAAGCAAAGCCTTTGCTTTTAGACCAGAATATAGAAGCAGTAATCAGTATAGTTTTTGATCAAGATCAGGAATAACAATAATCCATAAGTGAGAATCTGCCAGTAGTCCTTTTAGATACCCTGTTTATTTCAGGCACCCATAAACAGTTGAAATAAGGTGGCATGAAGTTATTAGTATTGACTATGCTCAAGAATATTGCCTAATTTCTATTAAAATTGTTCTTGGCATAACCAGCATGTTAGAATGATGTATGTCTCATGATGCAGACCTTGGAAGCCCACATAACAATTATATAAAGAAGATAACCCTCAAATCTCCTTTGTGGTTGTTATAGACATTTTATTTCTATTAAATAACTATATAACAATCTTCACTAAAAACTATGTATAGGATTAAATTGGTCATTAACAATATTATCAATTTAGAACAAATGTTTTTCCCCCCAAAAAAGAAAGAAAATATAATAGATTAAATTAATTTATTTCATTTAGCATGCTAAAGTTTAGTCTATCCAAATAGTTTTGCTTTTTAGTGATGCTAAAAAATAACAAATCACAATCAGCTGAAAAAAATGGATAAATGGCTAATTTAATTAAATCTTGAAAATCTTCAATGATTTTCCAATGGATAGAGTTTTCTAGTGAACTTTTTTTTATTTTTAGTGTTATTTTTCTCAAATAATTAGAGCCTGGACATATATAATAGCCAATGTGGTAAATAAATACATAAATCAGCTTCATTTTTTTAAATTTATTAACATACATTTAAGTTAAATATCTACCTCTGACTGAAAAGAAAGAAGGCCAGTATTCTGATGCAGATTGTTTCCCTTAAGGTCTGTCCATTAGCATTCTGTTACAAGCTCATTTAAATACTTAACAATACTTCTGAATGATGTAATATACAGTATTTAAAGAGCAAAGCTTTTGAATCTAAAATTCATAAAAGTTACAGTTTCTTTTCTTCTGAGTATCCTGCTAACTAAATTTTACCCTTAAACAATCCAGTGTGAATTAACAATGTATGTATATATATATATATATATATATATATATCACATAGACCTATCTGAAGTTGTGTAGTTGGTCTGATACTTATTTCCTCTAATTGCCTTTGTGATCATTGTGGGCATGGTTTTTAGCTAAGGCAGATAACTGGTTCCAAAGAAAAACAAGTCTACCCTGTCTTTGGAAAATAAAAATACATTGTTGCAAGGCACATAAGTTCATAAATTAAATTGATCTAAAAGTGCAAATATGGAAAATAATTAGGAACTAATAACCTACTTATCCCAAGGCCCCAAACAGTTTGCTTTTAAAATAATGCAACAGACAGTATTTTATATTATCACTCACTGTTTTCTTATATGCCAAGAGAATATTGAAAAATGAAAAAAAAATTCCCATAATAATTATTGTATTTTATACACTTAATACAGTATTTATTGACATTGCACTAATGTTGCATCAATACTATAACCTTTTTACACATTTGTAATATGTCAATAACAACTCAGATACTGGCATTTAAAATTGACATAATGATTTCAGTCATAAAATATAGTCTTGACATATATACAAGCAGCAAATTACCTTATATGTTAAATGTACCCATATCAGTCCATGATAGGAGATGAGCAGATTTGAAAAAAATCCAATCTGCAAACATTGTACACATTTTATCATTTTATTCAAGTTTTCAATAATCATTATAATGAGTCAAACAGTGTATCCAGTAGGAAGCCTCTGTTAGAAAGCTTTCTTTACACATAGAACCATTTTAATTATTTCTGGTATGTGTATTTACATAAGATTGTTTTTAAATGTTTTTGTTCTAGCTTAACTTTTTTTAAAAATCTGATTTTATTAGATTAGTCTACTTTCTTTTGATTTTACATCAGTGCTCTTAATTTTTATTGATTAATAACTACATATGTAATTGATATTCTTCAAGGGCAGTGTAAAAAGATGCCAACTGCAAGTTCTTACACTATTATTGATAAACTCTCTTATCAAATCAGTTTTCTCCAGATGAATCTGGTTATAAATTCTCCCTACACCTCCACCTACTTAATGACAGCTTGTGTGTGGTTTCTGGCTGGTTTTGAGACTCAGACAAGCCTGTTTATTTACATCTCTGATTTGTTCTGGGCTCTCATGGAATCAATCCTGGACTGAATTTCTGGCTGTAAGGGTCAAGTCACTGTAATTGAAAAGTTCAACCCTAACCACTCTATAAACTGCAGAGGATGCTAGTCCTGTCCATCTCTCACCTGTGGGTGTATGAAGGTTCCCCTGACTGAGAGACGAACTTATGGATTTTTAGCATACTATCCTATAGCAGTTGTTCCCCTGGATCTTTGTCTCACTACACCCCAGTGTGCATAATTGATCATCTTTACATTGCCTAGCCATATGTATTCTGTTGTATGAGGAGGAAAGCTCTATGTTTTAATATTATTAAATATTTTATCTGATATTTGCTATTTGGTGGACATATGTACTATGCACTTTGGACTGATTTATTGCCATCTATCTGTGATACAGGGAAGGACTTTTGTACTCCATAATGGTCAAAGGCAGGAAATTGAACACCAATAGTCTGCCTCAATATTTCTTTAAGAATGGTCAACCTGATGTTGGTCCTGAAAGAGCACATTCTCTGCAAACTTCTGACTCTGAATTCCAGAAAATGTTTTCCTTTAGCACCACACATGAACATAGCTATAGTGTGTACAGGGGGTGCCATTGCTATTGGGCCTATAAGCTTAAAGGGCCCCAGACACAGATCATTATTCACTAAGTTTCAAGAATTGCCTGATAATCAATTAGGTATGATAAAAAAAAATATATTCTGCGCTATGGATGTTATTTTGAAAGCAGCTCCTAATAAAATAATTTCAATATGTAACAAATAAAGAGCGCTTGTGAATAAACATGTATGAATGTAACGCAATACCTGTAAAAAAAAAGGGGATTAGTAAAAGATGTTTAAAACCCTTTTTTAATATTTAGGAAAGTCCATAATTGACATCAGGGTTCCGATAACATGCCTTGCGGTGCGGTGTGATACTGGAGTCAGACGTGAAAAACTAACTGTCTCTCCCTATATCTGCCTACCTTTAACGGCTTCCACTCCGTCCGGCTGGTTCCCTGCATGGGGTGATCGTCTTCTTCGTCCGTGTAAACGGCCCGATGCTGCAAAGGTGCAGTGTGACGACGTCACTATGTCTCCGCTGTGTGTCAGATGTGCGCTAAAACCAACGCGTTTCAGGCTCCTTGCCCTTTTTCAAGGATAGCGTTCCATCCTGTGTGCTCCATTTTATTGAAAGATTTAATTGATTCAATTAAAAACCTAATTCCATAATTAGGTATAATTAGGTATAATTTCCTTTTAGAAATAAATAAAAATTAAGGTATTGCGTTTTTGTGTTTTTATTATGAGAATGGTATTATATTTTAAAAAGTGATGTAAAAATTAGAGAAATTTAATCAATGTATAGAATTAATTGATTAATAGGTATTTAAAGGAAAGCATTTATCTCTATATCCATATTTAAACCTGCAAGTTGCAAGGTTTGCATCCAGAAAATCCATTTTGTTTCCTTTTTTCTCAATTCTTTTGAAATGTCACCTCCTATCCAGTTAGCGCAGATTTTCTGTATGCCCATAAATGACAAACCAGAGGGATTTCGGTTGTGATGGTCTAGAAAGTGTTTGGACACGCTATGTGTCTGTAAACCTTTCTTGATGTTGAAAATATGCTCAGCAATTCTTATTTTTAGTTTTCTTTTTGTCTGACCAATATATTGGAATCCACAGGGACATTCAAGTAAATAAATTACTGCTTCTGTATCACAAGTGCTAGTATCCATAATTTTGTAACTCTTATTTGATACATTTGATTTGAATCCAGTTAATGGTTGTGTCGATTGTTTTCTTAAAGTTTTGCATGGTAAACAGTTCAAACAGAAAAAATGACCTTTCTTTTTGTTCCCAAAGTTGGCTCCATTATTTAAATGAGTATGACTTTTCACCAATTGATGCTTGAGGTTGCATGCTTTTTTGTAAATAATTTTTGGTTTTGTTGGAATGACTGATTTCAATTTATTGTCCAGAAGCAATATATGCCAATGCCTATTCAATATAGATTCAATTACATGATGTTGACTATTAAATTGTGTGACAAAGGCTATATTGAAATCCTCCTTTGTATTGCGTTCTTTATACAAAAGTGTATCCTTCCTCTCTTTAAGCGATATCTCTTCTAAGGCCTCTTGTAATTTCTGTTCATCATATCCTTTTTTCAAGAACTTGTTTTTCATTGTTTCACTTTGTTGTAAAAAGATGTCATGTTGTGAACAATTCCTTTTTAATCTACTAAATTGTCCTTTTGGGATATTCTGAATCCATTTCGTGTGATGATTACTGGTATATAACAAGGTATTGTTTCCACTGATGTCTTTCGTGTGGGTTCTTGTTTGTATGGTGTTATTGAAAATGAAGATTTCCAAATCCAAATAAACTATCATGTTTTTTGCTAAAAGTTGAGTTAAATTCAAGCCCAAAACTGTTATTATTAAGATACGAGAAGAAATCAGCTAAGAGATCCTCAGGGCCATCCCAGATGAAAAATAAGTCATCTATATATCGTTTCCAAGATATGATGTTTTTCTGATAGGGGTTATTCTGCCAAATGTATTGCTCCTCCCATTTTGCCACAAAGAGGTTGGCGTAGCTGGGTGCGAAAGATGAACCCATCGCAGTCCCTTTTACTTGGTTGTAGTAATGACCTCCATTCCAGAAATAGTTTTGATGCAAAATGAATTGAATACAGTCCATGATAAAATTAATCTGTGCATTGTGTAAATTCGTACAGTTCGAAAGAAAAAATCTCATCGCATCACATCCCAGGTTGTGGTCTATACAGGTATACAGTGAGCGAACATCACTCGTGCACAGTATGAAATGACTTTGCCATTTAATGTTTTCCAGATGTTGTAGAATATTAAGTGTATCCTTCAAGTAACTTCTTTGTTGTTGTACTATGGTTTGGAGAAAAGAGTCTACATATTTGGAGACATTGGAGGATAAAGATCCTATTCCCTATACTATCGGGCGTCCGGGAGGGTTAACTGGATCCTTATGCAATTTGGGTAATTGATAAAAGGTTGGAACCATAGGGAATTCTATAAACAGAAATTCATACTCCTTTTTTGATAGAATACCTATTTGAAGACCCTCCTCTAAAAGTTCTTTCAATTCCTTCTGATAAGCAATTAGGTCCACCCCTTTGCACAGCTAGAAAAGGGAACTTGTCCGTGCTCATATAGGAGGTGATCTCTGTCTCTCCCTCTCAGTAAAGCTCCACATTGAGATTAACTAATGCTCAGAACAAAGTTGCGGAATATAACCTGCCAGAAGTTTTCAACAGGGACCCCCACAAGGAAGTTTGTATTTTTCAGCACCTAACACTGGTTTAAGGCTGAATGCGATTGGAGACATACAGGACGAGGTTAATATGAACAATAAAAATCAGAAATACTGGAGCTAAGAACATGACATTATACTCTGGCACTGTTTGTGCTCAGAGTCTCCCTTTTATAGAGAGGATGATTACATTTGTTGCAGATGTGAAGTCACATTCGGCACTACTTTCACTTTATATTCCCAGCAGGTCAGCGCACATACTCCTAGGGTGCCATGGCTACCTGCACACAACAAAGGAAGGAGAGCTGGCAGCCATCATATAACCATGGCTAGCAGTGCAACAAGCCAAGCTTCAGTGGAGACCTAGAAGCTTGGAATCAAGCACCGCTGGACACGGTAGATAAGCTCTGGGCTCTGCAAAATTACCTGTCCCTCTAGGGGTAGGCACCAAACACCCCAGAAATTGCTTTTTTTTTTAACTTTTAGTGAAACTTGTCTAGAAGCTTAGGAGAATGGATATCAAATGCCTTTACCTTACAATATTCCCCAGGGCCAAACCTTTTGCAATCAACCAGAGTTTCTACAGATCCGCAAGAAATTCTGGAATCCAGGATTTTATTTACTTCATATTCCTCTTGATGTTTGACTGAAATGGAGGAAGTTGGGTTGCAGAGCTTTGAGTATCAGTTGATAATCAATGGTTTGAGGAGAGTGACATGGAATACATTGGCTATTTTGAGTGTATCTGGAAGTTTCAATTGGAATGCCACTGGATTTACTGCCTGAAGAATTTGGAGAGGCCCGATATATCTTGGGGCAAGCTTCATGGTAGGAACTTTTAAGAGATGTCACATTGACAGCCAAACCTTATTTCCTGGTCTTAGTAGCAGAGCTTTTTTCATTTTCTTGTTGGAAAACAACTTTTACTAAACATAAGCTCTATTAAATATTAGCTTGACTTCTTTACAAATGAGGATTAAATGTTTCACCATATTATGAATGGCTGGTAGAGATGCTGACTGGCAATCTGGTAGTTCAGGTTATGCAAGATGAAATGAGAATGTTCAAAATACTCATGGTAGAGTTTGTTATGAGTAAAATTGACCCAAGGCAGCAAGGAAACCCAGTCATCTTGGTTGGCAGAAATGTAAATTCTGATGAATTTCTCCAAATACTGATTACTTATACAATTTGACCATTGGTTGGGGTATGTTAGGCCAAAGACGAACTCAGGTAGATGTTGAAATATTTACACAACGCTTTCCAGAATTTGGAGGTACATTGTACCCCTTGGTCGGAAATAATGTTCCTAGGAAATCTGTGCAGCCTGAAGATCTCTTTTATGAATACCTTAGCCATCCCTGCAGCTGACAGTAAACCCTTTAGTGGAATGAAGTGGGAAGCTTTAGTAAATTTATCCATGATGACCCAGATAGTATTAAAACCTTGGCAGAAAAGTAAATTCATAATGAAGTCTATGGAGATGTGGGTCCATGGACAATCAAGCACTGGCAGTGGTTGTAAGAGGCCCCAAGAGGCTTGAGGCAAACCCTTATGCTGAGCAAAAGTATAGCAGGCTGCCACATATTCTTTGTCATCATAACAAACCATCAGCAACCAATATATTTTAAGGATTAGTTCCAACATCTTTATTCCAGAATGACCAGAGAAATGTGATGAATGTGCCCACTGGAGTAACTTAGTATGCAGCTCTGATGTTACATATGTTTTTCTGAGAGAATCTTACTTTGTTGGTTACTGCTCCAAATCACAAATCAGGTTAGATTTAAGATTGGCTTGTCTTCTTCTTCCTCTCTGGTACTCAATGCCCAGGACAATGCATCAGCCTTAGAATTACTACTACCTGGACAAGTTGAGTTGATAATAAGATTGAAGCAATCAAAGAACAAAGACAATCTGGCCTGATGGTAATTTAAATAGTGAGCTATATTTATGTACAATAAGTTCATTTGATGTATGAAGACTCTTACTGGGAACTTCTCCTATATCAGTAAGTATCACCATTCTTCAAGGGTCAATTATGTGGCTAGTAATTACTTGCCTCCTATTGCATAGTTTTTCTCTGGAGCTGAGAACTTGCAAGATTAGAAGCCACAAGAATACAATTTTCATAATATATCTCTTTGTGAGAGGACAGACATAATCCAAATCATAGAGGCACTGACTTCCAGTAAGAAAGGCTGGTCACAGTCTGGTTGTCTGAATGTGGGTGCTGAGGAGAAACATAGTTTTAACCAGCAGAATGATTCTTCAGTTTCAGGAGGCCAAACCATGGTAACTTGCCATTTTTTAGTTAGTGCCATGATGGGGGCTGTGATGGATGATTCATTTTTAATAAACTGTCTGTAAGAACTACAGAACCCCAGATAATGCTGTATAGCTTTCAATCCATTTGTTGAGGCCAGTTAGAAATGGCAACACGCTTCTCAGATTCCATCTGAAAACTGGAACTAGAGATAACATATCCCAGATATTTGATCTCTTTCTGTTCAAATGTGTATTTTTCCAGTTTACAATAATGCTGATTTGCTTGAAGTCGAGAAAGGACCTCATATACAGTACATGCTTGTGATAACTGGTTAAATCTTTAGAAAATATCAGAATATCATCCTGTTAACTGATGACATATTTATATAAAAGGTCCCGATAAATATTATTAATTTATTTTTGGAAGACTGCTGAGGATTTGCTTAATTTGAATTGCATTGTCAAAAACTTGAAATGCTCAACATGGCTTTCCACTCATCTTCTTACCTGATCCTGATTAGGTTATAAGCTCTATGTAGGTAAATTTTGGTAAACACCTTCACTCTTTTGATCCTATCAAAGAGCTCAGAGATCAATGGTAAAAGGTATTGGTCCTTAATGGTGATAGCATTCAGGCCCCAATAATCTATACAAGGTCTGAGACCTCCAACATTCTTCTTAACAAAAAAGAGTCTGACCCCTGCTGTTGATTTGAACTCTCTGATGAACCCACATTGTAGGTTCTCCTTTATGTATTCAGTAACTGCCTGGGTCTCTGGTCGTGACAGAGGGAACAGTCTTTCATGAGGAGGTGTTTTCCAAGGCAATAAATTGATTGGGCAATCCCATTTCTGATGAACAGTTAGGCTGTCTGCAGCAATTTTGCTAAATAGATCACAAAAGTCAAAGCATTGAACTGGCAGTGATGTGACTAATCTCAGAATGACATTATTCAGAGGGACAATTTTTTGCAAACTGTTTTGATGATAGTGGAGACCCCAAGAAATAATCTGAGGTTTGTTCCAATACAAGGTAGCAGTATGTAGGCATAACCAAGGAAAGTCCATGAAGATCAGAATCTTGGATGTAGGACCCAATTGGGAAACTGCAGAGGCACACAGGAAATTGGATATTCTTGGACCTTTTTAGCCATAGTGAAGTTACCATTGGCATTGGAGTCAAGAACGGTTTCAAGTGATTGGGGTAACCATTTTAATAATAAGAGCACAATCGATGGTGAACTGAGGTGAATTGCTCACTTTTAGGATATGTAGATTTGTACCTAATCTGAATACTCCATGATCAGTTAGACCTTCTCATTTCCCTTATGCTTGGAACAGTTCAAGAGAAGGTTATCTGAATCTTCACAATACAATAGATACGGCCTGTTCTCAACCGTCTTTCTTTTTTCTCAGCTGGTAGCTGGTACCCTATAATAAATAGCAAACACTTGAGAAACATAGTGTGAGTGAAAGCACAAATAAAACAATAGTTGGAAAAACTCAAGTTATGATAGACAATGCAGGTATTGACAAAACATTTTGGGCATAAGTAGTTCAAACAATTGTTTACTTCATGAACACCTACACTAACTGTCAAAGACAAGACACCAACAAAGCATGGACTGGAAATGACAAAGTTCTTTATGTGTATTTGAGTGTAGGGCATATGTCCATATTCCCTAAGAAAAGAGACATAAGCATGGGACATCAGTAACAAAAATCTTCTAAAGACAAGGCACATTGTGTTTCATGATACTACTTCAGCTAAAGACAAACAAAATATTGTAAAGCCACAAAGACTTGTGATGCTAGCTCTACCTGCAGCTAACTTTGTGTCAGAGACTGAGACAGTAAACACAGATAACCAATCAAGGAACATGAGTACAATAAGGAGCAACAAAGAAAAACCTCCTAAAAGTACATTTGCTGGCTTTATTTGTAGTGAACCACATTTACTCAAAGATCCAGAAAAATATTGGCTAAAAAGAAAAAATGCTTTAAGTCCAAAAGTCGACAAAAAGTATTCACAATCATACCGACTATCGAGTCAAAGTGAAAGACTCTCACTTAAACAGCCAAAGAGGCATTTTGGTTGAAAGGCACTGTGAGTTAGGTATCTTTAGTGCAGATAAAACCATCAACATTGCTATCAAGCACCACTTTGTCAAGGAGCTGGAACAGAATCAGTTAATTTCATGTGTCCAGCTGACATGTGGATAAAAGGTTTGACAATTCATGTCTTGAATGTTTTTTGCAGGAGTGCAGACTGGAACATATTTAAATATTAATGCATTTCATTGTGATATATTGCATAACCTTTCTTGACTTTTATTACAGGTGAGATGACTAATGTTGTGTGATGCTAACATTGTTTCATGTAATGAGAGAGGTGGGGTATTGAATGAAGAGTGCACTAGGATCTATCACAGCTCTTCAAAAGGGGTGACCTCTGACATATGCTACTGCGCATGTGCAGTCTCTCTGTGCATCTCTTTCCTTTGGTATCCAGCATGTTAAGTTGAGCCTAGAAACTTTCCTCTATTATATCACCATCCAAATCCTTACATTGTATCAAATACCTAATGACCCCACCACTTACATCAAGGAGCATTCCACTATACACCATTAGGGTATAAGTGTTGTTACAACCTAGCATGCTACAATGCTCAGCATCACCATATATGCTCCAGGCTTCATCTACCACTATAAATTTGAACCTATTTAACCCTGTGTCTAAAACCACCTGCTTCAACTTGGTTAATAAACCTGAGATGTTGTTAAGTTGCCTGTTATATGGACTAACTGCCACTCACACACCTACTGCTCACCTGATGTATCATCATACACAAGCCAGCATACTTTCATCCAGAACTCTGCTTACTCTGCTAATACAAATTTCATTAGTCTACAATTTTTTTCAAGTAACAAATCATGACAAATACCAACTTGAGTTACCCTGAATTTTCAAAATGTGTGATGCTTTTCATTTTCATACAACCTAAAACCTGCCACGACAGAGATTTTTTCACCTCCAACTTCACCAGCCCATAAATTGGTCAATTAAATATACATTTTAAGTTCTAGAATAGCTGTAATAGTTTACAGTACCTCTTTCACTAAAAAGCATTTGATCCTAAAGAGATAGCTTCTTCATATTCTTTGCTGAACATTTACCAGGCCACCCATTGGTGGTAAGAGTATAGTAGGTTAATTAACTGTCTAGTATCTTTTTAGCAAAGTCTTGTGAAGGTGCAAACCAGAAGTGGCATATGCACTGTAAGTATGAGTCTGATATCTTTCATTAAAGAACAGATTTGCACTATTGCCATTCCATGGATTGCTACATTAAAAGTGGGACTCAAATATTATATTATTATGTTTTGCACCTCTATAAAATCATCTGTTCTGCAGTACAATTAGTTTTGAGCTGACTTCTAATGCTAGCCATACACCTGCACTATTTTGGGCCAATTGGCCGATTTTTGCCGAGTTGTACAATGAATCATGTAGCAATCGTGGATTTTTTTAGTAGTATATGATCCGATGCATGCTCCCGCCAAAATGGATCGATCGTATGACAGATCGCGTGCAAAGAAAAACAACAAATCGTGCCACCGGGACTGCCAGGGAGATCCGGGGAGTCATAAGGTGACTCTTATCCAATGCTGGTCATGCAGGTGTATGGCCAGCATTAAGTTACTTCACTCATTTGTGGTTAAGATCATTTCAGTATTTCACCTGCAAAAAGTAATTTATGTTTGTGTATGCTTTTGTATTGCGTCTGACCACATGTAGACTTATGTCTAGTAAATAATATAAATTAAACACTACATCCCACCTTTATTCAATTCTGTTCTGCTAAATTCTTTGTGGTCCTGGAAAAGCCAGTATGTACTGTAGGTATTCACTTCCAAAGTAAAGTTTTTATGGCCTTGAACCTGGTGACTCATTCCATTCAGGATGGATATGGGATGCTGGCGCTCAGGATCCTGGTGGACAGAATCTCGACACTGGCATTCTGGCCAGGTTACAATTCTGACGGCTCTAGGAAAGTAACCTTAACCTAACCCCTGATCCTACTCTTAACCCTCCCTCCCTGGTGCTTAAACCTAACCACCCCCCTGGTGCCTGAACTTAACCTCCCCACACCCTAAACCTAACCCGCCCCCCAAAATTACTAACTCTAACCCTCCCTCTAATGCCTGACCCTAACCCCTAAGCCTCCTCCTAACTTCACTACTTACCTTCAGGATCCTTGTGCTAGTATTCTGATGTGTTGGGATTTTGATGTTGGCATTCTGATCGCTGGAATCCTCACTGTTGGGATTCTGAATGTATCCCCTCTATTCAACTGCTTATGTTTTAATAAATAATGGTTTCTACCTTTAACTTCAAATTACTATTTTAAAATGCATTGCTCAACACCAAGTTTTGTCAGTAAAAAAATAGATATGCATGAATTTTTTAAACTTTATTCTCTTTGGGGAAATTCATATAAGTTTATAATAAACTACTATAGTTTTAATTTCTTAGTTAATGACCATGTCATCAAAA
Organism: Taudactylus pleione; assembly: GCA_031769625.1. Taxonomy (NCBI): domain Eukaryota; kingdom Metazoa; phylum Chordata; class Amphibia; order Anura; family Myobatrachidae; genus Taudactylus; species Taudactylus pleione. Next base: position 19,831,652 of record JAUIMM010000295.1, read on the forward strand.
TTCATTGCAGCTTTCATATTACAGACTAGACTATATTTAATATTGCATTAAACAATTTTAGCTGCAACAAATCAAGTTTTAAAATATAATTTTAAATGTATATACAAAAACATAATGATGGTCTCATGAATTGGTGGGTGAATTGATGTACATATATTATACAACATCATCTTTTCTCCAAAGAAGGAAATTCGACTATAAATATCTAGCAACAGACAAACCTAATTTAGGTGCATGAGACTCTCCAAAAAAGGTCAAATAATTATTAACAAAATAGCAGCAGGCTTCAAGAAAAAGAGAAATTTATTCTTTGGCTCTAAATATCTATAATTACAAACCTGTTCTCACAATAATTAGCATGATGTTCAAATATACAAATTACAAGACACACATTGATTAAAACATCACATAAATCATAATAATGTAATGAAGCAGTAGATGACAAATATGATAAGTGGGATGCATAGATATTATAAAATGATATTAAATTAGTGATATCAAGTAATTGTATGCAATGTAGAGTGCCATCTTTATAGTCTTTCATGTATTTGCCTCTTGTAAAGTGTACTTAGCATAGGTAGTAGTGATAGTCTCTTAAGAGCATAATAATTACATAAATAGCATTTTTCCAAGGGAAAATTATATAAAATGCACTGATAAAAGAATGTAAAGATTGGTTTTATATAACTCACATCCTCCCTATGTTTTCATGTGGGGCTTGGGTTCCCATCTTTTTAAAGCCATGGACTACCACTTCCAGGGACTTTAGCAATGAGCTAAGGTTTGTGAGAAGCTTTGTCAAGCTTCTTTCTATTAAGAAGCCACACTGTTTACCACTGGGGAATTATTGTTTATTTATTATCCATATTTAATACTGTATGTCTCCCATTATATGGGGAATACATTAAATGTTTTAATGTTGAATCAAAACAGGATATATTGTTATATGCTGATTCATAATTTTTGTTGTGTGAGACATTTTAGATAGCATATTATTGCTTTGTTGCTACAGTGTTACAATATATGCAATTTATTTTTTATATGTGACCCGTGGGAGAAAAACAAGAGATACCATTGGAAACTCAACACAAGTACTGCATTTAAAGATATATAAAGTACCATTATATGCCAATTCTAAATTATATTTGTGTAAGTGGAAAATTTAGGAAAGTACACTTTCCTTTTATTTTTATGTTATTACACTATATACATATGTTTAGATTTGTTTTATATGAGCTATCTGATAAGAAAAAGAAAACAAAGAAGTGTTGCATTGGTTTTCCTCGCCATCTTTTTTAAGTTTTTTTTGCATGCTAGGTGCATCACTGGGCCCCTTGGGTTGAAGGACTCCCACCTTTTATATTCCACTTGTGGCGGTGCTCACTGCTAAGTTCTTACTAGATCCAGAATGCTCATGATTTTTTTTCTGTTTGAATGAGGAATCCCAACAACAAGATTCACTTTCTTTGTATCTGGACTCTCAATTTTACTAATAGAATGAATTAATTTATGAACTTTGTTTCTGTATAATGCCCTTTTAATTTATTTGATGTTATTTTAATTACAGTAGGGCCATTTTTTGTAGTTGTATTATTTTATTGATGTACTGTATAAATAAGAATTAGATGGTACTTGTATTTGAAAAAAGCAGCTTCTTTGTCTCCTTTCATGACTCCACTTATTCCCCAGTTCCTCTACCAGTAGGTGTCTGTTTAGGTGCACTCATAAGCTTTTTTGGCCTCCAATCTCATTTTTATGCTAATGACACTCAGATTTACCTCTCCTCCCTAGACTTTTTTCCTTCTCTCCTCACTTGTATCTCCAACTGTTTCTATACCATTTCTTCCTGGATGTGCTATCACTTTCTTATCATGTCTGACTGAGCTTTACACCCTCCCAAATAACCTCACCTCCCTGAATTTCATTACCTACTGACAGTACCACCATCTCCTCTGGACCTCAAGTGTGCTATCTTGGATGCCAGTTCAAACCACACCTTCAGTGTATTTTACAGTCCTGCCATTTCCATATATATTCAGGATCAGACCCTGTTTCATCCTGGAGGAAACTAAGACCCTCATCCACTCACTGGTCATTTCACGCCTGGACTACTGTAAATTCCTCTTATCTAGCCTCCTTAAATTGCTCCTCTCTCCATTCTGGTCTGCCCTCAATGCTTCTGCCTGGCTCAACCTTGTCTCCAAATGTACTACATCTGCCTACTCTCTACTACAAGTCCTACACTTGCTCCCCTTCTCTTTTAGAACCCAAATAAAATCCTCGCACTCTCTAACAAAGCCCTCACCCAATCCTCTCCTATTTACATTTCTGACCTTATCTCCATTCACACTCCCTTCCACTAGCTTTGCTCAACAAATGAATGCTACCTCTCCTCCAAACTGATTACTATCTCTCATTCTACTTCAACTTTGCTTGTACTTTTTATTTCCTCTGGAACACTCTCCCTCTCCCTATCAGACTGTCCACCTTTCTACAAAACTTTAAATGGGCTCTCGACACACTTTTATATGAAAGACTTGCAGCTCTCATCCTCACCGACTGCTTCTTGCTCAATATCTATCCCCTCTTTGCCACATCTGTCTCTTTGCCCTACCTGTTTATATTGTAAGCTCTCATGAGCAGGGACCTCTTCCCTCATGTGTTTTGCTTTCGCTCACTTATACCATCATGTTCTTCCCCTTGGGTTCTGCCATCCTGCTGTTTATTTGGATGTTAATATGACCACTGATGCAGCAATGTCTATAAATCATGTCCTTGTCCTGCAATGTTCTTTACTGTAAGTAGCTTTTTATTGTTTTGTTCATACTGTTTATATACTTTGTAAGGCATTGCAGACCCCATGTGGTGCCATATAAATAAAAGATAACAATAATATTATTTATACAGTAGGAGCTCAAGTTGGTTTTCAATAATTCAATATTCTCAGCAAGTGTTTAAATAGTTCCAGCTTGATGGGAGCACTGCAATGAACCACAGGGTCCAGTTATGGTGTCATGTGATGTGTTTCTGTGGAAAAAAGTACAGTTACAGTAAAGAAAACATTACTCATGTTTGTTTCTATCTATATGTACAAGGAGTTTTACCATGAACATCCAGCCAAAACACATGGCTCTGATTGTTCAAAGGACATTTTCATTGGGTTGGGTGAAGTTGTTAAAAATATAGTACTGGGTTTGTGTCCTGACCATGAGAAAAAATGCCTAAGTAAACAATATTCTGTTATCCTATTTGGATGCCCTAGAATAATGGTTTAACAGTGTAATGCAAAGGTTAGGTATCAAATAACTGATCTTTGACAGAAATGGTGAATGCAAGCATCACTTTTTTGAGCTGAATTTTGACTTCTGGCAAAACTAACTGATTGCAAAAAGTAGTTCACAACCATCTCTACCATGAGTCCCAGTGTAACTTCTCATAATGGGACAATGCATATTGTAGACCAGTGACAATGGGAGAGAAGGGAAAAACTAAGACTGTGCTGTGTCCTAGAAACATAGAATGATACTGTGCTGTATACTACAACAAGTTATCATAAAATACCAAGTGGTTATTGGCTTCACCTTAGCCTCCCCAAATTGATCACTGATTATCCACTGATGACTCAATAGTACATTGATGAAAGATGCTTTCCTTCACAAGAATAAAAAAATGTGGAAAGCATCTATTATCATACCTCTCCCATCCACCCGCTCACTGCTTTGATGTTATATTTTTTCATCCACTATTTGTTCTAAAAACAAAACATATTTATGCTGTCCTTGGACCAAATATGTGACCCCTGTCATAAAAAATTTCACTTTAAAGTTTAACAATAATGTTTAAAATTATGTGTTTTCCTCGCTTGTACCAGTTATCATGAGCATCACTCTTTGTGCTGCAAGAACAATTTCATCAGCTAAGAATTTGCTAAGGGCACAGAGTGAAATAATATGGTGTTGTTGTTTAGCTTTGCACTTACTTTCAGAATTTGTTTATAAACAGAAATAAGAATGGATAACCTTGGCGTGCATTAGAAGATGTTAGTTCTGTCAAATACATGTATGTATTTTAATTTTGCAAAGCGTACATTGTATTTGTAGCCTTTGGCTTCCTTTGTTACGACAAATACTTCTGTGGAAATGCCTTTAAACCATTTATGGAAGGGCATCATGATTGGTCTGAATGCCTTGCTACTTAGCAAAAGGGACTATTACGGTTGATATACAGATGTAGCTGCCACCATCGTTGCAGCGACACATGTGCAAAGTGTCACGCATCACGGCATAGCGCAGCTCTTGCCGGGCTGCAACTAGGCGCAGCTAGCATTCTCCCCATTGCAGTCTATGGCGTATGTGTGCATACACATGCGCAGGCCATAGACGCGGGCCCACTAGTCACGCCATCCATGTAGCAACAATGATGGCTATTTAGAAATGCTTTAATTAAAATTGTGCCCATTTGTGGCTAGAAGTTTTACACTGACACAAAAGAGTTTATTAGAAGTAAAGAAGTGGTATCCATATTAAATGAATATAATTTTATTAGCGTTGTATTATATATTTTTAAATATTTGTGTAACTAACTCCTTGAGGAGTGAAACCAGATAACTTTGCTCCAATGAATGATACATAAAGCTTTCAGAGGTTTTCAAAGTACAGTTTGAACTTCAAAGAATTATCCATAACCTTTGTTAAGGTACCCCACAAAAAATGCAAGTATGTAACCAGACTATTGCTTATAATGTCATTCAAAATCAATTATTTAAAGGATATAACAGAAATATTTTAATCTAAATTAGAAAATATTAATAATTTAGTACTTTTAGTACAATTGTGTTGCTGTGGATAAGAATAAGTGGAACTATAACAAGTAAACAATCACTTTTTTGCACATGCTCCATATAAAGATGTGTCCTCATTCACCTAGCGTTTTTCTGCCATATTATGCAAGTCATTTACTGTAGCATAATTTAGGTGTCATGCCGTGGATTACTTTTGTGTATTTTATACACTGCATAGTGGGCCTGATATAGAGATGTATACAATTGCAATAACAGCTGCAATTTCACATGCTGATGTTTTCAAAGCTTATCTGTGCATAGGGTCCACTGTTGCCTTCTCATATCCATCCAACGACATTCAATGGCATAAAACTTTGGTAACTTGATGCAGATCAGACAGCCATGCAGCTTGAAAGTCAAGTCTGATATGCCTCAAACACTGTGGCTCTCCTGACTTGCGGACAGCTTTTATGCTGCGAAGGAGATGCAATGGCTAAATCATGTACGCCCTTGAAATGGCATTTAAATGGTCAGACCCACCTGCATTTGCCTAACCACCCCCATTTCCTCCCCCAAACACTGACTACCTGTCACCATTTTGTGAATGAATCCTCTGTGCGAGCTTAATCGCAAACCAGTCATTGCACGTGCACAGTGTGGCTTACAAGCATGAGAAATGGCAAACAATCATTTGATCTGCATAAATATTGCCATTGTGCAAATCTCTGAATCAGGCTCTGCATCTTATTTGCATTACAGCCACAGACAAAGAGACTTGGGAGTATATTTACTAAAGTGCGGGTTTTGAGAAGTGGAGATGTTGTCCATAGTAACCAATCAGATTCTATTTAACATTTAACTAGCATCTTCTAGTAGATAATAGCTAGAATCTGATTGGTTGCTATGGGCAACATCTCATTTTCTAAAAACCCACTCTTTAATAAATATACCCCTTGTAGTGTACTGGGGACTTAGGGTTTGCACTTTATTCGCAATCATGGCAGTGTAAATTTGCATGATGCTGTTAGGCAAGATGCACAGTGTTTCTTTGTCATGTTGGTCTCATATTGGCCTTGCTTTTATTCACAGATTAGCATCTTTTTCTCAGTGCCATTAGTTAGCAAATGCCCTAGTGTTGTACTGGGTAACTCATACCTTTTAAATAAGCAGTATGAAAATGATAGATATTTAGAAAAACAAGCAGGGCCCTCTTCCTCATGGGCTTTGCCTTTCTTTTACTTATAGTAATACTGCCTACAATGGCACCTAAATTTTGGTTGCTGCTGCCCTGCTGCTTATTGGAGAGTTATTATCCTGGATGCAACAATGTTTATAAACCATGTCCCTCTCCTGAATTGTTTTGTACTGTAAATCATTGTTTTCTAGTATTGCTCATTTGTAAGGTGCTGTGGAACAGTTGTGGTTCCATAAAAATAAAGGATAATAATAATAATAATAATAATAATAATAATAATAATAATAATAATAATAAATATTGAGTGAAAAAGATGCATGGTTCGGTTTCATTGCATTTTTCATGGGTCACAAAATGGTGCTATTTGGCGTGATTTAAGTATAGTTGCATGTGTACAGATCTGTAGTGTAACCAGCCTATCACAGCATATGGCCCTCCCTAGGCTTTTGCCTTCCTTCATGGCTACTCCCTTCTCAGTTGAGGTTACATAAACATTTAGATTTAAAAGGAAGGGGCAAAATTTAGATGGGCATTAATGTATTTCACAGCTAACATGAAATAACAATGTGGGATACACTAATAACTTTTAATAGATATAAAGTAATCAGAGAAGGCCTGTTGTATAGTTTAGTTACTGTCTTTTATAACAATAGAAACACATTGGTTCATATATGTATTATTGTATTTCCTATTTAAATAAGCCAAGTGTTGCTACTAGTCTGTAAATAAGTGTTCTGCATTATAGATACAGTATGAGAGTACCCTTAGGCAGTTGTTAAGCAATAGTTCCACCTCGGTCCACATTCTGTTTGGGTTCTTCAGTTGGTCAGTTATTTATGTCAGTTGAGGAGACAGTTCTTGCTGTGTGTGCACATACCACCTGTGTTTTAATATAAAAAAACCTCACTGAACCAGCTCCAGTTGTCAGTCTGAGTAAATACCCACATTAGCTCACAATAGGGAACACCAATGTAATGTAAATTTCCCTCCAGTGGGTACACTGATTAAATACAGAATGTCCAGGTGTATGCAGAACTTCTAGTTAAGCAAAAATAGGTAAAATTTTGACCAATGATTAACCTAACTAACCAGAACTTCATATAATTTAGACATTAACAAGTTTTTTGTTCATTTATATGAAATAATACAAAGATATTTATAACTGAAACAAGGTTCAAAAACATGATTGATAGACTTATTACAGTATTGCACTTTTGCATGCAGGCAACATTTTTTGTTGTAGGTCTACAGCAGTGATCATGAGACTTATGTAGAGAAGTAATTTTGGCATAGGCTGCTCCAGAATAGTGAGCACAGAAAAATGCATATTTTGTCCATATGTAGAGTTGTATACATGTTGTACAGAGTTGTGATGCACCTGATCTTTATGTGTAATTTTTAGGAAATCCACAAAAGTAATAAGTATCTAAATAAAAAATTTCACTTTGGCACAATATAGCCCAATAATGCAGCCTCACAATGGTCAAGTGTTTAGGAACAAGTGTTCACCAGGGACCCCTCCAGGAAGTTTCAGCTTTTGTGGATGACATCCCTCAGGTCACAACTCTTCCATGTAAGCACTGACAGTGATTGGATTGGTTTGGGCAATACAAGTGTGCTAAAGATGGTAAATCAGATGGCGATGACAAGGGAAAATGACAGTCAAGTAGTAAGGGCATTTGTCTGGTAAAGTAAACAGGTCACAGTACAATGTTCATTGCAGGTAGCATACAAAGAGAATATCCAATACACAGACCAAGTCAATGAAACAGAAGAACAATTATACTTTATGTGAGAACAGTAATAAGGCTGTTTTGCACAGAATACATAACAGATATTCCACAGGCAACAGTCAATATAACCATCACTTTACTAAAGGTGGAGTCTCCATTGGGGTTGTGCTGTAATAAATGGGATAGCATGTGACAGTCATCCTACTATACTCCCAGAACTAATGGCACCTGGAAAAACCTGTGAAGAAACAGTTGCTGGATGTATCATAAAGGAAGCTAGATGCATCTCTAAGGAAACTGAATGCATCTCTATGGGTATTGGATGCATCCATATATATTGCAACTCAAATATTGTATGTAAAACCACAGCCAGGAAGCAACAGCTCAAACACATGCATGCAGTTCAGTAACAACCCATGACAACACCCAGGCAACAAATACATTGGGCTCTAAAAGTATGCTTGACTCAGTACTAGTCCCCATCATCAGAGCACACTAGCATGCACCATATTCTAGGTGCAAAAGATGTGCATATTTATAATCCATGCCACATTACCAGCAGTTGGATCAGTATGCCATCACTGATATTTTGCCTACAAGAGAATGCTCCCTTATGACTCAGTTATACCTCTTTAATATAGATGTGATCAAAAAGCATCTTAAGGGTGACTCTGAGTCACCCTTAAGTTTAAAATGTGCAGTGCAAAAACAAGCAAGATAAGCTATGCTTACTGGCATACATTCAACTCTCCATCAGTCCCACTTTATACTGTATATATAGCCTACAAGAGCAATACATATAAAATACAAAGATACTGCACTCACCAAGTTAAGTCTTTCCAAGAGCCGGCCCAAGACTAATTTTTTTGGTAAGCGTATATAGATTTTGGCGCCCCCTGTTGGAATAAACCCTCGTATTTCAGTGTGTGAAATATTGGGAGTACATGTAATAATGTAGCAAAGACAAAAGGGAATCTGTAGATCAAAAGACCAGCTTGATATACTGTACATATGGTTATAATTTAATACTATAATCAGTGGCGTCACTAGGGCTGGTGTACACGAGTGCAGTAACTAATAGTGTCACCCCACATGGACCTTCTCCTACAGTATCCTTAGTAATAATATACAATTGACCCAACAGGGGAAAAAAACACACACATTAACCCCCACTGTGGGGGAATCACATGATATATAAAAAAACTCACACATATAGGCCACATCATGAAAAAAACAAACACATAGCCCCCACATAAAAAAACAAAACACATTGGCTTCACATAAAATAAAACATATTAGCCCCCACATAAAAATAAAACACATACACTTTGCAGAAAAAAAAGTAATAAAACACATAAAATTTTCATGAAAAAAACACACACACATAGGCTCCTACATGAAAATAATTAACAACACACAAAGGTCCCCACGAGAAAATGTGTAAAGTTGTATAGGGCCCTTATAAAGCAGGTCCACCTTGGGTGCTAAGCTACAATTATACCCTAAGATACTTATTCAGGGAGAGGGTGACAGCCAGTGGGTGACAGGGAGAGAGAGACAGCCAGTGGGTGACAGGGAAAGGGAGACAGCCAGTGGGAGACAGGGAGAGGGAGACAGCAATGGGTGACCAGTGATCGCACTGAGCAAAAAAAATTGTGAGTGCCAGGGACTTCTCACTTTAAAAATGTGGGGTCCTACTCCTCTGTTTCTGGGTCCCATCACATATTTTGGGGGGTGAGGGCAGGCAGCAGTTAGGACAGTGCTGCCTTACCAGACAGATATTGTAGTTGTAACAGGTACACATTCCAGCATACCCTGACAGTAGCTAGCTGTTTCAGGTGATAGCCTGGTCATCCTTCTTGTCCTGGTACATCTTGTTACAGTGCTTCTTGCACATCCAGGTATTGTGCTGCTTTTGCTCCTGCATGGTGCTCTCCTGGCAGCCCTGGTACGTGCAGCTCTTGGTCACCATGTTGTGTTTCCGGAGTGGTCTTCCTCCTACAGCTTTTCTGGGATAGCTGTGCTGTCCCAGGGGTCAGAGGTGTTCAACAGGTTGCTGTTCTCAGGCTCTTCAGGCAGCATAGTGTAATACAGGACCCGGGTATCGATCTTGGGCTGGTTTTGCACTAATTGTAGCTTCAGGTCACTGCTACTCACCCTGTTACTCTATTAAGGGTCCTCCTTAACCAGCAGCTGCTGCATCTTAAGGCCCCTCTACCCCTCTGTTCCATGTTACTCACACTCCTGTCCATGGGGGAGATGCTTAGGTTGTCATTGGCCCAGCTGCTGCGGCACACCACAGTGCTTCCTACAGGAGCCAGTCATTTTAAAACAGTCACTCATTGTCTGTAGCATGTAAATATGCACTATGGTGTGTATTTTGCAATCATTTTGTGACAGCAGTGGATGTCAGTGTGAGGGTGACAGCAGTGGGTGACAGGGCGAGGGTTGCAGCAATGGGTGACATAGAGGGAGACAACAATGGATGACAGCAGTGGTTGACAAAGAGAGGGAGACAGTAATGAGTGACAGCAGTGGGTGACAGAGAGAGGGAGACAGCAATGGGTGACAGCAGTGGGTGACAGAGAGGGGGAGACAGCAATGGGTGACAGCAGTGGGTGACAGAATGAGGGAGACAGCAATGGCTGACAGAGAGAGGGAGACAGCAATGGGTGACAGGGTGTGAGTGATGACAGGGAATGGGTGAAAGCAATGGGTGACAGCAAATGGGGGACAGCACTAGATGACAGGGGGAGGATTACAGCAGTGGATGACAGGGAGACAGAAGTGGGTGACATGGAAAGGGAGACAGAAATGGGTGACAGAGAGAGGGAGACAGCAATGGGTGACAGGGTAAGGGTGAAGACAGGGAAAGGGTGATGACAGGGAAAGGGTGACAGGAAGAGATTGAGAGAAATGGGTGACTGGGAGAGGGTGACAGCACTAGGTGACAGGGAGAGGATGACAGCCAGAGCATGACAAATATATAGCCAATTTTCTTAACTGGGTCCAGAACTGCACTGCAGCGCTTGGATGACATCAGATTCCCGGTGCCCAAGCAAAGCAACAGAGAAAGGAAGCCTGGGTTGGAATATGGAAAGGGGAGGAGCTGATGGGAGGAGATCGCAGCCCCTCCATCCTAGCAGATCCTGTAAGCTGAGTCAATCTGGGAGGCGGAGCTGAGTAGATGGGAGAGCATGGCCCCTCATCCCCTTCCAGCCGGGCACAGACTTTTGTAAGTTGAGTCACTCTGGAGGGAGGCAACGTGGAGAGGGGAGGAGAAGAGAGAGTGGCCACTCATCCTCCTCTGGCCGTGCCGACTGTCATTCAACAAAGTGTGAGGTGGTCAGGCTGCGGCACAGGCAGCTGGTTGCAGAGCTTCATGAGCCAATTTGGACTCATTGTAATGCTGGCGCCTGGTGGGGACATTGACAGGACTCAAGAGATTGCGCCATATGCGGTGCATACCGGGCATAATGGGCCAGCCGGCTCTGGTCTTACCCATCCATCTGCTCATTCCTAAACTATCTCCCAGAAGTTTACACATAACAATTGCTATAAAGCACATGGTCTATGCTTTCTAGTTTGAGGCCTGTCTGGACACAGGCTTTTAAAGACATCCCTCAAGCACAGTAACTTTAATACAAATAAAAATATAACCTGACACAGGTAGGTCTAACCAAAATTATTTTGGGTAGGCTCTCACAATAAATTGCTGTCTTGTCTTGGTTATCCTAGAAAATTTACTGTTCTACTGTAGTTGGTGAATCTTTTATATTTACTGTATATTGTTCCAGTTGGAATGTCATGTTCAGATAAGCAATTTTATTAATGCTTCATTGTAAGGAATTAAACTGGATTTTAAATTTAAAATTGGTATAAAAGGGGGCATGGTTTGGAGTGCAGAGGTCCTGGTTTTCTATTTGATGAGGGCTTCAGCATGTGTTTCATGTCTGGGGCCTGGTTCGGGAGTGGAAGCTGCAGCCTTGATTCTGAAGTGAGAGCCGGCGCAGTGGGCCACAGATGCAAATTTGTCCTGTCACACCACCATTGCTGCCTTACCTTCCAGCAGGGTCCAGAAGACCTCCTACAAGCTACTGTCCTGCTTTCTAAGTGAGGTAAATAAGTAGAAGGTGTGAAGGGCACTACATTGGGTCTCTGTGGATCTCTATAGTGAAGTGGTGACCATCTTGCATATACAGCTGGTCTATTGCTGTGTTGTTGGCTTTGGGCACAGGCATCTGTTTAACTATGTTTGTAGTGGTCCCTGCATAGTAAAATGTAGCTGATGTTTCCCTATATGTCTCCAGTCACCTGTGTCATGATCTAGAATATTCACTTGCCCATTGGAGCCTGCATGTTTTCTCTCTCTCTCTCTCTCTCTCTCTCTCTCTCTCTCTCTCTCTCTCTCTCTCTTTGTGTGTGTAGCAGTATTTTGCCCTATACTTTCCTGCAATAGTCAATATTTACATTATGGCACCAAAAAAACCAAAGGTTGGTAAATCTGTATCTCAAGTTGCTTTTTCAAACCCTCACAACAATCTGCTAAACTAAGAGAGGCCAGAGCATCTGTTTCCCGGAAGGGGTCTACTACCTCCCATAGAGCAGATCAAGTATCGGATTCCCCGGGTACCTCTCACACAATGGCAGAAGACATTGAAGTGCTTACAGTAGGCACTATGAAAAAGCACCTGTTTCAATTTAAAGAGGATGTTGCTGCGGATTTTTGAGTTACTATGCAGGCCTGTCAACATTCTATAGATGATCTTGGAGGCTGAATGGACCATTTGGAGACAAAAATGGGCAAGGTAGTTGGATCAAACAACAATTTTATAATAATGCATGAAGCCATGCAGACTGAACTTAAGGAAAAAAATTGCGACTTTGAAGATAGGTCACAAAGAAGTAACGTTAAACTGTGAGGTGTGCCTGAAACTATCTCTCATAGTAGCCTCAATGACTTTGCTATGTCCCTTTTTCAAAAGCTCCTTCCACAATGGGGTCCACAGATCTTTTGATTGACCATATTCATTGGCTTCCTAAAGCTTAATAGGCTTCTAAAGATGTACTTATGAAGATGAATTATTTTCACATCAAAGTAGCTTTGTTGAAGGCTGCTTGACCCGTCAAAGAATGAGCTAAGATCTTGGGTCAGTTTCAACTTTTTGGAGATTAATCTCAGGCTACCTTATTTAAAAGATAGTCTTTCCAACCTATTACCAGTGCCTTGAGGAAGGTTAATATTCTTTATTGTTGGGGATTTCCAAAGAAATTGCTCATCTAATTCAATGGCTCCATGGTCAACATTTCCTCCCTTGAGGAGGGCAAGAAGTTTCTTTCTGAGTTGAATACAGTGAGGACATCACCAAGACCTTCTACTGATTGCAGTCTTCAGCAGGACTGGTCCACAGTATATAGTAACATTTATTTCATGCATTCCTGTTTTATTGTTTTTCAGTCCGACATATGTAATTCTATATAAATATTCCATTTTGATGTTATTCCGATATTAGAGTGTTACACATTACAGAGATATATTAGGAATGTTTTATCTACAGGAATTATCTTATTGATTGATTGTCGGTCAGAAGGACAACTGTGTCACTTATCTAGGGTCACAATTGACTTAGTTTAGTTTTCTTGTCAGAAGGTTAATTGTATAGTATTACTAGCTATTAATGACAATTTATAGTGAGTTATTATCGACACAGTCGGAGGGAGACATGACTCATTCACCACTCTCCTCTTGTGCTGCCATGGTTGGGTGGCCATCTCTGACCTAAAGCGAGGTAATTTTTTTTGCCTCAGATTTCTTTTTTACTTCTATATTCACCATTTTTTTCTTCCCCCTTTTTTTCTCTTCTCTTTTTTTGACTGGGTATCAAATTTATTTATATATGTTTTTGATTGTATACAATTCAGATAGAGCATGTTTCAAGTGTGGGTTAAGCAGATTTATTAATTATGTCCATGGTGAAAATTGTATCAATTAATGCTAAGGGCCCTATTTACTACAATCCACATTTGTAATGCAGATTGTAGTGTGATATTATCGACTGAATTTGCGTTGCGAATTCAGGCAATATCACAGGGATTTACTACAAATCCCTTGCAGGGACTGAGTTTGCGATGACTGGGCCCCAGTGCACCATGGAGACCAGCTGACCGGAGGGGAGTCATAACCGGAGCCCCAATCACAGCTCCAAGGAGTCAGATAAGTGAACTTTTTTTTAGCAGAGATCAGCTTGCGGTCTGTTTAGACCACACAGCTGATCACTGGGCCAGCTCCAGGCTCTGCTCTGCCTTTTAGTAGTAGGAGCCTGGTAACCAGGGGAGACCCTGGATAACACCACCTCCAGGTGGCGCTATTATCACAGGGCTTTCCCCTGTATATTTTTACAATTTATTTTTAGTAACTTTGGTCGGATCACATTTCTCATTGCAATTATGGGAAATGCGATCTGCTTACTAAAAATAAGTGATACTTAGGGGTTAGAGTAGAATTTTACGAATTCTATTCCAATTGCATTTTCAAATGTTTAATTCTCCTTCATTTTATAATGATAAATATCCCTGTTGCTTTATGGGTAGTGGTCCCTCTAAAAAAGTGGGAGTAGCCAACCTTATATTCAAACATTGGGCCTCATTCAGAGGTGGTCATTAGATGCAAGCGGTCACTCTGAATCAGGACAGCTGCTTGCATCCTGAACGGCCACCTCCTTGTCAATCGTTAAGCTGTGGATTAACACCCAAAGATCTAATGACTGACATGGGTGATGATCACGATGGTCAAGACTATTGCGACCATCAGGGCTTATGACCAGACCCTAGGGTAGGGTCTGGGCACTTGTAAGCCCCAGGGAGATTCCTGCTTTGTTTGAGCAGGAAGTTCCCCACTGACATCAGCAATGATGTCAGTGGGGCCACCCCCAAATGGCAAGCGTTCCGACTGGAATGCCTCCATTTGGCCAGGCACACCCCCGGCCCACCCAGCAAATGGGGTGAGCTGTCACTCAACATTGACAGCTCACCCCATGTGCTACGAGACCCCTAATGATGGAGTGCCCATCATAGCCGGGTCTTGCGCATGACAGAGCCGGCTCCATCATGCGCATGCACTGTGGGGCAACATCAAGTCAGTTGTGAGCTCAGCACTCTTGACCGACTCTGAATGAGCTCCATTGTTCCTTTGAGCTCTCAAAGCAACATTCTGACACTGGTGGCAGATATTTGATATTAGTGGGATGTTTGGAGGGGAAGGATGTAACCTTAGTATTTTTATATGCTCCTAACTCAAGCCATCTTTTATTTTGCAAGAAATTCTGCTGCACACTGCAAAAATATAGTGCAAATTCAAATGGGTTCCTGACCCTGTGTTAGATAGGTCATGAATAAATTCATCCCTGTCCTGCCAACCTATCAAATTTGCTAGAGGCTTTCATAATCTACTTGCAGAGTATGAGCTGTATGATGTATGGTGGATTAAACACCCTGGTGAATGAGACTACTCTTTCTTTTCACATGTTCATAAATCTTACTCTAGAATAGATTTAGCTCTATCTGATAAGTATACTCTATTGTCTATTAAAAAGATAGATATCCTTTCACAGTCATGGTTGGATTATTCCCCGATTTTTCTATCCTGGGATATAGCAGAGAGACAGGTCGCTCCTGGTCCATGGAGACTTGGTATATATATGTTTTCTCAGCTGGAGGCTCGACAGCATATACAGTAGTCCATTTCAGATTATTTAGTTAATAATTAACCTGAGCAGACATCTGTGTTTAATTTCTGATGTTCTTTGAAGGCTGTGGTTAGTGACTCAGCCATACAGATAGCAGCTAAACTTAAACGCAAATATAGATTAAGGTGGATGGAATTGGAGGATGCGGCTATTTCATTAGCAGCAGCCCATAACTCTGACCCTACAATATAAAGCTTTATGTAAGGAGTTGTTTGCGGCTCATGAAAAGGTCAATAATTTACCCTGCAGGAAGTCCACCGATCCCTGGTCCGACTAAATTAAAAGTTTTATATAATAGAGAATAGCACTTCCAGTTTGCTAGCTTGTAAGATGAGGGGGAAGAAGGTTAAAGAGTGAGTACAAAATTTATATAATATGAAAGGGGTTAAAAACACTTACCTATTTGACATATCAAACACTTTTGCTGACCTTTATGCTAAACTGTATAATCTGTGGGTGGATTCTTCGACCCCCCCCCAACCCAGTGTAGATGGCATTAATAGATTTTTGAAGGATATTAAGTTACCATCTATTGATTCTGCCACTTGTGAGACCCTGGGGTCTACCTGGTCTCTTGAACAGGTGGAGAAGAATATAGATTCTTTGCCAATTGATAGAGCACCTGGACCTGACACGTATCCGTCCAATTTTTATAGGACTTTCAAGTCCAAAATAGTGCTGGTTTTGACGTTGGTGTTCAATGAGGCTACTGAAAAATGGGTGTTCCCTAAAGAGATATTGAAGGCGTGAATTATCGCTGTTCCCAAACCTTGTAAGTCTCCAGCTGAGGTCTAGAATTACAGGCCCATTGCTCTGTTTAACACCGATGTCAAGCTATATGCCAAATTGATTGCATTGAGATTAGACCCATTGTTGCCATCTTTAATAAATCTGGACCAAGTAAGATTTGTGATGGGCTGTGAATCACCAGACAACACCTGTAGAGTCTAAAATATTATGGAACAATTTGAGTGTACTAAGGAGCCATTATTATTGATTTCCTTGGACACAGAAAAAGCCTTCAATAGGTTACACTGGGGTTATCTTAAGGCTGTCCTTGAGAAATTTGGTTTTAGTGGTAGAATATTAAACTCAGTCTTGGCTCTTTATACAGCCCCATATGCTAGAATATTTGTGAATGGTTATCTTTTGTCACCCGTTAACATTACTAATGGCACCAGACAGAGGTGTCCCCTTTCCCCATTAATTTTTGCATTGGCTGTTGAGCTTCTAGCTGAGAAGATCAGGATTGCAGGGGATATTCAGGGCCCTAGGGCAGGTGGTATTATTCATAAGATCTGTTTGTTTGTGGATAACATTTTGCATTGTCGGCATAACCCTCAGGACTCTCTCCCCACCATTCATTGTATATTGGAAGAATATTCTAGGGCTTCTTTCTACATGTTAAATACCTCTAAAACAAAAGCTCTCCCTTTAATTGTCACTATTGATGTCTTGGATTTCTTTAAAGCATATTTTATATATGCCTGACAATCTTGTTCTCTTAAGTATTTGGGTGTCCGTTTAGCTAGAGATAAAGATATTATTGAAACAAAATATTTCCCTCTCCTTAAGGCATTTGAGACTTTCATAAAGGACTGGATGTCCCATGAAGTTTCTTGGCTGGCAGGATAGCTGCTATCAAAATGGTTTTACTCCCAAAACTTTTGTATTTGTTTTGCACTATCCCCAGAATTATCCCTAAATCTTTTTACAGTACTTTTAATAAAGCTATAATTAATTAAGTTTGTAAGGGGGAAAATCTAAGATTGCGTGAATTACTCTCTCTTTACCAAACTTAGAAGGAGGTATAGCGTTCACTGACATTGAGAAGTATCAATTTGCATGTATATTGAACCAAGTGAGGGATTGGTTTAAGAAGGATTTGATTAAACCGCGGGTCCTATGTGAAGCCAAAGCTGTGACTCCATTTCTCCTCCCCAATTTGCTCTGGCTCCCTGTTTCAGCACCCCCTGTGCATAATAAATCTCTTAAGTAAATGAATTCCACTATTTTGGCATGGCACAAATTTGTAACTAATAATGAAGATATCACTTTGCCGGCTTCGACTTTGGCATTATCGTATATTGCCAATTTAATTGCAAAATTATAACTGTATTCTTAAGTAGGTAGTGGGTTAAATTCCTTGAAATATATTATGTCTGATAGGGGAGTAGTGGCATCTTTCTCAGATCTTTAGAGTAAATTTCATCTTCCAAAGCAAGATTTCTTTAAAAATTTGCAATTGATGCATTGGGTAAAGAACACCTTCACTTCCTCCGTAAAATACATGTTACTACCAGAATATGTATTACAACATTTTCAGTCTTCTAGCCATAAGGGGGGTATTACATGGTGGTATCAGTCCCAAATAATAGAGGTTGGGACTAATAAGTTGCGGTGCTTGGTGAAATGGGAAAGTAATTTCTCTAGTACATTGGAAGATGCAGATTGGGATACTATTTTCTGAACCTGCTTTAAAATGTCCTGTTGCATTAATCACTTGGAAATGTTTATTAAGTAGCTCCACAGATCTTATTTCACACCGGAGAGACAGCATTAAATATGGTCCTCGATCCCTACATTTTGTTGGAGAAAATGTGGAGATGTCGGAAGTATTTTCCATGTTTTATGGTTTCGCCCAATGTTGTGACATTTTTGGTCTGAAGTTTTTACCCTGTTAGGTGAAATTACAGGATTAAGCATACCCACAGACCCTGTGGTTGCTTTATTTATTTTTTTCCCTGGTGATATGATAAAATTCCCAGTATAGGCTTGATTATTAATAAAGTTCAAAAACATTGTGATTTTGAGATTGTGGAATGTAATTATTCCACTACAGCCTTGTCCCCCCACATGAAATGGTTCCGTTGGATGAATATATGAAGGAGAAGGATATTCTGCCTCTTGGTGTAGGCCTGCTGACATTGGTCTTCTCTGTTCACCTATTTGTGATGTTTAGTTATGTATTAATGACAATGTCAACCCATACCTAGGCGGAAAGTCAATGCAATGTAATAGGCGAAAAAGTTTCGCTTATGATTAGGTGGCAGAAAAAAAATTAGAATTGGGGTTTTGGGGTGCAACATTGCGGGAACCCCCATGTAGCCTTAAAACAGTCCCCCAAAGGTAAATTGCATCAAAAAAATCTTATAAAAGACTTAAGAACACCCAAATAAAATTACTTTAATTTTGGGGCAAAAAAAAAATGTTGGGGTACAAAGTTAAAATCTATCAAAATAGACTCCAATGGGGTCCCCAAGCATGCCCCAGGTGTTTTTTGTTTGCTGGTGTTTGTGGCAGGCTGATTTTTTAAGTAATTTTAAATGATACATTAGCAACTTTAAAATATGCTACCCCCCATTTTCAGGTACCCAAAATTTGCTGGGACTAGTTATTTTTTCCAGAAAATAAAAAAAGCTCTTCTCCTCCACTTATGCAAATACACAAAACAGCGCCTATTGAGACCATTTAAAAACACCAAATACCTTCAGCAGGCCAATTCGGGGGTATCCACAGTGATCCCCCATGACAGTGCACCTTTTGGGGGGTGCCACTCTGATTCCCCATTTTGGAGAGGACTTTCCGCCTGTTCAAGTATTGCTGGGCGCCATTTTCGCATACTTCCATATTGAATATGGGGAATCGCAGGGACACACGAGAAAAGTTTCTGCACCCAAAACATACAATGTAGGCAAAAAGTCCACCAGGCGAAAAGTATCGTGGGTGCAAAACATATTGAATATGGGCCTATATATGTTGGCTCATTATTGCTTGTGTTTGATTCACTGCAGATGACCTGTAATTGAAAAACTAAGAGAATCCTTATAGCACATAAATATATTAATATTTCTGGTATTATTAGTTTGAAATAAGTTCATTTCTATTAGAATATATAGATAGTGTCTTTACAGAGCTCTCTACTAATCACAACACAAATTATACTCAAAAAAAGTAAGTGTCACTTGTCACTTTCTTAAAATGGTTCCTCTTCAAACAATGGATGTGTAAAAGTGAAGCATATTGGATTTATAGATTGGGCACACTAATTGGGAGGACTCAATGATACAGTGGAGCTCAATAATGCTATATAAATTATTAGATCTATAAGATTGGATAATCACGTGCATTAAGGTTTAACAATAGTTCTTAGTTATCGCACATGATGTGTGTGGTCCCTGCTATATGCTGCTCGGTTCTAACTAAGCATTAACTTAATGCTATTATGGTGTGCTGGCTACATTTTGGGGTGCCAGAGGTCCCTTTGAGCTAGGGACATGTGCTTAACACATTATTTTCATAAAACTGTTTATCTGCCTAGGATCGTTTTTATTATTTTTTAATTTTTGTTTCTGAATCACATTCTCCCATTGTCCTATATCTGTACATATAATTGATTGTTTTGCCCTTGATATGGTCATATGCAATTTCTATAAAATATTATCTCTTTAGTTACAATATATAGACAGTCCATTCATAGAGTTTAGATATATGTACATAAATGTTATGTTATGTATAGCTAAACATAACATTGTTCCTCACCGAATATGTTACTGTGTGTGTACATATATATATATATATATATATATATATACATATGTAGATTAGGTGTAAGTTAACTAAATTTGTATGATGACAATATTTATCTTGTTTACTAAGAATGTCAGATTAATGAATAGAATGAAAGATGTCTATGTATCATTTATAAAATAGGATTAATATCCTTATGTCTATAGATATATAGTTCTCTCTTTTTAAAATTTATATATTTCTTTACATGTGTATGTTTGCTTTTTTTCATAATAATTTTTTATTTTTAAGTATTACTTACTATTCCTATATATTAATCAGATGTCTGGGGTATCTATAAACAACTGTGAAGGTTAATATATTATATTTCCATAAATGCCCAATCTATTCCGGACACGTGTTATGCAGAAACATACTGCTGGAACGCATGAATAGTGTCTGCTCATGCACATTAATTGAAAGGAAATACAGTAGATGGAATGGAAAACTATTCTTGCAATGTGAACATGTGACGCCCTATAAAAATGAGGCTTATATATGGACAAATAACACATGCGCATATCGCTGCTCTGCCGGTTTAAAAACTGGGAGAAACAAACAAATGTTCCACACTTCTAAGGAACCCGCTGATTATCTATAAAGGCAGAGAAAGAGCATATCAGCTATATTACCAGCTGGTATATACTATTTCCATATTTACGGAGAAAGCTGTGAGTACAGATTTGTATAAGTGATGGAGGATTACTATTATGTCTTCATGAGATGCACTAAGAGGAGGAAACTTTACTAGCTCTAAAGTAACTGGTTTATTTTGCATGCATGCTTGGAGAAATCCTACTAACAAAACAGCTTGCTAGCTTTGACTAACAAAACAGCTTGCTAGCTTTGACTAACAAAACAGCTTGCTAGCTTTGACTAACAACTATTGCAATTGATGAAATCAGAGCTTGCTAAACATACATCTCTGTATAGCTATACCATCTCTCCTCTGCTCTCTAACAAAACGACTTGGTTCATACTCATTCTGCCACAGCTAAAAATCCTGTCTATATTTGATGCCTGATGGTGCATGGAGTTTGGAACTAAGTAGTAAATTGCAAGCAAAAGGAACTACTGAATAACATAATTACACTCCATTGAAAGTCTTAATGAGTCTATAATGCTTGATTTTTAAACAGATTTAGATGCTATTATTATTAGTTATACCGGTTGGTATATAAGTAGTGATTTATTGTATTATATTTCTTATTGATTGTATTATTCATTACCCTGTAGTGAGTTATCACATTCAAATACATGGGTATGTGTTATTAAATTAAAATGTTGTTCTTTAGCGCTGTCATTTTTTTTCTGTATGTTTTTGATATTTGATAATGTTAGAAATAACTGGAGAAAGAAAGAAACCTTGAAATGCTTCTGCTGCATTCATTCCATGTGAGTTGGGTGCATGTTTATCTGGAAAAAGATACCATTATATGTTTTACCCAACTCTGTTTAAAGTGAGTAGGGTATGTTTTTCCCTCTATCTACCCTGTGTTGCATGCTTACACTCTACCTGTGAGACCCTATTTTAAAAGAAACCTTTATAAGATTTCAACCATACATTCTATAAGTGAGTATGGTACGTCAATGCAAATTGTATACTGAGAGGGAAAGGTTTGTTCCTATTGAGATCCCTGTTTACAAAGACCTTTATTTGTACACATTTTGAAACAATTCTACAGATATGTGGTTTCTTTGTCTTTTTTCTCATTTTATACATCCATTATTTAAAGATGAACTATTTTAAGAAAGTGACAAGCCACACACAAACTTTTTATGGGTATAATTTGTTTTGTGATTAGTAGAGAGTGCTTTAGAGACACTATCTACCGTATGTGTTATTTTTGTATGTTATTTTTATTCTATTGGGCAAGAGGAGATAGCGTTTTGGAGCTGCTATTGTCATATCTTGTGCCTCAATTATTCCAATAATTTTATCATTTCTATTAGAGTTGATTATTTTCATGTGAATATACTAAACTATGGGGAGAATTGAATTGGCCACAAGGTTTACCTGGCAGCTAATTGATCACATTGCTAAATTCAATTAGCTTGAGGAACCAGAGGTAGGATTTCTCCTCTTCCTCAAGAGCTGAGAGAAAAAAGATCTGCATTAAAATGAAGATTCAAGAAGGGGTGGACAAATGGAAAGGATCTACAAAAGAAATGCTAATTTTCAATTTGTCATCATGCTCACTTTCAACCATTGAGGAAAGTTCTACTTAATAAAGACCTATCATTCATGCCCACTAACAAACATAACCCACTTGAAAGCCACACCACCTCTTCCTGAACAATGCCAACTTGCATCTTCTTCAAGGTATGGTAGTGGCGGTTCAGTGGGTATCTTCCCTACCTTGAAGGAGACACCAGTCTGGTATTTATTTATGATTGTAATTTATATGCTTGTGAGAATTTGGTGGTTCTTTGTTATACCAAGTGTGACAGCTGGTTTTCATTGTGCCTTGGAGAGCTATCCAAATATGTATTTTTCCTACATGTGAAAAATGATTGGAAAATCCAAATACTAAATATTTCAAAATTGTATGAAATAAGCAATTATGCAAAAATATATATCCACCAAAACATTTCAAGATTTGTTATAGGAGAATCCAATTATTCCCATCTTACACACTTTGCTGAGGGTGCATGAAAATGTTTTCTACTCCCCTGGCAGAACCATCATATCTTCCATTGGGTCATTATTCCAACCAGTAGCAAATTTTCTGGATATCCTGCTACAACCACATGCAGTAGGATGCCTTACTTACCTTAAGGATACAACAACATTCCTAAAATAACTTACACTAGAGATGTGCACCAACCCCCTTGTTTTGGTTATAGTTTTGGATTTGTATCTCCTCCGTGTTTTGGATCTGGATTTGATTTTTTTCAAAACCGCCCTTGCGTATTTTGGTTTTGGATCTGTATTTTTTCTAAAGAATCATAAAACTGCTGAAATGACATAATTTGGGACTATTTTTGTTCCTACAGTATTAATAACCTTAATAACATTGATTTCCAGTCATTTGCAGTCAATTTTGATCACCTTGCAGCTCACAATATTGATTTAATCAAGTTTAGGTCAAAAGGTTGCATTGAGCTTGCTGGTTGACTTAGATAAGTGACAGCAGTGAGTGCCACAAACATGTGACAGTCCAGCGTCCAACATGGCACATCTAGGAAACAGACTGGCACTGTAGTGGCAGACAGGATAACATTTTAATAAACTGTATAACCCCATAGGAAGTTAAAACCAAGAATGTGTTTATTAATCAAGAACTAGGTCAGATGCCCAAATGAGTTGGAGTATGCTTATGGAGTAGTTGAAGACAGGGAAAGAACGGAAGAATTTATAATTTTGTACAATTCTTTATTTAAACTTTTTGATTCTGAAAAAAAAATATGAGGTAGGATCAATGTAGGATCAAATTTGTCAATTCCTGAAAGACATCTTTGATCTGGAGGATTTTTGGTATTTGCGCATATAGTTAGAATGTCAGAAGATATTATGCAGTATCTGCACCATAGCACAGAGATTCTTGGGGTGTATATAGGAGAAGTCTTACTGAAGTCCACTTGGGATATCTGCAGATCACCTGTCACTAACACACAGTGAGGGCAGACATTTTTTGCCACATCCTGATTGAATATTGATTCAGCCCATATATGATATATATTTTTTACATCTAATTGATATGCAGTCACCTTGCTTGTGGAGGTTCTGGTAAATAGTACACATTGTAAACAGATGTTTGCTTTGTGCTTAGCAAGATTATTGGGGATAATGGAACCAAGACTTGCTGTTTACATCAGAGGAAAGCAGTCTGTAGCTCTCCGGCTGAACTACTACTCCCAGCATCCATGATGTTTTCTGGGCCTACTGGAAGTTTTTTTTCAACAAAGGGAGGCGTGCTTCAGGTTACCTTAGCCTGCTTTATGAACTGTATGTAACGTAAATATGTATGTATGTGACTAATATACACAACTAGTTTTTGTATTAAAAATATTTGCACTTTATTGCACACATCCAGGTAGGAAGATGCTCTGTGCTGCTCATATGTTTGGTCTCTTACATGACACCCACAATCTACATTATCCAGTTATTTCACTTAGAGTCACCTACATACAAAGGAAGCAAGTGTTTATGGAGCTGGACCATTATTTATAATAACAACCTATCAACTCACCAGGGTCCTGGGACAACCTGTTGGAGTTGGGTGGAGCAATTAAAAAAACTGGGTAAATTTGAAAATCTACCATTTCAAAAAATTAAAGGGGCATATAGGTGATGCTGTCTGAGGTCTTAACTATTTCTGGACAATTTTGGGAAGTGTAAACCGCATTTAAAAGATTTTATTGGCTGTGGCAGTGTGACTTCCAACATGGCACATCAGGAAACAAATGTTTTCATTAACCAAGTGGCCTGAGGGAGATGGCGTATGTATGTAGCTGAAGGCAGGGAAAGGAAGGGTTGAGACGTGGTAAATTTAATTTAAGTTTTGGATTCTGAAACAAATTTATGGGGGAAGAGGGGTGTCATTTACAAAGAAAATGTACTCATTCAGTTGACATTGCTGGCAAGGAGCTCTATGTAAACAAACTAACTTTACAGGAGGAAGATGTTGTCGCCATCATCATCTGATTCCTCACCCTCATCAATGTGTACATCATCTTCACACAATATTACTTTGTCCCCGCTGGAATCCACCATTATACTGTAGGTGCCTCTGTAATTTTTAAAGGTAATTGGTGGTAAAGTTCTTCCTTGTGGAATTTGCAGTTCATTTTGATGAACATTTTGTTTTCCACATTTTGAGGAAATAACTTCCTATGCCAATCACTGACAAGGTTCCCGGCTGAACTGAAAACTTTCTGAGTACACACTGGAGGGTGGCCAGCTCAAGTAAAGCAAAGCCAGTTTGTGCAAGGGCCTCCAAATTGCCTTTTCTCCTGCCAGAAGTCAAACGGACTGTCTGAAATTCCTATTTGTACACCATCATTAAAATAGTTCTTAGCCATTCTCTGAATGGTGACCATATCAGATGGAGTCATGGTAGAGGTCTCAATAATTGTAGGAAATTCTTTTAGACCTGACTAGATGTCAAAACTTGGTTGTGTTGACTCATCTGCATCACCAAGGGTCTTTTGGGGAAGTTTAGTTTTTTCTTTGCAGCCACACTTGCTGGAGAAACTGAAGAAGGATACATCTCTACGTGCCACTTGAGCTGATAATTTGCTTACCAACAGCTCTTTGCATCTATTCAGATCTGTGTCCATTGGGAAGACAGATACAACATATGACTTAAACCTAGGATCAAGCACGGTCAGCAAAATTTATTGATCTGCTTGGAAATCTTGACAACCCTTTGATCCTGGCAAAGTGAATAAAGGACTTGGGGCCTGATTCATTACCAATCACATGGAAACAAAAAAGAAGAAAGAAACTCTCTAGTTGGGGTCACACTTGAATGTAAGTAAATAATTAATTAATAAATAACATTTAATTGGTATACATTAAAAATAGCTGCCACAATACGGTAAGTATGTCAGTAGTAATATACAAGAACAAGACAAAACAAGACATGAAACATGAAAGATTCAAATACGTAGAAAGCAAGGTGAAAGTAATTCTCAGCGGGGTGGTGTCAGAGAAAAAGAGAGATCACAAGTGTAATCTCATAAATAATTCTCTGAGTTTAGCCCACTATGGTATTAGTCCAATGACTGAATTATATCAA
Organism: Taudactylus pleione; assembly: GCA_031769625.1. Taxonomy (NCBI): domain Eukaryota; kingdom Metazoa; phylum Chordata; class Amphibia; order Anura; family Myobatrachidae; genus Taudactylus; species Taudactylus pleione. Next base: position 19,857,418 of record JAUIMM010000295.1, read on the forward strand.
ATAATTATAATGTGTATTAAAGATAAAATTAGTAGGTTAAATAACCTCAAACAGCATCAACACATCGATAATAAACAAAACTCCACATGCAAATATCACCAAGAAGCTCCCACTCTATGGATGGAGTAGATACAAAATTGTGATACGTAACAAAGGTAGAAAGCAATGCGCATCATATAGATTGTTGTAGAGAACTCTCTCTGTACATATTCCTAAGGTAGCACGGTATATCTCTGAATCAGGGAAGAGTATATGGTATATGGAGATCTGTATTCCGAAAAATTGGTATAGATAGATCTCACTGTACTGGTTAATGAGGTAGACACACCTAGAATAATCGGTCTCTTGCCCACATAATATACACTGAAAAATCAACAGGTAAATTAAGTATACATGTGAGCAACAAATATTATGGGGATGTGATCTCTATAGGTACCGCTGAAAGTAGATTTGTGGAGAATATCAAGCGAAGAAATTAAAGGAGTTATTCCCTATCAACGGTGTGAAGGCAGCATCTGCTGCAAGTCATTATGATATTCAGAGAATGACATGTGAGCATACAGTCAGGCTCACCCAAGGGTATGAATGAGTGAATTGAGCATCTGCTGTTAGGGCTGGTATGAAAAAGGAACCTGGTATGTAGAATAGTGCAGGAACCTATTCAAATCAGGCTGTAATGAGAGTGCTCGTAGATAGTGGATAATCTGATTAAAACATGGTAAACAGGACAAAGAATAATACAGGCCACAGTATAATGTCATCCCCAGTGCTGCTGCTAGTCACATTTCCTAACGGTAGTGGTGAGTAGTGAGAAGCATGGAGTCGTATACTCTGGTATGAAAGAAGTTAAGAAAAAGACTGCACTGCGACTCACACAGGGTAAGTAATGCTCTGTGTGCCCGTCGGGGTAGTGCAGAGTCAGTCACTTACACATGCAGCCGAGTAGGCATGTGCGTCTAAGAATAAGAGAAGAGCGGTACCTGTATACCCATATGGAGAGCGGCAGACGGTGGACTAGGGGTGCCAAACCGGGAGTCTGTCCGAGTGTTGTGCTGTGTGGTCCCGCCTGTACACAGCGGGGAAAAACCGATCTGAGATGCGTGTTTCACGAGCTGCTTCCTCAGTCAGATGCTGGTGAGGGTGCACAGCTGACCTTTAGTCTGCATGGTAGCCAATCAAAGGGCCAGGTTCTGCTGTGCAATGTGTAAAGCGCCTGATTATAGGCCATTTAAAGCTCTCTGCTGATTGGTCCAATTGCGGAGGATCAGAGAGAGAGGGAGACACACAATAACAAAAACAAAACCATGTGGTTAGCTGAAAGTAGTTGTTTGTGTGGGGATTAACAGCATATATTAACAAGATGATGAAGAAGTGGGTTCCGATCAGGATGTCCTAAACATTGATTAGTCTGTGCTAATCATGTGTATATATTATTAGATAAATAAGAAGAAAAGTATTGGGAGATAAAGAAAAGGAAAAAAAATAAATAAATAAATAAAAAAAATAAAAAATAAAAGCACTACTAGCTACCCTTATAATAACTTGAGTCAGGAGGAAAGACCGGCACTCAAAGAAATAGAGGAGTGGGAGGACATAATCATTAAGCCCTCGGACAAAGGAGGGAACATCGTCCTCTGGCCCAAAGATAAATATCTCAAGGAAGCCTTCAGACAATTGTACGACAAAACCTGCTACAAACAGATGATCTTTAATCCCATGGAACTTTACAACTTACTGTACCATCAACTCATCAATGAAGCTTTTAACAAAGGGACCATTACCACACGGAACAAATCTTCCTACTGGTAGATAAACCCAAAACACCTACTTTTTACTTGTTACCCAAAATCCACAAAAATCTAACAAACCCCCCCGGACGACCCATTGTGTCCGGTATTGGGGGATTGTCAGAACAGGCTAGTGTTTTCTTGGATTTTCATCTCAGACACCATGTGGAGACTCTACCATCCTTCGTTAAAGACACCAGAGAGGTACTAAGAAAGGTATACGACATACAACTGGAGGATGACCACCTATTGGTAACACTTGATGTTGAGTCCCTCTACACAAGCATCATACATGAGATAGGTATTTCAGCGATCAAATATTTTTTACAAATAGAGGGTATGGATGACTTCAAAGAATTTCTGTTGAAACTACTGGAATTCATCTTACAAAAAAACTTTTTTACCTTTGACGACAAATTCTTCTTACAGGTCCGAGGAACAGCGATGGGCGCTGCATGTGCGCCCACATATGCCAACCTGTTCCTCGGATGGTGGGAAAGGGAGATAGTCTTCAATGAAAATAATGACCATCACATCAGCCATATAACAACATGGCTGAGATACATTGACGACATCTTCATGATTTGGCAGGGGAACATTGATGATCTCCTTGTGTTCATTCAAGAACTTAATACCAACTCCATCAATTTAAAATTGACACATGCAATCAGTAAAGAGGAGGTCACTTTCTTGGATTTACACTTATTCCTAAACAAAGAGAAATATCTCCTATCAGAACTCTTTAGAAAGGATACAGCTACCAATAGTCTCTTACATAGCAGCAGTGCACATTTCCCACCGACCATCAGGAAGCTTCCAAAAGGCGAGTTCCTAAGACTCAGAAGGAACTGCACAACGGTAGAGACGTTCTTGCCTAAATCAAAAGATCTCACCTCACGATTACTTAATAGGGGATATAGCAAAAAAATGGTCAAGACAGCCAAATATTTGGCCCTAAAAACTGACAGACACAATTTGATCTTCTCCAACACCAGCAAACCTAAAGAAAATTCAGATGAGGTACGTTTCATCACCAACTTTTGTAATGAATGGAAAGACCTACAAACCATTGTCACTAGACATTGGCACATACTCCAGATGGACAATGACCTATGTAAATCATTACAGGAAAGACCTAGCTTTAGCTGGCGGAGATCACAAAACCTACAGGATAAACTAGTTAAAAGTCACTTTGTAGGTACTGTCAGGAGAAAAACTAAAATAAAGGGCACCTTCCCTTGTGGCAAATGCAAGGCCTGCCCATATATTATAAAGAAAGAACACGTTAAGGACAGATTTGGTTACAAGATCGAATTGAAACAATTTATTAACTGCGATGCCATGGGAGTTGTATACTGCCTTGAATGTAGCTGCAATCTGAGATATATAGGTATGACCACTCGTATACTGAAACAGAGGATCTTAGAACATATAGGTAACATCAAAAATGCCCAAAATGACCTAATGAAGATGAAAAAACTCACCTCTGTCGCCCGACACTTCTTGAGACACCACAATGGTACTACTCAAAGTCTTAAGGCTTTTGGCCTTGAGCATGTCAAATTGGGTGTCAGAGGTGGTAATCTCATGAGAATACTTCTTCAACGAGAAAGACAGTGGACATTCAGACTCAATACTGTTAGTCCTTACGGACTTAACGAAATGATCAATTACTCTTCCTTTCTATAAGAATGTAATACCATCCTTTTCGCCTACCTAATATATTGTGGTTTTCGAATCCCACTCATTCTTTGAACATTATTTTTAATTTTTCTTTTCTTTTATTATATTGTCCCCATATTTCTTTTTTCTTTCTTTTTATTATACTATCATTTCCTTTCACTCCACTACACTCTCCCATTACTGCGTTTGGGTGCACTCCACTACCTTTCACTTTCACAGCTATACATATTGCTCCTCACAACACATATATATCTATATCGTTCTCATATAGTCCTCATACTTGAAATTACTTATCCCTCACTACTTTCACCCTATATACCTATAAATGTTTCACTCATTTACGTATCTGCATCATTCTACACAACTATATCTTCTAGCCACTCCTTAGCACTTGTATGTATTTCACATTATGTGTACATATTATTTACTTCACGTTTACTATTGTTTGGCTTCCACTTTTACTTTTACTACTTCTATACCCTAACTTATTTCATCTATTTACAATTTTTATTCTTATTATAATTTATTCTAATTTATATTTATTTATCTAAAAAATAAAAATTTCTATTTCTATATTTTCGTTTATATATATTTTTATTCCTATTATTATCTAATTTTCTTATTTCATATATTTATATTTATATTTCTATTCACCCATACTTTTTCACATCTACGTTTCTCTCTCTGTCTTTTCCTTTTTTTTTTTTTTTTCCCCTTTTCTTTATCTCCCAATACTTTTCTTCTTATTTATCTAATAATATATACACATGATTAGCACAGACTAATCAATGTTTAGGACATCCTGATCGGAACCCACTTCTTCATCATCTTGTTAATATATCCTGTTAATCCCCACACAAACAACTACGTTCAGCTAACCACATGGTTTTGTTTTTGTTATTGTGTGTCTCCCTCTCTCTCTGATCCTCCGCAATTGGACCAATCAGCAGAGAGCTTTAAATGGCATATAATCAGGCGCTTTACACATTGCACAGCAGAACCTGGCCCTTTGATTGGCTACCATGCAGACTAAAGGTCAGCTGTGCACCCTCACCAGCATCTGACTGAGGAAGCAGCTCGTGAAACGCGCGTCTCAGATCGGTGTTTCCCCGCTGTGTACAGGCGGGACCACACAGCACAACACTCGGACAGACTCCAGGTTTGGCACCCCTAGTCCACCGTCTGCCGCTCTCTATATGGGTATACAGGTACCGCTCTTCTCTTATTCTTAGACGCACATGCCTACTCGGCTGCATGTGTAAGTGACTGACTCTGCACTACCCCGACGGGCACACAGAGCATTATTTACCCTGTGTGAGTCGCAGTGCAGTCTTTTTCTTAACTTCTTTCATACCAGAGTATACGACTCCATGCTTCTCACTACTCACCACTACCATTAGGAAATGTGACTAGCAGCAGCACTGGGGACGACATTATACTGTGGCCTGTATTATTCTTTGTCCTGTTTACCATCTTTTAATCAGATTATATACTATCTATGAGCACTCTCATTACAGCCTGATTTGAATAGGTTCCTGCACTATTCTACATACCAGGTTCCTTTTTCATACCAGCCCTAACAGCAGATGCTCAATTCACTCATTCATACCCTTGGGTGAGCCTGACAGTACACTCACATGTCATTCTCTGAATATCATAATGACTTGCAGCAGCTGCTGCCTTGACACCGTTGATAGGGAATAACTCCTTTAATTTCTTCGCTTGATACTCTCCACAAATCTACTTTCAGCAGTACCTATAGAGATCACATCCCCATAATATTTGTTGCTCACATGTATACTTAATTTACCTGTTGATTTTTCAGTGTATATTATGTGGGCAAGAGACCGATTATTCTAGGTGTGTCTACCTCATTAACCAGTACAGTGAGATCTATCTATACCAATTTTTCAGAATACAGATCTCCGTATACCATATACTCTTCCCTGATTCAGAGATATACTGTGCTACCTTAGGAATATGTACAGAGAGAGTTCTCTACAACAATCTATATGATGCGCATTGCTTTCTACCTTTGTTACGTATCACAATTTTGTATCTACTCCATCCATAGAGTGGGAGCTTCTTGGTGATATTTGCATGTGGAGTTTTGTTTATTATCGATGTGTTGATGCTGTTTGAGGTTATTTAACTGACTAATTTTATCTTTAATACACATTATAATTATTTGATATAATTCAGTCATTGGACTAATACCGTAGTGGGCTAAACTCAGAGAATTATTTATAAGATTACACTTGTGATCTCTCTTTTTCTCTGACACCACCCCGCTGAGAATTACTTTCACCTTGATTTCTACGTATTTGAATCTTTCATGTTTCATGTCTTGTTTTGTCTTGTTCTTGTATATTACTACTGACATACTTACCGTATTGTGGCAGCTATTTTTAATGTATACCAATTAAATGTTATTTATTAATTAATTATTTACTTACATTCAAGTGTGACCCCAACTAGAGAGTTTCTTTCTTCTTTTTTGTTTCCATATGATGTGTACTCTCCGGGGAGCACCTCCACCTTGTTATTTCTTCAGGTTCCTACTGACCATAGGGTCCTGATTTCGACGATTGTGGATCTTTCAAATTATATGTCAATAATAATTTACATTGTTATTATGATATTATCCTGTGCTCTTCTATATTCCCCCATCCCCCTTTTCCTTGGTATTCTCAAAATTCTATCTGGGTTATCCCAGTCTCTTCTAGAATTGACGCACGGATACATTGGAATTCTTTGCGATACATTACGCATTTATTAGACATAAATCCGACTGCCTGCCACATATGTTACACTCTTAGGGAGTGGTCAATATTATGGCATTTAGCCTTAAGAACGAACTAAGCACAAAACGCAAAACGATTGAGGAACTTAACAACATTTTCCCCAGTGAACTTTCGACTCTATCTCATGAGTCAAACCGGGAAGAGAACCTCAAAAAACTCAAAATAACACTACAAAAACAAACTAGAACAAATTGGGAATTAACAACAATCGAAAATTATTTAAAACAAAAAATTGTCCCTCGGGGACTTAGACCCAAAATCTTTCCCACATTCGAACTCGCTACCCAAACTCTTAAAAATGATTGGGAAGCCAGCCTCTTGAAATGTTCACAAGAACTTATGAACATCCTACTTAAACACAACTTATTAATATTAGAGGAAGTGGACAAAGAGGTTGAAACCTTAGGCAAGGCATTAGAACAGTGGGAGAAAGACACCGTGTTCCAACGTTCTTTTGAAAAAATGAAGGAAGAGTTACATGCTTATGAAGAAACTCTCATAGAAAGAAAACGTAATAAATTCATTAGGGATAAGAAAGTTTTCTCTCAGGGTAATATTTTCAGATGGAAATTATATATTACCAGTAGAGAACAGAAACACCTTATGAATTATAGCTCCTCGGAGACAGAATCCTCAGGTACGGAAGACCACCCATCATCACCTGGAAGGCCCACACTCTCTTTTTTAGAAGAAAACAGGAGTGTAAGGGGATACCGTCCAAGAGGAGGAGGACGAGGAGAAGCCATAAGAAGAGGCAGAGAGGTAAGAACCTGGGACTCACCCTTACCCCTCAGACAGTCATCCAGAACCCGCAAGAGGAATTAACAGACTCTGTAGATCTTAAAATCGTCAATTTGTCATCGAGACACCTTACTACTACAGATATGAAGGTTCTCAGTAAAGGCTTATCTTTTTCCCCAAGCATGACATTTAATAGGTTTACATGGGAAAAAGACTTACGTCTTTTCGGACGTAAATTACTTCTCAAAAAATTTTTTTCCAATCAACATCACATGCAGGCCAATATAGACCAAGTGGCCACTACAAATCTACCTTTTGATAACACTCCTCTAACCCTGAACACAGAGGAAGAACTTCAAGCCCTTTCGGAGCTAGAAGAATTAATGGAACCTACAGATAACTCAGATACTCTAAGAGGTACACAGATTACATCAAGGAAAATCTGTAAGAAGAAGAGTACATTCATGCCACCGGACCACACCTGCCCAGAGATAAGGATCTTTTTAGACCTTATCTCCCAAGATATGGATGACCTACAAAAAAATAAAAATAAAAGCACTACTAGCTACCCTAATAATAACTTGAGTCAGGAGGAAAGACGGGCACTCAAAGAAATAGAGGAGTGGGAGGACATAATCATTAAGCCCTCAGACAAAGGAGAGAACATCGTCCTCTGGCCCAAACATAAATATCTCAAGGAAGCCTTCAGACAATTGTATGACAAAACCTGCTACAAACAGATGATCTTTAATCCCATGGAACTTTACAACTTACTGTACCATCAACTCATCAATGAAGCTTTTAACAAAGGGACCATTACCAAGACGGAACAAATCTTCCTACTGGTAGATAAACCCAAAACACCTACTTTTTACTTGTTACCCAAAATCCACAAAAATCTAACAAACCCCCCCGGACGACCCATTGTGTCCGGTATTGGGGGATTGTCAGAACAGGCTAGTGTTTTCTTGGATTTTCATCTCAGACACCATGTGGAGACTCTACCATCCTTCGTTAAAGACACCAGAGAGGTACTAAGAAAGGTACACGACATACAACTGGAGGATGACCACCTATTGGTAACACTTGATGTTGAGTCCCTCTACACAAGCATCATACATGAGATAGGTATTTCAGTGATCAAATATTTTTTACAAATAGAGGGTATGGATGACTTCAAAGAATTTCTGTTGAAACTACTGGAATTCATCTTACAAAAAAACTTTTTTACCTTTGACGACAAATTCTTCTTACAGGTCCGAGGAACAGCTATTGGCGCTGCATGTGCGCCCACATATGCCAACCTGTTCCTCGGATGGTGGGAAAGGGAGATAGTCTTCAATGAAAATAATGACCATCACATCAGCCATATAACAACATGGCTGAGATACATTGACGACATCTTCATGATTTGGCAGGGGAACATTGATGATCTCCTTGTGTTCATTCAAGAACTTAATACCAACTCCATCAATTTAAAATTGACACATTCAATCAGTAAAGAGGAGGTCACTTTCTTGGATTTACACTTATTCCTAAACAAAGAGAAATATCTCCTATCAGAACTCTTTAGAAAGGATACAGCTACAAATAGTCTCTTACATAGCAGCAGTGCACATTTCCCACCGACCATCAGGAACCTTCCAAAAGGCGAGTTCCTAAGACTCAGAAGGAACTGCACAACGGTAGAGACGTTCTTGACTAAATCAAAAGATCTCACCTCACGATTACTTAATAGGGGATATAGCAAAAAAATGGTCAAGACAGCCAAATATTTGGCCCTAAAAACTGACAGACACAATTTGATCTTCTCCAACACCAGCAAACCTAAAGAAAATTCAGATGAGGTACGTTTCATCACCAACTTTTGTAATGAATGGAAAGACCTACAAACCATTGTCACTAGACATTGGCACATACTCCAGATGGACAATGACCTATGTAAATCATTACAGGAAAGACCTAGCTTTAGTTGGCGGAGATCACAAAACCTACAGGATAAACTAGTTAAAAGTCACTTTGTAGGTACTGTCAGGAGAAAAACTAAAATAAAGGGCACCTTCCCTTGTGGCAAATGCAAGGCCTGCCCATATATTATAAAGAAAGAACACGTTAAGGACAGATTTGGTTACAAGATTGAATTGAAACAATTTATTAACTGCGATGCCATGGGAGTTGTATACTGCCTTGAATGTAGCTGCAATCTGAGATATATAGGTATGACCACTCGTATACTGAAACAGAGGATCTTAGAACATATAGGTAACATCAAAAATGCCCAAAATGACCTAATGAAGATGAAAAAACTCACCTCTGTCGCCCGACACTTCTTGAGACACCACAATGGTACTACTCAAAGTCTTAAGGCTTTTGGCCTTGAGCATGTCAAATTGGGTGTCAGAGGTGGTAATCTCATGAGAATACTTCTTCAACGAGAAAGACAGTGGACATTCAGACTCAATACTGTTAGTCCTTACGGACTTAACAAAATGATCAATTACTCTTCCTTTCTATAAGAATGTAATACCATCCTTTTCGCCTACCTAATATATTGTGGTTTTCGAATCCCACTCATTCTTTGAACATTATTTTTGATTTTTCTTTTCTTTTATTATATTGTCCCCATATTTCTTTTTTCTTTCTTTTTATTATACTATCATTTCCTTTCACTCCACTACACTCTCCCATTACTGCGTTTGGGTGCACTCCACTACCTTTCACTTTCACAGCTATACATATTGCTCCTCACAACACATATATATCTATATCGTTCTCATATAGTCCTCATACTTGAAATTACTTATCCCTCACTACTTTCACCCTATATACCTATAAATGTTTCACTCATTTACGTATCTGCATCATTCTACACAACTATATCTTCTAGCCACTCCTTAGCACTTGTATGTATTTCACATTATGTGTACATATTATTTACTTCACGTTTACTATTGTTTGGCTTCCACTTTTACTTTTACTACTTCTATACCCTAACTTATTTCATCTATTTACAATTTTGATTCTTATTATAATTTATTCTTATTTATATTTATTTATCTAAAAAATAAAAATTTCTATTTCTATATTTTCGTTTATATATATTTTTATTCCTATTATTATCTAATTTTCTTATTTTATATATTTATATTTATATTTCTATTCACCCATACTTTTTCACATCTACGTTTCTCTCTCTGTCTTTTCCTTTTTTTTTTTTTTTTTTCCCCTTTTCTTTATCTCCCAATACTTTTCTTCTTATTTATCTAATAATATATACACATGATTAGCACAGACTAATCAATGTTTAGGACATCCTGATCAGAACCCACTTCTTCATCATCTTGTTAATATATGCTGTTAATCCCCACACAAACAACTACGTTCAGCTAACCACATGGTTTTGTTTTTGTTATTGTGTGTCTCCCTCTCTCTCTGATCCTCCGCAATTGGACCAATCAGCATAGAGCTTTAAATGGCCTATAATCAGGCGCTTTACACATAGCACAGCAGAACCTGGCCCTTTGATTGGCTACCATGCAGACTAAAGGTCAGCTGTGCACCCTCACCAGCATCTGACTGAGGAAGCAGCTCATGAAATGCGCGTCTCAGATCGGTGTTTCCCCGCTGTGTACAGGCGGGACCACACAGCACAACACTCGGACAGACTCCCGGTTTGGCACCCCTAGTCCACGGACTGCCGCTCTCCATATGGGTATACAGGTACCGCTCTTCTCTTATTCTTAGACGCACATGCCTACTCGGCTGCATGTGTAAGTGACTGACTCTGCACTACCCCGACGGGCACACAGAGCATTACTTACCCTGTGTGAGTCGCAGTGAAGTCTTTTTCTTAACTTCTTTCATACCAGAGTATACGACTCCATGCTTCTCACTACTCACCACTACCGTTAGGAAATGTGACTAGCAGCAGCACTGGGGACGACATTATACTGTGGCCTGTATTATTCTTTGTCCTGTTTACCATCTTTTAATCAGATTATCCACTATCTACGAGCACTCTCATTACAGCCTGATTTGAATAGGTTCCTGCACTATTCTACATACCAGGTTCCTTTTTCATACCAGCCCTAACAGCAGATGCTCAATTCACTCATTCATACCCTTGGGTGAGCCTGACAGTACACTCACATGTCATTCTCTGAATATCATAATGACTTGCAGCAGCTGCTGCCTTGACACCGTTGATAGGGAATAACTCCTTTAATTTCATTGCTTGATATTCTCCACAAATCTACTTTCAGCGGTACCTATAGAGATCACATCCCCATAATATTTGTTGCTCTCATGTATACTTAATTTACCTGTTGATTTTTCAGTGTATATTATGTGGGCAAGAGACCGATTATTCTAGGTGTGTCTACCTCATTAACCAGTACAGTGAGATCTATCTATACCAATTTTTCGGAATACAGATCTCCGTATACCATATACTCTTCCCTGATTCAGAGATATACCGTGCTACCTTTGGAATATGTACAGAGAGAGTTCTCTACAACAATCTATATGATGCGCATTGCTTTCTACCTTTGTTACGTATCACAATTTTGTATCTACTCCATCCATAGAGTGGGAGCTTCTTGGTGATATTTGCATGTGGAGTTTTGTTTATTATCGATGTGTTGATGCTGTTTGAGGTTATTTAACCTACTAATTTTATCTTTAATACACATTATAATTATTTGATATAATTCAGTCATTGGACTAATACCGTAGTGGGCTAAACTCAGAGAATTATTTATGAGATTACACTTGTGATCTCTCTTTTTCTCTGACACCACCCCGCTGAGAATTACTTTCACCTTGCTTCCTACGTATTTGAATCTTTCATGTTTCATGTCTTGTTTTGTCTTGTTCTTGTATATTACTACTGACATACTTACCGTATTGTGGCAGCTATTTTTAATGTATACCAATTAAATGTTATTTATTAATTAATTATTTACTTACATTCAAGTGTGACCCCAACTAGAGAGTTTCTTTCTTCTTTTTTGTTTCCATATGATGTGTACTCTCCGGGGAGCACCTCCACCTTGTTATTTCTTCAGGTTCCTACTGACCATAGGGTCCTGTTTTCGACGATTGTGGATCTTTCAAATTATATCTCAATAATAATTTACATTGTTATTATCATATTATCCTGTGCTCTTCTATATTCCCCCATCCCCCTTTTCCTTGGTATTCTCATTACCAATCACAACTGCAATTATGCACACAGATGGCTGATTGTTGCTTTCTGTGCATGTGTATGCATTGCAATGCACGAAGGTCTCACTGCAATTACACTGTGATCACAGACACTATGCAGACACATTGCAGAGTAAGCATTTGGGGTAGGTGGTCAGTGAAACACAGGCCTGTCAGTGTACATTTAAATGCTATTTCAGGGGTGTGCATAAATTAGCCACTGTGATGGCATATGCAGCTTGAGCTTTCATTGCATGCAATGAGGTTAGCAGATTCTGAGTAAGGTTAGACCTGTATCAACTGTGGTTGAAGCTCCAATGTTACTTGTTGGTGCTGATGTTTTTGTATACTTGCTAATTATTATGTAAGCAGGTGTGGGCATCCTTATGTTAGGCTGTGACAGCAATGCAATTGGGAACATTAGCATATTTTCGCAGTGGGTCTGTAATTTGTTTTTAAATTTTGCACCACAAAATTAATTGGGTGAGCAAAGCATGGGACATGTTGGAATTCACCCAGCTCTAATGATCCCACAATATTGGTTGCATTGTCAGATATCACAAATCCTAAGGAGAGTCCAAGCTTGGCAAGCCATTTTGCAAAGACTTCTCTGAGTTTTTCTAAAAGGTTGTCAGCAGTATGCCTCTTAGTGAAATCGGTGGTACACAGAGTAGCCAGCCTGTGAATGAGCTGCTGTTTCTAAGAAGCTGGTGTTGCTGTTGGTGCCACTGAAGGCAATACACCCACCCAGTGGGCTGTTACAGTCATGTAATTTAATGCTCCATTTGACCACGTATCTGTGGTTAAGTGGGTACAATGGCAGTTTGGAGCACAGTAATTAAGTGTTTTTTAATGTCCATGTATAGGCTGGGAATTGCTTTTCTAGTGAAGTGGAATCTAAATTGGATTTGGTAGTGGGGACACAGGACCTCAATTTACTGATTAAAAACCCACTGCATTAATGGTGGATATTGGACGCATATGTAGTATTAGCATGGATGTTATGGCATCAGTGATCCACTTTGCAACTGGGTGACAGCTGTTGTACTTGCTCCATCTTGCAAAGGATTTTTTAACATTTAATTGTTTTTTAAACTACTACCAGTAGTCTTCCTGGTCTCCTTCTGGGATGAAGATCCACTTCCAGCAGCAGCAATAGCAGGCATTGTGCTCAATAATTCTTCTAAGGAATCCTGCATCTGAGGAGGACTGCATTAGCCTTATCAAATTGGATGCAGAACTACTATTGATCATGATTGAGGATATTGTTGATGAAGGTTTTGGTGGTGAAGATGGCAGGGACTTGGATCTAGCTAAGGGAGCTAGTTGATACTGGACAGCTTGTTGTTACTTTCTTTGTCAAAGTTTTAGCCAAAGTTTATGAGTTTTTCAAACACTTTTGATGTATGCACTGCAGCTGATGTAACATAGAGAAGGTTCCTAGATGGCTATGGTCTCTACCTTTACTTACTCTGGCTTTACAAAGGGTACATATGGCTTCAAAATTGTTGTCTGGATTTGGTTAGAAATAATTCCACACATAAGAAGTGGATTTTTTTCTCTTATGCCTAGGCATGACAATGGGTTTTTCCTTATCATGGGCAACAATTGTTTCAACTGGAGCCTGATTTCCATAAAAAAACATCCTCATCAACAACATCCTCATCATCAAGATCCTTATTATCATCTACAAAAAATCCACATAATTCTTGTGCACTTCTAAAGCAGCATCCTTAATTTATATGTCAGCATGTTGACTTGTGCTGCTCATCCCCACATTTGCAGATAAACCACAAGTGGTGGAAGGATGCTCCTCTTTGAGTACAGTATTGAAAAGGTCAGGCTCACACATGGCTCCAGTGGACAAACTTAGGACCTTATTCAGAGGTGGCCGTATGGTCTACGACCGCATGGCTGCCTCGATGTTTGGCCTGTGCGCATGCACACGAGGGAGCCGGCTCCCTCGTGCGCATGCCTGAGGCCCGCTATGACCGACAGTGCTGGTCGTAGCGGGTCTCTTTCCAAAGGTGGCGAGCTGTCGATGTTGATTGACAGCTTGCCCCATTTGGAAGGCGGGCCGGGGGGGTGGCAGCCCAAATGGAGGCATTCCCATGGGAATGCCTACCATTTGGGGGAGGCCCCACTGACATCACTAGTGATGTCAGTGGAGAGCTTCCGGCTCTGACAGAGCCAGAAGCTCTCCGGGGCTTATGACAAGTGAGACCCTATCCTAGGGTCTCGTCATAAGCCCCGATGGTCGCGATGGTCTCTGATCATTGCGACTATCACCCGAGCGGTCGTTAGAGCTGTGGGTGTAAACCCACAGCCTAACGACCGCAACAGAGGTGGGCGGTCAGGATGCATGTGGCCGGCCAGTTTCTGGGTGACCACTTGCATCCTCCGACCGCCTCTGAATGAGGTCCTTAGTCTCTCAGGGATTTGTGACATTTCTCAGCACACAGTTTGTTTCTGTGCCTTAATGATTTTCATTTTTTTTTACATTTCTACAGGGAGCAAGGCTTACATCATCATAATGCAGAACCACCAGTCATATAGAAAGGCCAAGGTCCTAGCCATTTCTTGACACTTTGTGTGGTGAAAGGCATATTGTGCTGAAAGTCATATTGCTAATTGTATTTCTGTCTGCAACTAACTTTGCCTTTGATTTTTTTTCTTTACCTCTGTAAAATATTGGTTCTTTGATTTTAGATGGCCTTTATGCCCTTGGGCATCAACTTTAGTAGATGATGTTGATGGACTAGTATCTTCATGACTGGTGGCAGAAACTCCAGCACTAGTATGTGGTACCTGCTCTCTTCTCAACTGACTGTTCTCCATATCAACAAACACAAACAAAGTGGGGTATAGCACGCACTACAATTTGGACCAAAAATGTTTATTTTTTACTTTAACTTTTTGCTAATCTTTGTTAACAAACAATACTGCAGAGTCCACTGCTTATGTGGGGAAGAACGTACAGCATCACAATACTTTTATGAATGTTACACTGCTGTATGAATGACCTATAGCATCACAATACTTTAATGAATGTTACACTGTGGTTTGAATGACCTACAGTGTTTTTCTTCTTCTTTTTTTAATTTTTAGTTACTTTTTTTTTACAGCCCATGGATGGACAGTACACCACTGGACTGGACACACAGACCCTCCTGGACAGAGCACAGCACACACCTGTTTTGGACAACAGCCATCTGGATGGAGCACAGTGACAGCACACCCCTGAATTGGACAACAGCCCCTGGCATGGACACACAGCCCCCTCTGGAGTAGATGGAGCACTGCACACAGAGCACAGTGACAGCAGAAGTGCACACCCTTGGATTGGATAACAGCACCAATGACAAAAAGCCCTCTCCTGGAGTGGACGCAGAGCAAAGCACAGAGAAAGACTTAGCAACAAAATGGTGCCAATCAACATGGGAAGGGACTTATATACAATCCAAAACCCATGAGAATCTGACAGTGGGATTTTGCCCTTATTTTGGATTCCAAGTCAGGTAGGAAACCTGTGCCTGACTCGGATCCTACTCAGATCCCCTATGTTTGGGTGGGTCTGGTTCTCTGAGAACTGGAGCCACTCATCTCTATCTAGCACAATTTGTTTATTTGTTTATTTAAAATAGTATGTTATTTTATGTACAGTACTATCTATGTACTCTATACACTTCCATTCACCATGATGATGGTCTAGATGCAGTTCATGTGTTTCTGAGAGATCTACAGGAGCCACTTAATTTAGACAAGGACCTATTTTTACAATTGTTATGTCTAGTTTTAACAGGAAACTATTTTCTATATGACCGGTCTTACTATGGGCAGAATGCAGGCTGTGCCATGCAGTCCAGCTTGGGACCTGCATATGCCAATATAAATAAATATATATATATATATATATATATTGTGACACAGTCAGATTAGGAGGTCCCTCTCCTGGGTAGGGGACTCCTTCCTTACACACACACACAGCAGCAGGGAAGCAGCACACCAGTCTGGAAGCGAGTACAAGCTGGTTGGCACCAGTCTTTATTGTACAATGTCAGAAATAACATAAAGAAAACATAAACATAAATCCTAGCCCTGTCGGGGCAATAACTTCACAGGTAGTTCCCTCACTACCAGAACCTGGCAGGGCCTAATGCCCTCGCCAGCAACAAAGCACAGCACAGTACTCACAGATAGGTTTTCCAAGTGTCTCTGAGCAAACTCCCTGTCTGCTCTCCCAGGTGAGACAATCAGCCCTAATCACACTAGGCTTATATTGGCCACTCTCAGGTGGAAACCCTAACAAGCCTGTTACCAGGCTAAGAGAACCAAAACCTGGAGTGGCCGTGGGTGGAGCCCTCCCTCTCCTCTCACCCACAACCCCCAGGTCCCAAACCGGCTTTTCAAAAAGCCGAAACTCAAGCCTGCTACACTGCAGACTTTCTCCTGGGGGTTTAAAACACAAAAGACAGGAATCTGGGACAAATGTTCCTGCCACAGACCACTTTACCAGTGATCCTATCACAATATATATATATATATATATATATATGTTTGAGCAGGAAAAAAACTTACAGGGGTATTCAGTTTGGAGCGAACAGTTCGGAATCAGCGATAAATTATTGCCGATGATGTCATTTTCGCCGATTTCAATTATGCCATATTCAATTTCAAAGACTTTTTGCAGGTGCAAAAAGTCTTTGAAAAAAAATGAGGATAGCTTTTCACCATGTTTTACATGGCGAAAAAAAGTGCAGAATTGGGGTGTAGGGGTGCAGGCTTAAAAAAAATAGCCTGCACCCCTGGGAATGATATTTAAAAAATAACTGTCAAAAAAAGTTTTTAAAAAAAATATGGACACCCCAAAAAATTAATAAAAAAATTTGGGATGAAAAAAAAGGAAAAAAGTGTTTAAAAATAGGTAAATAGGTTCAGGGCTATTCTGCAAATATGTGGCATGTGTTTTCTAGCATAGATTATTAGCGGCAGGTGGATTTTTGCAGAATTTTTAAAAAACACGTTAGGGACTTAAACATATGCTAGTACCCATTTTCATGTACCCCAAATTTGATGGGACCACTTAAAAAAACGAAAAAAATAACCTAAGTGCTCTTCTGCATCACTTCTTCATTGAAAAAAACACCTGCCGCAGCTATTTAAAACCCCAACTTATTTTGCAGGCTAAAACAGGGGTACCCATAGTGATCCACCTTATCTGGATAGCTTTAGGGGGGTCCTACAATTTATTCCTGATAAATCCCATTTTTTTTCACCGATCATGTTTCGCTGGCTCCCGTTTTCGTAACTTTTTAATTGAATACGGGGATAAAGCGGGCACGCGCCCGATACTTTATCCCCAGAAAAGCTCCGATGTGGAGCGAAAAGTCCAGCATGGACTTTTCGCTCCAAATTGAATACGGCTTTTAATCTTTACAAACCATGAGTTTATTAAACATACAGTATGGTATATCTGTTATATATATATATGACTTTTTTATGCTGTGGGATGGTGGAGCACCTCTATTTGAATCCATGATGGATAGTATCAACAAACTTCCTTCACCAATTAAATTCACTTATACACACAGCAATTTTTCTATCAACTATCTGGTCATGATGGTGAAACTCAAAACAAATAAATTGATTATGTCAATTTAATACAAGGATACATACAGAAATTCCATATTGGACACAAGCAGCCATCATCCTAATGCTTTAAAATTTAATTAACTATTTCACAGATATTGCTAGCAAACCCATAAAGCTGCAAATGGCATTAGAAAAGTAATGAATTAATTCAAACAGAGAGGATATAGCTTAAGATTTTTAAAATAAGAAAGAATATAAGGCACTACAAATGGATAAAGAGACGCTGCTCAGTTCCTAACTTGGGGGGTAATTTAGACCCACTCGTGAGCGGCAGTACGCTCGCAAGTGGGTCGATGGTCCCCACTGCGCATGTGCACGACGGAGGGAGCTCCGTCGTGCGCATGAGCGAGACCCGGCGAGCGAAGGACTTTCCATCGCTCCGGGTCTCGCACCAAAGGGGGCGTGCTGTCGATGTTGATTGACAGCACGCCCCCTTTGGTGGGCATGCCGGGGGCGTGCCTGCCAGACGGAGGCTTTCCCATGGGAATGCCTTCCGCCTCAAGCCGGCCCAACTGACATCACTATTGATGTCAGTGGGAGTGATTTTGGCTCTGATAGAGCCAAAATTACTCCAGGGCTTGTGGTTGAGAAACCCGACCACAGGGTTTCACTCGCAAGTCTGATGGTCGTGATGGTCAAGACCATCGCGACCATCTTGTTGCACGCTCGTATATGCTGTGGGTAGTGACCCACAGCTATACGAGCATCCAGGAGGACGCTCCATATTAATGGAGGAGGGCCCTGATTCAGAGCGAGCGCTCTGGTCAGAGCGTCCGGCTCTGAATCAGGGCCTTGTACCAGAAAAAGGGGATACAATTATCTGGACCACCAAATTCTCTACTTCTAGTTCCATTATTTCATGAGCAACAAAAGCGTTCTGGCCTATTATCACCACAGAGTTTATCATGTTTTAAATATTCTAAACCCATGACATGCTATAATCACAGAAAAAAACTTAGATATTTTCTGGTCAGCACCATGTGACTGACTACACTCCTCCAACTGGTAGTTTTGGGCATATAAAAAAATCAGGCTGCTGTCGATGCCCCTCATGAATCAGCTGTAATTAACTTCTGACGGGTTCATCTTTGAAACATCCACATTCAGAGTTTAAGTTTGAAATCAAACAATTTCTCACTTGTACCACCAGGTATGTGATTTATGATATCACCTGTCCATGCAGCTTTATCATATTGGAATGACTAGTCGAATGTTTAAGAAAACAATGGCTTTACATCGCTCGGCCATTAAGATAGTTTGTCAGGTAAAGACAGAGAACAACCAGTTATGTAAAAAGATTTTTTAAGGGTGCCTGTTGTGCTTAACCTTAGATGCAATCATGCATAGCTGCTGTTGATTTTAAGGAGATGTGTAAACCTTCACAAAAAATAGTAATACTGGAGTTAGTACCAACTGCGCTAGTACAGTTTGCATCAATTTAAAAACAATTATTTGAGGTATTAAAAATATTTTTTTTAATTATAACACATGTATAAACAACAAAATCCTCATGCTGAAATATAAAACACAATAGAATAACATGTACAATTACATATGGTTCTTTACTTTGGTTCTAGGTACCTAGCAACTTATACGTAGCAGCAAATTGTTCCAAAACCCCCATAATGGAAACACACAGTGTTCAATTCACATTTGGCAAATGTAAATTATACATAGAACAACCAGTGGCCCGCCACTTTAAAACCTTGAACCATCCATTATCTGCATTAAAGTATCAAGGTATAGATCATGTGCCACTCTCATGAGGGGGTGATAGGAAGGTGTCTCTTCTCCAATTGGAATCCTGGTAGACCTACAGACTTGTTATGTTACTTTCATTTAATCCCTTCAGATGTATCAACTGGAATGATTTTTGATTGGATTTAGTACCTTTGTATTTTCATTTGCCTTCATTTATGTGTTTAGTATTGTCTTCCAAGTAGTAACAAAGAAAGTACTCCCTTCCAGTAAACAGATTTACTAGGACCATTGTGATATGTTCCTTATTATATGTTTCATACCATATGCTATATCTTATTGGGCAAATATGCTAGGATTTCTAGTGCCCCTAGAGATGATAATATATGGCAGGTTGTACATGCAACCTATAATACAAGATCATATCTTACATTGCCCCTTGTGATTACATAATATAGCCACCAGCAGAGCACTCATTTGTAGTATGCCCATTTTTATTATGTTGTTTCTTGGCTACACATGCAACTAACTAAGTGCATCATCTGTCTTCTTGTTTTCTTTTTTTTCACAGCTATGTCCCGAAGTATGAGAGAGTGCACCCGTTTGCTAGGCAACTGAGTGGTGCATTGTGCCTGCATCACTGAGCCGCCCCCGGTGGATGAATGCACACCTCTGGTTTCCGGGACAGTGGGCCTGATTCAGACCTGGACGCTATTTGCGGCCACTCGCTGGCTAAAAGGGGCCGGCTATTTAAATCATATGCTCGCACTGCATTGCATAAAACCGCCCAGTAAGTAATAGCGAATGGCTGCACTATGTGCTCGCACCTGTATAAAGACGCCCCTTTGCCACTCACAACACACGTCATCTCCGGCAGTTTTAGGATTAATCAGGAACATCGAGAGCCATCGGAGCTGCTCGCAGCCCTTGTGGTAGCCTTTTCCCACCACAACATTGCGAGCAGTTCAGGCTAAAACACAACTTTGCTAATTATGCACACCCATTAAATGCCGTTCTGATGGTCGGGCATGCCTGCGTTCGCACATCCACAACCCCCCGTTTACGAGCACCTTTCCCTGTTACCACCCACAAACGGCACTATCTGTCACTCAAAATAGCGGCCTGACTGCGGGCTATGGGCAAGCACTTTCCCATCACAATGACTGGTTCACGCATTCGCATTGTGACTCATACGCATTGCGCAGATTGCGAAAAATTGCTCAATGCGATCTAGTGTAGCATAGCGTCTGGGTCTGAAGGAGGCCCAGTGTTCACTGTGTCCAGGATGAGCATATAAGGTAAGACTATTTTACTATATACTTGTTGTCATAACGACTAATAGCAGCCTGAAGACAGGGTCTAGTGTGACCCAGAAATGTTACTGATATGCTGTGTAAAATGAAACATAATTGACTTAAGAGCCTGCAGTGTGGTGTATGGTGTGGATTTTAGTTACCATCTTGGATGCCTGTTTTATGGAACATGTGCACACAGTAAGCTGACTGTGATATAGAGGAGTGCCTGATTACATTGCATGATTGATATATATATATATATATATATATATATATTTAGATATATAGTAAAATTGTCGAAAAGGACAGGTACACAATCACCATTTTTTAATTGAGTCCTCTTAAAAATGCTCAGTCATGGAATTTAGTTTGATAAATGGCTCATGATCATTCATTTCCTGTCAAAAACCCATTGCAGAGGCTTTATACTAATTCTAAAGTATGCAATTATTGAGACTGTGAATGTGAAAGGGCTTCATTATAATCCAAGGTGATAAAAAAAACCTTAAAGAATACAGAAACAGAGGCCTAGTCACGGACAGCAATTAATATTTAGATTCTTCAGACATCCTAAAAGCCAGAACACTTGATTTATCTAGCTTTTATAGTTAACAAGTCATTTTTTTCTGGATTCTTGACACAACTCTTTTTGATTAGTAAAACAACTAACATTTATAGAAGTCTAAATGCATTATTCATCTTATCTGCTGAGTGGGAAAGTCATCAGTGAATGTTACCATATTTTTCCATAGACTATAAATCACAGTTATTAGAAATTTACATTTTGTATAATTCCTAAAAAATAGTTTAAAGGTAAAATCAATAACTTTTTAATAAGGAACATATTAAACAAATGTAAAAAATATATAAATATAACCCAAAATAATAAATACCTTAAATTTTTATTAAAGGACATTTCCACATTAAAATATTCTGAAGTGGTCCTTCATATTAAATCTCAATTTAGATAAACCATGACAAATGCAGTCTGCTTTGCGTTTGCTTCTGGTACGAGTATGTTTGATATTTCTGATAAGTTCCTGATCTCCGCCCATTTCATCATGTCTGTAACCTCATAGTTTAAAACATTATTTACCCAGGGAAAAATAGCCACCTCAGATCAAACAGTTTCTATTATTTTCAATCAAAGGTTAGGTTTGATTACAGGAATAAGTATGTAATGCCGCATGAACAAATACCGACAGCGGCAGCACGGCAGGTTGAAATTCTGACAGCTGAAGGTAAGTATCCTAACCCTCCCCTCTCCCCCCTAACCCTAACCCTAACCTTCCCCCTAGTGCAGTGTTGGCTAACCTTGACACTCCAGCTGTTATGGAACTACATAACCCAGCATGCACTGCTACAGTTTTGCTATTAGGGCATGCTAAAACTGTGGCAGGGCATGCTGGGATATATAGTTCCACAACAGCTGGAGTGTCAAGGTTAGCCAACACTGCCCTAGTGCCTAACCCTAACCTCTCCCCATTAGTGCATAAACCTAACCCCCCGTTCCACACCCTAAAACTAACCCTCCTGGGGGGGTCTAACCCTAACACCCCATAGTGGTGCCTAAGCCTAACCCCCCTTCCCTTACACTAACTCTAACCCTTCTGGGGAATGCTTAACCCTAAGTCCCCCCCAGGGATCCCTAAACCTAACTCTCCTCCCCTCCACCACGGCTAGATTCTAAGACACCTGGTATACCTTCATTTGGTATCGGTATTCTGTAGTGGGGCTAATGATAGGCTACGGGATTTCGACACCTATCTTTAGTCCCATGCCGGGATGTTTTGTATCGGGATATCGGCGGGCAGGATAGCGCCCACCTGTATCCTGACTGCATCCCATGATGACAGTGTAATGTAGACTATAAAGGCTGATTTGCACATAAGTGCAATGCTGAATGCAGATGCACTATTATCTGGGACCTGCACAAGCGCAAGACCCATTATGCAAATGTGTAGATTGGGTCCTGCATGATTGCTTGCAGCCCCTGCTATTCTTCTGTCTGATTGACAGAAAAATGACCTTATGAAGCAATAAAATTACTTCCAAATGTGCAGATAATGTTATCTCATTTCAGTAAAAAAATCTCTCAAACTTTAATATATATCCCCCTTAGTTTCTCTTATTAAATTAATTATAAAATTACTGTTTTGCAGAGGGAAAATAAGATGACCCACATTGAGATAGATGTCTGGAGAACACACAAACTTGTATCCCACTACATGCCTAACCAGGCCACACCCCAGTTTTTTACATTAACTTTTTATCTGTTCCTTGGATCAGATTTGTTTGCTTAAATGATACTCTTGGTCTGACTCGCCCAGCTGAATGTGAAATATTTGGATCTTGGTTTGAGTGAGTTTTACCATATACTATAGCATACTAGACCATTCAGATGGTAATTAGTTCTATGATTACAGCAACCACATCTTGTGAAGAGTGAAATTTATATATATTTTTTTTTAGTACTGTAGTACTATTTTTATTCAGTTTGTTGTTTTACTGTCATTTTACCTTAAAAAATACATTACTAAGACCTGTTTGCAGTGTTCTTTATCATGTTCACACTTATTTTTAATTACATTTGTATTTTAATTTTTTTGATTTTTTTTGTTTTTCTTTACTGAGATTATGTGTGTTTATAAGATTATTACATCATGTAAGTCTTAGTCAGTATGGAATTTATTTTGATTGTTAAATCATAGCCTAACATTTGCCCTGCTTATAAGACTTTCTATGGTCTATACAATTGTGAGACAATGCACAATGTTGTATACATTATGGACTCTGCTTTTTCACTTTATTGGCAAAGTTAGACTTCCTTTTTATAAAGATCACTTTAGCAACAGATAAAACATCATTCCATTAAATATGAGCTTTGTGTACCATGAAAACAATTCCGATCAACTATCTGCTGTCTGAAAAATTAGATGCTAATGTACTAATGTGTTTTTGTTGAAGGAAAAGTAACTATGACATTTAGAAATTGGTTGAAAATAATTTACCTTAATGTTACTTCAGTGCTAAAAGGTCACACAATAATTATTTCTGCAAGGAAAATGAAGCTTTTGTTAGAAAAAAAATCTTGATCCAGTTCCATTTTGTATTCCTCTGCTTGCTGTGCAACAGATTGTTTCATTATCCAGCAGTACCATTAATCTTTTTTATTAGCACCTAAAAAATAAACAAACAGTAATTTTGTGATGTTTGACACAAGTAGCGCATTTTAATTTTGTGGTCCTGCAGTACACAGTAAAAATATATAAATAACTAATGCAGCAGTTTTGACAGAAATATTACATTCGAGTCTCTGCAAATATGAAAATGCCATTCAAAAGTGCAGAAATATAATAACATCTGTCTTGCATATTCAATTAAGCACAGTATTTCCATATCATTTAAATGCCACAAAAATACACATAGAAACAAATTGTTAATTAAGGATGAAAAATGACAATGATTTGTAATTTCACATGTAATTTACAAATGCAAATATTGCAATTTAACTAATAAAAATGTTTTCAGTATAATGCACAATATTCAGTAAACTGATACTGAATCTTTACAGGCTGGGGAAATTATACTGTTTATGTGCTTTGGTGATTGCCTTAATCATAGAATCATAAATGATCATGCAGGTAACACTACTATTTTATTTTTTTACTCTAAGACTGAAAACAATAAAAGGGATATGTTATGCCTTTGTGCATAATAAAATATATTAAATGTCCATAAGAAGCTACAATGTATCCTTGTAGTCTACAATATAGAGTGCTGTGGAGTAAAGCTAACACACCACAATTCTATTCATGGATTGATTTAGTACAGTAGTTAACCTCCATTGTTAAGATTGTATTTGAATATACAAAGGAAATAAGTAACCGTAGCAGCAGATACACTGTTTGCTGGACTATCCAGTGAGTACTGTAGACTTAATTCAAAGGAGAATTGTTTTGTGTCAAATTACATCTATATGTGTTATAGAGAAATGGCTACAGCTACACAGATAAACTTAATAACTTTCTTGGTACATATATAAATAGGCTCAACATTGGTTGTTGTATTGAGAGCATCCTTGCTGAGTCAGAAGGAACCATGTAAAGCTTCAAGAGAATTTGGCAATTTAAGACTTCTCCTCTGTTTCTTCTAAGGTGTCAACATATCATTTTCCCCTCAGCCTTTACCTGTTTTCAGTTTCTATGACAATACATGTGAATTATGACTCTGTTATTTGTAATTTTGTAATAAGCTATTAACATTTTAAGAGCCACCCCCATTGGATGTTTTTTAAGTCATTAGGATGCCATTGCCATAAATCCTATGACAGCAAGCACCACTGTACATTATGTTCTTAGCTGTGGCCATTGACAATATATGCTGATGCACAAATAATAACCAATACTGTTTTATAGATAAGACGGACATCAGAATTCAATGTCACTGTAAAAGAGCGTGGCTGGGAACTTTTTGTCTGCATATGCCTATAGACATTCTCGATAACTATTCTTACAATTTCTCTGCAAAATACTGAAGGAAAATATATTGTAAGTAAACCTGAAAAAATAAATGAACTGTTATAGTGACTTATATGATTCTATTTATTATAGTGATTACATATTTCTAACTTAGAAGTTCTAGTTAGTGTATTATTTGCTCACTATTTGTATTTAAAAGCTTGGAATCCTTACTGGTGTTTCTTCAATAATTAAACAAACCAATACATAAACAGTTCTGTACTAAACTCATGTCTTATTTACTGGTCAGAATGTTGATTACTATAGCAAATTGATTTTGAACTCTATACTACTCTTGGGAGTTTTGGGCAAAAATCTTTATTTTTCTCCTGGATTTTGTTCACAGACAATTCTGTTCATTATGCCTGATGCTGCTCTCAAAGTGACATCTGTTCACATTTATACTCTGCACAGCAGCTGACATGTTGCTTGTTTGTTTGTCTGTTTACCCCAAACTCTAATTCCAACTGCGTCTTGCAGATAATTTGTGTTCTTCCACTCCCGTCTGTCACAAGTTAGAGGGCATTATGCATCTGCCTGAGCAATGTATGCTTCTGTTATATTGTGTAGTGTTATTCTCAACATTAATGTAATAAATACAACAGATTGACACAGAACTGAATAGCAGCAACAAAACAAAAAGTAAACAAAAATAATTTAATAAACTGAATGGTATTTAAATGCATTTGGCACCATACGTAAAGTCACAATGTGTATGAATATCCTTTTATATGAGTATTTGGGGTAATATGTGTGACATGAAACTCAATCTAAACCAGGAAAAGTGAAGAAATAATTGTGTCAAACAAATATCAATTTTGTTCGTCATTTATTCTCTTCTGAGACAACCTTGCTGTAAAACTAATGCATTACCAATTCCATGTGGAAATACAAAAGTGCATTGGAAGATTTCATGCTGTATGTCTGTATTTTGTATTTATTGATAACATTGCAACCATTAAATTTCATCTAATTCGCATTTAAATTTTGAAAGTGTTAAAGTTTTGCATACTGTATGTTTATAAGAACACGTATGAGGTTTTGCATTGGGTATTTACTTTTCCCTACAAATGCACAAAACCAGTGGATTGCAATGTTGGCTAAGGAGGGCATTTCATGTGCAGGTTATATTTTAAACCCCTATACAAAGTCGGTTTGGGAACATTTGTTGCAGGGCAGCTAAGAGTTAATGGTTAGCGGTCAGGTAGGAGTGTCAGCAAATAGGGTACCTTTGTTTTACTAAGGTGTGGAATTGGGTCTTTATAGTGTTTGTGCTGGCAGGGCACTGTCTCTTTTGTTGTGTCATGCTGTCCAGTGCAGTCCTACAGAGCACCTGAGCATTTGTATTTTGTTTTTTCTTCCTTGCCTTTATGTTCTACCCTATCTTATATATCCTTTCTTTGTTTTCTGCCTACCTTACCTCTTTCTTTGATTTCTTTCTTTCCTTCCATTTGTCCTGTGTTTTCTTTCTGTTTTTCCCATATCTTGCCCCTGCTGCTCAACTGCACTGCCAGCCTACTAATGTGATATGACTAGGACTACAACAAGGGGTGCCACTGCAGTCTACCAAAGTCACATGCTGTCAACTCCCACAGCCTGTTCTCTCCAGGCCTTGATGCCTGTCCACTGAGTGCTGACCTACTGACTATGGAGGGCCAATGGCATGGGATTTGGTAGTGAGACCTGCATTTTCAAGCCTATTAGGCAGGCTGCTTATTTAGGTTCTGACTGGACTTACTTTGGTTTGTTCATGATGCCATAGAGGCCATTACATTTCTCATGTTGAAGTCATTGAGTCACTGTTCAAGGGGCTCCAGGGGCTATGTCTCAAGGTGTCCCCTGTCATTGTCTACCAGCATCCATTGCAGGTGGGGCTGCTGGTGCCCTCTTTGAATGGCTTGTTGCAATGGGGCTCCAGGGTCTCACCAGCTGTGACTGGTTGTGGGGCTCTGTATGTCAAGTGAGGTGCCATACAGGCTGGTGGTGCCATAAATGTGGCTTCCACCATGTTGGCAACCAGTAATATGCAGGTGCAACTAACTTCTCTTGTCACATGGATGGGACAGCATGCAGTTTTTCATTTTCCCAACTCTTTTCTACATCTCTCACTGCTGTGGTCCATGCTGCGGTGCCTTTGGTCTCTTCCATGTCATCTGGGTTTTTGGGAGCTTATGCTGAGGATTGCGATCCTGGTTCCTATGTGTCTTTTCTTTTGCAGATGTGGAGACAGACGATTAGCAGACTGTGAACTACATGTGGGTTCCAGGGAAAGGCACCTGTGGAGGAGGCCACTGCAGGTGAGCGAATGTACTTCTTGAACTTAGCTGCTGTTGGTAGTTCTCTGTTGTTCATGTCTTTTGTGGAATCTGGGCACTCGCAGTGTAAGATGTCATAGGTCACTAGGCATAACAACATCTAGGCTCTCTCAGTGGCAGCATCAGCGGTCAAGAAGCAGTAGTATGGAGGTAGGGGCTACCACAGTTGATGTTGTGCAGTGTGCAAATATTTCAGTGCTGCATGGTCTTCATGCTTGGATGCAGGACTACATTTGCTAAACGAGATATATTGATGTTTTT
Source organism: Taudactylus pleione (assembly GCA_031769625.1). NCBI lineage: Eukaryota > Metazoa > Chordata > Amphibia > Anura > Myobatrachidae > Taudactylus > Taudactylus pleione. The sequence goes on from JAUIMM010000295.1 coordinate 19,885,379, forward strand.
GTTTAGATGTCTAAAGAGTCCAAGGCCTTAGCAGCTGTTTAGTAGAAAAGGGGTATCATGGAGGACATTAATAAGTTGTGCAACAATTCCCTCAACAACTTCTATGTGTTTGCTGCATGCTGTTTCAAGTCAGGGGAGGCCATGATTCTTATCCGCTATCTGCATTTGATTCATGGACTCTTTTACTCTGCATTTGATTTAGTTAGGAGGCAATACAATGAGGAGTTTTGTTGCAAACAGGATTGGGTGGCGGTTATGTACCTAGGGTGTAAGGATGTCAAGGTATGGCTTGATTCCACTCAGCCCACTCTAGTGTCCTCTGACCCACTGCTTTTGTATCAGGTGGTGGCACCTGCATAGTCTACTTCACATGCTGTAGCTCCTGGCATTTCTTGGTTGCTACTTTGCATTTAACAATGCCCAGTGTCCTTTCAGTGTTAGTCTTGTCTATGGTCTGAGTAATACACAAAAAGGCTCTAGGAAAGTTCCTGCTAAACCACCAGTCTGTGAATTACGCCATATTACTCAGTAGTCAAGAGTCTGTTATCAATAATTTGATTATGCTATTAGTATCGTGTGTTATTTTGGGGTGGGTGATCTGCTAGGAAAGGTGGATATAGAATTTGCCTTTTGCTTATTGTCTCTCCATCCTTACACATTCCAGTTTATTAGGGTTAAGCTGGATGATGGGTATAATATGGAAAAATGTTTGACGATGGGGTGTTTTGTGTTGTGTGTATATTTTGAGTGCTTTTGCACATTCTTGCATCAGTGCAAGCACAGGGAAGTCTGGTGTTATCCACTGCCTTGATGATTTCCTTTGTGTTGGGCCAGATGGTTCTACCATTGCACAGTCCTCCTTTTTTCCCTGTGTTTTCTGAGTTTGGGGGTTAACATAGACAAGTGTTAAGGACCCTGCACATCTATCCTTCTTATTGGCATTGAGATACATACAGTCTCATGCTGTTGCAGGATCCTGTCAGATAAGGTTAGAAAGCTGCACAATTTCATTCTACTGGTGCTTGCTACATGGAAGTTCACTATGAAGTAAGGAAAGTCCTTTCTGAGTCTTTTCATTTTTGCATGTTGCATGATACCCATGGGCAGGGTTATTTGTCATAAACTTGAGCATGCTACTGCTGGTGTTTTTCAGCCACATCAATTTATTTGGTATTCAATTGAGATCTGGAGGGATCTACAGATCTGGGATGCCTTTCCTTGGATTTTAATGGGATGCTGATTGAAACTTCTTCCTTTTTGTGTAATTCTCAGCTTCAGTTGTGGGAAGGTTCCTGGTGTGCTTCAGCCTGGCTGGCTACCTGGGTTATGGAGGGCTTCACCAAGAACATATTGCTTTTGGAAGTCTCCCCATCATTGTAACTTTGGAGCTCTCTACAGTGTTAATATATGAGGGCAGAACAGTGCTAATGCCACACAGTCCTATGCATATATGGGTTCCTGTGTGGCATTTGAATGGTTTCTATGTGTTCGCATGGGATTACTAAAAGTATCTTGGTTTACTCCCAAAATTCAAAAACATACTGGTAGCTAAATGTGTGTGTGGTAGGGAATTTAAGGCCTAATTCAGAGATTTACACAATGCTGATATTTATGGAGGTCGAGCATTTGTTAGCCATTGTGCATGTGCGAATGACGCAATTGCAATGATTGCATTGTGATTACTCACAAGTTGAGTGACAGGTAGAAAGCATTTGGGGGAGGTAATGGGGGGTGGTTACAAAAACGCAAGCATGTATGACCATTTACATGCCATTTAATTTGTGTGCATACATTAGACATTACAATCTCCTTTGCAGCATGAGAGCTCTCTGCGTGCCAGGAGAGCTGCAGTGTTTTAGGCAAGTCAGTTTTGATTTACAAGCTGCATGGCAGCCCAATCTGCATCTATGTTATTGATGTTTAAGTTATTGTATGTTGTTGGATGGATATGAGAAGGCAGCAGTGAGCGTATCTATACTTGGCCAAGCTTTGGAAGGCATAAGCATATTTTAGCAACTGCAATCCATAAGAGATTGCAGTTGCGATTCCATTTGCGTAATTCATGAAATCAGGCCCTTAGACTGTAAGATATACTAAGGCAGGGAATGATGTGAATGATTTAACATTCTCTGTAAAATTCTGTATAATAAGTTGACGCTCTGTAAATGAATGTTAATAAATAGATAAAAAATATGGAATCTAATTCAGGTCCTACTTTAACCATCTGTTTCCATTGTTTGCAAGAGAAACATCTGGATAGAATACAGTGTATTGACCTCATGTGAACTGTTAATAATTTTGGGATTTAAATATTTTTTTCTACGGCATTTGAATTATAATAATAAGATTTATCCACATAAGAAAATAAATCTACACATACATTTTTAATATTTTAATAAACTACAGACATACAATTTTTTGTCATGAGTACTATCAAAAAAAGTGGTTACTTTCAAAAAGTAAAAGTGACTATAAAACAATACGAAAGGTGTCCCTTTTCCCCATAAATCATAGATTGATAGACTTTAATGGGTCAGTTATAACAAACTGAGATATATAGGAATATTAGAGGCATGGGGATAATACTGAATCATGAAGAAGGAAAGCTGAAAAAATTTAAAACAATGGCAAATTGTATTTTAAAAATGTATTATATACTGTTTCCCATATAATAAAAAACAGAAACAAAATTAAAGGACAATTGAAAAGCTACCTATAGGACTTACAGTAGTAATAGTAATAAACAGTTTCAGTGGCGTAACTAAGGTGGGTCGAGCAGGGCGTGTGACCCTGTCACTGTATGACCGGCGGCGCGGGGGGGCGCAGCCGGCCATGGTATTTGTCTGCCCTAGTTAGGCAGTGTAGCACCGACCACAGTGTGTGCGGTCAGCACTACAAATTTACACAAGAACAATACTAGGCTTCCCTGGGCCCAGCACCAGTCCAGTGCTGCACAGCCGAGCCCTTTCCCTCCCCATGAGCATTTGCCCAATAGCTCCAGGAGGCAGGCTCAGGCTGTGCAGTTTAACACCCACATCACCGCCAGTATGGCAGCGATGTGTGTGTTAACCAGCAGCCAATGAGAGTCCAACAGACTCTTATTGGCTGCCCTGCTGCACACACATCAACGCCGTGCAGCAGCAATGTGTGTGTTAACCAGCAGCCAATGAGAGTCAGACAGACTCTCATGGACTGCTGCAGCACCCACTGCAAGAGCCGGGATGGAGCTCGCTCATGAGGTCCACCTTTCCGGCTCTTGCAATAAATAGGGAGAACCACTACAGGGGGCACTGTATAATGGCACTGGATAGGGGGGATCACTACTGAGGGCCTGCATAAGGGGACCTCTACTGGGGGCACTGCATGGGGGGACTATTGCTGGGGGCACTATATAAGGGGCTTAATACTAGGGGCACAAGGGGCACGGCACTGGGGGACCACTACTGTGGGCACATTATAAGGGGCACTGGATAGGGAGATCACTGTTGGGGGCCTGCATAAGGAGGACCACTAATGGGGGCACTGCATGGGGAGGACTACTTCCAGGGGTACTATATAAAGGGCACTGCATAGGGGGTACCACTACTGGGGGCACTGCATAGGAGGGACTACTACTGGGGGCACTATATAAAGGGCACTGCATAAGGAGGTACCACTACTGGGGGCACTGCATTGGGGGGACTGCTACTGGTGGCACTATATAAGAGGGATCACTACTGGGGGCACTTCATAGGGGGGGACCACTACATGGGACACTGCATAAGGAAGACCACTACTAGGGGCACTGAATAAGGTGATCTAATGAGGGGCTGCATAAGGGGGACCACTACTGGAGGCACTGTATATGGGGAACTAATGGGGGCTGCATAACGGGAACCACTACTGGGGGTACTGTATAAGGTGAACTTATGGGGGCTGCATAAGGGGGGCCACCACTGGGGGTACTGTATAAGGGGCACTACTATGGGTCTGCATAAGAGGGACCACAACTGGGGACATTGCATACTGGGGGTACTGTATAAGGGGCACTTCTGGGGTTAAGGTGCATATGGAAAGGAATGTTCACAGTGATGATAAAGGGGTGTGTTTCATGTTGACACGCCCCATTTTGAAGTGACCACGCCCATTTTTTTGCCGTGCACGCCTTCGGCGTGTGCACATAGGTAGGTGTGGGGCTCCATTTCTAAATTTGCCCTGTGCTCCAAATATCATAGTTACACCACTGCATAGTTTATATAAAAAGTTACCTATATGGAGGATATGTGCAGCATTTGAGGGAGGCAGCCCATCCTCTGGCCGTATCAGCCACCACTCCTTACACTCACGGGGCGCGCACTGCACCCGTACGCATGTCCTCCAGGGTGCCCAGCACTGCCATCGAGATCTCCGGCTCCTTCACCGTTGGGCCTCCAGGCATGGCTTGCCTGTGGTGTGGGGCCTTCCTCTAACCCCATTCACTCACCTACGTCTTCCATTGGAAGCGTTAGCGTGGTCTCCGTGGCTCCCATTTTAGGCCCCACCCCCAACTAGTGGCACCCATTTTAGGTCCTCAGGGCCAACAGAGCCCTCCATTACTTCCCTCCAATGCTCTAGGAGCAGGCAGCTGACCCCTGCCTGCATGCAGTCACCTTCTGGGACTCAGTTTTTCACCAGCCTGGCTGGACTGTCCTTCATCCCCATGAGTCAGTTGGCTGCTGCGGATGGGCATTGCAATGTCTCTGCCCGCAGCACCCTTGTCATGCCACAGCTGTTTTTCTTGTCACAGTACCATTGCCTCAGGTCCCTAGCGTTCCCTTCAGTGGTCCTGCACCCCACAAGTTTTCTTTATGTGCCCCTCCGCTTGCTGCACAGTGGTCTCCATATTTTAGCCAGGGATCTGGTCAGCAAGCATTCCCGTTCACCCTTATGGTTTTCACCCAGCAGTTCATTAACCCTCAGTTGCCCCAGGCTTCAGGCCACAATGTCCAGCAGATGGTACACCCCTCTTTTGGACAGCAATTACATACCTCATCAGCCAGATATAACCTTTTCCCTCAAATTTTCTCCAGGTGCCCAGTGTCAATTTCCGACAGGATCCCATTCGGTCAACCCCCTTGCCACTGCAGCCCCTGCCCATTAGACCCCCACCCCATCATGCACCACCCAAATTCAAACACTGGCTCCCCTGCCTATGCCAGCCCCACACCCTGTGGTCGCAGTTACTGTTTCCACATTGTCTGTTGCTAATGTCGATGTCCCTAGTTCACAGGGTCTCCTGTCACCAGCGGTCCTGACTCCATCTACTGCCATCAGGGAGGAGGTTCTGGCTTTGGCGATTCAAGATGCAGTGGGCGCATTGCACAACATGGGACAGGATTCCATTTCCGCAGTTGGGTCAGCTACCCCATCGATGTCTGGAGCAGGTGAGATCCCATTGCAACATAACACTAGTACATTATCACACTCTGATGATTCATCTTACTCATCTAGCTCAGTTGAGAAGCCACGCAAGCTCATGCGCTACTTTGTTCAGCAGTTGAAGGGGAAGTGTTGGAGCCTTCCCCCCCCAAAAAAAATGCATTGCTCTAATACTGCAATTTTGAGAGGGGTTAGATCTAAAGTTAGGGAACGTATTAAGAAAGGAAAGTACATAGATACATTTTCTATCATGCATGATGCTAAGAAGGCCTTGGATGTTGCTAAACCGGCAGGGGTGGCCACCAAGGAAACCAGCTAATTGGCTTTCTGGTATGTACATATTTTCGGCTTGTTATACGGAGAATAGGAGCTTTTATGAGGTTCTAGACCCAAGTTAGGAAGGAATTTGTTATTTCCTGATGAGTTTTTTAAGTATTCTTAAATATTTACACCTTGTGCATAGCATGCAACTGTCTGCTAGGCATATATCTGGCTTCTCTACGATGAGGCTTTTCATAAGAAGCAATAAGGTATTTAGCTTCAGATATAAGGATGTGGAGGTTTGGCTAGAGCTAACGCATCAAAATAAGCCCACCACTGATCCTCCTGTTGGTCGTAGGCAGCCCTATGTTACCTGCCCAGGATTTAGCATGGCAGGAAAGGGTAACTTATTTGCTTTTAACAACAGACAATGTAGCAGAGGTGCAAGCTGCCATTTTAAACATGTTTGACTGTCATATGGAGATGCTCACGCTGCCATGGATTGTAAGCATCCAAGTGGACTAGCAGCAGGGCAGGGTGGGCAACAGTGCAATAAGTAAAGCATTTTCTCCAATCAAAATTAAGGTTCTATAGTGTTAGTTGGGTCGCTATTCTCAGTTTTTGTTTCAGCCAAAAGGAACCTTACATCAGTCAGGGATTATCCACACATTGTGAGGGAAAAATAGCGGAGGTGGATTTGGGCCGTATGCCTGTCTCATTTCCATCTCCTCCTTTAATTGATATGTGTGTTTCTCCTTTGAGGGTTGTTCCTAAAAAAGATGCTGGTAAATTTTGTTTGATCCAGCACCTGTCCTATCCGGAGGTCAGCTCCGTGAATGACACGCAAGATCCAGAGGATTGCAGTGTCGCTTATCAATCTTTTGAGAACGCGCTCCAGATGGTACAGGATTTCGGGAGGGGAGCCCTGCTAGCAAAAATAGACATAGACATAGAGTCTGAATTCAGGCTTCTTCCTTTGCATCCCAATTCTTTCAAATACATGGGTTTCAAGATTGAAGGTTCATATTTTGTAGATAAATGTTTGCCTATGGGATGCTCCATCTCCTGCTCCTTTTTTGAAATGTTTTAGTTCCTTTTCTACTGGGTGCACTCACAGCTGATAGTGCTATTTGTAGTGAGACCCTTTCTTCAGCGCAGGCTCTTTTTAGCATTATGGGCATTCCCATTGCTGCGTAAAGGATTGTAGGGCCTACCACGGTGTTGCCCTATTTGGGTATCGAAATTGATACCGGGGTGGGGCTGTGCAAGTTGCCTGGGGATAAAGTTGGTAAGATGTGCGAGTATTTAGAACATTTTCCTTCCACTAAAAAGATTTCCCTAAGGCAGTTGCAATCATTGTTTGGCCTCCTCAACTTCTCTTGTTGAGTTATTCCTATGGGCATGGTTTTTTGTCGTAGGTCAGAAAGGGCCACAGCAGGTGTTAAAAAGGCTCACCATTTGATTAGTTTGATGAACGAGCTCAAAGAAGACATGTGTTTATGGTATGTGCTCTCGCAGGACTTTAACACGGTTTGTATTTGGTCACAAAAGCCAGTGGCCAATTCTGAACTTCAGCTCTATGCGGATGCTTCTGGGGCTTTGGGGCATGTTTTGAGGGTCAGTGGTGCACGGAGGCTTGGCCTTCAGCTTGGCGATCTGGTGGTTTGACAGGCAATATGCTCCTCCTTTAGTTATTCCCAATTGTAGTAGCCATAGAAATTTGGGCTGCACAGTTTAGTAATTGCAGGATAAATTTTTGGTGCGATAATCTGAGAGTAGTTCAGGCCATTAACAACCAGAGTACCATTTGCCCCCAGACTCTCATTTTGCTTAGGCATTTAATATTGATATGTCATCTAAGGAACACTGATTTTATGGCTAGGCATGTCCCGGGCATTGAAAACGAGATAGCAGATGCTTTGTCTCATTTTCAATGGCCCAGATTTAGGTAATTGGCACCCATGGCTAGCAATCATGTTTTCCCTTGTACTGCCCATGTCTGGCAGATCATCCGGCTGGCATCAGTGGACTCACACTGAAAGCATTGGCCCAGGGTACGCTAAAGTCCTATACAACAGCATGGAACTCCTGGCAGGCTTTCATTGACAAGGCAGATCAGAGTAGGAGATTGGAAGATATCATGTTGCAGTTCGTTTGGTTTTGCCATGCGAGCGGTCGGTCAAAGGTGACAATGTCCGGTGCTTTGGCAGGCATTTTACATCTTTCACGCCTGTGTGGTTTGTTAGACATGGCAAAGTAAATTATTCTCTCCAAAGCTATGAAGGGTTGGGCGAGAGCATTCGCATTCAGGCGATTTTCGCAGGCCAGTGGATACCAAGAAAGATCTTGAGATGGAGGTGTCAGGTGTGGTACTAGGCAGTTACGAGAAGGTTTTGTTTAGTTTGGCTTTTGTTTGGCATTTTTGGGGGTGCTGCAGGTAGGGGAACTAGTGGCTGCTAACAAACAGTCAGTACAAACAGGGATTTTTGCTTAATAATGTGCTGGTGAAATTGGATTTGATTTTGCTGAAAATTCAGAAATCAAAGACCTACCAATTGGGTAAGGGGCATTGGATATCAGTTCCTGCACATTCTGACCTGAGTAAATGCTCGGTGGCCATGGCTAAGCATTACAATCAGCAGTGGCCAAAAGGGGGGTTGCAATGGCTGGTTCAAGAGGACCTTTCACCACTATTGCATTTTCAGTTCACGTCTATTTTTAAGCATTGTTTGATAGCCCTGGATTTGCCAGAGGAGCATTATGGTACGCACTCATTCAGAACCGGTGTGGCCACTTGTGCGGCAGCAGCAGGTTCTTCCAGCGAGGCAATCAAATGATTGGGTTGGTGGAAGTCTCCTGCTTATAAGGGTTATGTTAGAGGCAACAAGCTGCTCAATTAGATAGCGCTTCATGCGAGTTTGTTTTTTGGGAAACCCAGTGCCTTATGCTACCTGCCACTATGGGGGATTGGAGTTCTTTTCACTTTTGCCCTCAAAGAGGTTTTGTGTTGTTCACCTCCATCTGGGTCACCCAAATAACTATTTTCCCTCCCTGGTTGGTGTTTCAAAATATTATGTGTATAAGCGCTAAAGTTCCTTTATAAACTTTTTCCATCCAGGTCTTGGTAGGATGTGTGGTAGGGTGTGGATTGTTGGTCATTCGTATATTTATTGACAGACACCCCCTTGCTCTTGAGACCCCCTTTAATGTGTGTTGGATTGGTGTGCAAGGTTTCAGATGGAGTGGTCTTTTGAATCTTCTATGGGATTCTGAGTAAAAATGGGAGGCCCCAGACTGCTTGGTCATCCATTTGGGATGCAATGATTTAGGCACTTGTAAGGGTGTAGAGCTTATCATTGCCATGAAGAGAGACTTCCAAATAATTGTGGAGCATTGGCCATACGTTCAGTTAGTCTGGTCAGAAGTCATTCCACGTAGATTCTGGAGAGAGGCGCAAGGTGGCACAGCTTTGGCTATACTGTGGAGAAATCTGAATGCTGTGGTGTCCCGATTCATAGCGAGTTTGGGTGGGCATTGCTTTTTCACCACCATGCTCGAATCAATTACAGGTCAATTACAATTCAATTAAATAAATTTGTCTGCTACCTTTTTTTTGCAAATCTATTCAGTTGGCAGTGTCTTATTTTAGATTGGTTAAGTTTAAGTATGGTAAAAATAATAAAACTATGGGTGCCTTATAGACATGGTAAACAGATTATTTTAAGCTGCAGAAGTGTATGGAAATACCTTTATTCCTAATAGAATCATGGCATTTTGTATCTAACCTGCCACAGTCCAGCACCATGAATTAACACATTTCAAACTATAAAGTGTACTTTTAAGGTAGTAGAACTTGTAGCTTCAAACACAGTATAAGGCAATTCACATTTTATAGTTGCAGAGACAGATATGGAAATCTGATACAGCATCAGTTACTTGTCAATCAAATATAAAATGTTTACAGGATAAAAAATCAAAATCAATGGCTAAACAATGAGAAAGGTGGGTAAATATTACAGAGCTCTGCTTTTGAGATGTCATCACTGAGATCACCAAGCTCTAAGTTTAAATGCCCCTCTTTTTATTAATTTTATTTTATTACGAAATTAATTAGACACAGTTACAGTACATAATCACTGCAAATGTTCAATTGATTTACCTTCAACTTTATCTAATCCATGCTGGCATCATTCAAAAATGAATGGATTAATTAATTAATTAAATATGCAGGCACCATTTATATTGCATATTTGTGGAACTACAAGTGCCATCATGCATTTTCAACATTATTAATTAATATGACCCCAATTAATATAAAATAATATTAATTAAAAAATGTCTGTTAAATATTATACTGTCCACCTAAATTACTTTAAATGTTTATATATTTTTATGATTTTTATTAATTTGCCTTGCAAGAAATTTGGATTGGCTCTAAGGACTACTTTGTCTTCAAAGATATTCAACAGTACCTCTCGAACCCTTCAAGCAGAAGTAATTGCCACAAAAATAACTACTTTCAAGATCATCCATCTTAGAGGGCTTGCAGACATTGGTTCAAACAGTACACCCATAAGTAATTGATTTGCAAATCACTTTTTTGCTTGAAATAAATGAATGATTAACTCTTCTGAAGTCAATTTTTGTTCCTAGAAAAAAAAACACTCAGAATATTGTATATTAGGGTGTGAGCGGGTTCGGATTTCTGAAATCCGAACCCCCCCGAGTCCCCCCGATCTGAGGCCGATCCGAGTCAGGCTCGACTTTTCCCGCCTGACTCGGATCTGAAATCGAGGCAAAACGTCATCATTCCGCCTTCCGGGTCTCGCGGGTTTTGGATCCTATATAAGGTACCCACGTCGGCGCCATTTTCTCACTTTGCTTTGGACAGTGAAGAGGGAGGGTGGGAGTTAGGGCTGGCTGGGCTGTGTAGTGTAGTGTAATGTTGTAGTGTAGTGTAGTGTAGTGCAGTGTAGTGTTGTGCTGTGCTGTGCAGCGCTGTGCTGCTGTTGTCCATAGGGGCTGTGTCCATTACTTCAAAGTCCATAGGGGCTGGCTGGACTGTGTTGTGCAGTCAGTTGTCCATAGGGGCTGTGTCCACTCCAAAGTCCTGTGCAGTGTCCCAGTCCTAAAGGGGTGCTGTAGTGTTGTCCAGGGGGTGCTCTGTCCATCAGGGGTGCTCCCCCAAGTGCTAAAAAAAAATATTTTTTCTGTGTTTGTGAATTGTGTGCACTGTGGCTGCACGTGCATCAACAAATGAGCAGCGCCAAGCGTGTGCCTGTGTCCCATAAGTAAAAGGTCAGCTGGCTTGTCCGTTAAAGGGTGCTGTAACCCCCAAAGGGCACTCCAAACAAAATAAAAAAAAATTCTGTGTTTGTGAATTGTTGCACTGTTGCTGCACGTGCATCAACGAAGGAGCAGCGCCAAGTGCGCGCCTGTGTCCCATAAGTAAAAGGCCGGCTGACTTGTCTGTTAATGGGTGCTGTAACCCCCAAAGGGCACTCCAAACAAAATAAAAAAATATATTTTTTTGTGTTTGTGAATTGTGTGCGCAGTAGCCGCACGTGCATCAACAAAGTAGTGCCAAGCGTGCGCCTGTGTCATAAGGAAAGGGCCGGCTGGCTTGACCATTAAAGGGTGCTCTAACCCCCAAAGTACACTCCAAACTAAATAAAAAATATTTTCTGTGTTTGTGAATTGTGTGCGCAGTAGCAGCACGTGCATCAACAAAGTAGTGCCAAGCGTGCGCCTGTGTCATAAGTAAAGGGCCGGCTGGCTTGTCCGTTAAAGGGTGCTGTAACCCCCAAAGGGCACGCCAAACAAAATAAAAATATATTTTTTTTTGTGTTTGTGAATTGTGTGCGCAGTAACCGCACGTGCATCAACAAAGTAGTGCCATGCGTGCGCATGTGTCCCATTAATAAAGGGCCGGCTTGATTGACCATTAAAGGGTGCTTTGACCACCAAAGGGCACTCCAAACAAAATAAAAAAAAAAATTCTGTGTTTGTGAATTGTCTGCACTGTGGCTGCACGTGCATCAACAAAGGAGCAGCGCCAAGCGTGCGCCTGTGTCCCATAAGTAAAGGGCCGGCTGGCTCATTTCTTAAAGGGTGGTGTAACCCACAAAGTGCACTAGTCTCCAACAAAAAGAAAAAATTATTTTCTGTGTTTCTATGCGCCTTAGCCGCACGTATATATCAATATAACATAAATGGAGGACCAAACTATCTCCGATAAAATTAAAATAGGGAAAGATCAAGAACCACTTCCTCCTAGTGCTGAACCTGCTGCCACTAGTCATGACATAGATGATAACATGCCATCAACGTCGTCTGCCAAGGCCGATGCCCAATGTCATAGTAGAGGGCACATACAATCCCAAATGACAAAGTTCAGGAAAATGACCTTGAAAAAAACATTTAAATCATCTGAAGAGAAACGTAAACTTGCCAATATGCCATTTACGACACGGAGTGGCAAGGAACGGCTAAGGTTTTTCCCTATGTTCATGACTAGTGGTTTAGCTTCACATGACAATGGAAGCCCTCCTCCTGCTAAAAAAAATCAAATGAGTTAAGCTGGCAAAAGCACAGCAAAGAACTGTGCGTTCTAAGAAGATGTCACAAATCACCAAGGAGAGTCCAAGTGTGGTGGCGGTTGCGATGCCTGACCTTCCCAGCACTGGACGGGAAGAGGTGGCTCTTTCCACCATTTGCATGCCCCCTGCAAGTGCTGAAAGGAGCACCCACAGTCCACTTGCTGATATGCAAATTGAAGATGTCACTGTTGAAGTACAACAGGATGAGGATACTAGTGTAGCTGGCACTGAGGAGGAAGTTGGCGAGGAGGATTCTGATGGTGATGTGGTTTGTTTAAATCAGGCTCCGGGGGAGACAGTTGTTGTCCGTGGGATGAAAAAGCCCATCACGGTCTTGCCTGTGCAGAAGACCAAACATTCCACCTCTTTGGTCTGGCAATATTTCTATCCAAATCCGGACAACAACTGTCTTGCCATATGTACCATATGTAAAGGTGAAATAAGTAGGGGTAGGGAAGTTAACCACCTAGGAACATCCTCCCTTATACGGCACCTGCAGCGCATTCATAAAAAAGTTACTGTCAAGTTCAGAAACTTTGGCTAAGACTGTAAGCAGTCCAGGGACACCTAAATCCCTTTTTCCTGTTTTATCCAAGGAATTGGTGGATGAGGAGGATGAGGATGACATCTTGCCTCCGTAGAGCCAGTTTGTGCAGGGACACATTAATTGCCAGCTTGTTTTGTGGGGGCCCAAACGAACCAATAATTTCAGCCACAGTCATGTGGCAGACCCTGGCACTGAAATGATTGGTTTGTTAAAGTGTGCATGTCCTATTTATACAACATAAGGGTGGGTGGGAGGACCCAAGGACAAATCCATCTTGCACCTCTTTTTTTCTTTGCAGTATGTACTGTTTGGGGCCTAGTTTTTCAAACTGCCATCCTGTCTGCCACTGCAGTGTCACTCCTAGATGGGCCACGTGTTTGTGCTGCCCACTCATGTCGCTTAGCATAGTCATCCAGCTACCTCGGTGCAATCTTTTGGACATAAAAACAATATTGTGAGGTGTGAGGTGTTCAGAATAGACTGGAAATGAGTGGAAATGAAGGTTATTGAGGTTAATAATTGCATAGGAGCTGAAAAACCCACAAATTCTGTGATTTAAGCTGTTTTTATGCTTTTTTTCAAAAAAATACAGATCCAAAACACAAAACCCAGAACCAAAAACACGGAAGGGTGGTTTTGGCAAAACCAATCAAGATCCAAAACACGAAGAAAGATCCAGATCCAAAACCAAAACACAAAACACGAAAAGTGTCCGGTGCACACCCCTACTGTATATAGGATAATTGCTCCAGTTGGATTTGAAGTGGATCCACGTCATGAAATAATGTATCTTTAGCTAAAGTCTATAATAGAATATAGAAGAGTTATTTTTTTGTATGAGAATATTAATGACTAAGACTGATACTCCCTCTCTCTTCTTTAGCAAATTCTCATTCCAGACCATTAAAAATAACTTTTCTATATTTTGGTAAAAGCATGCACACTGGAATAATAAGTTGGATGAAGAACTAGATGCTATGGTTTCTCTTGGAGACTTTCTAATGCTACTGTTAATCTTGCTTGTCTGGGTAATAATGTAAGATTTGTTATTACTTATTTGTCTCTTACCTGCTTTTTATCAGAAAAAACAAAAACGTAGCTCAGGCGCCAGTGGGGGTGCAGAGATCTAACTCCCCTGCTGGTATTCAATGCTGCACACCTACAAGAGACTTTGCCATACCTCTAACAATATGCAAAAGAAAAACAGGAATAGTGGGTGGCTCTTGTCACACACAGCAAAGGATGCTGTATAGAAATTTATTTAAAACAAAAAAGTTTTGTTCATAAATAATAAAAAAAAAATCAACACTTACAAAAACTCCCGGGAGTGGGGTTATATGTACATCAATATAATCACAATAAAAAGAAAAAACATATACATCAAATAAAATAAAATCCACATATATGAATAAAATGTGGCAGATAGCTTTAATAGTGACATCTACCAAGATAGCTTTCAAAGTGACATCTACCACTATGAATGGCCTCTCACTATCCAACAGAGTCTTTAACAAATGGCAATGTTATTGTGTAACAGTTCTTAATAGAGACATAGATATTGCTGATAGATGGCAACAATTGTAACAAGTTGGTATTGCTGTTGGATACTCCCAGCCAGAGCTTAATACTTCCAATGTTCCACGCTGTTCCAATAATTATCAGCCTGCATATGATTTGGCATTTTCTTTGCCTGTGATCTGTTATGCTGTACATGACTTCAGGTTTTCCACCCAAGCTAGCAGCTTTCCCTGTTGGATCACCCCTTAGTGCTTTTTCTGCCAGAAATCTATCATTCAAAGTGTCCTTTCTTTTACTCACAGTAGTTTTTCTGATCTTTTAAGTATCAGATGTCATCACCAACTGATCATTATTTCCCACAGTAGTCTCTTCTGAGAGGTTGACTCACTGGAAAACATATGAGTGAACTGGAAGTGATAACACAAGATTCAATAAATTGCTGTCGATAAGAGCAGGTATAATATGAGCAAAGCCCATGTGATGTATGGCAGCAGTCCTGCTTTTCTCTATTGCCACCTTATGTTATTGGCATTAGATCCCTAATACTAATGGTATTAGATCCCTATTTACTGATCCCTATGATAACCATTCATGAGTTCTCTGTTTTTGCCTTTTCTCTTTGATGTCTTAAAATGTTGTCTAGAAGTAGTAGATTTATTTTTATTATTACATTGTCTTCCTAGTTTATAGTTTCTTGCATCTCTAAACTACTGACATGAGAAGATTGATTTAAAAAACTTCTGTACTTTGTGCAAAAAATTAGATCTTTCTGCAGAAGATTTTGTATCATTGCATCTACTTTGAATAGAACATCCTTTATATTGGAATTCAAATCATCTTTGCATAATACTTATACTTTAATGCCAATACTATCTGATTATCTTTTCCTCAACATCAATCTGCAATGTTCCTTACTATTGTCAGAGGGCTATTAAAACCGAAGCTAAAGTAATAATGGTCGACAAGCAGTCCATCCCAATATACAGGTATTTAGATTTTCTAAATAATTTTTATATCTTTTCCATTGTTCAAACCATGAGATCTTGAAGGGGACTTCAAGTGGGAGTGCATTTGTACTAGACATGCTAGCAATAGCAGCTTCCACTTTAAGAACCATTTCCATTTTTGTATGTCTTTTTTGGCAAATATTGTGTGTAATATAATGAGGTCTCAGCTTGTGGCTGATTGGCATCTGGATGTGATTCAAGTTGGATCACTGTGCAGCATGCATTATATTTCACACAAGTGATCATATTTACCATCATTGAGGTCTATGTGGATGATCTTATGTGATCACAATTCAAGTTGGATCACTGTGCAGTGTGTTGAGAACATTATATGATCCTAAAGTCATTACCTGTAAGCCATTTGACTGTACTGTATAATCACAAAAAAGTTTAAATTGTTTTCCATCTGGATGCTGTGTGCTTACCATCATTTGTCCATTTATAAAAACATACAGAACAATACATGGATATTTGCTTCTCCAAAATGATTGAATTATAAAGTTGATTATCATAGACTGATGGGTCAATTTACTAAAGGTCGGCATTGGTTTTAAACCAAACATGACAGTAAACAATGAACATCTCTGTCTTGTTGCTGTTAAAAAATGACTATCATCCACCAGGCTTCAGATTCAATTGAAACCTAAAATTCAATGTTAGTCAGTTTTTGCAGTACTTAGCGTTGTTGGTTTTCATCTTTTAGTTAAAACATGATAGCATATAGAAGCTATAAAAATTACAGCAGGCTCATCCAAATAGAAGCACTGCACAGATACTGTAGATCAGTATGATTTATCTTTGTTAGGTTGTAAAATTAACAAAGTAATAAAATGTAAAATGAAACGAATGATGTCCCCCATCCCATTCAGTTACCAGCCTGGGTCTCTAAACTTGGGTTGATATTTGAAAAAAAGGGAATAAATGACATAGGGTTCCATCTATTCACTAATAACCAGCACTAGGCTGAACCAGCCAGGGGATCATGCTATAGCAAGTAGAGATGAGTGGGTTCGGATTACAGAGAGCCGAACCCACCCGAGCATAGGTAATTCACGTCAGATCCTAGTCGGCCCAGGTTTTCCCGCCTGACTCGGATCTCTAAATGAGGCAAAACATCATCATCCCGCTGTCAGATTCTCGTGGATTTTGGATTGTATAACAGGTCCAGCGATTTCAGCCATTTTCATTCCAGCTGTGGAGAGTGAAGAGGATGAGGGAGAGGGCTGTGCTGTTGCTGACTGTGTTTAAGGGGCTGGCTACTGTTGTCAAATTTCAGGGGCTGGCTGATGAATAGGGGCTGGCTGGCTGTTGTCACACTTGTCATAGGGGCTGGCTGGCTGTTGTCCACTCCACTCCATACTACGGCTGGCTGATGTGCTGGGTTGTGCTGTGCCTGTGCTACTCCCTGCTGTGTTGTCAAGGGAGTGCTCTGTCCATCAGGGGTGCTCTTCACCTCCAGTGTGAAAAAATAAAGACATTATTTTTCTGTGTGTGAGCTGTACAGGGGTGCTGCCTGTGTTTATCAAGGGGCCTCATTCAGAGGTGCTCTCCCCCAAGTGCCTGTGTTATTTATCAAGAGGCTGGTGCCTCGTTTGGGTGCTCTCCCTCCCATGTACCCCCCAAAAAATAATGTATCAATCAATTTATCAATGTTTTTTTTTGTGTGTGTGCGCGTTAGCCTTGGCATCACAAATGCTTCTACTGAGATTTGCATAAACATTTTCAAAGGTGAAAATAGAGGATATGGTTTAAAAAATTGAATAAAGCAGCTAAAACTGTGTTCTTTGATTATAGTGTCCTTACTCCCTACCCATGACACTCTACCTGAATTTCAGTGAGTCAGAGGGGCATGTCCATGCAACCGTATTCCAGAGTGCAGCAGCTCCTCCTATAGACCAGGTCAGAAGATGTGTAGGGGGTGTGGTGATAATATGGGCTAAAATGGAGCTCACATCCACTAAAGTTGACAATGAATCCCCAATCTAACAGGGAGAGCAGCTGTAATGTATACATAACACAGGATGGGATAATGATATTGGCTTTGGTGATGGTATAATCTGGGGTGATGTATACATCATCTTCTTAACAATATTCATTTGTCCCCGCTGGAATACACCATTACAGCTGCCTCTATCATTTTTGCACATAATTGACGGTTAAGGTCTTTCTCGTAGAATTTGTAGTTCATATTGATGGACATCATCTTTTCCACATTTTGGGGAAGTAGTCTAAGGTCAATCACTGACAAGGTTCCCAGCTGTGCTGAAAAAGTACACACTGGAAGGTGGGCAACTCAAGTAAAGCAAAGACAGTTTTGTGTAAGGTCCTCCAAATTGCCTCTTTTTCCCATCAGTAGTTATTTAAATATCTTCAGATCTATGTCCATTGGGAAGAAAAAACAATGTCTTCATCCCTTTTGGGATGAAAATCAACTCCCAGCAGCAGGCATGGTGCTCAAGACACAAAGTAAGACTTAAACCTTAAATCTTAAATGTTGCATTTGCTACTATGTATCACTTGTCTACAATATCTGCTCTGGTTAAGTGGACAGTGGGTACAATTACAGTTTGAACTGAAGACCATTAACTATGGTTTTTTCTATGTCCCTGTACAGGCTGGGAAATGCTTTTTCGGAAGGTTTACAAAGGATTATTTAACAGTCAATTGTTTTTGGAAAGCACTCTTCCTGGTCCCCTTCTGGGATGAAAATCTCTCTCTTGCATTATAAAAATATTTGTTTCCTGATATGCCATGTTGGCAGTTGAACTGCCAAGTTTTTGTGCCGCCCACTGCTGCTACATAGCTTAGTCAGCCAGCTAGCTTGGTGCTAATTTTGGGCCTAAACTGGATGAAAATAATATAGTGAGCTGTAAGGTGGAAAAAATTTACTGGAAACGAGTGGAAATAAATGTTATTGAGGTTAATAAAACTGTAGAAACAAAAACAGACCCATTTTATGTGATTTTAGCTGTTTTTAGGATTTTTAAAGAAATAATCCAGATCCAAAACCAAAACCGAAAAACCAAAGGAAGGAGGTGAGGTTTTGGCCGAAAAAATCCAGATCCAAAACCAGGGGAGCTCCGTATCCAAAACCAAAACCAAAACATGGGGATCAGCGCACATCCCTAATAGCAAGGGGACACACTGCATGGGGGGTCTTCCTGCCATTACAATAACCAACCCTCAACTGTGCAGCCCAGGGCTGGAATTCCTCAGCAAGTGGGGACCCCCAAAATAGAATGGATTCCTCCTCCCTAGGAACTACAAAGTGGAGTGCATATATATGTACACTGTACAGTAGGTAAACCTGTAAATGTAAGCATAATTGCAACAATGTAAATAATCTGCACTTTTTTCACTTAGTGATATTCATCTTTGTTTGCTTTGACTTCAAAATATTTCATCTTGTACTAGTTAAAAATAATATTTATGGTAATTCAAGAGTGATAACTTGTTTATTTAGCTTGGTTTTGACATTTTATTTTTAAATCCATCTCGAGTATAGCAATCTAATATTATACACCAGAGTGCTGTATCCTGACATATGGTGCATGAGAACAGTAAAATAAAGTTCCTTGTCAAAGATCACAATGGGATTCATACCCTTTTCCCAGGTCTCAGAATTTTACACTACCAAGCTGTTCTTTCATCCTGTTACAGCAACATTTTTCAACTTACTACTGTTGATGAATATTTACAGATACTTTGCTTATACTGTACAAGTAAGCAGAATATACATCTGACCTTTAATGGAAGATTAACCTGAGTTCATTGTTATTATAACTGTTGCATTGCTTTCCTATCTGGACATCAGTTGTTCGGTATGCTATTATGTGCTTTGATTGGGAAATGTTGTGTAGTTCAGAAACCCACTTACACTACCAAACTGTTCATTCATGATGTACTATTTCAAGATTTTCCTTGGGCTTTGAAATGATAAAATAACCTGCATATACAGTACTGTATATATATGTAATGGAAATATAGCTAGGTAATTTAGCAATAATACTATCAAGTTTTGTAATTTGTTATCTGTGCATGTAATTTAAATGTAGTCAGTAACATATTTATTAATTTTACTTCCTAATTTATTATTTATTTTTATTTATGATTTTATAATCCATATAGGAAAAAAAATCTTCCTTAATGTGCCTACACACTTGGAGATTTTTTACACAATTTGCCCGATTTCTACGAATTGTGATGACAAACTGTGTAAAATATGCCCAAATCATGAGTGTCCACTCATGATTACCATGCCGATGCGCATACCTGTTTGTCATACATCTCATCTTCAGATCTACCATGCTGTAGGGCAGATTTGTCAATCTGAGACATGATGCATTGCCAATCGTGAGAACTTTTTTACTCATGATCTATCGCATGATTCATCGTAAGTCACTGAATTGACTGACAGGACCCAGTACATGCCCAATTGCCATCTTATGCAGCATCGTGATTTTAAAGGAGAAGGACACGCTTTCCTGCACACCTGAAGTCTGGACTCTTGCTTTGGTGAGTATATTGCTTGCTACTGTATTGATGCAACTCTGCCCACCAAAGTGTGCAGCCCACCTACCCACCAATGTCAGGTACCCATCTTTAAATGCATGACCCAGCCACTGCCCACCTATATGAGGCAGGCAGTGGCTGGGTCATGCATTATACTCCCACTGCCCACCAATGTGTGCCACCCACCTACCCACCCATGTCAGCCACCCATCTATAATAGCATGACCCAGCCACTGCCCACCTATATGTAGTGGATGGTGACTGGGTCATACATTATACTCCCACTGCCCACCAATGTGTGCCTCATATAGGCAGGCAGTTTCTGGGTCATGCATTTATAGGTGGGTTGCTGGCATTGGTGGGTAGGTGGGTGGTACACATTGGTGGGCAGTGGGAGTATAATGCAGGACCCATCCACAGCCAGCCTCATATAGGCATTATACTCCCACTGCCCACCAATGTGTGCCACCCACCTACCCACCCACATCAGCCATCCACCTATAAATGCATGACCCAGCCACTGCCTGCCTATATGAGGTGGGCGGTGGCTGGGTCAAGCATTATACTCTCACTGCCAACCAATGTGTACCACCCACATCATGACCCACCTAATAAATACCTAGAAAATATGAAAACTCCACAAACTTATTAAAACACCAAAAACAAAAATATCACAACACCATAAACAAATATATTACAGCAACATACACAAATATATTACAACAACATAAACATATATATCACAACACCATAAACATAGAAAAAAATATTAAAATACCATAACAAACATATTTAAATCCTGTATGAAAAAAAAAACCTTAAAACAACATAACTTGAAAAAACACTTACAAATTTACCTAAACATTAAAAAATCAATATTAAAAATGACAAAACTATTTACAGTTATTGCTAAAACTTTATATGTCCATATTTTTCTCCTTCCTAGGAGTGTCTGTGGATAGCGAGTGAGAATTTGTCACAGAAATCCTTGAGATCCTGCAGTCCAAAGAATGTCTATGGCAGATAAGCTGTAGACAATACCATAATAAATCCCAATAATTGGCACCATTGGAGGTGTTGTTGGAGTACACGAAAATGTTTGTTTTGGATGCTACCCTGAAAACAGTACGTCAGAAAATCCAGAACTTGCATACGGTGTACATCAAGGAGAAGAAGATAGAGGACGATTCCAAGCGGTCTGGAGTGGGCACCAATTACCTCTATCATCCAATGCTGTGGTACTATAACATGATCAGCTTAATCAGCGATCAGGAGCCACAAAACCTGTCTGTTGTCCTGATTGCCGAGTAAGAGGCAGAAGAGGCGACAGAAGTGAGTGGACCATCTGAGGAAGTTTTGGTAAGTAGAGAAACAGTTCATAAACCAAAACCATTTTTTTTAACAAAACAATTAGATCAATCGCAAATGTCCACTGTAGTCAGTTATCTCACAGACAGTCCACCTGCCATGACACAGCATTTGGTCTGTTGAAATAGGCCATATACTCCTCCCTCACTCCTTTGGCAAGTGCTGTTGATGTTGTTTGAATTGGTGGTGCAGACACTGGTGTAAACTTGGCAATCACCTCCAGATGTCCTGCATCTTCTGGTCTAGCTGTGACGGATCCTTGTTGTGTAGTTTTCCTTCATAAAAACTTTTGCAGCACACAGCACGCCATCACGACCAAGTGTATCTTGTCTACACATAGGTTTATGGTGGTGTTGAAAATGCAGAACGGGTTTCTTAGTATTACAAATGCATTTTCCACAATGTGCTGTGTCGGGAATAGATGATAGATGTAGATCCTCTTCTCTCTGGTCAGGCACCCCTGTGAAAATGGCTTCATCAATTGTTCATGTAAAGCAAACACCTCGTCTGTGATGAAAATGTCATTTAGGCTGTGCTTTGTCTCATCCAGTGATGTCAAGTTAAGTGTTTTGCTGGTGAGTCTCTGGTAGATTGCCATCTGTCTGAAGGACCCACCATCCGATGCATGGCCATTATTGCCAACATCCACAAACACAAATTTGTAGTTGGCATTCACCACTGCCATGAGAATGATGCTGAAGAAACCTTTATAGTTGTAGTAATTTGATCCGGTGTTGGCAGGTGGGTTGATGAATATATGTTTTCTATCGATGGCTCCTCCACAGTTAGGGAAATTCCAATGTTTTATAAACTCTTCAGCGATGCTCTTCCACTCATCAACAGTGTTTGGAAACTAGAAAAAGAGTAAAAAATGGTTTAAAACATGACTATAATATTTTTTTCTCCATTATTTTCTATATAGACTACCACCCAAGAGCCTGATATGTCCTCAACTCCGGATTTTAGTCTGATCGGGGAGATTGAGGTGGATACTTCATCCCCATGCCCAACGAGCATTCAACACCCCCATCATCTTCCGCACCTCCTCAAAGGAAAAAGAAAAGGCAGGGAAAAAAGCAGCAGCAATACACAGAGCAGGAGGACATATTCCTGCTACAAGTGGAATTAATCCTGCAAAAACAGCCAGATGACTTATATGACTTCATGGCACATAGATATAGCACTATGCATAAAATGGATGACCAAACAAAGAAGAATTTCCAGATGCTGGTGTATGAGCTGCTTATTAGGACTCTCAATTCGAATCTGCATGGTAACACATATATAGACCCACTTCTATACTCACCTGCCACAAATGCCTCTGTGAGGCCCCCCAGCCCAGTTGGAGGTTACTCCCCCACCCAGTACCCCATCCACAAGCCAGGATATTTATACTGCTCTGCTGGAGGCAGAGGATGATTTTCCCCTATTATTTGAAAATGTAATGTCTTTTTTTTGTATTATTGTTGCATATACTATCACCAAATTTTATCACTCCCAATAGGTACTCTATGCTATACGGTGGTGATGATGCTGATTGGACAAGGTCACTACACACAGACTGATAGAAGCCAGGGCCACAATATGTACTTGTGCCATGTGTGTATTGGCCTGTTCGATCTGGCATCTGACCCACCGTATAGCACACAGCAGCACCTATTGGGACTGATTCAATTTGGGGATAGTGCTGTTTTCTGCATTTTATATGCATAATAATAATATTAAAAAAGAACACAACATGTTATTTACTACTGTGCAGTGTTGTTGGCATAGTGTTGTTAATGCAGCCTTATTGGCTGACAATACAGTTATATAAAGAGTTCACAAATAAAAAAAAAATATTTCACAATAAACAAATATGTAGTATTATTTTTTCTTACCTTGCAATACTGGTACTGCAGCACTTTAACAATAGCCTTGCAGGTCTCCGGGATGATGACACCCATGGACTAAGGGGAGATGAGGGTCCCAAACTTCACATCTTCCAGTGACCTTCCTGTAGCCAGGTACCTCAGGGTAGCCACCGGCCTCTCTTCAGCAGGGATTGCCCTCCGCATCCTTGTGTCCTGCCTCCGGATGTGGGGGGGTCATCATACTCAGCAACTCCAATAAGGTGTCGTCATTCATGCACAGGTAGTTGTGGTAGTCGTCCGGGTTGTTCTCCTTGATCTCCATCAGCAGGGACATGTGAGAGCGAGTATCCCTTTGCAGCAGCCACTCCTTGGTCCAGCATGCTTTTCTCCTCCTTCGCTGGGCCCTCTCCTGAATCACCTTGTCCCCAGTATGGGTGACTAACACTCTATACCGATAGTGATCCATCAGCACAGAATTCAGGCACAGGATAGAATGCAGGTAGCACACACTTGCAGGTAGAAAACACTTTTTAAAAGGCAAGCTAAATACAAAGCAGAGCACAATAGCAATGTACAGGGTTCAGCAGGTACACACCTAGCCTCACTAGTAGCAGAGCAGGATGTGCACAGGGTTAAAATTGCACCTGCTTTTTATACCCCCTAGGTAGCCTCACCCATTATTTAAATTATGAGGATCTTCTTGTGCAGTTTGGTAAACTCACGACCTACAATATCATGCACGATCTCACGATTTGGACTTCCGACATGTTGCACGATAGTTCGTGAGATCTTGAATCAAATTGGCTGTTTTTTAGACCTGATCATGACCACAACTGCCAGGGAGCTCCAGGGGAGAGTTCAGGGAAATCATACAAGATGTCAGATCGTGAGCACATTGCCAAGTGTGGAGGCACCTATAGTGTTCTATTGCTGTGGAGTCAATTATACAATTATTGCTCATTACATTTATTACAGCATTTTGTGAATGGGTCAATGTACTTTGTTTACTGTATGACAATCCAGCTCTTTTGGTGTTTGATTTAGGACCTGATTTAAAAGTGGACAGATTTAGAACATTTGGTGCAAACAACTGATGTTTTAAATCTACGCATGCATCTGAGATGCACTGCGCCTGTGTCCTGATTGTTACCATCAGTGGACACTAATCAGAATTGTATGCAATTTTGCTAGACATTCCTGGGTGGTAACTGAGGTGTGTCTTTCATTGGAAGGCATGTCGGCGAATGCATAGGAGGGTGGTAGTGTCAGGGCCTGTGCCCAAAGACACCAGCAGCCATGTACTGTCAGCATTGCTTAAAATGGTCCTAGAGAAGTGGTGTAACTCACCGCCCCCCTCAGTGCAATGTCAATAAAGAGACAGCGCGCCAAAAAAGGGGGTGGTCTCAAAAAAGGGGCGTGGTCACAATAGTATTCCCGATACAAATTTTGCCACACAGTAGCACAGTCTTGATTCACATTAAACCACATAGTAGTGTTTCTTATTCATGTATGACACACAGCAGTGCCCGTTACACAATGCCAACAGTAGTAGTGCCCCTTATGCAATGCCCACAGTACAGTAGTAGTGCCCGTTATACAATGCCCACAGCAGTAGTGCCCCTTGCATATAATGCCCACTGTAGTGATGCCCTTTATACATAATGCCCACTGTACTGGTGTCCCTTATGCAGTGCCCTCAGTAGTGGTGCCCCATATGCAGTGCCCCCAGTAGTGATAGTGCCCCTTATGCAGTTCCCCCAGTAGTGGTAGTGCCCCTTATGTAGTGCCCACAGTGGCAGTGCCCCTTATGCAGAGCCCACAGTAGCAGTGGTGCCGCTTATGCATTGCCGTTTGTAGTGGTGCCCCATATGTAGTGCTCCCAGTAGTGGTAGTGCCTCTTATTCAGTGCCCACAGTGGTAATGCCCTTTATGCAGTGCCCACAGTAGATGTAGTGCCCCTAATGAAGTGCCCTCTGTAGTGGTGCCCTTTTTGCTGTGTCCCCAGTAGTTGAAGCGCCCCTTTTGCAGTGCCCACAGTGGTATTGCCCCTTATGCAGTGCCCACAGTGGTAGTGCCCCTTCTGCAGAGCCCACAGTAGTGGTGCCCCTTATGCAGAGCCCTCCTTATGCAGTGCCCCCAGGAGTGGTGCCCCTTATTCAGTACCCCCTATGCAATGCCCCCATTAGTATTTTCACTATAATAGTGCCCCGCATAGTAGTGAACCTAGTAGTAATTACCCTGTAGTAGTGCCCCACTAGTATTGCCCCCAATTGCAATGCCCCCTGTAGTAGTGCCGCCTGAGTAATGCCCCAAATAGTAATGCCCCCAGTAGTAGTGCCCATAGTAATGCCCCCAATAGTAATGTCCCCTGAGTAATTCCCCCAGAAGTAGTGCCCCATGAATAATTCCCCCAGTAGTACTGCCCCCTGAGTAATACCCCCTATTGTGAAGCCACTTACACAACAAAACAACACAAACTAATACTTACCTTTAGCCCTGCTCCCACATCTGCTGCTGTCTGATCCCCCTTGTCTGCCTGGCTGCTCCTCAGGCTGAACTATGGGAGAGATGTCATGATGCCTCTCCCATAGAGCACTGCACACAGCGGGACCCGGAAGCTGGAGCTCATGAGTGGGCTCCAACCTCCGGCTGCTGCTGGTGCTGCGGGGAGGGAGCCAGGTGCCCACTGGTAATGAAATCTCAGTAGGCACCCGGCAAATGGAGCCTCACTGCAGCACCGGGGTTAGGTGGGTCAGAGGAAGTGGAACTGGTTCCATCTCCAAATCGAAGTGATGGAACACAGTTCCGCTACGTTCTGGCCCACTTTAACCCCTGACTGTCAGACATTCTGAGCAACCATAGGGTTGCTCAAATGTACAATGGTGCCGGTGATGTCTACTTGATGCTGCAACTTTTCTGGCACTGCTGTAGATTAGAATCATAGCCAGTGGGCATCTCAGCAAATTATGAAAATAAAGATGTGCAACGTAACAAGCAGCAAAAAAAGTTAAAGTAGACAACAAAGCAAATAAAATGAGTATGATTAAAAATTGCATCACAGTGTTTTTTAAATATCTGAATTATGGTCAGTGCACATTATAAATAATGCATTTTTTTCTCTTTCATCCACTAGGGGACACTGGAGGTGCTTACCCTGGGGGTATAGAGGCGTGGATAGCTGGAGCTGGCACTTTAAATAATTTAGAAGTGAGAAGCTCCTCCCCCTCTATCCCCCACCAGCCCCACCACTTTAGAAAATGTGCCTACGGAGCTGGTCACAATCTGCTGTGCTCCAGCAACACATTTCATTTTTATTTTAATTTAGGTTTATTCTTTTACTAACATCTTTTACACTTATTAGGTACCCTTCGCCACCTCTCTAAAGGTGGGGTCCGGGTACCTGGCGCCCTGTTCTTATTAGAGCAGTAAGGAGTACACAGTGCTTATCCTAAAAGCAACTGACACCTCCTTATCACCACAGCACACTGCTACACAGTGACAAGGTCACAAGAAGAAAGAAGAAGTGCTGAGCAGAATGAGAGAAGAGACCTCGGAGGGAGGGCAGTGAGTACACTCAGCTGCGCATCCCCCGTCTCCTGCCCTGCTTCCCGACGCTGGTTTAGAGCAGCACTACAGTGCTGCTCTCTATCTAATAAGTCTCCCCTCTCCCCACTAGTTTAGAACATAGTGGGCTGTAGAGGGGCTGACAGGTGCTGCAGCCAGTGTTACACAGGCTCCCCTCTCTCCGTTAGCAGAGCAGCAAGTAGCGGGGCAGTCAGAGGGGGAAGTTAATATATGGCCAGCGTTAAGCAGCCATATTGCATGCCTCAGGAGGAGGAAGGGGGCAGAGTCTAATGAGCAGGTTCTCTCTCTATACGTGGCAAACGGTTGTTACAACAGCATGGCTGCCGTTTCTAACACACTACCTGCATCTCTCCACATTACAGGAGAGTTTAGAAGCCACACAGTGAGGGCAGAAGGATTGATTCTCCTGGCACACATCCCTTATACAGGATCCTTTCCAAAAGGGACTGTAAAGATGACACTGGGTTGTACAAAGTCCAGGGAATCTGAATTATTGGGAGGGAGTGGTGTGAACCTCCTCCTCTGTTTCCAACTAGCCTTCTGTCTCTATAAACTGTCTCTGTTTAATCATAGAGTCTGATTCTGTGAGAGTGGCTGTGTATGTATACCAATGACAGGACTATGGCTTATCAGAGAAGGTTTGTTTGTTCCAAATGTAACAACAAACTAAGCCAAATGCTGCTGGCACCACGCTATGTGATGCTTGTTTAGTAACCGAAGGGGCAGCACAGATGATGTAATGGTTAGCATTGCTGCATCACAGCGCCGAGATTGTGGGTTCGGTTCCCACTATGGCCCTAGGGTATGGAGTTTATATGTTCTCACTGTGCTTGCGTGGGTTTCTTCCAGGTGTTCCATTTTCCTCCCACTATATATACCATTATAAATATTACTGTCTTGCCTACTCCTCCATGGGCCGCTGACAAGGCAGGAGTTATGGCGGCTGTAACATCAGAATTGACGGCTAATAGGGTTAACCAAATATCTGGACTGGTACAGATTATGTGTACTGCTTCCACATTGTCCTCTACTGCTTATCATAAGCCTGCACTGAGCGTCCTCTGCCGACTGTCCTCCAGTCATGGGAGGAACCCCTCGCAGCTCCGCGCCGTCGGATTTTGAATCTGTCTCTAAGGGGGTGGAGCCTTTTAATTCTAGCAGTCAGGCAGATTCTTAATCTACCTGAGTAAGTAGTTCCTGCAGCTCAGCTATACCTTCTAGAACAGCTTTCTGTGGCCTGGAAACAACTGGATAAGCGGTTCCAAATCCATGTTTTCCATTCTGGCTATCCATTTCCATTATCCATGATGTAAGAGTGGAAAACACCTCCTCCAGTAGATGCGTTTGTTTTTCATTTGTCTTCTTTTTAAAAATCTTTTAAGGAAACAATGATTCCTTTGCCGGGTCACTCATGTAACCAGCGATGTGATTGGCTATAGTCTTGTGGCTGCCTATAGGCTGATTGCTGGACAAGTTGCAGCACTTCCTGCACCAGTCAGTCAAGGTTTGCAGTGTTTTGATGTTTCTCCAATGCATAGTTGTGTGTGTGGCTGTATTTCTACTGCCTACTGATCATATACATACAGCTGTGGCTCTCCAACTCTTCTGCTCACAAGTTGGAATAAACACTGTGATCCATTTACATTACAGCAGGAGCCCAATTTAGGGTTAACAATGCTGTAATTTGCTGGGCAGACCAGTTGATTATGGGCTTGGATACTTCCAGAGCAGAGTTACAATTACTAGCAGAACTCTCCATGAGTCAGCGGTTTACATGATATCAGTCAGATCAGTGCTTGTATGTCCGCTTCTGCTATTTCTGGCACAGAGTTCTCTGCTTGTGCTCTTGGCTGGCGGATGCAGAATCCAAGTGGGTTGTTGAGGGCCTATGGTTTACAGGTGATATTCTTTTTTGTCCAGAACTGGACAAATGGATATCCCAAGCCACTGGGGGTAAGTCTTCTTTCCACCCTTAGAATTCTCCATCACCCAGGAGGACTTACACTGGTCCCTCACTTCATTCCTTTCATGCACATCCCTTTCATTAAAGGGCCAGAGGTACCCCCTTGCACATTAGGGGTGGCAGAGGTAGAGGTTGCCCACATACAGTTACATGTCGACAGGATCAAAGACGAGCCGACTAACAGGTGGCTGACTGTCTCCCATCCCACGTGGGATCTCCTGCGATGGGACCTTGCTTACAGACTTTTCAACAAGCTTGGAATCATACCTCTTTAGATCCTTGGATTCGCAAGCTGCTTTCCGTGCTGTTCCGAATAGATTTCGAGGTTTCCACTCTACATCAGTTCTTCTCTACGAGTCTGCCGGTGTCCACGGACAAGGCCCCTATTAAACCTAAAGACTTCAAACCAGTATCTGAAGCTGTATCGTTTCACCATGGAGTCGCTTCAGTCTGTCATTGCAAGTTCCTCATTTCTCTGTATATAAAGGATGCACATCACCATGACCCAAATTGGGAACCACATCAGGCTTTACTGCATTTTGCAAACTCGTGATCAGTTTCGTTCGTTGCCATTCAGGTTATCCTCGGCTCCCCGTGTTTTCACAAAAATTATATCTGTCATGATGACCAGTTAATCAAGGCTCCATCAGAACCACTTCTCTTGGACCATGCTTCACTGACATAATCAATTTCAAGAAAACCAATCCAAGTTCGTCCCAAAGACTCCAGTTCTGGGGATGATCCTAGATATGGCATTACAGAGGATTTTTCTTCCGGAAGACTAGGCCCGGGATATCCGTTTGCTCTTCCAGCTGGCCCTCAGATGAAGGAGGGTGTCCTTGCTTCTTGGTCTTCATCTCTTGGGGAAGATGGTAGCTGCTTTCAAGGCACTACAATTCGGACGATTCCACTCCCGAGTGTTCCAGCTGGCCCTGCTAACACAAGGGTCAAGGTATCACCTGCATCTAAATCAACTGATCCATTTGGCACTGGCAACCAGGTGGGCACTCCTCTGGTGGATACAACAGATGCCAGCCTCCAAGGATGGGGAGCCGTGGTCCTCAACTACCACTTTCATCGGTGGTCCCTACAGAAAAGACAGTGGCCCATTAATGCGTTGGAACTCGGAGCAGTTTCCCATGCTTGGCTAGAAGCAGCGCAGTTTCTAAGGTCTCATCCAGTACGAGTTCTGTCAGACAACACGATGGACGTCACTTACACTAACCGCCAGGCCGGCACTCAAAGTCGTATGGCCATGCGAGAAGTATCTCAGATTCTCTGGTGGGCCGAGAGCCAGTCAGTAATCCTGTCAGCAGTATTCATCCTGGGAGTGGACAACTGGGAAGCAGATTACCTAAGTCACCAGGATATCCATCCCGGGGAATGGAAGCTTCACCCACACGTGTTTCACGCACTGGGGTCGTCCTTAGGCGGACCTCATGGCATCTCAATTAAACATCAGTGACCAAGATACATGTCAAGAACTCTAGATCCGCAGGCAGAGGCAGTCAATGCCCTAACAGTTCCATGGACTTATGACATGGTTTATTTGTTTCCTCCGATACCACTCGTCTACTAATGCCCTAACAGTTCCATGGACATACGACATGGTTTATTTGTTTCCTCCGATACCACTCGTCTACTAAAATGAATAAAACACTAGACAGCCTTAGTCATTCTTGTGGCACCAAACTGGCCTTGGAGGAGTTGGATCTTTGGTCCTTCTTGGCCATCGATCCGGGTCACTTCCTCTTCATTCGGAACTTCTGCAGCAGGGTCCTTTAGTCCACCCCAACTTAGCACAACTGCGTGTAATGGGGTGGTACTTGAATCCAATATCTTAGATGGAAGGGCATCCCAGACTCTGTTATTTCCACCATGCTTTGCTCCAGGAAACGAGATTTCAGCTGCGCATTAGCACTGCATCTGGCGCTCTTCTGTCATATGGTGTTACAGTCGGGGCCTTCTGTCAAGGGTGTTTCGTTATCCCATTTTTACTTCTCTCCTAATGGAATTAGATTCTAGTCTTCACCTAGGATCATTAAAAGTGCAGATTTCTGCTCTTTCTATTTTCTTTCAATGCAGGTTGGCCCTCCTACCTGCGAAGTAGATTTTCTTGAGGGGGTGTTGCTGTGCACCCTCCTTTTGTACCACCTATAGCTCCTTGAGTCTTATACTTAGTACTTATTTTTCTTCAGTCTTCCATGTGTAAACCTCCCAAGAGGTTTATATTAAGTATTTGTCTTGGAAGATGGTCCTCCTGGCTATGGCTAGTAGGGGTTTGAATTGGGGGCTCTGTCTTATAAGCCTTGCGTTTCATGATAGGGTGGGGCTCAGGACACAAGCTACTTTCCTTCCAATGGTTGTGTCTGTTTTCTACATAAATCAGCCTATTGTTGTACCTTCTTTGGTAGGGGACTCCAGAGTTTTTTCTACCCTGGATGTGGTTAGAGCTCTCCGCCTCTATGTGGCTTGGACGGCGTCCTTACGTGAGTCTCAGTTGTTTTTTTTGTCCTTTTATAAGGCTGTTTGGAAGGGTTGGCCAGAGTCCAAACAGGGTTGGCATGTTGGCTTAGACTGACAATCTGTCAAGCTCATGTCAGCAATATTAGTCAGCCTCCTATATCCATGTTGGCTCATTCCACATGTTCTGTGGGTACATCGTGGGCAGCACATAGGGGTGCCACAACTATACTATTGTGCCATGCGCCCACATGGTCTTTGGTGCTCCCTTTATAGATTTGATACATTTGCGGCTTCAGCATCATGTTTTGCCGCCTTGTACTGCAGGTTCCTCAGAGCGCTCCCACCCGTGGGAAAAAACTTTGGGACGTCCCCAGCATAAGCACCTCCAGTGTCCACGAGTGGATTAAAGAGAAAATGAGATTTTGGTACTTACTGGTAAATCCTTTTCTCTGATTCCACAGGGGACACTGGACGCCCACCTCAGCGCTCTTCGCCTGCCTGTTCAGTTTGTTCCATATGTTGGATGGTTTTGTTGTTGTGTGATGTCCTCTTCCTTTCACTCCGGATGTTCTCCATCTCCTCTCGGTCTTCATTTTCTAAACTGAGGGCTGGTGGGGAATAGAGGGGGAGGTGCTTCACACTTCTAAATTAATTAAAGTGCCAGCTCCAGTTATCCAAGACTTTATACCCCCAGCTTAAGCACTTCCAGTGTCCCCTGTGGAATCAGAGAAAAGGATTTACCGGTAAGTACCAAAATCCCATTTTTTCCAAGTAGACATTTACTATTTTATAAAAAGGATTTGTGCAGACATCAAATTACATAAAAAGAGCCCACAGTATGTTTGGAAGTATGTGCTTATGAAGGGTATTAGTATAAATTAATATCCCATTTCAAGATACAGGGGGTGATACAGCTTCAGAATATATGTGGATGGATATTCTATCACAGCTGCTATGTTATATTATTTTTGTTTTCTATAAATAAAATATACTGCACTATAAAATATGCTATTTTGGTTTCTTATTTCATTGCGTAATATTGTAAGCATGAGAGAAAAGAAAAAAATACTTTTAATGATCTGCTTGGATGACATCAATGGGTTTAATGGCATACTGTATTACAATCCTCTATTATGCTTTGGTATATTGTAATCATTGAAGAGGTCACATGTAAAATACATACAATTTGTAAGTAAACAGTGATTTGCATCATTGTTAAACACCCCTATAGGAAACTAAGGGGGGAATTCAATTAGCCACAGTACTTTACTGCAGGCTAATTGATTCCCTGGGCTACTTAAATTAGCCCAGAAGACTCTGAACTTATCGTAGTGTGGCCTAATTGCAGGAGGCATTGCCACACCCTTCTTAGGAGAAAAACCCCACCATGCTGAAGAGGGGGGATTTGTAAGCCCCTCAGCTAGGAACCCCTGCAAAGGAGAGGAGACTGCTGCTATTGCTCAGCGGCAGCAGTCTCCCTGTGTCTCACTGAAGCCCAGCACACAACAGAGTGTGTTGGGCTGCTGACAGTAAGCCGACACCATAAGAGATTTTTTTTTCACCTGCCTTAAGGCAGGGGAAACAAAACACCCTATAAGTGCCATTTTTTTGTGGCCGCGATCACGAAAATACATGGTTCCAGCACTTATCCTGGATCCTATGTGTTTCACCTAAAAAACATTAATATTTTGTGCAGTAAAAACAGAGGGTAATAGAATTGCCCAAAAAAAGAATTTCTCCCATAGTGTGTCCAATGCTTAAAAGCAAGATGCAACACCACCGTGGTTTTTTTTTTGCTTCAGACATGTAAATAAATGTGGGCATTTGTGTTTTGCATGTAAAAGTTTGCTTTAAAATCTCAGTCCTGCACTGACTTTGGGAATGTAAAAATATAATACAATATTCTGTAAAATGCAATAATAACCAATCCTTTGGTGGTTCCTACATTCTTACTGTGGGGGGGCTGCCCAGACTGCAGCTTCTCTCCTCAACCGTGGTCCAGCTCTAATCATTGCACATGTGCAAAAATTGAATGGGGAAAAAAAACACACAATCAAGCACCAGTCCTGCATAGAAAAAAATAGCATCAGCTGCAGCCCTTAGAAGCCAAATATGACTGGCATAATAAAAACAGAAGCAACTTTCCATTGGAAGCACTCTCTCTGCAAATGGCAGTCTAGACTCGTGGTCCAAGGCAGAGAAAACACCTGTCCCTGGGATTGCCTGTGTGAAGTGTGATTAGCAGAATGTACTTCCAATTGAAGCGATTGCCAAATCACATACTTGGGAACTGGATGCTCACAGGGGAGAGGTAGATTTTCCAGGGGACCTGCAGCTCTGCAGCCCCTAGGAAAAATATACCACAGAACCAGATATTTGTTGTTTGCAGGTAATTCACTAACTTTGTTATTCCATAATGCAGTGTCTCATAACTTTAGTAATGGTAAAGTGTGGAGATCCATTCAATACATATAGTTACCTGGGTTAGAAATTAGCGGCTTAGGCTGTTTGTCGGAGTAAAGCTAGAACAGTGAATGGGAAAGAATTGAGTGGCTATCTTTCAATATAAATAATTACAAAATCAAGACTGAGTACTCCACTGTCACTTCTCTGCAATGACAGGACCATAACTAGGGGTGTATGACTGGTGCTACTTCTCACTGTCCCACTGCCCTTGCTTCTGGCTATCAGGGTGCCTAGAACAGCACCCTACAGTCTGTTATTTTTGTGGCAGTAGTGCCAGTAGTGCTTTTGTGTAAAGCTGCCCAATGTCTCTTGAAGATGCTCCATGCACTGTTGCAGTTCTGGGTGCTGTAGGCCCTGCCCGCTATGTATGACATTAAGATGTCATGCGCTAAGGGCATGGTACCATTGAAAGGGAACTGTTAAGCCCTGTTATGTCCCTGACTAAGACAGATGATTTCCAGCCAATTTGATTGTCCACAAGCTTGCTGATAACAGTCATGTCTTTGTCAAATACAACAAACTAAATATACGTCTGCAATCCACACACCAAAACGCAGCTTAAACCAATGTGACCTTCACCTATCACAATCAATTTATAAACCAATAATAATCATAGGAGTTTAAGCGCTCTTTTCAGATACAGCCCAAATAATTAGTCCTAAAATAATCAAATTCACAGTCACTACTAAAAGGTCAGACCTGAACTCAAAAAAACAATCACTTTTCTGTAGAATAGATGTTCCTTATGTGACACTGCTGGCTTGCAAACTTCTGCTAAAATGTCAAATAACTCGGTTACTCCAACAGTATAGATTTTTAATTCAACACTATAGCCCCTCAGTGTCCACATGATTGCCAAATCGATATATGATAGACAAGGTTTTGGGGAATCAAAATATAGTGTAAAATCATAACATTTATTAATATGATAAAAAGCGCAATAAAAATGGCTGCATACAATCAAAGAACTTTTATGAAAGGCACAATTTCAGGTTAGATTAGTTATATTAGATTAGTTCATACTTACTTCACCATGATCGGGATTTCCAGCACTGTCGGGCTTCCGCTGCTGGGC
The DNA here is from genome assembly GCA_031769625.1 of Taudactylus pleione. Lineage (NCBI taxonomy): Eukaryota > Metazoa > Chordata > Amphibia > Anura > Myobatrachidae > Taudactylus > Taudactylus pleione. The sequence goes on from JAUIMM010000295.1 coordinate 19,919,996, forward strand.
TCAGCTGTTTTGTCGGGCTGCTGCTGCCGGGATTCGAACTCCCGGCCATGCGGCAGCCAGCAGGGGCTGGCTGGCAACTTTTAGCCTGGGGGGCAAATGCATGAAGGCGGCCCTGGCAGAGGAGTAGCGTGTAGCCAGGGTGCCCGAAAGAACGTGCGTGCTATGGTGCCCCCCCCCTCAAGTGTTCTAGGGAGGAGGCAGGTCCATATGGGATTAATGTAAGGTAAAAATAAAGATATGGGGCAGCCCCCTGTCGTAGTGCCCATATGTAGTGCCACCCTGTGCCACAGGAGGACACCCTTATGCAGGCCTCGAGTAGTGCCCCCAGTAGTGATTCCCCCCTATGCAGTGCCCCTTGTGCCCCCAGTAGTAAGCCCCTTATATAGTGCCCCCAGTAGTGGTAACCCTTATGCAGTGCCCCTTAAATAGTGGCCCCAGTTGTAGTCTTCCCCCTATGCAGTACCCCCACTATTGCCCTTTATATAGAGCCCCCAGCAGTGGTCACTCAATGCAGTGCCCCCATGGTAGTCCCCTCCCCCCTATGTAGTGCCCCTAGTAGTAGTCCCCTCCACCCTATGCAATGCCCCTAGTAGTAGTCCCCTCCCCTTGTGTGCCCCTAGCAGTAGTGCCCCCCCAGTAGTAGTACCCCCCTTGTAGTGCCCCTAGTAGTAGTAGTCCTGCCCTTGTAGTGCCCCAGTAGTAGTAGTCCCCCCTTGTAGTGCCCCCAGTAGTAGTAGTCCCCCCCTTGTAGTGCCCCCAGTAGTATTCCACCCCTGTAGTGCTCCCAGTAGTCCCCCCCTTGTAGTGCCCCCAGTAGTATTCCCCCTTGTAGAGCTCCCAGTAGTCCCCCCCTTGTAGTGCTCCCATTAGTCCCCCCCTTGTATTGCCCCCAGTAGTATTCCCCCCCTGTAGTGCTCACAGGAGTACCCCACTTGTAGTGCCCCCAGTAGTATTCCCCCCTGTAGTGCTCCCAGTAGTCCTCCCCTTGTAGTGCTCCCAGTATTCCCCCCCGCAGTAGAGACATAATAAAAAAATAAAAAATACACACTTACCTGACACCCGCTCCTACTCCTGGTCCCGCCGCTGAGATCAGCACCTCCGTCTGCCGCTTTGCATTATGGGAGTGACACGTCACTCCCATTACCCACTGCGGGAGCCGGCTCTGGCAGTGGGAGCAGCAGCTGATGAGAGTCTGTCTGACTCTCATCAGCTGCTAAAGCAAACACACAGCTGCCAGAGCCGGCGGCTGTGTGTTTGTGCTGTGTAGCACTGACTGAACTCTGTCCGGTCAGCGCTACACACGCGGTGCAGTCTGTGTCACAGTGACACAGTCTGCACCGTGGCACATGGCCCGCATGACGCTGTGGCCTGGGGGGCACATGGCACCCTTGCCCCCGGCCCAGCCCGCCACTGGCAGCCAGGATATCATACCGATTCTTTTCCAAGGACTCACTTTTCCAATTCTGCCTGCAGGGCCAGATGGTGGAGCCCAGAGCTAAAAGTACTGGCATCCATCCCTTTAATAAATCACTATTATCACTCACAAAGCTCCTGAATGTGCAGTTTGCCAACAGCTCTGACAGTAAACACAAATAAGAACAATTATATATGTGAAATGGCAAATACAAACATATTTACCATTGGGCCATCATCAATTTATGTATTTTCTGGAGAGGACATGAACTTGATGGAAGGATAAACATTTTTAACCTTCATATACTGTATTAATTATTATTATCATAATTTATTTATACAGTGCCAGAATATTTCATTGCTTCTCCCTCACAATTTTGTTGTCAAATGAGCAGTGAGGCAGTATTTTTACCAGGTGATGTGTGAAAATGTCGGAAATAATAAATCCATGTAAAGTGGTATAATGCATAGGTATTACTAGCTGGGATACTTGACCAGGTTAAATACTGGATCCTGAAGTACACTTGCAGCCTTTATTTGTTTACATTGTCCTCATCTATTCCATTGATCCTGAAAAGGACTCCACTTTTTGCTAACATGTTTGCAAACAGTGGCATAACTGCAAGGGGTGGCCAAGCTACCTCCATGGCCTGCAGCTACATCTGTGCCCAGTCATGCATGGCCAGTCAGGGTTGATTTGGTGCCAGCCTGCCAGCTAATTACAGCTGGCGCACTGGCAGGCAGTCATTGAGAGACAGCACTGCCAACCACAAGGCAATCAGAGCTCATGAACTGGCAGCCAATCAGCAGTGGCAGCTCCTGGTTGGCTGCAGATCCACAAGCTCCAATTGGCTCACAACTGGCACCAGATTAAATTTTCCGGTGCTGTCCATCCATGTATGTTGCTGCTTGCTGGTGCACCAGCTATAATTAACTGGTGGTTCAGCCCAAATCCACTCCTGCAGGCTGCTGATGGCATACAAGGGGAGATGAGAGGCTACTGGAGGTATATGAGGATGTAATTTGCTGGGGGTGTAAAGTGTAAGCGGCACTATTATTGTGTGGAATAATGTGTTATATGAGGCACTACTACTATATGGGAAAATCTGTAAAGGGCATTACTGTGTGGAATAATGTGTAAGGAGCATTACTGTGTAGCGTAAGGTATTACTGTGCAGCATAGTGTATAAGGGGCACTGCTCTGCTTGAAATAATGTGTATAATGGGTAGTACTATGTGGCATAACCTGAATGTTCTATGCGTGGCATAATATGAATGGGCTCTGTAAGGGGGAAAATGTATCTGTTATATTACCACTGGGGGGCTTTTAAGATCTTGATATGTACCCCAAAAAAGATCTAGTTATGCTCAGGGATGCCAAGAGGGTGAGAGCAGGTACTAATTACCTGGGCTTTTTGGAGGGGCAAGGGTCTGGGTCCAATGCCGCTCCCCTTCCCTCTCACCTCTCAGCAGCCTTGCCCTTGCATGCAAACACAGAAGCTCTGTATTTAGTATGAACTTGCATGAGTCATAAAGGTTGCTCAGACTGAGGTGAAAAGGATACTTTTGTTGTATTCTCACAGGTTTTTGGCAGACTGCCAATATCCACTGGAGTTAGCCCTGGAACCTGTGTAATTTAAGAGTATCCCCACTGTTAGTGATTGTATGACAGTGTGTGGTCCTGAAAAAGTTCAAACCTAGGCAAAGACCTAATCCTGGTAATACTACACAACCATGCCAAATTTGATGGAGCAAGGTTGTAAACTCTGGCAGTGAATAAAGGACAAAAATACCGACAGACAGACATGCTTTCTCACTTATTATATAGATGTGTAAAGATAGAGTGTTCCCAATTTCTTATGTGCTTGTCACATTGTCACATACTGCAGGTGACATTATTTGCCACTTGAAGCGCTCTTATTTATCTAACAAAAATATTATTTTGCCAGTTTTAAAAAACATTTCTTATTTGTTAATTTCTTGTAATATAGGTGAATTACTATTTGGTATGAATAGCAAAACAAAATATAAATTTAGCCAGTTTCTGCAAGGATCTGATTATTTTATATTACTTCTTTGTATGTTCCTAAAATTACTACCATTCTGCTGGTGGAAATTACAATATAATGAGTCTTAATGAAATGACAAACACAATGTTTTCTGCTTGACAGAGTAGTCACATTGACACTACACCTAACCCTTGTATGAAACATGTCATGCCTTTTTAAAATGTACATTATGGAAGAATATTGGAAAGTTGCCAACATAATTGCACTTTTTAATAAGGGGATAACCACTCACTCAGAGAACTGGTGACCTCCTAGCAGGTGTAAGGAAGTCTCAATTCTAAGGTTTTGAACTAAGAGATTCCAAGCCTAGAATGACAAAATCTATATAACTGAGTACTACTTCAATCACAGCTACTTGTGTCAAATGCCAGTAACTTGATTACCATCATAGAGGAAGTTATCAAGGACGGGAGTCAGTGCTCATTGTCTATCAAGATTGTAATCAAGCTTTTGAACCTGTGCATTTCTAGGCTTGGTATATGGCTCTGTTTGATTGTGTTCTAGAGGAGATAGAAAGTACATTTTTTAGTATATTCCAAAAAGTGCTATATTTGTAATGATTTTGATTGAATAATACATTTTGACCAACACAGTAAAAATACAAAATGCTGCAGTGTAAAACTCCCATAATAATTCTGTCTTTCATTTTTAATAAGATCTGGAAACATTTTTGACCATAAGTAAATTTAGATGATGCAATTTATAAAAACAGGGTTATTCTTACTATTTACAGGCTAAAATTGTATAATTCCACACATTTTTTTGCAGACAATTTGAGTATACATTTAATTATAATTATGTGCAGAAAAGAAATCTTGTAACTGATTGCTATAAGACTTACAGAGGTGTGGTATATCTTTAATTTAAGTCAATAAACAGTACTTAAAAGTGCTTATTTTTTCTAATAATGATAATAATAATAATGATAGTTTCAGCAATTAGGAAACTGAATGTGTCTAATAAATGAGATAGATGTTTTGAGTTAGAAGGATGTTGGAACCCAGTGGGATTATTGTGGTGACTGAATGGGAAGATTGTGGGCACTGAATGAGATGTGTGTGCCACATAACTGCTCAGACCTCAGTTGCATAGACTGCATGTGAGCACACAATTCTGTGAATTAGCAGCTCCACCATTTTGTGAGTGACAGCAATCTCACTCTGTGAGAGTGCTGAATCTCCAGTTAACCACATGGTGTCATGGCATACCATATCTGTATTATGCAAGGACCACGTCCATTAAGGTGTTAGCCTTAATGATTGTAATTTCATTGCTTTTTGGAATTTGAATGGCAGAAATTCAATAGGTATTCTGAATTTTCAGATCATGTCTAAGCAGCCTTAATGGGACATGTGAAAATGTAAGGTTTTTTGTCTATTTAATTTCATAGCTTTTTAAAATTTATTATCTATCAGGGTTTGGATGAGCAAATCGGGCCACCTGCAGGGGAGAATGGCAACAAAATGGTGCACTAACACAGGTGGAAGAGGGGACAGCACACAGGATGTGGTTTGGGAGGTGCAGAGTGTGAGATGGCTGCTGGGGCAGGCTGTAGGCATGTGGGCTAGTATCAGCAGTGGTGGTGCAGAGCAGTGGCAGTGGTGCAGTGCAAAGGGCATCAGCGGACTACAGAGGGCTCACTGGTAGTGTGCATGCACTTGTGAAAATAAAATCTTTTAGTCACAGATGCACAAATGCAGCAGTGAAATCCTTCTACGCATCTATGTTAAAAATTTAATGTGTAAATTATAAAATTGCCCCCCCCCCAGCCAGTCATGGTTGTGTTTAAATACAGGGGAAAAATGACATAGTGGTCCCCTGTACTTAAGCACAACCAGTACCGGGCTAGTCAGAACCAGCCCTGGTTGCCAAAAAAAGGGGACAAATGATGTAGGGATCCCCCGTATTTAGCGCAACCAGCACTGGGCACTGAGTAGGCCCTGACTCTGGAAATACAGTGAGAAAAATGCAGGGGTCCACCTGTATTTACCAGAACAAGCACCAGAGTCTTCCTAGCAGGGGGGTGATGCCACAGCCAGGAAAGCTCTTTTACCGGGCCCTCCAGCCGAAGCATCACTCCTGCACCAGCAGTCCATAATGCCCCACATGATGATACTTGTGGTTCATCAAGTTCCAGCATGCAGGGGAGGCTTGCTGGGAACTGTAGTTCCACAGCAAAAGCCAATATTTTAATTTTACTTACTCCACACTTTATACAAACAACCTGGCACCCACCGCCCAGGGGTGCCCTGTATAGCCCCGGGCTATTAGCCTTGGTCTGGGGTACCCTGGAGAGGGGAACTCCTTTATTGGGGGGTCCGCAGCTCTGCAGGGACCCCAGCCTGGGGTAACTAGCATTCAGGGGTGATGCTTTGGCTGATGGGCCCGATGAAAGGGCTCCCCTTTCTGTGGCATCACCCCCGGCTAGAAAGAGTCCGGTGCTGGTTATGGTAAATACAAGGGGACCCTATGCATTTTCCCCCTGTATTTCCAGAACCAGGGCCAGCTCAGAGCCCAGTGCTGGTTGCGCTGAATATGGGGGACCCCTACATCATTTGTCCCCCACATATTGGCAACCAGGGCTGGTTCTGACTAGCCTGGTGCTAGTTCTGCTTAATTTGGGGTACCCCTATGTCATTTGTCTGCCTGTATTTAGCACAACCAGTACTGGGGCTCCAAAGACCGGTGCTGGTTGTCTTCAGGGGGCATGGCCATGCCAATTTTTTTTTTTTTAAACACAGAAGCTGGTATCACAGATCTTCCATAGCTGAGCCTGCATTTGTGTGCTGCTACCTCCCCCGGCTCCTAATGTCTGCCCCATCACTCACCACAATGTTGCCCGCAGTGCTGCCACTAAGGCCCACTACCGTCCCCGGGGTCCTGGCCACAGCTAATGCCCGCTATCCCCAGTGCCTTTTCCCTGGATCCCACTGCAGCTAATGTCAGTTTCCTTCCCCTGAGCCTACCACTGCTAAAGCCAGCAATTGATGGCCATCCCATCTTTGTGCACCCAAGTGAAGCCACAGTGCTACACCTGCTGTAGGTTCCTACTGAGGCTGCACAACAAGTTGATATTTCCCATCTATTCAATGATGCATTCTTGAGGTAATAGTTTAAAAACTGTGACTTTCTAATTTACATGAAACCCAAAAGAACGTAACTTGACACAATAGATACCCAATAAAACAAACCCCAAGTCTAAATTCTCCCCCTACCCTGAGTTATGCCTTCCCAAATAAACCCCATAGACTATAGCAGAAAAGTTGTCCTAATTGAGAATGTCAGAAAAAAGTGAAAGTTGGAGAATGAGATTACTCCCAAATCCTCATTTTTTATGTTTTTGCCCTGAATTTTGGCATGCTGCACCATACGACAATTCTACCCACCCGTCACAATTTCAGCTTTGGTAACTCCTATAGCTTTTGATGTTAAACACCATGACCCCCTTTCAAAATTCTCTGTAGGAGAATTGCAGTTTTTTAGATGCAGCCTTAATATAAGTGCCCTTATTATATATATATATATATATACTGTATACATAAACACCTCAGCCCAGCACTTAGGTCCCATGGGGTAACTTGCTCCGATGCCCTCAAGGAGAACCTCCAACTATATCTCATACAGATTGGTGGCACTCAGACACTCAGAGACTTCTTAATGGTGTTTAATATTCAAACAATCAACGTTTCGGAGATTGTATTGCCGTCGTCAGAATACTTGTATCCTGACGACGGGGACATGATCCCAGAAACGTTAATTGTTTTACTATTAAACTCTAGAAGATTCTTCACCATTAAGAAGCCTCTGAGTACCGCCAATCTTTGTGATATATATATATATATATTAGGGATGTGCACCGGCCTCTTTTCGTGTTTTGAGTCTTGGTTTTGGATCTGAATCTTTCTTCGTGTTTTGGAACTGGAATGGTTTTGCCAAAACCACCTTTCCGTGTTTTGGGTTCTGAGTTTTGTGTTTTGGATCTGTATTTCTTGTTTTTAAAAAGCATAAAAACAGCTAAAATCACAGAACTTGTGGGTTTTTCTGCTCCTATGCTATTATTAACCTCAATGATGTTAATTTCCACTAATTTCCAGTCTATTCTGAACACCTCACATCTCACAATAGTGTTTTTATGTCCAAAAGGTTGCACCAAGGTAGCTGGATGACTATGCTAAGCGACTCGAGTGGGCGGCAAAAACATGTGGCCCACCTAGGAGTGACACTGCAGTGGCAGACAGGATGGCAGTTTGAAAAACAAGGCCCCAAACAGTACATAATGCAAAGAAAAAAAAGAGGTGCAAGATGGAATTGTCCTTGGGCCCTCCCACCCACCCTTATGTTGTATAAACAGGACATGCACACGTTAACAAACCAATTATTTCAGTGCCAGGGTCCGCCACACGACTGTGGCTGAAATGATTGGTTCGTTTTGGCCCCCAAAAAACAAGCTGGCAATTAATCTGTCCCTGCACAAACTGGCTCAACGGAGGCAAGATTTTGTCCTCATCCTCCTCATCCACCGATTCCTCACCCTCTTCAATGTTGTGTACATCCTCATCCTCACAGAGTATTAATTCGTCCCCGCTGGAATCCACCACCACAGGTCCCTCTGTACATTCTGGAGGCTGGTCTCCCTGGAAGAGTTGATAATTCATTTATATGAACATCATCTTTTCCACATTTTGTGGAAGCAACCTCCTATGCCTTTCATTGACAAGTTTCCCGGCTGCACTAAACACTCTATCAGAGTACACACTGGAGGGGGGGGTGGCAACTCATGTGAAATAGAGCCAGTTTGTACAGGGGCCTCCAAATTGCCTCTTTTTCCTGCCAGTACAGGTTCGGACTGGCTGACATGCCTACTTGGATGCTGTCACCGATGTAATCCTCCACCATTCTGTCAATGGTGACAGTTTCATATGCAGTGACAGTAGACATGTCAGAAATTGTTGCCAGGTCCTTCAGTCCAAACCAGATGTCCAAATCTTGGTCCTGCCTGCCCTGCATCACTGCCAGTGAGTTGCTTAGGATACCTAAGTTTTTTCCTGGCAGCCCCAGTTGTGTGAGAAAATGAAGGAGATGTTAACGTGTCACGTTCCGCTTCAGCTGATAGTGTTTTCACCAGCAGGTCTTTGCACCTCTGCAGGCTTGTGTTGGCTGGAAAGAGAGACACCACATAGGCTTTAAACCTAGGATCGAGCACAGTGGCCAAAATGTAGTGGTCTGATTTCAACAGATTGACCACCCTCGAATCCTTGCAAAGCAAATGAAGGGCTTACTCCACAAGTCCCACATGCCAAGCAGAATCGCTCTGTATTAGCTCCTCCTTCACTTTCCCCAGCTGCTTCTGCAAAAGCCTGATGAGGGGAATGACCTGACTCAAGCTGGCAGTATCTGAATTGACCATGTGTGGCAAGCTTGAAGGGCTGGAGAACCTTGCACAACATGGAAATCATTTTCCTCTGTGCTTGAGTCAGGTGCAAACTCTATCCTTTGCCTATGTCATAGGTTGATGTATAGGCTTGAATGACCTTTTGCTGCTCCTACATCCTCTGAAGCATATATAGGATTGAGTTCCACTGCGTCACAATCTCTTGCTTCAGGTGATGGCGGGGCAGGTTCAAGAGTGTTTGCTGGCACTCCAGTCTTTGGCACACAGTCGCTGAATGGCGAAAGTGGCCAGAAATTTTTCGGGCCACCCAAAGCGTCTCCTGCATGCCCCTGTCGCTTTTCAGAAAATTCTACACCACCAAATTCATTGTGTGAGCAAAACATCGGACATGCTGGAATTTGCCCAGATGTAATGCCTGCACAATATTGGTGGCGTTGTCAAATATCACAAATCCCCAGGAGAGTCTAAGTGGGGTAAGCCACTGGGTGATGATTTCCCTCAGTTTCTCTAAGAGGTTGTCAGCAGCGTGCCTCTCACTGAAACCGGTGATACACAGTGTAGCCTGCCTTGGAACGAGCTGGCGTTTCTGAGATGCTGCTACTGGTGACGCTGCTGTTGTTGCTGCATAAGGTGATACATCTACCCAGTGGGCTGTCACAGTCATATAGTCCTTAGTCTGCCCTGTTCCACTTGTCCACATTGGATACAACTGCATTTTTCAGGCACTGAGGACACTTTTTCTGACATTTCTGTACAGTCTCTGTATCGCCTGCCTAGTGAAGTGGAATCTAGATGGGATGTGGAACCGGGGACACACCACCTCCATCAATTGTCTACATCCCACTGCACTAATGGCGGATACCGGATGCACTTCTAACACCAACATAGCAGTCAAGGCCTCAGTTATACATTTTGATCCAGGATGACTGCTGTGGTACTTCATCCTCCTCGCTAAAGACTGTTGAAGGATCAATTGTTTAGTAAAAATAGTGGTGTTCCTACTTCCTCTCTGGGATGATGAACAACTCCCTGCAACAGCAGCAGAGGCAGCAGTAGGCGTAGCAATGCAGGATCCTCCGGAGGAATCCCGGATAGGAGAGTCAGTCATGCCAGTGACGTGGCCTGCAGGACTACTTCCGATCCTGATTAAGGAGGAAATTGATGAGGAGGAAGTTGACATTGTGGTTTGCAGGTGCTTGGATACAACAGGACGAAGGGATTTAGGTGTCCCTGGACTGCTTACGGTTTTAGTGAAAGTTTCTGAACTTGACAGTAACTTTTTATGAATGCGCTGCAGGTTACGTATAAGGGAGGATGTACATAGGTGGATAACATCCCTACCCCTACTTATTTCACCTTTACATATGGTACATATGGCAAGACAGTTGTTGTCCGGATTTGGATAGAAATATTGCCAGACCAAAGAGGTGGAATGTTTGATATTCTGCCAAGGCATGACCGTGATGGGCTTTTTCATCCCACGGACAACAACTGTCTCCCCTGGAGCCTGATTTAAAGAAACCACATCACCATCAGAATCCTCCTCACCAACTTCCTCCTCAGCGCTAGCTACACCAGTATCCTCATCCTGTTGAACTTCAACAGTGGCATCTTCAATTTGCATATCAGCAAGTGGACTGTGGGTGCTCCTTTCAGCACTTGCAGGGGGCGTGCAAATGTTGGAAAGAGCCACCTCTTCCCGTCCAGTGCTGGGAAAGTCAGGCATCGCAACCGCCACCATACTTGGACTCTCCTTGGGGATTTGTAATATCTTCTTAGAAAGCACAGTTCTTCGCTGTGCTTTTGCCAGCTTAACTTGTTTGTTTGTTTTAGTGGGATGAGGGCTTCCATCGTCATGGGAAGCTGAACCACTAGTCATGAACATAGGGAAAGACCTTAGCCGTTCCTTGCCAGTCCATGTCATAAATGGCATATTGGCAAGTTTACGTTTCTCCTCAGATGATTTAAATGTTTTTTTTAAGGTCATTTTCCTGAACTTTGTCATTTGGGATTGTATATGCCCTCTACTATGACATTGGGCATCGGCCTTGGCAGACGACGTTGATGGCATGTTATCGTCTATGTCATAACTAGTGGCAGCAGCTTCAGCACTAGGAGGTAGTGGTTCTTGATCTTTCCCTATTTTATTTTTATCAGAGAAAGTTTGGTCCTCCATTTATGTTATATTGATATATACATGCGGCTAAAGTGCACACAAACACAGAAAATATTTTTTTTTTGTTGGAGACTAGTGCAATTTGTGGGTTACACCACCCTTTAAGAAATGAGCCAGCTGGCTCTTTACTTATGGGACACAGGCGCACGCTTGGAGCTGCTCATTTGTTGAAGCACATGCAGCTACAGTGCACACAATTCACACAGAGAAAAAAAAGAAGAATTTTTTATTTTTTGTGGAACACACTTTGAGGGCTACACCACCCTTTAACAGACAGATGCACGCTTGGCGCTGCTGCTTTGAGGATGCACGTACAGTACAGACAATTCACAAACACAGAAGAAAATGTTTTTTTTTTGTTGGCGTGCACTTTGGGGTTACACCACCCTTTAACAGACAGATGCATTCTTGGCCCTGCTGCTTTGAGGATGCACATACAGTGCACAGAATTCACAAACACAGAGAAAAATATTTTTTTTTTGGGAGTGGACTTTGGGGGTTACATCACCCTTTAATGGACAAGCCAGCCGGCCCTTTACTTATGGGACACAGGCGTATGCTTGGCGCTGCTCCTTTGTTGATGCATGTGCAGCCACAGTGCACACAATTCACAAAACACAAAAAATATTTTTTTACTTTGTTTGGAGTGCACTTTGGGGGTTACAGCACCCATTAATGGCCACACCAGCCGGCCCTTTACTTATGACACAGGCACACGCTTGGTGTTACTTTGTTGATGCACCTGCGGCTACTGCGCACACAATTCACAAACACACAAAAAATATTTTTTAATTTTTTTGGAGTACACTTTTCGGGTTACAGCACCCTTTAACGGACAAGCCAGCCGGCCCTTGATTTATGACACAGGCACACACTTGGTGCTACTTTGTTGATGCACGTTCGGCTACTGCGCACACAAATCACAAACATTAAAAAAAAAAATTTGGAGTGCACTTTGGTGGAGCACCCATGATGCACAGATCACCCCCTGGACAACACAACAGCACCCCTCTAGGACTACAGTCTTTATTGGACACAGGACCTCATTCAGAGTCGGTCGAAGCGGCCTCACGGTCGTACGCCACCGATATTCGCTATACTGCGCATGCATAACGGTCGCAATGCGCGTGTGCAGACTAGCCGCTACGATCAGAAATTTCTCTCTCTATGAACACAGCCAGGTCAGTAGTTTGAGTGACAGATAGAGGCATTTGTGGGTGGTAACAGGGGAAGGTGCTTAAAAACGAGGGAGTGGAGATCCGAACGCAGGCGTGCCTAAATATGCGAACGGCATTTTATGGGAGTGCATACTGTTTATGGGAGTGCATAATTAACAAAGTAGCATCATGGCACATGTGACATGGGAGGTTTTTACACTGACATTATTGTAGAGCTTAAGAGAGGGTATAGTCAACCTTAAACTCTATGACCAGTTCCGATGGTTCTCGATGGTCTCGATTAATCCTTATATGCCCGGAGATGACGTTGCCAAGGGAATTATTCACAGCTTTACGGAAGAGGAGGCACAAAATATACTTTTTACTGAGCAGTGGCCAGCCAATGATCATTCTCCAGCTTTAGAGGACACATATCTTCAACTTTTAAAATTAAACAAAAAATAAATCAACTACTTGCTTCATGGGATTGCTCTATCTGAGTAATATAGGGATCAAATGATTCCTCATGGCTTCAGAGTCAAAAATACACCCACTATCAGAAGATTCAGTCCAGACTTATGTAGGAAGTGGGTCGGAGTGATTAGTAAATGCAGCATGGATCTCATGCTGCTGGTGATCAATGAAGCTAGCCGTGAATTGAAAATTACACAAGAAAAAATAGAGTCTATATCCAAGGCTAGCAAAAATATACTGGATCATGAGGCAAATAAGGATTGGAAAGCAATACTACAAGTGCAGTGTAACAATTATCGTCAGGAGCTGATTAAATTTAAATGGAAAAAGAGAGCTATTGTAAGTAGCGATTATGAGGAGAACAGGGTTTATAGATGGCTCACTGGTAATGACTCTCGATATCAGACCAAGACTCAATACAGAGCATGACAAGGTTGGAGAATTAGACGAGAGAATAAACAAAAAGATACTTACACCTCAAACAGTGACAGCGAATTTGCTATACGCGATTCTGATGATAATATCAAATCTCAAGCATCCCCTTTAGGGGTCAGTGCAGCAACACAAGGCAAAAGCACTGTTAAAGGATGCCCACCCATCGGGGGGGTGAGAACAAGAGGAACTACCGGTCAGAGCTCCAAAAAGAGAATCTAATTTGTAATTTATCTTCTCGTAAGTTAACAACAGCAGAAGCACAGGTTTTGAATAGAGGGTTGTCTTTTGTCCTGATGAATGTTCATAATGATCTAAAATGGAAGGTGGACTTACACCGTTTTTCCAGCAAATTGCGGTTGCAAGAATATTTTTAGGCAACTATACCTGAAGTGGAACAGCATCCTTTCAATCATTTTATTTTGTAGAGGAGTAAATCGACATTTGATCCCCAATCTATGCACTCCTCATTAATGACCTTTAACTGCCTTATAGATGATTAAGTTGTTAAATACAGCAATGTACCGATCAAGTATCATTTCACTTTATCTTCAGGTGAGAAGAAAGTGTTAAAGGACCCGGGCTCATATAGAGACATTGTCATACGCCCCGCAGATAAAGGGGGCGCAATTGTTATCCAAAATTTGGGCGATTATATGTCAGAAATAGAATGTCAACTCTCTGACCATCAGACCTACCTACCTTTAGATAAAGATCCAACCTGGGAGTTTAAAAAGGAAGTTGACATCACTTTACAACAAGGTCTGCAGGGTGACCTCATGAGTGAAAAATTATTCACTGAATTAACTCAACCATTTCCTATTGTACCAATCATTTACACGTTACCAAAGATCCACAAAAAGCCTTATCTTGCCCCCTGGGTGCCCTATAATTTCAGCGAGGAATTCTCTCTTCCAACCTATATCCATGTTTTTAGAATCTATTCTGCAGCCCCTGATGACAGCACAACCGTCGTATATTAAGGATGCTACAGCCTTTTTACTATCATAACAATCTATTAGATCTGTACCACCAGATACGCTCATCTGTGTCATGGATGTAGCAAGCTTGCACACGTCTATTCCTCATGTACAAAGGCTCGCCCGGAAATGAGAATTCATTGAAAACCAGAATATCTCTGCTCTTGATCAAACATTGTTCATGAGTTTACTTGAGCTGATGCTATCAAGAAATTACTTTATGTACAATGGCAATTTTTTCTTACAGGTATCCAGATGTGCCATGGGCAGCAACGTAGCCCTGAGCTATGCAAACATCTACATGTTTCAGGAAGAGAGAGTAATGTTTTTTGATGACCCAGAGATCAGCATGAACATTTTAATCTATATGAGATATATAGATGACTTGTTCATGCTGTGGATGGGTGGCAAGGAATCGTTTGAGAAGTTAATGCATTTGATTAATAACAGAAATTCCCTAATTAAACTCACTTACCAATATAGTGAGCATACCCTTAATTACTTGGATGTCCAGGTTACCTTGCAAGATGGACGTATAGTGACTGGGATTTACTCGAAATCCAGTGACCGGATCACCCTCTTGTCAACCTCTAGTTTCCATCCTAAACCCCTGATTAAGGGTTTGCCCAAATCAAAAATGCTAAGAGCAGCGAGAAGCACTAGTGACATCTCTGAGTTAAAAGGGGTTCTCGATAAAATCATTGACAAATTTGTAGCTAGGGGCTACCATCTATCATTATTAAGGAAACAAAGAGATGAGGTCCTCTTGCTTAATCATGCAGATTTATTACATTCACGTCCCAAAACTCGATCGGATGTCATCCGGTGGAAGCTTGAATACCAAAGCAGCAGTACGGTGGCACAGCAAGCTTCACGTGCCTTATGGCCCATAGTAACTATGGACAAGGACTTGAAGTGTTTTAAAAATAAACACCCCAATGCATGTTACACATGTGGTCGAAGCATTAAGGATACTGTAGTACATAAAGATATTACTGGCTTCTCCGTTACACAACAGGACCCACTATTCTTCCGCTCTAAGGCCCCAGGATGTTATTGGTGCATCAATTGCACTATGTGTCGACACATGTTAACCCTCAGAAAGAGAAGGAATACAGGATCAATTTTGTACTTAATTGTACATCATCTTTTGTCATTTAACTGATTATGTGTCCTTGCGGCCAGGGTTATGTGGGCAAGACCACAAGGACAGTACGTGAAAGAATGGTTTTGCACCATTCGGCCATCATAGCGGCATAATTGAAACATACCTCTGATCAGCCAGTAGCCAGGCATTTTTTTTCAACATAAACATTCCCTGGTGTCTTTAAAACACATCATTATTGATCATGTGCCTATCTCATTGCAAGGGGTAGATAGAGGTGGTCGTTTATTGCAGTTGGAAACTATGTGGATCCATAGATTGAATGCTATGCACCCAGCGGGTCTGAATGAAAGATTACCTTTACATGTTTTTCTTTAGGATTCGGCCTGATGCTTACATCTTAAGATGATGCCTCATTTTGCTATAGTCACTAGCTACCTGTTGCCTCCAAGTTCGTGATTGAGTATGTTAGTTTTTACATACATTAGTACTATGCACTAATATGTGCATAATTGTATTTGAAGTGTAATTAGTTTTCAACAGTATTCGTGATGCAATTTATATTTGTTTGTAAGCTTACTATTGTGCCATTTATTTGTTTAAACGTAGTTCTCCCTCGTTGACAGCTGGTGGTGGGCCGGGGAGACGCATCTCAGGAGGTATGCACCAGTTCCTTAGCAGCCGATGGGCTCGGGAGTGACATCATTGGAAGGGGACTCTGGCGCCGCGTGCGTGACTGAGCAGGATTACCTGTCTGCCCTGGCCTGCTCCAGCATCACGGAAGGATGCTATTTAAAGTAAGAGAACATACATGTCTGTTTCATTGTGTGAATTGACCTACTTGTTGCGCCAGCCTTGAGAAAAGGGTCCTGCGTTATCCTGAAATGTTGGCATCATTGGGCATACAATAAAGATTTGAATTGGATTTATTATAAGTCCTGGAGTGCCGCTGCCTTTCTGCCATTCTATATATATATATATATATATATATATATATATATATATATATACACAGTCCGGTGCATGAATATTGGGACATTGACAGAATTTTCAAATTTTGGCCTCTATTCCCCACCACAATGGCTTTGAAATGAAACAAACAAGATGTGCTTTATCTGCAGACTTTCAGATTTAATTTGAGGGTAATTACATCCAAATCAGGTGAATGGTGTAGGAATTACAATGGTTTCTATATGTGCCTCCCACTTTTTAAGGGGCCAAAAGTAATGGGACCATCAACTGAAAAGCTATTTCATTGACAGGTGTAGGCTATTCCCTCATTATTTCATAATCAATTAAGCAGGTTAAAGGTCTGGAGTTGATTCTAGGTGTGACATTTGCATTTGGAATCAGTTGCTGTCGACTCTCAATATGAGATCCAAAGAGCTGTCACTATCAGTGAAGCAAACCATCATTAGGCTGAAAAATTTAAACAAACCCATCAGAGAGATAGCAAAAACATTAGGTGTGGCCAAATCAACTATTTGGAACATTCTTAAAAAGGAAGAATGCACCGGAGAGCTCAGCAACACCAAAAGACCCGGAAGACCACGGAAAACAACTGTGGTGGATGACAGAAGAATTATTTCCCTGGTGAAGAATAACCCCTTCACAACAGTTTTCCAAATCAAGAACACTCTCCAGGAGGTAGATGTATATGTGTCAAAGTCAACAATCAAGAGAAGACTTCACATGAGTGCATATAGAGGGTTCACCACAAGATGTAAACCATTGGTGAGCCACAAAAACAGGAAGACCAGATTAGACTTTGCCAAACAACATCTAAAAAAGCCATTACAGTTCTGGAACAACATCCTATGGACAGATGAGACAAAGATCAACTTGTACCAGAGTGATGGGAAGAGAAGGGTATGGAGAAGGAAAGGAAATGCTCATGATCCAAAACATACCACCTCATCAGTGAAGCATGGTGGTGGTAGTGTAATGACATGGACATGTATGGCTGCCAATGGAACTGGTTCCCTTGTATTTATTGATGTTGTGACTGCTGACAAAAGCAGCAGAATGAATTCTGAAGTATTTCATGCAATATTATATGCTCATATTCAGTCAAATGCTTAAGAACTCATTGGACGACGCTTCACAGTGCAGATGGACAATGACCCGAAGCAGACTGTAAAAGCAACCATAGAGATTTTAAGGCTAAAATGTGGAATGTTATGCAATGGCCAAGTCAATCCCATAACCTGAATCCGATTGAGCATGCATTTCACTTGATGAAGAAAAAACTGAAGGGAAAATGCCCCAAAAACAAGCAGGAACTGAAGACATTTGCAGTAGAGGCCTGGCAGAGCATCACCAGGGATGAAACCCAGCATCTGGTGATATCTATGCTTCCAGACTTCAGGCTGTAATTGCCTACAAAGGATTTGCAACAAAGAGGGGTATTCAATATGAAAGGTTAACTTCCCTGGCGAAGTTAACATTTCATATCAGAGTTTTTTTCTGCATAAAGGTATGGTGCATTCTCCCGCCTATCCCCGTATTCAATATCAAATTAACGAAAACGGGAAACTCCAAAGTTGGATTTGCGTAAAGTTACAAATTTTTCCTTAAAATAATTGTAAGACCCCCCTAAAGTTGTAAAAACATGAGGGAACACTATGGGTACCCCCATTTTAGCCTTTAATTGAAAGTCTGGGCTTTAAATATCCGCAGCAGGTGTTTTTTTCCCGACATTGAAGAAGTGATGCAGAAGAGCACTTTGTTTATTTTTTTCGTTTTTTTAAGTGGTCACATCAAATTTGGGTTACATGAAAATGGGTACTAGCATATTTTGATGTCCCTAAAGTAAGTTTTTAAAAATTCTGCATTTGTGCACCTGCCGCTATAATTCTATTCTAGAAAACACCTGCCGCATACATGCAGTATAGCCCTGAACCTATTTGCCTATTGTTTAACAATTTTTTCCCATTTCTTTTTTGCACCCCAATTTTTAAATACATTTTTTGGGGTGTCCCTATTTTTTTTTAACTGTTTTTGACACAGTTCTTTTTTAAATGTCAATCTCAGGGGTGCAGGCTATTTTTTTTAAGCCTGCACCCCTAAACCCCAATTCTGCACTTTTTTTCGACACCTATTCAATGGTGAAAAGTTATCACCGTTTTTTATCAAAGACTTTTCAAAACTGCGATAAGTCTTTGAAATTGAATACGGTGTACAAGCAAAACAAGTGATCTAGTGGATTTAGTCAGGATTAATGGTGTCCTTAATGCTAATTAATCCAGGCAGGTATTTATTCATCATTCAATACCATCAGGGAGACATCTGATTGTCTCCAAATTTATTCTGTAGCAGGACAACGATCCCAAACATACAGTCAATGTCACTAAGAACTATCTTCAGAGAAAAGAAGAACAAAGAGTCCAGGAAGTGATGATATGGCCCCCACAGAGGCCTGATATCAACATTATCGAGTCTGCCTGGGATTACATGAAGAGATGGAATGATTTGAGTATGCCTATATCCACAGAAGATCTGTGGTTAGTTCTCCAAGAAGAATCTTAATTTGCGGCATTTTTCCACACCTGCCATTTGCATAGAACTGTATATATTTATATATATATATATACATATATATATACACACACACACATATATATATATATATATATATATATATATATATATATGCATATATATACACAGGGCTGTAGCTAGTGTAGTGCGGCCGGTGCCATGGCACAGGGCACCACAGGTCAGGGGGCGCTGTTTGGGCCTGTGAAATTTATGTTTTTTATAATTCTTGCTTGTAGCTTCATGTTATTTCATACCCAGCATCTCCTGGCCCCTCCTATCTCTTCTTTTTGAAAAATGAGGGTGCGCCTATGCTCTTTCTGGCACAGGGCACCAAAATGTCTAGTTACGGCTCTGTATATATAATATATATATATATATATATATATTTATATATATATATATATATATAGATAGATAGAGTTGAACACGGAGCTTTGCACACTCACTCAAAAACAATATAAAGCTGGGTGCTAATCCATAACATTTTTTACACATGGGTATCCACAGCAGTGAAGAACAGCACACCAATTAAATGCCAAAAAAATGTTTATATAGAAAGCATGTCAAAACAATGCTGTACACCAGGAGCCACATATTAAAGTGCAAAACAGTGCATATTGAACTTATCCAATTCAAGCCGCTTGCGTAGCTCTCTGGCTGCAGAAACAAATCCTAGTTAATGGACAGCCCGACGGCCATTTCGGTGCTAAGCCGCACCATCATCAAGGGGCACTTCATCAAGTGAAGTAAACAGCTCATAAACAAGGTTTATATAGGTCAACGGGATACTCCTCCTGTGCAATTACCAGCACACTAAGGTCACTCACCTGTGTTCAAGTAATTCGTATCACACGAGTGGGTGATGACGCGTAACAGCACAGAAGTCCGGACTTCCGGATGGGTCACGTGTATACACGAGAGTATATCACGTGACACACATGCGTTCCAAAATAACGGAAGTAAGGAGTCAGCAGTATCGAAAGCTTCTGCTGTGGAACGCACAGCTGATGGACTGATAATGAGAAAAAATTTGTAGTGCTAGACGATCAAAAACTCTAAAGTTAAAGAATAACAATGAGGGCCTTAGCTACCAGAATCACGCAGAAGGAGTCTCCAACAATTAAACATACTTAAATAAATTTGAAAAAGAAAAAAACGGAGAATATATACAAAAAATGAATCAGAGAAAAAAATCAAATAAAAATGAGACAAAACAAGCAATACATCATATGTATGACAAAAATACAAAAATTAAACAATTAAAGAAAACAAGAATAATTTAATTCCTCATTTAACCCTGCTGGCACTAAACAGTTTAAATCATAAATCCATCGAGTTTCCTTTTGTAGCAAGAGTTTCTCACGATTGCCTCCTCTTCTTAATGGGGCTATGTGGTCAAATGGCATTACTTTAAAATCCAGCAAGTTATGGCCTTTAGTGATGAAATGTTTAGCCACAGGTGGAGTGTTCACATCCATAATACTCGAGGCTTTTTTGATAGAGGATCTGTGGGGAGCAATACGTTCTTTAAGCATTCGAATAGTTTCCCCACATAAATTCGATTACAAGGGCACAGAATTGCATATATAACAAATCTGCTCTCACATGTAAGACGATGGTGGATTTTAAAAGAGCGGCCGGATTGAGGATCATGAAAGTTCTCACCAGTCAACATGAAACGACAGTTAATGCACCCTGAACAGCGAAAAGAACCTGGTCTAAGAGTTAACCAGTTTTTCTGTATATTATGTCCCATCTCAGTGGATGTTATATCATCTTTGATGTTATTGCTGCATTTGTAGCAGAACAAAGGAAGTTCTTTACTTGATGGTCCCAAAATAGGGTCTGTTTGTATAATATGCCAATGCTGTTGAAATGCACATTTAATAATATGTGACCCCAGTGAGAAAGCGCTGGAAAAAATAAAACATTCTGTTTCTTGATCTGATTGGTCTTTAGACAAAAGCGTATCTCTATCCAACTTCAAGCATTTGTTGATGGCTTCTTGGATGTCTGTTGCATCATAACCACGATGGCGCAATTTAGTGCCCATATCTGCTAACGCTTGAGGAAGGAGGGACTGGTCTGTAGTAATTCTCGTCACTCAGACCATCTGAGAGTAAGGAAGACCCTTCTTTAAAGGTGCAGGATGAAAACTGTCTGCTGCCAGCAGGGTGTTTTTGTCTGTTTCTTTAGTGTAAACTGTAGTAACATACAGACCTGTCGAAATGTCAATAGACACATCCAAATAATTGATTCGTCTATTGTCATAATTAATTGTAAATTTAATTTCATTGCTCACTTGGTTTAGTTCCTCAAAGAACATAATGAGCAACTTTTGCCAGCCTGTCTTACAAGAAACACATCATCAATATATCGAACAAAAATTGAAATAAATTTAGCTAATCGATGTTTTATGATGTGTTTTTATTCAAATACGTGCAGGAACAGGTTGGCATATGAAGGGGCCATATTTGACCCCATAGCGGTGCCATGGCGTTGCAAGAAGAACGTGTTATCGAACATGAAATAATTCTTGTGTAAGATGACATCGATTAGCAGCAAAAGATAATCAAGTGGAGGACCTACGTAAACCGGATTGGATGTCACTAGTTGACGTACTGCATCCATTCCCAAATCATGCGGAATACTGGTGTAAAGATTAACAATATCCAGAGTCACTAAAAAACAATCAGATGATGGAGCTGGTAAACCTTCTAATTTATGCAAAAAATCTGTAGTATCTTTCAAATAGAAACTTGTGTTCTGAACAACTGGTTGCAATAAAAAGTCTACGTATTGTGATAAGGTTTGACACAAAGAGCCCCTTGAAGAAATTATAGGGTGACCAGGAGGGTTCTGAAGGGTTTTGTGCACTTAGAATATCCATATACGGGACAATTGGGAATTGCTGAACTAAAAAAGAAGCAGTGCCTTCATCAATCCAAGAGTTATTTAAACCCAGTTGTATAATGTTATCCATTTCTTTTTTATAGTTAGTGGTTGGATCATATGAAAGTTTTTTATACAACTGGGTTTAAATAACTCTTGGATTGATTAAGGCACTGCTTCTTTTTTAGTTCAGCAATTTCCAATTGTCCCATATATGGATATTCTACCTAAGGCCCACAAAACCCTTCAGAACCCTCCCGGTCGCCCTATAATTTCTTCAAGGGGCTCTTTGTGTCAAACCTTATCACAATACGTAGACTTTTTATTGCAACCAGTTGTTCAGAACACAAGTTTCTATTTGAAAGATACTACAGATTTTTTGCATAAATTAGAAGGTTTACCAGCTCCATCATCTGATTGTTGTTTAGTGACCCTGGATATTGTTAATCTTTACACCAGTATTCCGCATGATTTGGGAATGGATGCAGTACGTCAACTAGTGACATCCAATCCGGTTTACGTAGGTCCCCCAGTTGATTATCTTTTGCTGCTAATCGATGTCATCTTACACAAGAATTATTTCATGTTCAATAACACGTTCTTCTTGCAACGCCATGGCACTGCTATGGGGTCAAATATGTCCCCTTCGTATGCCCACCTGTTCATGCATGTATTTGAACAAAAACACATCATGAAACATCAATTAGCTAAATTTATTTCATTTTTTGTTCGATACATTGATGATGTGTTTTTTGTATGGACAGTCGGTCAAAAGTTGCTAATTATGTTCTTTGAGGAACTAAACCAAGTGAGCAACGAAATTAAGTTTACAATTAATTATGACAATAGACGAATCAATTATTTGGATGTGTCTATTGACATTTCGACAGGTCTGTACGTTACTACAGTTTATACTAAAGAAACAGACAAAAACACCCTGCTGGCAGTAGACAGTTTTCATCCTGCACCTTTAAAGAAGGGTCTTCCTTACTCTCAGATTGTCTGAGTGATGAGAATTACTTCAGACCGGTCCCTCCTTCCTCAAGTGTTAGCAGATATGGGCACTAAATTGCACCATCGTGGTTATGATGCAACAGACATCCAAGAAGCCATCAACAAGTGCTTGAAGTTGGATAGAGATACACTTTTGTCTAAAGACCAGTCAGATCAAAAAATGGAACGTTTTATTTTTTCCTGCACTTTCTCACTGGGGTCACATATTATTAAACATGAATTTCAACAGAATTGGCATATTATACAAACAGACCCTATTTTGGGACCATCAAGTAAAGAACTTCCTTTATTCTGCTACAAACGCAGCAATAACATCAAAGATGATATAACATCCACTGAGATGGGACATAATATACAGAAAATCTGGTTAACTCTTAGACCAGGTTCTTTTCGCTGTTCAGGGTGCATTAATTGCCATTTCATGTTGACTGGTGAGAACTTTCGTGATCCTCAATCCGGCCGCTCTTTTAAAATCCACAATCATCTTACATGTGAGAGCAGATTTGTTATATATGCAATTCTGTGCCCTTGTAATCGAATTTATGTGGGGAAAACTATTTGAATGCTTAAAGAACATATTGCTCTCCACAGATCCTCTATCAAAAAAGCCTCGAGTATTATGGATGCGAACACTCCACCAGTGGCTAAACATTTCATCACTAAAGGCCATAACTTGCTGGATTTTAGAGTAATGCCATTTGACCACATAGCCCCATTAAAAAGAGGAGGCAATCATGAGAAACTCTTGCTACAAAAGGAAACTCGATGGATTTATGATTTAAACTGTTTAGCACCAGCAGGGTTAAATGAGGAATTAAATTATTCTTGTTTTCTTTAAATGTTTAATTTTTGTATTTTTGTCATACATATGATGTATTGCTTGTTTTGTCTCATTTTTATTTGATTTTTTTCTCTGATTCATTTTTTGTATATATTCACCGTTTTTTTCTTTTTCATATTTATTTAAGTATGTTTAATTGTTGGAGACTCCTTCCGCATGATTCTGGTAGCTAAGGCCCTCATTGTTATTCTTTAACTTTAGAGTTTTTGATCGTCTAGCACTACAATTTTTTTTTCATTATCAGTCCATCAGCTGTGCTTTCCACAGCAGATGCTGTTGATACTGCTGACTCCTTACTTCCGTTATTTTGGAACGCATGTGTGTCACGTGATATACTCTCATGTATACACGTGACCCACCCGGAAGTCCGGACTTCTGTGCTGTTACGCGTCATCACCCACTCGTGTGATACGAATTACTTGAACACAGGTGAGTGACCTTAGTGTGCTGGTAATTGCGCAGGAGGGGTCTACCGTTGACCTATATAAACCTTGTTTATGGACTGTTTACTTCACTTGATGAAGTGCCCCTTGATGATGGTGCGGCTTAGCACCGAAATGGCCGTCGGGCTGTCCATTAACTAGGATTTGTTTCTGCAGCCAGAGAGCTACGCAAGCGGCTTGAATTGGATAAGTTCAATATGCACTGTTTTGCACTTTAATATGTGGCTCCTGGTATACAGCATTGTTTTGACATGCTTTCTATATAAACATTTTTTTGGCATTTAATTGGTGTGCTGTTCTTCACTGCTGTGGATCCCCATGCATATATATATATATATATATATACATATATATCTGTGTGTTGTGGTCCAGCTGTCCTATTAGGAAAAATACTTGGCCGGGTGCCACACATACTGTATATTGGCTGAGGGGAGAGTGCAGCACTCCAGACACTCACAAACAACACAACACCAGCATAAAGTTTGCAACATTTCAATGCATGTTGATGTCAGTGCCTGACTAAACATGCACAAAAATGTTGCAAACTTTATGCTGGTGTTGTATTGTTTGTAAGTGTCTGGAGTGCTGCACCCCCCCTCTGCTGAGATATATATATATATATATATATATATATATATTAGGGGTGTGCACCGGCCACTTTTCGTGTTTTGTGTTTGGTTTTGGATCTGGATCTTTCTTCGTGTTTTGGATCTGGATTGGTTTTGCCAAAACCACCCTTCCGTGTTTTGGGTTCTGGGTTTTGTGTTTTGGATCTGTATTTTTTTTTAAAAAAGCATAAAAACAGCTAAAATCACATAATTTGTGGGTTTTTCTGCTCCTATGCTATTATTAACCTCAATAACCTTCATTTCCTCTAATTTCCAGTCTATTCTGAACACCTCACACCTCACAATATTGTTTTTATGGCCAAAAGGTTGCACCGTGGTAGCTGGATTACTATGCTAAGCGACACGAGTGGGCGGCACAAACACGTGGCCCATCTAGGAGTGACACTGCAGTGGCAGACAGGATGGCAGTTTGAAAAACTAGGCCCCAAACAGTACATACTGCAAAGAAAAAAAAGAGGTGCAAGATGGAATTGTCCTTGGGCCCTCCCACCCACCCTCCCACCCACCCTTATGTTGTATAAATAGGACATGCACACTTAACAAACCAATCATTTCAGCGCCAGGGTCTGCCACATGACTGTGGCTGAAATGATTGGTTCGTTTGGGCCCCCACAAAACAAGCTGGCAATTAATGTGTCCCTGCACAAACTGGTTCTATGGAGGCAAGATGTCGTCCTCATCCTCCTCATCCACCGATTCCTTGGATAAAACAGGAAAAAGGGATTTAGGTGACCCTGGACTGCTTACGGTCTGAGCCAAGGTTTCTGAACTTGACAGTAACTTTTTATGAACGCGCTGCAGGTGCCGTATAAGGGAGGATGTTCCTAGGTGGTTAACGTCCCTACCCCTACTTATTTCACCTTTACATATGGTACATATGGCAAGACAGTTGTTGTCCGGATTTGGAAAGAAATATTGCCAGACCAAAGAGGTGGAATGTTTGGTCTTCTGCCCAGGCATCACCGTGATGGGCTTTTTCATCCCACGGACAACAACTGTCTCCCCCGGAGCCTGATTTAAACACACCACATCACCATCAGAATCCTCCTCGCCAACTTCCTCCTCAGTGCCAGCTACACCAGTATCCTCATCCTGTTGTACTTCAACAGTGACATCTTCAATTTGCATATCAGCAAGTGGACTGTGGGTGCTCCTTTCAGCACTTGCAGGGGGCGTGCAAATGGTGGAAAGAGCCACCTCTTCCCGTCCAGTGCTGGGAAGGTCAGGCATCGCAACCGCCACCACACTTGGACTCTCCTTGGGGATTTGTGATATCTTCTTAGAATGCACAGTTCTTCGCTGTGCTTTTGCCAGCTTAACTCGTTTGATTTTTTTAGTGGGAGGAGGTCTTCCATCGTCATGTGAAGCTGAACCACTAGTCATGAACATAGGGAAAGACCTTAGCCGTTCCTTGCCACTCCGTGTCGTAAATGGCTTATTGGCAAGTTTACGTTTCTCTTCAGATGATTTAAATGTTTTTTTCAAGGTCATTTTCCTGAACTTTGTCATTTGGGATTGTATGTGCCCTCTACTATGACATTGGGCATCGGCCTTGGCAGACGACGTTGATGGCATGTTATCGTCTATGTCATGACTAGTGGCAGCAGCTTCAGCACTAGGAGGAAGTGGTTCTTGATCTTTCCCTATTTTATTTTTATCGGAGATAGTTTGGTCCTCCATTTATGTTATATTGATATATACGTGCGGCTAAGGCGCACACAAACACAGAAAATATTTTTTTATTTTTGTTGGAGACTAGTGCACTTTGTGGGTTACACCACCCTTTAAGAAATGAGCCAGCCGGCCCTTTACTTATGGGACACAGGCGCACGCTTGGCACTACTTTGTTGATTCACGTGTGGCTACTGCGCTCACAATTCACAAACACAGAAAATATTTTTTTATTTGGTTTGGACTGGAGTGTACTTTGGGGGTTACAGCACCCTTTAATGGTCAAGTCAGGCTGCCCTTTACTTATGACACAGGCACACGCTTGGCACTACTTTGTTGATGCACGTGCGGCTACTGCGCACACAATTCACAAACACAGAAAAAAAAAATTATTTGGTTTGGAGTGTACTTTGGGGGTTACAGCACCCTTTAATGGTCAAGACAGCCGGCCCTTTACATATGACACAGGCGCACGCTTGGCACTACTTTGATGATGCACATGCGGCTACTGCGCACACAATTCACAAACACAGAAAATATTTTTTTATTTGGTTTGGACTGGAGTGTACTTTGGGGGTTACAGCACCCTTTAATGGTCAAGCCAGCCGGCCCTTTACTTATGACACAGGCGCACGCTTGGCACTACTTTGATGATGCACGTGCGGCTACTGCGCACACAATTCACAAACACAGAAAATATTTTTTTATTTGGTTTGGACTGGAGTGTACTTTGGGGGTTACAGCACCCTTTAACGGTCAAGCCAGGTGGCCCTTTACTTATGACACAGGCGCACGCTTGGCACTACTTTGTTGATGCACGTGCGGCTACTGCGCACACAATTCACAAACACAGAAAAATATATTTTATTTGGTTTGGAGTGTACTTTGGGGGTTACAGCACCCTTTAATGGTCAAGCCAGCCGGCCCATTACTTATGACACAGGCTCACGCTTCGCACTACTTTGTTGATGCATGTGCGGCTACTGCGCACACAATTCACAAACAGAGAAAAACATTTTTTATTTTGTTTGGAATGTACTTTGGGGGTTACAGCACCCTTTAACGGTCAAGCCAGCTGGCCCTTTACTTATGACACAGGCGCACGCTTGGCACTACTTTGATGATGCATGTGCGGCTACTGCGCACACAATTCACAAACACAGAAAATATTTTTTTATTTGGTTTGGACTGGAATGTACTTTGGGGGTTACAGCATCCTTTAACGGTCAAGCCAGGTGGCCCTTTACTTATGACACAGGTGCACGCTTGGCACTACTTTGTTGATGCACGTGCGGCTACTGCGCACACAATTCACAAACACAGAAAAAATTATTTTATTTGGTTTGGAGTGTACTTTGGGGGTTACAGCACCCTTTAATGGTCAAGCCAGCCAGCCCTTTACTTATGACACAGGCGCACGCTTGGCACTACTTTGTTGATGCATGTGCGGCTACTGCGCACACAATTCACAAACAGAGAAAAACATTTTTTATTTTGTTTGGAATGTACTTTGGGGGTTACAGCACCCTTTAACGGTCAAGCCAGCCGGCCCTTTACTTATGACACAGGCGCACGCTTGGCACTACTTTGTTGATGCACGTGCGGCTACTGCGCACACAATTCACAAACAGAAAAAATTATTTATTTTTAGCACTTGGGGGGAGCACCCCTGACGAACAGAGAACCCCCTGGACAACACTACAGCACTCCTTTAGGACTGGGACATTGCACAGGACTTTGGAGTGGACACAGCCCCTATGGACAACTGACTGCACAACACAGTCCAACCAGCCCCTATGGACTTTGAAGTAGTGGACACAGCCCCTATTAACAACAGCAGCACAGCACAACACAGCCAGCCCCTATGGACTTTGAAGTAGTGGACACAGCCCCTATGGACAACAGCAGCACAGCGCAACACAGCACAGCACAACACTACTCTACACTACACTACACTACACAGCCCAGCCAGCCCTAACTCCCACCCTCCCTCTTCACTGTCCACAGCCGAGTGAGAAAATGGCGCCAACGCGGGTACCTTATATAGGATCCAAAACCCGCGAGACTCGGAAGGCGGGATGATGACGTTTTGCCTCGATTTCAGAATCCGAGTCAGGCGGGAAAAGTAGAGCCTGACTCGGATCGGACTTGGATCAGGGGGGCTCGGGGGGGTTCGGATTTCAGAAATCCGAACCCGCTCACCCCTAATATATATATATATATATATATATATATATATACACACAGTTCCACGATCCGGCACTCTTATAAATAAGTCCTGATAACTGTGCTGGGTGCCCTCCACAATGAGTCCAACGTCAGACCTGTTGAAATATACCAGTCCACTTGCAGCACTCCAGAAATAAATCAATGTCATAGCTTAAATTGATGTAACGTTTCAGCGCCTTTATTAGTGTTTTTGTCAAGCCAATAAATATACATACACATACCTTTGCTTTATAAAGCTAACAACACATGGAAGCCCACCACCCATTGCTCTGTGCGACACTCAGATGTGCATCCCACCAGAAATGACATCACCAGAAGTGATGGTATCCCCACATGGTAACCAAGGTAATAATCATTAACAACACTGGAAGTGACAACATCGCCGCATAGTAACCAAGGTGATAAATATAAACACCCTGGCTAATATACTATGCTGGCAAACATGGCATAATGTGATCAAATCACATTACAATATACAATACAATATACAATACAATATATATAGTCCACAAAGTAACACAACTACTAGGGTGCACCTCAGTGCAATCTGCAAAGATTGACCACATAACCATATAGCAGTAATCCAATATAATGGAAAAAAGTTTAACGATTAATCTGGTGAGTGCACTTTTTCCATTATCTTGGCTTACTATAATATACAGTATATGGGAGGAGGCTGATTGTCACAACTCTCCGTTAGATTGTGCATGCAACCCATAATTAGGGAATTGGCGTGACCTATTCCTGAGACACGGAGTCTAATATGCCAGTGGTCTTCACAAGAGATCCTTGCATGAAGGTATGGGCTTAGCTGCATCTGACACACCACAGGTCATAGCCCTCAGGTCAGGTTCCCCTATACAGGTGCTGGTGAACACTGGAAGGATTGGATAAGACTTTAAGCAAAGTGGACAGGCCGGATCAGAACCAAACACAATAGACGATACCAGGGAGCAGACATAAGCAGGTCACAGGGAATAGCTGAGGTCAGAACCAGATATACTGTAAAACGCAGTACCATGGGTCAGACTAAATCGGAGTCACAAACAAGCCAAAGTTAGAAGCAGATAACAGGATGTGCACAGGAATGCTCGAGTAAGGTAATAGGCCTATACTCTGGCACAGGAGTGCTCCCATATACTTCCTTAAATAGGCAGGGCTCGAATTTGGCACCTCCTGTGACCTCACCTAATTGATGGGTATGGCCCTTTAAATCCTATTGCAAGTTGACGCATGCACTCCTAGCAAAGATGTGGCCGCTTGTAGTTCCAACACCCACACAGCAGGAGGGGCTATCTATAATGGCAGCAGGTGCCGGGGATTACCCACCCGCTGCCTGGAACTCCTGTGCAGCTGAACATGGTGATTACAAGCTGGCGTCTGGTGCACTGTGACATTACCACCTCTCTAGGGGTGGGCACTGAACACCCCACAAATGGCTTGTTAGGAAACCTTTGGTGGAACTTCTGAAGAAGCTGGGGCGCATGAATATCCGAGGCTTTGACCTAGCAGCGCTCCTCAGGACTGTACCCCCTTCAAAAATTGAACACTTCCTCTAGAAACCCTTGAGTCCAAGATCTGTTTCACTTCATACTTCTCCTGATGGTCTTCGAAAATCACATGAGGAGAGCTGCAAGGTGTTGCAAAACGCCTAATTACCAGGGGTTTGAGAAGAAAAGCATGGAACACACTGGGTATTTTGAGGGTGCCTGGAAGTTTTAAATGATATGCCACTGGATTGACCACTTGTACACTCTGAAAGGGACCAATGAATCTGGGAGCGAATTTCATGGTGGGAACTTTTAATTGCAAGTGTTTAGCTGATAACCACACTTGTCACCAGGCCTCAGTGAAGGACCCCCCTTCCTCCTCTTGTCCGCAGATAATTTATACCTTGAAGAGGCTTCGCATAAATACTTTTTTACCTCTTTCCAGTTATAAAGAATAGGGATCACTGTACCCCGAATGGATGGTAGTGTCATGGATCCAAGCACTGGTAATTCTGGTTGAAGAGGGTGAAGACCTTATTGAACAAAAAATGGAGAATAACCTGATGCCTTGTGAAATAGATTATTGTTTGTGAATTTAGCCCATGGTAACAGGGAAGTCCAATCATCCTGATTGGCAGATACATATGTCCGAATAAATTTTTCGGACATACTCTTTCCATTTGGCCATTACTCTGAGTATGGGATGCTGATGAAAAGCTTAGATTGAATCCCAAAGCATTTGCGTAATGATCGCCAAAATGTTGATGTAAATTGTATCCCGCAGTCTGAGACAATGTCCTTGAGAAAACCATGCAACCTGAAGATCTCCTTAATGAATGTTTCTGCCGATTTTGGAGAAGAGGGTAGACCTTTTAATGGAATAAAGTGAGCACTTTTAGAAAATCTGTCCACCACTATTCATATGGTATTGAAACCTTGGCAGGATGGTACATCAGTAATAAAATCAATGGATATATGGGACCAGGGATGATCAGGCACCAACAGTGGACATAGAGCCCAAAAGAGCTAGCGGGATGGGACCTTGTGCTGTGCAGGCTGCCACAAGTCTTTTGACATCACAACATACTGTCAGCCACCAATAACTCCTGAGAATTAGTTCCAAAGTTTTCCTCACGCCCACATGACCAGTGAAACGTGAAGAATGAATCCACTTATGAAGTTTAGACCAAAGTTCAGGTGCCACAAATGTTTTCCCGGGCGGAATCTTGACTTTGTTGGTAATTGCCACAGAACAAGCAGGGTTCAAAATGGACTTGTCTTCCCTTACTCCCTCTGTCTCTATAGATCCAAATGCTCTAGACAATGCATCGGCTTTGATTTTTTTGTTGCTGGGACGGTAGGTAATTACTAGATTGAATTGATCAAAGAATAATGACCACACAGACTGACGGTAATTTATACAATGAGCTGTCTGATGGGAAGTCAGATTCTTGTGTTCCTTGTAGACTGTTATTGGAAATTTTGCACCTTCCAACAAATATTGCCATTCTTCAAGAGCCAACTTGATGGCTCATAGTTCTTTATCTCCTACAGCATGTGTCTTTTCCGGGGCAGAAAACTTATGGGAGAAGAACCCATAGGAGTACCATGTACCACTTGCCCTCCTCATCCTTCTGTGACAGTACTGCCCCAACTCCAATTGTGGAGGTGTCCACCTACAATAAAAAAGGCTGATCGCAATTAGGTTGTCTTAGAATAGGTGCTTAGATAAAACACTACTTTAAAAGAATGAAGGCCTCTTTAGCTTCAAGAGACCATTTCCAGGTATCCTACCCATTATTTGGTAAGAGCTGTGATTGGAGCTACGATGGTTGAGTAGTTCCTGATGAACTGGCGATAGAAATTACAGAAACCAAGTAAGTGTATCACATTCAAACCAACTGGATGAGACCAGTTCGTAATGGCAGCTAGTTTTTTGGATCCATAGGAAGTCAGGAACCTGAAATAATGTACCCCAGAAATGTTAGTTTGCAAACAAGCTTGTTGGCCCGTAATCATGACAGCACTTCACATACATGCAGATGATGACTCGGAGAATATTAGGATGTCATCCAGGTGTACCACTATGTATTTATAGAGAAGGTCCTGGAATATATGATTTGTATATTTTGGGAAGACATCTGGAGCATTGCTTAACCCAAAAGACATGACTAGGTATTCGTAGTGACCATCGTGAGTATTAAAGGCTGTCTTCCACTCATCTCTGGACCAAATTCTGATCAGATTATAGGCCCCGCGAAGATCTATCTTGGTAAAAATGTTTGCTTCTTTTATTCGGGCAAAGAGTTCAGATATCAGAGGGAGAGGGAACCGGTCCTTAATGGTAATGGTGTTCAGGCCCGGTAATCTAAGCATGGTCTCAGACCTCCATTCTTCTTTTTAATGAAAAATAGACCAGCTCCTGTGGGTGATTTGGACTTCCTGACGTACCCACGTTCCAGATGCTCCTTAACATATTTAGATACTGCTTGGGACTCTGGAAGTGACAGGGAGCTCTTTCCCTGGTAATAAGTCTATAGCGTAATCCCACTCCCTATGAGCAGGAAGTGTCTCAGCGGCCTTCTTATTAAATACATTTCTGACCGGTATGAAGCTGGAAGCTGAACTTCCAGAGAGATGACCGAACTCAGAATGAATCGATGTGGACATTTGACAGATAATGAACAGGATCTATGGCATTGAGAAGCCCACAACAGCATTTGAGGTTCCTGCCAATCTATCACAGGAGAATGCTTGCAGAGCCAAGGAATACCCAGGATAACAAGACTTTTGGCTGATTGAAGTATATAGAATGCTATTGATTACTGATGGAGATCCCCCCTTGCATGATAATCTCTGTCATCCAAGAGTGGATGGTAGCTGTGGGAAGTTTATTCCCATCCACAATGATGTCACAGATAGGTGTTTGTAGAGGCACACTAGGATATCCTAGCTCTTGGACCTTCTTAGCAGTAATGAAGTTGCCATCAGCACCCGAGTCCAAGAAATCCTTGAGAACTTTAGAGGACTTTCCCTGAACCAGAGTCACATCAATGGAAAACTGAGGAACTGCACAGTCTTTTGGGGTGTGTTGAAACGTACCTAATCTGACCACCCCATGATCAATTAGGCCTTCCTGTTTCCTGGACGTTTTGAACAGCCTTAGAGAAGATGACCTGGTCACCATAGTACAGACGAAGTTTGTTTTTAAACCTTATTTCCCTCTCTGTGGTAGGAAGGCGAGACTTTCCAACCTGCATAGGCTCTTCTGAAGATTCCACTGGTGCCATGAAATTTGGAGCGCGCTCCTAGAAAAGCTGTGGCCGCCTGCACTTCCAACACCCGCACAGCAGGAGGAGCTATCTATAATTGCAGCGGGTGCCGGGGATTCCCTCACTGCTGGCTGGAACTCCAGTGCCACCGAGCCTGGTGAGTACAAGTTGGCATCCGGCACACTGTAACAGAGAAAGCAGAACATATCGGTAGCAGGCGCTGGAGACTCCCCGCCCGCTGCCAAGGAGTCCAGTGCCACCAGACCCGGTAAGTACAAACCAATTACAAGTCTGATTGACTTGTGACTACTTGTGAGATCAATATGAAGGGGATATCTGATTCAATATTTAGTGACAGTCTCTGGTGAAGCCTCGGCAGGGTTAAAACATGTATGAGGAGTGCCGCAAGAACACCGTGCTTACTTGCACACCATTACCATAAAATCACAGACCAGCTGACCACCGGATCGCATTCATCCAACCAGACCAGCCTATTGACTAGGGATTACACACCAGAGAGGGATCAAAAGGTGGAAAGGATAAAGGAGATTTACTGTGAGGTATACATCAGGGAAGTGCATGGAAGCACTGGATCAGATTCACTCACAGCAGCTGCATACAGCGCTGTAGATCCTTCAGCCACCACAGCCACAACATCATAACCGGACCAGCCTGACTGGGAAATTACACACCAGAGAAGAGGCTCCAGGCAGGAAGGATTAGGCCTGTCATCCATTAGGCATGCATCGGGGGAACAATAAATTACTGGTAAGGTTTTCTCAGTGGAATGTCAAAAACAACATCACTATCATAAAGTACTATTGGCTGTTAAGTCCATTGATCATTTCAAACTATATACATAGCATAAGAGACTAGAGCAGGTTTCTTGTCATCTTCAAATTGTATACTGCATATGCTCCATAAGGCGAGGAAGGATGATAGCACTTATGCTACAGTATATAAACATTGGCCATCTGAACATATCACAGAGGGAAAAAAACTTAGATCGGCGATTGGTACAGTCACTGACTCACAGATAAGACTGTCTGTGGGTGTTTTCTCTTTTCTTTTGTGTCCACCCACAGCTTGTGTGAGCGGACTGGAGACCGTCACGATTATCGCGACCATCGGGCTTGCGACGAAACCCTTAGGTAGGTTCTCGGCTGCCGCAAGCCCGAGTGG
The DNA here is from genome assembly GCA_031769625.1 of Taudactylus pleione. Lineage (NCBI taxonomy): Eukaryota > Metazoa > Chordata > Amphibia > Anura > Myobatrachidae > Taudactylus > Taudactylus pleione. The sequence goes on from JAUIMM010000295.1 coordinate 19,954,397, forward strand.
AGTTCCTGCTGTAATAGAGCAGGAAGTCCACTACTGACATCAGTAGTGATGTCAGTAGGTCCTCCCACAAATGCCAGGCATTCCTAAGGGAACGCCGGCATTTGTGCAGCCACCCCCCCTACCCGCCTACAAAATGGGGCAAGCTGTCACTCACCATTGACAGCTGCCCCATCTTGTAGTGAGCCCCGCTGCGACTGAAGTTCAGTCACTCGGTGGGGCTCACGCATTCACACGCCGGACACAGCGCATGTGCAGTTGCCAAACATTGAGCCACTTGCGAGCTCTGTGCGCTAGTGAGTGGCTCTGAATCAGGCCCATAGTGTTTTAGAACTGAACCACTATACTGCAAATGTTCACTGTAAAGTCAAGACAATTTATATATTTATATTTGTATTTTATGTTAGCTTCATTAAATTAACTTTTTTATTTATACTATTTGCCCAGCTATTACTGGGGTTTTATACCGCTGTTTTAGAAAAGCCTATCCCCATTTAAAAGGGCTACATTACTCACAATACCTCAGCACCATATTGAGGTAATGTTGCAGTGTGTAAAGCTGGGTACACACCTATGCAATTATAGACCCAATCACCCATTATCAGCTGATCGGCTCCATAATTGCATACTATAGATGTGTATGCAGGAACATTAGCTGATAAATGGTTTCAAATGCTCCTGCTCCAGTCAGAACAGGAGGTTTCATCTAACCAGCTGCTTAAAATTTTAAAAGCCCCCTGCCGATCCCATAAAATAGCTAAAATATCTCAATTGGTATGGAGTGAACACATACAGTATCAGATAATCAGGGGGGCCGAGAGGGTGGGGAGCGGGTACAGAAATCTGGGGCCCGGGCTTCCTGAGGGGCCCAGTGGTGGCCCGGGTCTGGCGCCACTCCCCCTCCCTCACACACAGCAGCCCAGCACACAGCATGTGCTGAGCTGCAGTGGAGACTGCTTGTGGCTGCTGAGTAGCAGCCACAGCAGTATCCTAAGCCTGTGGGGGGGAGCGATCACATTGATTGTACCCCCCATGGCTTTGAGCAGGGCTGAGGGGGCCCAGAGCGCCCCCCTCGCAGCTCTGCAAAACTTTTTTCCAGGAAGGGGGCGTGGCCACGCCCCCTATTACCCAGGCCCGCCGCGGCTCTCCGCGGGCCTGCAGATAATCGCTTCAAGGATCTGAGCATTTATCTGATCTGAAGAATAATCTGCAAGTGTGTACCCAGCTTTACTCTAAATAGCTGCAATTGTTCTTGTTTCCCTGTACATATAGGGGAAAGGGATATCTGATGGCAGTGCTTGTCTACCATTGTTGGTGTTAGTTGTTAGCTGTTTCATTGGTTGTCCACCCAGGATTTCCCATTACTATTTCCAGAATGTCAGTGATACCATTTTCAGACATAAAATCCCAGCTTCAACCCAGCTCAGACTCGGGACACTGAGCATGGGTTGAAGCCAGGCTACCCCTTTTACACAAAGGGGCATAACCCAGGTTATTCCCGGGTCTTCATCCTTCACACCTGACCCGGATCTTGCAGTGACCAATGTATTTTGGTATTCAGTGGGTGTTTGGAGATTATCTCATCTCCAAATGCCACTTTCCACAGCCAATCAGTTTGTTTTAGGAATGACCCGGATCTTTAAGACACTTTTTACACTCGAGCCGGGTCATCAATCTGGGTTGCAAGTCCTGGGAAATACCCTGCTAGCAAGCAGGGTCACAGACCCAGTACTGTCAATCCAGGTTGCACCTTTCAGACTTACGCCAGACCTGGGTTGGTGCGCATTAGGCTTAAGTCTGAAAGGGGTCAGTTACCACTGAAGCCTGCATGGCATAACATGTACTCCAAAAAAATAAATACATAATCTGATCTACAAATACAGTACTAAGTGGAAATACAACTTTAGTTTCATATTTCAGATTACAAAGTTTATTGTTGATTTCATCCAGACGAAAAAAAAAATAAAAACACTGAATTTCTACTATTGTGTCATTAAAACATATAGAAGTACAGAATATGAGTATTAATGAAGAGACAAGTGCCCTTCTCAACAATGCTTATGTCTACAAGGCTCCTCTTTGTCTGGCCAAGCTATGCACTTAAGCACTTTCAGCAGCTAATACATTTGCAGTAAAAGAAGCACAATTTGCTTCAGTTTCTCTCCAGTGGTAATCCACATTTAGATTCTAAATATTATAATGTACACTTTTTTGTTATTGATTCAGTCATCCATTTAACAACAGATCGGTGCTGCTAAGCTATTTTCTGTTTTGCATTTTAGCACACAAACCTAAAAGTACTTCCATTTTTATTAACAAAAACAGTATTTAGGTTATGTAACAGTTATAAGTCTCAGTGGGTCTAATTAAATAAAAATCTCTTGATGTTTTTTGAAATTGTAAGGAAATACTGCTATCAGCTAATCCACCCAACATATAGGGCACACTCTAGTCTGTTGCTGATTTGGAAACATTAGCAAGCATTGATTTCCTGTACCTACCCTGCTCAGCGGATGTTCATGACACAGATAATTCTTCACAAGCTAATGTATATTGAGGAATAAACATGCACTGTATTGTATTGTATGTCCTAAGGCACATCCATCTTGTGCTAACAAAGATTTTTAAGCATTGAGCAGTCATGCAGTAAGATATTTTGTCAATATTTATTGTTTTCTTAATGTATTCTTACATCTTAAGGGAGGTTGAATTGATCATTTTTTTTACATTTAACAATATGTTCTCTTCCTATGTTAATAAGAAAGCCAACCTTTCAATGAAAGGTCACTAATCTTCCTCTATTCTGGCAAAATTATTTAAAAGCGTCTGTCAAGCACAGCAATTATTTGCTGTTTGTCTGTAATTAAACTAGAAAATAGATTACATTAGACTAACCGAATTGTTTTAGAGGTATCCTTAGCTCTAGTATGGACATACCTTCTAATGTATCCCTATTTTGTACTATGTTTAAATTGTGCTATTAAAACTTCTATTCACTTTTCTTATTTAGTCATTCACATGTTCTCAATTTATCATGATTTCAATAAAGAATCAGCCTACTAGACACATGTATGATGCAGTGTTGCTGCAGTTCTCTCATGGGTAACCTCCATGACCAAATAAAGTGTTTTGCTCCGCTGTATCATCAATGCATTAATTTTCAAAACTTGAGTCTACTGATAATGTTGCTAGCAGTCACATAATAAATGCTTGCAGCATTGACCTTCTACAGACAATAATCCTTTACTTGGAATGGAGATGAATTTACAGAATTGCAGAGATGTGTGTTAAATAATAGTGTCATTGGTTTATGCCCTATGATGTTATTGGCAATTTTAACTGATTGGCTGTGTAATACCCCTTTTACACCAGAGCTAAAACTTGGGCTATTGCACCCGGGTTGCTTCTGGGTGTAAAAAGGAACAGAGGCCCTGACTCAGAGCCGGAGCTCTGACAGAGCGCTCGCTCTGAATCAGGGCCGTCCCTGCTCCTTCTTGGAGCGGCCTCCTGGCAGCTCGCATAGCTTTGGGTGACCACCCACAGTTATAGCGAGCGGCCAAAATGATGGTCGCGATGGTCAAGACCATCACGACCATCGGGCTTGCGACGAGACCCTGCGGTAGGGTCTCATTTCCGCAAGCCCTGGAGTGCTTTTGGCTCTATGAGAGCCAAAAGCACTCCCACCGACATCACTTGTGATGTCAATGGGGCCGGCCTCAGATGGTAGGCATTCCCATGGGAACGCCTCCGTCTGGGCAGCCACGCCCCCGGCATGCCCACCAAAGGGGGCGTGCTGTCAATCACCATCAACAGCACCGCCGCTTTGTTGCAAGACCCATAATGATGGCTTGGCCATCGTTATTCAGGTCTCGCGCATGCACACGATGGAGCCGGCTCCCTCGTGTGCATTTGCACTTGGGCAACATCGACCAGCTTGCGAGCGCTCACAAGCGGGTCTGAATCAGGCCCATTGTTTGGCTTTGACAGGCTCCTCAAACACTGTTCTTCAGTATGTGTGACATCATGACATCACGCGCATAGCACAGATAGGGAGAAAACAGCGTAATTGTGTTGGGTGATCATGGTGCCTGAACCCTTCTGATTAGTTCAGTGGCACAGGCACAGAGCCCGGTCACAATCACTGGACCGACCATCAGCTGATGATGGGTCATTGGAGCTCTGGCCAGGGGGCCCACTTACAGAAAGGGGTACAGGGGTACTCACCCCGTGTGCCCCCCTTAATCCAGTCCGGGCCTACCTCCACCATGGCATGCTTCCGTCTCATCACAAGTTTTTCCGTTTTTGTCCCTGACTGTCTCAATGCCCCCTCAAATCCGGCGCCCAGGGCACATGCTACCTAACAACCCCCACCTCCCAGTTGCGGCCCTGCTATAAGGAATTTCTCCACTTCTATAAAACTGCACTTTAATAAATAATCCCCCCAGGAGAGTTAGCAAGTACAATATGTTGTTGAGAACTATACACTTAAAATCTGTTTCACAGTAGAATTATATAGAATGTACCTGTGATTGTCAACTGCAGAATTAAAGTGATCACCAGCTGTCCAAAGCCAGAAGCTAATTCTGTATCTATAATTATCAATTGCTAGGAGTTATGACTTAACATAATACCTGTAATAATTAACTGTACAGAACCAGAGACTAGCACTTTTAACTTTAGTTTTTAACTACCTGGTGTCAGGAAATAGCACAGTAAATGTATTCATAAATATGTCTTCCACAAATACCTACAAGTGCTATTATACTACCATATATATAAAGTGTACTCACAACAGATTGTAAACTTATTTGAATAGTGCCATTTGTGCAATATATTAGTGTATATCCATTTTTACAATGATTTATTCAATTTACAGTGCTGCATAATATAAGTAAAAACTAATAATAATAATAATAATAATAATAATAATAATAATAATAATACTAATAATCTGTATGTAAAATAGCTTTTCCCTGCTAAATATTTTTATAATTGTGCTTTACAAAAGACTACAGTACATTAACTTTTTAATGGGTATTTATTTAATTATTTTTTTTTGGACAGGGGAATTCGACTATTAGAAATTGTTCCCTGCTGGTCTACATTACTGGTGTGTTCTGGCTGATAATAAATGCTGCATAATTACCACCCAATGGATTATGTTAATTTATATCTCATGGGGTTTATACATTAACTTTCAATTAATTGCATATAACTCTGTAACTTATAGTGCCATATTGTATTATATCTACAGGAAGCTGTTATCTTCTATGAACATAACATTAAAAGTTCCCAGTATAAAACTTTTTCAGTAAGCAGGTCAAGTATTAGTAATATTCTATAATTATTTAAAATGTCCAGACTAATTCACAAAATTAGCTTCATGTTTGATTGGCATTTTATTTCTTGCTGGGTTTTTCCTTTGGTGTAACACAGCGTCATAGCTTATAGTATTTAAACTCGTTCATCCTTTTCAGTGTTACATCTCTATTTGGTGACAAGTAGTGGATGATAGAGATTTAGGGGTTTATTTACTAAAGTGAGAGTTTTTAGAAGTGGAGATGTTGCCCATAGCAGCCAATCAGATTCTAGCTATTATTTTGCTCGAAGGTGCTGGTTAAATGTTAAGTAGAATCTGAATGGTTGCTATGGGCAATATATCCATTTCTAAAAACTGTCACTAGTAGATATACCCCTTAGTCTTGAGTTCTCTGGGTAGAGACTATGTAATTGATTCAGAGTTGTATGCTAATGCTGCCACTGCTGCAGTTATGTATGCAGCAAGGATGCAAAAATATATAATATTGCAGCCGCTGGGAGATGTATTAAGATGCCCACCTGCGGCTTTGCAAATCCAAGCATCTGTGAAAATTGTCGCAGCATCTGCATACTATAATGCAGCATCAATTCTAGATAATTCAGTTGTTGCAGTCCTATGGTCCTGCAGAATAGTCATGGGAACTGAGTAGTTGAAGCCATATTTCTTGTGTATGTTATCACAGTTGCATGCTTTGACATGCCCCCAAAATGGTTGTAGCATGTCTGCGTTATTTGTCACCACTCCCCGTTACCTCCACCAAAATCACAATGCAAGTAAATAATCACTGCGAGAGGCTTTGTTAATGTACATTGACGCATGCGCAGTGTGACTTAGAGGCATGTGCAGATTGACAATTATCGCTCAACTGTGAAAACATCAATATAGCGTACAACTCAGGCCCTATGTACGGATGTATTACAAAAGACTTTATGTAAGGCCGATGGAGAGCATATGAAATAATTTGCGTTATTTGTCACCACTCCCCGTTACCTCCACCAAAATCACAATGCAAGTAAATAATCACTGCGAGAGGCTTTGTTAATGTACATTGACGCATGCGCAGTGTGACTTAGAGGCATGTGCAGATTGACAATTATCGCTCAACTGTGAAAACATCAATATAGCGTACAACTCAGGCCCTATGTACGGATGTATTACAAAAGACTTTATGTAAGGCCGATGGAGAGCATATGAAATAATTTGTTAGAGCAGATGCTTAAATGAGAGCAATTATTTGTATATGGTGTCATATGAAACTATATGATGACATTAAAAGAGTAGGTAACTGAGCAATTATATATACTGTATTTATTTTATTATTGGACTGTAGATCAGGCCTGGCCAACCTGTGGCTCTCCTGCCCATTATACTCTCCCACTGATCAGCTGGTTAAGCATGCTGGGACTTCTAGTTTCAAAACATGGAGAGCCACAGGTTGGCCATGCCTAGTACAGGTGGACAGTTGGGTTTGATGCACACAGTAATTACATATCACAGTAATCACTTTATATATTAATTCCAAAAAACAGTACACCTTTTGTATATAGTGACTACGTTCAGATCTGAAAAACGTCATCTTATTGCCTATCCGCTATGACTTGCAGAGAAAAGCAGCTGCCGAGGAAGTTAGTGCTGCCCCCATTCCCCTTGTAAACCTCAGCAGCCACAGAGAGCAGTAGCTGCCAAGGAAGACAGCAGCATCCCCCCATTCACATGTATAGCCCAACAGCTCCAGAGAGCCAAGTCACCATTATTTGTGAGTGCTATTATTTAGCATCGTGCGATTCCCATGCATTAGAAAGAAGTTAAAAGTCATCATCATATAAATACAGACAGTCACTAAAACATATAAAATGATTAACCTGCAAAACACGTACCATGGTAATCCACAAAACAAATAGTCGCACAGCGCTAACTAGCGGCTTTTCCTAATTCCCCAATACTTACACACTACACACTTACATAAAATGTTCCCTAGCATTAAAGTGTAATATTCAAGGTTTATTCAGTAATTATTAATGTTGTGAAATAAAGGTTATTTGATATCTAAGGTTTAGTACATGGTTAGCAGACTGTGTTTGTTGTTGTACTGATCCACTGTGTCTCAACAGATTTCTGGTATCATCAGTGAGAAGATCGCAATATGCATCTGCAAATTATGGACTATAGAGAGTTAAAACATTAAAATGTACTCTGTAATGTTATCATCTTAGATTAGCATGCGGGAAAAAGGACACAAAGGGCTGTTGGAGGCTGACTTGTGTCCATTTGAATTGACCTGTGAACTATCCTGTAACAGAAGCACCTTTAAGAAGAACCAATGAAATCATGCCAAACTTGTCTATTGTATTGCCTATCCCTGTAAGTGTATATATGTGCATTCTCTGACCCCAGTCGAGAGTCTTCTTGCTGTGCTGTTGACGGAGGTTTCTATTGCTGATGCCGGTATCTTGGCCCAGAGCACGAGCGTATGTAACAACTGTACCTTGGGTCTGTATGATTTACTTGTGCTAATTGTATTTAAATCACAACATGTAACCATCTGTTTTTATATTGAATAATATCTTTTTGCGCTTTGGAACCACACTCAAAGTGTGAAAGCATTTATTTCTTATGCGACTCACAACGCTAAATAGCGACAATATTGTTTAGAAGGTATAGGCAGGAATCGATTGTTAGAAGGTATAGACAGGCAGGAATCAATAGTAGGGATGGCCATCGATGGGTGAAACCATTGATGGTTTCATGATAATTGTTTTACACCATTGATGTTAAACATTGATTGTAAAAATCAATGGTTAACCAACCGATTGCCATTCCTTTGACAAAGGCTCCACTGTGCTCTGCATGTGGGTGCAGGGAAGGGGAGAGTGTATATGGTTCTGGGGAATTATGGGGTTTCTGGGGAATTAGAGGATGGGGGTAAAATCTGGAGGAAGGGGGGCTAAAAAAAATTACACTAGTGGGGGAAGGGGGTGGAAAGTGATTTTTAAATGTGGGCCTATGGATATGAGAGTGGTGAGAGACACCCCATAGACACCCCATAGTTTATTCATGATTTTGCTGCTCGTGATAAGGATTTATGGACTCTCCTCCACATAGCCCTAAAAAAACACCATTCTGCCTTGTGTCTCTGGAGTCTGGATGAATATTGTCAAAAGAACATGCTTTTAGATGGTATCCACACAATCAATAAAAGGAGGATAACCCAGATAAAATATTTGGATCATTGTTATAAGCAAATTCCAACCATGGGAGTATATTCACCCAATTACAACTGGAACAAGAAACATGCCTTCTCTGGATGTTGCTCCAAACTCTTATTAACCCTTTCAGATTGTCCATTAATCTGCTGGTGATAGACATGAACAGTTTTAGCAATGTTCCAAGCAAAGAACAGAAAGCGTCCTGGCTATGACAACAAACTAAGTTTCTCTATCAGACACAGTATTACTTAGAATTTCAAGGAGCCTCAGAATATTTTCCACAAACAAGCCTTACCAGAACTTGGGCAAAATGAAGACCTGACATAGAAATAAAATGTACCATTTTGTTAAATCTTTCCACTACTAGCCAGATGGTATTGAAGTCTTTGGATTGAGGAAGTTCCACAAAACAAACCTCACCATAGATGTATGACACCATGACCTGGTGGGAATAGTTGTTTGCATAACTTTTCCAAATGCTGGGTTGCAAGTACAAAAGTTGCTATTATCTTCTCGAATTGCTGACCACCAAATAGAACATGACAAAGCCTTTAGGCTATGTGAAACCTTTAATGCCCGAGGTTTTGCAATTATTGGCTTTCTGAAGAACTTCCCATCTAAACTTTGTGCTGACTGTAGCTGCTGAGATAAACCTCTGGTAAGACCGAGTAAGAACTATTCAGCTGGAATTATGGGACTGGGAGGATAAGAATCTGCAAGCTTCTCAATAAAGAGAGTACATCTGCTTTTAAATGTAAAAACTGGGTCTGAATGTGATAGTGAAATCAAAACTAGAGGAGAAAAATAGGAACCACTGGTCTTTTCTGGTTAGTGATGTAAGTGGTGCTGTAATAGATGAAAAAGAGTGGATGAAATGCCTGTAGCTGTTGGTGGAACTTAAAACTCTCTAAAGAGTCTCAAGATTCATGGGTGGAACCCACTACTGTATTGCTTGAACCTTTGTGGCATACATTGTAAAATCTTGAGAGGAAATTTCAAAACCAAGGACTTTATATTCACATATCTCATGATTGTCATACAGGCAATGCTCTCTGACTACCCTCTGGACATGCTGTCAATGCTGTTCTACAGCAATGGATAGATTTGGATGTCATCTAAATATACTACTATGAATTGCCCAAGATAATCCCACAGAACATTGTTAATAAAGATTGCCTCAGAATTACTGTGACCAAAAGGAAATACTAAGTACTTGTAATAGTCAGTATGTGTGTTGAATGCCATTTTCCACTCATCCCTTTCTCCAGTATGGATTAAGTTATAGGCTCCTCATAAACAGCTCTTGGAATAACCTACTGCCCCTTTTAATTTATGGAAGAGCTCTGGAATAAGTTAAAGTGGGTACTGTTTTTTAAAGGTGATCTTGTGCAGCCCTCTGTAGACTATACTTAAGATGAGCAGTTTGGTTTTGACTCAGTTCTTTTCACCACATTAATGCAAATTTGAATTTATTTTATTGGCTAGCCAAAACATGACAGAGCCTGATAGCCAATAAGATACATTTTTTGAGATCCATTTCTCATCTTAAGTCTATACAGGGGCAAAAACATTTTTTTTTAACAATGAATATAGCAGTAGTATTAAAGGAAAACCTGTTTAACCTCTTCTGCAGGTTATCATGCAGATACCCCCTCCACTGACTTCAACTCAAATGACAAAGAGAAAAGTCTTCACTTGGGCAACTTGGCACTCAGGCCCTCTATCAGAGCCGAGATCACTCCCACTGACATCACTTGTGATGTCAGTGGGGCCGGCCCCAGATGGTAGGTGTTCCCATGGGCAGCAACGCCCCCGGCATGCCCACCAAAGGGGGCGTGCTGTGATTCACCATCGACAGCACGCCCCCTTTGTAGCGAGACCCATAGCAACAGCTTGGCCATCGCTATCCGGCTCTCGCACATGCGCACGATGGAGCCGCCTACGTCGTGCGCATGCACACTGGGCTAACATCGACCCTCTTGCGAGCGCTCAGTACTAGCGAGTGGGTCTGAATTAGGCCCTCAGTGCAAGTCTGTTGGGCAGTCATACGGTCTATATGGAGAAAGAACATATGCTGTTTTCTTGCATACAACATCAGTAAAATCCTAAAAATAGAATACAAGAGAGAAAAGGTGCGTCTCTCAACCAATCAATATAATTATGTTTCAAACTGGCAGCTCCAAACAGCAGGATCAGATCAGGTATGCACTCAATCCATTCTGTAGCCACCCTAACAACCCTTTGAAGCATTATAAGTAGAAAGTTTCTGCTCTAATGGCAAATCTGGCCTGCAACCAAATTGAAGACAGGGTTATGTTTGGACAACCAGGCTTAGTCCAGAGTCACTCAATAGAAAGAATACTTTATAACAAAGAATGTGATCTTTACAGAATGTAAACTCCTTATTTTCAAGGTAATTAGAATGGTTTGGAATTTAATTGTAGCCCAATATAAGGGTATTGTTATCCAAGCTGATGATTGTGACCGGTGTTTTAGATAAACTACTTGCAGGCCAAGTTTGAAGACTGACCCCTGGTCTATAAATTTGCCTGTGGCTCCACTATCAATTAAAACCATTAGTTCCTCAGGTTAATCAAAAGTGTATAGAAATATGGGAATTTGCAGAGATTAATATAAAATTTTTAATTGAACAACCTGAGACCTCCTACAAATCAGATCTCAGTTTCTCCTGTTTACAATTTTATTTGGGCATGAGTGATCCATGTGCCCTCTTTCTGTGCAATATAATCAAATTCCATTTACCCTTCTTCTGCAAGAGTAAGATGGGATGCCCCTAATTGCATGGCTCAGGGTCATTTTTGGAGGTCTTAAATGGAACTACTTTCACCCTTACAGAGTGAAAACCTCTCTCTTTACATCGCTCCTTAAGACACCTAACAAAGAATATTGATAACTGCATCAGAGCTTCTAAAGAGGAGGGACCAGGTACTGCAAAATAAAGTCTTAAATCTGTTCAGAAAACCCCAATCTGATCTGGAACCTAAAGAAGGGTCATTCCAATCCTCTCTGTACCGCTTTCTAAACTCAGTAGTATACTCCTACACAGTGAATTGGCCTTGACATAAGGCTTGGAGGTGGGACTCATCTGAGACAATGTGTGATTCTGAGACATACATTCAGGGAAGGAAAGTCTGTTTCTGATTGATATCCTGTACCTAGCATGTGATAAATCCACGTGATGAGTAATCTGGTGTTTATTGCCTTGTTGTGAACTGTATTGTGCATTGTGTGTAATAGTACTGCATTGTTTATATAAATGCATTGAGGGGGAGTTAGGAGTAGAGTGTGGATAGAGGGAGCACTGCACCTAGCCTGGGATTGTTACTGTTCACGGAGTCAACTAGAGTTAATGCCTGGTGTATGTATGAGAAGCCAGTTTTTTGCGGGTGGCACACCTAGGGAAATGGAGTATACATGTAGCACAGCCAAGTGGCTGTTGTTTTTTGTTTGGTTGCAAGTACTGGAGTCATTTCCATCCACCCACCCAGGTCACCAGGGTACATCCGCTGAGCATAATCTGTGTTTTGTGTTTTACTCATACACCCCTCCCTTGAGGGAAAATTTGATTGGTGGTGCATTGGTGCTTGTCACTGAAACATAACACAGTCTGAGGCCTGTGTGGATGATAACAATCACTAAGTCAGATGGAGGTCATCCCACCACAGCACATTTTCTTTACTTTACAGGGGATCCGTGAGCTGAGTCATCACCTACATCATCCGTGTCTAACCTGTGTTTCAGAACTGTCAATCAGAGCACATTGTTGGGCTGATGATGAGAGAAAGTGGCATGATCTAAGTGCCTGACTACACCTGCAAGGTAGCATGCTTGCAGGCCAAAGGTCAAGACAGGCAGCAGGCAATGAATACGACAAGTGTATTCCTGTAAATATAGCCAAGTAAAAATATTATAAGGAATCATATTCTATTAAACATAGACAAAGGTCAGGACAAGGCAGAAATGAACAACAAATCACAAGTATTGTAGAGCATACAGGACAGCATTAACAAGTCACTGACACAGAGGCTCTTTACTACCTGACATTTCAAACCCAAAGAGTCAGTCATAATGCTCTTTAGGAGTGAACCCCAGAGCAGGATTAATGACCTTTACAAAGTGATAAAACAGATAACTTAGATAAAATACAGTTTATCTGTACAATAGACTAAGATGCATTATTAAGGGATGAAATGCACTCTCTGAACTTTATGCTCACTTTTGTATTCTGGTAGACAATAAATATAACTATTTTTCAGTGTCTGTCATTTACATATGCCCACAAATGAGTTTTATCTGCCCAGTGCAACATTAACTATGAAATATTTTGATCTTTATTAGCTACAGAGATGCATAAAGATGTAGTTTCCATCAAGATTGAAATCATTTCATTAAAATTGATCAAATATTACAGTTTTGCAGCTGAGATCCATAGCAAGCCAGGCTTTTTCCATGTGTATAATTTCAGCAATATAGCTTATTAAAGCAAAAGACCACATTTTTATGGAAGAAATAGAGCCAAATGACTGTAATGTCACAGGCTAGTAGTTTAGTGCTTCTTCAGTGGCCACTCAATTAATGAAAACAGCCTCTGCCAAATTGTTCCTTTTTCATCCCTCTAAATTCTTCACTTTCATTTTGCCGTTTGTTTTATATTTTAATAGGACAGAAACTTTACTTTGTAACATAAATAGGTATAAATGCATTAATCTATACTGTATACAGTACATATATACAGCTATCTATCTATCTTTATTTATTATTTAAAATAAACAGCAATATCTTTCGCTGACTGCATTTGAATGTTGGATGCACATTTAATTTAAAAACATTGCAAGGAGACAACCAAGGAAAAAATATTTCTTAAAGTTATTTAAACCTAAAACCTATTTATCTTTGGGGGATGGTAATTACAGTGTTTTATGCATATGAACAGGTGGATGCAAGTACTGTACATTGAATGAGATCAACATTGCTCATAAAATATGTCCAACGCTACATGAGTTCCTTTATATGTAGTTTTTTGGGATGCATCATTTTGATGTGGTCAGCATTGTGAAGGAGTCTACAGTTAAAATGCCTGGTCCATTCTTAGTTGCAAGCAGAAGAATGTATAGGATACTACACCCCAGCATGATCACAGGGCCTGATTCTGAGCCGGACGCTATTTGCACTCGCTAGTTCAGCGAGCGAACGAAACATGCGCTCGCTATTTTTTAAAAAACGCCCCCTGGCCGCTCGCATCCTACGTCATCTCCGCTATTTATTAGATTAATCGAGTACATCGAAAGGCGTCTGAACTGCTCGCAGTGCTTGTGGTAGCATTTTCCTACCGCAATCATGCGAGCAGTTCAGGCTAAAAGACAACCAAGTGATGTGGTCGATTTTGCTGCTTTGTTAATTATGCACACCCTTAAAACACCCGTTTTGACCGTTTGGCACGCCTGAGTTCGGATCTCCACTCCCCGTTTTCAAGCACCTTCCCCTGTTACCACCCACAAATGCCTCATTCTGTCACTCAAATTAGCAGGCATTCGCTATTTTGTGAGCACACAATTTCCGACCACAATGACTGGTTGGCGCATGCGTATTACAACCCATACGCATGCGCAGTTGTGCGAACATCGCTCGGAGTGAACGAGTGGCCGCTTACGAGCGGCTCTGAATCAGACCCACAGTCCCATATAGATCTATTTTGCTAAATATATACCTAGGTAAAATTTTAAATGCTAATAGTAATGGCTACACTCTGAGAGCCCTCCACTCCCTATCAGTGATCCCTTCAGTTGTGATCAAGTATGATTGATTTACCTTCCTTGACCGGTGAAAGTACCGCTATGAGGGAGACTACTTAGTGGGGTCCCACTGAGACAGTAGCTGCTGAGTAACTCCATGCTTCCTTGGTAGTACTGTAGCTACTTGGATCCCTGTCACTGGGGCCTATGTATTGCTGATCCCAGCCACTAGGCCTGATATGTCCTCTACCAGGGTGGTAGAACTTGTCTGAAAATCAGCCTACTCCTGCATATACACCATGTCAGACAGCCACAGAGACTTCAGATGGAGTATATACTTTGCAATAAGCAATATGGTTTGTTACAACAAGACTGCGCGACAGAGAGCAGCCACGCAGGATCTCCAAATCCTAAAAGGGATATCACCACATCCCTACACATAAGTCAAATATTACACAACATTTGGAACAGGAGATACACCAATGGGCACTCTAAAAAAATACTAATGTAAATGATACGTCACTTGAATCAGGAAAGAGAATCTTCATGTACTTCTTTCTTAGGGACTCCTTAGACAAAAGTTCACAGTAGTCTCCCTCGTTGTATGTTGAAAATAGAAGAAAACAAAAGGGAATATGTATTGTGACATTTATTTTTCAATGCATCCCTTGATAGATCATGCACGGCAAGGGAATAACTACTATAGTTGTACAAAAGAGAGTACCCTACTCACAGAAAGGACCACTGTTTTAATCATGTAAAGGTATCTTTAGCATAGACCATCCCACACCATAAGTGTTCTAAATAGTGTGGGGTACATTCACTCACTAAAACAGAGAATATTGCAGTCATATCAAGGTTTCTTAAGTTCTGTAAGTGACATGCATATCGAACTTACGGTTTCAATGTTGTAAGTTCCACATGTAAAGGTATATTTTCAAATATCCTCAATCAATGTCAGTCCAGTCCAAAACAGTACATCCAAAAGGTTGATTTAGAATTACAAAATATATCCAGTGTTATTTTTTTTAAAATACTACTAAAATAATTTAAAACCTTAATAAAAAATCCACAAGGCAGTCCAGAACAAATGATGTAAGATATCTATTGCACATAAACAAAGTCCAAATGTCATGACATAGAAGAAAAGTGCAAAGTCCAGGGCATACCTCTGGATATATTAAAAATTAGCACACTTCTGTATAGTAGGATCAACACATTTCACCTCTCTAGGGAGCATTTATCAAGATGAAGAATAGTGTGCTGAGCCAGACTATTTAAACTACAGCCTGCCAATCATAATGTCTCGAGGCGAGGTTAGCGCCGGAAGACAGGTGTTATCTAATTAAACAAGAATGCTCTGTGGCAGGTAACATTCAAACCCACCAGTAGGGAGCATGCCACTCCAAGGAGAGAACCTTACCTGACAGTCTCTAAGGATTCCCAGGTGCCGGATGTGTATCCATCGCCGGAAATGACACACATGTGTCACAAACTGGAAACTGAAATAAGCCCAGCCACTGTAGAAAACTAGGAAGTATCAAAAGGTTCCCAGCCGCTGGGTGTACGCCCATTGCCGGAAGTGACATATGCGTGTCATAGGCCATAAACTGAAATCAACCAGACTCCCACAGATAACTGATGAACTGAAAGTGAAACACGCGTGTCACAGACCAGGGGTTATACTTAACGCGGCTGCCGGAGATGACTAACAAACATTGGTGGTTGCGAGGGAAACCCGGGCAATAATCTTAAAAAGACAGTTAAAATGGCTGACATACATATGGTTTGTATAATATACATATAAATAAAAAAAACAAATATTGAATACATTGAATATAAAAAATACATTAAATATAAAGAATAAATAATCCAATGGATGTGCTTGTCCATCTCTTCTTTAGTGGTGAATATAGGTGATCATGATGAAAAAAAATTCCACAGTCCAAAATCCACAATGGGAGAAATCTAAAAGGAACTAGAAAAATAAATGTTACCATCACAAAAAGCTTAAAAACAGAAACTATAAAAACCACTTGCCTTCAAAATCCTTGTTCAGGCCATTCGGAACAAGGGTCTTTTTAAGACCATAAAAGCCTGAAATCTCTGACAAAGAACATCCATGTACCTCCATAAAATGTAGGCCTAAAGAGAGGATATCAAGGCCTTTTTTGATATTATGTAGGTGTTCCCCCACACGTATCTTCAAAGGCCTCGTAGTCCACCCTATATATGTTTTATTACAGGTACATTGTATCGCATACACGACATTCTTACTACTGCATGTGATAAAATCTTTAATGTGGACCGTTTTCCCATTGATATCTATATTTTCAAGTTTACTGCACCCCCTTACTTTTGATAGACTTACATCCCTGACACCCACTACACATATAAAATCCCTTTGAAAGGATAGATGAAAAGCTAGGTGTGGGTAGTGCACTGGTTACTAGTCATGATTTTAAATTGGGAGCCTTCCTATATATATATGAATGGGTCAATCTGGGATCTTTGGTCCAATGACTGGATCCTTTTTTAATAGCCCCCAATGATTTTTAATTTTTTTTCAATATCTTTATGTTTGTCTGTGTACTCATAGATAAATGCCCACTGATATTTATTGTCAGTAGGACAATCCTTCACTTTTTTGGTCAGTAAAGATTTTCATTCTAAATTTGTCACCTTCACTGGACACTTCTACAGTATGTTGTGTGAAGTCCACTGCAGACAGGCTGTATGGTAGGGCTTCCTATGAGACTTGTAGAATCTGAAGAGTCCTATACCAGTTCCAAAAATTGTGCCACCAGGGCCAAGAGCCCTGAGTCTTAATCCCATGATGTAAATGTGTCCTGGGCAGTATGAGGAGGGGCTATCATGGTGCCGACAAGTCTGCCTGTGACTTCCTGCAGGCCATCTTGTGTTGCAAGGCTAGGCTTTTCCCATAAGAGGGAGCTAGGAAGGATATAGCTTCCTAGGGATGGTTCTCTCCCATCACATTTTAAAATCCAATTTACAGTATAGGGAAGGAAAAGCAGCTGCTCCATGTACAAACATAGGCATTACCTAATAAAAAATACGATGAAGCATCATTACATACAGATGCTTCCATTTAGTTTGTTTCTGATCGTGGCACAAACATGCTATGCTGTGGCGCGTCCCCGATCACGGGAGTGCATCTCCATTCAAACCTATGGAGACGCACTCACACATCCCTGATCGCAGAAGTGCATCTCCATAAGATTGAATGGAGATGCTATTGCGCTTCCCCGATCGTGGGTAGGCATCTTGCACCATGCATGGCATGACTCGCTGCGCTCTGAGCAACACTGCAGCTGGGCCCATCTGTAGTTTTTCATATTGACCACACAATATCCCCTAGTCTTTATTATAAAAGACAGTAAGCCCACTCTAGCCCAGAGACATTATATCAGACTGAACCAGTACAACCACAGTCAATCCTATATACAGTCAGGTCCATAAATATTGGGACATTGACAGCATTTTCAGGTTTTGGCCTCTATTCACCACCACAACGGTTTTGAAATGAAACATACAAGATGTGCTTTAACTGCAGACTTTCAGATTTAATTTGAGGGTAATTACATCCAAATCGGGTGAACGGTGTAGGAAGGAATTACAACAGTTTCAATATGTGCCTCCCACTTTTTAAGGGGCCAAAAGTAATGGGACTATCAACTCAAATGCTATTTCATGGACAGGTGTGGGCTATTCCCTCATTATTTCATTATCAATTAAGCAGGTAAAAGGTCTGGAGTTGATTCTAGGTGTAACATTTGCATTTGGAATCAGTTGCTGTCAACTGTCAATATGAGATCCAAAGAGCTGTCACTATCAGTGAAGCAAGCCATCATTAGGCTGAAAAATCAAAACAAACCCATCAGAGAGATAGCAAAAACATTAGGTGTGGCCAAATCAACTGTTTGGAACATTCTTAAAAAGAAAGAATGCACCGGAGAGCTCAGCAACACCAATAGACCTGGAAGACCACGGAAAACAACTGTGGTGGATGACAAAATAATTATTTCCCTGGTGAAGAAAAACCCCTTCACAACAGTTGGCCAAATCAAGAACACTCTCCAGAAGGTAGATGTATATGTGTCAAAGTCAACAATCAAGAGAAGACTTCACAAGAGTGAATATAGAGGGTTCACCACAAGATGTAAACCATTGGTGAGCCACAAAAACAGGAAGACCAGATTAGAGTTTGCCAAACAACATCTAAAAAATCCATTACTGTTCTGGAACAACATCCTATGGACAGATGAGACAAATATCAACTTGTACCAGAGTGATGGGAAGAGAAGAGAAGGAAAGGAAAGGAACTGCTCATGATCCAAAACATACCACCTCATCAATGAAGCATGGTGGTGCTAGTGTCATGGCGTGGGCATGTATGGCTGCCAAAGGAACTGGTTCCCTTGTATTTATTGATGATGTGACTGCTGACAAAAGCAGCAGAATGAATTCTGAAGTGTTTCGGGCAATATTATATGCTCATATTCAGTCAAATGCTTCAGAACTCATTGGATGGTGCTTCACAGTGCAGATGGACAATGACCCGAAGCATACTGCAAAACCAACCAAAGAGTTTTTTAAGGCTAAAAAGTGGAATGTTATGCAATGGCCAAGTCAATCCCCTGACCTGAATCCGATTGAGCATGCATTTCACTTGATGAAAACAAAACTGAAGGGAAAATGCCCCAAGAACAAGCAGGAACTGAAGACATTTGCAGTAGAGGCCTGGCAGAGCATCACCAGGGATGAAACCCAGCATCTGGTGATGTCTATGCATTCCATACTTCAGGCTGTAATTGCCTGCAAAGGATTTGCAACAAAGTCCTAAAAAGTGAAAGTTAGATTTAGGATTGTTTAGTTTGTCCCATTACTTTTGGCCCCTTAAAAAGTGGGAGGCACATATAGAAACCATTGTAATTCCTACACCGTTCACCTGATTTGGATGTAATCACCCTCAAATTAAATCTGAAAGTCTGCAGTTAAATCACTTGTTTGTTTCATTTCATAGCCATTGTGGTGGTGAATAGAGGCCAAAATCTGAAAATTCTGTCAATGTCCCTAAATTTATGGACCTGACTGTATATATATATATATATATATATATATATATTTATATATATATATATGTATATATATATATATATATATATATATATATATAAGCAAAAATTTATCCTTCTGCCATTCTGTCTTTCTATACAAATCCACAATTTACAAGCCACGATTGTTAAAGTTTACATACGAGTGCATTAAAACACGGCAGAGACAACTAAAAAAATTTGAAATCAAAATTACTGTTCATTTTTAAATAATAAAAAAACACAATTTTTGCATAGCATTCACCCTCTACAGGTCAGGTACGGAATTGACAAAGGATTTAGCCCACAGTTTACAAGCCAAGATCTCTCATGGTTCTACACCTAAAACACCAAAGAAGAAAAAAAACATTGTCCTGTTTGGTTTATTGTTATATGCAGATTTGGACACCATTCTTCTAAGGCCATCTGCAAGGTCAATAATAAAAATATTAAAATGTTATTTTTGTTTCATTTCATAATTTGATTTTATAACATGCATTTTGCTACATACTAAGGAATTATGGAATTTTCTTCTGTAGCATATAATCTAAATCTCTGAACATAATTTACTATGGCTCTCGTGTGGAGTTTTCAGTACCTTTTAAATGCATTATGAATTTATTAGGTATGAGCGGGTTCGGTTCTCAAAGAACCGAACCAACCTGAATTTCGGGAATCTCCCTGCCTGCCCTGGATCCCTCACCCGAGGCAAAACCTTGTAATACCTTTGTCGGGCTGCGAGGTTTTGTATTGAGCAGGCTTAACGCTGATTGACTGAGAGAGCCATCTGTCACAGCTTTCAGCCAATCAGCGTTAAGCCTATTTAATATGCACACAGGAAGCAAAAGAAGATGGCACACGCCATCCCTCACTGCCTGACACCACCGGCACCCTCTGCTGCTGACACTGCTGGCATCTGCACTGGCAGCATTTCCCACTGCCAACACTGCCGGCACCCCTGCAATGCTGCCCCACATACTGAGTACAATGTTAGTGACCACTACACTGTCAGCACTCCCACACTAAGGACACCACCAGCACCCCTGCACTGCTGACACTGTCGGCACACATGCACTGTGATACCGATGGCACCCCCGCTCTGCCAACACCCCCGTCAACCTGCATTGAGAACACCCTTGCACTGCCGACACAGTCAGCAAACCTGCACTGAGGACACCGCTGGCATTGCCGACATCCTGCATTGAGAACACCCCTGCACTACCGACACAGTCAGCAAACCTGCACTGAGGCCACCACTGGCACCCCCGCACTGCCGACATCGCTGATACCCTTCACTGAGGACACTGCCAGCACTGCAGCACTGCCATTCCATGTACTGAGGACACCACCAGCAACCCCCGCACTGCTGACACAGTCAGCAAATATGCACTGAAGACACCGCTGGCACCCCTGCACTGCTGACATCACCGGTACCCTTCACTGAGGACACTGCCAGCACCGCAGCACTGCCATTCCACATATTGAGGATGCCATCAGCAACCCTCGCACAGCCGACACAGCCAGCACACCTGCACTAAAGACACCGCTGGCACCCCTGCATTGCCGTCATCACCGGTACCCTTAACTGTGGACACTGCCAGCACCACAGCACTGCCATTAAATGTACTGAGGACACCTTCAGCAACCCTGCTCTGCCGACACTGCTGTCACAGTAAGTGCACTTTTGGTGTATCCAAGCCACACTGTATAACACATTCTATTTGTGTTGGCCACTGTGTCGCTTAGCTAAGTCAGCAAGCTAGCTGTATGCAACCTTTTGGCCTTAACTAGATGAAAAAAAAATATTGTTAGGTGGTCACAATTTATTGGAAATGACTGGAAATAAATGTTATTGAGGATAATAATACTGTAGGAACAAAAACATG
This sequence comes from Taudactylus pleione, assembly GCA_031769625.1. NCBI lineage: Eukaryota > Metazoa > Chordata > Amphibia > Anura > Myobatrachidae > Taudactylus > Taudactylus pleione. The sequence continues at coordinate 19,975,673 of JAUIMM010000295.1, forward strand.
CCCATTTTATGTGGTTTTAGCTGTTTTTATGATATTTTAAGAAAAAATCCAGATCCAAATCCGAAAAACAAAACACCAAGGGAAAAAAAACAAAACCAGATTCAGATCCAAAACCAGGAGAGATCCAGATCCAAAACCAAAACACGAGGTCGGCGCACATCTCTAGAATTTATAACCACTATTGATATTAAGCCAGGCTCATTATGAGTCTGAATATGGTAAAAAATTATATCTGCATCCATGAGGAGAGAGCCATCTGATTTACAATCAGGCCCATAAAGATGGCAACTATACAGGAATGCAAAAATGCAGCTCTGCAGCACAATTTTTTATTTATACTTGCTCATACATCAGCGTACACAACTAGATGGTGTCAACAGTGGTGACCAACCTTTATTGTCTACCTCCTTGGTTGCTGGACAGCGCTTTGGAATGCACATAGAGACTATTTCCGGCTCATTCCTTTGTCAGCCCATGAAGGGTAAAACTGATTGGATGAATCTTATACACTGTGGAGACCCTGAATGCTGGAAACAGCTACACAAGGAACTAGCAGTAGTAGCTGTGCATTTCATAGTGCAATCCAGCAACCAGGAAGTACACACACAGTCATCCTGGTGTCAGAGCAACAAAAGCTCTTGGCTGTGTTTACACTGTACAAATTTTGAATGCATCTATCTCCGAAGTTTGCTTTACACTGTTACAGGTCCTACTTCCTTTGAAGACCTTAGGACTGTGGATGGGGAATTTTGTCACAATTTTTATGAGGCCTGCCTAAGGAGAGGTTTGTTGGAGGATGATGTGTAAACAAACATTCTTAAAGTCCCGGGCAACACCGTGTACTTCAGCTAGTATCTATTAAAAAATCAATGCAGAATCATTGCAGATCATCATGTTGATCACACAGTATCCTTGGGAGGAAGTAAGGGCATTCCAGCAGAGAGAAGTCCTATCAGACTGAACAAGGGTTAAACACTGACAAAAAGCCTAGGCCTGTGTATGTTATGAGACTGTTATGACAATTGTGGCTAGTCAGTCAGTCAGCTAGGTGGCGGTGCAGCTGGACCTTTTTGTGTCTAAATTGCAGGAAACTCAGGCCTCATTACTGATGATCCCCTTTCTTTTTTCTTTTTAAGTGGTTGTGCAGAGGTCTGGCATATCAAATAATTTGTGGTGCACAGTAGGTACACTTTCCTGTCGTGTGGTGTGTCAGCTATTAGCCTTTTTTCCGGAGGTCAGTGACTCCATCTCAGCAGATAATTCTCACCTTATTAGCATGGATATGGAGAGGATGTTGCCTTATACAGTAGCTGTTCCCCTTGAGGCTGGATGTTTATACCCCTCTTTGACACCTTAGGGCTAGTGTGATTGACGAACCTTTAGCCTGAACATATCCACCATAGTCCATCATCTACTCAGTTTTTTTCGCTGGTGCACCACAGCCTTGTTTCTTGTCCAAGTCTAATCCATTTCTTGCCTATTCCTCCTGAGCAACCCAATTCTATCTTCACCATTGTACAAACTGCTCTTCATTGTACAAACTTAGAGAGAAAAGTTTTCTTTTTCATAAATCAGTGAATCAGGCTTTTATACCTCTTTTGCAATTAGTTTGCTTAACCTCTTTACTCTGCGTTCTAAAGTGTAAAGTGATGTTTTTGCCAGCATGCTATTGATATATTTGTCTTGTTTATTGTTAATTGTTTAATCTGAATAAAAGCATCCGAATACTCATTTGAGTTTGCAGATAGATAAGCACTCTGTTTTTATTGGATTTTATTAGGCAGTTTAAGGGTTAAGGACTGAAGGTGTTGGTTAGGTACTAGTCACTTGGTAGGTGACTCCCATGTTTCCACCCCTGTGCAGGTGATTTCTGGCAAGCATGTCCCACATGTTCTTCCCTCGAGTCCACTGGACATCATGTCTGAATGTTCCAGGTCCATGCAAGTTATCTTGCAGGTAGCAGGTGCTGTCCCAGAGTCGATTCAAGTTGCAGTGGGCACACTGCGCAATGATGGCCAGATTGGGTGCATGCAAGAGGCGGTGGCTGGTACAGGAACTGCTGGATCTGGTGAGCATGGTGTACCCCCATCATGCAGCACACATTCCCCATCCTCAGATGAATCAAGATTATGAGTTATTTAGTGCAGAAATTCAAGGGGAAGAATTAGAACCCTAGGATATCTCACACAGTATCAGTAGCTAAGGTGCTTGATGCGGCAGGGGATATGGTTCACTGTGCGAATACCGCAATCTTCTAAGGTTTGCGATCTAAGGTTAGGGAGCCAGTCAGAAAATGCAAATTTGTGGACATGTTTGCCATTATGGCTAACATGAAAAATTCAATGGATCAGGCCAACACACCTGGAGAAGTAGCAGTAGAAGCCCTCCGTTCGTACCAGAATTAGTTCACGTGGATGTATGTCTTTGCGGCATGCTACCTGTAATCATGGCCAGGGGAGTATATGAATGTGCTGAAATACATGCACATGGTGCACAGCATGCACTTGTCAGTGAAGGGTACCGCATGGTGGTAGTACGATGACATATTTAGGAAAAAGTAGGAGGGGCAAGAGGTATTCAATTTGGGTTTAAGAATTTAGAGGTGTGGCTCGTAGTTAATCAGCTGCCTGACCCACTGCGGATTCCTCGGCTGTCTATAAGCAGCCCTTTCTGTCATGCCCCGGACCTGTAGGCATTGGTCATGGGAAGTGTTACACATTTAATAATGGCAATGTCACAAGGGAATGGGCTATAGGTACAGGCACATCTGCATGCTCTGTGGCAGTGGTCATCCAGCCAAGGAGTGTGGTCAGGCTGGTAGAGCAGGGGCAGGCTGAGGGGAGCAGCATAACAAACTATGGAGAGGTGCTAAGTAAGGCGCCATTGCCAGTACACATAGGCATATTGAGGAGCCGTTATCCTCTAGCGAGGAAGCAGAATTTTTGTTAAGGGGTTTTACTGAAGGTTTTTGTTTGCCTTTGACTAGGGAGATCTGCATAGTTTCTAAGTGGATTTTAAAATCAGTGCGCGAACACCAAGAAGTGGTAAAATGTAAGGTCAAGGCGGAAGTTAAATTGGGGTACATGTCCATCCCTTTTGTTTCCCTCCCTTAGAAGGTCTATGTATATCTCTATTGGGGGTTATGCTGAAGAAGAAACTGGGCAAGTTTAGGCTGATACAGCATCTTTCTTACCCGGTTGGGGGATTGGTTAATGATGCATTGTATCCATTGGATTTCTGAGTCACTTATCAGTCTTTGAAACAGGCCCTGGACTTAGTGCAAGGTTTCAGGAGGAGGGTTTTATTGGCTAAGGTGGATATTGAATCCGCTTTCTGGCTGCTGCCCCTTCACCCCGAGTCTTTTATGTATATGGAGTTTAAGGTTGAGGGACTCTATTACATAGATCACTGTTTGCTGATGGATTGTTCCATGTTGTGTTGTTTTTTCAAATGTTTTAGTTTGTTTTTGCAATGGTGCATTCAGGCATGTACCGGGCATATGGGGGTATCCCATTACCTTGATGATTTTCTCTTAGTGAGGAAAGTAGACACTTCAGATTGTGAAGATTTGCTTTTTAACCCGCAGGTGCTTTTCAACATTATGGGAGTACCGGTTGCCCACGACAAGACAGAGGGTCCCATGATGCGGTTATCCTATTTGGGTATTGAGATTAATACCTTACTGGGATTATGCCGCTTGCCAATGGAAAAATTATGACATTTGGGGAGGTTGCTAGAGTAATTTGTTTTGGCAAAGAAAATTTCCCTAAGGTAGTGGTAGTCTTTGTTGGGCCTCCTTAATTTCATGTGCAGAGTTATACCTTTAGGCAGGGTTTTATGTAGATGACTAGAGTAGGCCATGGCTATGGTAAAGAAACCACTCCATCTTATTCACAAATCGCAGGATCTGAGGGAAGACCTGCACATTTGGATGGTGTTCCTGCACAAATTTAACAGGGTTCAGATATGGCTCTTGGCACCAGTTGCCAACTCCAAACTCCAGTTGTTTACATATGCATTTGGTTCCTTGGGTTTTGTAGCTTTCTTAGAGGGGGAATGGTGCACAGAGCCTTGGCCAAAGTTATTGAGGACACAGGGTCTAACTTCAAATATACTACTGCTAGAGCTTTCCCTGATTTTTGTGGCAGTTCAGCTGTGGGCTGGAAAGCTCAGCAACCATCGAATCCAGTTTTGGTGTGATAACCGAGGAGTCGAGCATGCCATCAACAACCAGAGGATTGAATCAGCTCTGGGTTTGCAGTTGTTAAGGCATTTAACGGTTCTGTGCTGAAGGAGGAATATTGAATTGAGGGCATGGCACGTTCCGGGCATCCAGAATGAGATAGCAGATGCATTATCTCATTTTCAGTGGGACAGGTTTAGTTCGCTTGCACCTTGTTCTAGTTTACATGGCTCATCATGCACTGCCCATGTCTGGCAGATCAATACACCAGCATTGAAGGACTTGCATTGAAGTAATTGGCTCCTTGTACCCTGAGGACTGGCAGGGTTTCTTAGCTTCTCACAAGGAAGGCTGTAAGAGAGTTCATGACCATATGCTAGAGTTCATCTGGAACTGGCATGATCAGGGTCATTCCAAGGCCGCGATATCTGCAAGATTATCCGGCATTGCTTATTTCTCAAAGTTGTACAGTTTGGTTCAACCAACAAAATCGTTTATATTAGCTAGGCAATGAAAGATTGGGCATGTGAGCAGATCTGCACATACCTATCGATCCCACACTCTTTAAGGATTTAATCATGGTGGTTTCTGTCGTGGCATTGGGCGAGTACGAAGTGATACTTTTTGGTTAGATTTTTCTTTGACTTATTTTGGGGCATTTAGGATTGGTGAGCTAGTGGCAGCTAATAAGAATGCTACATCATTATGTTTGCTGTTAGCTAATGTAATTGTTAAGACGAACTTGATTTTTTGTAAAATACATACTTCAAAAATGGACCAACTGGCCAGTGGGTGTAGGATTTCTGTCCCAGCATATGCCAATCCTGTGTTTTTCCCAGTGGCCTGGGATGAACGCTTTAACGAGGTTCATCCACCAGGTCGTGCACAGTGGCTTATCTACGCCGATATGACACCATTGTCTAGGTTCCAATTTACAAGGGTTTTTCACAACTGTCTGATTGCTTTAGGCTTGTAGACCAATTTGTCACTCATTCATTTAGGAAAGGGGCAGAAACTTGTGCAGCAATAACAGGGGCTTTAATTGACACTGTAAAGCATCTAGGTTGGTTGAAGTCATCAGCTTATAGGACATGTTTAAGGGGGAATAAGTTGCATAGTTAGTGGCGCTCCTTGCAGGTTTTTGGGAAACCCAGTGTCCTTATGCCAACTGCCTCTTTGGAGGTTGAAGGGCTTTTCAGTTTTGTCCACAAAGAGGTTTTATGTTTTTCAACTTCATCTGTGTCACCAAACTATTTGTTTCCCTTTCCTTGGCTAGGTTGTTGTTGTACGGTAGCAAATACTGACTAAGTTAATTTATTTACATTGTGCTGTCTGGGAGAGCTACCTGTTGGGTGTGGTTTGTGGGGTATTATTATATATACCGGGCTAGCCAGCACCCTTTGCATTGCAGGCCACATTTTTTGTTGGGAGCAAGTAATGTGCGTTGGTTGGGTTTCTGAGGTATGCGCTGGAAGTGCCTGCTAGATGCATTAGGGGTGGCAACGGAGAAGCCCTTGACTGTTTGGTCATACACTTGGGATGCAATGACTTTTGCAAGTGCAAAAAACTGATACATGCTATTAGGGATGATGTGCAGGCCCTCATAGATTGTTGGCCAGATGTATGTGTAGCATGGTCAGACATTGTCCTGAGGCAGTTTTGGATGGGCTCACAGAGTGGAGCAGCATTAGACCGGGCCTGTCGGAAGGTCAATGCTATTAGCTTTGGAGGACACATTATATGGGATCCCCATTTGCGCAATGAGAGCTTTTATAGGCCCAATGGGGTACACCTCACAGGACTGAGCTGGAGCTGTTCATTAAAGACCTCTGTGGGTTTTTTTGAGGTTCGAGAAGGTCACGGTCTTGGTGGCGGGCCTGGTTTCTATGAACCGGGCTTTTACGTGAAGCAGTGCTCCTGGGCAATGTTGGTCACTGCCTAAAGGAGGGGCCTGGTCTCCATCCAAGGGAGGGGCCAAGGCTGTGCCAATTAAGGGAGGATGGTACTGCCTCCGTTCGGTTTGCATGGGCAGAGATCCGCCCCTTTTATTTCGTTATTTTATCCAGTGGGCTGTGGCCTTGGAGCACTGTTTTCTTTCTGTCACCTTTTCACAGATTTCAATTTCAATTAAATCAATAAATTCTGGCTGTGACCTCTTTAAATTCCATTTATGTGTTGGTGTGTTTATTTCTAGGTTTAAGGTAATTTAATAAAAGGTAATAATACAATTGGGTGACTTAATACATGTTAAAAAATATCTTGATTTTTGCAAGCATAAATTAGCAAATTAAGTTCTTATGATTAGTCAGAATTGTAAAGTTCAGGAATAGCAGAAACCAAATAAATTAATATTTAAATGATGATTTCACATTGTGGACCATGTTACAGATTACCTTATTTAGATATTATTCAGTGTTTGCTGCTTACACATTAATTTACTTAACCTCCAGCATTAAACATGACACCATTCAAGCAAACATTGTTTGTATTTGATGAAAAGTACATGATGTATTTTATGTTTCACAGTGAGTGTTGTTTATTGCACATTACCATTCCTGAGCATGTGGTTGAAATCAACCCTTATAAATTCAAATTATATACAGTAGGTCACATTAATACTATAACTAAGGACCATATTCTGCAGGAGGCTTGAGGTTTGCATGAACAGAACAAAGAACATTAACCAGTGTTTAAAAATGAAAAGTAGAGATGTGCATTTCGGTTTTTATAAAATGTGAACACAACCGAATGTAGGGGTACTGAATTGAATTGAACCAGGGCTTTGGTCTTCCCACCATGTTTGGAACTCAAAACAAGGCAAAATAATCTTTCCAATGTAGGATCTCGTGTGTTTTGCATTGCATATTAAAGTCCCTTTCTCGTGTTTTAGCACCACTACACTCTGGAGACTGGAGGGAGAGGGTGTAAGCTTAGGTACACTTCTGTTAAAAAAATATATATATTAGGAGCACTGTAAATCATACATGCCTACTCTCCCGGGAATCGCGGGAGGCTCCTGATTTTTTGGGTAACCGCCCGTGATCCCGGAAGAGTAGGCATATCTCCCGCATCCCGCCCACTTCCTAGTGAAGTGGGCAGGATGGGGAGATTTTACCTGCAATTATCGGGTCCGTCAGGAAGGGGCGGGGCTAAATTAGGCAAATCGCGTCATTTAGCCCCGCCCCCTCCTCACAGACCCGTGAATCATGGGGGCTTCTGTAAAGGGGGTGGGGCCTAATGCTGTCTATCGTCTGGCCCCGCCCCCCGAAGAGGAGAGCAGCAGGTCCCCTCCTGCTGCTCCCGGAAAGCTGCCCAGCAAAGTAGGTAAGTATGCTGTAAATACAGTAGCACTGTGTACTGAGTGCTGGCAACAGCACTCTGTAAGTCACAAAAATAACACTGTTCAGTAGTGGACTGCAGCAGTGTTGTTTGTAACTAAAAACTACTGAGGTTAATCAGCACTATAGGGGCACTGTGTGCTGCTGCAGCACTGTGAGTAACAAAAAATGCCAAAGGACTGGACTGCAGCACTGTTTTACATAAAAAGCCTACTGGGACACTTTTTATGTAAAACAAAAAAACTATTATAAAGTCATTATTACTATTAGGGTGCCACTCTTCGACTAACAGCACTGTGAGTCAGTTTGTTGACTTTTTAGGCATTATTAAATTATTTTAATATAATACTTGTATCTTAAAAAATATAATGTTATTATTAGGGTACCACCGGGCTTTTAATAGGGGCACTGTGAGGCAGTTTGTTGTGTGGTTAGGATCTTCAGACACTGTTACATTTTGTTTACATAAAACGTATGTTAAAAATGTAATGTCATTATTTGCATGCCACCCAACTTATACTTAAGGTGCTGTGAATGTTATAAAATATAATGTCATTATTAGGGTACCACCGGGCTTTTAATAGGGGCACTGTGAGGCAGTTTGTAGTGTGGTTAGGATCTTCAGACACTGTTACATTTTGTTTACATAAAACGTATGTTAAAAATGTAATGTCATTATTAGGGTGCCACCCAACTTATACTTAAGGTGCTGTGAGGCAGTTGTCACAACCCTGGCTAGTTTTTACCTTTTGCCTTGAGACTTGCCTCTGCCGGCTGCTCTGTGGATCTGTGTGTGTAATCTGCCTGGGAGATCTGCTCTGATCATGCTGGCTGCAGCACATCTCTGTGTGCATTCCTTTCCACAGTGATTATTCACCTGGACCCTACTCTGTCTGTGAACACTGCTAGCCTTGATGGGAATCGCATGTGTAGTTCTCACTCTCAGTACTGCAGAGATGATTGCTTCCTCTGCATGTTGTGCCCTCCACCACTCAGAGTGCTACTACCAGACCATCTGTCCATATCCACCAATTGCTGTCAGACCCATGGTATAAACACCCTCCTCTGATAGCATTCTGGGCCTGAACATCTCGTTACTTTCTATGGTGTGTAGTTCATGCTACTTCTCAGTACAAGTGTATCCCAGGCTCCCGCTGGTTCCTAGACCCGTTCAGCCAGAGATCCTGCTACAGCAATACCTGGCAATCCAGAAATCCTGCTACAGCAAATACCTGGCAATCCAGAAATCCTGTTTACAGCAATACCTGGCAAATCCAGAAGTCCTGCTTACAGCAATTCCTGGCAAATCCAGAAGTCCTGCTTACAGCAATTCCTGGCAAATCCAGAAGTCCTACTTACAGCAATACCTGGAGCATCCAGAAAATCTGCTGGTTCTCAGGCCAGTGAAACTCATGTGTTTCAGCATCAGGTAAGTGAGTTCCTGTGCTCCTGACCTTAGTCTTGTGTCCTGCTGCTTGCCCTGCTCCTGGTTGGTCCCTGGCACCCTGCAAACCTGCACCGTCTTACTCTGCCTTGCTTCCTGCTGTGGATCAACCCCCAATCCCTCTACCCTGAACCTAAAATTCCCAGACCTACCTATTCCTTCCTGAACCTGTTATTCCCAATTACCCAATCCAGCCTGCTGAGTTCCAGCTTTTGTCACAGCATTTCCGGATTACCCTGTTTAGCGCTCGTCTTAGCATTACCTAATTTCCCTTCAGCCATTATCACATTATTCCAGTCCAGAGTCAAGTTCCAAGTTCTTCAGTTCAATCCACGTAATTCCAGTCCAGTGTTAAGTTCCAAGTTCACCAGTTCAACTCAGCAAGTCTTCCTGCCGGTCCCAGTCTGGTTCCTCCAAGTTTCCTATTGGTTCCAAATGCCTGTCATTTATCATCAAAGGCAGTTCTCCCTGTCACATAAGTCTTGCAATAGAGCTATTTACGTCACCTGTGGTTCCAGTCATGCCTCCTTGGAGACATGACTGGAACCTTGGAATCCAGCTCATCACCAGAGACCAATTGTGACAGCAGTTTGATGTGTGGTCAGGGCTGCAAGACACTGTAAAAATGTTTTATATAAAACGTGGGGAAAAATATAATGTCATTATTAGGCTGCCACCTGACTTGTATTAGGGGTATTGTGAGTTGATATGGATCAGTTGGATAGAGTAGCAGGGGCAGCATTTCAGTACTAGTGCTGTGGCCACTGCCGGCACTCATGATAGTACTTCAACATATACTAAAGGTGGTCCAGGGGAAATAAAGTTTAAGAAAGGCACCTGAAATCTAAACAATATTTCACAATGTTAAAGAAAACATCTCCTCTAACAAGAAAGGGAAAATTTACTGCCAAAAAACGTAAATTTGCAAACATTCCATACACCACACTCAGTGGCAAGGAAAAGCTCAGGACATGACCTTTTTTTGCAATAGGTGTCCCTGCTACTTATATTTCATGCACTAGAATGCCTATTGCAGAAGCAGGGGCCACACAAAGTCAGGCATCTTCTGAAACCTCAAATGCAACATGTGTCACCTTTAAAACATGCAAATCAGTTCACCAAAAAAAACTAGAGAAGTGCGCCGACTGCCGTGTTTTGGTTTTGAATCTGTATCTCCTTCATGGTTTTGTATATGGATTTGGTTTTACAAAACCACACTTGCGTGTTTTGGTTTTGGATCTGCATTTTTTTCCAAACAATTATATAAACAGCTAAAACCACATAATTTGTCCTGTTTTTGTTCCTACAGTAATATTAACCTTAATGACAATAATTTTCAGTAATTTCCAAGCATTTTTAACCACTTCACAGTTCATAATATTAATTTCACTATTTTTCACCAAAAGCTGCAGCTAGCTGGCTTGTTAAAGTAAGCAACAGAGGAGTGACACAAATGCAAGGCAGTTTAAAAAAATATAGGACATCTATGAAACATTGCCATAAAGCTGTGGCAGACAGGATGGCAGTTTACTATAATAATGTCAGTCGGCAATGCCTAATTTGTGCAAAATGTAAAGAAAAAAGGTGCAAGATGGAATGCTTGGGCCCTCCCACACTTTCTTATGTGGGATATTAAAAAGGACATGCACAGTTTAACAAACCAAGCACCTTAGCGACAAGGACTGGCACTTTTGTGGCTGAAGTTTTTGGTTCATTTTGGCCCCCACAATACATTTTTTGGAAGGACTACCTTCAATTATTAAGAAGGAAGTTAATGATGAGGGTGTTGGTGGTGGAATGTGCTGGTCAAAACTGCTGGTAACTGATACTACACTGCTTGATATTAATTTACAAATTATTATAATTTTTTTAAACAAATTGCATGAACTCGCTGCAAATGACATAACAGGTAGGAGGTACCTACTGTAGATGGTTAACATCCATTCCTCTGCTAACTTTGGCTTTACAAATGGAATAGATGCCTTCACAACTGTTGTCAGAATTTAGATTGAAAAAATTACACATTCAAGACGTGGCTTTTCTGGCATTCTTTTTATCACGAGCAAGAACTGCTGCCACTGGTGGCTGATTTACGCAAACAACATCTTCATCATCAACATCCTCATTAGCATCAGATAGAACACAAATTTTCCCGTCATCCTTCTTTTGCACTTCCTCCACACTATCATCCTGATTTTCTAGCACAGCCATTATGGCGTCAGTGATCCACTGTGCAACTGGATGACAGCTGTTATACTTACTTCCTCTATCAAAGGATTGTTTAATAGTCAATTGTTTTTTTTAAATTACTACTAGTAGTAGTCTACTTGGTACCTTTCTGGGATGAAGATCAACCCCCCCAGCAGCAGCAGCATCAGCAGCACCAGGCATAGCACTCAAGGATCTTTCTGAGGAATCATGGATAGGAGGGGAGTCAGTAATGCTTATGAAATTGGATGCAGCAGGACCGCTTCCGATCATGATTGAGGATGTTGATGATACAGGTGTTGTTGGTGGAGATTGCAGGCGCTTGGATCTAACAGAGAAAAGGGAACAGCTAGGTGACACTGGACCGATTCCTACATTTTTAGCCAAAGTTTCTGAATTTGAAATATCACTTTTGAATTTTATGTATGCCCTGCAAGTGACGTAACAGGGAGGAGGTTCCTAGATGGTTAAGTCCTTACCTTTACTCACTCTTGCTTGGTAAAGGTTACAGATGGCTTGACAACTGTTGTCTGGATTTGGATGGAAATAATTCCACACATGAGAAGAGGAATTTTTTGTCCTTTGCCCTGGCATGACAGCAATGGACTTTGCCTTTTTCCTAACTTGGGCAACACCTTTTGCCTGATTTACACAAACAACATCCTCTGCATCAACATCCTCATCATCCTTGTTAGTGCCAACTACAGAAATATCCTCCTCATATTCCTGGTGCAATTCCACAGAAACATCCTCGATTTCTATGTCAGCATGTTGACTTGTGCTGCTCATCCCCCCATTTGCAGACAGCACACAAATGGAGGAAGGAGGATCCTCTTCAAGTACAGTATTAGATAGGCAGGCTCACACATGGCAACCACAGACACACTTGGACTCTTTTCGGGGATCTGCACCATTTCTGAGCACACAGTTGGTTCATGTGCCTTAGCGATTTAAATTTTTTTGAAACTTCTAAAGGGAGAAGGGCTTACATCATCATAAGATGCAGTCATAAATAAAGGTCAAAACCTTATCCTTTCCTTGCCACTTTGTGTAGTAAATGGCATATTGCCAATTTTTTGTTTCTCTGCAGCTAACTTAGCTTTTAATAGTTATTTTTTTAACACTGTAAAACATTGCTTGTTTGATTTTAACTTAAACCCTTGGCAATCGGCCTTCATAGATGACATTGACAGCCGTGCATGATCATGACTGCTAGCAGCAGCTGCAAGACTGGTATGTGGCTCCTGCTCTCTTCACATTTGATCATACTCCATATAAGCAAACTTGCACTACAGTGTAACCGGTAGTGTCACCAAACAATATTTTTTTACACTGGGGAAGAGCACCCCTGAATGAGGCAGAAGCCCCTTGATGAACAACACAGACAGCACCCCTTTTTGATGGACAACAAAGCACCCCTGCCAAGTGCAGACAGAACACATGCAGAGTCACAAATACGTGGATGATAAACTGTGGCAGTGTCACCATAAAATAATAGTACAGATAAGTTGCTAATGCACACACACAAAAAAAGCACGTTTTAAATAAAAACTGGGGAAGATCACCCCTAATTGACAAAGCACCCCCCCCCAGGACAACACAGCACCCCTTTATGGACTGCAGCCCTAGCCTGATGAACAGGACAAAAACACAGCAGCAATCGCGTTTAATTGACAGGACAAGTTACACAACAGCTGCAGCACCCACTGAAGGAAGCTCTGCTTTATTTACTGCAGCCTAAGCCCCTTTATGGACAACACAGCAGCAGCCTTCAGGCCAAGACCCTGACTGGACACACATACTGAGTGACTGACAGAGACAGACTATGTTTACTACCTTCCTTCTCTACAGCCAGAGTGAAAATGGAGCAGGTCACAGGGATCTTTATATAATCCAAAGCCTGTGAGAATCTGATAGTGGGAGGTCAACAGTTTGTCTCATTCTGAGATCCGAGTCACATGGGAAAACCCAAGTCTACAGTAGCTCAGTTCTTGCCTCGGATCTGGAAGTTCGGGTGTGTTCAGTTCTCACAGAACCAGACCCACTCATCTCTAAAAAAAACTAAGGCTGATAAACAAACTGTCTATTCATAAACTTCACAAAACCCTGAGGAGAGACTACGTATGTCCACAAGTGCTGAGTCTGACATTTCTTAAACTGTACTATTAGAAAAGCCTTCTTTACCATTTCTGCACCCTCTGCAATTGTGGGGATTACCAGCACAGGTAAATAATTTGAGAATACTACTGTGGAAGTGCAACAGGATGTGGGGGATATTTGTGTATCTGACACTTATGAGGATGTCGTTTGTGTGGAATTATTTTTACCCATTCCTAGCAACATTTGTCAAGCCATCTGCAATATTTGTGAAACTAAAGAAAGTAGGGGTAAGGATTTTAAGCATCTAGGAACCTTTTCCTAGTTACATCATGCAATTTTTTTGTAAAAATTTTAAAAATCCAGTAAAATAACAGCAAGCAGTCCAGCATCAGCTAGCTCCCAACTCATAGATAGATCCCAGTACATGCAATCTCCACCTTTATAATCAATCTCCTCATTAATGATCAGAGGTAGTCCTCCTGAATCCAATTTGCAGAAGCTAATTGACTCCTCCCCTATTTATGATTCCCCAAAAGAATCCTTGTATGCTAAGGCTGCTGCTGAAGGGGACACAGAAAACTAATAATTTCAAACAACAATTAACTGGGAAACAATCCTTAGCAAGAGAGAAAATATGAAAGCAGCCATCCAGTTTTACAGCATATCACTGTGGCCATGATTTCTATGCTAGAATTAGAACTACCGGTATGTCGAATATATGCCATCAATGCATGTGTTTTTAGACATTTAATTCAATTCATGTGTCCCTGCTACCAAATTGCATCTTGATTACATGGTACAAGAAAATCAAGCAAGTGATATTGTAGGGGTATTTCACTGTATATTTCCACAAAGCATAACACCACTCTTTAAAGTAACTCTTGAATTCATACCAGAAATGTTGGTCTACTATAGATAAAATAAACAATACAGCATGGGGTATAAGGTTTCTGGATCTCCCTCCAAAATAGCACCTCCTCCTCCTCAAGATATACAATTCTCACAGTCATATCTGAAATGGAAAAGACAGCCCCAAATAGTGTAATACTATTTTAATTTCCATACAAAAGATTAAAACAAACATATAAATAGAAGTAAAGGGCAGATGGACTCTCACCAGAAAATGTGGTCTACAGATGGAGTAGACAACAAACACATAAAGTCCTAAACATCAGGCATCCCCAAAAGTTGTTACAGCAGGACTCCCTGGAAAGCATCCAAATGATCCCCTCTTTCTCCTCCACCAATGCATTTCAATACAAGGTTGTATTTTTTTCAAGGTATGAGGAGACATGAACAGTATTCAGTATATAAACCCCACCTAATTAAACTAATAATCCCCAGCTGAAGCCTAATACCAGACATGGCACAACTATTCACACTTACTCTATGTCCTTCTATCTCACAAACCGGTCCTTCTGCTACATGCCTGTCCACAATTCCAGTCAAATGGTAATCTTTTATTCTCGAATTACAAACATTTTACTTAACACTAAACCCTGAAGACGCCGTCCAAGCCTCTGTCCTGTAGCCGCAACATAACTTCCAGTCATTTGCTTCCGGTTCCCTGAAATTTAGTAACCGGAGACTAGGAGAATAGTTCCTGTGGATTTGTGTTGGGTGGAGTGCCTGCCGCATAAGCAGCGGCCATATTGTTGGATATTTTCATTGACATCGTAAAGTAACCTTTTTCCAAGAATAAAAATAAAGATAAAAACAAATGAATACAAGATTAAACCTATAGCATCCATAGAATAATTATAAAAACCATTTGACTTTGAAGTCTTTATTAAGACCAGTAGGTACGACAGTTTTAAACTTGTATATCATTTGCATTTCATTCCTCGCTAGTTTTTGCGCGATATCATTGCCCCTGGTGTCAGCTTTAATATTTTTTAACCCATAAAATTTTCAATTGACATGCAACCACAAAAAGTTATTGTGAAATATAATAAAAACAATCGAAGGTTTAAGGTTTTCGATAGGGGGAAGAATCCTTATAGGAAGGACTCCCAGATCATCAAACATAATAAAGACGGACAGGATAATTTAACAACATGAGACCAAAGGTCTCAAATGAAATACAGAATAGGTAGGATAAGATCCCCCAATGTTCCACAATGGAGAAACCCGAGACTCCATTATCGGGAGGATAATCGACACAGGGATCAGCCCTCACAGAATAGACATTAGGAGGGCCCCACTCTAAGGAACAATAGATTCCACATTCTGGACCTCTCCTTTTTTAGAGTTGACGAGGAGACCATGCAAATGGAGATGAGACCCCTCTACAGGGGTACAAAAGGGGGGAAATATAAAAAGAGAAAAAGAAAATATCAAGGAAAAAGGCCAAAGAAACAGAGACCACAAGAAAACAATAATATTGTTGAAGAATCTAGATATAATTCAATGAAGGGAGGCAAAACTTTAGAAAAAATAAAAAAATTTAATTTAAGCACCCATATCCTGTTGGAGGAGGAAAGAACGGCATTTGAGAAAGGGTTAAAATTTGCCCCATCCACTCAAATTAATCAATTTGATACTTACGTTGATGTGGAAAAGTTTGTAAGAAATCTTACCTTAAATAAAATTTTTAAATTACAAAAAGATGAAAGAAGTATTGAAGAGATTCAAACTATAACTCCATTTAAACCCAAATCCACTTTTTTTCCCTCCTACCTTAAAGGTTGCTTTATTGATACATTCAGCAGTTTGGAAAGAGCGGATTTGGAAAAACTGGAATCCAAGAAGTTTTAACAAAACATTACCAAAAAAGAAAGAGAAGGCTTAAAAACCCTTGTACAAGATAAAAATGTAATTATAAAACTCACCGATAAGGGGGGTGGGATTGTCTTACTTAATAGGAAATATTATTAAGCTGAAATTCATCGACAATTAGCAGATAAAAATACATATATAGAAAATTACGGGGTGACCCAACTAAAAAAAATTCTTTATTACTAAAGGAGCTCTTGGAAAAATATGACTCAAAAGGCATTTTTACAAAGGCAGAATTTAAGTTCTTATGGGTAGAACATCCTGTTATTCCAACTCTTTATGTTCTGCCTAAGACTCATAAAAGTAGAGAAAAGCTTCCAGGGAGACCTATAATCTCCAGAGTAGAATCTTTAACTTCAAATTTGTCTCAATATATAGATTTTAATTTACAGCCCTTTGTCTCTTTAAATGCTTCCCATCTAAAGGACACAGGGGATGTCTTAGAAGTCTTAAATTCTATTGTATGAGAAGAGAACTTTTTTATGGTTACTGCCAATGTAAATTCACTTTACACGATTATTGGTCACTATCAAGGATTAGAGGCAATTAAGGGAGTCTTAACTAACTCAATGATTAACACATCTTTACAGGAATTTCTTATTGAAGGAATACATTTTATTATTTTTAATAACTATTTTATTTTTAAAGATGATTTACAGAATTTATTTATGTCATAATGAAGAAAAAAGTAACTGTTCATTCAGCAATTAGATAAAATAGTTTGCCAATGTACAGACGTAAGACTGTGTATTAGACACAGGTGCTCGGTAGATGAGCTCCATCTGTATAGAAGACCTGGGTCTGAATGTAATAGACTGTGAGCCAGCACCTCTGCAGGACTACATGTGAGTATGCCAGTCATTTTAAAGCAGCAAGCGTGTGAAAGGCTAAACCAGCTTGGTTTAACCTTTAACATGCCTCCTGCTTTACAAATATGGGCATACTCTCATGTATTCCTGCAGCAGTCTATTACATTTAGCCCCTGGTAAGTGGATGTAAATAGAAAAGTACCTTGTAGAGATGTACCCCTTATGTCCATGGCCCAGACCTAACCTTGTTTTACAGCCAATTATCAAGCGGTTGCAGTCTGAATGTAGCTGGTGCTTTTATGTTGAGAGGCAGTCAAGTACATCATAGTAGATTGCTGTGGATTAATCACACAGTTGCAAAGATCCAGGAGATTAATAGCTTGCTGCAATGGAAGATTTATCTGCCATGCAGTTGTATTATTTTGGCTGTATTGTGCACTCGTCAGCGCTAATCTACATAGATGTTAGTGAGCACTGTGTAGTAGAAGCCAGGTTCCTGGGTGAAATTAATTATAGGTTCAGTTGCTGGTCTGTGTTAACAGTTGCCTGATTAAAGGAGATTTGATAGGCAGTCTGTGGCAGTGAAAATAGGGTTATAGATGGTCTGCAGTCCCAAAGTATGCTCAGCACTCTGGCTCAATGTGTTTCTGTACCAAGTTGTACTTTTGTCAAGAGCATTGTTACAGCTTATTCAAAGTCAGGCAATTCTCTGTATCAGTAGCTTCACTAAGAGGCATATCAGAGTCAACCTGTTAGAAAAGCTTAAAGATGTTATACCAAAATGGTTTACCCTGCTAGGACTTTCCTTAGGATTTGTCATTCATGCTAATTTTGCAATTTTTTTAAATGAAATGGGCATGCAGGAGATGCAATCTGTGGCCCAACATATTTCTGGACATCTTTGGCATTTAGCAACCTCATGTAGAAGACTGCAGTGGCTGCAGGAACAGTTCATTTTAAAAATGCCACCAAATGAAGCATGAGGTAGTGACCAGATGAAATGCTACACTATACATGCTTCAGCAAATGGAGAAACAGCAACAAGCCATCCAATCCTACTCAACAAGCCATGGAGATGACAAGGAATTTTCCTTAGTCCAGCACACTGGAGAATACTCTCTATTTTATGCAAGTTCTTGAAACCATTTGTAGTAGTAACACATTAAGTGAGTTCAGAGGCTGCCAGCTTGAATCAAGGATATTCCTTTAATAACACTACTTGAAAAGCAGCTAGAGAAACTAAAGGATGAAATGAAACATAGTGATTCCGTTAAATATGTTGGATTTGTACTGAGGATCAATTTTTTTATTCACTTGACCAAGACCAAAAGGTTGTCAAGATCTTGCAATTGGATCACTACATTTTGGTAACTATGCTTGAGCCCTAGTTTAAGTCATACGTACTGTCTTTCTTTCCAGGTGACACAGATCGTAAGTGATGCAAAGAGCTCCTTGACAGCAAGTTGTCAGCTGAAATGGCACTTGACATAACTGGCAGCTGCAAATACTGCTGCCAGGAAAAAACTAACCTTTTCCAAATGACCCACTTGGGTTGTGGAGCCGTCAGCTCATCAAAGTTAAACACCTTTTTGACATCAGGTCATGCTTAAAAGAATTTCCCACAATTATTGACACCTCTATCATGATTCAATCTGAACACTAAGATTCAATAGGATGGTGGAGGATTATTTTAATGACAATGTACAAATTAGCACTTTACACAGTTCTTTTGATTGCTGGGAGTACAAAAAAGCAATTTGCAGCCCCTAGTACAAACTAGCTTTGGTGTTCTTAAGCTGCCCACCCTCCAGTGTGTACTCAGAAAGAGTGTTTAGTACAGCCAGGAATATTATGAGCAATCGGTGTAAGAGGCTGCTGTCTCAAAAATGTACAACAAATTTAATGAGGATGATCTCTGCTACCAATTGCAACAAAGTACACAGACTTCTGTCATGGTGGATTGCAGTGGAGCTAATATTGTGTGATGATCATGTTAACACTGGCAAGGGTGAAGGGGTAGAGAATACTAATAACATCTTCATAGTGTAGAAATGATTAACAACACTGTTTCCTGCCTTAAGCCCATTAGTAATTTGTTTTGTTGTGGCCCAAAGAAACCAAGCACTTTAGCCACAGAAGTGGCAGTCCCTGTTTCTGAACTGCTTGGTTTGTTAAGCTGAGCATGTCCTTTTTAAAAATACAACATAAGAGTAAAACCTGAACTGTGCAGGTGCCTTGAAGACTGCCTTTGGAATCCTCTGGTGTAGACCATACAGTTTTTTACTACAAGTGCAGAGTTGTAAGATAAATGAGTTAGTACAAAAAAAGGAAAACAGTTTAATGTGTCATAATAATCTACAGTCACCTTACAATCATTTTGCAGTAGGAATCAACAGTTCAGATCTCAAAAAGAGACCACAGTTACCAGTGCTTTATTTAAAGTTCTAGCAACCATAGAATAATACCCTGTAGTGCTCCACCTGTGCACACCAAGCTCTTATCCCCTCCTCACCAAGCATCCAAAATTATTGTGCAATTCATCACTGTATCAGACAGAACTCCTTGGTGCAATTATGCTGAGTACACACTGCCTGATATAGCTTTAGTTTAGCCAATGAATGATAAATCATTCTTACCATTTTTCATTGTGAACACACAATACTGTATATTTGTGAATGATGTCATTCACAGATATGTTGCATCTGCCATGCTGAATGGCAGATGCAATATATCATGCAGGTATATTGTTCACATTGTTTGGAGTGTACACACAATTGAATCACCTAACAAACTATCAGGTGCAAAATCTATTGAATATAATGTCACAAGTGGGTGGGCATTTTCAAATGGAGTCTGCTGGGTCGACATTTCAGGATAACAATTATTAAGAGTGTATTCACAAGTTTGTTTGTGCATAAACCTTTCCATTAGTTTAATTGTTCTCCTATACTCAACATTAAGTTCTTGTTTGGGGCCAGGCTAATGCAAGGTTTACAGGAACCTTAAGCAAAGCATTAGCATACCATCTCTGCTATACCCCTACATTTCTCTTTCTAGACCCTCACACACACGTTTACAAAATAGATTAGTACAAGTTGTATATATTATTCAGGGGCAAATGCAAGATTTATAGAGAGGGCATGAACATCATGCAAGTGGTATAGTTATCATTTTAGACAGTCATCTAACTTTGGGACCCAGGAGTCAAGACTGGTGGCAAACTGTCTCATTCTAACCTTCCAATTCTTTATACTGGAACACTGGATCCTTGTTTAGAAGAAAGATATTAAATAATGTAAAAAAAGATATTATGTTTTAACATTTAAGGCTCCGTGGCTGCAGACAACACATGCAAAAACCTAATAACATTCATAAATCGACCTTACCCAACAATACTTGATGCTAAATTAATAATATTTTCATTTAATTAATAGACTATCTTCCCAAACTCAGTTCCACAGTCAGTTAATAACCACCAAATATCTCAGCATTAAATTTGCAGTACCATTGCCCCACCTTAAAGTGATAGGACCACCATGTTGAAACTGTTATATTAAATAGCACCCACCATCAAATATATAAAGATGAGTGCACACTAGACTAATGTTAGTTGCTTTAGAAAAGTGCTTAATCATACAGTATCACCATTTCAAACATACTGTAGCACATTTGGCATTACAGCACTCATACTATCAAGAGCGGAAAACTAAGATGTGCAGCATACTGTTAAGCAATAAATATTAACTTATTAGTGTCATTTATATTACATCAACAGCAATAAAGATAAAGATAGGTGGACTAAATGTAGACACATCATAATGATGCAAAAATCCTTTTTGATGTGTGCTCACAGTGCCATAACTAGGGGTGTGGTTTTAAGGTATAGATAAAGAAGTGTGTATGCCATAGAGTAAAGCAATCACATCATCAGAGAGATGGAGAAGACTGGCTCAGCTGCTAAGCCAAAGTAAGTGTCAGGGTCGGAGAGAATCAGAGGAAGTAATTCAGTTTAAGATTTATCTCCTTGAACACAGGTCAAGTAAATCATGTTATAGCAGAGATGGTACATGTAGGCTTAATAATAGTATACGCACAAATGTGTCAAACAAGAAGAATAATGATGATAGGAAAGACCCAGATAAATTAGAGCTTTATAACATAAAAAGATGTCTATACCAGCAGATTATTAAAAAATAACAGACAGTAGCATGCACCCAGAGTTCCTAAACTATATCAATTCTAAGGGGGGGGAATTACATTTTTTTGGGTGCATTAACTAATGGACACCTGATAGAGCAATTCAAATGTTGCTCCATTAGGGTGTGAAAGCTACCACTACTGACACTTCTGCTTTCACTTTCCTGAGGTGGTGAGCAGAAATGTGTAGAATGTTTGTGGTTTGGGCTTTTGGGTGCCACAATCACAATAATTAATGGGTGCCCAAAACAATTGAATTGCTCTGTTTCATGCCCATTAATTATCACTGTCCAAAAAACAATTGGATTTCCCCCTAAATGGCAGATTTTACTTCTTCTAAAATGGATTGACTTAAAACAAATACTTAATAATTAGATTATGGGTGGAATGTAATAGGGTGTGTGTTCTTTAAAAGTGCGAATTTAGTGCTAAATTCTCACATTTTTTTAGAACTCACCCAATGTTATAGGATGCGAGAACATGCAAACTCGCATGTTTCTCACATTTCCACAACTCACAATGGGCAAAATTGCATCCAGATATTTTCCCATTTTTTACATACAACTCACTGAATGTAATGGGGTGCGAGTTTAAAACTCTCAAAATTATTTAAAAAAATAGACCAGCATCAGATAGGCAAGTTTAATCTCACAGTAAATGTAATTCAACACCTGAGGCATATATATATACTGGAAAGTACCATAATCACCAATTATACCCTTATATAAACCACACCTTCATCAATTTCACCTGTTTGGGTGTAGCAATGGCTTTTCTGCTGAGTTCTTATGAGCTGTATTTGTGTGGGATCATCAGTATGGAGGAGCTGTGCAGGTAGAGGGTGCAGGAGCGTCACCAGCTCCAGGTCCCTATTGGGGTACATGCCATATGGTCCTATAGAGTGAGTTTTTAACTGGACTTCCTCTTAGATCAAGAGGTGGTTCACCTTTATAGGCTGAACCACTCAAACCTTCTAAACTTATATGAGCAGGTGAGAGATTATTTGGACTTTTAGGGTGTTGATGAACAGGTTCTGCTGTTTGTACCAGTTGTTTTGGATCCTTTGTTATGATGCCCATAAAGTAGGAGACATACTGTAGTGATCACATGCTGCATGCTCCATAACATTTCCCTCGGATCTAGTGTCATGCTGACCTTGGGGACATTGCAGCAGAAGTGGAAGTGCCAACACCTGAACCATCAGAGGATGTGGTGAACAAAGAGGAAGGGAATGAGGTGTGAGAGAGGATCATAGGCTAGCATTTCTCATGTAAGTGTGCAGTTAGGTAAATGTGAATATTGTGGGATACTGTATGTCACACATTTGAAGTTTAAATAATGTTTTCAAAATATATTTCCACTTTGAGGGAAATAAATCGGAGCCTTGGGATGTACTGGTTTATATATTGAGTTCACTGAATATATGGTAAGTGACCTAAAATTGCTCAAAAACCAAACAAGCTATGTGTTGTGTTTTTACCATAAATTAAAAAAACACTACTTTTGCAAATATTTACCATGTGCACAGTTAGGACATTGTAACCATCTGTACCTTTGTTAAAACCAAAAATGTTAACCAATTTAACCAAAATATTTTACGACTGATCTTAATTAAAAAAAAAACAGACAACATAGACTATGCCAATAAATTTACTAAGACAAAAGAATCAAAAAATGACAAATGTAACATAATTGTAAATAACAACACTTCTTGACTTCTTACATCATGAGCTTCCTCAACCCCTAACTAAGCCTTAGCTGCCATATGGGATGTTTTGGCCACACTACTTAAAGCGGAGACTGAAGGAACCTCTAATAAGGCACTTTGCCCAACTACCTCCCTATAATAAGCACCTCACTTTGGGCCTTAATTGCCTACATGAGCTCTAGCTGGTGTAAATTAATATTCTGGGCATCCATGCTCTGGTTCCCTGGGCCACTCTGGTTATATTAGCTATTTTCCTAAGCTGATGACACACCCTTCTTTGCATTTACCAGTGATGACTTGGGAGGAATATTGGCTCAAACCCTCCAGCTCTGCCGTCCAGATCCCTGGGACTCCCCCATCACGTGATGATCTATCACATGGTCAGTCACGTGTCAGGACATCAGCTGTCCCACTGTCAGCATACACCTGCGAGTGTGGCGCCACCTAGGATCTTTGGATTAATCTAAGGTGAGAATTACTACACGATGAGGACACAGAGATGGGGATGAGGTCTGGGGCAGTGGTGTGAGCAGTCTACAGAGACACGTTTGGTCGTCCAGCCCCCACCATGAGCACAGCGCTGTGCCACGTGAGTACTCAGTCCTGAGTTATCAGTTAGAGAGCCATGCACAGCCAGAGACTATTAGATAGCACTGGGTACGGCTGCTGTTTTGGGGCACTACATGACCCAATTTTACCCAATAAGTGACTCATCAATCTAACGAGCACTAACGGAATTTGTTCACACTGGTGTTATCATTGTTTTTATCAAGGCACAGAGACTAGCCCCTCTTCACGATATTAGCATCCCAAATTCCTGCTGAGGGATTCACCAGCACCCACAAGGCCCTTCTTTCACCAAAAACATTTTTTTGACCATATATAAGATCTATGCTGGACTGTGTGCTTTAAGACTGTCACCTTTGAACCTGCAGGAAAGGGTTCTATGGTATATTAAGTGAATGTGGCTATATAGTGCTATGTATTGATATTGTGCTTAAATCACTGGTGCATATTATTGAACATTTTAGCTGTACATTCACAGTGTTTATATATCCAACAGAGATTTTTGATATAAAACATATAAATGTAATATAAAAAGTATTTCTTATTGTTGTTTGTATGCTCTCTTAGGTCAGTGCTTCTTTCTTACCTTTCTAACTAAACAAATACCCAGATGTATCAATCACCAAATATAGCTCACAGCATTGAATGATACCAAGGTTGAATAATGCTTATGTGAAGTGCAACTAAAAGGAATGAACTAATATAAATACAGTCTGTTCCCAAGCCAAAGGAAGTAACAACATTGTCCCAAACAATTAATATTCTCCAAAAAAATGTAGTAGTCCTGCCATTAACTTACAGTAACTTCAGGCCTGAGTCTGAGTCGGACACAGCGGCAATGATAGATGCGATGAAGCAATGTCTTTCATCTGTGCATTGTGCATACATTTTGATTTTGTTTGTGCAGAGTTGCAGTGAAAAGTTAGAGGCACAGTATTATAAATGTATGAAGTAGCGGGGGAGGGTGGCTAAGCAAATGCATGGAGATGCTGTGTTTCATGGGAGGGTCATGTTTGTGTCTCTAATAATGGTAATAGTGGTTTCCTTTACAGACACAGCATCCTTCACATAGGAGGCAATGTTCAGATGGATTATCTGCACCTGCCATAGGGCTGGTGCAAGTATTGAAGGTGGAACCAATGGTGCATCTACATATACACCAGGCAGTATTTGTATTTCAGCGTCTATGAATGCTAAAAGCCCTTGCACATTCAGATGCACAATGTACACCAGGGAAGTACTTTTTAGCAGCATATACATAAATTTGTAGATTCATTTTGCTGTAAAAGACACAGTTGCATCCAACTAAGAATCAGGTCCTTCATGTCTGCAATGGTGGTTACAATATCTTTTTACCATAAGTTGCAATCTCATAATGTAGTTAAAGTTAAAAGTGTGCTCTTTACATTTATTGATAAAAACAAAGGAAGGATCCATAAGATAAAAACCATAGGCTCTATGGTTGTTACTGTTATTATTCACACTGGTATCAACATGGTGTTATGATTAACACCGTGATAATCCCCTGAAACCAGGAAACTCAGTTTTTCCTTAATGACTGATATGCTTTCTAGTATTCACATGCCACCAGGACTTCTGCATGGGTAGTAATGACTTATCAAAGGTTAGTTCCATAACAAAATAATATACTGGACACACAAATCAGAAGAAATACTAACACAAAGAACTCCAGCCCTCTGAGAATGTCATCAATTGACAGAGAAACACACCAGAGACCAACATTACATCCGTCCTACAACTCTGCTTTCCAGCTTTTGCTCATATCCTGTCTGAGTAGCCACTAGGGGACCTACTTTACAGCTGAGCCAGGCAGTGGCAGTTACATGCTGGATGCGGCATCACTACTAATCTTCCTCTAGGCAGTGAGTTTGGTTACAATAAAAATCATTACTGTGATCAGGATTGCAGTCTAAAAGTTACCACCAGACCAGTGTGTATCCCCATTAGTACCAAGGAGAGGATGGATGAGTAATTATACTGGGGTTCTTTTCCACCTATTGCTAGTAATTGGAAGTTACAGATGTGCTTCTGCTGATGACTACATTAGATTATTTTTTATATCTACTCGGCTAATGGACAGGTAAATATATATAATTACTAAAGAACTTTCAACAGAACAGTGGATTATCTCTACAGGTGATATTAAGTGTGAACCGGTATTGTATATGTAATAGAGGTATTAGATAGGTTCAAGGATTGATGGCCAATGTTATGAAAATTTCTTGTATATGTAATAAATACTATTATTTTATTACAATATGTGTTTCTTGAAAGCACATAAGCACACCCTGAGTTAGAAAATATTTTTTTATCTCAAAACTATTAAATCCAAAGAAACTATGGCAAAGATCAATATGACAAGTGTTCTGCAGCAGTATAACACACACAAAAACATCATGATGATTTGGAAGGAAAACTTCACTACTATCAAGTGATGAGAACCATTTAATTACCCAGAGAAACAACAGATGCTTAAATAACTGATAAGGTAACAGAAATTAAATAAATTCAATGGTTGACACAGAAGAATCATCTGGAACACTCCAGGATCAGTGTGGGCAGCACAATATCAGAGTTGAAGAACAAGCAGACATCAAATGTATAGAATCAATAGAGAACTGTTCAGTAGCACAGCTAAAATCTACTGAGCAGAAAGTTATGATTGTCACAAGTGCAATGCCAAAAAAAGATTTAAACTTTGAGTAACCAATGAAGTGGAGCCTGCATTCAATTCTAATTAATCAGCAGCAGTCCAGGGGAAGAAGAAAAACAGCCAGTGTATACTATGCAACCTGCATAGGTGCCATGCTGGATCAAACACTAATCAATAAAACCGCTAGCTGAATGCAAATAGAGTTGTGGTCATTTGACCACTACATTGTTCAGTATATTCTAGCAGTTACATTGATTATATCTTTGTTATTTGGAATGGGGTTCACATGAATGCAATTGCATTTGTTGCTCATTTTCTTTTCAAACATTATAATATAAAATTCTTACATTGACCACTAAACTTAACTTCCTGTATGTCTCCATTGCTGGTCAGGTAGCAGGGTTCTGTCAACAAATATCAGTAAATCAGTATATTACTTTAAAAACACAGTATAGACTGTGGAACATATCATGCAAAAGATGGAAACATTTAATTTAATAATATAATTAAAAAAGTCACATCAAATCAAAAATATTCGTTATAAGAATCTTCATATATAAAACAAGATCCAAATTTGCAAAGGTAACAAAATGTGTAGTGGTCTCGGCACTAATGGTGTAATAATATGTCTTTCAGGGTTTTGCAATGGCAAAACAGATTTATTTTCTTCACAATAAAAACAATAGTACAATTCAATATATGCAATCTCATAAAGTGCATATATAGTGCAGAGAACATAGAGCTATATACAACTCACTAAACACATTTAATTCACTCCAGATCAGAGCAAGAAAAATCAATAAATATAAATTGGACATAAACTTAGCTCCATATCAGAGAAAATGGAATCAATAGTTCCTACCATAGGGTAGATGTGTCACTTCAGGTACAAAAACAGGGGCTCCAGATAACACCCTGTTCTGGACATAGGCTTGTATCTTTAGTATTTAGAAGATAGGTAACTGCACATCCAAACACGCCAATGCATTTCGAGCATAGATGCTCTTTATCAAGGCTGTAGTTCCACAAGGTTCTCCTTTTAAGTGTGGTGGTGATTTAATCACCGGAAGTGGTCCCATCATCACTTCAATTTTGGCGATGTATATAGAACTAATTTTTGCTTATATTCTGTTGGTTATACAGTATATATAATCTTGCTCTCCATTTTTTCTGGAATGTGTCCATAGTTTTAAAAGATTTGAAAATGCAGCTAAAAGTATCTGCTGCAAAATCGGAAGTAGACACCGTTCCCTTTCGGTCTCTCAGACTTCCGGTTACAATAGGTTCTCTAGTAACCAGAAGTACTGTGTCATCCATTTTGTTGTAGAAAGTCCATTGTGAGGGATGTGATTGTAGAGGGTCTATTTTGTGATGGATTTTACCCGATATACAAAAAGAAGAAGGGTAAAACATTATAGTATATTTATTTGTAAAAATACCAGCATGGATTAAAAAACTAAAGAAAAAATAATAAATCTGGATAGAGACCCACTTTTTATACATAAAACCAACAAGAAACAGAATGCCAAAGAATAGGCATTCATAACACAGTTTGAATCCCATAATTCACTTTTAGAGAATATTTTTAAAAGACTGGCATATTTTACAAAAAATACTCGGTTTTATCTTCTATTTTACCTCCTAAACCAGTATTTATTTATAAAAAGGCAGATACTCTTATGAATAAATTAGTGAAAAGTGCTCTGGATAAGAAAAACAGTAATCCAATAAGAACAAAGGGCTTCCACCGGTGTGCTACATGTAGCTTGTGTAAGACGGTAACACAGAACGAAAACAAGTTCGACAAGTTTACCATAAAATGAAAAGATTATCCTATTAAAGACTTCATCATGTGTCATACTACCATTATAATTTATTTTATTGAATGCAGTTGCAGACTAATTTACATAGGACACACATCCACAGCCATGAAGATAAAAATGTCAGAACATTTTAGGAATAATAAAAAAGGCCTGGAAACCCATTCATTGGCAGATCATTTTAAAAACAAACATGCTTGTACACCAAATCATATTTTACATTTTATGGGTATAGAAATTGTGAAAAACAATTGGAGAAACAGGGACAAATAAAAAAACTAGCTTAAAAATGAAATGGAGTGGATTCATAAATTAAAAACATTGGTCCGCGATATTCTAAAAATAAAGAGTTTGAGTTAAAATGGTTTCTCTGAATAAATATTTAAAAAATTTGGGAGCAAGGTCAGTAGGGATTTCAGTAGGGATGTTGAAGTCAACTAGTATCAGGGAGGGAAGGTCAGAGGAGTGGTAGTGGAGAAACCAGGCAGCAAAAGGGTCAAGGAATTGGAGTGTAGCCAGAGGGACTGCAGATGATGGAGATGGATGTGGTAGAATAGATGGATAGAGTGGCCTTCAAAGTAGAAGAACAAAAGGGAGGACACAGGGGAATAACACAAAGGGTACAGCTGGGGGATAGGAGGATGCCCAATTTGCTGCCAGGGGGGGTCATCAGGTCTTATCAAGTGGATAAAGGAGAGGCCCCCACAAGAGAGAGGAGTGGGGGATGCAGTGTCAGTGGAAGAAAGCCAGGTTTTAGTGATAGCAATAAGGTTAAGAGATATTGGCTAGTTTGTTACAGATGGCTCTGGAATTCCAGAGGGCACAGTAGAAAGAGAAGTGAGGATATATGGATGTAATTTGCAGGGTTGGAGGTGTGTGAAGGTGGTCTGTGTCTGGGAGGGAGATGAGGGCTGGTGGGGATGATGAGTATTGGGCAGGAGCAAAGACAGTGTTACAGTAAATATTAGTGGAGAAAGTAATAAGTTAAAGGGAGTAAATGCCACAAAAAGTAATAAAAGTCGAGCAAGTCAAGGTTCTCAAGGGTGTTAGGAGAGTTGTTGTGTGTACAGTAGATAGAGACAATGCAGTTAAATAGTAAAGAATGCAGGTCAAATAGCAGTGCATGTAATATTCTAAGTACAGCTACAATAATGTTTTGATAAGGGGATTATTCAGTAGATGTTAAGAATGAAGGAATACAATACTAATTTAATCAGAGCTAAACATGCATATATGTTAGGGTGATGTAAAAAAAGATGGCAATACAGATGGAAATTTTACAGGTAGATAGGTAAAATGATGTTCATACAGTCAGAGATGTTAAAAAGCAAAAAGCAATATGTAACAACAGAAAGCAAGGTGATAAGTTATTGTAATGTCAAGGCAGGAATGTCTGTTCGGATTGTCCAGGTTTTGTAGACTGCAAATGTTTGAGCAGTTAGAAAACTCACAGTATTTGGATGATAGTAGTTCTTCAGGAGCATAGTTGAAGATGTTTCCTCCTTTTAAACTCCGGTATAACTCTGCTAGTACTGTTAGAATATCCTGACACTTTAAAACTAAACACTTCAAAATCAAAACACAATTAAAGCCACAATGGCTTTGCAGCCTAACCTATACTGATTATATAAGGCTACACAGGGCTGTAACTAGGGGTGTGCTGCAGGTGTGGCTGTACAGAGTGCAGGACTCTGTGGGTCGCACCGTTGCCACCCCATGGCCCCTGCTCCTCACTGCAGGATGCCTGGAATGATGTGGCAGTGCTGCCTATAAGGTCAATTGGATGCAGGCATGCAGGCAGGCATAATTACAGCTGCCTGAAGCATCTTGAAATACGCTCCAGGTGATGCTGAACTTCAGATGCCAGTGACTCTGTCACCTTATGGGCGATGTCATGACCTCATACACAAAGGGGGCAGGACTGACACAGGGCACTTAGAGCCCTAGCTCTTAGGCTACAGACAGGTGGGTCACATCTTATTGATGTACAGAAAAATTGGACATATTAAAACTTTGAAAGTCCAATAAAACTAATAAATGTACACTATGAAAACTAGTAAGTATGCTTTAATCATGAATGTTAGGGAGATTCCAAAATCCTCTGTCACAGTAGCTCTCAGAGAATAGTCTCTAAATACAATATACAGTAGTACTGTCAAAAAAATCCAAACCCTGATTGAAATGGAAAGAAATTGCTGGTCTAGATGGCCTACTAGACCTTCAAACGATGAGTAACATCCCAAGGCAGTGTGTTGCAGATAAGGGTGTGTATACCAGATGCCAAGAACAGATATTGACTGTGTTTTTAACAATATCTAATATAATGGTCTGAGAAACATTAATGGTACTGTCATTTTTAGTTTTCCTTTTAAAATAACATAATTAACTGGTCATTCCACAGGAAGCCAAGGCTACAAATTACTGAAGACAAATCAGCATCTCTGGCTGCACATGCTGATCCTAGAATATAAATTACATTTAGCATAAAAAAGTCTATAACTTCAGAAGTAAAGTCAGATATACCGAACAAATCTTAATCTTAATATCCCACATGTAGAAGCATATTTTGGAGTTTAGAAATACCTTATATTATAGTTTATTACAGTATATAATATAGTATAGTATATTATAAAGTGCTAACTCTGTAAGGCCAGGTATGAGAAAAGTTGGGGTTGTACATTGAGCTCCAAGTGTTTAAGTACTGTAGCTATTCCCTTCTGTATTCAAAGTCTGCTGGTAGCAGATAACCTATTATTGTAGCTCAAAATTTAAGGAAAAAATAAATAATCCACTTGCATAATGCATTAATGAGGAAACAAAATATAATTTACCATGACTGCAATCCACATTAGTGAGGGAAATGGCTTAACATGTCTTTCATTGTCCGGAAACCATGGTAAATCTCCACAGGATCTTATCTTCTGATATTAGTTGGTTAACAGTCTCTGTAAAACTTTGTAAATAAATTTTAGATGTGAAATACCAGGGGCAAATGCAGGATTTTTACAGGGGGGTTTACATACATACACACACACGCACACACACACACACATATACTGTGTATATATATATATATATATATATTCATACACATACATATGTCACACATACATTAAAACACATGCATAATTAAATTACACACACACCCTTATCTTGCAGACCTGGCAGTCTGGCATTATGTCATTAGGCCTTTCCCCCTAGCATGAAACTGCCACAATTCGTGGGTCAATAGGGAAGGGGCAGAGCCAAATGATGCAATTCTAATGGTATCATGTCAAATGGGCTCTGCCTCCTCCCGTTAGATCCGCATATTCTGGAATTTTTCCGTGACGGAGCTTAAGAGCATAATGCCTGCTCTCAAGTCTGTTTCTGGGTACTCAGAAACCCCCCTGCATGCACTACTGAATACTGTACATAATAGTAAGAGCAATTAGACTAATCAAAGGACACTGCAACCATGCACCATTCCCTTTGGCTCAAACCCAAATTTCAAATTTATATAACTGAAATAAAGACCTTGGGCCAAATGTAATAGGGTGAGAGTTTAGAAAATGTGAGAGTTTAGCAGAAAACTCTCACACTGTCGAACATTGGTCGAGTTGCATCTTCAAAATGGGAAAAAAATGGATGAGTTTAAATCGTGAGAGATTTTTTATGTTCTCGGACTCTTTTACATTGGCTGAGTTTAAAAAGTGTGAGAAAACTCTAAAATTTTCACCTATTACATTTGGCCCCTCATATCATCCACTATTTTCTGATTATCTGATAAAGGATTGAAAAAAAATGTTTTGAATAGGATGATTGTAATGTGTTTGCTCTCTAATGGTGCATAAGTTGCTGTCAGAAATAGGCCGATAAAATATCCATTCCAAATTTCTAAAGAAGAAATTACACTATTTTCATCATAAATTATTTACAAAATCTAATGCCATTCTGTTTTCTGGTTGTTCTGAATGTACAGTACAGTAGTTTCCTTTCTCTCTCTGAGATCAAACTCCCTTTTAGCTATCTGTGATGTAGAGAACCACTATAACAATGGAAATGCATATATTATAAATAAGTTGTATGTATTTGTAATGGGAGAGCAAATATGGCTACTGACAGCCATGTATTATTTTCATATGTTGTATTTTTGTAATACATAACAATTTTCTGAGATATTTGTTTGTATGGTTTGATTAACTCTTTGTATAGAAAGTTCCTTATCTTGTTCCACTGAGGACAGTATTGATAAGCAATGGTTAATTTGTGCTGTTAGAACCTACAGTACTATAACACTGTGTGCATTACAGTTAAAAATTGGTTTCAGGCTATCTGAAATGCAAAGCGGTGATACAGATGTGCCTTGCTACATCTCTGCAGTTAGCGCAGCATTCTGGCTTCCCTGTCGCAGCATGTCAATACACGGTATGGAAGATATGCACATTATGGTGTGGCATACTGTATGCCATGAAAGACTACACACCATGCAGTACACAGTTAACCGTGGGTGGCGAATGCTCCACTGATGAAAACTACAGTAGTGATTACAATACTGTAGTAGTGGATGGTAATCTGTGAAAGGCTGACCAATCACATTCAGGTAGTGTAAACAGTCGCTCCTCAAGTGTTTGAAATGATTACTTTGTGTAAAGACTAAACCACTATAGACATTATGCTCATTACTGGCCATCCATACTGTTAACTACTAAAGACAAATGGGCAGTTTTACATAAAGAGAGGTCATTTCATGTTCAATACTTTTAAAGTACTCTGCTCAACTCTGCATTGCTCTGCATTTTCCTCATCTTTTCATTTTCATATTATGACATCCAGCTACATTAGACTATAAACTGCTATTGACATTGTATTGTACACTATACCTGCTATAAATTCACACACTTAACATCACATGCACAACAAGTGAAGCTCTTGCTATGGCTGGCATGTGTGTGCAAGTGGTTAAGGTTACACACCTTATAGAGTGGGCACCTTGGGTTCGAGGTCCAGAAAGGAACAATGTTATTTTGTATATAAGTATTTTTTTTTTAATCTTCACTACAGGATTATAAAAACAATAAATAATTTGGTTTGGGAGTTCATTCATTTATAAAAATACATATCTGTGTTAGCCAGAAGATGCACACCCAGCTTTAAAGACAGAGCAATTCAAGTTCAATATAATTAAGGAACTCAACTGAACTCAATACATTGCTCTCAAATTGCCACCACCTGCCATTTCCACTATACAGTAGACATTGTATTGTACGCATTACAGGACCGTCATACGACGCACTGGAAGATTTTCTTAAACAGAGATCATTTCAGATTCTAAACTTTTAAAATACTCTGCACTTTCCATCTCCCTTCCTCTCTGTGTTAGGCCACCCAAGTCCCTTCACCACCATCCCCAACCATCACTCATTACTATTCAATCCCACTGAGCTCACTGCATGGCTCACCTCCTCTCCCCACCATATTTAATTTCTATTCAATGCCACAGCATGCTGAGCCCACTATTGACATTGTATTGTACACTTAATCTGTAAAATGCAGTTAAGTGGCATACAGTATGATAGAAATGACAGGTGGTGGGAAGTTGAGAGCAATGTATTTGAACTTGAATTGCTCTGTCTTTATTTAATGCTGGCTGTGCGTCTTCTGGACAACAGAGAAGTGTATTTTTATAAATGACAGAACTCACAACAATTGATTTATTATTTATTAAATCCTGTAGTGAAGATTAAAAAATAAAAAAAATAATAAAATACTGATGTACAAAATGACATTGTCCCTTTCTGGGCCTCAAACCTGAGGCACCCACTCTGGAAGGAGCTCACTTTAACCACTCATGCACACATGCCAGCTGTATCAAGAGCCACACCTATTGTGTACAGTATGATGTTTAGCAAACAACTTTACAGCAGGTTAAGTGTACAATACAGTGTCAATATCAGTTTAGCATAAAATGCAGCTTGATGTCATGCTATACAGTAGCATAGAAATGACAGGAGGTGGGAAGTTGGGAGCAATTTATTGAGTTCAGCAGAGTTCCTTCAGAATATTGAACTTGAATTGCTCTGTCTACACTAATGTATGGTGTAGTAAATGACAGGTTCCGTCCACCAATCAGCAGACAGTGCAACAAATTCTTCTTTGGGTATTTGACACATGCACTGTGCAGTTTAGGAAAAGCATAATCTGATGGACATAAAGTCATATTACACACTCTGGCTTTTCCAGCACTTTAGTACGTTACATTGCGCCTTACTGCTGCATGTTGCGATATACATCGCCAAGCAGCATCATGGCAGGGCATGACTAGCATAGCATGCTACATGGCATATGGAGCAAAGAGGTAGCATAACTCATCTGTAAAACACATCATAAGCACTGTTCATGGCCCTGAGATGTGTAACTACAGCACATTATAAGCACTTGTCACTGCCTAGTGATGTGTGACCAGTTTTCCTTTTCATTCCTTGCATCAGTGTGAAAAAGTCAGTCCTGATTCCTAAACTTGATAAGTTGTGTGGTATATATGGATGCTCATCATTGGCAAAAACTAGCCTCATCATTCCTAGAGCTGTGAAACTCAACCCTTTTCTGATGATTATCAAATCAATAAACTCTGTTACTGCTGAAGTACAACAAATGTCTTAAAATATATTTTTATTACAAAGTAAATTATTTAACTTTGAATAAAATAGCTTAAACAAATAAAGATTCAATTAACTTTACTCCACCTTTACTATGATCATGCACTGTCTATCAGTGATGAGAAGGAAGTTTTTCTTTTCTCCTGGGGTAAACTTTTTGCAAATGACTTAATGGATAGGTCCAAAGGGAGGGGCTTTTAACCTATTAGTTTAAATACAATTTTAATTTTGACTGGTAATCTCCTTTAACATTACTTTGTTAAATTCATAGTAATTTCAATAATATGATTAGAAAAAAAACACAATAATTTACACAGTGTAGTAAATAACACATATTCTATATGAAGTAAATACATTTTTTTGTAGTTAGCTAAGCCATTTATCTTCTCTTTCCATGTGATTTTTAACAGTTTTACATTATTCTTCCAATTCTATTTTTGGCAACAAGCAATGTGCGAAAGGCAAAATTGCCAAAAAGAGGTGTCTCAGTTCATGAAAGAGAAAGGTGTTATTCATGTTTTTGTTATGTAGAAAAGTTTGACAGGAAAAAAAACAGTGGTTATTGAAACAGAAATGCATTTAATATACTGTATGTATGTAATATACATTTTTGGACATATTTGTTCTAAGATGATGTTTAGGAATATGTTATGTCAAAATTATTTATTATTTCAAATATTATTGAATTGTCATGAATTACTCCAAAGGCAAAACACAAGCTCATAGATTGACACAATAAAGTACAGAAGCAAGTAGTTTGTAAAAAAATGTCTCTCCTTGGTTACAAAAACTGCCAGTAGAAGTAACGTCACAGCAAGAACTATTTGGTGGGTGCTTCAAAGATTGTGATTTTGTGTCAAGAAGCCACATACAAGCCTTTGTTCACCATGTACATTGTCAAACTTTGTCTGACGTGTTTTAATGCTGCATTTTCTAGATGAATCGTGGTTCTCCATCTGTCTGTCTGATGTGCATATTTTGATTTAGTGGATGCCATGAAAAAGATTTCTAAATGTAAGTGCACTACCAACTGTAAAGTTTGGGAGAGGTAGAATATTGACTTAGGGCTGTTTTTCATGGTTTGGCTTGGACACCTTAGGTTCAGTTAATGTTACAGTATGCAATGACATTTTAAAGATATTGTGTACTTTATAATTCAAGGTTTCCTGGACCAACATGACAATGCCCCTTTTTACAAAGTAAAGTAGATCAAAACATTTTTTTCCGAATTTGGTGTGGTAAACTTTACTGGCCTTGAAATCATTCAACCCTGACCTTGGCTCCTTTGAAACCTTTGGGAAATTACATATGTGAGCCAGGTCTTATTATACTACATTACTGTACAACACTCTTGTGGCTCAATGCATGCAAATCCATGTAGCTATATTCCAAAATCTAGTGGAAAACCTGCCCAGAAAAGTGTAACCTGTCAAAAGCAGGGCCAACTCCATAGAGAGAAGTCTAATTTTATAATTATCCCACTAGGATTTGTATAACTCAGCAGCTGCTAATTAGTTAGATTTTGTGAACTCTGACTGTTATAATAGATACAAAACCTAAAATTAAGTAAAAGAGAAGCATAACTATACTAAAGCATCTAAAAATCTGTAAAGCCAAAAGACAAGTAATCATGTTTAATAATCTTTAGCAGGCATTTATATTTAAAACTTGCACTCTCCCAAAATAAATAAAAAAAATGTTAAGGTCCTGGTGCCATTCAATGTAATGTAGAGAGAGCAAAAATAAATAACACTCCCCTCTGGACCAGTTGCACTAAACAAGGTGTGTTTACTGAGCAAATCAGCAACCTCTCAGGTACAAATGGCCCTTTTCCAAGCTGTCTCTATCGCTCTCTCTCTCACACACACAGGAAATATTAATTCAAATAAAAAAAAACACTAAGTAGAATTACAACAATATACAGTATATAAATAACCTGTCATTTAATATGAATATAAATACACTTTGAGATATAAATCTTATTAAATACTCAGACGTTAATAGTTTGAATGCTCATCACATGGGGTAAATCAAAAGCCTTGCCAGGCAATGTGTGCTTGAGAGTGTGTCCCATAAGGAGCTGATGATGGTATTACACCCATCTGGTGCAGAATTGATAGTATTAAGCCAGACAGTTGTATACTGTACATCTCAGGAGATCAGGAGTTTTGATCGTAAACCTGTTAACTCCATCTAACTTACCTGGGAATTAATTTAGGCAGCTTTTTAAGGGGTCTTGCAGATATAGGCAAACAGACTGTAAACAGCAGCATCTCTGTTCAGCTGAATTTGTGTAGCTGTTGATGTAAGTAGAGGACAGTTCCCCAGTGGTGACTACTCCATGAACCGACAGTATATGTGGCAGCTGTTGCTAGTCCAGGTTCCACAGGCTGGTGGATATCTGTGTATATTTTTTAAATTCCTGACTAGTAAATAGAGTACACCAGTATCTAAGGATAATTGCCAATATGAATCCATTGTTTTAGGATATGTCCACTTCATGTGTTCTGTACTAGTTGTACTAGGTGTAATTTTTTTCAAAGGAATGTTAAAACCAGTATTAAATCTGAAGATCAATTGTTACCAGTGGTGGATTTTACCCCAGTGCAATCTGCCACTTCAGAAAGCCATTTGCAGTACATTACTGCACTGGCTATACTGAAATTGACAGTAACTTTCCATTGGAAGCACTTCATGCCAATCACACTCAGGACAGGGAGTCTTAAGGTGAGATGATTTCTCCCTCTAGGATTGCCACTCCAGGCATCAATTAGCAGAGAATGTGCTTGCAGTGTGAAGTCACTCCTCTGCCTTCCTGGCAGTCCTACCCAGCATCTAGTGGCTGCAGCCAATGCAGTCCCTAGAAGGCGGTGTGGTGGTGTTATGTGCATGTGTGGTCCCAATGCTGCATGTGCACATGTGCCTTTCCCTGCACATATCGGATCCATTGCACAGACATCAGATCCCAGACGCTGGAACTACTGTTTCTTCTCCTCCTGCAGTGTAGGTAGCAGGAGCATGGGCAGCAACAGCCCCTCTTATCAAAGAGAGTAGGAGCCGCTGCTGATGGTTAGCAATAATAATATGCTGAAGACCACCTTCAGAGGCAGATAAATGATTTAATAACTACCAAACACTATAATTGAAGAATTAAAATCAAAGGTTCTGGCCAGGTGAAAACTTATAATATTATTACTATTATTATGAATCTGACAATTTAAAAAAAATATTAAATAATTTAGAACATTTGTAAAGGATAGCGCCACAATGCCTATCCCTGACCCAAAGAGACATGTAACAATTTAAGGTAATTGTAAAAACAATTGATTATACTATGTAAATGAATAAATAAGTACCACATGACATGAATGGTAAAATAGACAATGAATTAACTACACAATATCTATAAGCTCTACAGGTCTAAATACTCTTGGAAACAAACACAGATAATAAAAATCTTGAATAAACCATCCACAGTCTCATCCAAATTGTGTATGGGGAGCACCAGCTGTATGCTCCTATTATATACATTTTGTGCTGTTTCTTTAGTAACAGTCTGTTTTGAAAAAAATAAAAGTTAAAATGTAGCATATGTATATGAAAAGGTATCAATTTTGCAAGTATGTAATATCCAGCTTTAACCAACCTGTAATATATCCTTAGTGGGAATCTAAATAACTTGTGCTTGTGTAATACTTAAAAGTATCAGCTGGTGCTCCCCATACACAATTTTGAATGAAACTGTGGATGGTTTGTTATCTAGACTGTGGATGGTTTGTTATTTGTTATCTAGACTGTGGATGGTTTGTTATTTATTATCTGTGTTTGTTTCCAAGAGCATTTAGACCTGTAGAGCTTATAGATATTGAGTAGTTAATTCATTGTCTATTTTACCATTCATGTCATGTGGTACTTATTTATTCATTTACATAGAATAATTAATTGTTTTTACAATTACCTTAAATTGTTGCATGTCTCTTTGGGTCCGGGATAGGCATTGTCACTCTATCCCTTACTATTTTTCTTAATTTGGACATAGGGTGTTCGAGGACCCCTAGGAGAGCTGCCTGCCATGATTTAGCTACAGAGAGGTGGGCACCCTAATATCTTTTTTTTTAAAACATTAAGTAATAATTAATCCAGACACAAAATTATGCCACCTATTTCTTTGGAGAAATAGTATCTCCATATTTAACAAGCCCCTCAGTTGCAGGGCTCTCTGGTAAAGGCTTTCCTAGGCAAAAACCTATTTAACAGGAAGAGCATCTTCCAATATTTAAATTAATCTCGAGATGGTGATAGCAAGGAATTGTTACTGCACATGCACAGGGGGTACAAAGACTTACAAGTAAAGCAATATGAGTCCCCTAGCCTAGTTATGATAAATAGGCTAATAAGAGAGATACTGTAACTTAAAAAAGTAAAACTTCTGGTCTGGTTACGCTGGCATTACAGCTATATTAATGCCTTCACCATTAAGGCAGACCTGTGTCATGCATATTTTGGCACTTTGTGGTCTGGTCACATTCTAAAATAAATATAGATATTTTTATGCAGTTCCCACACAAATTAAACTCCTGCAGTGTGACTCATCCTTCATACTTTTGAGGCATGTGGTGATGTTGAGTTATACTTGTTCTTAGCAGTGATGTGGTAAATACCAATTTTTGATTAATTTAAATTCTATAATTTTATATATCTAATATAAATAAATTATGCAAAATGTGTTATTAACTAACTGGAATGTGTAAATTTAAAGTTCAATTATAATCATATAATTGTCAAAAAATATCTGAGTTTAAACAATACCAAAGTACTAGTTTAGTTTCAAACAAACTGTTAATATTTATATTCAGTGAAATATAATGCTTTAAAAACATGAAGTAAGATAGGTAGTATAGTAATTGTAAAATGTATTCCTCCTTTTTTAATTTCACATTTTATTTTGCAGTATAAAATATATTTAACCGAGAATTCTTACCACTTTTCAACAAAAACATTAAAAAATCCAGCTAAATAATTTATGATTTTATCTTTAACCAATTGGAGATAAATAAAAAAGCCTGTTTGTCATTGCATATTTTTTACCCATTTTGCTAAGATACACCGAAAATAAACTGCAATGTGATCAGTTAATTTAAGAGGCCACATACAGTGATTTGTAAATTGGAGTCCACCTCTTTTATATGTTTCAATTTATTTCAAATAAATACAACCTGTTTGTGGAGGTCCATATTTGGTTAATGCATTTCCAAACACATCTGCAGACTAAAGGCCCAAACAGATGTTTAATGTAAATGTGCCAGGCCCAGTATGTGATCAAAAGGCCAGAGCAAACATAGCTCACATAAAAAAAATTCCTTCAATAATAGCCCTTTTACACCAGAGCTAAAACCTGGGTTATTGCAGGATTAAACCGGGTTGCTTCTAGTTTAAAAAGGTGCCAGGGTTGGATTCCCAGGTTGTGTCCTAGGAATGAAACCCAGGTAACTTGCAGGGTTTAACATTGGAACAACCCATGCTCTCATGAAAGTCAGCAACGACCTCCTTGCTGCCAAATCCAAAGGCCACTACTCTCTGTGCATTCTCCTTGATCTCTCTGCTGCTTTTGACACTGTGGACCACCCTCTCCTGCTGCAAATTCTTCACTCCCTTAGTCTATGTGACACTACCCTCTCCTGGCTTTCCTCCTACCTCTCTGACCAATCCTTCTCTGTTTCCTCTCATGACTCCTATTCCCCCCCCCTGCCTCTTACAGTAGGTGTTCCCCAAGATTCTGTTCCTGGACCTCTCCTGTTCTCCCTCTATACGTCCTCTCTAGGTGAACTCATCAGCTCTTTTGACCTCCATTATCATCTCTATGCTGATGATACTCAGATATTCCTTTCCTCCCCTGATCTCTTCCCCTCTCTTCTGACTTGTTACTCCAACTGTCTCTCTGCTATATCTTCCTGGATGTCCCAGCAATTTCTTAAACTTAATATGTCTAAGACAGAGCTGATCATCTTGAACCCTCCCACATAACCTCACTTCCCATGATTATTTATCAATTGGTGGCACAACTATCTCATCTAGCCACAAAGTGCACTGTCTTGGAGATATCATGGACTCATCCCTCTCCTTCAAACCACATATCCAGAACCTCTTGCAGTCCTGTTGTTTCCATCTCAAAAATATTTCCAAGATCAGACCCTATCTCACCCAGGATGCTACTAAAAGCCTCATACACTCATACACTGTTCATCTCCAAATTGGACTACTGTAACCTCCTCCTATCTGGCCTCCCCAATTCCCATCTCTTTCCTCTCCAGTCATCATAAATACTGCTGCTCAGCATAGCTTCCTCTCCAAATGCCCTACTTCTGCCTCCCTTCTCCTACCAGTCCTCCACTGGTTCCCCTTCCCTTTCAGAACCCAATTTAAGTTTCTCACGCTTGCTTACAAAGCCCTCATCCAATCTTCTCCCATTTACATCTCTGATCTCATCTCCCTTCACTCTCCTGTCTGCCCTCTTCATTAAATTAATGCACACCGCCTTTAATGCCAACTGATTACAGTATCTCCTCCCACTGCCGCCTCCAAGATTTTGCCCGCACTGCTCCCCACCTTTGGAACTCTCTCCCTCTCCCCATCAAACTATCCACCTCTCTACAATCATTCAAACGGTCTCTCAAGACCCACTACTTCATCAAAGCCTTCCAGCTGTCATCCTAACTCGCTGCTACAATGCTCCTTCCTCCCCATCTACCCTATCTATGTCACACCTGTTTATCTGCCCTTCCCTTTTAGAATGTAATGTCTAATGAGCAGGGCCCTCTACTCTCTTGTGCTACTCTCTACTTTACTTTCATGTACTTTTTACTCACCACTACAGCACCTAACACTTGGTTGCTTAAGCTCGGCTGCTTATGTGGGTGTTACGGATGCTAATGTAGCAATGTATATTATCCTTGTCCTCTTCCTGTATTGTGTTGTACTGTAAGTCACTGGTCATCTATTGTTTATGTACTTTGTAAGGCACTGCAGAACACTTGTGGTGCCATATAAATATCTGATAATAATAAGAAGAATAATAAACGGGTAACCCAGGATGGCTGACTGTGGTCCTTTTTACAGCATGGGGACTTCATGATTCCTCAGCCCTTGGAGATGATGTCATCTCCAAGTGCCGGTAGATCCCAGATTGGCGCCATAGTAGAATAGGTGTATGTCCAGGGTCTGAACCATTTTGGAACTGTGGGCCTGATTCAGAGCCGGATGCTCTGACCAGAGCACTCGCTCTGAATCAGGGCCCTCCTACCTAAACTTGGAGCGGCCTCCTGGCCGCTCACATAGCTGTGGGTAACCACCCACAGCATATGTGAGTGGCCAAAAGGATGGTCGCGATGGTCAAGACCATCGCGACCATCGGGCTTGTGACGAGACCCTGCAGTAGGGTCTCGGTGACCGCAAGCCCTGGAGTGATTTTGGCTCTATCAGAGCCAAAATCACTCCCACTGACATCACTAGTGATGTCAGTGGGGCCGGACCCAGATGGTAGGCGTTCCCATGGGAACGCCTCCTTCTGGCAGCAACGACCCTGGCACGCCCACCAAAGGGGGCATGCTGTCAATCAACATCGACAGCATGCCTGCTTTGGTGCGAGACCCGGAGCAACGGCGGGTCTCGCGCATGTGCACAACGGAGCAGCCTCCATCGAGCGCATGTGCACTAGGGCACCATCGGCCCACTTGCGAGCACTCAGGGCTCGCAAGCGGGTCTGAATCAGGCCCTGTGTTCCAAATCTCGGGTCAGACACTGGACTTAGGTGGAAAAGCAGTATAACAGTATCTTCTTGACTGACATTTGTACAAGAACATTACAAACATATGTAATAGATAGAATCTGTCTCAGTAACCTCTCTGCGGTCAGTATATTGCAAATGTATTTGAAATATTCAGTGTAGTCTTCTTTTCTTTCTTTTAAGATTTGCATATTAACTAAAAATCAGGTTCACATTGTCTGCTTTCATAATTATTAGCTGTGGAAAAGGTTGATTGGTTACTCTACATGAAGCTACATTTACAAATAAAAATGAAAATCTCACAGAGAGTTTGATTTAAATGAATGTCTTTTGATCTTCTTAACCGCAGACTTTTATTTAGGGAAATCACAG
The DNA here is from genome assembly GCA_031769625.1 of Taudactylus pleione. Classification (NCBI taxonomy): domain Eukaryota; kingdom Metazoa; phylum Chordata; class Amphibia; order Anura; family Myobatrachidae; genus Taudactylus; species Taudactylus pleione. The sequence continues at coordinate 20,018,292 of JAUIMM010000295.1, forward strand.
TCAGGCTTAATCTACTTTCATAAAACTCCAGCAAGTATTAAAAAGTAATGAACTAACAAGATTGTTTGTTAATGCTTCATAAAAGTAATAATTATCAATCATTTCCATGTGTCTTACTAAATCAAGACATGGTCATAGAATTCCCAAAGAGATTAGAATATGTACAGAAAATTTGAACCTCATACTTAAGGATACTGAAAAATAATTCATTGCCTGAGGAGTTTCAACAGAAGTCTAGAAATATGTAATCTACCATAATATCAATAGGCAGCAATAATTACAGATTTGTAAGTATTTATGGTCTTGATGGTCTTTCTGCAAATTCTGGTGTACAGTACATACGGCAGTCACTATCATTTACAGTGGTCCTTTTCGAACCAATATAGTTTAGCTCACTACAGTACTTTATCATATCTCCAATAACAATGTGAACAGTGAGCAAATGCAACTCAGCATGAGCAACTATACTCACATATTTTCGGCAAGCATAATCTGTCTACTTTATGATACATCATAATTGACCACATCCCTAAGTCTCCCCAGGGTGGCAATAAATCGTTGAAACTATTGCAGTGCGAAGCACACTGGATTCATCGGCTAAATACTATCTCACCTTGGGGCCTTAATGAAAATCAAGGTCTGCATTGCTTCCTATGATGTTAGTCTATGACGGTGATTGTGGAATTATATACTCCCATTTTTATCTTTACTCAACATGCTATGTTCCATTTATCATGGCTGTGAGTAATATCTGATTTGTTTATTTTTTCTGTATATCACACATACTTGCTATTCTTTAATAACTTTATTATTGGGTACTCCGATTAGTCCTTTATTCTGCAATGTGTTTAATGTTTTGTTTATGTTTTTGCAGTTAATCTGGCGATGGGCATCTGGTGGTGATGTCAGAGGGGGGAGCCAGTTCTCCAGATGCTGGATGCCAAGGGCAGCTATGAGGTGCAGTGCTGGTATAAGTAAGTGATATTTTCTTTTGTATTTGTGACCCTGATGATAGAACATTAAAAGTTCTGTAACATTGGTATTTATAACTGTCCAGCTTCTTATTTATTTACACCGAGTGCTGCTGCTATGTACTTTATTGTGGATTCCTTGCTAGGGACTCTTATCGTAAGGCACCAAACTTTGTAATTCAAGCTATTTGGAGTGCCGCCCTGCTTGGAGTCTGTAATTCACAATAATGAAATAAACAGAGAGTACAAATACAATAACAAGAATAGCAAGAACATAAGCGCTAGTAAATATACATGACCTATGAATTACAGCTACTATGGATTCATATAAAAATGTAATGCATTTGAAAAATAAACATCAGCAGAAGATTAAGCATAGCACATGATATCTGTCATACAAAATAGACAAGCAAGAGTCTTAGATAGAGAGGACCCTACCCGTGAGATCTTACAATCTAGAGGAAGTTGACAAGGAGAGACAGTAGTTGCAAATGGATCATGAAGGATTATGGTTGGCAGAGGAGGTAGAAGAACTATTCAGTATATATTTGATGATTGACGCAAAGAGGTCTAGGACAGGAGTTTAAGTTGCTGTGATTGGCCTAACCAAATTATTAGCATTTTTGGCTTTGCAAAAAATGTATACTTTTAATTAATTGTTTCTACTTCTCTAGATTTTTTCCTCAGCTGTGAGGAATAATTAGTGTCTAATGCAAAGAGAAACAGTGGATATTTTTGTGAGTGGATTTTTATGGCAAAAATTGATAAATTGAAAAGATTGCATGTTAGTCCAAGTTCTATTCAAGATTCAATTATATCATTCCTATCATCCAGGTTTCAAGAACAATGTATTTTCCTAGCAAACTGACACTCAAGATTGCAGTTTTGAGACTAATTTAAATAATTATTTCTGCTGTCTCTTTCTGCTTTAGTGAATAAAATAGTGGATGCCCATTTATTTTATTCACATTTTCCTATCGGATAAATGTTTTGTAATAGAAATTCAGAGAACTGGTAATCTTCAATTAGTTAATGCATTTTGCATTGTCAATAAGAAAAAGGTTTCTAAGTGGCTTTCATATCGTTTTGGATTTCCCTAATGCCTGCAAATGTACAAAAGTTTGTTTCTTATGTATCAGCGTTACACCACAGTGGGCCTTGTCCTTTATTATTTCAATATTTGCCTATTCACAATAAAAATGTTTTAGCACTCCAACAGTTACCCAGTAGTGTTTAAATGTCTATACCTGTATTTAACCATAGATAGAGATAACATGAATGTACAGAAAAAAAACATGGCATAGTATTAAATATCCAGGTATTTAGCTCAAACATGAAAAGTATAAAAAATAGGAATGCTGTGCTTCAGGTCAATATATTTAAATAGTACTGTATGTCTCAATTAGAGAAGACATGAGTATTGGAATTAACTGTTTTGAAGTCTGCAGGTAACTGATATTATTTTGTGAAATATGTTGTACAGTAGAAAAAGGCATCATGGGGTCTATTTAAAAAGGAAAGCTAAAAGTGTACTAAAAACATTGCCGCTTTTATGAGAGAAAGCATGTACCCTGTGCACAAGTGCCTCCTGGGCAAAGGTGGCTGGGTCACAATGTACACTGAAGGTGCACATAATGCCATTCTTAATAACTTTAGCAGGAAGTAATCAATAAGCAAAAATGCCCAAATAGTTTATCTGATCAGTTTATCATACTCCTACAGAGGCTTTATCAAATAGATATTTGATACAGCCTTTGTAGGAGGAGGTGAAACTAGTCAGAATAGCTTTTTGGGCATTTTTGCTTATTGAATCCAGATGACTTACTGCTGCAGTTATTCAGTTGCCCATTTCTGGAGTGAATATTGCTGCTGCAGTTCTTTGTACATCATTGTCGCCACTGGGGTATACTACTGTCTGTGATTGCTACTGGTGCATTTTACTTATTACTGTCTTTAATCTCATTGCCACCAGAACCCTCTACTTTTGAGAGCTGAAGTGCACCTTGTGTGTGCATGCTATATTCTTAGCGGAAATTAGATCCACTGAGCCGCTGTGTCACATGGCCACTACTACCTATTTGGCAGACCGAGGAGTGTCTCTTTCAGCCAGAGGACATTCTCATAACTAGTACATCCACTCTAATTATGTCAGGGAACAGATTGTTTTAATTCTACTGACTGCAGTTATTATAAGGACTGATTAGTCCCTCTTATTTACTGTGAGAGGCATTTCACACATAATAGCTTTTTATATATACACTGTATATTTTTTTGTGAAGCTCTACCTTTTGATTATCTGATTTTTTACAGTTGCAACTTTTATCTTAACATCACTTTCTATCTACAGCAGGTGTGTTTTATATGCAATCAGTTATATTATATTCCTGAAGTTTACATGTATTTGTATGATGCCCATGTGTATTTGATCAGTGTGGTTATTATCTGTATATTGACTTTCATTCTACATTGTTAAATACATATGTTAATTTTTATATTTTCTATATAGTGCGTCCTGATATCATTATTGTATCTGCCATTTCAGTTGTGGTATTTTAATTTTTAAAAGGGCAGTTTCTCATCAGGTGCTATTTTGCTTTTTAGTGACTTAAGCACATGCTCAGTTAAAAAAAGAAAATCAACCATTTGCGTGAATGTAGGCATCGCTTCCGAATGAGAATTAGCCCCATGATGTCTTTTTTTTACTGTGTAAGATGTTTCACAAAAAAATATCAGTTGTGTGCGGACCTTATTATTATTATTATTATTATTATTATTAATAATTTATTTTTAAGCTTTTTTTATGGGGCGCTACATGTGGTCTGCAGTGCCATACAAAATGACAAAACAGAACAATGATAACATAGTACAATACAATAAGCAATACATTATACAATTAACAAATAACACTACAACTGTCAATATAGCTACTGATGCCAGTAGGGCAATGGGAATATATGTTACAAGTTAAAACATGTACTCATATGCTATGGCACAAATAACAGGTTCACTGCAAGAAGATACAAAGAAAAGACAAAGATGAAGTAGAGTCCCGCTCAGAGAGCCCAAGGAGAAGGGAAGCGAGTATAGCTGGTGAGCAAGAGTAGTAGATGATGAGACAGGATGACCCTACTTAGAGTAGCTTATATACGAAAGGGTCAGAGAGACAAACAGATGACACAGTGGAGCTGAGGGCAGGTATTGTAATAAGTGTGGTGGAGATGGAGGATGAAAGAGGGTGAGGTGAACACAACATGGTTAAGCAGTTTGTTGGTATGCTGTTATGAACAGATGAGTTGTCAATGCACATTTAAAGCTATGCAGGCTAAAGTATAATCTGATAAAACAAGGGAGTATTGGGGACAGCACATGCGAAATCTTGGATTCGGGAGTGAGAGGTAGTAACCAGAGAGGAGGAAAGGCATCAGTCATTGGTCAACCAGAGTGAGCGGGAGGACGCATGTAGGGAGATGAAGTTAGAGATGTAGGGAGCTGTGGAGTTGGAGAGGGCCTTATATATGAGTGTGAGGAGTTTGAAGATGGTTCTATAGGGGAGGCAGAGCCAATGTAGGACTTGGCAGAGAGGGTAGGCAGATATAGAGCAGCAGGAGAGGAAGATAAGACTAGCTGCAATGTCAATTACAGATAGGAGAGGAGCAAGATGGTAGCAGGGGAGGCCATTAAGGAGAAGGTTGAAATAGTTGAGATGAGAAATAATTAATGAGTGGATGATAGTCTTGGTGATATCTTGGGAAAGGTGATGTGAGTGATGTTGTGAATCTGGAAACCGAGGATTGGGCAGCAGATTGAATTTGGGGGCGGGGTAAAAGAAATGGAGGAGTCAAGAATGACTCCAGGGAGCAGACTTGGGGAACAGAGGTGACAGTGATAGTAATGTTGGGGGGAGGAGACTCTTAAGGGAGGGAAGACAATGAGTTCAGTTATGGCCATGTTGAGTCAACAGTTAATTTGAAGGCTCAATTATCCTCTCATTAAGACATATGATTTAATCATAATAATCTGCACATGTGGCCATGTGACACAGCGGCTCAGTGTATCTAATTTCAGCACAACAGCTCTAGTTTTTATGCTAGATCCAAATATCAGGTTACCAAATGGTAGGACTGTCTTTATCTGTATCTTTAATGTATCTCTATGTATGGTTATCTATAGACTTTTTTGACAATATTGTATTCGTGTTGTACTGTTAATACATAAAAGGATAACTCCTAATTATACACACGGATTATCCGGAAACACAAGTCTACTCTTCTCAAACTGACAAATGTTGGTACTAGAGAACCCTGAATAAAAAATCTGATATTCGGATCCATCAACAAGAGTTGATAAAAGTGTAATAAAATTCATTATGAGTTGGACAAATAGCAACTTTATTTAGTGGATATCTACAATATTCTCAATCTAACTGCTTCTTGTTTGTTGCAAATTTATGCATTTTAATTAATGTCCGACCTACAAGAGTGAATAATCATATAAAATACAATTAATTAATATAACCATGACTGTCACGCTTAGCGACATCTATTGGTATACAATATTATACAATATTATATGTACTTTCTTTTAACACTTACTATCTTTATTGTTACCACAGCTTCACAGTTTACCCATTGGTGGATGACCTTAGCTATTGGTGGTTTATCATCCCCCATTATACAATTTAATTGAAATAAAGTATAGATAATGCTTCACTATAAGTTTTATTTGGACACACTATAATACCCCTTTCACACTGCCGGCAATAACCTGGGTTATTGCACGTGAACGCACAGCAACCTGGGTTACTGTGCAGTGTGAAAGGGCCAGGTTGAAATAACCTTGGTCGATCAACCTGGCATTTCAACTGTGGTAATGAAAAGGGTTGAACATGGGTTCAACCTGGCTCGCAATGCAATGTGAATTGGTAACTCGGGTAGATGTGACCATTGTCTAGTACAATTTGGGTCCTCTATGAAAGAAGATTTCTAAGTTTAAGAAGAAAACTTGAAGCAGCTGAAGATATTATGACAACTTTGCTATATTTAATACATATTAACTGAAAAAAACATAAAATGTAATCACCTTTCCATGTACATATTTGTATTCATATTTACGGATTTTAAATTATGCTGTAATATAAATTATTTTCATACTGGATCATTATAATAAAGTCCAGTTACTGCACTTTACTTCTTTGAAATTATTTTCTCTAGCTGTTATTTATTAATTATAATTTGAGCAATAAAGTAAAATTATAATAATAAAATAAACCAAATTAGTAACATTTCTGTGAAAAAATAAAATAAAATGGCTAAAAAAACCATATCAAATATTAGTCAAGCTAAGTGCATTTTAAACAAACTGCAATGGATCTTTCTGCCAAGATTTAATTGCTTTAATTGCTAGGGATTTTAGTACCTTGTATTTATGATTCTGAGTATAAAAATATTTATTGTCCTTACTTTAGGATATCTTTGCTTACTCCCTTTATATTTTGGTACATGAAAATGATAATTAACATGTGTACAATTTCTGTCAGAGGAAGTATTTCGACATCTTGCTCTGCCACAAATGAAAACGACATGCTAATTTTAGCAGCATATACAGTTTATTGAATACCATAAACTTTGAAAAGACTTATAAACACAGAGCTTAACCTTTTCAATATTCTGAATTTTTATTAGCTGTCAATGATTCTAGTTTTGCTCTGGCTACTATTACTGTAAATAGGGGGACAGGGGAATGATCAATGCTTCAAAGTATAGAATGCTTAAAAGGTCAAGGTGATAGAATTTACTGTCAGTGAAAAAAAATAAACCACTATATTGCAACTCCATATTATATGATAAGAGTGTAATATTGCCAACATGACTTGGTAATATTATGTACAGTAAAATACCATAGAGAGTCCCATTGTAAAACAACTTCCATACTTGTGTGTGTGTTGGGAGCTGCTTTGCAGCAAAGTTAGACTCGAATAGCACCCAGACCACTCAAGTATGAGTTAAATTCCTAGAAATCAACTATGTCTTTGATTAAAGGAAATACATTCAAATCGAGTTGAGTACTGGATCCCAGAGACCGGGATGTTGACAGTCAGAATAATGACAGCGGCTTCCTGACTATCAGAATCCTGACCAAATTAGGTAGGTGTCTTAACCCTATCCTTTAGCCCTCCCCCTAACCCTAACCCACCTTTCCTGCAGCCTAACCCTAATCCTCCTGCCTGCAGCCTAACTCACACCACACCAGCCTAACCCTAACCCTTCCCTCTGCAGCCTAACCCTAACCCTCCCCTTAGTGCATAACCCTAACCTCTAACCCTATAACTACCCTTCCCCAAACCCTAATACTTACTGTTGGGATGCCAGTGGTTGGGATTCCTGAGCACTGGTATACCGACCGTTGGTATGGTAACTACATCCCATAAAATGTTATATTGATTGAGACCTTTAGTAATAGGTGATTCATTCATCATATTTTTATTTACTGAAGCATATCTATCCCCTAACAAATTTAACACATAATTCCTTAACCACTTGCCTGGCGTGGTTGCATCAGATGTGACTATGCCAGACTCAGCTTTCCCTGACATGAGCACATCTGATGCGACCAGTCAGAAATGCATACTAGGCAGCTGCTGGAAGCTAATCTTAAATAAAAATAGTTAAAAATGTTGTTAGAGTATAAAAATCATGCTAAGATATCTGGAGTCAAATCATGTTAAATTACCGGGAATAAGTGTCAACTATGTACACAATGTAGGTCATTACCTACATTAAAAGAACATAATAGTAACAACTTTCTTGAAAATGTAAAAGGTTCTTTCCCTGTACACACTGCAAAATGTGCCAATACAGCAGTGGGAATAAAAAAGAATGTTACAATGCTGACAACACCAAGCAAGGGTAATACAAAGCAGGATGAAATACCTCACTACCTCTGTAATTTATATAATAGAGTGTATTTGTAGTAGAAAAAAAATAGGCAAAACATATCGACAACTTAAACTGCATATATTGGAAATATTAAAAATAAAATCTGGAACCAAAGTATGTTGCAACAGTTTAAAATCCCAAAAATCATACATGAATGTTTTTTTCCTTCAATGACATTGAACATATATGCCCAGATGAAAAAGGAGGAGATTTAAGCAAAAAAATAAGCTAAAAGGGAAACTTTTTGGATACACACCCTCAATACCCTGATTCATCATGGATTGAATGAAGGTTGTGATATAGGGCCTGATTCAGACCCGCTCACAAGCGCATAGGGCTTGCAAGCAGGTCGATGGTGGGGTACTGCGCACGCACGGCACGTGCCGTGCACATGTGCAAGCCCCGGAGTGAGAGAGAAATTCTCTCGCTCCGGGACTCACTAGAAGGGATGTTGATCGACAGCTCTCCCCATTTTGTAGGCAGGGAGGGGGGTGGCTACACAAACAGAGGCATTCCCGAAGGAACGCCTGCCGTTTGTGGAAGACACCACTGACATCACCAGTGATGTCAGTGGAGAGCTTCCTGCTCTGTTAGAGCAGGAAGCTCTCTGGGGCTTGCGACAGACAAGACCCTACCACAAGGGTCTCGTCGCAAGCCCCGATGGTCGCGATGGTCTTGACCATTGCGTCCATCGCCAAGCCACTCGCAAAAGCTGTGGGTGGTTACCCACAGCTTAGCGAGCGGCCAGGAGGCCGCAACAAAAGAAAATATAAAATTCCCAGATTCAGAGCGAGCGCTCTTAAAGAGTGTCCGGCTCTGAATAACGCCCATAGTTCCTTTCCTGCTAGACTAAATGTATCTGTGTCTTCCCCCCTTTATTTTTAATTAGAGTAAACAAATTGGAAATGTTGCTTTACCATGCCCACTTCCTCAAATATCTGTTGTAAGATACTAGAGGGTAAATTTACTAAAGTGAGAATTTTTAAAAGTGAGTTTTAAAGTGATGTTGCCCATAGAAATCAAACAGATTCTACTTAACATTTAACTAGCACATTTTAGAAGATAATAGTTAGAATCTGATTGGTTACTATGGGCAACATCGCTTTTAAAACTCACTTCTAAAAACTCTCACTTTATTAAATTTACCCCTAGTATTCAACTTGTTTTTATGTTTTCTTTATAGGATTATTTATGTCCATTCTATACATCTATTTTTATTACCTAATAATATGCTATGAAATACTGGAACATTCATATATGTTTTTAAAACACTGTCCTATTATATGGTCCTCAAACTATTTTACCAAAAGCCAATATGTTCTCTTTAGTGTATGGGATACAAATCTGCAACAAGATGGCCCTGGTATAGAGCTATACTGGCATTTTAATGACCCTGGTTTAGAGCTATATATATACAACAAAATGTTGCCACCTTATATGAGGATTATATGAGGGAATCTGTGTTATATAATTTAAAGTTGTAATAAACTAATAAATATAATATAAGGATAATAGTAATATGATTTATAGCTAAGGGTCAATGCCTGTAGTACAAGGATGTCCTGAAGCATCCGGATTTGGTGCTTGGCATCAAGATCTTCTAAACATTTGCATTTAGAAGATCTTGATGCCAAGCGCCAAATCTGGAAAACCCGCTCGAAACCCTCCTATAATTACACAGCCAACCCTAGCGGACAGTTATACTGTGCCATCTGCAACTGAATTTTCAAGACCAAGTTCAGCTTCACTAGTCACTTAAGAGCGCATGCTAGAAGATGATGTCAGGGAATTGAAGGAAGCATCGTGGAGGACATCATCATCATATTGTATTTTTTTAAAGTTTGCCCACTCTGTTACTAATACTGAATGATTGGATGATGCAAAGTGATCCAACTATAAGATGTGTTCTGGCTGCTGCATAGCCCACCCACTGATGAAGTCTCCATTATGAAACACGTTTATGGTGTGGCTTGGTGACATTGCAAAAATCACTTACTGGGAAGTGAAGTCCTGTTGCTGGGATTTGGATCTAGGAGGTGAATTTACCAAAAAATTTAGGTGAAAACACTTGTTATCATGCTCCTATCACTGCTTTTGTACACCTATGAACGCTCTATTCCATAAATGCAGTCAAAGCTGATGCTGAGTTGTGATTACCTTGTTGTACATTTTTATATGTGCTATTAATAAATACTTCTTACATTTTATTCACTGTGGTGTGCATCCTACTTTATTCTTTGACCAGAAATTATTGAAGTGACTCCTAAGGAGGAGGAACAGACTTATGGGAGCTGCAAATATGCAAACATTGGAACTGTATTAAAAACTGAAGGACTCACTTCCATTAACTACTTACTGTTAGACTAACACTTTGCACATAGTGATATACTTTGTATGTTATACTTGATGAAGTCTCTGGCATTGCCTGGGTTCAAATCTTCAAATTATAAAGTTAGGACCCAGACCAATTGCCACCCCTCTGTGAAGTTTTCATCCAAATCCATCCAGTGAAAGGCATACAACAGGCTCCCTAGGTCAAAGTTCTGCCCAGCATACACCAACGGGAGGTCTGACTGGGACATAATCTTCAAGTTATTAAGTAAGGCATCCCGGACCAATTGCCAGGCATCTCAGACCAATTTCCAGGCATCACAGACCAATTGCCATCCCTCTGTGCAGTTTTCATCTAAATCCATCCAGTGAAAGGCCCAGAACAGGCTCCCGAAGTCAAAGGTCTGTCCAGCATCCCTGGGTCAAAGTTCTGCTCAGCAAATATCAACAGGTGGTCTAACTGGGACTTTAACCCCTAGTATGTCTTCTCGGATCCAATGTTACCACTCTGTAAAATTTTAATTCATATCTATCCAGTGGAAGGCTCAGAACATGGTTCCTGGGTCAAGGTTCTGCCCAGTGTACACCAACAGGAGATCGGATCAGAACCCTGACCCCCCTAAAACTTGGCCAGCATCCAACTAGATCACCTCACATTGGTTTTATCCCAATTGGTGCAGGGGTGTCTGAATGCTTAACAGACAAACAAAGACCAATGAATTGTATACTGTATATAAGATACTTTCTCACTAGCATTGTGTTCATAGTTACATACACAGTATGTGTGAAAAAGGGTTAACTGCCAAATGAAGCGCTGCTAATTCAGTGTGGTCTTAAAATGTAATCATTGGAACTAATAATGTTACTTTTTTGAAAAGGGTATACATTTTATGCTCATACAAGGCATGTGCTTCCCTGAAAAATTATGTGAGATATGATTTGCATTGGAGAAGACACATTACAGCATAGCAGCTAGCAGACTAAGGAAACCCCATACAGGCTTCTAAAATACATCATTCTGTAGTATCACTACCGGATATCGCAGACCAGGTTAAGCGCTCAGAGCAGCATTGAATAGACTCCAGAGGGAACACCCTGGCAATGCAGCCAATGTGCACCAAGTGAGGGACAACCTGTGGTCAGTTAAGGTAGGAAACTCAAAAACTGCTCCCAATTACACTGGCTAACATTTCCCCCAAAGTAGCTGTAAGTATACAGAATAATCTCACTGTCCTATCTGTTCCATTCTAATTTACTTGATCTCTTTTACCCTCTTTGGCATCACTTAAAGCATTTTAATCTTTTTTTTCATCTTCCTACTCTGTTTGCTTCATCTTTCCTCTCTCACTTTACCTTCCTCTTATTCTTCCTCTATCTTCCACATTTTTCTCTTTTTTATTTTTTTGTATAGTTTTTTATTTTAGTTTATTACCATTTAGTTTTATTTTATTCAATTTACATTATTTAGTTCATTACTCAGTTCAAATACGTTCACATTTTGCATGCTATAATAATTGTCAACACATTATAAAATAATTTGGTACATTTATAAATTAAAAGTACACTCATTCATTGTATTTTATTATAATATTGTACCTATTAATGAACTGAGCAGTAATTATGCACATATTTAAAGCACAAGAGATTTATTCAAATCCTACTAAGAATACATTACTCTCACAGACTTACTTCCTTGCTCTCTCATTGACTAGAAAGTATGTTACACAGGGATTCATAATTGTCCTAATCCCATCTTTTAACATACAGGCAGACATTTCTTGGCTGAGCTGACAGTTTACACTTCAAGTAAAACACTTGTCTCCAGGAACCTTGTTGCATATGAATGGGATACCGACCAATCCACAGTTTCATGACTCCTTACTACACATCCATCAGGCACTAGGGTCTGATTTGCGGCTGTGCAATATTATTACCAGTTATTTATATAGCACAAACATATTCCACAGTGCTGTATAGAGAATATTTGGCCATTCACATCAGTACCTGCCCCAGTGGATCTTATATTCTGTTTTCCATATCACATGCCCACATACACATTAGGGTTAATTTTGATTAACCATAATCTGTATTAACCTACCAGTATATGGGATGTGGGTTGAAACCGGAGAACCTGGAGGAAACACACACAAGCACAGGGAGGATATGCAAATTCCACACAGTTAGGGCCGTGGTGGGGATCAAACCCATGACCTCAGTGCTGTGAGGCAGTAATTCTAACCATTATACCATCTGTGCATACTGTACATTTTATATGTAAATGCAACAGGAGGTGTCTTTTGTAAATAGACAACTCCTGTCTGCATCACAGATCCAAGTACTGCTTTATTTGATGCAGCATCCAAACTTCTGCCAAACCATTTGCAAACTAGGTAACTCTGAGTTTACTCAGATTTCCCCTTGCAGCTCCTTAGCCAATGCTATGAAGTCTGCATCAGAATATGTAGACCTTGTCCTCATCACTCCCAGAAATAGATGCCATCCCCGCATAATCCTCACCCCCAAATGGCTATGGGGGAACTGCAAGAGATCTCACAGAGGGAGTCCTGCACATGTGCTGTGCATGTGCAAGTCTCTCACTATCAGAGTAGTATGCAAACCATTGGTTTTGTGCACTACTTTGAATCAGGCCCTAGACCTTTATCTTCTTTATCGATACTTTAATGGAGACGTTATTTTGCAGCAAAGTTGTTCACTGTATATCAACAGTGGTTACTTTCATTCTGTGTTCACTGCCCTAGAGCTCATGCAGAACAGCAGATGTCTCCTATTGTTTCCATACTACATTCTGTGTTTTCAGCAGTGGCGTAACTAGGGTAATTGGAGCCCAGGGTAAATTTGAAAATGGAGCCCCCCCTATGTGCACACGCCTGCAGCGCAAATCAATAAAATGGGCATGGCCACTGAAAAACAGGGCGTGTCAACATGGCACACACCCCTTTCTTGTCACTGGGAACATTTCTTTCCATTTAAACCTTAATGCAGTGCCCCTTATACAGTCCCCCCCTATGCAGTGCCCCTAGTAGTGGTCCCCCTTATGCAGGCCCACAGTAGTGCCACTTATACTGTACCCTCAGTAGTGGTTCCCCTTATACAGTGCCCCCAGTAGTGATCCCCCATATACAGTGTCCCTTATACAGTGCCCCCAGTAGTTGTCCCCCTTTTGCAGTGCCCCCATAGTGGTTCTCCCTTTTCAGTGCCTCCTGTAGTGGTCCCCCATGTGCAGTGCCCCCAGTAGTGAGCCCCTTATATAGTGCCTCCAGTAGTATTCCTTCCTATACAGTGCCCTTTATATAGTTCCCCCTGTAGGAGTCCCCCTTGATGCAGTGCCCCCTGTAGTAGCCCCCATTAGTGGTCCCACACAATGCAGTGCCCCCAGTAGTATCCCTCCCAGTGGCAGTCCCCAGTAGTGGTCCCCTATGATGCAGTGCCCACAGTAGTATCCCCCCAGTGGTAGCCCCCAGTAGTGGTCCCCCATGATGTAGTGCCAACAGTAGTATCCCCCCAGTAGTATCCCCCAAGTAGTGGTCCCCCCCTGAAGCAGTGCCCCCAGTAGTATCGCCCCCAGTAGTTGTGCCCCCAGTAGTGGTCCCCCCACCTGAAGCAGTGCCCCCAGAAGTATCCCCCCAGTAGTGCCCACAGTAGTAGTCCCCTCCTCTGTAATAGAGCGCACCCAAACAAAATATACACTGAAATTAAACAAAAGAAAAATACTTAACTGTATCCACGCTCCTGCTCCCGCCAACATCCGCATGTCCATCCTCCTGGGCCGGGCCGCTCTGCATTATGGGAGAGATGTCATGATGTCATGACGTCTCTCCCATTACCCACTGCAGGAGCTGGACAGAAGCTCGGCTCTTGAAGTGGGTGTGCAGCAGTCAATGAGAGTCTACCTGACTCTCAATGGCTGTTGATTCACACACACATCACTGTCGCTCGGTGGCGGTGATGTGTGTGCGGTAACAGCAGCAGCCAATGAGAGTCATCTGACTGTGATTGGCTGCTGGTTAACACACACATCACTGCCAGTGCTGGCGGCGATGTGTGTGTCAGCACAGCCTGAACCCGCTCGCCTGCCACCCTCCTCCTGGTGCTATTGGGCAAGCACTCAGGGGGAGGGAAGGGGCTAAGCTGTGCAGCACAGGACCAGCGCTGCAAGCCTAGCGCCTGTCCTTTGTAAATGTGTAGCGCTGACCACACTCACTGCAGTTGGTGCTACACTGGATAACTAGGTCGGGCCAGTACTGTGGCCTGTGGCGCCCCCCATGCTGCTGGTCCAACAGGGCCCAGGGCATGTGCCCCACTCGCCTTGCCCTAGTTATGCCACTGGTTTTCAGTACTTATATTACATATCATACAGAAATTTTATAGGAGATTAATTTTTGGAGTGACTCAGCCATCTAGCCATCACAATTTGTCCCTAGTCAAAGTCACACACATCCTTATGTTTGCCCATTTTTCCAGCTTCCAACATCAACTTCAAGAACTAGGTTTTCACTTGCTGCCTAATATATCCCACCCCTTGACAGGTGTATTGTATATAATTAATTTGAGCTCTGGCATTCATGGATAACAAGCAGATGTGTCTTTGTTGCCCTCTTCAAACTGATTCATCAACATTGCTGTACTGTAAGGTGTCACTCAGGTATAGTAATAAATTGCAAGAAATCTATCTTATTTCCAGATTAAATTGGTTTTCCTATTGTTTATTATACCTGAATGTCTCCTTACAGTATAACAAAACATATCAATTCTGGTCCTTAAAAAAAGAAAATAAGTAAAAAATGTATTAGTGAAGCACCAAAAAGGCGGACAATTAATATATTGCATAAAGGTTACAGAGTTCAGAAGGAGATGCTTTACCACTCATAGGTTGAAAACACAATGGTGCACTGATGGTGGAGTGTTCAGAAGCACCAGTGGAGTTACACTGACCACAGACATTGAAAGTGGGTGTCTCAAGGCTTGCACAGCCTGGCACATGCTAGTGCCCAAGGGAAAGGCTGAAACAAGCATTTGCATATTATCACCTTATCACCACTGCGACTGTGGCTGCAACGGCATCCAACTCTGAATCAGGCCCAGTATAATCTACAGACACAGTAGAGTTAATGCAAATATGCAGTCTTGGAAACTGCTGAGTGGGCAAAGGTAAGAGGTTGCTGGGCTGTGGCTTATCACGTGCAGACAATATGCTTCTTAGAAGCTATAATATGAATAACACCTCTAAATTCAAAAGTATAAAACTTCTTCTAAAATATTGATCTTAACTGCAAATCAACCTTACTGTACATATAAATTATATGAAACACTTACAGTAACTATAATAATTTCCACCCATTCCAGAAAATTAGTTATGAAAATTGTTCTTTGTATCTTTGAAGAAAAGATAATTGCCCTCATTCAGAGCCGTACACTCTGAGCAGAGCGCACGCTCTGAATGAGGGCCGCCCTCCATAATTATGGAGCATCCTCCTGGACGCTCGTATAGCTGTGGGTCACCACCCACAGCCTATAAGAGCGTGCAGTTTGATGGCCACGATGGTCTTGACCATCGCGACCATCGCCACTGCGAGCTGGAGCCTGCGGTTGAGTTTTTCAACCGCAAGGCCTGGAGTGATTTTGGCTCTATCAGAGCCAAAATCACTCCCACTGACATCATTAGTGATGTCAGTGGGCCGGCTTCTGATGGTAGGCGTTCCCTTGGGAACGCCCCAGTCAGGGAGGCACGCCCCTGGCACGCCCACCAAAGGGGGCGTGCTGTCAATCAACATCAACAGCACGCCCCCTTTGATCAGACACAACGAGCGAAGGAAAGTCCTTCGCTCGTCGCATCTGGCGCTTGCGCACGACGGAGCTCCCGCCGTCGTGCGCATGCGCAGTGCACAACATCGACCCACTTGCGAGCAGACAGCTGCTTGCGAGTGGGTCTGAATCAGGCCCCATGTTTCCTAGCTTGAATTATTTTTTACATTTTTGAGAGAATCGGGCCTGTTATTATGGGCAACCCTATCTTTTCTACACAGTTATCTGAAAACTTCCATAAATGTGCCGCACTATATTTTATTTAGATCATCACACATACTTTGGGTTAGTTACTGATGTTGCTCTAAGGTATAAAATTGCAGAATCCAAATAGCATTTTATGGTGTAAATTTACTAAGCAGCGAGTTTGAAATCCCAGTAGTTTTATAGCACTTTACAGGTAGGATTGTATCCCACAGATTTACCAAGTTGACAACCCAGAGTACGACTTCCACAATATCACAGCTTAGAATAGAATATAACTTCAAATGATTTTTAATGTTATTAACATTATAAGTATATAAAAAAACAGATTTACTAAGCAGCGGGTTTAGAGCCTGCTTTAAAACCAGAGCAAAACTACTGCAATCCCACTCAAAAAAGTGACCTATCTCTGCCAAAAACTTGTACTTGTCTGTATAGTGAAAAATAAAAAAGGTAATAGCTGTTAGTGAAAAATAAGGAGGTGGGGAGAACTACATAAGATCCCCCTTATTTTTTGACAAGTGTTCTAAATAGCAGCAATAGTGTACTAATTAAAATAATTAAATAATGATCAAATGGTAGAGAGAGTATCTTGCATTCTACATGAATGAGGGACTTCCCAAAATGTACCAGGGTGGGTCTATAGTGATAAATATTTTGTGCATTTCTACAGCACTGGATATAGAATATTAAGGTATAGTGCCAGATATACTGATTGAAACAACAATGTGAGACCTAATTGATTTTTTTTGGCTCTAATTGTGGTTCTCAGGGCTAGTTGTGCTTATTGAGGGGTGTTAGAAGCAAGTGTACTCCTGCGCTGTCTCCTCCTCTCTATAGCAGTGACCCTGGTGGAATAACATTACTGTGCATGTGCAACCTGGCACATGCCACTGTGTTAGAGTACCACTGTACTGCACATGTGCACATGTGCAGTACATACTTCCTCAGTTGAGACAACTATTACCTGTATTACAGCTGCCACTAGCATCAACAGTGACCACGACTGTACTCTTGTATGACTGCTGTTACTGCTATTTAAGCCTGTGTGTTATTGCTGTTACCAATAAATCTGCACTTCCCTATGGATTCCAATGTTGGACTAAGCAGTCTGGGGCTGGTTGACATTAGGGCAGGGGGAGCCCACACTGTTTGTCTCCTTGCTATAGTGCCAACAACCTTGGATATTTCAGCCTACTGCTGGTTGGTGAACGGAGAGATACCAACCTCCAATTTTTCACTACTAGTAAATAATCCAAGCTCAGGAAACCAGGGCTGGTTATTAATATGAGGGGCATCCCCACACTGTTTTTTTTTTACATATATTTAACAGATTTTTACTTTTTTCTTACATTATACAATCCTGCACTGAACTTAGGGATCTGTGCAGACTTGTAAACTATGGTTTAATAGTGGAGTGTTCATTAAGGTTTTGCAGCAGAATCCCAGTGAGATAGGGTTTCAGAAACCACAAGGGATCAACATTAGTTTCTATTTAACGGGATGCAGTGCATATGCCGGCAGAAGGGATGCCGGCATCAAAATACAGATGACGGAATACTGCCTCCCAGCAAAATGCCGATGCCGATATCCCGAATGGGATCAGGATACCGGTGTCAGCATTCCAGCCACCGGAAACCCGAATGAAGGATCTGAATAAGTATCTG
Organism: Taudactylus pleione; assembly: GCA_031769625.1. Classification (NCBI taxonomy): domain Eukaryota; kingdom Metazoa; phylum Chordata; class Amphibia; order Anura; family Myobatrachidae; genus Taudactylus; species Taudactylus pleione. The sequence continues at coordinate 20,036,223 of JAUIMM010000295.1, forward strand.
TGTTGGCTTCGAAGATGGGGGCGTTAGCTTTAGGGAGCCCTGGGGAAATTAGGGTTAGGCACCCCCCTTGGGAGGGTTAGGGTTGGGCTGCAGGGAGGGAGAGATAGGCACCACCAGGGGGAAGTTAGTGTTAGGCACCACCAAAGGAGGGTTAGCGCTAGCGGGGAGGGGAGGGATAGGGTATTTCATACCCAACCCCTACTTAACAGTTCAATACTCCCATTTGAGTATGGAAACAGCTGTCAATATTCAATGGGTTCCAGTCGACATGCAATTTAGTAAATTTATTCCTGTATCTGTATAATGCAAATTGGCCAATGAGTGCGAGGCCTGATTGATTGTTATGATTTTAGTGAAGATCTGAACCTTTGAGCACTGCCTGTAAATAACCTTTATTGCTTACTAGCAGCTCGAAAATATGTATTTCTGTTAAATGTTCTTTAATCTTATTTAACACACATCATTTAAGGTTGCCTTGGATGTTGTTTAACCTCAGCTAAACCAAAAGAATGGCCAAATTTCCAACATATCACACACGTTGTAATTTATCTGTCGTAAAGTTGTATAGTACTATGTGATAAAAGTTGTGGGGTTTCATGTAAACATGAATGGTCTGTGTGATAAAAGTAGTAAGTTTATCCTTAGGGGCATCATTATAGGTGATAACATTTTAGAGCTGATATATCTGTTAACTGGAATGCAGCCCATCCAATAACTGTCATTGGATCGAGTTTTACTCTGGTCTTGCTAACTATAAATTTAATCTTTTTTTCTTTGAACATCTGGTCCAAGAGATATCACTGATGCCCACAAGCATTCCCATCTCATGTGCTCATTAAGGCAGAAAATACAATGAATGTTTGAGACTGGTCTGCTTTCAGCAAACATCTGTCAACCGATTAGCTGAATACTTTTCTCCTTCTAAACGTGTGTTTGTTTTGGCAGAACGAGGATACCTAATGATGAAGCTGTCCAACAAGATGCCCATCTTTAAACATAAGGCCACCTGCCACATCAGGCTATAAACGGCATTGGAGATTAGGTTAAAAGCAGTGTAAAAACACTTTATTTATAGCAGGATTTAAATTCTGAAATTTTGTTACTGTTCCATAGCAGCAAGTAAATTAAATAATTTTTTTCTCATATTTTCCTATTGAACTAGTATTTTACTTTATAAAATAGTTGTTTTTTTTTCATTTCAGCACACAAGAAGTATCTACTTACAACATACAATATCAATGCTTGCTAATAACTGACAACATTTTTATGTCGACAAAACCAACAATAGTAGAAATCCACAGGAGACATATGCCAGTAGGAAGCAGCAAAGTCTATGTGCTAGATTGTATTTTTTTTTTTCATTTACTTAGTGTAGACCATGAACTGCAATGTAAACAGCAGTAATAGTCATTATACAACATTATTGAAAAAAATATTGAAACACAAATCATATTGTTAAAATCTGGAAAATAGTTACCTTTAAAGGGCTAACAATTCTATGTTTGAATTTTCAAAATATGTACACATTCTATTGAACATTAATGTTTTAATATATAAGGAAATATTAAAATACCCATTCATTAAATGGAGATAAAAATAAAATATATGTAGTGATATGTAGTTAAGGGACAATGTATGAACATTTGTAGAAGTCCTGTTCACTTCCTTAAGGTGTACCTGAGTATACCATCTTACACTGACTATTGACTGCTCATAGTATGCCAACGTAGGAGCTTACTATTTCAGCACCTCTTAGTAGCTAGCTGATAAGATCGATCAGCGCCAACCAAATTAAGTTATGGAACGACTTGCTAAAGTTGTCAATTCAGATAATAATAACATTGCTATCCTGCCATTTATCAAATTATGACACAATAATTTTATTATTTAGTCACAAAGAATTTGAGGAAATTAGATCAAGTTCTTATAATCATGAAAATGAAAACTGCATATCAGAGCCTGTTTGCAGCAGTCTTATTATACCCCTTTTTTACTGACCTCAAAATCCTGGATTATTGCATGTTACTACGTATCAAGCCAGGATTTTTGTCAGTGGAAATGGGTAAACCTGTTCCAGTGTCCCGGTAATTTAACCTTGGTTGCTAGCAGACTTTTACCCATGAAGGACCTGGATAGGGCTCAGTGGAAATGGGTATCCCGGGTCATCCAAACTGGGTCCCATTTCCAGCATGGGGAGATCAGCACTTGGAGATGATGTAATCTCCAATTGACACCTTAAGAGTTCCACTGCACACAGATGTAGTGTGAACAACATTGACCCAGGAATAAATCGAGTTGGTGCTCCACTGTGTAAGGGGCTGGCCCAGGTCTGACCCAGTTTGGAACCATATTCCAAATCCCAGGTCAGACCAAAGACTTTAGTGTAAAAGAGGTACAAGTAATAAACCTAAAACTGACACTGGCAATAAAGGGACAAATGTGTTGAGGGGTGATGAATTGGAAATAGTCCTGCATTTAAATACTGCTGTTTAGCTGACACATGATAAGTTTCACCGGTAATGAAATAGCGTTACCCTCGCTTGGATTCCAGTGATAAGGACACTAGTGTTAATATGGTAATATATAGTGAGCCACCATAGCAGCAAAATATCTTCAAGTGTTGCTCACCTATCTTGCAGTATCAGGACACTAATGATTTGTGGCCAAACAATATAAAGTCAGTAAACATCTAGTGGAGATCATCAGATGTTGGTTAGACAAAGCGAGGTCCAATAACAGGGAAAATGGTCTGGTGCATGGGAAGGAAATTGCAGCAAACAGGGAGTATACAAGAGCACAAACCAGGAACAGGTCCACACAGCAGTACAAGGACAGAAGCAATTATCACATTTAAAAGTTTGCAGACTGAGCACAAGTGCAGGTTCACAGAATGATGACCTTGAATTGTATGATATGTGAGGTCTCATTATAAGTGTTATTGGGCTCCAATTACAGATAATGGGCTCAGGGCCTGATTCAGACCCATTCGCAAGGCTGTGTTCGCATACAGCCTGCCAAAGTTTTCAATCTTACGCAGAGCACGTACGTGAACTAGTCCATGTGACCAGGAAGTGTTCACAACCTGTACACAGACACACTGCAAGCATGAGTGACAGGACGTGCCATTTGTGGGTGGTGACAGGAGGTGGTCAAATGTAGCGGGGGTGTGGTGGTGCAAACACAGGCATGTCTGTGCATTGGAATGCCATTTTAGAGGCGTGCATATTTAAGAAGCATCATCAGCGTACACTTCGCATGGCTGAATAACACACAGCAGCACTCGCAGTGCTTGCAGTAGGGTATGGTCAGCTACAAGTGGTGCATATGGGTCCGATGTTACTCGATGTTACCGATTGTTTAATTCACTTCCTGGAGATGACATATGTTACTAAGGAAAAGTGAGAATCTTGTATTAGGCTGGTGGGCATCTAAATATATACCGCGATCGCACGCCAAGACATAGTGGGCATGCTAATGTCTTACTAGTGATCACAGGATTTGCATACTTTGGCTGCTTATAGCTGCATTCGAATGCAGCCTTGTGATCAGGTCTGAATCAGGTCCTCACTTCAAAACAATGCAAATTTAATAGCGCCGGGAAGGATCTCCCGGAGCTATTCAATTCAGTGCACTGTTATGTCGGAGAATGGCCGTTCTCGCACCTTAAACATGATGTTTAGTCATGAGAACCAGCATTCTCCGACTTCAGTGCCTGCTGCAATGCTGTTTCTGCCACGCTAAGGGTAGAAAACAGCATTGCACCTGGAGTTTTGGCGGATTTCTTCTCCCAGCCCAAGAGGGGTGGGAGATGAAATCCTTCAGTCAAGATTAACAGCGCGCTGAATTGAATAGCTCCAGGAGTGTCTTCCCGGCACTAATTAAATCGCATTGAGTTGAATTTAGCCCAACATAGGTTGTTGGTAAAGAGTGTGCAGACACTTTAAAAACAAAATGAGCTAGAAACCAGTTTTAGCCAATGGACAAACTTTCCAAACACCTGAGAGTCATATTGCTCAGATAGCTTGCTGAAGTAAGTAGCGGCCATTTTAAATGAGGGGTGTGGTAGTAAAGCACACATACATGACTGTGACATTAATTGTAAATTTGAAAAAAATATATAATTTATCATAGTTTAAGGCAATAAAACATTACCAGTTAGTGCCACAATTGCTAGTTTATTTTCTCTCACTTACAGCCCATTAACAAGTATCAGGAAGGTTCACAATTCAAGAAATAAAAAACATGCATTGTTCCCAGACATTGTGACTTATAATCATGCAGCCCTCTTGAGACACCTACTTGACTGGCTCCATAAAACATCCACATATACTAACACCTCTTTGGAACAGGGCTTTTTGGGTGACACAGACTTAATTTGCTTCCTCCACCAACATGATCAGGAAATACCAGACTCTTTAAAACTAAATCCACTTTTTTGGACATCCAGGAAAGTTTGGCATATGCTCCATGACAGGGCTAGCTTGCACATATATTATTCCTTGTACTTACCTTTAATTCAAAATCCGAGCATTCTGGATGGCATGGCTTCTCACCCCTTCACTAGGTGGAGATTGGCGGAGATCAACAATATTAGATCTTTTTTGTCCATAGATAACAGATATCTCTTCATCTTTGCAGAAATCTCCTCAAAATTTGCCATGATCAGTCCTTATCCTTTGGCTTTCTTACAAACACACTTTTCTGTGACTTATATCATTAGGCATTTTAGAGAGGGATTGGGATAGTTCAATGAACAGCCTTCTAAAGCAACCAGTACATAAGTATAAAGCCATAATAGTCCACTATATATTTTTAAGGGATATCTTGAACCATACTAAGATTGTTGGAGGCATATCCAGGTGGTTGACCCATTGTTTTTCTTTAACTATACATTTGCTGGAAAAGTCCCTTTTGTTTTCTTGGAATGCATGTATACTGAACTTTTTCTTAACAAATACCATTTTACTTACCTGTCTCCACTCCAACGTTTCCAAATGGGAACCTCAGAGAGTCATTCTTGCCCACAGTACCATCAAGAGGAGAGTGACACCTATCATTGCCTCTGGGCTTATTCCTTTGTTCAATATTTTTGGCATCTCATTTGTCAGTATGCAGAAGCCAAACTCATAAATCATGTACCTTTTACTCCAAAGTGGGCAATATTGGGAGTTTTTAAACCCAAATGCACAAATGACGTAGGAGACTAGGAAGCTATTACTGGCTTTAAGTGCTGCAGAGAAGAAAAAAATACTACAGGGCTGGAGTTTAGAAAATGTGAGAGTTTATCAGTAAACTCTTACACTTTTTAAACTCGGCCAATGTAAAAGAGTCCAAGAACATGCAAACTCACCTATTTTTAGACTCAAAAAACTCTCACAATTTAAACTTTCATCCATATGTTTTCCAGTTTTGAAGATAAAACTCTACAAATATGAGAGTTTACTGCTAAACTTTCACATTTTCTAAACTCTCACCCTATTACATTTGGCCCAATTTCGTATTCAGGATGGATTGGGTAAAAACAAATCTAAACAAAGAAAAACAGGTGGAACATTTTTTTACAGAATCATAATTTATATTGACACATTTCCATTCATGACTAGAGAACAAATTCAACTTAGAAATACCATCTGGTATCTCACCAGAAAATTCTGCCAAATCTGTAAAATAATACTCTGGTAGTTCACACTAGGGTGTCCATTCATCATTACTAAATGCAGAAATGCCCGCATATTTTAGGTAATGGGGCATTCATCATCTGGGGTTCAATAGGACCACCTAATGTTCAGCAAACTCTGAAAACTAAAACTTTTCTGAGTTTGTCTGCGAGAACAAACACCATCTTTAGATGGCGCTTGTTTTCTGAGCCCCACTCCATCCTATAGGATGGCATCCTCACTGCCTCCCCTGCGGATTTGTGCATGCGTGACCTCTGGTCATACATGTGGAGAGTTTGGCAACAGGGGAGGTAAGTAACGCTGCTACTTCTGTAGCAGTGTTACAAACGACACTGCAGCAATGCTGAATTGCTCTGGTGATAAGTATTTCCCACTTTGAGGTGGATACTTCTGATGATGAATAGACCCATAGGCGAGATATTAAATAATGTATTATCAAGTAATTTTAAAAAAGGAAAAAATGTTTAGAAACAATTCCTTTTATATTTTTGCCATTATTGGATGATATAAAAAGGGAGGAGATACAGTATGAAGACATGGGCAATTTCTACATTACAAAAATAACCCTACAAAAATATATCAGTCTACGATACATTGTTAGTTACTATAGAACTGAATGGGACATAAAAATTGCTAGGTAAATAAGGCTCTGCTGTACATTTAAATGAAACACATTAAAAACACCTGGGAATGGGAATTACAGCAAATGCCGAACAATTGACTCTGATCACACACTTCTAATTTTAATAATATTCTATTTGGGAACATGGGGCCTGATTCAGAGCCAGACGCTCTGAACGAGCGCCCGCTCTGAATCAGGGTGTGTTTTTTTTTTTTCCGTCCGGCCTTTTGGACGCTCGCATAGCTGTGGGTTACCACCCACAGCTTATACGAGCATCCATGATGATGGTTTCGGGCTTGCGACGGGACCCTGCGGTAGGGTCTCGGTGACCGCAAGCCCTGGAGTGATTTTTGGCTCTATCAGAGCCAAAATCACTCCCACTGACATCACTAGTGATGTCAGTGGGGCTGGACCCAGACAGTAGGCGTTCCCATGGGAATGCCTCCGTCTGGCAGCCACGCCCCCGGCACGCCCACCAAAGGGAGCGTGCTGTCACTCACCATCAACAGCACGCCCCCTTTGGTGTGAGACCCATAACGACGGTTACCCCGTCATTATTCGGGTCTCGCGCATGCACACGACGGAGCTCCCTCCATCGTGCGCATGCACACTAGGGCACCATCGACCCGCTTGCGTGCGCTCATCGCTCGTGAGCGGGTCTCAATCAGGCCCATGATTCAAACAAATTACTAGAACACATGTCTAATATCAGTGGAACTGCAATGTAGTCTGCACACTTCTCCCTTCTTAGGCAATAATTACAATATGATGAACATGAGAGTCTAGAGTTACATCTTGTTGAATAAACATTTACATAGAAGCAACCAGGGTCTATTGAAACAACATAAATATGGTGCTCTTAAATCTATTTAATATCTGTACTCCCCTGAAATGATTTAAAACCTATTTGTGAACTTCATCCCTTATGCATAAGAATTAGATTTACATGATGATGCTTTAACCCCCCTCAATACAGAATACAATACACTAAGAGACCACACCTTGAAACTATTTTTCCTGATTGCCTGATAATCTTGTGCTAACATCTTCTGACCAATCTCTAGTTTTGTGTTTGATACATATGTTTGAAATGGGTGTCTTGGACTTCTTTATGCATATCTGACTTCAATGAGTCCTTATGAGATTTAAGATTGCTGCTAAGGGACATCATTGCCATATAGTTACATAATATGTATCATATATATATATATATATATATATATATATATATATATATATATATATATATGTATAATAGCATATTTAGCATTTTGATAAACATGTATAAAATTGTAGAAAAAAATTACCAGATCAGGGGTGTTAATCCCAATTGGTTAGAGGAAAAAGTAACATAAAAACTTAATAAAATGGATCGGGACAGTGCTGGACTGGGACTAAAAATAGGTATTCGCATTTATAGAGCACACAGACCCTCCATGCATTAGCATCTGGCTCCTGGCATAGACTCCTCCCCTTACTATTTCTGTCCCCTCCCACTTCTTAGTCTATGCTCTTACAAATATGATTAATATTAGATTAGCAGACAAGTACACATCATTCTCTATTATACATACAGAGCACATCCTGCAGGGGAGTCAAACATTTGCTATTGTGTTGGTTCTGTTAAGCTTGTACACACCTATAGATATATCTGTCAAATTTGTGTGGTGGGAAAGACAATTTGGGAATGTATGGGAGCAAATAACAATAGAAATTTGCTCCCAGATGCTGGAAAATGGACCAGATTATTTTTTGCACCAGATAGATTGGACAGATATCTATAGGTAAAGCTGGCACTTCACTGGTGTAGGTCATACACAAACAAAGGGGAAGGCATTTTCCCTTGTCTTGTCTGCAGGACTTTTTTAGGGCAGGGATGCTGAATGCAGAGGACACATTTGTGCACAACAAAGCAGAGCCATAACTACACATTTTGACAAAAGAGTGTGTGTGCCACCATCAATAGGTGAAGCAGGGATACTGTGTGTCGAAGGTACGTGCAAAATAATGCAGGTGTGGTCTTACTGGGAAGGGGCATAGCAACCTAAATTTTCACATTATATTCCACAGTAGTGCCCCATAGTCATGTTACATCACACAGTAGTGTCCCTAAGTCACTTTACACCACATGGTAGAGTCCCTTCGTCATACTACACTACACATTTGTGTCCCTTATTCATGTTACATCACACAGTAGTGCTCTTTTTCACCTTTTGTCAGACAGTAGTGTCCCTTTTTCATGTTACGACACACAGTAGTACCCTTTTTTGCATTACGTCAGTGTCCCTTTTTCACATTATGTCACAAAATAGTGTCCCTTATTCACATACACAAACATGAATATATGCATATAACAAATATAAAATAGAAATATTATAAACAATATATTGTATACAATTAATATTAATACTACATGGATCAGCAGGTTTGAAATACAAAAAGGAAGAGGGAGCAAGGAGAAAATGAGAGGAGGAATTTGGGCAGCTGGGGAAAGAGAAGGAAAGAGGGGACCCAACATATGAGAAATAGGGAGAGCTAGGAGAGAGAGAGAGGAGGAATAGGAGGAACTGGGTATATAGAGAGAGATTATTGGGAGCCAGAAGAGACATAGGAGAAATATGGGGAGTGAGAGGAGAGAGAGAAGAAATAGGGAGAGCCAAGAGAGAAAGAAAAGGTATAGGTTGAACCAGGAGAAAGCAGAAATAGGGAGAGCCACGAGAGAGTGATGGAACAGGTTGAGACGAGAGAAAGAGAGGAGGAATTGAGGAAGATAGAGAGACATAGGAGAAATAGGGTAAGCTGGGAGTATGAAGAATAGGGGAAGCCGGGAGAGAGAGAAGAAATTGGGGAGGCCGGGAAAGACATAGGAGAAGGGAGCTGGAAGAGAGTAGGAAGGAATAGGGAAAGACAAGAGGAGAGGATGAATAGAGGAAGCCAGGAAAGACATATGAGAAAGAAGGAAAGTTGGGAGAGAGAGAGAATAAAGAGGGGAAGCCAGGAGAGACATAGGAGAAAGAGGAAAGCAGGGAGATAGAGGGTAGGAATAGGGGGATATGTGAGAGGCATAGGAGAAAGAAGGGAAGCTGAGAGAGAGAAAAGAAATTGGGAAAGCTGGGAGAGACATAGGAGAAAGAGGGGAAGCTGGGAGAGAGAGAGAAGGAATATGGGAAGCCAGGAGAGACATAGGAGATAAAGGGGAACCTGGGAGAGAGAAGAGGAATAGGGGAAGATGGGAGAGACATATGAGACATTCAATTCAGTGCACTGCTAAGCCCAACTGAGGATTTCTTCTCGCATCTCTCCTGGGATGCAAGTAAAAATCTGACATAAGTCCAGGCGCAATGTTGCTTTCTGCCCTTAGCGCGGCAGAAACAGCATTGCACCGGGAAGTTTAGTCAGAGAATTCATGTTCTCATGACTAAACACCCTCTTTAAGGCACGAGGGGTGGGAGATGGGCATTCTCTGACCTAACAAAATGCAGAATTGAATAGCTCTGGGAGCTCATTCCCGGCTCTATTCAATTCATATATAGGAGAAAGAGAGGGAGCTGGGAGAGAGAGGAGGAATAGGGGGAGATGGGAGATAGAGGGTAGGAATAGGGGGAGAATGTAGACAGAAGTGATAAGGGTAGGCAGCAGAGTTTAGGAATAGGGGGAGATGAGAGGGGAATAGGGGGAAAGAGAAAAAAGAGAGATAAGAAATCAGGGGAGATGGAAGAGAGAGTAAGAGGATGAGGAGGAGGAATAAGGTGAGATGAGAGAGAGACAGAAGGAAATTAATGGCGGAGATGGAAGAGAGAGATACCTCATGTAGTTTTGGAATGTTTTACCTAGTCACCATATGCAGTCCCCTGTGAAGCAGTGCCTTGCTGCACTGTAGCTGATGCCCGGGTTTCATTAACAGCATTAGAACCCGGAAGTGCGGCTCCTCTGAATGGTGTGTTCTTTGCCTCAGCTCCTCATGCAGCTCTGTATCCCGGGCAGCAGACTGTCTGCATAGTGCTCCCCTGCCCAGATTCCCACTTCCCCTGTTGCCAAGGGGCTTGGTCTTGGCCGCATCATTGAGCAGTCACATCATGAAGCGGCCGCGCATTTAAGACATTTGCTTGCTGAGCAAGGCGCCGCCTGGGAGGTTGTACTGCCGGGCAAGCCAGTGCTCAGCCAAAGTGGCCCATTTGGACATCGGCCCTTCTGGCATTTGCCAGAAGTGCCCGATGGCCAGTCCGGCCCTGGATGGGGATATATGTGATCGAATATGAAACAAAAATAAAAACAATTACTTCCCTTCAATGTCGATTCCTCTCTTGTATGGAATCTCAATATGTGATACTGTATTTCTTGCCACACATGTAAGACTCAAAGTACATCCAAAATAGTGTAGAATGTTTCAACAACATATTATAAAACTAATGAAATGGATCAGATGAATTGCATCAAATAAAACAAATATAAAGTCACAATGGTAGAAATGGAGGCATTACCAGAATGATGTGACTAAGGAGCATTTAGGTGGTTTTAGTGTTGGAGGCTCCGTATCCACAGACTAAGGGCCTGATTCAGAGCCGCTCGTAAGCGGCCGCTCGTTCGCTCCGAGCGATGTTTGCCCAACTGCGCATGCGTACGGATCGTAATACGCATGCGCGAACCAGTCAGTGCAGCCGAAATTCATGTGCTCGCAAAATAGCGAATGCCTGATAATTTGAGTGACAGAATGAGGCATATGTGGGTGGTAACAGGGGAAAGTGCTTGAAAACGGGGAGTGGAGATCCGATCGCAGGCGTGCTTAAAGGTCAAAACGGGCATTTTATGGGTGTGCATAATTAAAACAGCAGCGTCATTGACCACGTCACTGGGTTATTTAATAGCCAGAACTGCTTGCAAAATTGTGGTAGCAAAAACCAACCACAAGAATAGTGAGCAGTTCACACCCTGGTCGATGTACTCGATTAATCTAATAAATAGCGGACATGATGTAGGATGCGAGCGGCCAGGGGGCGTAGTTTCCCAAAAAATGACCGCAAGTTTTGGTCGCTCGTTCAGACCTAGAGGCGTGAACAGACCGCAAACAGCGAACGGTTCATTTGAATAGCCACCCTTATTTTCTGGATGAGCGAGCGCTAATTGCGTCCAGCTCTGAATCAGGCCCTAAGCTCACTCTGTGACACAATTCTTTTGCCATCACCACTCCTGCCAGCAGCAATAGGGACCTTCTGTCTTAGGCCAATGCATACTGAGCTAGAGCTCTTCCTCAGGGCAATATGACAGTGGTCTCTCAAACTCTATTATACTATGGTGGAATATCACTTCCAAGTCTAAGTACATTTCATTAAAAATCATAAATGTTGTTAAAAATGTTAATATACATTTCTTTACATACCTAAAAAACAGGATTTGGATGGACAGCTTTGGATGGACCCTACTTCTGGGTAGGTGGCCTTCTTCCAAAATTAAAGTTCATATGTTTTGTAATGTTCAAAATGGCATTTAATGTGGTCTACTACTGGCTTCTTTGGTCCACCTGCTATGTTTGTCCCACTCTGCCTCAATCCTTTTCTATGAAACTCATGCTCTGTGCATATTTCCTGGTCCTGAAACGATTGTGAAACTTACCAAGGTTCCGCTGAAAGTGACGTTATGCTACAGTTTGGGTGTTCTTGTTGATGCAGGGCTATCAGATGGTGTTTTCTTTGCTCTGTGCAAACTGCCTACCGGCCTAAAACCACTTACTGTCTCTGGATCGCACTGACATCCTGTATTTGGACCACAATTGCAGATGCGGTCGAGACCTAAACGTAATCCCACTAAACTATATAGCAGAGTTAATAAATAGCAAAATAAAAATTGCATTTCTTATAAGAGACACATTATTACTTATCTCTCCCAACTCTTATATTTGTGTATTTATAGTTAAAGTGATATCAGGTGATAAGGTCCATTTGTTTACTTATGCACTTAATGTTCAGAGGTGCACTTCTTATGTGGGATCCATTTTCCCTATCACTCCTACCTATACATTAGTGGAATGCACTTAATAGTAAAGAGATGTCTTTCATATGATAGACATACAGGTAAATAATATATGGAATTTTCTGTACAGGTGTTACATTATATTCCAATGAATATGGGGTACATTATTTTTAATAATGTTTCACCCCTACATATATTGTCATTTAGGACCTCCACAAACTAATGTATATGTTATTTAATGGAGGGGATAGATATTTAGAGTCTGATAAATGATATACTTATTAAAGGATAATATATAAATTATGAATTTGTCATATTTTAAATAAAGAATGATATTAAAAAAGGAATAGGAAGAATGTGGGGAGAAGGATGATTTCATGGGAAGAATCAGAAACAGATTTCAAAGTCTTGATTTAATCCACATGGATACAATGTTTTTAATGTATTACCCATTGCATCTTCACTCTGGCTAGCATGGCTTCCTCATTTCTGCAGTATATGTGTGTGCAATCCATTGCATCTCTGCTCTGGCTAGCATAGTTTCCTCATTTATGTGGTATAAGTGTATGTAATCCATTGCATCTCTGCTCTGACTAGCATGGCTTCCTCATTTCTGTGGTATATGTATCCGTAATCCATTGCATCTCTGCTCTAGCTAGCATATTTTCCTCATTTCTGTGGTATAAGTGTGTGTAATCCATTGCATCTCTGCTCTGACTAGCATGGCTTCCTCAATTCTGTGGTATATGTGTGCGTAATCCTTTGCATCTCTGATCTGGCTAGCATGGCTTCCACATTTGTGTGGTATATGTGTGCGTAATCCATTGCATCTCTGCTCTGGCTAGCATGGCTTCCTCATTTCTGTGGTAAATGTGTGCGTAATCAATTGCATCTCTGCTCTGGCTAGCATGGCTTCCTAATTTCTGTGGTATATGTATACGTAATTCATTGCATCGCTGATCTGGCTAGCATGGCTTCCTTATTTATGTGGTATATGTGTGCGTAATCCTTTGCATCTCTGATCTGGCTAGCATGGCTTCCTCATTTCTGTGGTAAATGTGTGCGTAATCCATTGCATCTCTGCTCTGGCTAGCATGGCTTCCTCATTTCTGTGGTAAATGTGTGCGTAATCAATTGCATCTCTGCTCTGGCTAGCATGGCTTCCTTATTTATGTGGTATATGTGTACGTAATTCATTGCATCTCTGATCTGGCTAGCATGGCTTCCACATTTGTGTGGTATATGTGTGCGTAATCCATTGCATCTCTGCTCTGGCTAGCATGGCTTCCTCATTTCTGTGGTAAATGTGTGTGTAATCAATTGCATCTCTGCTCTGGCTAGCATGGCTTCCTAATTTCTGTGGTATATGTATACGTAATTCATTGCATCTCTGCTCAGGCTAGCATGGCTTCCTTATTTAAGTGGTATATGTGTACGTAATTCATTGCATCTCTGATCTGGCTAGCATGGCTTCCTTATTTCTGTGGTATATGTGTGCATAATTCATTGCATCTCTGCTCTGGCTAGCATGGCTTCCTCATTTCTGTGGTAAATGTGTGCGTAATCAATGGCATCTCTGCTCTGGCTAGCATGGCTTCCTAATTTCTGTGGTATATGTATTAGTAATCCATTGCATCTCTGCTCTGACTAGCATGGCTTCCTCATTTCTGTGGTATATGTGTGCGTAATCCTTTGCATCTCTGATCTGGCTAGCATGGCTTCCACATTTGTGTGGTATATGTGTGCGTAATCCATTGCATCTCTGCTCTGGCTAGCATGGCTTCCTCATTTCTGTGGTAAATGTGTGCATAATCAATTGCATCTCTGCTCTGGCTAGCATGGCTTCCTAATTTCTGTGGTATATGTATACATAATTCATTGCATCTCTGCTCTGGCTAGCATGGCTTCCACATTTCTTTGGTATATGTGTGCATAATCCACTGCATCTCTGCTCTGGCTAGCATGGCTTCCTTATTTCTGTGGTATATGTGTGCATAATCCATTGCATCTCTGCTCTGGCTAGCATGGCTTCCTCATTTCTGTGGTATATGTGTGCGTAATCCATTGCATCTCTGCTCTGGCTAGCATGGCTTCCTCATTTCTGTGGTAAATGTGTGCGTAATCAATTGCATCTCTGATCTGGCTAGCATGGCTTCCTTATTTCTGTGGTATATGTGTGCGTAATTCATTGCATCTCTGCTCTGGCTAGCATGGCTTCCTTATTTCTGTGGTATATGTGTGCGTAATTCATTGCATCTCTGCTCTGGCTAGCATGGCTTCCTTATTTCTGTGGTATATGTGTACGTAATTCATTGCATCTCTGCTCTGGCTAGCATGGCTTACTTATTTCTGTGGTATATGTGTATGTAATTCATTGCATCTCTGATCTGGCTAGCATGGCTTCCTTATTTATGTTGTATATGTGTGCGTAATCAATTGCATCTCTGATCTGGCTAGCATGGCTTCCTTATTTCTGTGGTATATGTGTGCGTAATCAATTGCATCTCTGCTCTGGCTAGCATGGCTTCCTTATTTCTGTGGTATATGTGTGCGTAATTCATTGCATCTCTGCTCTGGCTAGCATGGCATCCTCATTTCTGCGGTATATGTATGGGTAATATAAATAACTGGTAATAAATAAATAAATACAAAAATAATATTTTTTTTTGTTTCTCATTTCCCCCGTTGCTTTCTATAGCCATAAATCTTGTGATGGCTTTTGTTGAGCAGCCATGTTTCTCCTTGAACTGATTGTATAAGGAGTGTGTAGTTAGGCCTTTACAAATATTCCAAAAATGTTCGTCGAGGCGTGATTTTAATTACCTGCTTGTGCATCCAATATAGAATAGATTGCAGTCACATTGTATTATGTAGTTATTGTTACTTGTATGGCATGTCATAAATTGATTGTGTATTTTTTGGCATTTATTGAAAACTCTGCACTTAGTATTTGGGGATCTTATTTCTTTACATGTTGCACATGTCCCACACCTGTGGAACCCCTTTGTTCTCACTGGATGCAGGTTGGTTGATGGTAGTGCACTTTTTGTTAGCTTATTTTTTAAAATCGGGGCTTTCCTGTACACAAAGCTTGGTTTGTCAGGAATGATAGTTTTGAGCACTGGGTCTTTTTTCTGTAGATGCCAATGCTTCCTGACGATTGCCTCTGCTTTTTAATATTGTCCAGTTATTAAGGCCCATTGATATTCTCTATCTGTATTGTTCTTATGGTATTAATTCTCTAATAATGCCTTTCTATCCATCTTTATGATTATTATGTTTTTTGGTTTCCATTAATTTCTTTTCACCATAGCTGCACCGATCATTCTTGTAAGTGACATAAGAGACATTTGTTCCTCACAGATGATATTTTTACTACAATTTTTCCTCAGTCTGATAAACTGGATTTTTGGTATGCTGTTCATCCAATTGGCATGATGATAGCTATGTAGTTGTTGGCATCGGTGGGTTTGTTGTAGCATTTTGTTTCCAATTTACCGTCCTCCTCATAAATCTCCAAATATAAAACAAATATTTATTTTTAGCTTATATCAAAACTCAATGAAATATTTGTGTTATTAATGTTGAAATGCATACAAAAACTATTCAGTTCCTCTTTAGTTCCACTTTAGAAAAACCAGATGTCATCTATAAAGCAATGCTGGTCAAAAGGTTTTTACACTACTTTCTTTCTTTTTTTCTTATGGTTTCATGAAATCTAATGAGAGTGATGACACAAATAACTACACCTGAGGTTTGAAGGAAATGGTATCACACCTGATATCTACATGTGATACATGATCTCATTAGAAAAAAGAAAAAATTATTAAGCAACATTTCGGGATGTGAGACTTTAACTATCTAATATTTTTTCCCTAATACTCACTTTTAGTCTTTGTATGCAATATATCATGTAAAATAATAATATTAAGAATGATAATAATAATAATAATAATAATACTGTAGTAACACTGAGTACAAACTACTCCTTGTAATACTCGATACATAGCTCTTTATCAAATAGCTGGAGCTAAACCCAGGGGTGTAACTAGATATTTGCAGGCCCAGTAGCAAATTTTTGTAAGGGCCCATATGTACTGCCCAATGGGCGAAATATATTTGGGGTCCATAGCAGCTAAACCCCTTGAATCTATTGTAGTTATGCACATGAGTACAGGTAATTTTTGACTCAGGTGGTACAGGATAGGGTGTTATGTAGGGCAGGGGTAAAAGACGTGTGGTCATCTGGTGGTACAAAATTATGTGTAATGCAGTGTAGTGGTGCAGGCGGTGTGTGACCCTCAGATGGTAGAGGATAAGATGTAATATAGAGCAGTTTTACAGGCCGTGTGTCACCCTCAGGTGGGAAAGGAAGGGGTTTAATGTAGAGTATGGGTACAGGCGGTGTGTTTCTCGATAGGATATGGTGCAATGCAGGCAGTGTGTGATCTTTGGGTGGTACAGGATTTGATGTAATGTTGAGTAGGGGTACAAGCAGTGCATGATCCTTGGGTGGTACAGTATAGGATGTAATGCAGAGTAGAGGTACAGGTGGTGTGTGACCTACTGGTGGTACAGGATGTGGTGTAATAATAGTAGTGGTATAGGTGGTGTGTGATCCTCAGGTAGTACAGGAAGGGGTTTAATGTAGAGTAGTGGTGTAGGTGGTGTGTGGTCCTTGGTTGGTACAGGATGAGGTGAAATGTAGAGTAGCAGTACACGCAATGTGTGATTCTATGGTGGTACTGGGTGGGATGTAATGTAGAGTAGGGGTACAGGAGGTTTCTGATGCTTGGGTGGCACAGTATTGGGTGTAATGCAGATTAGGGGTACAGGAGGTGTCTGATGCTTGGGTGGTTCAGGAAGGGTTGTAGATATTCTCTGCACTAATTTGAAATAAAAAAGACTTGACCTAAAATAAACCACCAATACGTTTTATCAAAAACAAAAAGGAAATTTAATATCCTAAAACAAAAACATGACCGGTCACATAATAAATATCACATATAAAACAATAGTAATGTCTGCAAGAGATTTATAAAGAACAGATATATCAATGTTAAACTACAATATATATCAAAACCTAAAGGAGGTGTATCCTAAAAAAATCTGGTTTTACCAGTATAAAAATATATAATGTGTGATACTCATGGATTAAATTTCACATCAATTGATACAATATATTTTTGGAGTCCCGTAGCTGGACCCATTGTGTTTACTCGTTGAGTACTTACCAGTTGCTGTGGAGCCCCGGAGAATCAGATGCTGTTCTGTTGGTGGAAGCTGGGTGTAATAGGAGATTCACAGGACTGTGCACACTCGACTACCATGGAGCTTTGGAGACATAGACATACTATACAGCTGATACACTGTTGCAATTAAGATTGAGGCTGGGCACAACACGTGAGTTACAGGACTGCATTCTTTTGACAGTTAGTTGATGCCTGATACCTCCGCATTGGAGAAGTACATCCCTCTGTCTCCCCCTGTCCACATATTCATATTGTGTGCACACTGTATGATTCATATCACAGAGCCAACACTGCTATTACAGTTTTCCACAGAACTCCACAGAACTGTTTGAGTTCCACTGAACCAGCTACGGGACTCCAAAACTATATTGCATCAATTGATGTGAAATTTAATCCATGAGTATCACACATTATATATTTTTATACTGGTAATACCAGGTTTTTTTTTAGGATCCACCTCCTTTAGGTTTTGAAATATCTTGTAGTTTAACATTGATATATTTGCTCTTTATAAAACTCTTGCAGACATTACTATTGTATGACAGCCAATCACTAATAGACAGCTTTTCCATTTATTCTCTAGAGGAACATGAAGATGACACAAATCACCTGTCAGATATAGCACGCAAATCATTTGAAAAGGGTTGGCAGGATTTAGTCAAGAACACCACAAGATCTATTGACTTAGAAACACAAGGTTTCACTAGTACTAACTTCAAAATACAGGATTCCACCACATCAGATTTAAAATGGGGGGACAGTTTTTTAGAATTGGAGAACAGGACGATGAATCAGCCATACAAGATAGAGACACCCAGAACAATAAAACTAGATGCACTAGGAGAGGATGCCGGGGAGGGCAAAAAAAGCAGAATAGAAGACCAATCAAGCCCATTATAACATCATCCCAGGTAGAACAACCCACTGGCATCTTTAATTTGAGTAACATCAGTCTGACAAAACCTCAGGTGTCACTATTAAATAAGGGACTCAAGTTTGCCCCTACAAATCAATTAGATAAATTCAATACATACCTTGATGTAAAAAGCTTCATCAGAAAATTGAGCCTGAAAAAGTATTTCATAGGAAGAAACACCAGCTTACTAAATAATTCAGGACATAGCTCATATAAACACACAACACTACGCACTAAGTCAAAATTTGATCCAAGTCATATGAAAGGTCATTTTGTTAAGACATTTGAAAAGGCAGTTCTAAATGACATTAAGAAATTAGACCAGAAAATTAGTAATAAAAGACCCAATCTCTCCAAAGAAGAGAGGGAAGCACTCAAACAACTAGAAAATGACAAAACCATAGTAATAAAACCGGCCGACAAAGGTGGTGGAATCGTTATCATGAATAGAACAGATTACGATACAGAAGCTCTTAGAATTTTGAACGATGAGAACACATATCAAAGACTCAGGGGAGACCCCACTAATTCTTTAAAAAATTAACTGATAACCCTACTAAACATGGGCAAAACAACAGGCATCTTGAATAAATATGAGTACAATTTTCTGAACACAGCACATCCAGTTATCCCTGTCTTCTGTCATCTACCCAAGATTCATAAAAACACAAACAATCCCCCCGGTAGACCAATTACATCTGGAATCAACTCTATCACTTCACCTCTCTCACAATACATAGATCAATTTTTACAGAGTTATGTGACAAGACAGAAAGCCTATCTAAGAGACACAACACAGGTTTTACAGGTGCTGCGAGATGTAGAGTGGAGTGACAACCTCTGGTTAGTCACGAGTGACGTCACTTCACTCTACACGATAATAGATCACCAACAAGGCACTAATAGCATTAGATATTTTTTGGAACAGGATAAGGAACTCAAGCAGGAACAGATCAATTTCATCATTGATGGCATCACATTCATATTGACACATAACTATATGTGGTTCGGTGAGGAATTCTATTTACAACAAAGGGGTACAGCTATGGGGACCAAGTTCGCCCCGAGCTATGCCAATCTCTTTATGAGTCACTGGGAGGATCTTAACATCTGGTCCGAAGCGTGGTTCAGGGTGAGTTTCATCCTGTGGAGAAGATACATCGATGACGTCCTGTGTATTTGGCATGGTGATGAAGCTTCTC
Organism: Taudactylus pleione; assembly: GCA_031769625.1. Taxonomy (NCBI): domain Eukaryota; kingdom Metazoa; phylum Chordata; class Amphibia; order Anura; family Myobatrachidae; genus Taudactylus; species Taudactylus pleione. The sequence continues at coordinate 20,055,860 of JAUIMM010000295.1, forward strand.
TTAACACATTTTTGACACACATTAATAATAACGATAGAAATCTCAAGTTTAGTTCCACATATAGCAAAGAGAAAATTGAGTTTCTGGACCTAGAGATTTTTGTGACAGAATCAACATTACAGACTAGGACCCATTACAAACACGTGAATGTCAACAGTTATATTCTGGCTCAAAGCAATCACCATCCAAGGTGGATCAATGGCATACCAAAAAGACAATTCACCAGACTCAGACGGAACTGTACAAATTTAGAGGATTATAAGACACAAGGTCACGATCTGAAACAGAAATTCAAAGAGAAAATTATGACATGGAGTTAGTCGAGAAAGTATTCGAAACAATGGGAACAGTACCTAGAGACAAATTACTGACATATTCCAAAGAACAACAAGAAGGGAAGGGGACAGAAAAGGTATACTTCATTACAGATTACACAGGAGCGGCACACAAGGTACGCAATATTTTCAATAAACACTGGTACATCCTGCAGATGGATGAGAATCTCAAAACATTACTCCCAAAAAAACCAGATTTAGTCTTCCGGAAAGCCCCTGACATTAAGAAGAAACTGGTCCATAACCATCACAAAATAATTAGTCACACCCAACAAACTACCTTAGAAGGAGCAAGAGTCCGGGGTGGGTTCTATCATTGCGGAAGATGTCTCAATTGCACAACACTCAGTTACAAAGGTGTAAAACCAACAAATAGTTTCAAATCCAACCAGACAAATAAGGAATATAAGAACAGAGAGACCCTCACATGTGACAGTAGCAATCTAATATATCTGTTGGAGTGCACTTGCGGATTACAATACGTGGGACGTACCACTAGACCACTGAGAGTCCGCATCAGGGAACACATCCGTAACATAACAAATGGTTTCAAAAATCATAGTGTTTCGGAACATTTCAGGACCAAACATACTTGCAGCCCCAAAGGTCTCACATTTGTTGCTATAGACAAAATCCATTTCAATTGGAGAGGGGGAGATAAGATCAGTAGAATAGACCACACAGAAAGTAGGTGGATCTACAAACTACAAACATTACACCCTGAAGGCCTCAATATTGATCCCTGAAATCCACAATCTGAATGATCAGCATCTAACAGTGCACAAGCATACCCCAATTCCAATTTATGGGGAAACACAACAACTAAAGTTAACCCATCAATGAAACATTCACGTCACAAGATTTCATCATTAATCAAGAATAACAGGGGAAGTCTTTTAGGACAAGTGGAGCTAAGGCATATAGTTAAACAAACACAGTCACTTTCAATATCATTTATTACCATAACCACTAACCCTCAGCTGCTAATCAGTTTGGGTCAAAATAAACACTCCGAATAACATCAGATATCCCCATTATTGTGTTTTGAAGGATACTACAGCCTATATATATAAAATTTCACAGTTCCAATATACCAGCAGTGATATACTATGTTCACAACACTAAGATGGTGGAACCATACCACCAAGCATTTATAGATCCTCTAATTCTCAGAATTATCGGAATTAACAAACTCAGGTTTACCATGTTATATATAAGAGTTTAAATTAAATCGATCCGATATCCTTTCGATTATATGGGAAATATAGAGATTTAGTTGACAAAACAAACACATAAAAGTCACATTAAATCTCTTTTCTGATTAAGTAATATCCATATAGAGATAGATATTTTATATATAAATCACTATAAGATAATAAGTAAGAATAACATAAATCGTGATTAGCTGACAAAAAACAGTACTCTATTCACCCATCAGGAATGATTGATTGATATAATGACATTTCAATTACTGTACTCTATGGGACTAAAATCAATCATGTCCACAGGGTAGTGCACATCTAAGTCATGCAAGACAATTTATATGCAGCCCGAAGCTAAAAGAAACACACCAAAGACGGCCGCCAACAGATATAGATAGGCTAAGACCAATCAAAAATGGCCGCTGCCGTTAATGGAGTCCAAACTCCTAGTGACAGAGTTCAGATCACAATGGAACTATGCACAGATGCAACTAACATACATACATGCGGGATGTCCTCCGCTTACTAAGATCATCCACACGAGCACACACAGGAAGTAGACGCGATACTAACATCCGGAAGTGCGGCTGTCTCACTGCCCATGGGAGGATGAAGCAACACCAAATGGCACTATAAAAACCAGGTCAGTAGACCATTCAGACATTTGCCCTTGAAAAAGTCCCACTTAGGGATGAAACGCGTTGGGACAGAGTTTACACAGCGATTTTATTCATCATTCCTAGCTTGCATTTTGTACAATTATTTTAGTTGTAACTTAAGTTACAATAAAGTCTTCCAAAGTATATAGCCTCCCGACCACTATTTTCACCTATCTGCGCATACACTAAGTGATGCCCCCCTCTCACATGTATGATTACACCGGAGATATTGCAGAATGACGATGGACCAGCAGATGTATCATCTTTGGTAAGTACAATTTTTTACCATATCACCTGCATAATAGTGTCATACCGCACTTATACTGCACCTATATCTCCTGAGGTTATGTGAGCTGAGGGAAGCAGGATCACCACGGTCAAGGAGGCACGACAAATTTACCTTTGAACACCCAGCCAAAAGTTTTTGCCTACCCAGTCATATTTCATGTTGATAGACAGTTTGCATCACTACATATTCAGTTGGTTGAAAGCCATTTCCATTTGCATTGAATATTCAGCCACAAGTTGTTGCATACCAGATCATCCATAAAGACATTTTCCATAGTGAGACTTTGTTAAAGACTTCAACAGATTGATTACAACAAACTCCAGCCACAAGTTATTGCTGACCAGTCATAAGAACCTATCATTTAAATTAAATACACTTATAGATAGACCACAATTATCCATCTATTAATAGAGACCTAGCCACCACTAAGCGCTTTTTTTGCTCTATCCTCGTGTTAACCTAATTTGTATGTATGTTTTTCTATGTAAATTAGCGCTTGGATGTTTATTCCTTTGGAATCAATACTGATCAGGAAGGGGTTTAATGTATAGTAGTGGTGCAGGTGGTGTGTGAACCTCGGTTGGTATAGGATGGGATGTAATGTAGACTAGGAATACAGGCAGGGGCATAACTAGATATTTGAAGGTCCCATAGCAAACTTTTATGAGGGCCCCTATGCACCACCCAGTGATGAAGAGTATATATAACACAAGTCATTTTGACAAGGAAGAAGAGCCTGCCTCAGCTCTTGGCCCCAGAGCAGCTGCACACCTTGTACCTACAGTAAAGTAGTTATGACCATGGGTAAAACTATCGCAAAGGCAAGCCAGTTGTATTGAAATAAACCTGTATGTGTTGATTCTTAATGCTTCTTTGATGCATCTATTTCTTCATTTTTAAATGAATTTTTACTAAATTTACTTTTGTAACGTATTTTCCTCCCAAAATAGCTAAAAAGATATCCTCAATCTTTGTAGTGGATAATGGGGTAGATGTACACAGTACAAAGGGGCAGATGTATGAAGCTCTGGAAAGTGATAAACGACCAACCAATCAGCTCCCAACTGTCATTTTTCAAACACAGCCTGTAAAATGACCATTGGGAGCTGAGTGGCTGGACATTTATCACTCTCCACTTTATCACTTTAAAGAGCTTCATACATCTGCCCCTTTGTACTGTGTAAAGTGTTTATTAATAATTTCTAAAATATATATTTTTGATTGAAGCATCAGAAACAATACAAGAAAAAAGATACAGTGAAAATGCAGCAGACACAAAGTAGCCACACACCTATGGTATCATATCATAACAAAGATCAAAATGCATAAGTGCAAAGGCTCATGATTCAACATTTATTTGCAAATTTGGATTAAGTGAAGTGAGAAGGTTTGGTATTAGGGAGTAGTGGGTATCATCATGTGGTTAACAGCTCGAGAGATGGTTCTGACAGTGACAGAAATCAAGGTCTCCAATGACAAAGGCAAAGTCAGAGTTTCAGTTTAAGTATAGGCTGATCATGAAAGGAGTTCCACGGAGCCCATATTTCATGAAACTGTGCAGAGAAGTTTCTCAAGATACTAATAATATACACCATTTGATATTTGTGTCAAACACAGTTGCAGACCAAGGCAAATTTGGGAGGTCAGTGTGTTTAGGCAGCAATAAGGCATGTTGCCACACTAAAGTTATCCTTAAGCAATATATGAACATGTTTGAGGAAATCTGGGATAGGAAGCGGCAACAAGATGTGTTTAGGGACTGACAGACTTGGCTAACTTGTATTGGTAGATGTTAATCTAACCTCCTCCCAGAATGGCTGAAGTTTAGGGCAGTCACACCAAATATTCAGGAAAGACACAGAATGGTTACAGTTCCACCAGCAGGCTTCTGCAGTACAGTATCAGTAAAGATACTGAGTCTAATAGGAACACAATATGACCAGTAATGCAATTATTACTGCAAGGATAAATGAGGTGAACCTTGCAGTTACCATCAAAGGATACAATGTAGTGGTTCCCACCATAGACTACAATGGAGATTTCACACCATTTAAGTCTATGGGGGAGAAAGGCTGACCGCGCACAGCCAATCAGCGGGTAGCTCGGCACCCGCTGATTGGCTGGCGGCTCCTTCAATGACTGGGCACATGTGGGTACCAGTCATTTATGCAGAGGAAGGATATGTGTAAATATTTCAGTTTGTTAGATTTAACCCCCTGGATGCCTACATGGAATGAAGAGGACATGATTACCGCATAGGAGAGGTGAATATGGATTTTTTTTTCAGGTACCCATGGATACTACATGGAGAAGTGGATGTGATTAGCTACAGTGTGAGTGTCAGTGTTTGTGTATGTGTGTGTGCATGTATGCTTAAATAAAACTGTACTATCATGGTGTGCATACTGTGTTAATTTTAATATTTCTTTTGCAGGTGAACTACAGGTACCAGCAGTCCCATAATGCCCCATATGCTGGTACTTGTGGTTCTCCAAGTACTAGCATGCAAGTGAGGCTTGCTGGGACCTGTAGTTATATTGGAAAAGACAAGGATGCCAGGGATAACCCTGGGCTATAAGCCCAGGCCCAGGGTGCCCTGGAGAGGAGGACCACTTATTTGGGGGGGTACCCACCTCCACAGGGATCCCCAGCCTAGGCTGACTAGTGGTCAGAGGTAATGCATTGGCTGGGGGACCCGGTGAAAGGGTTTCCCTGGATGTGGCATTATCCCCTGCTAGAAAGAGTCCAGTACTGGTTATGGAAAGTACAGGGGACCCCTACTCATTTTGTCCCCTGGATTTCCACAACCAGAACCAGATCAGAAAAGCCATGTGTTGGTACTTAACACACAGGGGACCCCTATGCACTTTGTCCCCTGTATTTTTATAACCAGGACAGGCTTTACATACAAATTGGACATATCATGCAATTTTGCAGATATAGTATATGTTTTATGTTACAAGTTGTACTCTGTATATGTTAGACTTTATGTTGTATACCAGTATTAGATCATTTGTTAACTATACAAATTATTAATTTTTATTAATTCATATTGCCCTATATAGACTTTCAATGTTTCTAATATGAAAATAAGGGAAAATTAATTTTCACCACAAAGAGCAGATTACTATTAAACACAATTGTATGTTTTAACAGATTTATTTTATTTATAATAATAATAAATCTCTTAAATTTGCAAATATACTGTATATATATATATATATATATATATATATAAATTAAATAAAAAAACACAACTAATGCATATTAATATAAACATTATTTAGAAAAAAACAATTGGTTTACAAAACAATCCTGCAACATAATCAGTTGGAGATGATCTTCTTTAAAGGTGCCAATAAATAGTAGTTAGCCTTGTTGGAGATATTAATAATAAAAGATGTTAATCTAAATAACTAATGCAGGAATATATCCAGGAATTGGATAATACCATACAAATAAATATAAATTATATATTCTCTGTGACTAGATAATGACACCAGGATTTGAAATTGAGATGGTGTGTTGTGTGGTGGTACCCTAGCTGACTGAGCTATTTTGAGCAGTGAGATGATTGGGGACCAGTAATTAACCCTAAATGAGGGTACAATCTTCCTGGATATATTCCTGCATTAGTTATCTGAATTAACATATTTTATTATTAGGGATGAGCGGGTTTTGATTTCCAAAATCTGAACCCCCCCCCGAGCCCCCCTGATCTGAGCCGAGAACTGAGTCAGGCTTGGGTTTTCCTGCCTGGCTTGGAACTGAAATTGAGGCAAAAGTCATCATCCTGCTGTCAGATTATCACGGATTTTGGATTCTATAAAGGTCCCGCGATCACCGTCATTTTTAATTCCATCTGTGGAGTGTGTGTGCTGAGGGAGGGAGCAGGGAGCTGTGTGGTGCAGTGCTATGCTGCCTAAAATGCAAATCATTTTTACAGGGGCTGTCCTGTGAGTTGAGGTGTAGGCCACTGCCCTTCTTAAATTTTGTACAGATGCTATCCTGTGTGGTGCAGGGATACACTGCACTTCAAAAAAAAAACTTTTACAGGGGCTGTCCTCTGTGTTGTGGTGTAGGCCGCTGCCCTTTTTCAATTTTATTTGGGTGCTGTCATGTGTGGTGCAGGGGTATGCTTCCCTTTAAAAAAAAACTTTTACTGGGGCTGTCCTGTGTGTTGTGGTGTAGACCGCTTCCCTTCCTCAATTTTGTATGGGTGCTGTCCTGTGTGGTGCAAGAGTATGCTGCCCTTCAAAAAAAATGCCCTTTACAAGGGCTGTTCTGCATGGTGCAGTAGTACATTGCCCTTCACAAAAGAAAACTTTTACAGGGCTTATTCACTCTATAAAAATAATGCACTCCATAAAAATAATGGAAGATAAAATAGGGGAAGATCAAGAACCACTTCCTCCTAGTGCTGAAGCTGCTGCCATTAGTCATGACATAGATGATGAAATGCCATCAATGTCGTCTGCCAAGGCTGATGCCAAATGTCATAGTAGAAGGCATGTAAAATCCAAAAAGCCACAGTTCAGTAAAATGACCTTTCAAAATAAACTGAAATCATCTAAGTAGAAACGTAAACTTGCTAATATGCCATTTACGACACGGAGTGGCAAGGAACAGCTAATGTCCTTCCCTATGTTCATAAATAGTGGTTCAGTTTCACATGACAATGGAAGCCCTCCTCCTCCCGCTACATAAATGAAACAAGTTAAGCAGGCAAAAGCACAGCAAAGAACTGTGCATTCTAAGAAGATATCACAAATCCCCAAAGAGAGTCCAAGTGTGGCGGCGGTAGCGATGCCTGACCTTCCCTACACTGGACGGGAAGAGGTGGCTCCTTCCACCATTTGCACACCCTCTGCAGGTGCTGTAAGGCGCACCCACAGTCCAGTTGCTGATATTCAAAGTGTAAATGTCACTGTTGAAGTACAACAGGATGAGGATATTGTTGTAGCTGGCGCTGAGGAGGAAGTTGATGAGGAGGATTCTGATGGTTATGTGGTTTGTTTAAATCAGGCACCAAGGGAAAGAGTTGTTGTCCGTGGGATGAAAAAGCCCATCACGGTCATGCCTGGGCAGAAGACCAAACATTCCACCTCTTTGGTCTGGAAATATTTCAGTCCAAATCCGGACAACAACTGTCTTGCCATATGTTGCGTATGTAAAGGTGTGATAAGTAGGGGTAAGGATGTTAACCACCTAGGAACATCTTCCCTTATACGTCACCTGCAGCGCGTTCATAAAAAGTTACTGTCAAGTTCAGAAACTGTGGCTAACACCTTAAGCAGTCCAGGGACACCTAAATCCCTTTGTCCTGTTGTATCCAAGTGCTTGCAAACCACCCTCCTCATCAAATTCCTCCTCAGTCAGGATCAGAAGTAGTCCTGCAGGCCATTCCACTGGCTTGACTAACTCCTCTCCTATCCAGGATTCCTCTGGAGTATCCTGCATTGCTATGCCTACTGCTGCCACTGCTTCTGTTGCTGCTGGGAGTCATTTATCATCCCAGAGAGGAAGTTGGAACACTACTATTTATTTTACTAAGCAATTTACCCCTCACCAGTCCTTAGCGAGGAGGATGAAGTAAGACAGCAGTCATCCTGTTGCAATGTGGAAAACTGAGGCCTTGACAGCTATGTTGGTGTTAGACGTGCGTCTGATATCCACCATTAGTGCAATGGAATTTAGACAATTAATGCAGGTAGTGTGTCCCCGGTAACAAATCCCATCTAGATTCCACTTCACTAGGCAGGTGATGCCAAGAATCTACAGAGACATCAGAAAAAGTGTCCTCAGTGTCCGAAAAAATGTGGTTGTACTCAATGTCCACTTAATGATGGAAATGTGGACAAGTGGAACAGGGCAGACTAAGGACTATATGACTGTGACAGCCCACAGGGTAGAGGTATCGCCTTACGCAGCAGCAACAGCAGCGTCACCAATAGCAGCATCTCAAAAATGCCAGCTCATTCCAAGGCAGGCTACACTGTGTATCACTGGTGTCACTAAGAGGAACTGTATGAAATCATTGCCCAGTGGCTTACCACAGTTAGACTCTCCTGGGGATTTGTGATATCTGACAATGCCACCAATATTGTGCGGGCATTACATCTTGCCAAATTCCAGCACATCCCATGTTTTGCTAACACAATAAATTTGGTGGTGCAGAATTTTTAAAAAAATGACAGGGGCATGCAGGAGATGCTTTGGGTGCCCCAAAACATTTTGGGCCACTTTTGCCATTCGGCGACTGTGTGCTGAAGACTGGAGCACAAGAAAACACTCTTGAACCTGACCTGCCATCACCTGAAGCAAGAGGTTGTAACGCGGTGGAACTCAACCCTCTATATGCTTCAGAGGATGGAGGAGCAGCAAAAGGCCATTCAAGCCTATAAATCCACCTATAACATAGGCAAAGGGGTGGTTATGCACCTGACTCAAATGCAGTGGAGAATGATTGCCATGTTGTGCAAGGTTCTCCAGCCCTTCGAACTTGCCACACATGAAGTCAGTTTAGACACTGCCAGCTTGAGTCAAGATCATTCCCCTCATCAAGCTTTTGTAGAAGCAGCTAGAGAGGGAGAAGAAGGAGCTAAGACAGAGCGATTCTGCTCAGTATGTGTGACTTGTGGATGAAGCCCTTCATTCGTTTTTCCAGGATTCAAGGGTTTTTCAATCTGTTGTAATCAGACCACTACATTGGGGCCACCGTGCTCGATCCTAGGTTTAAAGCCTATGTGGTGTCTCTCTTTCCAGCCAACACAAGAGGTGCAAAGACTTGCTGATGAAACCGCTGTCAGCTGAAGCAGAACGTGACATGGCAATAGCTCCTTCTTCATTTTCTGGGGCAGGCAGGACCAAGTTTGGACAACTGGTCCAGACTGAACGACCAGCCAACAATTTCTGACATGTCTACTGTCACTGCATATGATACTGTCACCATTGAAAGAGTGGTGGAGGATTATATCGATAACAGCATCCAAGTAGGCATATCAGACAGTCCGTACCTGTACTGGCAGGAAAAAAAGGCAATTTGGAGGCCCCTGTACAAACTGGCTCTATTTTACCTAATTTGCCCCCTCCAGTGTGTACTCTGAAAGAGTTTTTAGTGCAGCCAGGAACCTTGTCAGCGAAAGGCATAGGAGGTTGCTTCCACAAAACTTGGAGAAGATGATGTTCATCAAAATAAATTATCAATTCTTCCAGGAAGACCAGACTCCAGAAAGTACAGAGGGACCTGCCATGGTGGACTCCAGTGGGGCAAATTAATACTCTGTGAGGATGAGGATGTACACAACACTGACGAGGGTGAGGAATCAGTGGATGAGGATGAGGACGACATCTTGCCTCTGTAGAGCCAGTTCGTGCAGGGACAGATTAATTGTCAGCTTGTTTTGTAGGGTCCCACACAAAGCAATAATTTCAGCCACAGTTGTGTGGCAGACCCTGGCGCTGAAATTATTTGTTTGTTAAAGTGTGCATGTCCTGTTTATACAACATAAGGATGGGTGGGAGGGCCCAAGGACAATTCCATCTTGCACCTATTTTCTTTCTTTACATTATGTACTCTTTGGGCCTAGTTTTTCAAACTGCCATCCTATCTGCCACTTCAGTGCCATTCCTAGATGGGCCACGTGTTTGTGCCACCCACTTATGTTGCTTAGCATAGTCATCCAGCTACCTTTGTGCAACATTTTGGCCTATAAACAATATTGTGAGGTGTAAGGTGCTCAGAATAGATTAGAAATGAGAGGAAATTAATGTTATTGAGGTTAATAATAGCGTAGGAACAAAAACAAATGAAATTCTATGATTTTAGCTGTTTTTATTCTTTTTTTCCAGAAAAATACAGATCCAAAACACATGACAAAACACAAAACCCGGAAGGGTGATTTTGGCAAAACCAATCCTGATCCAACACATAAAAAAAAGGTCCAGAGCCAAAACCAAAATACAAAACATAAAAAGTGGCTGGTGCACACCCCTATTTATTATTAATATCTCCTACTATTTATTGGCATCTTTAAAGAAGATTTTCAGCAACTGATTATTTTGGAGGCTCGTTTTGTAAATCAATTGTTTTTTCTAATGTATGTTTATATTAATATGTCTTAATTGCGTTTTTTTATTTAATTTATTACTTATATATGTATATATATATATATATATATATATGCAATTTTAAGAGATTTATTATTATTATTATTATTATTATTATTATTATTATTATTATTATTATTATTATTATTATAAAGAAAATCAATTTGTTACAATATACAGTTATGTTCAATTCTTGTAGAATGGGATCTCTGCAATCTATGAGGGAATAGGGCCACCTTAGAACCTCTCCTCTGAAGGACATACAGTAATTATGGAGGCAATTAAATCCTGTTGTATGGTGTCGGAAATAAGAAATTAACTCGCGCATTGATCCATCAATTCCACAAACTGAGTATTGTATCCATAAAAAAAAATTACTGGTTCTTTCAGGGATGACCAGCAGTAGCTGGTCGCACCTCAGGCAGAGCAGACATTGGTGGCACCTCAGATGGAATAGACATTGTTGGCACCTCAGGAGGAACAGACATTTTTGGCACCTCAGGCAGAGCAGACATCAGTGGCAACTCAGGCATAGCAGACAACGGTAGCATCTCAGGTAGAGCAGACAGCAGTGGTACCTCAGGAAGAGCAAACATTGGTGGCACCTCTAGAACCTCTTGGCAAAGCAGCAGACACCTCTTAGATATCTGGCAAAATGATGGACACCTGTCAGTCCTCTGGCAAGGCAATGGACACCTCTCAGACATATGGCAAGGAAGTAGACACCTCTATGACCGTTGGCAAGGCAGTTGGCACCTATAGTACACACTGGCAAGACAAAGGACACCTCATGGGTATCTGGAGAGGTGACAGACACCACTCTGTTCTCTGGAAATGGGAAGGACACCTCTTGGACCTCTGGCAAGATGGGCACATCTCATACCTCTGTCAAGGTGATTGCCTCTCAGACCCCTGGCAAGGCAGCAAACAGTGAATTGTCATATCAACAGTCCATTTCTCCTGTTGAACTTTCTGAGTTCTGAGTTTTGGAATGCAAATAAATAACTTTTGGGGGTTAAGCCATTGAGAATGACTTCCAGTGGAGAATGTAATGCAAACCACGTCCAGGGGCTTACTTCCAGGTACACAATTCCATCAATGGCATGATTACTGGAAAAGAATGCAGTACATCAAGAGAAAATTAAGCATTAATGGCACACTCATCTAAGTACAAAATAAAGGGAGGTTCTACACAATGCAGTGGCACTTGAGAAAGGACTTGCTGGTCCGAAACATGTCGCATGGATGCCACATTACCACTGAGAGGAGCTTCCTGTATTCAAAGCTGGATACCTATGAACAGTTATATGCCAAAGGACTGCTATTGATTACCCAGAATGATACCAGTTCCAATAACATTAGGCAAAAGTTTAACTTCCATATTGTAGGCATTTAGGATTGATTCCTCCATGCACCTTATTTGTATTACGTTTATTTGTATTGTATGTCATTTTATGTATTATTCTAATTGCGATTTATGTGTTTATACTGTGCAATACCTTGCTAATTCGCATAAAGCAAAAGTTTTTTTTTCCAAAGACACATGCACTTTTTAGAATATTTCTAAAGTGTTATTTATAGTGAATAATCTACAATACATTTAAGAGATATGCACCATTTGTGATTACATTATATATTTGTTTGAATGGGGGAGTAAGGTGTTTCTCCTTGATTATTCAAACACAGACAGCTGTCTCTATTAGTGCAGTTAAGGATTCTCAAGATAAAGTTTTCTAGAGCCTTTCAGACATCTGTCAAGATTACGGACACCTCTATGTCCTCTGTAAAGGTGATGGACACCTTGCTGACCTCTGTCAATGTGATCATATTTCAGTTCTCTGGAAAGGCAGCAAACAGCCCTTGGACCTCTGCCAAAGCAATCATCTCTTGTATATTTGGCAAAGCAATCACCTCTAGTAACCTCTGACAAACGATCACCTCTTGAACCACTGGGGAAGCAATTACCTTGCTAACATCTAGCAAAGTGACAGACACCACTTCATGCCCAGAGGCAAGGGCTGTCAGTTTGGTGACCGATATGGTGGCTCTCGGAATGGAGAATGACATAGTGGCTCTCTTTTCTTTGAATATGTGAAACAATTCAGGCACTGCAGCAGCCTGGAGGGACAGCACCCTCTCAGGAATTGAGAGGCGTTAACTGGAACAGCATGACTGGGGCCCCCCATTGGGATAGGTAGGATACATAGAGCCCCCTCCTGGGGTAAGAAATGTGGTTTTCCAACTGGAGCAGAATACTTGGAGCCACCAATTGGGTCTGAGGCACTGGAGCCATACCTCCTGAAGGTGGTGACTCAGTCACCTCTCCTGGGGCTATGACACTGGAGACTCTTCCTGAAGCTATAGCACTGGAGACCCCTCCTGGGATTATGTCATTCGAGTCCCATCCTAGGGCTATGGCACTAAAGACCCCTCCTGAGTTTGTGGCACTAAAATCCCCTGCTGGGATAGAAGCAATAAAGACCCCACCTGGGTCTGTCACTCAAAACCCCTATTAGGGCAGTAAACTCAGGGCTCTCAACTGGGATAGAACACTTGTAGCCACCAACTGGGGCTGAGGCACTGTAGACACTCCTTCTGAAGTTGGCAACTCAGACACATCTACTGCAGCTATGGCACTGGAGACCCGTACTGGGGCTATGGCACTGGAGACTCCTCTGGGTTCTATGTCACTGAAGACTTTTGGGGCTTTGACTCTCAAGACCCCTGGTCTGCTTCTCTAGGACTATGGCACTACAGACCCTTCCTGAGGTTGTGGCACTCAAATCCACTGCTGAGATAGAAGCAATAGAGACCCCTCCTGTGGTTAGTGACTCAGACACTGATCCTGGAATAGGCAACTCAGACACCCCTACTGGAGTTGGCAACTCGGACACTCCTTCTAGGGCTATGACCCTAGTGATGCCTCCTAGGGCTATGGGACTAGAGACACTTCCTGGGGCTATGTGAGAAAACTTGGACTCTAGACCAAGTTTCTTCTTTGGAACCAGCAGCTAGAAAATGATGCCCAAAGTTGAGCATAGGATCTCTGCAAACTCCGAAATAGGCCCCAAAGGATTAGGTTTTGGGCATGCAGACTGGGAAGCACTATGAGGTACTTCAAACTGAACAGCACTATGAGGCACATCAGACCAAACTGAGCCATGAGGCATATATGGATTAACAGCATTGTGAGGTATGTCTGGGTCAGATTTGAGGCATAGCACCCTCTCTGGAGCATGCTGGATTCTGAAGAGATACTATTTCTGGATAACCAGACAGATCTTTCTATTAGACATTGCTGTAAAACATGATATAGACTAGCACAGTAGAAACATAGGTTATAAGTCCTTCTGTGATGATGTTCTTCCATAGTCAGGTGGGATCATGGACCACTAACAGATCTAGATGTCTCTGTAGTCAGGACTTTAGTGTGGTAATTGTATTCTGTTTGTGAATCACTGATCTTTGCTGGAATCTGATTATAGCAGGTACCATTAGTATTAGGATGGTATTCAAACTAAGCAGAGAAACAATTCAGCAAGTCAGTAGATGTATGAGTTTTGCATGTAATAATATTATTTCCAACTGTAACGTCTACAAAAATGATGTTTCTGGTTGTTGGAGGCAGTCATAGTTTCAGCGGGGCAAAACATAATACAGAGTCTGTATGAAAATGATAAAGCCAAGATAAAAATAAAACAGTCTCGAGATGAACTTCTTTAGATAAGGCTCGTCATTATGTTATGGAAACTGAAAACTTGTAATGACAGCTATCAGGTGCATAGTGAAATGTAACTGTTTTATTTTAGCAAAAATATACTGTAGTCCAGGCAATGCAGGGTATAAACAAACAAAACTTCAGGTGTAGCTGGAAACTTTAGTGTATATTTACTTAGAATCGTGTCTGGTCAATCATGGGTGTGTTTTGCCATTTTTTACCACTCGCAAATTTACTAAACACAAACTTGGGTGAGAAATCATGAAACTTTCTGTAAAACATGTGTGAAAACACAAATAGAAATAAATAAACCATTGGCCAAACGCGCAAGTACTTTTCATTGAAAATATACAACTCAGGAATTTATCAAGAATCATGATTACAATCACAGGTGGAATTTTAGCAAACTCTGTCCTAAATAGAAATAGACTACCTCTAGAGCTGCGTGTTTGGCAGAAACATACATGATCAGTGTGATCTGTGTATGTTTCTGCCTGTAATTACTGTCTAAAGGGATCATTTAAAAAAAAATTCCCAAGATTATCCTGAATTTTTTTTTCCAATACTCACCTACCTCTTGGCATAGCTCAGTCCACTTCTCCTGTAAACTACCCGGGACTTGGCAAAAAAAAATGAGTAGTGCAGACCCCTCAGACATGAAGAGATGTATGTGATAATGCATATATCCCTACCCTAGTAAATAACAGAGACTGGGTGGTTTATGTCATTAGCCAGGCCTGCCAGCCAATCTATATATCCAAGGGGTCAGTGCAAAGCATTATTTTTCCAAGTCCCAGGGAGTCTACTGTGGAAGAGGACTGATGCTATGGCAGGAGATAAGTAAGTATTGGACTTTTCATTTTCAGGAATACCATGGACTTTCTACAGGAGAAAGGGACCAAGCATCTGGCAAAAGATACATATGTATGAGTATATTTTGTATGTAACAAAATGTAACTTTCAATGGTGTGTGAGGACTGTGTTTTATTTTACTTTTTTTATGGTGGGGGTAAGGGTGCCGGCTGACTGCTGGCACTTGTAGTTACACAAGTGCCAAAGAGCAGGCATACTGGCACCTGTAGATCCATTATAAAAAACAATAGTAACAATCTATTTTTCACACTATTACCCCTGCATCCACCACCCAGGGGTGCAGGGTAGAGCCCCGGGCTTCAACCTAAGCCTGGGGTGTTATGGAGAGGGGCGACCCCTTTATTAAGGGGGGCACATCTCCCCTGAGATCCCTGTCTTGGGCTGACTAGCTTGGGGTGTTAATGCTTTGGCTGGGGAGACCCAGTGAAAGGACCCTTGGCTGTGGCAATACACTCCGGCTAGGTTTGAGTCTGGTGCTGGTTTTAAAAATAGGGGGAAACCCATGCCACTTTTTCCCCTATTTTTAAGTTCAGGACTGGCTCAGGGAGTCTAGTGCTGGTTCCTAAAATACAGGAGAACCCTACACATTTTCCCCCTGTATTTTTAGAACCAGGACTGGCTTAGGAGCCAAGAGCTGGTTATGCTTTGGGGTGGAGACCCTACATCCATGGGTAATACTACCATAGGTGCAAGGGGTGCAGCTGCTATGGGGCCCAGACCTGAGTGGGCCCATCTTCCTTGTAAAAGTTACATGTGTTATATACATTTTTCACCACTGGGTGGTACATATGGGGCCCTTGCAAACTTTTGCTATGGGTCTGGGGTCTTCAAAGATCTAGTTTCTCCCCTGCCTGCATAATTTTTTAAATAAAATTAACTCTTAATTTTTCCCACACACAATTAGCCTACATATATCTCACTGGGGATGTAGTTATGAGACCCATGACTAATGCTAAGGGCACCCAAATTAAGGTAAATCCAGGGGCTCTTAGCATTAGTCTAGTGGAGTTAGGTTCAGGGGGGAGATTAGGTCTTGGCACCCCTAGGGGGAGGGTTAGATTTAGGCACCCCCAGGGAGAGATTCGGATTAGGCATCCCCCCGGGAGGGGTGGGTTTAGGGAGCAGTAGGAGGGGGTTAGGGTTCGGCAACCCCCAGGGGGAGGTTAGGGTTAGGCAACACTAAGGGAGGGTTAGGGTTAGGGGGGGACAGGGGAGGGTCAGGGAACTTAGATGCCCCAGTCGAAATCTTCAACCTGTCAGGCATCTACTGTGGGATTTGAACTGGTGGCTAAACAACTGCTGGTATTTCAATCCCATTCCTCTCACTGGCTGCTGGCTTCATGTTCGGGTGAGTTTGGCTGCCGTCAAACTAAAGGTGCCCATCCACTAGACAATTAAGTTGAGCAATTGAACAATAACAATCGTTCAGTCATTCATAAATCATTTGCAAATCACATGCAAATCATTTGCAAAAGTGTCTAAAACGACCAGCGATGAGTGTGCCCGCTGGTTATTTAGACATCTATCATCGTGCAAACATGCTGGAAAACCTGACGATAGGTCATCAGGTTCAGCATGTTTCCAGATGAATAATGTGCCTGCACTGAACTACTGCTCATTCAGTGCAGGCTCATCACAGACTGACAAACGACTGCACGATTACGCTGTCGTAATCGTGCAGTCGTTTTCAGATCCTTGAGTGGATGGGCACCTTTAGGAAACTTGGGGATAAACTTGATCACATACAGTACAACTTCAAAAAGCTTGATTCAGCAAAACACGATTTTTGGTAAATGTGAGGGTTTCAGCAGGCAAAAGTTTCAGCATTGCTGTGAGAGTTTAAACTCGGGACAGACACAATTCTCAATAACTTTACCCATTTGGGTGTAGCTAGACAACAGGTAAACTGGGCAGATTGTCCCAGGCAAAACAGAGAAACATAGACACAGGTAAACTTGACCCTGGGAAATGCAGACAAACTGTGAGCTGGAAATCATGGTAATCAGCCAGGCCGAAGGACATGAAAATAACACTGGGTAGCAGAAACTTAAAGGCACAGGAACTTGAAATTAAAATGTCTGAAACAACGTCGAATACTAGCCAGGGAATACAAACAATAATCAGCAAGGGGCATGATGAGTGTCTGGAATAGTCAGTGAGGCAGATGCAGGTGACTAAACAGGGGAGTGAGATTAACTCCTGCCTGATTCAGCAAGGATTGCAATTGCAAAATGGCACACAGGCAGCTTTGCAATTGTGATCCTTGCTATTATGCATTTGCAATCCCAGCACTGCAACAGAGGTCATAGGCTGGGGTCACTATAGTGACCATTGGTGGCCGTTGTTCATGATGGTGGATAGTGCCATGCCTCCGGCCAGCTGAGCAAGCCTCAGTTTACTCAGGCTGGATGGCTTGTAAGCCTAGGACACTGTGTTGATCCTGGGTTGGCTACTCACAGAAAAATGGGCAGACACGCCCTCATTTCCAGGAATGCTGATAGTCCCCGTCCCCACACTGCCCCATAAATGCCTCTGCCTGTCAGTCAGAAGCATTCAAGGGAATGTTTGTGACAATGCAGGGCCCATTCTGCCTACTCTATAATCAGGAAACTGCGATCAGCAGTGCATTTGCGTGCACTGCTGAATCAGGCCCAGAATCCCAACATAGCCTCTTCTTTAAAGAGCAGATACCATATGCTCCCAAAAGTCTCTGATTTCAGGCTATTTTTTGTTCTAGCTACGTTTCAATGTCAACCCAGATTCTGGTGCCTGGGGGCAAAGAAATTGGACAACTTATACCCAATGAGCAGAGTAATAATATCTTCAAAAGTAAGGAATGCTCAGGCCACCGGCTTTGGTAGGTCTTAGGAGTATGCAGATCAGAATTTGAATCTATTAGATCACACTAATTCCATATGAAGATGGGCGGTAGAACTGCGCTCTCGTTGACCAGGGGGTGTTGTGTTGTGGTTTCGGGGTGCTGCACCTTCGTGTGGGAGTACCTTCCCGCACTGAATACATATGGGGGTACGGAGGGTAAGGTGCACTTTTCCTGTTAGTAGTGGTGATGCTGATGACTTGTGTGTGTTTGTGAGTGGTGTTAATTGGAATGTTTCTTCTGGTGGTGGTGATGTTTTGGGAGAGAGAAGGAGGGTGTGATTGGGTATGGAGTGTAGTTTAGAGTAATGTGAAAAGGGTAATGAAATAGGATCGAAATGAGGCCAACGAGACACAGTAATTTGTGGCAAAATCTTTTATTGAGTAGTCACAATGCTGCTCTGTTGAGATCCCAGGCAGGTGGGTGGGGTTCTGTGATGAGTGGTGATGGGACTGGGGAGGTAGGTGGACCCTTTTAGGGGGCTCCTTCCGTGCGGTTCAGTGACCTTGCACGTCACCCCTGCTGGACCTATGGTCGACAGTCTAGGCAGTCTCGGGGGGTGGGGGGATTTACAAAGAGGTGTCACACATCCTTGAAGAAGGCATCTGTGTTGAAATGCATTGGAGACCCTCACATCAAACCTGACACCGATCCAGGCTGACCTCCACTAAAGATCACCATCCTCACCAGGGGCTATAGAACCATTGACTGCTACAGTAAATTGTGCTTTTCATAGGATTTCCCAGGGTTTCAGGTGGGGACTATAAGTAATAAAATCTATTTGCTGATGACATTTTATTATTTTAATATAAAAGGACATTTTCAATATAAAATGGTGCAGATAAACTTAATGGTCTTTCAAAGGTGTATGAAAGTGAAGGGTTTAATCTAAAGAAGAAAACATGCAAAAGACCAGCAATAAGCTTTTCATTTTACATGATAATAGAAATCCAGAGATCTTTGTTGCATATATTTACAAAGATATGTTTAAGCTATCCAGGTCATGTCTAGGCATTTCTGTACCAGTGGTCCTTAATGCTACATGATAATAGCACCCACTTTGTATCTTATAATTGCATACTGTTATTCTACATGATACGAGCACATACATTAATATATCTAAGCTGAGAGCCAACTTACCAGGAGATTCACCAAAATCCTCCATATGGCACTACAGGAACCAGAGCACCCTCCAAATGTTGGTCCCATCCATGCCTCTTATAACAGTAATTTAAAATGGTTGCTGCTCAGATCAACTTTATGGTCTTTCTATGGATTTTTATGATGATGTAGTATTCAAATCCTATGGTCTTTTGCAGAGTGCTAGGGAAACATTTTTGCTTTTTTCTTGTGTAGATTAAACCCTTTAATTTCATGCACATGTGAAAGACAATTAAGTTGATTTATTTTATTTATAATTGTCCCCTATTTATTTTTATCTCTGACACAAATTGTATTTATGTCCAAGTGTCTGCCTACTTGATAAGTGGCCATCCAATCACTGGATTTGTCTGTTCACATTCACCGGCTGTTAGCAGAAGGTACTGCAAAGGTACCATATGAACTACTACTCCTTGGAAAGATGGAAAATTCTGATTCATCATAAGGTTTAACCAAAATGCATTGTACATATAGACTCTATACATACTCAGGTTACAAGGAAAAAACTTAATTTGCCTCTACCATGTCAAACCACCATGCAACATCCAAAACCAATGACACAGCAAAAGAATGCTGTGCATTTGTCGTGTAATTTTTACATTAACAATTGTATAGGTACAAAAGACCCACAGTCAGTTGTAGTAGATATTTGGCACCTGCCTATAACGTGACATCTATGGCTTTCATTGGAATATAGGGCTAGATTTATTGTGTGGTGGCTTTGTGAAGACACCAATTCAGTTTTGATTCTGAAACTTAAACTGGCAATAAAATTATCCTAATATTGCTACCTTAAATTCAGCATCAAACCTACAAGAATCTGCGGCTTCCATAAATGGTAAGAGATCTAGGGCTAAATAGATAAGCATCAGTTTTGCAGTCAAGTAAATTAGAAACCAAAGCCAAATCACACTTGAAAGTAGTTTTTCCAAAATGAAAATCAAAACAGAACAATGATTTAGAAACAAAACTGAAACCAACACCAAATCATAGGAGGTCTGCGTACATCTCTACTAAAAATACACTTTTTACTAAACAGCAGTTTTAAGCATCAATTCAAATCCGCCATCAATGTCCATTGGTTTTTAAATTCTAAAAGCCTTATCTGTTTTCTATTTGCCATTATAAGCCATCATCAAATGCACCTAGAGTTCTTACAAAAACCAAAAACTGCTATAAATTGACCAAAACCCACTGAACACTTCATTTTGCTTTTCTATTAGTTTAAACATACCACATTGTCATGGACTGAGGAACTTGGAGTTGTGTACCCGAACTGGGGTGTTGGATAGAGACACCTGGATCAGTAGATGGTTTGAAACTGGACGGCTTAATATAATTTCTGCTCATACAGTTGAAATAAAAAAAAGATTGTAGTGTAAGATGAAATACTAGAGTCCTCTGAGCAGAGACAACACAACTAGAAGATGCTGAATAAGATTGAAGGGGAAAGTTTCTAATTAGTCGTTGAACTTGGAAAAGGAACTGTAGACTTGGAACTTGAATGAACTTGAACTTGATCTCCGGACTGGAGTATCATGGAATGAACTGAAGAACTTGGATTTGAATCCAGGCTCGAGTACTGTGGATTGAACTGAAGAACTTGGATTTGACTCCGGACTGGAGTTCTGTTGATTGAACTGAAGTACTCGGATTTGCTTTGTTGTGCTGGAAAGCATAGGTTTCACACCGAGAGCTCAGGAACATAGGTCATGCTGCAGCAGTGGACATTGTTGTACTGGCAACCAGCATGTGTTACAGGGAGGTCCTTTATAGCACCTGGCTGGAGCGGATTGGCTGAGGCAACTAGGGACTTCTGCTGACTGGATGCATCGGTATCAACTGACCTGGCCCAAGATGGCTGTGCCCAGGTCCTGGAGAGTTTGAATGCTTGTGCGGCACATGTGCAGGGATCTGTGGCAGTGGGACACAGGCAACAGCAGGGATGTTGTAGCTGATCCTCCAGTGGAGGCCCTGCACCAGAGATCGCCAGAGTAGCAGGCCAATGGCACGGCTGAGTGCGATGGCACAGACACACAGGAAGGTCCAAGGGTCTGGGGCGGAGGTCTCTGGCATGGTTTGTGACACACATGCTATTTTGACATTACAACATTCATTAATAGGGTGTTTTGAGATGGCAGGTGTTTGTTGGAGTCATTAAGGAGCTTGGAGGAGTTTTCTGTGCTAATTAAAAACAATTGCCTTAAGTTGTCTTGTTTTATTTTGTGTAGTCTTGTGTACTTTAAAAGTTTGTCTTATTTTTTGTCTGATGTATCTTCATTAATACTGTCGTGCCTATGTTATATATAAGTGCCTGTGGTGTGCTCCTGTGCAGTGTAGTGTTATTGTGAGAGTAAATTTAATATTTTAGTCTTTGTCTTTCTGTGTTTTTACATGAGAGGTATTGGAAAGTAGGGTGAACGTTACTGAAGGTGACGATGTACAGTTGGTGGAGCAGGATGCAGGGGAGTCTGGCCACAAAGGCATCAGTCAGATGAAAACGGCAGATCTGTCCTTTGTGGTTTCGGTTTTGTATGCTGTTTGCCAGTTAAAGCACTCGGAGGTCCATTGATGGTTGTTGTAACTATTTTCTTGACAAATTAAATGCAAAGTCAAGAACAGAATGACTGGGCTATGCAAGGTAGCAGTCAGGACAAGTAAAGCCCTGTCCACAGGGAATTTGCACTATGAAAAACAGGTGTAGGGGAACATTCTTACTGCTCCCACATTAATGCTGCAGAACTACCTCACCAAGAGATCCAGCAATGGACATGATCAAGGTCATTGCTGATTTTCAGACGTCTCATGTAACATTTGTGGCTACAAAAACTGCAAAATTAAACCACATTATTTGGCAGGTGAGGAGGATACAGCATATGCTTTCTAACACTAATGTCAGCATCAACATGTTAGCCAGAGCTGTAGAGGCACAAATGTGAGCTTCTATTAGAATGCAAGATTCCCAATCGCTATAAGGGCTTTAATAAATAATTTGGTTTAATTTAGTGGCCAAATCTAAGCTTGCCTACCTGAATTCTACATACTGTATCAACAACTGCCAGCAGCATACCACCAACAGGTTCTGCCACATCAATTCACGTGGTCAACCTGCCTCATATCTTAAAAAAATAAAATAATTGTTTAGTTCTTGGCCTTCCTAATAAAGCCTTATATCTACCTCAGGTTTTAGGGAATGGAAAAACAATGTGCCTGTGTTTTCATTTATTAGAAATGTTGCTTTCATTAGGAAACATTTTTGAATATTTAGTAAATATTGTTTGGACAACCTGGTTTGGATCTTTGACTTACAAGTCAAATGTAATTATAATTGTATAAATAACACCAGTGTTAAAAAGCTGCACATGTTCATAAAACAAAACAGTAACATTAGAAATAGTCATAAAAGAAGATCCAAACATCAAGGGTGTCACAATGCATGAATGGATTGTGGATGCTAGCCTGTATTTCCGAATTGGTGAAACCTACCGTAGTATTGAGGCATGTAGTCTAATGTGATGTGGTATTCACCAGGGACTCCCGCAAGGAGGTTTGGCGTCAGTGCATCTGACACGCAGGTTGCGGCCCTCAGATTAAGTTCCCTAGTACAGGTCGACAAGCTGGGTCAGAACCAGATGATAAAGGGTTTCCCCCAACACTAAATGATATCAACAATAGGATTTGAAAAACTACACGGTGGTATATGTACCAGGCGGATAAGATGGTACCAGGAATCAGACAATATCTGGGTCAGAACCAGACGGAAAAGATGGTACCAGAAATCAGACAATAGCAGGGTCAGGAATGAAGCCAAGGTCAGAACTAGAATAGCAAAGTGCAGTACCTGAAATCAGGTCATGGGCAAGCCAAAGTCAGGAAAGAGCAGGAGCAAACATGGATAAAGAAATGCTGGATTAAGTTTGGGAGCCTATACTCTGGCACTTGTTTTGTGCCCAGAAACTTCCTCATATAGGGTGGAGTTCGAATCTCGTACCAAACATGATGTCACATTTGTTGTGCCTGCCTCTTTAAATTCTACTGCAGATCGGCACACGCTCTCCTAGAGGAAGGGCAGCCACCTGCATACCATAGCCATGGCACATCATAGGATGGATCTAAAAGCGCCGATTCTGGCAATGGCGCGGGGACTCCCAGCCCAATGCAGACCGGGTCTCCAGTGTTGCCGAACCCATTAAGTGACCACAGGGGGACAAAGGGACATTTTACTTACATGTGAAGTAGTTATTAATCAGAGACTGCCTCACCTGCCTCTGATGGCAACAGGATCCCTATCTTTATATAATCTAAAATCTCAGGTGGATTACATTAAATCCAGATTAGGCAATAGACTGCAGCAAAGCACAATATCCAAGACGTTAAATGGACTTTATAATAACACACCACCAGACTTATCAAGACACATTAACCTAGTTTTTAATTATCTAAAAGTGAATGCTACAACAGACCTAGTAAATTGTGGGCCTTATAATACTTATGCTCAGCATGAGTCTGCAGAAGTGACAATGGAGTCAGTAACAACCATCACTAGTATCACCAGTGGTTTTGAACAAACACAAAAAACATGATTATCATCAGTATGTTTGGCTAAAAAACACCTAGCCAGCAGTCGTTCCTCCAGCGTTAATCATTTCTCAAATTTCTCATGTAAGGATGACTGAGGATAAGTGCATTGTGAAATGAGTCAACATTGCCTGAAACATCAATCATAATTTTCATATTTGCACCACAAGCAATTACCAAATATTAATACATTATGCCTACTGGTGAATACCGCTGCCTTGTTACTCTTAGAACAATGTGTGTGCAGTCTATAGCTCTCAGACATTAGACACACCTGCAAGACTATAGAAAGCTACTTTTAGCTCATACCACTGTGACTCCTGACTGGGTAAGCAGATAAAGTAGTATTATATGGTCTTTAGGGCTGCCAGTACATAGGAGAGTAATGTCCCCACTCTTGTCAAGCCTAATACTGTTCTTGATCTTGCCATGTCTGACTGAAGTTGATCCCTGACAAATTAAAAGGTGGAGCATCTGTATGACCTCACCTTTAGCTCAGAATTGAGGTTCAACCATGACTAAAAAACCTACTGTAGGCCTGTATAGGTCACATGATACCTCACAAAGCTGATTTTGTTCCTATTCTTCTGACACCTTGCTCCTAGTCAGCTAGTGGAATGCTGAATATCTCAGGCAGGTGGTTAGCATAGCATAACTGGAAATGTCATAGTATTCCTCATGCTTGTGTCTCTTTTTAGAGGCATCATGATAAAGAATAGAATTTGTTTTGAAACACAAACTTGCCCCTAAGTAGCTTGCCAATTATTTGAGCAGTGTTGTCTCTTGTCTTTTGTGGGTAAATATGGGTTTTCTATACTTGACATGTTAAAAATGTGAGGGTGAACCGATATTCATTTGTTTTATAAAGTGTGGTTTCCCATCGGTTTAGGGTTTGATAATAAAGTGGAATGTGATCCTCATAGACAACAGCCAGAAAACAGCCCAAAAGCCAAAATCAATATTTAGTAAATTTAACCTCTAGTCTTTAATCAACAGTTACAGTAGTGGGCAAACCCTTAAGATTAAATTAAAAATAATTGAATATGATTACCTATGCTGATGAGATGACAACAGTAGCTTCAAGTGGGGAGCAAGTGGTAAAGGAAATATATAGTCCAAGATTTATTAATTACTGTATCTGAGTTGCTAGTTTGCTTCACCACATTATTATTGATTTCTCCACAGACCACCTTTTAATACACATGGAGACGATGTAATTTCCTTTTTTCAGCAAGAACACCCAAAAGGGGTTATCACCACTTATCCACTTGACTAATCATCTGTTAAAAAAAAATAAGAAAAGTTGTTGGGTTGGGGTATAAAATCATGTAGGGTACACATTGCAAATTCAGGGTATAATTAGTCACACTCCATAGGGCACAGAAATCTGTAAATACAGCTTTTAAAATACACCACATGAATGCATTTATACAATTTAAAACCATGCAAAGCCTGATCAATGTACTGCTCAAATTAGAGCATGTCTTAATGTAAATATAACTTAAAAGTTAGTACATTTTTCATATCTAATACATAATGTAAATGAGTAGTATTATTTAGCAAAGATCAACCAGCCAGACTTGAAAATTATTCCCACTGAAAAGAAGAGCAGATTTAATTAGAAAAAAAATCTAACATAAAATTTTGCATTAAATACATTCTAAACAATTATACTTGCCTTTCATTAATCAGCAGTCAGCTAGTGTCTCCTAAACTGACAAATACAAATTAAACTACCATATTATATTCTCCAACATAGACAAAAAAATATGGGAGAAGGATACGATTGAGTGAGATATGTATTTCTAAAATGAATTTGAATTCTTTAATAAGTAAAGTTAATGTTGTCATTAGTGGCAGTTCCCAGCAAAACTTTTATCTTCTTTTTCTACAGATAAGCACTCTTTAGGGAGATGACTATTGCTGCAGTCATATTGTACTTTAAGTTAATGAGATGCGAGCTGTATTTGTTAGACTTCTATGGTAATTAAGATTATAATTCACTTGAAAACTGTCTTACTTTCAAAATATTCTCTTTTAGGTGGTACTTTTTATTTGCTTTGGAAACATTATTTTTAGTGTAAACGAGGGTAGGTTACACCATTGGGAAAGTAAAACCACCAAGAAGATTAAAAAATTACATTTGGTGTAATTAATATCACAATTTGTATCTATTCTACAAAACAGAAATTTCTGCATTTAATGCCTTGCTTGTATTGCTGTATATGCTATTTGCTGCCAAATTTGCCTACTGAGTATTTAAAAGCACATTTGCTGCAACAGAAATAAAGCAACCAATAAAAGATAATGCCTGATTGTACGGTTACTCACATTTGTTGAGGGAGATGAAATAAAAGATCACGGCTAAGCATGCAAACTAATATTGTGATGTGAATTCTTCAAATAATAACTACAGACATAAAGTTTTGGGGGTAAATGTAATAGGGTTCAGGATTTTAAAAATGCACAGATTTTGGCAAGTTAGCAGTCATTTTTATAGTGGCAATGCTTTGTAAGGCAAAACAAACCTTGGTTTTAACTTACTAAACATTACCCCTTTAAATTTGACTGCTAACTCAACAAAATCTCTGCAGTGTCAGAATCCTACACCCTATTAATTTTGCCCCTTAGTTTGGTTTGTGTACTGTGCTTTGATGTACAGTATGTATCTCTGATGTTATTTGATGAGGCTTCTCTATAGCGCTTGGTGATATATTGCATGTTGTCCAATGATGTCCTGTGTCTCTATACACCAGTTTTAAAAACAAGGTGCTACCCACTGATATCCTGGACATATGTAAATATAGATTCATGTATCATAAATTCAGTATGGAAGAGGGAGATAACTATAATTAACCATAATAATTTAAATGTTACACTGGAAAAAATAGATAATTTTAAGAGGTAAAACTACTGGAATTAATGTCTGCTCAGCTGATGTCATTTATTTTCTTTTAATTTAAATTCCACAGTACTGGAAGAACATTAAGTGCACTAATGCATATTTTCATCTTTTATAAACAATTACTCAAACACTAGCATTAGAAAACATTCTCTTTAATTGCAGCATAATACTGCATAAGCATATCAATAAACACAGGGGCGTTTCTAGAGAGGAGGGGGCTCATGTGCAGTCTCCGTCATGGGCTCCCTCCTCTCCGTCTGGTGGCTGGCCAGCACTGCATTTATAGACTCTGGGCACTAGAGTGTGCCCGGAGTCTATAGCACATGCGCAGGTCACCAGGTGAATGGCCACAGCAGCAATTTTCCCTGTACTGTTCATGCTCAAACAATGGGAAAATGGCAGCAGCAGACATTTTCCAGGCGTTTTTTACATGCGCAGACACCAGAGCCAACGTGGGACTCTGGAAAGGTAAGTTTTATGGGAGCAGGTTGTGCGGTGCGGGCCCCCCCTGGACCCACAGGCCCGTGTGCCCCACACACCCTGCACCCTTTATAAATATGCCCCTGAATAAACAGCAGAGGCGGATTGGGATGGAAAACCAGCCCTGGAAAATTCTGGAAGCAGCCCTAATGGGGGAGGGGTCTGTTGAGGGGGCGGGGTTGTCAAGAGGGCGGTGGTGGGATACTCTGAGTTGGATGCAGTGGTGGCTTTCTTTGCGTCTTTTTCTGCAGCTGCACAGGTGGCAAAATGCTAATGCTGCTACAGATCCCTTCCCTGGTGTACATCCGTGCATCTGAATGTGCTAGACTGAGACGACCACTTTTATTGTCTACAGATGCATAAACCCCCTACAAGATGGTGGCCATCTTCTGTATGCACCACCCCGAACTTGGTAGTGCCCACATTTTGCATATCTCCCCCTACACACACACTCTCTCCCACTCCTGGTGGTGGCCATCTTCTGCAAACACCCCCCCACTGTTGTGCCCATATTCTGCATAATCCCCCTTACACACACACACTCGCAATCTATGAGGG
Source organism: Taudactylus pleione (assembly GCA_031769625.1). Lineage (NCBI taxonomy): Eukaryota > Metazoa > Chordata > Amphibia > Anura > Myobatrachidae > Taudactylus > Taudactylus pleione. The sequence goes on from JAUIMM010000295.1 coordinate 20,083,605, forward strand.
GAGTTCAATTGCAGGCAAAGGGTGCGAATTGCCATTGCCATGGCATTTAAACGCCAGCAACAGTAGCCCTTCTCGCACCCTTCGCTGAGTCAGCCGGATGCCTGATTTGCTCAAAAGTTTTGAGCGAAATCCCGCTGCCGTAAAATGTGGCGGTTGCCTCGCAGGTTCTGCGGGTGAATGTATTCGCTACTAATTGAATTCCCCTCTATGTCTTCTGGTGGTGGCCATCTTCTGCATTCACCCCCCCTCTTCACACATACACACATACCTCTGGTAGTGTCCCTACCCCCTACACACACACACACACACTCCCCCCTGGTGGAGGCCATCTACCGCATATACTTCTGTTTGTGGGGGGGCACACACACACACGCACAGACCTGGTAGTGCCCCCACCTACACATACTCTCTCCCCTCTAGTGGTGGCCATCTTCTGAATACACCCCAACACACACCTGGTAGTGCCCATACCGACCATACACACACACACACAGTCTCTCTCCCCTGGTGGTGGCAATCTTCTACATACACCCTCCCCTCACACACACACACCATATTATGCCCATATTCTTCCCCCCTACACACACACTCTTCATCTCTCTCCCCTGGGGGTGGTCATCTTCTGCATACACCCCCCAACCCACACACCGAGTAGTGGCCATACCTCCAACCCTACACACACTCTATCTCCCCTGGTGGTGGCCATATTCTGCATACACCACCCCCCCACACACAGACATCTGGTAGTGCCCATACCTTTCCCCCCATACACACACACTCCCTCTCCCCTCTGGTGGTGGCCATCTTCTGGATCCCCACACACACGCACACCTGGCAGTGCCCATACCTCCCCCTACACTCACAGAACACACAGTCTATCTCCCTTGGTGGTGGCCATCTTCTACATACACCTCCCTTCCCCCCACACAAACACACCTGGTAGTGCCCATATTCTCCCCTCCTACACACACAATTTCTCTCCCCTCTGGTAGTGGCCATCTTCTAATTGAACTCCCCAGCACACACACACATATCTGGTAGTGCTCATATCTCCCCCTGCACACACACACCTGGTAGTGCCCATACCCCCCTGCACACACACACATACACACCTGGTAGTGCCCATATTCCCTCCCCCCTGCCCATACCCTCATTTCCTACACAAACACACACTCTTTCCTCTGGTGGTGGCCATCTTCTGCATACACATCCCCACACACACACACACACACACAACCTCGTAGTGCCCTTACTCTGCATCCCCCTCCCCACACACGCCTATCTATCTGGTGGTGGCCATCTTCTGGTGGGTCTGGATCTTCATATAATACAGCAGTTCAGCTTCCACTGAGAGCATGCCCCAACTCCAATACTTGTGGCCACACCCCCTCCCATGCTGTCTACTGTACTGGCTCCATTCACAAGGGGAGGGGATGTGATAGCCTTGTGTGTAATATCTGCAGCCATGGGTTTGTCAGAGAGAGCACAGGGCACCTGTCAGTACATATTCATGTGCTTCATAGTATTGTTATACTATGAAGCTCATGGTTGTATACTGCCGGCTGCCCTGCTCCGCCCTCTGTCTGACAAATCCCTAACTTCTGTTACACATAATAATGGTATTTTAGTGCAGCAGTGTGACGGAACATGGTGCTCCTCCTCCTGGCTAAGCTACTCACCTGATGTCGTGCTCCTGCTCCTCCCAGCTGCTCTTGCTGTGATGCTGCTGCTACTACCCAGAGCCTCAGCAGAAGTAACATTCCAAGTCCGTCGGCGTCCACCCACGTAGCCCCACCCCCGCACCAACATGATGATAACTTTGAAGTGCGGCTGCCCACTTCCGGCACAGGCAAATTGTCTGTGTCAGCCGGCCCTGCAGAGGAGGGAATGGGACCGGCCCAGTGGGAACCTTCCCACTGTCCCGGTGGCCCAATCCGCCCCTGATAAACAGTAATAACTTCATAGAGCAGAGTAAACTATGGACATATACTTTGTGAAAATAAGAATAATATATTTCACTACTTATGTACTAGGTACCTAGACATTCATATTATTGCAGCAAAAAAATGGTGAAAAAATCAAGTAAAAATAGGAAAAAAGTTTTCTAGTTTCAGTCAACAGGTTCTTTATTGTGGTTCAATGTAAATGCAGATTTTGTATGGCTGGGACCAAATGAAGCAATGTATTTACCTATTTGGTAACACTGTCTCAAGATACCACTCTACGTCTGTTGTAGTCAGTTTTGTACCTGCATTGCCCACATAATGATTGTAATTATGTCCCGGTCTTAAAAGGTCTCTTAAATTAAGTGGTGCAGGCAAATAGTCTGGTAACTTCCAGATATCAAAAATCACTGACCTGTTTGCTGTAGTATGCAATTGGACAGAGTGCTGAGATGATTGTCAGTGAAATCCTCTTTCAAACTTTGGAAGCTTTCGGTACTGGTAAATAAAATACAGTATAGCGGTTGGACACTGATGTAATTACAGTAGCTTGTGCTGCTTGCTCTTGTAAATGGGAAGTGGTGTACAGCCTAGGTCTGCAGAATATGTATAAAATACCGGTCTGGTCCTCCGCTGTTAAATTACACATGCCAGCTGGTTAGGTCTGCGTGTGGGAAAGTCTAGAAAACCATTACTGCACACTGGAAACCAATGTGTGTGATAGCATATGCAAGTCTAAATGTGGATGTACCCTGCAGATATCTGCAAACTGTACATATGCTGCACCATGCAAATGCACATGAATGGGGTTTGAAAGTTCTCTTTTATGAAATGGGTGTTTATGGGTGACAACTGGGTTAATACCATGCAAGTGCTAGTACCTAATCCATCTTGTGGTAGTGTCATGGGTGAGTAGACCAGCTTCCATGCCTGTTTCTAATGGATCTTTTGTAAACAGCATGGATTGCGTTCAAGTCCAGATATGATGATGACTGTACTGCAGTTAGAAAAACTGTGAGCGGCCCAACCATCCAAGTGAAGTAGCACAGATATTTGGAATGGACGGTGGATACTCACATTCGCATAAGGTAGTAAGCAGGCTGCCATGGCCAGGACGAAAATTGTTGCAGATGAGCCCAACTCAGAATTAGCCCCTACAGTCTGTCTTTAAAACAGAGAAAATTATTTATAAATTCTGATTGAATATATGCTAAAGTAATACTTGTCTTTGGATTACATCCATCTCCAGAATTTTGTTACAAGGGACACCTGGAATTCAATGTTTCAATGTTGATATTATTATTATCATCATCATCATCATCATCATCATCATCATCATCATCCTCATCCTCATTATTATTATTATTATTATTATTATTATTATTATTATTATTATATTCCTAACAGTGTACTCACAAGTTTATACAAGTTGAGTCTCCCATATCCAAAATGCTTGGGACCATGGGTATTTTGGATAACAGAATATTCTGTATTTTGGAGTAATTGCATATCATAATGAAATATCTTGGGAATGGGACCCAAATATACACACAGAATGCATTTATGTGTTAAACACATAGTCTGCAGCTCATTTTATACAATATTTTCAATAATTTTGTGGCTCAAGCAAAGTTTCTGTACATACATGAAATAAATTTGTTTCATTTACACCCTATACACACAGCCTGAAGGTAATTTTATACCATATTTTTAATAATTTGTGCCTTAGACAAAGTTTGTGTACATTGAACCATCAAAAATCAAAGGTTTTATTATCTCAGTCATGCCAAAATTATTCCGTATTTCGGAATATTCCGTATTTCGGAATATTTGGATATGGGAGACTCAACCTGTAATGCAAATCTGGGCTGAGAGAAAATGAAGATAAATGTGAGTTAATGAAAGAAGAAATTGCAATTGACAAAAAAGTGTAAAAGTCCATAGATACTGCAAGCAATATGCCCAGTATCCAATAGCCAGTTGAGAGTTGATCAAGACTTAGTGAACTACAGTACCATACATTCTGCTGTAAATATCAATAGTTTTACACCTACTAAAAGCAGAACTCTTTCAGAAGGGATCATCATGAAAATAGTCTGCAAATGGAGAAAAGCCTTTTCAAATGACAATGAAGCTGCGTTCACATCAGACACGGTCCTCATATAACTTTAAACCACCTCTACCCATCAATTTGGCATATGATGAATCTCCTTATGGTATGGGGCAGTTTTTTCACATACTCTGCTAATTACAGTGAGCAATTCATTGCAAAATTTACTGTAATGCAGTATGCCTTGTATGGGAGTATAAATACATTTACCATAACTTTATGGGCAAATGCTCATATTTGTCTAAGACCATGAACCCCTTGTGTTTGTATTCATGTCTAGGAAAGGAGTACCTGCACTGACATCTGAGTGATTAAAATATGGTCCTTATTTTTAGGAGTTCACACATATGATACTTTATTTAAGAGGATAAAACTTGAATATAAGAGGACAAAACTTTATGGCAATGCTGGTGGATTGTCATAATCCGATCTACAAAAAAAAACATCTTGGTCCAAATGGACCAAGAAGATATGTATCATGGTATGGCAGGCTGGAATTTCTGGTCATATTGCTGTGCTCAGCCTAGTGCTTAAATAATCTCTAATCGATAGGTGGAGTACTCAAACAAATGCATACATAGTAGGGATGTGCAGGCTCGGATAGGTTCGAGTTTGCACGTTGAGTTCGGATTTTTCTCTCCAAAAAAACTGAACTCAGAAAGAGGCAAAACATCATCTTGCATGGACGAACATCATCATTCCTGGACTTTGGTCGTCCATGCAAGATGACGTTTTGCCTCTTTCTGAGTTCAGTTTTTTTGGAGGGAAAAATCCGAACTCAACGTGCAAACTCGAACCTATACAAGCCTGCACATCCCTAATACATAGTAAATTTATCTACATTATATTACCTTTGCATTTGTTTAAGTACTCCACCTGTCAATTAGAGATTAATTAAGGGCTAGGCTGAGCACAGTATTACCAACACTGTAATATGCAAATCATTTGATATCAGTGGCACCCAGGGCCCCCAAGAGCTGCGCTGGGCCCAGGTGACAGGGGGCGTGGCCACTAACCCTTAGGAAACAAAAACAATGGGGGGAGCTGTGAGATCCTCAGCCAGGTGAGCAGCCTATGGGGGGCACGATCAGCATGATCGCTCCCCCATAGGTATAGGAGACTGCTCCAGCTGCTGCTTAGCAGCTGCGAGCAGTCTCCCACTGCAGCCCAGCACACAGAAGCTTGTGCTGGGCTGATGTGATGTAGAAGGGAAGGGGGGCAGTGCCGAGCCCCCACTGGTCCCCTCCAGCAAGCCGAGGCCTGGGTAAATTTTACCCGCTCCCCCCCCCCCTCTCGGCACCCACTGGCACCATCCTCTCAGTGCGCAGGTCCATAACCCACTTTAACTAATCTGGTCATATTGAATCAATAACTAAATATTCTGAAGGATATAAAAGTTTTAGACGTGCCATCAGCTTTTGGAAATGGCACTCATCCCTATGACAGAGTTCATATTGGTTTCACAGGTTCTTTCATGTATCATATGTTTTTGTTTTTGCAGCCTGTATTCTCCATAACTAGGTAACCTGTATAGGTACTGTACTAGCACACGTCCCACTCATGGAACATTCCTCTTATGTACAAACACCCCGTTGCTGCCCAGTTGACACCCAGTAATGCCCATTCACAGAGAATAGTTCAAAATGTATATGAACAAGAATTGCTCAAAAGTTGCCCCACAAAGAACACACTGAGTGCTAAAAATCTCTAGATAAGGCCACTTTTGAACTTGCATACAACAGAGAATCCGTGAGTTGTACAGGTTTCCAGAAAATAATTGAGTTTACCAGACACACAGTAGTTTCATAAAAAAATGTAATACACTTAGCTATGGCTATTTGTGAAAATACTTGTGAATGTTCTCTCTGTGCTTACTCATCCTTGAAATAATGAAGGAGGCTTGGGATTATATGCTATTGCAGACATATTAAAAATAAAATGTAATGAAGTGAATAACATTGAATCCTTTGCAATAATGACTATGTAAAATGTTGTTTAGAACTGTGCCTAATCCTTAGATTCTCTTAGTTCTTAACACCATCTATCATCAGTAATGAAAAGATGTTTGCTGTAAATGTTGCTGAAATTGAGGCAGTGATTTCAATTAGAGCTGGACACATTTTCTGTGAGACAGGAGTTCACTAAGCATCTTCTCATTAGAATGTTGCCTTTCCCCTGGTAGACGTTAGTAAGTTTGAAGTATAATACCATTTCCAAAGGCAATAAAAGCAACAGCAGTGGCTATTATGAAGGCCTCAGTCATTTTGAGTGAGGAATAGAGGTGCTGAAGTCATTAAAAAACATAAGTTGCGTGAACCAGACTTCTTTATTTTCAGCTTAAATAACTTTTAGCTCGCCAAGGGGTCTATTCAGTAGGAGCACAGACGCTTTGCAAATATTCTGCATAGCAGCAGAGGCATTTACATCAGTCTTTACTTTGGCAACATACTATGTTTTTTAACAACACTAAGTGAAAAAAAATGAAACTAAGCAAAATGTCTGCTATTTTTATTGTCATGTTTATGAAAGCATGTTTTGCAAATATATCATTGCTTAATTATATTCAATGTTAGGACACTATAAATGAGAGTTGTTGGTAAGAGTTATGGTGCATATCCACTACACGACGAAAGAATGATTGAATGATAACGACATCATTATCGTTCAATCGTTCATTATACTGTGCAGTGGATAATGTGCCCACACTGAATGATATGTCATTCAGTGCAAGCACCCTCCCTCATCCCCTAACATGCACAACCTAACGATATCATCAGGTTGGGCAGTATGTTCATGCGAAGACAGATGTGCAGGAGTGCGCAATGCTGGTCGTTGCCGGTATAATCATTGCACGATTAATGAACAATTGAACGATAACGATGTCATTATCATTCAATCATCCATTTATATAGTGTAGTGGATATGCGCCTTTAGAATATTGAGATAGTTCTGGATTGATTTTACATACATTTTGTTTAAATAAATAGCTACGTTTTCTTTCAAAGATGCTAAGTTTATATTTCAACACACATGGCTTCACAGGATGTTTTTCTCATAAAATTAGTATATTAACAAAAGATAATAGCAAATAAGTAATTTTCTTTATGCTTCTCACTAATTGTCAGGTACACTGAATGCACCAGGTACACCAGATGCCTTTAGGTAAGACTCAAGCTGTGTTATGTGACAAACTGTGTCATACTGTCATTATACAGACTAGCTCTGTGGCATGTCATCCATGTAAAACAGAAAGCTCCCTATATTCATACATAGATGGAGTACACATCATTAAAGTGGATAGAGTAGCATGGCTAAAATATCCTAAGCTAGCCATAAACAGTATACGTTTCACTGCGGTGATTTCTACCTCATCTGTATATTTGCATCATTGAACTTCTCCAACCACCCATTTATCTATTTTAACATTTACAGAGAGATTAATGAAGAGTAATATTACTGTTTCCTGCTTGATGGTGTTGATGCTATAAATGTTTTTTATTCCACATGTTAGTCATTCTGAAGTGTTATATACATTTAAATAGTTTCTTCCTCCTGAATAAATATATGCATTTTCTAGCAAACATTTTGCATAATTACCAACTCCTTTTTTATTTAGCATTAATATTTTGTGAAACATTGCAATATTCAAGCAATCAACATTCATTGAATGGTGTCTTACAAAGTACCTCCTTTTATGTCTTGCAGATTAAATTGGCATAATCATTCTCTCAAAAATACACAGAAATCTGTGGTCATTATTGCTTATGAAATGTAATACTGATCCTAAACCTGTATGTAAGCATATGCATGAAAGTGAAGCTTTGGCCTGGCATATACTAATTAATAATTACCTTAATCTATTTAAGTTGATATCATGCTCAGGATTACTCTGCTTACCAGACAAGAAACAATTAAACCTTTTATGAGAAATGGAAAGCTCAGTGGCTGTACATAAGTGTCAGGTGTAGATAATCTTTGAAGTTGAACTGTAGTCATTCTCCAAGTTCATGTTTTTTTTTTTTAAATAAAGAATTATGGTACATGCACAATTGCACATACAGTACTTTGGTCTAACTGAGAGAAATGGCAGCACACACTCCAAACCTTATAACTTCTACCCAATGTTCAAACTCACAGTGACATTGAGCTACACATATACAGTAAGCAAAGAATAAGCAGTACACAGATGGCAGAGTTCAAATACAATTGAAATGTAATTGAAATGTCCATTTTAATCATAATTACAGGGAACGCATCAGAAAAGTACACATTTTAGAGTGTACAACGTATGTGTCTTCACTTGTCATAAGTTTGCCAAATGGTCTAGAGCACAATTGGACAGATTCAAATACAGACAAACTGCAACCAGAATGGCCTTTGGTGGCTTTACACATTGTGTCATCCAGCTCATTTCTGCTCAGAGCCTATGCAGGGCCAGATTAACAATGGGGCTGATGGAGCTACAGCTCCAGGCCTCCAAATAAAAATAGGCCCATCAACATGACAGAATGATTACCAGCTACCTAACTGGCCATAAATTTGAAGTATTTAAATAGTTTTACTAGTCCCCTGTCCCCCCAAAAAAAACAAAATTATGCAATTTTTCTATTTCTATGTAGTTAGGGAGACATTGTGGTCATAGTTTAGGGGGTGTATACACAAGGTGACTCTGACCACAGCCACACAGCACCATTCATAGCTCTTCCCCTTCTCAAAGGCCCTTGAACATTTTCAACTCCAGGCCCATGTGGGCCTTAATCCGGTCCTGAGCCTATGGAGGTGTGAGTAGAATCATCTTACCACAGTGGTTCTCAAACTTGGTTCTCAGGACCCCAAACACTTCATGTTTTCCATGTAACCTGTGGATCTTTAAAATATTGCAGTTAGTAATACACCTGTGCATCTGCTAGGTGGTCTGGAAAACGTAAACTGTTAAAGGTCCTGAAGACAATGGCCCTCATTCAGAGGCACTCGCAAGAAGTGAGCTCTCACTCTGAATGAGGGCAGCCACTTGACTCAAGTGCGGCCTCCTGGTCGCTAGCTAAGCTGTAGGTTACCACCCACAGCTTTAGCGACTGATCAGGTTGATGGTCGCTATGGTCAAGACCATCACGATCATCAGGGCTTGTGATGAGACCCTAAGGTTGGGTCTCGGCATCCGCAAGCCCGAGGGAGCTTCCTGCTCTGATTGTGCAGGAAGCTCCCCGCTGACATCACTGCTGATGTCAGTGCGGTGCCACAAAATGGCAGGTGTTCGTTAAGGAACGCCTGCCATGCCTACAAAATGGGTCGAGCTGTCGATCAACATCGACAGCCGCCCCTTTTGTAGTGAGCTCCGGAGCGAGAGAATTTCTCTCTCACTCCGGAGCTTGCGCATTTGCAGTGCGGCTGCTGCGCGTGCGCAGGGCCTAAACATCGACCCGCTTGCGAGCGCTCAGCACTTGCGACCGGGTCTGAATGAGGTCCAATGTCCTACTGTAATGGACTAATATGGGCACAGCCTCAATGGTACAGATGCAGAGTTCAATATCTACTATACCAGTTTGTGGAGAGTGTCTTGCATGTTTTTTCAATGTGTATGTTACACAAGCGAAGTGTATGCAATTACAGGTTATTCAGAGTCGTAAGTAGATCAGTTGCATCTACACTTACAATCAGTGGCATAACTATAGAGGGTGCAGGGGGTGCAGTTGCTATGGGGCCCCGACACTTGGGGGACCCGAGTCCCAGCAAGCAATCTGCACCTTTTTAAAAAAAAAATATTATTTCAAGATCATTTTAGGATAATTTGTATTATTTTAATAAAAGATTATTTTAAGATCCTTCCTGTAGAAGGGGGAGTCCCGGACTGAGGAGAGTGAGAGCCGACCGCAAGATGCTAAAGACTCGCAAGATGATGATGTCATCATCACGCGACTCCAGAAGCAGTGCAGAAGCCTGTTGGACTTGGACACACTCCCATTGCTGACAGTGAGAATACCCCAATCCCTACCAGTGCGGCCCAATCCTAACATTACACTCCCTCCCACTGCTGCCAGTGAGAATAACCCCCCCAGTGCTGGCCCAACCCAAACATTACACTTCCCTCCCACTGCTGCTGGTGAGAACACACCCTGTGGTGGATACCTTACTTAAGGGGGTTCCTTAGAAATTTTGCTATGGGGCCCACAAAGTTCTAGATACACCCCTGCTTACAGTATGTCTGAAGAGGCATAACTGGGCTGTAATGGAGCATTCTTACCTAGGCAAAGTTCAGCGATGTGTATCAATAAAACCGCATGCTGTGCAGAGTAGGCACTAAAAGTAAATCTATTTCCAGGCTTACCATTTGCACCAAGTAATAAGCTGGTGCAACTGCACACTCATGATAATCAACTCTGCATACAGACAAATATACAGTTTTTCTATGTATAGAGGCCCTGATTAATTATGGATCTCAACTGGGATTACATACACAATCGGTTGATTGCTGCATTCTGCACATGCGTATGCCTCGCAGTGTGTATGCGTGAACCAGCCACTGCGATTGAGACTGTGCAGAATCATTGCAGAGTGATTGACAGGAAGTACTGTTTGTGGGAGGTGATGGGGGTGGTCAGCGAAATGCAGGCATGCTAGTGTGATTGACCGCTGTCGCATGGGTGTGCATTAATTATCTACTGCAATGCTGTATGCAGTTTGAATACGCACTGTGTGCAACAAAGTTAGCAAATTCTGAGTAAGGTCAGAGCTTGTGCAAGTGTGTGTGAGGCTGCGATGGTACTCAAGGGTACCGATGGTTTTGCAGTCTTGCTAAACATTACAGATGTATGTAGGTTATAGTGGCCATCCTTATGTAGTGCTGTGACGGCATAGTGATCGCAGTGGATTACCATACTATCGCAGTGAGGGCCTGATTCAGAGCCGCTCGTAAGCGGCCGCTCGTTCGCTCCGAGCAATGTTCACACATCTGCGCATGCGTATGGGTCGTAATGCGCATGCGCCAACCAGTCATTGCGGTCAAAAACGTGTGTTCGCAAAATTGCGAGTGCCTGCTAATTTGAGTGACAGGATGAGGCGTTTGTTGGTGGTAACAGGGGAAGGTGCTTGAAAACGGGGAGTGGTGATCCACACGCAGGCATGCCAAACGGTCAAAACGGGCATTTTAATGGTGTGCATACTTAACAAAGCAGCGTCATCGACCACGTCACTTGGTTGTTTCTTAGCCTGAACTGTTCACGTGATTGCGGTAGGAAAATCCAACCACAAGCACTGCGAGCAGTTCAGACACCTTTCGATGTACTCGATTAATCTAATAAATAGCGGAGATGACGTATGATGCGAGCGGCCAGGGGGCGTCTTTACAAAATAGTGAGCGCATGTTTCATTCGCTCGCTCAGACATAGAGGCGTCAACAGACCGCAAAGAGTGAGCGCTTAATTTAAATAGCCGGCCCTTTTTTCTGAACGAGCAAGCAAAAATAGCATCTGGCTCTGAATCAGGCCCTGAGTCTGTGTGCATAATTGCTATTGCCATCGCAGTTGTGATCTGTATTGAATCAGGCCCCGAATGCAGGGGCACCTGAGCCTGATTTCTGTCCAATTTATCATCTGGCCCAATGTGTGCATTTGCAAGAACCAGTGTATGTGATCTACATCTACAGCCCCATGAAACAAAAAATAATTCTGGACCACCCACTCCTTGATAGATGAGTAGATCAGTTTAAGAAAAATTATATCTCACAATTTAATTAATAGAAATCTTATATTTAAACAATATTTTTAATAGTGCAGAGTAAAAAATATAACAGCAACTCCACCTGCACCCTCTATAAAAAATATTTTAGGGACATTATGATAGATCCACCCCTTACCCTGGCTTTTAGAGAAACTTGCAGCAAATGCATTATTAGGCTCGGGGAGGAGAGAGCTGGGAGTTAATTATTAATAATAGATAATGGGAAAGATTAGAGTGATTTCTCAATATCAGACAGCTGTGAGTGCGTTCCCCTATTGTGCCCAAGACAATTCTGGTAGATACAGTATATATGCATATACGAACTAGGATCTGGGCCAAGATAAAGTCTTTGCCCTTCAGCCCTCCAATACTGTCCAAGCTCTGTCTGGATGTGTCACCATGGTACCCATTGTCTTCCACCCTTTTGGTTACATCTGTGGAGTGCAAAATGTGTCTGCTCACTGGCAGTTCTCGCTCAGCATTAGCCATTTAACAGAATCTAACTTCCTTAGATAATAGCAAATTGCATGAATAAGTTAACAAAATAAAATGTAGAGAATCCTGCACTTCAACTTAACAGTGCAGCAACAAGTGAAACCAGGTTGTCACAAATCCCTGGTAATAATTCAGTAAAAGAGAGTACTTGCAAAATTGCGTACCCTCAGGGGTATTGTCACTTCAAAGACAAAGTTCTTGGTGTTGTTTCCTCCAGAAAGTGGATTTACTACATACATGCCTACCCTCCCGGTTTTCGCGGGAGGCTCCCGATTTCTCGGGTAACCCCCCGCACCCCCGGAAGGGTAGGCATTTCTCCCACTTTCTGCCCACTTCCTAGTGAAGTGGGCAGAATGCGGAGAACTTCCGCAGCACTCACGGGTCTCTGTGTAGGGGGCGGGGCTTAATGACGCGATTCTGTGGGAATCGCGTCATTTAGCCCCGCCCCTTATGCAAATCTACGCCAATCGCGGCAATTTGCCGCGGAGAGGGTGGGGCCTAATGATGCAAGATGTCAGGCCCAGCCCCCATCACGACCCGATCTTTCTCCTCTCTCCAAGTCTCCCGCAAAAGAGTACTACAATGTAGGCAAGTATGATTTACTATTCTTTTACGATAGGTGAGTTTTTCTAATCTTCTTCTCTGGAATGTAGAAATCCACCTATTCTACTCCATATACATATAAAACAAGAAATAAAGTATATATAGTGAAGTCCTGTTTATTTAGCCGAAAAATTCAACTAAAACATTCAAACAAAATGTCACCAAACTGACAAGCAGAGCAGCGTACCAGAATGAATGGTGTGCTATCTTAACACACCCTTACACGCATATGAGAAGCTTTACCAGAAACCTCCCGGATATAGGCACTGGAACTGCTTCAGGTCCTGTATGTTGACCACAGTCATCAGCTACCTCCACCTGGATAACTGCTCCCCTCCTCTCACAAACCTGTTTTGGCTCCAAATGAGCCTTTATCAAGGTGTGTGCTTCTGGTGACTTCCTAGATTACTTATACCCTCCTCTCTTCCCTAATAGGCTATTACACCTCCAATTAAACCTCATTTGGGGATTTAACCTCTACTGTATATATTCCTCCTATTCTCAGTCCCCCTGCGCTGTAAATTGCATATTTATAATGTCAATTCCGTGCATTATTCATTTTAAAAAGTCCATTTGATTGTGCATGCATTCCACCCTATGGAATGCAATGTGCATCACATCCACTCTTCCTTCCGTGATTGTTCCCGGCACCATCGTCCTGGTAACCATAGATGCTATTTAGTGATGCATGCCCAGTGCTGGATGCTACATAGCAATAATAGGGCTATGCTTCATGGTTACTAACAGCGCTCTCGTACACTTGATGCACAGCAATTGGACATGCACCGCTTAATAGTGCCAATGGTTACTAGGACAATGGTACTGGAAGTTAAATAGTGTCTATGGTTATGGTTACTAGGACGAGATCGCTGTTAGTAACCATGAAGTATAGCCCTATTATTGCTATGTAGAGTTAAATAGTGTCTATGGTCATGGTTACTAGGACGAGATCGCTGTTAGTAACCAAGAAGTATAGCCCTATGTAGTGTCCAGGGTAACTCAGATGACACGGCTAGCAGCCTCTGGGCATGCATTGCTAAATAGTGTCTATGGTTACCAGGACGATGGCGCCGGGAACAATCATGGAAGGAAGAGCGGAAGTGACTCACATTGCATTCCACAGGGTGAAACACACGCATGTGATCAAATGGACTTTTTAAAATGAATAAGGCATGGAATTGACATTATAAATATGCAATTTGCAGTGCAGGGGGACAGAGAACAGGAGGAATATATACAGTAGGGGTTAAATCCCCAAATGAGGTTTAATTGGATAAGTAGGTTTTAATAGCCTATTAGAGAAGAGAGGAAGGTATAAGTAATCTAGGAAGTCACCAGAAGCACACACCTTGATAAAGGCTCATTTGAAGCCAAAACATGTTGGCGAGAGGAGGGGAGCAGTTATCCAGGTGGAGGTAGCAGATGACTGTGGTCGACATACAGGACCTGAAGCAGTTCCAGTGCCTATACCCGGGAGGCTACTGGTAAAACTTCTCAATTGCGTGTAAGGATGTGTTAATATTGCACACCATTTATTCTGGTACGCTGCTCTGCTTGTCAGTTTGGTGACATTTTGTTTGAATGTTTTAGTTGAATTTATTGGATCAATAAACAGGACTTCACTATATATACTTGAATTCTTGTTTTATATGTATATGGAGTAGAATAGGTGGATTTTTACATTCCAGAGAAGAAGATTACAAAAACTCACCTATCGTAAATGAATTGGAAATCCATTTTCTGGAGGAAATAACACCAAGAACTTTGTTTTTGAAGCGACAATATCCCAGAGATGGCGCACTATACCATAAATAAGTTGCCAGAGAAGAAGAACATATGTTCTTGGCAGTTCGCTAATGTCACCTGCAGACTATCTCCCACTCCAAAGTGATTCCCTGCTGTCTGTAGCAAATATCCACTCTCCATGCTCGACAGTTGTTCCCTTTCCACAAACATCCAGTTACTGCTTTTTCTTCTCCATCCCTCCCTCTACTCCAAAGTACATGCTTTCCCTGCCTGGCCTTCCATCTCTGAATACTGATACTTACACATCTTGGCCATCAGCACCACAATTTATTTATCAATTGGTGGCACAACTATCTCCTCTAGCCAAAAAAAATTGCTGTCTTGGAGTTATCCTGGACTCCTTCCTCTCCTTCAAACCACAAATGCAGCACCTCTCATAGTCCTGCCGTTTTCATCTAAAAAATATTTCCAAGACCAGACCCTTTCTAACCCAGGATGCTACTAAGACCCTCATCCACTCACTGGTCATCTCCAGATTGGACTACTGTAACGTCCTCCTATCTGGCCTTCCTGACTCCCACCTCTATCCACTCAAATCTGTTCTCAATGCTGCTCCTTGGCTCATCTTTCTCTCCAAATGATCTACATCTGCCTCCACTCTCCTACAAGCTCTCCACTGGCTCCCCTTCAGAACCCAATTCAAGGTTCTTACATTCACTTACAAACCCCTCACCCATTTACATCTCTCACCTCATCTTCCTTCACACTCCCGCTTGCCCTCTTTGCTCAACAAATGCACACTGCCTCTCCTGCCAACTGATTACTTCCTCCCACTCACACCTCCAAAATTTTGCTCATGCTGCTCCCTACCTCTGGAACTCTCGCCCTCTCCCCATCAGACTTTCCACCTCCCTACAAAATTTAAAATGGCTCTCAAGACCTACTACTTCATCAAAGCCTTCCAGATCTCATCCTAATTCTGTTATACATGCTCCTTCCTCTCTGTCTACCCCATCTGTGTCATGCGTATATGTCTGCCCCTCCCCATTAGAATGTAAGCTCTCACAAGCAGGACCCTCTAGCCTCTTGTACTATATACCCCAGTAGGGTACCTAACACTTCTGCCCTGTTGCTTATTTGAGTGTTATGATCGCTAATGCAGCAATGTATATAAACCTTGTCCTGTATTGTAGTGTACTGTACTGTAAGTCACTGGTTTCATGTTCACTTAATTTTTTATGTACTATGTAAGGTGCTGCAGAACACTTGTGGCGACAAAATAATAAAGGATAATAATAATAATAATAATAATAATAATAAAAAAACTTAGAGCATAGTTCTTGGTTACTCTAGGTCGATGTCCCCTTGTCATGTAGCTTATAGTGTATGTGGTACCTATCAGGCTGGGATCCACCAGACATGCAGGGAGGAGAAACTGAGACAAGGATTCTGACAAAAGGCACTTTTTGCATTTGGGTAGAGAAGGGAGCAAAGAAGCTGGGCAATTGAGCAGGGAAGAGAGCAATTTGTTGGCTGATGTCAGCAACTACAGTCCCCAAAACTTATCCCTTCTCTTCATCAGTGGTGTACAACAGCTGCATTCACATCAGTAGCACCCCCTTGACCTGCCAGGTCCCCCTGTCCCATCCTGTGGGTTGATTGTCTAGACTCGAGATGGACATATAGTTTATTACAGAATCATTGTGCATTAAATAACATATAGTAATAGAAGAATTAATCAATATAATTTCATTTGTGAATCCACAAACAAACCCCATGAGTGTATCTTTAAAATATATTTCTGAATTGTATCAGTTTACCCTTCACGCATTAATCTTTTGTCTCTACTTGTTATCTTTTTTCTTTCTTCTAGTGTTCTATTATTTTAGTCTGTTCTTCTGTCCTTTGTCTTGCTATTCTCAGTGATAAATGGGTTTGAATTCTGGAACATTTTTCACTTAGATATTTTTCCTCTGTCTGGTTAGAAGAATGACAGACATGTACATCTTGTATACAGAAATATGTACTCAAACATTGCTTTTCACATTTCCTTTATGCTGTCCTACTCCTTCACTCCAATCTTCTAAAAATAACTATTGACAAATGTTCAGTTTGGTATCCTCTACATCTCTTCATTACAATAACTGTGAGTTATTTGAATTATTTTGTAGCATGGAAAATGGTGTTAATTAATTATATAATAACTTTTTATACCACTGTCCATGCTACACAACTTCTGCAACTCTCCAACTCTTTAGAACAAAGGGGTGATTCAGAGGTGTACACAGTTGCAGTTGTGGCTGCGACTTTTGTTACAGCCACTACTGTGTCTTTATGTTAATGTAATGACTGATGGGCATCCTATTTGTGTGTACAAAGACACTATCGGTGGGCCATCTGCCTCACCATTGGACATTATACCTTCCTACGGTAGACACAGAATGTCTGAATGCCCATGGCTGCTGGTATTAGTGGAACTGTGTGTTTAGAATCAGTCACTGACACAATGATACCCCTTGCTATTAACCACTCCACCAGTTACCAGCTAAAAACGCCCATTGAAATTACATGGATGCAATTCTAATTTGTGTCTCCAATCAGTTCTCAAAGGGATACATGTGTAGTGCATTTTGGATCCTTGCACAAAGGGAAAACAGCAGACACAAGTGCCCAATGCTTCCCAGAATCACCCCTAAACTTTATTAATGTAAGTTGTACTTCTTTTTTAAATTTTTTTATTTTTTACCTATTATAGAAAAAAATTGTACATGTCCATGTTGCTTTGTTTTGTTTTTTATGCTGCTTTTTTATTGCATTTACTCATCTTCATTGCAGGCTTGTTGGAAGTAAACTTAAGTTTAGACAAATTACAGTGGTCTGATTCTTTGCTGAAGAAACTAGATGAAGCATGGGAACAAGGCGAGCGGAAGCACCCAGTCTAAACTAGGGACCTGAGTCAGAGATGTACGCTAATGCAATTGCAGCTGTAATTCTGTATGTAGCTGCTTAAAGAAAATATGCTAATGTATGTAGCTGTCTGGAAATGCATTGCAAAGCCCAATGGGGGCTTCACAGATCCAAGCAATTGTGTACAAATACACAGTAGTGGTTGCAGAACCTTTAATAATCGACCATCTGAGTAATCCTGCTGCTTATGGTCATGCAGAATGGCCGCAAGAACTAAGATACTGGTGACAAGTTTTTCTGCATATGGGATTGCAGTAGTATGCTGAGACAAGCTCCCAAATCAGCTGCGACACACCTGTGTTTTTGCCTCCACTCCCTGTAACTGCCCCCAAATGGTCCCTGAATGTAAATCACTTTGCTAAGAAATCCTCAATATGAGCGGCATCGCTAAGGTACATACTGTATGTGCAGTGTGACCACCATGCATGTGCAGTTGGCCAATAATTGCTCAACTGTGCTAATATCAGCATTGCATCCACATCTATATCAGGCCCAAAGGCACACATCCTCAGAGACAGAGCAGCTAACTACCTTTACTTTCCACTGCTTCTTACTTTGTGTGGTGCAAACAAGGGGTGGCGTCTGTGTCAGCCTGGGAGAATCCATCTGGGCCATGGCATTATAGCCCAGCATTGCCTGTCTAACACATAATTAACATGGGGAAGCTGCAATCAGCACTTTCACATCTATAGTATGAAACTGCCAGCTGTTGCTCCTTCCTGTCATTGGAATTGCATAAAATGGGTGTGTGTGTAAAATAATACAATGATTGAGTGACATTATGTTTATGCACTCCGCAAACCTTAGCACTCTAGGTGATTACCTATGGTCACCTTGTCATGATGCTAGCGATAGATGAAATAAAGGGACAGGTCAATGCACATAGCAGGTCAATCAAGTCACATTGCAGCACACAGTGTACTGAGGCAGAGAAGATAATAACTAAGGTACTGTAAAAATATTAAAGGACATAGAATGATTAGGAATCATGTGGAATTGATTAGAAAATAAAGAAAATAGTAAGGTGTTATATACTGTTAAACCATTGTCCCACACTTGCACAATGGGGTTTGTATTAAATTAGTATTGTGGGGAGTACTGTAGTAACTTAATTTTGGAGTATAAATGTAATGTAATAGGGACAATTTAATGTAGTGGGTATCGTAGTAATATCATTTGTCATTTTTTATGGTCTATTAATGTAATGTTAGGACAGTCATGTACTGTATAATGTAATGGTGACACTAATGTAATGTGGCTGCTGCTGGAGACTATTAATATAATGTATAGGTTGTTCATGTGATGTAGCATCAGATTTAGGCTAATAATTTAAAATGTGATATTTTAATTAAATGTGGGTTCATTATTGCAAACTCAAAAAAATATTTTTGCACAGGCAAAAAAAAAATAAATCCTTATTGGGGCACTCTTATGTGACTAGTGTCTCTTGTGATAGTGCTGCATTTCATACTATATACTACCTCATGGGGAATGTGCAATAATTTTATTTTGCTGTTGCACTTTACTGAGTGTTGTATTTTTTACCATATACACTACCATAAGTGAATACCATATACACTACCTTGTGGGAATCTGCTACTATTGCACCTTAATGAGTGATCCCGTATGTTTGTAGAATACAACATTGCTTCCATAGACACTTAAGAATTCTCTATTGCAGGTATAAGACCAGACCAGAACAGATAGAAGTTACCACACTGGTTGCGATTGGATATTTGGCATATTTCATGTGATATATGACTTGAATATATATGACACATGATCTCAGACTAATGTGTTAATTCATTTACTTTTAATATTTTTCGCCTTAATTTTCTTTTTCCAATTCTTTTTAACAGTAGGTATAATAAAAGTTACGTTTTAATCATCACAAGAGACACTAGTCACATAAGAGTGCCCCAATAAGGATTTTTTTCTTTTTTTTTGCCTGTGCAAAAATATTTTTTTGAGATAGAATACTACATTTATTCCAGGGAGCACCACCAACACTTTATTACTACTATGGATATATACCAAGAATAATTTATAGTTGGTTATAATAAATTACATATTAAATTTTTCCTGTGCGGGATCTATTTGTCCCTTTTCCCCTTTTCCCAATTATATTAATTCATTATTGCAATGTAAAGTATAGGCGGTTAGAAATATATGACAGGATTTCCTACACTTGGTCCTCAAGGCACCCTAACAGTCCAGGTATTAAGGATATTAATACTTGTGCACAGATGGTATAATCAAACTGACTATGGTATTAATTAAGTTGACTTTGTTTAATCATGGATATCCTTGCAACCTTGACTCTTAGGGTGCTTTGAGGACCAAGTTTGGGAATTACTGATATAGAGTTGAATATAGCAAAGTGGAGTATTTGTATTAAATATACAAGCTAATAAATTAATGACTGGACTAGATGGGAGGTACAGTAATCTATTAAATGTGAGTATTATTGAGTTAATGTCATGCTGATTGGGAGAAGGGGGACTACAGTATCCAAATGCAGTTCAACATTCCAACAGATGTACAACACCTATCTCTGAGAAACAGGGTCCCAGTATGGCCTGTCCAAGCAGCAACAGAAAAAAATGCTACCACCTGCAACAGGCAGTTACAATAGCAAGAACATGTAGAAGAGAGCATCACTGTCAGCCAACTGACCTGATTCTAGTTGAAAAGTTCAGATTTTGTGGCACTATCTCACACAGTCTGGACTGTTTTTACTACATGGACATAAAATTCTGCAATATGCTGCTTTCTGAATCTCTGCCAACAATCTCTATTTTGCTACAGTGTCCAAAGGAAGAGTGGGCAGGGTGCTTCACTGTGATTTGGGTCATTTGCAAAGAGTACCATTGTCATCATCAGTGTGGCTCACCAGTGCTTCCCACTTGGAGCAGCAAAGGAGTGAGCTACTGCGAATGCAGACTCCTCTTTCACCAAGCACCACAGCAGGTAGAACCTGGGTGTGTTTTGGGCATATATACAAGGAGAGTATGTAGAATATATATATATATATATATATATATATATATATATATATATATATATATATACACTTTACCACCAAAAATGCCATCATGCTCTCATGCTCAACTACAGCACATCTGTTTAATTCAAAAACCATGGGAGAGCTGTGGTTAGTTATGTGGCTATAATTTCCTTTGTTGATGTTCAGTCTTTTGGACTAGGGTCCAGCCATCATTCCAGCTGTGCCAACATAGTAAACTGGCCACTAGAGGTTGTGAAATATTTGAATGAAACTTCACATTTCTTGTATCTCCAATATTTGATAACTAACACTATACAGTACAGCCTGAGAAAAATTTCTATATGCTTCCAGCTGTATCTAAAGCCTATATTTTGTGTTCAGATGTCTCCGGAGTTTTTACTTAAAGAATATCAAATGAGCTGAAAGTAATGTTAATTGAAAGTGAAAGGAGAAAACATATCATTCCTTATATATGAGGAGTGATATTTAATTCAATGATACATTATAAAAGATGAAAAAGTGTAAATAAAATAACTTTTTAATGTTAGTTACTTACAGTATAACTTAAACTTTTAAAACTAGCTGACTTACAGATGTTTTACTATGTGAAATCTTTAATAGTAATACCAGATAAAGATTTCAGTATTGTTAAAACCTGTGGTCCTAAAATGAAAGTGTATGTGCTTAAATCAAACATAGATACATTTGCAAAATAGGTTAATTAAACAGCAACATCAATATGAACAGAGGGCAGATTGAGCTGGAAGGCAGAGAGGAAGCTGCCCCCTCCGGCTCCTCTGAGTATGTTTTATTTAGGTCACTCTAGTTGGTATATTTATTTACTAAACAGCAATTTTGCATGTCCAGTGGTTTTCTGGTAGTTTTTCGACTTTCTTGGCTATCTATGGATTTACTAAAGCCTAATTTTTTCTAAGCATCAGGTTTTAAACCCTGCACAAAATTGCTGCTAAACCTGGCCAAATAAATTACTTGCCGGTGGCAGGTGAGTTTAAATAAAGGACTACACATATGAATAGGACCTGTGCAGGTTCTTATGTAAAACACTGTAAAAATCATTGGCATAAGTGGTCTACCCCCAAATTGATAACTTCTACTTCTAGGCTGGTGAAATATATGGTGGAAAAACAGCTTTATTGTTTACACACTAGCACTAGGCTGAACAAGCCAGGGCTGGTGACACAGTAGCAGTGAGACATGCAGTGTAGGGTCCTCTCTGCCAAATTGTCACCCAGATCTGGACTTGTCAGCCCAGGGCTGGAAACTCTAGAGAAGTGGGGACACTCAAAAAAATTAGGTCCTCCCTTTCTAAGGACAACCAGCTCTGTAGTCCATTTGCAAAAAAATATTAAAATAAAAACAGTTCACATACCAAATACAAAAGTACTTTAATGAAAAAACTTAAACACTCTCACATTTACCCATTTATTACCCACTCATTTCAAAGGAATATGTCCTCTGTATTCTAATTGTAGTCATCCATGGGACATGGCAAAAAACTCCCACAACGCATAATGCAATCCTTTCATTAAACAAAAAATACTAGGATATAAAGTGCTCCTGATACTTATAAATAGATGTATGAGATAAAGACAAAGGTAATGGCAGGAATTAAAATAAATTAGGATGAAGAGTAGGGTTGCATGCTTAGGGTGCTGCTTGAGACTTAGATGGTCTTTTCTATCCACCTATTTACAATTAGTATGACAAGTTACAGGTCTAAGATAGAGCACACCTAATATCTGTTAGAATCAAATAAAAAATAATGAATGGTATCTGCTTGGAATGAATGTTTAGAACAGCATAGGAGTATGTTAAAATTCCGTATATTTGTGAAGTTTTCCTTTGTAAATAAACAACAAATTAATATGTTAAACTTGGTATATTAAAACTATAACCCATTGAAAGGGAGATATTCCCCACTGTTCAGAGGGAGAAAAAACAACAATTAGGAAACATTTAAAATGCAGTATAAGTACACATTTTCAAGCAGCGGTTGTTTATTTAGGTTCTTCTGTAATGCAGAAAGTCCTTTGTGTGATAGTCCTGCTTGAATAATTAACTACAACAGTCTGTCAGTTTTAAAAGGTTTAAAAACCAAATGCTGAATCAGCGCTTTCTGTGTTTAATTAGTTCATCAGTGGTGGAAAGGCTGGAATGCCGGGGAAACAAGATGCAAATACATTTAAGTGAGTGTTAGGCACTGGTGCCGGGGAGTGAAGCGCGACCATCTGTTGTTGTTTGCGCCACTGGCTGAGCTCTTGTCAGCGGCATCCGGTAGGAATCCACAAGTGTGCTGGCCAGATCTCTGGGAGTCCGTCTACTTCCTACTTAGTTGTGAGGGGGTGTGTCCAACACGTTTCACTCAGCAAATGACACCAACGAGGCACATGTCAGTCAATCTTGGTTTTGGTTTAGAAGCTGAAATCATCATTTTGTACATGCTATATTTTCAGTACAGAACTCACTGTCAATCTGCTGTGAATCCTCATGGCTTATAAACCCCGGCCAAATCAACACTCAGTATGTTTAGCTCTTGGACTTGCAAGGTTGTTTGTGTAGAGGTTGAGTTTCCTGCAGATGGTCTCAATAACTCGTACAGGATCAGGACTTCCATTTTTCATCCATCCCTCATTTTTCATCCATCCTTCAAATTGAACAATCAATCTGTAGAGTGGGTGTAAGGTGCAGCATTTCGGAATGGTTGCAGTCTGCATAGTTATACATAAAAATATTTAGGGAAGTGTAGGGAGGATGTAGAGGTGAAAGTGTTTGTGCACCTAAACATTAAAAGTCACAGGCATGAAAAAGCGCATTTATGTGTATATATTTAGTCAGATAATTGTCAGGATAGTGTTACTAATAAATTAAAACATCACATTAATGGAAGATATAATTAACTATAGACACAAATACAAGTACAAGTGAAATTGAATACAGTACAACATTTTTTTTTTTTATTTCTTTAGAAACAAACCTACTATGATCCAAATGGAAATACCAATTAAGAAAAGCTGAACAAAATATTGTTTAACATCCACAATATACA
The DNA here is from genome assembly GCA_031769625.1 of Taudactylus pleione. NCBI lineage: Eukaryota > Metazoa > Chordata > Amphibia > Anura > Myobatrachidae > Taudactylus > Taudactylus pleione. Next base: position 20,107,259 of record JAUIMM010000295.1, read on the forward strand.
TTTAAGAATTATCATTTATATGGGTCAAGTCACAATCAATCAGAAGCTGCTAGGTAGTACTGACCACCACCATCATCATCATTAGTATGTATTGTTTGCCCAGGTCTCCTGCTCTCTTAACAGATTTGCTTCCAGGTAGAAACACAGTATAGGTGTATGCTTACTGATCTACATTATATTTTTCACACAGATATGAAGATGAGAACAAATCCTTATTGTAATCATCATATGGTTCCCACTCCTTCCCTATCCTGTGCCCCTAAGTGTAAGAAAATCAGTATAGAAATATTATATTTTTATGTGTACCATAGGAAATTAGTATTTTATACAAACTAAACAACAAGAAAATCATAGGCTAGGTTACTAATTTAAGCCCATCAAATGTAGAGAAATGATAAGTGCCACAGCAGTTGAAGAGACACTGGTTAAACAAAGGGGGCAGTGAAGAAAGGAATTTAGGCCCATATTTAAGTGATATTTTTATCACTTGTTACTAATCTTAAATGGTGATCCAACCAATTAGTTCCTAACTGTCACTTTTCAAACAAATGACAATTAGGAGCTTATGGGTTGGAGCACCATTTAAGATTAGTAACGAGTGATAACAAGAATATAACTTATTGATATATATGGGCCTAACTATATAAATCAACAATTTATCACCATATATTTAGAACAATGTTTCATCTAATTATGTTTTATTATTAAAAACAAGAAGTTATTTAAATAAAAAAACATAAAACATTATTGTCTGGATTGTTTGGTGGTTGATTTATTTTACAAGGTATTAGACTGAATTTAAATACTGCATATACTGTAAGAATTCTTACAAGTTTGAAATTATTTATATGAAGCAAGCGTACATCTTTGCTGTCTTCAATTATGTCAGGCATAACACTTTGGAATTCGATTCACACATTGGGCAGTACAATGTATACATAAATAATATGAAATCATTGTTTGGGAAAATATTGAATAAAGATGAGAAAGGAAAGATACGTCAACACTTGTTCAAATATCGTAGACTGTAAAAACCTAGCAAAACCAATTATATTTAAAATAAGGTTTGCTTACTGATTTTATAGAGTTGGATATTTGTCTTGAGAATTTACACAAACAAAATATTGGTACAGCTGTCAGTGTGGAAAAAAAAAAAAAGCAATGTAATAACCTCTAAAGGCATTCAAATTTGATGGATACAAACAAAAGTGCAAAACTTCAGTTAGAAATAATTTCAATATGGACTTTTTTTTACAGGGGAGATGTCACAGAGTTAGTAACATCACAAAAAACCACACTTTGGGCCTGATTCGGAGGTGAACACTACTGTATACCAATGATTGCGCAGTTGACCAATGTTTTTAGTATTGTACATGCATCTGAGTCGCACTTTGCATGGGTCATGATGGTTTACTGACAGCGGCTGTAGAGAGCATTTGGATGCTGATTGATTGACAGGCAATGTGCATTTATGGGAGGTAATGAGGGGTGGGGCATGTCACAGCCACTGACTGCACCTGTGTACCCAATTTCACTGGCCCAGAAGGCTTAGTTCCGATGGACATTCTGAGGCAGCATAGGGTTGCTCAGATGTTCTATGGTTCGACTGGTGTGCGACCAATGGTGTGTCTTGTACACAAGCGGAAGATTAGATTAGAGATTAGAGAAAGTTGGGCATCTCTGCACATATTACACTGGAAGCCGCATTAGCATGAATTTTCAATACCACTGTGAACAAATATGCAGTTGTGATGGGATTAGTGTCCACCTCGAAATTAGGCCCTTAGTTAAAAAGGTAAAGCAACATATACTGCATAACATTTTATTTTTATGGCTTGTAAATATTTTATTTATGCTTAGAAATATCAAAGAAAAACACTTACAAAGTTAGAAGGGTTGTGGGTGGTTGCAGTTGACTGAAAAATATTCCCTCTGTGCTTATAGTACCACCCCCATATGCAGAGGCTGTTTATTTGTAATCAACCTCACTTGAGGTTTTCCTAGTCTGGCAGTCCCAGTGATGTCAGCAGGCTAGCAGAAAAATGCAGGAGCTATGCAGTTTATTATTTTGTGCATGGTACCTAACCTCTGCTATGGAAACTCTACCCTCTAAATATGACATCTACAGTATTCCTCCACAGCACATGCTATTTCCAGGGACAGTGTAAGAGAGGAGGGGGAGCATGTATGCAGTCAGATACATCAACCTGCCACATCACCTCCAGTTTCTGCAGACTGGGTGAAGTGCTAGGAGCAGTGTGTGAGCAAACTCCCTGGGGGAGCACCCTGGCAGCTGGATGTACATCGTAGGGTCAGTGACGGTAGATTATATCAGCAAATCATTCTCCCCATTCTCTCACTGTTTTTTCTTTACGATACTTATTTCAGCTTTACTTTCTGTTTACACTGATGGGCCACATTCTCAATGACTTCTCTACTGAATATGTGCAAATCTATGGGAAAATGGCCACCTCACCATTTTCCCAGTGATTTTTGCTGCTGCAGTGCTGACCCAGGACTCCACAGAGGAGAATGTAATTATAAGGTTGCAGGGAGTGTGGTGTGGGCCCACCCGGACCCAGTGAAAAATGTGCACCAGTCACCCAGCACCCATTATAGATACACCAATGGGTATTGCTATAACCTACTATAAACAACTATTTTGTTTAAATAGATAAAGATCCAGCCCAAACTCTACCCAGGCAAGTGGCACATGTCATTTATTCCCCAGGTCACTCCTGACTTCCATCTACACTCATGTTTGTGTGTATCTTGACTTCATTTCTCCTTGTGTATGTCTGCCTCTATCATCTTTCCTATTTGCATTTGTTTCTGCAATGTTTTATCTGCACCCCCCCTGCCTGTCTTTCCATCTTTTATTTACAATGGTCTCAATTTTCTCTGTGTTTAAAATAAATATATATATTGTTTATAAAAAACAATCCATGTTTAAAGAGCTACATTCTAGTACTTTATATAATAATATAATAGAATGGGATTTGTGGAAAAATTGGAAACCGTACTCTAGAAATTCTGCATTTGCCCCTGATGTTTTTAAGTGAATGGCCAGAGAGGTGGTAATCAGAGAGGAAGTAATCAGAAAATAACAGCAATTCCATATAGCCTTATCATTACACATAGTCAAAGACAAGAATATTACTTTCACTGTGACTGAACATAATTCAAAAAGTTGTTCTAGTGTTCTAGCTAACGCAATCACAGCTGCAAATTTGGACACAACACAGCTGCAACAGTACGTTAATGGTTACAAAGGTCACCCAAGCATAGGGACACCCACTGATGCCTTCTCATCTGCATACAATGTTGCTTTCCTGCATAAATATCAGTAACATTGATGCACATTGAACCAGTGGTGTAACTTCATCCCAGACGCCCGAAGGCTAGTTATCATTTTGCAGCCCCCCCCCCGAATATGTGAATTTGTTTCTATTAGGCCTATTTACTAAAGCAAATTTGCATTTTATCCACAAAAAAACACCTTTTTTGGGGAGATATCTGCAAATTTATAGAATCCCCCGTATGTTTCTGCATTCCGGAGACTGGCCCTGGTAGCTAACACTACCTCAAGGTGGTGTTAGCTGCCCGTGCCTATGGGCTACAGATTACAAAAAGTACCAGGAGAGGGATCCCTAGCATCCCTCCCTGGCACTCTCCAATCAGACCACACATGCCACTCAGACCAATCATGCACAGTAGTGCTGAAGAAGAAGTTAAGGGTTTGCATTAGGGTTGTGTATAGAACCCCTTCAGTTAATGTGCCTAGAACACATGCAAAGTTATTCAGCTCTCCTATCATAAACCAGAGACACAAGTTAAGGGGTAACATTGCAACATTGTCTATTATAAAGATGTGGACTGCACTGAGGAACTTAATGTATGTTTATGTGTATGAACAGTGACCTCAGCTACAGCCCTGGGGTTAATTAGGAGTATATACAGCTATGCATTAGTCACAGATAAGGTAGTGAAGTGTGTAGTGCAATTAGCATGAGGCTCAGAGTTCTCCTGATGGAGGTGAAAACCACCTGATGTGGGATGAGGAGCACTCTGATATGGGGACTTTGAAGCCTGAGTTTGAGTCAAAATACTCAAGTCTGCCACTGTGGTGGAACTAAAAATCACAAAATGCCCAGTCACATACCAGGAAGTTGCTCCATAAAGATCTTATCCACATTCTGTCTGGTGCATCCTTGTTGACATCCAGCTCCTGGAAGATCTGCAGCCACATTTATGCTCATGCCTGCCAAACAGGTCCATGGCTAGAGCTGTCACCAGGGTTGAGTGGGACGGGGAGTTGTGTCTCACTGGAATAAGAAGCTGCTGAGGAGAAGTGACACCAATGAGCAGGGACAGAAGGGGCAGCTGATGGTCTGACCCAGAGCTCTCCACAAGTATATGGTTATGGTAGCTTCTCAGGTGCCAGGAAGAGATGACATGAATTCGGCAGTAAGGGTACACTCCAAGTACACTCCGAGTACATATTTACAGCTCTAAGTGGGGTGAATATATTGTGGGCGATGGAGGAGGTGCCCCTTCAGTACTGGCACCCAGCGACAGGTGCCTCCATTGTCTTCCATAGTTCTGCCCCTGCATTGAACAGCCATCTTGCCCTTTATCAGCTACAAACAGTGCAGCTATACTTGCACGCTGAGGGCTCTCATACTGCGAATGCAATCACAACAGCTAATTTACGCATGCCCATGAAACAGCATTCAAATAGTCAGATACACCAGCTTTTTTCTGACCCAAAACACTTACTACCTACCTGACTCTCACTTTGTAAATGGATCCTCTGTGCAAACATTATGGTAAAGAAATCATGGCGTGTGCACATTGTAACTTATACGCATGCACATTGGCAAACAATCACTTGATCTGCATTATTGTCGCCATTGCGTCCGTCTCTGAATCAGGCCCAGAGTGACAATCCCAGAAATGAGTGTTAGCTCTGAGCTAAACCTGTTGTCCATTGTTAGCATTATTTCTTTTTTTTGCAGAGTTTTCAATGAGATTATCTAGCGACCATTCTTCATGTCGTGTACTGCACTTTTGCTATATACTGCATTTAAAATATAAAATTACAGTAAAGCAAAGGATTTGTTGTTGTTTTTATGGAACAAGACTTTCACTTATACAAAATGTGCTCAAAAGTTCTCAATTTATTATTTTGCATAAAAATTGCAATAGTCTTTATGAATGTCAGGTACAAGCGATATAATACAGTTTTGATATATTTACCAGTAAGCAAACCATTGCCATATATATTGAAAATTATGTTCTTAGAATGACAACTCTTATCATATTGTCACAGAAATGAAAATGTCATAAATGACATTAAATCCCTTATGCTCTCCAAATTATTGTTACTTGTTTTGCCATGTTTATATATTATTGATATAGCATCAGCACATTGGAATTAAAACATGAAGAATAGTTTTGTGTTTTTTGGGTGTATCCATGGAAAAAAACACCCAATGAATAAAACTACATTTTGGGTCAATATTGGTAGGATTTCAACTTGCTTTATCTCAGACAATGGCAAAAGGCATTATTAGAGAAAAGATGAAAGGGTGTTGTTAAACATGACTAAATGACAAACTATATAATGTCGGTGGACTATTTGTATTTTGCTAAGCTATATTAGCATTGGCTTTGTTTATGCTCATCCTGTGGGAAAGTAGTTAGTCAGCAGTAATGCTATCAACAGTCAAAATTTTGCCATCATTGTATTGATGGGACTAGGTCAGCATGGTTGCTATTCAAAGCATTTTAACCATGTCAGATTTATACCTTTAAAGTTTAAACATGATCATATAAGGTCATTTTTAATATTAGAATTGCCGCACAGTAAAAATGCTTTAAACAAATATTATTACAACCAAGTTTGCTTTGTCCCATCAACATTATGTTGATGTTTTGACCATTGACAGAATGACTGTCAACAATAAGTTTGTATCCCCCTCCTTTGTAAATAGGATAAAATCCTGGCCTCATGTCACAATAATTTTCAGTTTGTTCAATGCTACAATGTTTAGCATCATTGGGCCTGATGAAAAATTGAATACATGTCATCCACAGATGCTCCCACCTTGTGTGCACAGAATAAGAGGTATATTTACTAAAGTGAGAGTTTTCAGAATTGGAGATTTTGCCAATACCAACCAATCAGATTCTACTTATCATTTAACTAGCACCTTCTAGAACATAATAGCTAGAATCTGATTGGTTGCTATGGGCAACATCTCCACTACTAAAAACTCTAACTTTAGTAAATATACCCCAAAATGTTTCTATTTTCCTGTTTGTAGAGTTGTTCATATTTTACAAGAAGTTTGCCCCTATTAGTACACTTGGTTTGGTACCCATCATCATCATCATCATCATCATCATATGTACTTTTGCACACTTAAACCAGCATACACGTGATGCAAAAAATGTTTCTGAAAATATACATATTTACACTTCTGTATAGCCCTGCATAGACCATAGACACCTCTACACACCCTCATTGAACTTCATCTTTATGAGAAATATTACAGGCCAATTTTGCCTACCCAGTCAAAAGTGGACATGCAGCTGAAATGCACATGGTTCTGGAGTATGTGCAGTGTAAATTGACTCAAGATGTGCTCTGCAAACAGACATACTGTATATTTTACTCTGAATCAGCCCCACTGAGAGGCAAAACACCTGCACTAGACATGAGGATCACCTCACTCAAGTAACATATTACATTTCTTACTGACTTTAATCATTTAAGAATCACATTACCTAAATTATATGTTGTGCAAAGATATGTAAAGATATGCTGAGTGTTCAAAGGATATGTTGTGGATGTGTAGCTGGAATTGTAAGGTATTCATTGGTGAGAATATGCAGAGTTCTATCTGATTTCAACTGGATCACTTGGACCAGGTAGGGCTGGTGCAAAGAATTATTGTATTTATTCTGCAATCTGAAATATGAGGAATTGGTCAGAAATAGGTAGGTAGGGGAGCATAGATACACTAAATTTAATATGATGTAGAATCACAGTTTTCTCAGCTGAAATGGTATGTATTTATAGTTATCACATATATGAAAATCAACACTTTCAGATGTTCAATTTAGTGAGAACATACAAATGAGATTAAGCTTATTGCTTGGATAACTCACTAAATAAAATAATCTCTGCAAATCCCATTGTAGTCTTTTACTGTGCAGAAATTGCTTGCACTGTGTGAGTTTTTTTTCTATATATTTTGTCATCAATTATATGCCTAACGGTGCATACACACACAACGATTTTTTGAACGATTATCGATAACGATATCATTTATCATTCAATCATTGAAAAAATCGATCACTTTCTGAGTTAAAATGATGAATGATTATCATTCATGCGCGTTCACGTTTGTAGTTTGTAGTTCAGTCAGACTGACCAACTCAATGATTTTCAGTAAGGGAATATGCAAAAATCATTTGTAGTTCAAAAAAATCGTTCAATACACTTTAAAAAATCTGACAGATAATCTGACACAAAATTGTTCATAAAATCATTAATAAAATTGTTGGTAACAAAATCGTTGTGTTAGTATGCAGCTTTATTAGTTGGTACCTCTAAGTGGGAATATGAGAGCTGCTGATCAGGTGGACTTATGTTAGTGCTCATTAACATGAACAACTTATAGACTTTTTTATTGAAACACCATAAAAAGAATATTACAGCTTCAGTTTTACATTTTATAACAAAATAAATAATTCTTTGTAAAATATATAAAATATAACAAAAATAATATAAAATCCATTAAAAAATTACAGAACATCATGATTTAAGTCATCATATAATATATTTGTGATAAGACAGGATGAGAGTCATGAGGCAGGGCCAAGAAACCAGCAAAACACCAATTTAAATAAACAACATCAAAATGTTTTTCAAGGGAATGGATTTTAATAGATTTTTCTAAAAAAAGAATATAATCAGAGGGTCACTGGATATAACACTTTAACAACACCCATTAATTAAGAAAATATCCTTGACAAAGCGTCTTGAAGGATGTGAAACTTTGGAAGACAGAGCAGAGCAGTGTGCAACTCTAAGCAGGACCAAGAGAGCAGCAAGCTGCCGGCAAGTGACATCATCACCAGCCGCTGTGGCATGCTCCAGTTGGATCCCCGCAGAGTTTTCTGGACAGCAAAAGAGGAGAAGATCGCATGCTGCAAGAGTCCCAGAGTTACCCACAGGTAGGGGCAGTCAGGGACAATAACTAAAATATCTTGATCCATCCTAATCATCTGGACATTGAATATCATTTCACCTCCTGCTCTAACATTGTTTTTAAAAGAGTTTTAAATATTGGAGTCTCTCTTTTTGCCTATCCTAATACCCTCTTCCCCTCCCTGCTTGTCTTGCTGGTGCATACTGGTTTTATTAATTTAATCATTTATTTTACAGAAAAGAAAAGAAGAAAGAAAAAAAAAACATTTTTTAAGTTTTTTTTTTTAAAGTCCCTTTTTTATTTTTTTTATTTTTTATTTACTATTTTTAACATAGATCAATAGGAATGAACTAACAATAGTACTTAATGCTCAGTCATCCTATTACCTTGTCTAGATAACACATTAAGTATTTTAAGTGATCTATGGATATACCTTTAAAAATCACCAGACAGGGTTGAGATATAGCTTTCCCAGGTTTCAAACAATTTAGGAACACAGATTTCCTTTTCTAATGTGGTCTCTATCCAATACATATTGAACACATGGAAAAGCTTCTCCTGAAACAACTTTAAAGTACAGAAGGAGGAGTTACACCAGATCTGGTACAAGGTTTCTGGATGCCCTAGGCAACATTTCACCCACTGCCCCAGCTCCCTCCAATTCATAATATGCCATGCATTAGTAACCCCAATTTATAATATGCTACACAGCAGTGTCCCAAATTCATAATATACAATATAAAAATGCTTCAACTAATATGCTACACAGCATAGCCCAAAAATCATAATTTACATCATAACACTGATCCCAATTCATAATATGCCACACATCAGTACCACAAATTCATGATATGCCACACAGCTATATTACCACTTCATAATCATGCTACAAATCAATATATATATAAAACATGCCATGCATTTATGCACCAATAAATAATATGCTACACATTTGTGTCCCAAATACATAATGTGTCAAACATTTGTGCACCAATACATATGACACACAGCTGTGCCTCAAATTTAAATTTATTGTATCCCACATAGCCATGCATTATGCCCCAACTTCTTTAAATGCCATACAGCTGTGCCCATAATTACATTATGCCACACAACCATGGCCCAATACATTTTTATGCCACACATCTGTACCCCAATATTTGTCAGTATCCATTAACCCCCCACATGCAACACTACCCAAGCCAGCACTCATTAACCCCCATACACACTAACCCTTTCAGCACACAACTGCCTTGGTCATCAGTAATCATGGCCGAGACTGAAATAGAGATCCTTAGTTTTTCTTGTAGACTCAGTGGCACCCTCCAGTGGCTGGTCCCCTTATGCAGCTGACTAAAGCTGCCTAATGGTAGAACCAGCCCTGAGTGACACTTATCCAAGCTTGATTAAATTGCTTTGCGAGCTGCTGCTCTGATTATCAATAATGTTTTTACAACCCTTTGTCACCCTCTGATAGCATTCCAAATAATGCACACTCATTGGTAAGAGGAAGATAATTCACCAAATGATCTAATGCAAACAAAAACAATCTAAGATGAGAGCATTTCCAAAAATAATGATAAAGATCAACTAATGGTGAATGGCATCATGGACATGAATGCAAAATCAACAATCCAGCAATGGACTGTCTTTGGAGAGCAAAATCTGTCTTGTGAAAGATATTGAAAAAATATCCTGGTATTAAGTCACCGTGAGCAATTTCCTAGAGGTGGCAAGCAAATTGATTAAAGTATCACAAGATAGAGAGGGAATATCTATTGTCCACCTGCTCATACCAGTTGCTGAAAAAGGAATAATGAACAGAAATTGCATGACTAGGAGCTGTGAGAGATAAAAGCATCCCATCCAAAGGGTTAACCCAATCAATATAAAAATAACATGACACTTATAAACTTAAGTTGCTCTTAACTGTGCATTTGTGTTTTTTTTGTTATCCTGTATACTGACTTTGCCTGAATCATTAACTATGATTTTATACCTCTACCACTGAAGTATGCTTGAGTTCACCATGCATTTGCTGGCTGTTTTTTTCATTATTGAACTTGTTCTTAAACTTAGTTTGTTTTTCATCTGTTGTTTATTCTATAATCTGAAAATTATGCACCAATATCTCTATAAAGAAGATTACTGATGAGCAAATCTATCTCAGGAAATTTGTTATAAACAAAACTAGTTGGAGTTTGCTGCGATTCTTCAAAAGACACCTTTACCTAGGAAGGACCACTTCCACTTGCAATTGGGAGCTGGCACTTACCTGAGTACAGTCTGCAGTGGTCGGATAATTACCTTTCATAGTTTTGGTGAATAGTATTGGATATGCTGATTGCCAATATTTTATTTGTACTTGTTTATAACCATAAATATTTCTTTAAATACAAAAATTACTACACCATGAGTTTTCTCAATTTGAAACATTCCTTAATGATTTTGGTGTATGTTGTCATGGTAGCTTCAGACAGTTGCTGCAGATTCTATAGTTGCACATTCATTCTACAGATCTCCCAATCCATAACACTCCAAAGGTGCTCTATTGGATTGAGAACTGTATGTAAATTTATAAAAGTGTGTCTGCTTTTGTGGGTGGGTTTGAAACTGCCATATGCAGTGTTGCCGAACATCGTTGGTTTGAAGTAGAGATGAGTGATTCAGTTTTGGCTTGGATCTTCCTGCCAAGTTCTGAGGAAAAACATAATCTTTCGTGGAAATCTGTGCTGAGATGTTCATGAGAGATGACTTTTTGTCTAATCCTGAAATCTGAACTTGGCGAGAAGGTCTGAGTCAAAACTAAACTGCTCATCTCTACTTTGAATGGTTAATGCTCAAATCACTAAAGATGGATTGAAATGTGTGGTGGTTTTAATCCTGCCTGAACACACAAAACTGATGGTGACATTAGGGAAATGCTGCACTTTTCAATTCACTTGTATACTTGACTGTTTTCAATCCACTCAAATTTTAACCTTGCATAGACCATAAAAGGCTACTTACTCTTTACTAATGGTAGAATAGATAGCAGGGAGAGAAGCGGATATATTAATGGAATGTTCTAAATTGAACATTGATATCTGATTAATTTGACATGTGTCTGTATTTTGTCTAGTTCACTTTTTCTGTTTTACTTTTATTTGTATTGTCTTTAAATACTGCATGGTTCTCTGCCTTATTTGTGTGTGAGTGTGTGTGAGTGCTTTGTGAGTAAATATGTTATTATAGTTTTGTTTTTTATCCATAACATATATGTCCTTATACATCTTTGCTGCAGTCACACTAAAAATACCCTCTCGGTGCGCCAGGGCCCGTGAGAATCTGCTAGTGCTGGGCATCTTTGTAGCATATTTTTTCACCAAATATGACTCTAAATCACAATGAGATGTGAGTAGGATACACCAGCAGATTGTGCTGATTAATTTAATATATGTTAATATAAATATGTGTGTGACTAAGTCTCTCAATAGCATGTGAAGTGCTACAATGTAGTGGCAGCAGCTTTTTTATGCCAAGTTTCATTGTGGTTCATTTACAAACTCAGGTGCACAGAGACATACAAGTTAGCAGAGTGGCATGGACCTGGTGGCTCACTCACACCTGACAAGTCTCGTTGAGTGGCATAATAAGGCTATATGTATAAGGACACATCTCTATGTCTTGTGTATCTTATTTTATTTCTATTTGTCAATATGAGTAGTTGGAGGAGTGATGAGACAGCAATAGTAGTGAATAGGTAGACATTCTTCAGAGCAGAAGAGGAGGGGGTAGAAAAGTTAGTAAGTCTGGATATGATCACATCTGCAGAGAAAAAAATGGCTTCAATGTTAGATTCATTTAAGAGGAAACTTGTTGTCTACTATCTGCCACTATACTTTGTTAGGAGTTAATTTGGGTAGTTAAGCTCCAAAATATCATTGTGTTGGCACTGTGAGCAGAGTTGTGTTGAATTCATGCAGTGGGTACAGATGTGTCCTCATTTACTATTGCCTCAGTCCATTGGAATATTAATGCCCAAGGGGGTCCGTGGGCAGTAGGCCCCCTCCTATAAGTAGTGCCCTCCACCAGCCCTGCATCTTACTTTGCTATGGCAGGCGGATCCCTCTACTTCCGGGGTGCCATCTTCCTAATGTTATTCAGGAAGATGGTGTACTCGAGAGCAAAGGATTTGGCACAGTGCCAGTGTCTTTGATATCACTGTGCAGTGCCATTTTCCTGAAGATATCACTGGAAAAATGGTGCACAGGGGAGGTGGAGGGTCCTGCTTGCCGGAGCAAGTTAATTATACTTTGGGTGCAGTGTGTGAGGTGCAGGGACCCCCAGGCCCTATTGGAAATATGCCTATGCAGTCACCCCAATCAGCCCTTATCAGCACTCCAACCACTGTAGCAACCCTTTTTTTCTCACCTGAATAAAAATGGACAAATGGGATGGGTGGAGAATTTTTCAGGCCTCATGCATCTTGCCTTGAGTAGGCACTTGATGAACTCACAGGTACTCCTTTGGTATAGGAATGTTGTGATGATTGACTGACAGTCTTGTCTCTCCCCAGTCACCTGGCTACATCCAGCCGTGAATCATATAGATCTTTTACTCCTCTCTGTTTAATGTCTGGGCTGGATGCAAAAAAGGAAAATAGGATGCCTAAAGCATTCAGTCATGCTTGTATTTCCTTAATTCATCTTTACAGTATACAGATAAGCATAAACTGAGCTTAATATATAGGAAATAGCAGTACTCTAAGTACAGTAGTAAGCACACGTAGGTAGGAGAGAGCAGAGCAGTATGACAACTGTCATAATTCTGGTGTGAAATTCTTAATTTTGGGTGAATGTCCTGCTCAGTCAAGTCTTTGTACAGAATACAGGGATTGTTAGGATGTATGTCCTACTTCACATGGCACTGCTCATGAAGGGGGGATTGTGTGCACCTAATATCAGTGGACACAGAATTACATGTGTGATTGCAGTGGAGGGGAAAGAGTCGCATAGTGGACTATAACAACTGCCACTCCTCAGCATTATGTGGAATCTGCCCAGTGTAAATTCTATGGTTGCTCCTGCAGTGACTATACTTACAGGTTAGCAGGGGCAGTCCTTCCTGCTGCTATATCTCCAATGATTCAATCCCAGGGGTTAGTATAGCATATTCTGATCCCTGATCATCATTTCTCCTCTAAGCCTCGTGCTTAGTGTCACCTGATCTATGTCCTGATTTTCTTTATGACACTATATAAATAATCTGGGTAGGAGGAGCTGGTGGGCTGTGATTTTTAAATAACTGGAGTAAGAGCTGTACAGAGCTTTATGGCAAGCTCTGTCCCTGAAAATAATTTTTAGTTAATCCCTGTGATATTGGCTGAATTTACACTACAATCTGCATTCAATATGCGGATTGTAGTAAATAGAACCCTAAATAACAAAAATCAACATTGTGTTACAGTTACATATAGGGCAAAATGTGGAGAGGGTATTAATTTCAAAAATCACAGTTTCTTAACTTGATCTCCAAAGTACTGTTTACAGTATTCTGTGGTATCTGGCTAGATTTGGTAAATTTGCAAATTTTCATTTAATTTTCCTATTTCACCCTTTTTATTTAGGAATCATGTAAAACTAAGTCAAATAAAGTTTACAGTTTTACAGTGTGGTATACCAATTCGACAATAATAATGTAGACATTCACGATGTCAACACGAGAACAGTGACATGGTCTGAATGGTGACAATGTAATTTTTGACAAGGTCTAAAAGTCTAACCACAGCCTTATTCTAAAATGTTCGTAATGTAGACATGCATATTGTACATGATACATTTTGTCAATATTGACATGTTGAGTAAACAAGAAAAAATGCTAGTGCCAAAAATTCCTATTAAGAATGACAAGCAGCGGTTAAATACTCAGAATCAATTAAAAAAAATATAACTATAAAAAATAAATATAAATATAAAAAATCTGTAATCCCCTGTTATAGCAACAAATATGATAAAGATATGGTAAATTTGCTAATTTTCATTTAATTTTCCTATTTCACCCTTTTTATTTAGGAATTAATTCCTTTATTAAGTGATTTCTAAATAATATATATACTATGACATAAAATTCATCTATTTATTGAAAATTACTTTATAAATAAGGAAAGAGTAAAAAACTAACATAACACATTAATCACTCATTTCTAGATGGATAGTCTTCAGCACAGAATTTAAAATGCAGATGTTTCAAAAAAAACCTCAAATGAAATGACTGAAAATAATTTACTACACAGCGGCCATAATTTCTTTATGCAAACATTGAACAGGAAATTAGAGTTACTTTGGAAAATCTACTACTTTTATTTTACATTGGAATGTTGCAATAAATAAAACAAACACAAAAAAAATATGGTTTAAAGTATTTATATGTAAGGTAGTTAATATTAAAATACAGAAACATACTGTTTGAGCTAGTAGGAAGAATTGGTTGCAAGCAATAGGATGATAATTGCTGACATAAGTGACACCTGGACTTAGTCAAGTTAATTGCGAGAAGAGGAACTACTGCTATTATCTCACAGCATGAACACATTAAGCCATGCTTATTACATTCTGTAATTTACAGTATGAAACCAGATAATCAATTACCTGTATAACAGGAAGAATGACATGGGAATTATATAGATTTCTATTGGTTTAACAAAAAGTTTAAACTCCAACAGTATAAATTTTAAATGAATTATTTTATACCATATTTTCTATTTATATGCAGTAGTGATTTTTTACTAACAGAAAAAATATGAAAATATATAATTCATTAATTTTATTTAATGTAAATATTGTATGTCTATTTGTACATGAAACACACACTAGATAATGTTCTTGAGAGTTTGTGATCTTTGAGAGATATTGATGAGTCATTAATAGTTTTTTTATTCTGCGTAAAATTGTCTGCCAGTTAGGCAAAATATCTATCACTCTACTGACTATCTGTTTAATCATTGTTTTTTATATTTTGTCAACACAAAACAATGTCAATGTGTTTATTGAGATACTTCCCTTGCCTGCTTCTGACTGCTGCTCAGTTCCAAGTGGTTGGGCATGTACATTAAATTGAGGTCACATGACCATTTTCTGCTTGAGCAATGTGGTTGAATACCCTTGGGGAATCGGGCCAGGAAAAGAAATGAGCAAACCCGTTCTAAAAGCACTAATGCTGCTCCCAACACCCAAGTCCAGTGGCTGTTAGAATAATTTAAGATTTAAGTTTTAGAAATTGCATTTTTATATGTGATACTGAGTTTAATATGATCAGTAGGCATTATAACTTTAAAAATTATGGTAAACATGATGTTTTACCATAATGTTTAAAGGTGTAATGCCAACATGGTTAATATGCTTTTAATGACATTACTACCATGTTGACATGCTCTAGACAACATTAAACTGTCGGCATTCTAACTGTTGACAAATAAACTACTTCACATGGGACGTCAGGTCCCAGCATCTCTTGCAGCCAAAAACTACTTGGGTATATTGGTGAACCTCATTGCGTCATCAAAAAAAAAAATACACTCTCTGTGCTAGGGCAGGATTTAGCCCATATTCCATTATATTATGCTGTTTATTTATTTGATTCAAAAGCAATGGTAAGCAATGGAAATAATAATGCATTATGAAGACTCTTTTTTTCTGACAACTTGAAGGCATAATAGAACTCTTACAGAAAGAGCAGTTTAAACTACAGTAAATCTATAGCTATAACTTTATTTAGATATATGTGGAGGAATAAATCTAGGACACAACATTTTTTAATGTTGCACCAAAAACTAAAATTAGGATTTAAATTTTCATAATAAATCTGAAATAGTCTACATAATGTGAAACTAAGTCAAATAAAGGGCAAAATGTGGAGAGGGTATTAATTTAAAAAATCACAGTTTCTTAACTTGATCTCCAAATTACTGTTTACAGTATTCTGTGGTATCTGGCTAGATATGGTAAATTTGCAAATTTTCATTTAATTTTCCTATTTCACCCTTTTTATTTAGGAATCATGTGAAACTAAGTCAAATATAGTTTACAGTTTTACAGTGTGGTATACCAATTCGACAATCATAATGTATACATTCACGATGTCAACACGAGAACAGTGACATGGTCTGAATGGTGACAATGTAATTTTTGACAAGGTCTAAAAGTCTAACCACAGCCTTACTCTAACATGTTCATAATGTAGAAATGCATATTGTACATGATACATTTTGTCAATATTGACTTGTTGAGTAAACAAGAAAAAATGGTAGTGCCAAAAATTCCTATTAAGAATGACAAGCAGCGGTTAAATACTCAGAATCAATAAAAATAAATATAACTATAAAAAATAAATATAAATATAAAAAATCTGTAATCCCCTGTTACAGCAACAAATAAATTACATATATTACACATATTAAAACAATATGTAATAGGAGTGCAAAGCAATAATTGACAGTCTTTAACATAAATAGATATTGGCAACTAGAAACCAGAGATGTGTGTGGACCCCCATGTTTTGGTATAAGTTTTACCAAAAACACTCTCAAGTGTTTTGGTATGGATTCAGTTTAGTTTGGATTGTTTATAAAATTTCTAAAACAGCTAAAATCATGTAACTTTAACCGTTTTTTGTTTCCGATAGTATTACTAACATCAATCGTTTTCATTTATATACATTTCCAGTTAATTTTGACCACCTCACAGCACCTGAAATCATGAGGAAGGGACTAAAATGAAATTCAAAACATGAGAGATCCAGTTTTTAAATCTGGGTTCAAAAATTGTGAGGACCCCACAGTGATTCTGAACTGGGACTTAGTTCGACTCTGAACCCCAACATTTGAGTGTGTTTTGGTTTCTTCAGAGACCAGAAGTCCACTAATTGGAGATAAAAAGGGAAACAATTGTGTGCTGTGGAGGGATGGACTTGTGTGATGGATGGATGCTGCTGCCAGTCACTCCTGCATGCTTGGGAACATCTAAGTTTGGGTGAGTTTGGTTTTCTCAAAAACCAAACCACTCATCTCTCCTAAAAGCACAGCTTTCTTTTGGAGATAAGAAATGTTTCAGATATGTTACAAGCGATGTGTATCATTCAATAAATTGTTACTCTAATTAGTTTGTAATTAAATCTCCAGATATATTCAAATAGCATAATGTTAGGTCATATGAGTTGTCACAAAAATATCATTGCTAAAAGTGGAGCACTATGATTGCAATATGTTCACCATTAGGGAAAGGCTACTGTGATGTAGTGATAATATACAGTGCATCCGGAAAGTATGCACAATGCTTCCCTTTTCCACATTTTGTTATGTTACAGCCTTATTCCAAAATTGAATAAATTAATTTTTGTCCTCAAAATTCTACACACAATTCCCCATAATGACAACTTGTAAAAAGTTTTCTTATGATTTTTGCACATTTTATTAAAAAAAACAACAACTAAGAAATTACTTGTACATAAGTGTTCACAACCTTTGCTCAATAATTTGTTGATGCACCTTTGGCAGCAATTACAGCCTCAAGTTTTTTTGAATACAATGCCACAAGCTTGGCACTCCTATCTTTGGGCAATTTTGCCCATTCCTCTTTGCAGCACCTCTCAAGCTCCATCAGGTTGGATGGGATGTGTCAGTGCACAGCCATTTTCAGTCTCTCCAGAGATGTTCAATCGGATGCAAGTCTGGGTTCTGGCTGGGTCACTCAAGGACATTCACAGAGTTGTCCTGAAGCCACTCCTTTGCTATCTTGGCTGTGTGCTTAGGGTCATTGTCCTGCTGAAAGATGAACCGTCGCACTAGTCAGAGGTCAAGAGTGCTCTGGAGCAGGTTATTATCCAGGATGTCTCTTTACATTGCTGCATTCATCTTTCCCTCTATCATGACTAGTCTCCCAGTTCCTGCCACTGAAAAACATATCCACAGCATGATGCTGCCACCACCATGCTTTACAATAGAGATGGTATTGGCCTGGTGATGAGCGGTGCCTGGTTTGCTCCAAACTTAATGACTGGCATTCACACCAAAGAGTTCAATCTTTGTCTCTCATGGTCTGAGAGTCCTTCAGGTGCATTTTGGCAAACTCTAGGCGGGCTGCCATGTGCTTTTTACTAAGGAGTGGCTTCTGTCTTGCCACTCTACCATATAGGCCTGATTGGTGGATTGCTGCAAAGATGGTTGTCCTTCTGGAAGTTTCTCCTCTCTCCACAGAGGAAAGCTGTAGCTCTGACAGAGTGACCATCAGGTTCTTGGTCACCTCCCTAACTAGGGCCCTTCTCCCCCGATTGCTCAGTTTAGACAGCCGGCCAACTCTAGGAAGAGTCCCGGTGGTTCCGAAGTTCTTACAGATGATGGAGGCCACTGTGCTCATTGGGACTTTCAAAGCAGCAGATATTTTTCTGTACCCTTCCCCCAGATTTGTGCCTCGAGGCAATCCTGTATAGGAGGTCTACAGACAATTCCTTGGATTTCATGCTTGGTTTGTGCTCTGACATGCGCTGTCAAGTGTGGGACCTTATATAGACCGGTGTATGCCTTTCAAAATCATGTCCAATGAACTGAATTTACCACAGGTGGTCTCCAATTAAGCTGTAGGAACATCTCAAGGATGAGCAGTGGAAACAGGAAGCACCTGAGCTCAATTTTGAGCTTCATGGCAAAAGCCATGAATACTTATGTACATGTGATTTCTTAGTGGTTTTTTTATTAAATTTGCAAAAAATAAAAAAAAAACTTTTTACACGTTGTCATTATGGGGTATTGTGTGTTCAATTTTGAGCACATAAATTAATTTATTCAATTTTGGAATAAGGCTGTAACATAATGAAATGTGGAAAAAGTGAAACATTGTGAATACTTTCCGGATGCACTGTACATGCTTCAATTAATGTAAATACCAGAGTCTCCCAAATGACACCATTACAGTCCAGGTTTAAGGATATCCATGCTTGTGTCCAGATGGATAAGCTAAGCTGCTCCAACAGCGACAAGAGAAACGCAGGACTGGAGTCACTATGGTGCCAGACTCTGACAACGAGGCTGCCTCTCCAGCACACAAGAAATCTGCGGCTGATGCTTATGATGCCCCACAGGTAAGGAGGAGATCTACCTCCCCTGTATCCTATAATGAAGTGGTAGATGCTATTACAACCACCATGGGACCTCTGCTCAAGCAGGCTGTCAGTGATATCGCTGTACAATTGCAGCAATTAACACACAGAGTGGCAGATTCGGAAAACAGGATCGGATCACTCTCATCATATGGCTGAGGTTCAGGGATCTGTAATTAAGCTGTAAAAAGAAACTCTCCATTTGAAAAATAAGATTGATGACCTAGAAAACAGGTCACGGCGGAATAACTTGAGGTTAGTGGGCCTTCCCAAATCCGTCAAAAGCCAGGCACTAGCACAGTTTGTCCAGTCCACGCTCCCTTCCTTGCTGGGAATTACTGAAGAATGTAAAGATCTTATTGTGGAAAGAGTACACAGAATAGGCCCCTTTTCCAGAGCCACAGAGGCCAGACCTAGGGTCATCTTATTCAAGTGCTTAAATTATCTTCACAAAATAGCCTTTTGGGATGCCTCACGGAAAAAAAAAAAAATTACATGGGAGAGCCATAAGTTATTCCTCTTCCAGGATTTCTCAGTGTAGCTAACACATGCTCGAAAGGCATTTTCACCCATTTGCACTCAATTAATTAAAGATTGCAAGAAATTTGCTAGAATATATCCTTCCAGATTGTGTATATTCGAAGGAGACTCCTTTGTGGATTTTACCAACTCAAAGGACGCGCAGTCTTATCTCCAGGAAATGGCTCAGGAACGTAACTGGGACATTTCGGATCCGACATCCTCACAACAGACCTGAGGTCTGCAGTTTTCCATCTCTTCAAGATTCCCTGTCATGCTACCTTGGTGAGATGTCGCCATATACTGGACTTTTTTCTAAGTCTTATGTGTAGATATGTGGCAGTTGTCCTCACTGCAACAAAAGTTAAGTCAAAAGGATAACTTGCCTTGATCACTTTGTTGTATAGGCCCACCTATACGTGGTATATAGGTTTATTTTACTTCTTTAAATTGGTGGCGGAATTTTATCAATTGCCTTAATTTGATCCCGTCAGTGGTTCATAATACAATATATGGTACTCTTTATCTATGTCATGTTTGTTTCTTACTATATTACCCCCTATCCGGTTTATGCTATCGGGATATTAGGTTGGAGCTCTGCCCTGGAATTATTTTAGTTGTTGATCTACTTCAATTATTTCTGAAATAATAGGAAGTTCAAGATTAGGTATATTTACCTACCCTATTTTAGGGATGTTCTTTGTATGCTTATTATTATTTTTGTTTCATATTACTTTGTACCCCTTGTCTATTTTTATTTGTTTTTCTCCCTTATGTTCTTTCCCCTCCATTCCTTGCCCTCCCCTGGTCAATGCGGTCTTAAGTAAGTCCGGGATGAAGTATAGAAAAGCTCTTTTTTCCCCTTTTAAAGTTTCATGATGTCGCAGCTAAGTATAGGTTATTGGAACATAGGAGGAATCAACTCCCATGCCAAGCTACGTCAAATTTAAATGTTTCTGTCTAAACAAAATATAGATATAGCGTTATTACAGGAAACCCATCGGACGGCTTCAGAAACATGTAAATTACAAATGATGCAGTGGTGTTTAGTTGCTTCGGCTCTGTTTACTTCAAAAAAAGAGAGGTGTCGTTATATTGGCCAAACGTTACCTACAATTGAAGGTTTCTTCTGTATGCTCTGATCCAGAGGGCAGATATGTTCTAACTGAGTTATTATATAATAACATGCCTTTAGTAATATGTAATGTGTATGCCCCTAACATATATTCAAGACAATTTTTCCAAAAATTATTAGCCAAAC
This sequence comes from Taudactylus pleione, assembly GCA_031769625.1. NCBI lineage: Eukaryota > Metazoa > Chordata > Amphibia > Anura > Myobatrachidae > Taudactylus > Taudactylus pleione. The sequence continues at coordinate 20,128,391 of JAUIMM010000295.1, forward strand.
TCATTACTCATTGTAATTATAGGTTGATAGTAGGAGGAGACTTCAATCTAATTTCATCTACATACCTTGATAAATCGAAGCACACTTTGCACTCTTCTCCAGTCCCTAAATTAGGGATTCCTCTTTTAGCTTCTAGATTGCAACTAATAGATGCTTGGAGAGCATTAAATCCTACCGAAAAAGATTTTACTTGTGTCTCATCCGCTCACAGTTCTTTATCTAGAATTGATTACCTGTTAGTATCCAAATCTATTTTCCCACAAGTAATAGAAACCCATATAGATCCTATTGTTATCTCAGACCATTCCCTAATTAGGATTAAGATCCACCTACATATTGATAAAGGTCCACATAAGTTATGACGTTTCCCTTCTCACCTTCGGCGCCCCCCCAAATTCAAAAACAGACTTGAGGCGGTCTGGGAGGAATTTTGAATTAACAACTCAGAACACGCCGAAACGAATCCTCCTTTGTTTTGGCAGGCTGCTAAGTCAGTGATCAGAGGAGCCATTATTTCATATGTAGCAGATATAAATAAAAAATATACCTCATCATACCTAACTCTTCAGAATGCTCTTACCAATGCATATCAAGCATATAAATCTAACCCATCACCCAGTACCAAGGATCAGTATCTTGTAGAAAAATCCATTTTGAGGAATTTCTTAATAATATGGGAGATAAATATCTTTATGCTATCAATTATAAGTTCCATAAATTCGGGAACAAATCTGGGAGAAATCTCACTAATTTATTAAATGGTTCGCGTCCTTCCATGTTAGTACATCCACTCAAGACTATATCAGGTACATTTACCTCCTCTGATAGCCAAATCTCAGATATCATGCAGGATTTTTATAAATCCTTATATGCTTTTGATACATCTCAGTTAGTCAATACTTCAGATAGTTCTGTTTCCAATACACATTGGCCCGAACTCCAATATCCACATCTCACACCTGACCAATCTGATGCAATACTGGCTCCAGTGACTGCTACTGAAGTACTAAAGGTAATTCAAAATCTGAAACCATATAAAGCTCCTGGTCCGGACGGGCTAGGAAGTGACTTTTATAAATTGCTCTCATGTAGTATTGTAGATACCCTTGTATTAGTTTTGAACCATTTAATATCCGGAAATGCACCACCCTTATACTTTAATCATGCAATCATAAAGGTCCTTCCGAAATCAGGAAGAGATCTATCATCTCCGGCATCCTACAGGCCGATATCCCTTTTAAACTCAGATTACAAAATTCTAACAAAAATATTGACTGATAGGGTTAAATTATTGTTGCCCAGTATAATACACCGGGACCAAACGGGCTTCATTTGGGGCAGGCATTATGTCCTAAATGTGCGAAGAGTTTTGTCTGTGATTCAACATTTGCAATGTACTGAGACCCCCATTTCTGATCTAAACCTCATTCTTTCCTTAGACGCTGAAAAGGCCTTTGACCTTATCACCTGGCCCCACCTTCTAAATTCATTAAATAAATTTGGATTTCCTACTTCTTTCTGTAATTTAATTACCTCACTTTATGCTAACTCACAATTACAAGTATCTTGCAATGGTTTTCTGTCGTCACCCTTCCCCATACTAAAAGGCACCAGACAGGGATGTCCACTATCCCCTCTTTTTTATTATTTTATTGAACCCCTAGCCATAGCTCTTAGATCTTCTACTGCATTCACGGGTATTTCTATAGGAGAGGTGACTCTTAAAGTGGCCCTCTATGCAGACGACATGTTGTTATTTGTTTCCAACCCAGCTCACTCACTTTCCTCAATAATAGATCTGATTAATTCTTTCGGCTCCTTTTCTGGATATAGAATTAATTTCGACAAATCCGAAATACTTCCGATCTCAGGTAATATAACACATTTGAAAGATATTCCTTTAGTGAAAACTTTCAAGCTTAATAAATCACAGATAAAATATTTAGGGGTGCAAATTCCTGCTACCTTATCAGACCTATATAAATTTAATTTTCCCCCTAAGTTTACTCAGATGTCTGCATTGCTGGATAATTGGAAGCTCCTTCCGCTTTCATTGCTGGGACGCATTGCGGTTATAAAGATGGTGATCTTTCCAAAAATATTTTATTTATTACAGATGCTTCCTATTTGTATTTCTAAATGAGACTTGCATCATATCCAAAAATTAATGTCTACATTTATCTGGCAGAATAAAAAACCCCGGATTGATATAGCAAAATTATCCCTATCTAGACAGAAGGGTGGTGTAGGTTACCCTGACTTCTCAATGTACTCCTTATCGATCTTTTTTAGGTATATTAGCGATTGGCTTCTTAACAGAGAGGTATATACTGACATGGAACTTGATGCAGCCATATTTTCGCCTTACTCTCCAGCTGCGCTATTGCATTCAAAACCCCAAGACATTCCCCCTTGTTTTTTATCCCATATCATCTTTAAAGATACATATCTTGCTTGGAGAACCTTAAATAAAATATTTCACAGACATTTTAATTCCTCACCCTATATTCCTTTCTGGGGCAACCCCTCCTTCCCACCAACTCTGACTAATGCAACTTTTTGAACCTGGCGTGCAAAAGGCTTATCTATTACAGCCAAAGTTTTTGATCCTGGAGGATCTTTACTCAGTTTCTTGGATCTTAGACAACAATTTAACTTACCAAACTCAAACTTTTACATGTACCTCCAAACAAGACATTTCATCTCATCCATACCTCAGGCCATGAAAGAGGTTTCTTCGAAAAACCCTATAAGCGTGTTGCTAAAAAATAATTTTAATATGCCATACAAAATTAAATATCTCTATACGATATTGGTGGATCTGTCTCACAATACTCAGAGGAATAGAACATTATCCTTATGGAAATCGGATTGGTCTGATATGGGAGATGATGAAAATATATTTCAACACTACGATTCCACTCTTAAGATTTTAAGATCCTCCTATCTTCAAGAGGTTCACATTAGGACAGTATTTAGAGACTATGTAGCACCAATTCAAATACAACATTTTAATGTCTCATACACTGCAGAGTGTCCAAAGTGTCATATCTCAGTCGCAGGTTTTCTGCACTGTATGTGGACATGCAGGAAAATCAAAAAATTCGGGCATAAATTAATAAACTATATAAATTCCTTATGTTCACTCCTTCTAACTCCTGACCCGAAAGCCTGCCTGTGGTCAGATTTTTCGAACTGGGATTTGGGTACCAAAAAAAAGCAGTTGATCCCATTCCTCACGATTACAGTTACAGTAGCAAGGAAAGTAATTCTATATCACTGGACAAAAATGTCCTCTCCTTCTGTCTCGGAAGTCAAAATAAAACTCCTCCAGCTCTTATATTTTGATAGGAGAGACACCTTTCCGGATATTAATAGAGGAGATGAAAATTTCTATTCTAAATGGTATTTTTATATAGAATCCTTAGATCCTCCATCTCGCTCTCACATTCTAAATTTTTTTAAATCCACAGAGTTGTTCTTGTCTAGACAACTCTCAAAATCTACACGTATAGAAATGTAATATACTCTCATCTCGCTTATGGAAACTAATATTAAGGACAGCTCATACATATTTACTTTGTCATTATTTGCTTATGTATCTATTACTCCTGATATATAAATATTTGCAAATCTAAGATGGATGGATATTGGCTATTGACATTCATATAAAGTGATAAAACTATTTGAGATGATCCTATGATGTTATACTATACCTGTAATAGATAGATAGATCTATGTTACACCATGCCTCTAATAGATCGATAGATGGAGCTCTGTTATTGGCATTCATATGAAGCTATAAAACTATATGAGATGATATCATGATGTTACAATATACTTGTGATCTCTAATCACGTACATATGACCAGGCCCTTTCCCTCCTTCCCTACACCTTTCCCTTTCCTTCCTATCCAATTTCATTTTATTTTCGTTGAATGTCTTGTCCATTGTCTCCCCCCGAAGTCGTGTTAATATACTGTTTCATAATTATTATACAAGTTTGACCTCAGCTAGGTCATAATATGTTATTGTAATTGATTTATTTTATGTCTGTCATAAAACAAATGTGCAAGACATATACTAACCAATCTTCATATATATATACAACTGTTTATAGCACTGTGTATATGTAATGTTGGTCATGCTTCTGTTCTATATCTGATGTTACAAATTTGGTGTCTTTTGACCTCTTCGGTATACTGGCTTATACCTTAAGTATTATCATTTAATTGTATAATTTTCTGAAAACTCTTAATAAAAACAGATTTAAACAAAAACAAACAAATTCCCCAGTACACCATAATGAACCAGCAAAACAGAAATACATCCTATCTGATAACAGTAATGCAAAGATCTCAGTTTCATACATTTGCAACCACATGCTAAGCCACCTGCCATGTCAAGGTGTCTCTGCTACTCACATTCAGGACTTTTTTAAAGTTTTTCAAGAGTTTTGATTTAACAAACTAGAAATATATATATTTCTAGTTGTACTGTTGGGTAATTATTAAGAAAAAACAATGCTACTTGACTTTGCATCAAAAGGAGTTTGCATGGCTGAAACCCAATGAAGCTTCTGTAAAAGGTAAATCCTGCCACAGAAATGCAATCTGCCTAAGGAGTGATCTGGTTTAATGAAATACATTTTATTCCATTTTCCTACCATAACAAATAACCCATATTTTCCAAATATCCAATAATAATGAGTGATAATGATACATCTTAAATATCTAAGGGACGTTGTGAACATTACCTAATAGAGTAATGTTCACAGTGGGTGAACACTACTCTATTAGGTGGCAGAAATATTTATTCCACATAAGAAATGTGTAATACTGTATTTCATTCAATTAGTTTTAGTTAAAGTATGTGATCATGAGTGTACTAAGTTATTATTATTATTATTATTATTATTATTATTATTATTATTATTATTATTTAGTAAGAGTAATGTGTACATTTTGTATTGATAGTTTGTTTCCCAATTGTTCACTACATTTTGTCAACATGAAACAATATCAATTTATATATTGGTTGCATTCCTTCCTTGGCCAGTGCTGTAACATACTGTACATCTGTCCATCAAAGTTATATACTATATAAACTTTAATGAGGTTACAATATGCACTAGTTCCATACGATCTCAATATGTTTTGGTGTACCTGGCACCTTCATCAAGAAATGCATTGAGTGCATATGGTGCACACTAATTCTGAGATTCATTTGTCTGCCACTCTATATGAGATTATTTATGGCTCTGCCGCTGCTATAGGCAAGTGAGACATACTATTCCTTGTTGTGTCACAGTATTGTTACATCAGATTTTAAGCACTTTGGGATGCCAACAGCAGCTCCCTCATTCTAAGGAACTGGCAATTAAAACATTGTGTCTCACGGACATCAGATTATTTGATCCCTGCATGTTCAAGCAGAGCCTGTCTCCCTTTTGATTATATTTGCTGAACAACACCTGTCAATTTGTATAATATATAGAACACTAAACTACAGGTTGGTTACAAACATTATGTATCCTTGTTAAAGTTCATAAAGTACAAAACTTTGGCAGCCAGACATCTGTTACAGCAGTGTATGAGTTTATTACTCAAGTGACACCAGAAAAAAGGCAATCAAGTGACTTTAAATGCTATTATACCATACTATTTTCCTTTATATTGTTATTTTTTTCTTTTCATGTGGATAATCAATTTATATTTATAGTTTGTTGATCTTAATACATTTTGTATATTAATGCTTGAGTCATTGCAATTATCTGTAAACTGAATGCACAGCCAGAAACTTCCTTCACCAATATTACCTAGGAACTGTCTGATTGGAAGTCTGTATCTGATTTCTGTGGTTGGTACATGTTACATGTGCAGTAAACCTTTAATAAAAAGATAAAATATAATATATCTTGACCTGGCTCATTTTTTGGCCATGTTTTGATATCCGCCTGTCAGTCAGGCAGGCAGATATCAAATCATGGCCAAAATATGAGCCAGGTCAAGATATATTATAATTATATATATATAATAAAAGATATATTATAACTTTTGATAATTTGCTATCTGCCTTGACCTGATTTTGTCAATGAAAGAAAGTTAGAACCTGCCTGTACATTCTCAATGTCTCTCAATTCAGTGACCTTTTACAACCTCTGATATTTTTCCTAGTTACATCCCATGTATGATTTCTTGGTATTATCTAGTCCTATGTAGCCTCCTGTGAACCACTTCCTCCAGCAACACAGACTTTTAAATAAAGTTTTACCACTTTTTCTTCTATAAGGATTCTGGTACCATATTTTGTTATTGTTCATGACCTAATTATTGGCATAGTATCTACCTCCACTACAAGTCTCTGGTAAATACTTTAAGTAGTATGCTGAAGGCCTTAGGCAACTGAGCACTGTAACGTGCTCTCAGATGTGTGGGGAAATAAGGGTGGCTATAGGTAAAGTTCATCATTAATCTGTTTTTTGACAAGCATCCAATATAATTGGTTTCAAATAATTTCATAATTTGATATGTTTAATTTTTTTTAAAGAGTAGAGAATAACAGTAGTTTTCAGTTTTAAAAAATAACCTAATTTGGGAAGACACAATAATTAGTTTTATATAAAGTAGTGTAACTTCTTAAACAAATGTTCATAGGCTCCTTTTTATTTAGAGAACCACCCACCTAACCTCTATAGATAATTCTATCCAACAATATCCCCTCTATATAGTCCACACACAAATTTGCATATGTTCTCTTTCTACATTCATACAACCCACTGACCCCAGACCAACATTGCTGTGTGACATGATTATACAGCCCACCAAGAACCACTGCAATCTAACTGGGCCATTTGCAATATTTTGTCATTTTTCTCATGTATCAAATACCTACAGTATATCATTATAGATTGTAAGGGTACAAGCAAGGCACTATTTATCTCTCTATCAATAACTAATAATAATAATAATAATAATAATAATAATAATCCAACCTTACAATATATTGCTTGGCACAGATTAAGCAGACAATTGAGATGCAAAGAGTTATTTTACAGGAAAGCTAATGCTTATGCTCCAAAATCTGCTGAACATTGACAACAGGTACATCAACTAAGAAACTGTTGAATTTTTTATACAGTCAATATCCAAAAATACTAATATGTGTATATATATATATATATATATATAAATATATATATATAAATAAACGACAGGCTCAATCCATGGCACTCGACCATCTGGGGTGCCCTTGGTATGTGACCACACCATCTACATAAAAAATATCATACAAACTCGGCACTCACATGCTTTTCAAACTGCAACTCCTTTGAACATAGGGAATGTTGGTTCCAAAATATTGCAATAATTTGTTAAGCTGGCCACCGCTTCACGGTCATTCCCATCTAGCCAGTCAAACAAACTTTTTCTTTTTCCTGGTGCTTATTAACTGATAGCCCTGGGGGTGGTCCTGTCTCTTTAAGGCAGGACCCAGTTTTCTGTTTAAAATGTATGCAAGCTTGAGGCCAAGATGGTAGATCAAGTTCATTTGTCTGAGAATCAGTGTAGGGACTGGCTAGATGGGAATGACCGTGAAGCGGTGGCCAGCTTAACAAATTATTGCAATATTTTGGAACCAACATTCCCTATGTTCAAAGGAGTTGCAGTTTGAAAAGCATGTGAGTGCCGAGTTTGTATGATATTTTTTTTATATATACATATATATATATGGAGTCCACCTTTACCCAGGAAGCGTTAGTAGTCAATATATCAAAACATCAGTTGACGGACCCAGAAGTAAAGGTACTAGGGATTGCCTTTTGTATCTTATAAATCTGTTTTTGAGCCTAATTCAATCAACTCATTAATCAAGGCCTATATAAATATGATCGATAAAGATGTAAATAAAGTCATGTCTGTAAATAAACCTCAAAGGTATAACAATGTTATTAGGGATGAATTTAATGCATTGCGAGATCTGTCTTCATACACAGATTTAGTTTTAAGACCAGCCGATAAAGGAGGGGCTGTGAAATTTCAGGATTTGTCTTTATATAAGAAGGAGGTTTTTAGACAACTAAGTGATTCTTCAGTGTACATGCCTTTGGACCATGATCCAACTGTTTGGTTTAAAGGAGAATAGCAGAATTGTATGGAGGGGGCAGTTAGAGAAGGAATTATCTCCCTAAAAATATGCAATTCACTTATGCCAAAATTTCCAATCATTCCTACTATGCACACCTTGACCAAGGTGCACAAGAGTCTTAAGGACGTCCGATCACATCAGCACGGGGTTCACTTTTTCAATTGGTTTCAGTGTAGCTAGATATTTTGTTGCAGCCTTGTGTGAAGGGGCATCCTGATTATTTGCTTGACACAACCTCATTCCTAAACAAGCTTATAGCTATGGGGAATATTCCTCCTCATAGCTATCTTTGTAGTGTAGATATATCAAACCTTTATACTATTAAACCTAATACAGATGGGATTGAGGCAGTGTGCAAACAGATTGAAGGTAACCCCTTATCTGTTGGCCGTAAAGTTGAAATTGTGGTACAAATTCTACAAATGATTTTAACTCACAACTACTTTGCCTTTGAGGGTAAATTATACCTGCAACATGTTGGCTGTGCGATGGGGTCAAATGTGGCCCCATCGTAAGCCAACGTATACATGTTTGTACAGGAGAAGAATATTTTCTTTTCTTTGAACTATGTATCTGGTTGCATATTTTTCTACACTAAGTACATAGATGATATTTTTATTATATGGACAGGTACCAAACAGAGTTTTATTACCTTTCTGGAGGGTGATAATCAAACATCAAGTCCCATTAAGTTCACATTTATTGTGGACAAAGAGAGTGTTACCTTTCTAGATGTAGAAATTAGGAATAGGGATGGGTTCATCAGCACATGTGCTTACAGTAAACCAACTGATAGAAACACAGTAATATATGCTGAGTGTTTCTATTCTAATCCTTCTAAATTTGGATTGCCATATTCACAATTTCTGCTAGCAAGGCGCATTTGTAATGATATTGATGAGGCAAGTGAGAAGATAGATGAGATGATAAACAAAATTCTTGACAAAGGATATGACCGAGCAGCTCTTACTAAAGCAAAAGAGTGTGCTATTAGAAACCCCCACAAACTCTTACTGGAATCTAGTGTTAAACAAGGCATGTCAAAGTGTATGCCCTGGGTGCATCATTATAATACTGCAAGCCCTATGATCAATATGGTAACAAAGAAACACTGGCCAATTGTGCAGAATGATATGGATCAGAATTTATTTGATACATCCATCATGCAGAGTTACTCACGTGGTAAAAATATTCGTGATTGTGTCATTAAGACCGATGTAAGTAAACTAGATCTAAAGGAAGAGACCCTTTTCTTAAGGTAAAATTATTGATGTTTCAAATGTTTCAACCACCTTACTTGCAGATACTTAATGGTGGGAGATAGTTTTACCCATCCCCATATTGGGAAAAGATATTCTATTTCATTTAGACTGAGCTGCACCACTAAGTATGTGGTTTATTTAAACACTTGCCGATGTGGCCTTAGCTATATGGGCAAAACAGATAGATGTTTTTGGGACCGGATGGCATTGCATCGGTCTACCATTAGAGGTGCCATTGGATCTGGGTACAGTGAACAACCTGTGGCGAGACATTTTGCGCATGCTGGTCATAATTTAGTAACACTTCGCTATATTATTATTGACCACATACTGCCATCATGGAGAGGGGGTAATAGATCCCAGCAATTACTCCAATGTGAATCCTGTTGGATTCATCTATTGGGAACTTTAAACCCCAGAGGCCTTAATGATAACTTGAGCTTGCATTGTTTTTTATAGTGATTTGTAAGTCGTTGATTAATGGTTTTCTTATGTAAGATCATGCTCACAGATGAGTGGGTAATTATTGATTTCCTATTTATCTGGTGGATAAAACAACACATCTTATGGTATTATCATTGGATTTCCTTCTGACCTACGGATATCTGTCTGTGGAGAGTTGGATGTATGATGGTAGTTTAGGTATATGATGTGATGGATAGCAGCCCATTGGGGGGCAGATAAATGTATACAATTTTGTTATAACGTCTTACATAATTGTTGGTTATGTATCAATATGACTTTAATATAGGGGTATGCTTATTAATATAATGAAAAATTGTGCCTAGCCTCCGTATTAGGTATTCTATCTGTAGACTTTATAATGTCGGCCATCCATATGTTTCGTTCATTGATTGAATATGATTTTTTACTTAATTGAAGAATTGAACTGGATGTTTGCATCTATGAGAATTTATATGTAATATTTCTATACATTGTTGATGTTTGTATTTTTCACCGATGCTCTATTTATTGTTTTTAATTACACTTTGCTGCCCTGGCAACTGGTCGTGCCAGTGAAGTCTTTGTATGAGTGCCGCTGAGTTGCTTCCGGAAACCGTGGCTGTGCACATGGTGGTGGTGATGGCATTTAAGTAAGTACTATTTGTTACCTTATTTATATCCTGAAGATGATGGAATAAACATCGAAATGATGTATCTATTACCTGCTGCTGTGATATATTATTACAGAGTGTCGCCGACTAGGTGTTGTATATTGAAGCCCCCGCTGTGGTGCTTTCACGGAGGGCACCAAGAAAATTGTTGTTACAGGGGAGTGCCACTCATTTTGATTCTCTCTCTCTCTATATATATATATATATATATATATATATATATACATCAGAATAGTCCGGCTCTCCCTGGAAGGTAGCAGATACAGACCGGGTACCTGCACAGAATGGACAATGCAGAGGTAGTGCAGCACTCCAGGTAAAAGAACTCACACTAAGTTAGGCAATATGCACGTCAACGTTTCAGTGCTTTAATCTATAGAACAGCACTTTCCAGAGGACTAAAACATATATGATAAACTCACCTTAAATACCACCAAGTGCTCACCATACTCCAGAAGCGGGACTCAGTTCCTGGCCGGCGGTGACAAAAGATGACGTCATCACATATAGTACATGATGCGTCATAAAGTGCTCCCATCACCATGGAAATACATCAGAACATTATACAACAGTAACTACATCACACAGGATAATCAATTAAACATTAAGACATAATATACATAACAGCTAATATATAGCATGCTGACATAATACCATCGGGTATAAATACAAATGCTTGCAAAGGTGTTGCAATACCACACGTCGCATATCACATAAAAAACACAAATTATGTAGCATACATGTTTCCAAACTACATATATATATATATATATATATATAGAGAGAGAGAGAGATGGGAGAGAGGTAGAGGCACCTAATAGTGTAATATATTTAGTAGAAAGATGTTGGACATACGACAAATACATTTTATATTGCGTTCCAGATATTTTAGGAGGAGTTGATAGGTATATTCTGATTTTGAATATTCCAATATTTCCAAAAAGTGACCCGTGCAATATAAATAAGTGATAAAAAATGTGAGGGAAATAATAAACTCTTAAAAATTGATAAATACAAAGTGTATATATAAAAAAGTTTAATATAGTATAGGGGACAAAAAGGGTAAAAACAATGTCGAATCTATAAAAAAGGGGAATATATAATGTACAGTAGATATAAAACAGTAATACATAGAGGGAGGTAAGCAATATAATTAGCTAAGTAAAAATTCCATAAAACTTAGCTGAATAAAAGAGTCCAATAAAGTGCTAATGCAGATGCTCCAATAGCTGTCTGTTTCTTAGTCCACATACTGGTGGGTGGAGGAGGTCCCAATGCGTTTCGTCTCTCTCAGACTTCTTCAAGGGGAGCAGGAGTTGTGAGACATAGCTCATCATGGTCAATTTATATAGTGGTATACATCATGTTTAAGTAATTAGATAATCCAGCGTCATCTAACTCGTAACCGGAAGTTAGTTATCCGAGGTTCCGTTTGTATATACTTCAATATAGGGTCTCAGCAAACATGGCCGAATACCTTGTGTGCAGACCTCTTTTGGCTCTTCCTAGCGTTTGCTGTTAGTAATCTGGATAAAGGTCCCGCTGTGACACGCACATGGAACGCACTACCGGAAGTATCATTTGTCATCAGCGGAAGTCACGTGTTGATTGAAATGCACATGACCCGCAAGCTCCGAGGATAGAGCCTTTTAGTACTTCGTTTCCATAGTGACAATATTCACAATACTTTCCACGGAGATAGCCAATATTTAAGTACAGAACATAGTTATCCAATTATGCATTCTAGATATTATTATAAATCCGCAGTGTTTATATTATTTCATCCCATAAAATACCGTTGTTTTATACTGAATCATACCATCAGATATATTAATCGATATAGTAAATAAATAGTAATAATAAAAAATAGAGACTGCTAAGAGATATTAAATAATAAATAATAAAAGGACATCTCTCATAAATAACTACTTGCATAGGGAATGAAAAAATACATATTCAACAATTATTCCTGTATTTGATTTAAATAATTGTTTCTTGATAGACGCCCCTATAAACTATGAGTATTTCATTTACCTTGTTTTAATATTTGTTTGAAAAGTACCTCCATAATCACTTATACTATGATTTCATTTGCATTCAATAGATGCAGATTTGAACATAGGAACCTAAATATATATAAAGCAAAATATCTACCCTCGGATCATATTCAACATAATACAGGAGGTTCTCAAGAGATAAGAATAAATAAAAAAATAAAAACACTTAAAACTAATTTCAGAGCTTATTAAAATTATTTTGTTCTCTCCATTTTCTAGGGCAATATTCATTAAGAATCTTCTTAGTAGGCTTTACATGAGATTGCTCCTAAAAGAGGATCATGTCTCTTCTTTTATACGATGGATTTTCTGCTTACAATATCTGCTGCTCCTGGTATTCTTGGGTGGTCTTCCATCCCAAAACTAGCCAGGCCCATCACTGTATAGCTTCCAAAATCAGATGAGATTGGGCACTTCCAGTGTGGTATGGCCGTAGGTATTTAGTATGATGTCCTGTATCTACTGAGAGTTCTGACTCTTTATAAAAAAGGAGCAATCTCATAGCCTTCGTTCAGCCCATATGTATTTAGCTTATATATCCAGTACATCTCCCTTTGAGATAGTTTTCTAGCTAGATCACCTACCCGGGGACCTGGGGTAACATGTTCAATAGCTCTAAAAGTCATATTGTCTATTGAAGAATTATGCTTTGTTAGGAAGTGTCTGGAAACTGAATGAGTAGTCTCTATTTTTTATTATTACTATTTATTTACTATATCGATTAATATATCTGATGGTATGATTCAGTATAAAACAACGGTATTTTATGGGATGAAATAATATAAACACTGCGGATTTATAATAATATCTAGAATGCATAATTGGATAACTATGTTCTGTACTAAAATATTGGTTATCTCCGTGGAAAGTATTGTGAATATTGTCACTATGGAAACGAAGTACTAAAAGGCTTGCGGGTCACGTGCGGTTCAATCAACACGTGACTTCCGCCGATGACAAATGATACTTTTGGGAGTGTGTTCCATATGCGTGTCCCAGCAGGACCTTTATCCGGATTACTAACAGCAAATGCTAGGAAGAGCCGAAAGAGGTCTGCACACAAGGTATTCGGCCATGTTTGCTGAGACCCTATATTGAAGTATATACAAATGAAACCTCCGAATAACTAACTTCCGTTTACAAGTCAGATGATGGTGGATTATCTAATTAATTAAACATGATATATACCACTATATAAATGGACCATGATGAGTTATGTCTCACAACTCCTGCTCCCCTTGAAGAAGTCTGAGAGAGACGAAACACATTGGGACCTCCTCCACCCACCAGTATATGGACTAAGAAACAGACAGCTATTGGAGCGTCTGCCTTAGGACTTTATTGGACTCTTTTTTATTCAGCTAAGTTTTATGGATTTTTTACTTAGCTAATTATATTGCTTACCTCCCTCTATGTATTTCTGTTTTATATCTACAGTACATTATATATTCCTCCTTTTTTATAGATTCCACATTGTTTTTACCATTTTTGTCCCTTGTACTATACTATGTTAAACTTTTTTATATATACACTTTGCATTTATCATTTTTTAAGAGTTTATTATTTTCCTCACATTTTTTATCACATATTTATATTGCACGGGTCACTTTTTGGAAATATTGGAATATTCAAAATCGGAATATACCTATCAACTCCTCCTAAAATATCTGGTACGCATATAAAATGTATTTGTCGTATGTCCAACATCTTTCTACTAAATATATTACACTATTAGGTGCCTTTTCCCCTCACCCATTTCTCTAGATTCATTTAGCTGTTGGCCTAAATCAGCACCCTGAGGAAAAAGCTGCCATCTCTTATTTTCGGGAGAAGTGTATTGTTATTTTTGATTTTTTTCTAAAAAGGACACTTTCTTTTCTTTTGGACACTAATTGACTTTTTAAAACATTATCAGGAAGCGCCAGTTCCTAGACTATTGTTTCATATATATGTATATATATATACTCATACTCAAAGAAACTAGCACTACATAGATGGTCATTGAGGGCCGTTGAGCGCAACGGTACCAAGTCGACGGATTTACCTAGTTTCTGTCTATTCAAGTTTGAGACCACTATTACCACCTCTAATTTATCTGGGCAAATGGTCAATCATTCTATAGCGTAGCGTAGCCAGTGGGTGAGAGAGTTGGCAAAAGTGTCTTGCAACAGGCTGTTCGCTATTGCCCATATTAATAGCAGCTCTGATAGTAGAGCGATGTGCAGTCATCTGCTATTTAAATGTTCTCTCAGTTTAACCCATGTATGCCAATCTGCAAGGACACGTAATTAGGTATATCACAAATTTAGAGTTACACAATAGCCTAAAATTAATATTAAAGGCTTTCCTGGATTGCGGGTGGTAAAATACGTCTCCTGAAATCATGTAATGGCATGTTACACAGGAACATTTAATGCATCTCTTCTTAGTATTCAAAAAGGTAGTAGTGGGTCCATATTGGGCAACATCTGTCTTGACCAATATGTCACAGAGATTGCGGCCCCAGTTGTAGCATGACATTAGTTTAGTATTGTCCAATTTCAATTCACCATCTGATTGTATAATTGGCCATAATTGTTTGAATATTTTATTGATAGCAGTACTATTTTGATAATATTGAGATACCCATGGGATAAATGGTGGTTTAACCTCTGACATTCTTTTAATAAACAGATTTTGTCTATCAGGTTCAAGGACCTTATTTTTAGCTTGCTGAAGTAATTCAATAGGATAACCTTGCTCTAGAAATTTGAGAATCATGTTGTCCTTCTGTTCCTCAGCTAGCGCAGGACTAGAAGTTATCCTACTAATTCGTAAAAGCTGGGAATATGGTAACCATCTTTTAAGTGACTTTGGGTGACAACTCTGCATGTGCAACAAATTTTTGTGATCTGTTTCTTTAGTAAATAGAGCAGCTTCTATTCTACCATTAGTGATGGAAATCTATACGTCATGGAAATTAATCACATCCTTACCGATGTTACCTGTAACTTTTATTGGATGGACCCTGGTGTTGTGTTGCTCTTTGACAGCACTAAATGATTCTTTTGTTCCATGCCAGATGATCAACAAGTCATATATAGCGTGAATAAAAAACAATGTTATGAGCAATAGTAGTATCACTAAAAAAGATTTCATGTTCAAACTCAAACATGTATATGTTGGTGTATGATGGGGCCACACTGGACCCCGTCGCACAGCCAACACATTGGAGGTAGAATGTACCATTGAACAAGAAAACATTTTTTGTCAAAATCATCTGTAGAAGGTCCAGACACAATTTTGGGTCCAATCCCTGATATAGTGGATGTTGTAGTATAAATATCTCCACAGCTGCCAGTCCAGCTTCATGTGGAATCACCATATAAAGGCTGCTGACATCAACACTACATATCCAAATTCTTCATCAAATATTGATAAATCCTGGAGTTTACAAGCAAGCATCGTAGAATCCAATAAAAAAAGGGATGAGCTTGAATACATGGCTGTAGTAAAGTATCAATAAATACTGCTACCATCTGAAATAGGGAATTGCAGGCTGCAATAATAGGGCAGCCAGGTGGGTTAGATATAGATTTGTGTATTTTTGGAGTCGTGTACAGGACAGGTACCTCTAGGTATTCTAGGATAAGAGCCTCACATAGCTTATGTGATATAAGTCCATTGGTTTCTGTTAATGTAATGACTGATGTGAGTTCTTTTTTATACAGATCTTATGAATCACGATCCAGTAATCTAGATACATTAGTGTCGCTTAGTTATCTTTCGATTTCTGCCTTATAATGCGTAAGGTTCTGTACCACCAGGGCTCCACCTTTATCTGCTGGCCTGAAGATTAATTCTTTATTATTAGCTAGCCTATGGAGTGCTGCAGGCTCTGCCCGACTCATGTTATCTCTAGTGGGAGGAGATTTAGCCACTTCTGTAATTACCTCTTGGTTCAACATCCAAGTAAAAGTACAAATGGATGCATTAAATGATTGGGGATTGAATGTCAACCTTGGCTGGAGTTTGGCCAATACTTGTGGCAGTGAAAGGACTGTATTTTGATATGGTGGAGATTTTGCTAAATATTCCTTCAATTTTAACTGATGATGTAGATGGTTATACTCAATTTGCCAATTTAAAACATTAAAGCAACATGTAGGGACAAATGATAGTCCTATATACAATACTTGTGTCTCAATAGATGAGAGTTCTTATGAAGAGTTATTCACCACTACATTTTTCTTGGGAAAGAAGGTATTTTGCCACATCAGTTGCCTTTCCCACTGGTAGCCCTGTCTAGTGTAGCATCTCTGTCTGAGCCCCCTCCTTCCCCCGTGGCCCATGTAACTACTCCTAAAGGGTGTCCTCTATTGGGCTGTCTATATTCAGACTCACTAGCAGAAGATGTAAACCCAGAGGATGGTTCAGACTCCTCGTCTCTTTGGTCATTCCTTCGATATAAATAAATATATACATATATATATATATATATATATATATATACATAAATATATATATATATATATATATATATATAGAGAGAGAGAGAGAGAGAGAGAGAGAGATAGTATCCTCGAAATTCTTGGATGAAGGCACTCACTTTAAAGTAGACGTTTTTTATTGAGATATATTGTTCAAAAATTATTCACATAATACTTCATGTCAGACACTATTCTATATGTGTTGACATTTCGGTCTACAATTAGAAATGTGTCTGTTAGATATACATCACAAAAATAGATATCTACAAGAAGAAAACAAAAATACAAATCAGTGTTGTTTAACAATGTCTGTCTGGCCCCATTCTATTATATATAAAAAAGGAAAGTATCCAACATACCAAGATCACATCAAGGTTAGTATATTACAGCTCACCAAGGACAAAACAGTCACTGGAAATAGATATCTAGGAAAGAATGATGATACATAAAAATCTATATTTATATAGTCAAGAAACCGGGATACCCATATATGCTATCCCGGATATACAAAAAGACAAGTTTATGTCAAAAAACCAACTGAATGTAAATATAAGAGATAAAAAACATAATATTAACTGATATAGATATAGTAGGTGGAATGATTTTATGTAACAGAGTGATACCCATTCACATCCTAAACTAGTAATGACAACTATAATTATATTACTATTATATGTAACACAACAGAATGCCCAAATGCCACATCCTGAACATATGTATAGATCGATAAAGATATAGAAGATAAATAGTTACATATAACCAAATAGTAGTGGCACTGATAAAACAAATACATATAACCAAACAGTAGTGGCACTGTTGTAAACAATCAGATGGATAACGCTAACACAGCATATATAATCAAATAATCAAAGGCATACAAGAAAAATTCACCGCCATTATATAACCAAACACAACATAACTATACCTGCACCAGCATGATCGGAGCCACCCAGGTCACCCGCACGTGTAACGCTGTCACGAGCTAACGCTGCACCAGACCAGAAGTATCATATTGATATCCGTACTTCCCTTAAATATATCAAAATTGCACGCTCTAAAGAGTGCTGTCATCTAGTCGCGCGCTCTAAAGGGCGCTATCATCTACATGCGACCTATAATCCAACCTGCGCACTTAAACTGCGTCATAACTATGGGGACACGGCAGCCATCTTGGAAGCCAAAAATATATACAAGTTAAGGGCAAACAATGCCCATACTTCAAAATGAGCCAAGACTTTAAATAATATATTAATATTAATTTAAATAGAATAGGACCAGACATAGAGTGAACCAAACAACCCATTTGCCTAAACAAACCAATAAATCTGAAATGTAAACCCATAATCAAAATGCAATATAGAACCAAAGTACTGATCAAATCCACATAATATACATAGTAATAGAAGAAAAAAAAAATAATAAATGAAAAAATATATATACACAAGTAAAGATAAAAAATAATAATGATAATAATAATAATAATAATAATAATAATAATAATAATAAAAAATAATGATAATATAAAATAATAATAAATAATAATAAGATAACAAAAATGTTATAAAAATAACAAAAAAAAATTATAAAACAAATAGAAAAGCCACCAACAAAAGATAAATAAAAATAGAATACTATAGATGTGAAATGTGAAAATATATACCAACAGAAGCCATACCAAATACATATTAGGATGAAGGAAAAATGGAAAAGACTAGACCATAATAAATATCCCAATAAGACACATAAAAATTCCCTAATAGAATATAAGCCCAAGTGGGTAAAGTGATAACGTGCACATAAAAGATATAATGAAACACCAAGGAGAAATTGTGAGACACCACCAAAACCAACAAGAGGCAACAGTAATCAAACAAACACACCCAAAGGGTTGTGTTCATTGAGTCCACGGGGAGCAACCGTGTCCAATGTATCCCGGTTTCTTGACTATATAACTATAGATTTTTATATATCATCATTCTTTCCTAGATATCTATTTCCAGCGACTGTTTTGTCCTTGGTGAGCTGTAATATACTCACCTTGATGTGATCTTGGTATGTTGGATACTTTTCTTTTTTATATATAATAGAATGGGGCCAGATAGACATTGTTATACAACACTGATTTGTATTTTTGTATTTTTGTTTTCTTCTTGTAGATGTCTATTTTTGTGATGTATATCTAACAGACACATGTCTTGAAAAAGGTCTAATTGTAGACCGAAACGTCGACACATATAGAATAGTGTCTGACATGAAGTATTATGTGAATAATTTTTGAACAATATATATCTATAAAAAACGTCTATTTTAAAGTGAGTGCCTTCATCCAAGAATTTCGAGGATACTATCTCCATGTAATGGACTTATGTCTTGAAGTGCACCCTGACTGAACACTATCTTAAAAGGTGTGAGTGCAGGACTATAGGATAATATATATATATATATATATATATATATATTATATATAAATCCAACTATCCAGATCTATGGAGGCAGCTGAAGCTTGGCTTTACCTTGCTTGGGTGCCCTCCAGGGGATAGTATAACCCTAATCCACCAGACAAAAAAACAAATAAAGGTGGCATTCCAAGACTATCAAGCATGGTAAAAAACTGGTGTATTAAATCAATGTCATAATGTCCAGCACCCCTTCATCAGGACACTCCTAATGAAAAGGTGCTGGACCCTAGAACGTTGATTTAATACACAAGCTTTTACCAATGTCGATGATATTGGAGTGCCACCTTTTTTATTTGTTTGATATACTTATATATATATATATATATATATACATATCATCACTTAGCCTGTACTCTGTTCTTTCCAATATATATATATATATATATATATGTAAATCTACCCTCCCTAGGTGCGTAACAGTTTATGCTAATAGTATAGGTGAGAGATTCCTTATGTCAGTCCCTTTCACAATTTTTACATACAGTACTTGATGTCCAGACTTCTGAAAATATTGTATCTGACAATTCTGACATTTTAAGCAAAATTATACATATAAAGGATCTATTAATTGAAACTCTATCCTGGTAACAAATAAAAGTTTCAAGTCTATACTTATATTATACATCAATCTGGAAAGGATGCACACATTGTATGAAGGCAAGTTTTAGCCAATGTCTGTTCCCCAACAATATAATGTTATGCTATTGGTGAATATGATTTTACACAATTTTTTTTAAAATGTTTCTTTTTTTTACAAAAGCAGGGGAACAGCAATGGGCTCCAGTATGTCACCATCATATGCCAAATTTTTTATGATTGTTTATGAAATATGGTTCATTAAAGGAAATGTCAAGCATGCACCAGATTTATTGCTGAACAACACTATATTGATAATCTTTTTTATTTGGCAAGGTGGTGATACAAAATTTGTGGATTATTTGCAAAATAATCCTGGCATGATCCCCTTCAGTTAAAACTTCAGTTCTATTATATTTTTTGGTATAGCACACACCTACTGTGGTATGCCACTAGATACCAAATAATTCCAACCCCACTGATAAAAAATACTTTGCTTTTCTTCTAGTTTTCACATTACAGCTCTGAAGATGGATTTTCTTTATTCTCAACTAGCTGAAGTGCCCAGTATTGTGTGGGTTCAAATCTTCAAGATATTAATTTATTATATGTAATGTCATCCAAATCTATCCAGTAGAGGGCCCAGAACAGGCTCTCTGGGTCAAAGTTTTGCACAGCATTCACCAACATGAGGTCCAACTGGTACTTCTGTTAAGTTTTGTCCAAATTATGTGATGACCAAATCCTAAACCCAGAATATGCTCCCAGAGTCAAAGTTCTGCCCAGCATCCCCAGTTCATAGTCCAGCTCAGTGTACATGAACCGGAGGTACAACTAGGACATCAACCCCTAGTTTGTATTCTGGGATACAATGTTACCATTATGTGAAGTTGTAATCCAAATCCATTGAGTGAAAGGCTTAGAACAGGCTCCCTGAGTCAAATTTCTGCCCAGCATACAAAAATGGGAGGTGCAACCAGGACCTCAACCCCCTAGTATATCTTCTGGGATCCAATGTTACCACTCTGTGGAGTTTTTGCCTAAATTGTGTGATGTCCAATTCCATCCAGTAGATGGCTCAGAACAGACATCCTGGGTCAAAGTTCTGCCTGGGGCACCACACAATGAAGTCATACCAGGTCTACAACCACTACATTAGGCATCCCAGACCCAATGACACGCCTCTGTGAAGCTTTCATCCAAATCCATCCAGTGGTAGGCCCAGAATATGTTCCCTGGGTTAAAGTTCTGCCCACCTTCCCCAGGTAACAGTTCTGCCCAGTGTACACCAACAGGTGGTCTGACTGGAACCAAAACTCCTTAGTATGTCTTATGGGATCCAATGTTACCACTCTGTGAAGTTTTCATCCAAATCCATAGACCGCAAGGCTTAGAACAGGCTACCCAGGTCAAAGTTCTGCCCAGAGTACACTAATGGGAGGTCCAGGTGGGACCTTAACCCACGAGTATGTCTTCTGGGATCCAATGTTACCACAATGTGAAGATTTCATCCAAATTATGTGATCGTATCCAAATATATCCAGCAGAAGGCACAGAACAGGCTCCCTGGGACAAAGTTCTGCTCGGCACACTATGCCATGTGGTCTGCCCAGGACTCCAGCCACTAAATTATGTATTCCAGACTAATTGCCACCCCACTGTAAAGTTGTCATGCAAATCAGTTCAGTGGAAGGCCCAGAACATTCTCTTCAGGCCAGCATCCCCAGGTCAAAGTTCTGCCTAGCATATATCAACAGGAGATCTGACTAGGACATCAACCCCCTAGTATGTCTTCTGGGATCCAGTGTTATCACTCTATGAAGTTTAAGTTCTGTCCAGTGTACACCAACAGGAGACCCAGTGGGATCCTATCACCCCTGAAACTTTGCCACAATACAATTGGACCATCTCACATTGGGTTCATCCAAATCAGTGCAGGGGTGTGTGAATGCATAACTGGAAAAACAAACAGACCAATGAATTTTTTACATAAGATTACTGAGGTTGCACATATTACCTCCAGCAGATGTTAATTATTCTTAGCCCTCTAACACATGGGTCACTGCTTCATTGACCATGAAAGAGAAACACTTTTGAAACCCAAGATTGCCTGTGATACTGGTATTTATAACAAATGTATTACCTATAGTACATGGCAACTTCCATTCAAATTAAATAGAGTATCCCTAAAGTCTGGCATCTTCTATCATATGACATGAATCTCAAAAAAGCTACTCTTGGTAGCCATTGATTTACATATAAACAAGGTTCTAATCTTAAAGACCCTTTGATGAACACTGATTGTTCAATTCAGTTAGTATCTTCCAAGTTTAGAGAGCTCACAACCAGCTCTGGCGTTTAGTGCTGGTTTAGATGTACCAATTGCTCTTTTTTACTTGTTGGCAGTGCCTATAGACATCTATTTACCATGAAGAACTATGCTATCAATTTTTGTAACAGCAAAATGTATTTTCTACAGATTGACATGTTCAACTGAAATGCTGCACAAAAGCATTCTCTAAGCTTAGGTCATTTTTAAAAAATGCTATTTACACATCCACCATTGATCTTAAAGTCTACCTGTTGCCAGACAGAAACATTCTTTTCACAATCTTAAAGGGGCAATTATGGTCCATGTACACCCATTAAGGAGGATAGGGAGATATATGGATTGCATTCTACTTCAAAATGAACTAAGGTGTATTCACAGGCTAAAATTTTGTGGCCTGCAGGGTATGAATGAAGAATTCAGAATGAGATGTTTCATTTAACTATATTGTTGCAGTGTCATCTGCATAGTAATAATATGGCAAATCCAACTACATGTTTCTCATAATCGCAGTGCCGTTCTGCAAATATGTGATGACTAGATCACTTGTCAATTAGCTATGTATTTCTATGTATATCTACCAGACTATATGACAGTGGTGTCTGCAATTTGTTTAACTGATGACTACGCTGTCTGATGTCCTTTTATGTTGTTCCTTTTCTGCTGTTACTACAACAGCTTAGTCTATCACTATGATGTACAGTTATTATCAGCCAGGCTCTTCAGCATGTTTTCTGTTATATTGGCATTGCTATTTTGCAGTATGGTCACTCTGATGACAGCGCTGTCTGGCATCTTAATAATTCACAATAACACAAAAGGAAGGTTGCACCAAAGAGAAAATATCAGTTATCCATTCATGCAATATAACCCATATAAATTTTAATAAGATAGCTTAATTGCATATTTTATGGTAGTATGGGGTACAGTTAACAGACCTGTAATATAGATTAATCAAGAAACAAAGAAAAAGGGGTCCCTATATAGGAATGCATCTATAATTGCATGGATGTACTCATTATAAAACTTAACCTTTATTAGTAAATATTATTAATAAACATATAGTTACAAGCAAATTCATCTAAATAAAATGGGTTTAGATAAGTGAAGAAAATATTCAATTGAAGAAAATATTAAATAAATGCTGTGATTGTCACTATGTCCCATTAATTGGCTGCTTCTATAGAGAATTAAAAAAAAAAAAATAGTTAAGTGCAAGTATATCACGTTCTATACGAAAAGATGTATCAATCTACCAGGGAATTATTAATTAACAATATCTAAATATCCCCACAGGTTATATAAATTATTGGTAGCAGGATATATAAATGAGATACAATGTCTCATATTCCATCCTCACACATTACTGACACAATGTATCTAATTATTTATTTGGAGCTCTCAATTGATACACGTGCTCAGCTGTGTGTGATTATTGAATTCACAATGTTGAATATACATTAATAATAAATGCAATTATGTGGTCAACAGCTGTATTTATTCTAGTATAAACTTTCTCATACAATATAAATTAATGGACGAGGGAACTCAATTTATCACCTACATTGATTGATCATTTAATATGAATTAACAGCAGTTCCAATAACAGCTATATTGTGATATGTTGGTTTGAAAAACTGCTACATTAACTCCTTTAATGGCAACACCGCACCTTAACTATTTATTAGACTATAGGGGCTACTTTATTCATTTTCTCTGCTGACAGTTAAATATAAGACTTGTTCACAAATTGTAACCATATTACAGTCAAGATCTATCAGCAGTATGTGTATTTTCTAAGAGAGTTCACCGCTATGATAGATGTGATAACAGCGTTCTGGTGTCAGTTCCCCAATGTGTGCATAATGGCAGATAGCAGGGATCCCGCAGCCATACTTAAATGTACATTTATACGGGCATAATTTAGACAATCACAGCTAAATGCAGATGTGCATTTCGCTCTAGATTTATCAGAGAGGCAAGCCGACTGTTGCCTTTCCTGGTTCTTTTATACGTTGAATCTCCAATCCCTGAGTATTGTCTTTCAAAAAAAAAATTCCATTTTTATGATTGCTTGTCCTATCATTCATCCCATTGCTGTTAACTCCTTTTATATCAGTATAACCCATAATTGGATAAATATAATATAACACCTTAAATTAACTGAAATATAAATATGTTAATATACACTATGTGTTTGATGGCTGGTAATAAACATACCATCTATCCTTCTGCTTTTATTACCTGGTGACATATCACCAAATCCAGGCCCCACACAAACACACAACAGTTTTAATATGGAAAAAATACCCTGCAAACCCCATGTGTCCTCCATCACCCTCCAAATCAATTAATGTGCCTTATGGAATCCCACTCTACCACTACTTATCATTATTTTACATCTGAACACCTCTTTACAACTATGACTTTCAGTAATTTCTACTTTTACCTGAGACTGCTGGTTCACACCTTAACCATACAGTAACAACCATGGCTTTCCACAGACGCTTACAAATACTGTCACATATAGTAGAATGTCAGAGGTGTAAATCTTACTCCATCTTACTTGCTCACGTAATGTAAAACTAGAATCCACCTATCTGTCATTCTAACCCTCTATTCTATGCTCACTGTCAACCCCATCTGTGTCACCCCTGTCTGTCTGCCCTTTCCCTTTAGAATGTAAGCTCTCATGAGCAGGACCCTCTTCCCTCATGTGCTTTTCCTTCCTTTACTTATATTATCTACTCTATACTCCTTATAACAGCACCTAACCCTTGACTTTTGCCATCCTGCTACTGTTGCAGCAATGTACTTGTCCTGCAATGTCTTATTCTGTATGTTAGTGTTTTCTTGTTCTGTTCAACTGTTTATGTACTGATTCTGTACTTTGTTTTTGTACTTGTTAGGCACAGCGGAACCCTTGTGGCACCATATAAATAAAGGATAATAATAATAATACCAATTAACAACACAAATTGTTAACATATATAACTTCATATAGACAAATATCAATTACAAATGAGCTAAAATAACTCTAAACTTAAACTACTCCTGCACAACTTTTTCAAAAAAGAACGGATCACCACTTTGAAGCCTCGTTGGAACAATCCTCTATTAATCTGGATAAAGAAGATGAAAGTATACTTGTGATGTTGGAAGATTTAGCTGAGGAAAGTACTGTGAGCCACACTGACCTTTGTCATAATAGACCTATTCTCAAAAAACAATCAACATTTATACCAGATATGAAAATTTGTCCACAAGTAGAGGTATATGTGAAATTGTTGTCTAAGGAATTAGATTCAATTATGTCAGAAAATCACAGAGTTTAATCTAAATAGGGATGTGAAAAGAGCTTTTGAAGAAATTAAAGATTGGGATGATGTTGAAATTAAATCTTCTGACAAAGGCGGAAACA
Source organism: Taudactylus pleione (assembly GCA_031769625.1). Classification (NCBI taxonomy): domain Eukaryota; kingdom Metazoa; phylum Chordata; class Amphibia; order Anura; family Myobatrachidae; genus Taudactylus; species Taudactylus pleione. The sequence goes on from JAUIMM010000295.1 coordinate 20,154,224, forward strand.
TTATCTGGCCTAAAGAGATTTACTTACAGGAAGCTAAAAGGCAATTAACTAATGTTGAGTGTTATTAAGAACTGATTTTCAACCCAACTCAAAATTATCTGAGATTTTATCAAAATATGATTACTAATGCATTTAAAGAAGGAGTGATTACAAAAATAGATTTTGATTATTTATGGGTAGACAACCCTAAAACTGCAACATTTTATTTGCTACCCAAAATACATAAAAATAAGCAGAATCCCCCAAGACGCCCAATAGTGTCTGGCATTGGAAACCTTGGGGAGAAAGCCAGTAATTTTGTAGACAAGCATCTTAGAAGACATGTAACACAAATACCATCTTATCTACGTGATACAATGGACATATTAGGAAAAATAGATGGCATCTCCCTTAATCAAAATACCATACTTGCCACTTGTGAGGTGGAAAGCTTATATACAAGCATTCATCATGACTCAGGATTTCAAGGAGTGAGATATTTTTTGAATATGGAGAGGAGAGATGATGAATTTAATGCTTTTATTGTAAAACTATTGAATTTCATTCTGATGAAAAATTACTTCATATTCAATGAGAAACATTATTTGCAGGTGCGGGGGACTGCAATGGGCAGTACATGTGGCCCAACATATGATAATTTGTATTTAGGCTGGTGGGAGCAGGAGGTGGTCTTCTCAGAAGGCAATTATTTATGCACAGATAAGTTAATTACGTGGTCCAGATTCATAGATGATATTTTCATTATTTGGGAAGGAGAAGAATATATTCTAATAGAATTCATAAACAAACTTAATGTGTGCATAATGGCAGATAGCAGGGATCCCATGCCATACTTAATTGACAGTGTGTTTCAGCATCATCACTATTCGGTTAAACGTCACTACAGTATTAAGCCCCACTCGTGATCAGTATAACATATGATAATATGCGCTAATGTTTCAGGCTGTTAACAGATCTCTGGCACCATGTACATTTACATGGGCATAATTTAGACAATCACAGCTAAATGCCTACACGCGTTTCGCTGAAGCTTTATCAGAGAGGCAAGCTGACCACTGCTTTTCCCGTTTCTTTTTATGGTGAACCTCCAATCCCTGCACAGTATTGTCTTTCAAAAAAAGCAGTCCATTTTTATGATTGGTTGTCCTATTATTCATCCCATTGCTGTTAACTCCTTTTATATCAGTATGACCCATAAATGGATAAATATAAAATAACACCTTAAATTAACTGAAACATATATATTTTAATATACACTATGGGCCAAATGTAATAGGTAGTCAGTTTTAGTAAAAGTACAAACTCGCACTTTCTCGCACTTTTAAAAAGTGCGAGTTTGTACTGAAACTCGCAAATTCAATAGCCTGCGAACTTTTCAGCTCGAGGCTACTGCATTTGCGAGTGCAGGTGAGTTTAGGACAATGTAAACTGACACCTTTTAATGTGAGTAGCATTAAAAGGTGCGAGTTTTAGTGAAGCCATCACAGATCAGTGAGATCCGTGATGTCTTCTGTGTGTGTTAAAAAAAAAAAAAACATGCACCCCCTCCCCAAAAGCCTGTTCTGGTTCTAAAAATACAGGGGCCAAAATGCGTAGGGGGCCCCTGTATATTAAGAACCAGCACAGGGCTTTGTTGAGCTGGTCCTGGTTCTGGAAAATCAGGGGACAAAATGAGTAGGGGTCACCTGAAAATTCCTGAACCAGCACCGAACTCTTTCTAGCAGGGGGATAATGCCACAGCCAGGGAAAACCTTTCACCGGTTTCCCCGGCCAAAGCATTATCCCTGACTGCTAGTCAGTCCAGGCCAGAGATCCCTGGGGAGTTGGGTACCCCCCCAATAAAGGGGTACCCCTCTCCAGGGCACCCAAGGCCTAGACTGATAGCCCGGGGCTATCCCCGGCACCCTAGGGCGGTGGGTGCCGGGTTGATAGTGTAAAGTGAAAGTGTAAAATTAAATTTACCATATTGTCATTATTTGTAGAACCACAAGTACCAGCAAGCCTCCCCTGCATGCTGGTATTTGGAGAACCACAAATACCAACATGCGGGCATTACGGGCCCGCTGGCACTTGCAGTTCCACAACTAAAGAAATACGTAAAAAAACAAACTTACACTGTGAAAGTATAATTTTAATAAAACATACATGCACACTCACACATACTCACCTATTATCCGAAGTAATCCATAGGGGTGTACCTGAAAAAAAAATCCATACTCACCTCTCCTATGCGTAGATCACGTCCTCTTCTCCAAGTAGACAATCCAGGGGTTAAAAAAAGAAAACAAAAAAAAAACGATCCATGCGGACTGAGCAAAGGTACGTGTGCCCCGTCAGTGCAGGGGCCGCCAGCCAATCAGGGAGCATCTCCATTGGAGCAGCTCCCTGATTAGCTGAATGCGGCAAGCCTCTGTCTCCCTTAGATGTCTATGGTGAGAAATCCCCATAGCCTGTCTATGGTGAGAGCCGCTACATAGTAACCGCAAGATTAATTGATGTTAATCTTGTGGTTTACATCAATGATACAATGTCCTTTATTTATATGGTGCCACAAGGGTTCCACTGTGCCTAACAAGTACAAAAACAAAGAACAGAATCAGTACATAAACAGTTGAACAGAAAAAGAAAACACTAACATACAGTATAAGACATTGCAGGACAAGAACATTGCTGCAACAGTAGCAGGATGGCAAAAGTCAAGGGTTAGGTGCTGTTATAAGGAGTATAGAGTAGATAATATAAATAATGGAAGGAAAAGCACATGAGGGAAGAGGGCCCTGCTCATGAGAGCTTTCATTTTAAAGGGAAAGGGCAGACAGACAGGGGTGACACAGATGGGGGAGACAGTGAGCATAGAACAGAGGGTTAGAATGACAGATGGGTGGATTCCAGTTTTACATTATGTGAGCAAGTAAGATGGAGTAAGATTTACACCTCTGACATTCTACTATATGTGACAGTATTTGTAAGTGTCTGTGGAAAGCCATGGTTGTTACTGTATGGTTAAGGTGTGAACCAGCAGTCTCTGGTAAATGTAGAAATTGCTGAAAGTCATAGTTGTAAAGAGATGTTCAGATGTAAAATAATGATAAGTAGTGATAGAGTGGGATTCCATAAGGCACATTAATTGATTTGGAGGGTGATGGAGGACACATGGGGTTTGCACGGTATTTATTCCATATTAAAACTGCTGTGTGTTTGTGTGGGGCCTGGATTTGGTGATATGTCACCAGATAATAAAAGCAGAAGGATAGATGGTATGTTTATTTCCAGCCATCAAACATGTAGTATATATTCATATATATATATATATATATATATATATATATTTCAGTTAATTTAAGGTGTTGTATTATATTTATCCAATTATGGGTTATACTGATATAAAAGGAGTTAACAGCAATGGGATGAATGATAGGACAACCAATCATAAAAATGGACTGCTTTTTTTGAAAGACAATACTGTGCAGGGATTGGAGATTCCACATATAAAAGAACTAGGAAAGGCAACAGTCAGCTTGCCTCTCTGATAAATCTACAGCGAAATGTACATCTGCATTTAGCTGGGATTGTCTAAATTATGCCCGTGTAAATGTACATGCTGCCAGAGATCTGTTACCAGCCTAAAACGTTAGCGCATATTAGTGCCTGTTACACTGACCACGAGTGGGGCTTAATACTGTAGTGATGTTTAATTGAATAGTGATGATGTTGGAACACTCTGTCAATTAAGTACGGCTCCGGGATCCCTGCCATCTGCGATTATGCACACGTTGGGGAACTGACACCAGAGCACTGTTATCACATCTATAATAGCGGTGAACTCTCTTAGAAAATACACATACTGCTGATAGATCTTGACTGTAATATGGTTACAATTTGTGAACAAGTCTTATATTTAACTGTCAGCAGAGAAATTAATAAAGTAGCCCCTATAGTCTAATAAATAGTTAAGGTGCAGTGTTGTCATAAGAGGAGTTAATGTTTACAGTTTTTCAATCCAACATATCACAATATAGCTGTTATTGGAACTGCTGTTAATTCATATTAAACAATCAATAAATGTAGGTGATAAATTGAGTTCCCTTGTCCATTAATTTATATTGTATGAGAAAGTTTAAACTAGAATAAATACAGCTGTTGACCACATAATTGCAATTATTATTAATGTATATTCAACATTGTGAATTCAATAATCACACACAGCTGAGCACGTGTATCAATTGAGAGCTCCAAATAAATAATTAGACACATTGTGTCAGTAATGTGTGAGGATGGTATATGAGACATTGTATCTCTTTTATATATCCTGCTACCAATAATTTATATAACCTGTGGGGATATTTAGATATTGTTAATTAATAATTCCCTGGTAGATTGATACATCTTTTTGTATAGAACTTGATATACTTGCACTTAACTATTGGTCAAATAATTTTCTCTATAGAAGCAGCCAAATAATGGGACATAGTGACAATCACAGCATTTATTTTAATATTTTCTTCACTTGAATATTTTCTTCATTTATCTATACCCATTTTATTTTACTGAATTTGTTTGTAACTATATGTTTATTAATAATATTTAATAATAAAGGTTAAGTTTTATAATTAGTACATCCATGCAATTATAGATGCATTCCTATGTAGGGACTCCTTTTTCTTTGTTTCTTGATTAATCTTATTAATTCACTCTCACATATATGACTTAATAGATATGATTACTGCACTTTTCTGCAGGTAGGTAATGGAAGACTTCACTGTCAGTGATTCATGTAAATTTATTTTTAATATGGATACAGCTACTGTAATGGTGCCATCTGTAATTTTTTGGTTTATTTATATTACTTTTCATGTTAAATGATATTGTCACCTTATATTTTTTTACTGTTACTTTCACACAGGCTTTCTTTTACTGTACAATCAGTTTGGGTCTTTCTCACAGGTAAGTATATGTTTGTACTGGGAGAATTAATTTAAATATTAGTATTATGTGGTCTGTGGAAAGCTGCATGAAATATACTATTCATTTTAGTGTTGCTGTTTTGCCTGCAGCCGTGTAATATCCAGGATGTTCACATTGATTTTGAAGAACAATATCAGCTTTGATACTATGTTTTTGGGTGTTTGTTTTCATCATTGAATCCAAGGCTAGTGATGACAGGGCTTTGATGCTTCAGCTGCTTTCTATTATTACTGTTTGGTTTGTATACTCCACAGTGGATGTTACTTAGTGAATACAGTGATTTGCAGCCTTTTTTTGTTGCTTTTGCCTTTATATAGTCATGTATTAGTTCTCATTGACCCTGATAAAAATTACCTCTGTTTTTGAAAGGGATGTCATCGGGCAGATGCCTTGATGTGTATATTACTTTAATAAGACACAAGGCTTTATTACCACTAGTGAGTGCTGGTTCCTCCACTTTTGTCTAGTGGGAGGTGTGAGTGTTCTATTTATATTTGTAAATGGACTTCATGCTTTTTGAGCTATTGGTTTGAGTGCTGCCTGCTTTCATTTATTATACATACATGTAATTACATTTATCAAAGTAACTGAATGCCATTAATCAAAACTCACAAATGAAGAAACTGCCTTTGTTTGTTCATAGTCTTGAAGGTTGCAATGAATCTTGTCTTCTTCGTACATTCTATGTTAATAGTGTAGTAATCTTTGACTGCTGCTGGCTTTTCTACATTACAGCCATAAAGAAATTTGCTTTGATACTGTACATAAACATCACCTAAATGGAACAGAGCAGGAAGTAAGCAGGCAATGTGATTGATATTGTACAGAGAATATCAAATATATTTTGCTGAATAACATGTCTGTGGTAAATAACTTACAAAATAATATATAGAAATATATAAATAATGGATTACAATTCCCACAGCTATTTTGATAAATGGGCACAGCTGGGGATTTTATAAAATCACGTAAAAAATGCTGTATTTAGTATTTCCCATATAGAATTGGCATATGTCTTAAAATCATTTTGTATCTATATTCTTTATCTGCAAGGTTTAATGAGCTTCATTGCAATCAAAGACATATTTTCCATTAAAATGCAAATTCATTTTCTGCTGCCCTGCCAGAATTCAATTCTTTAGAAAGAAGATTTAAAACATCAACATTGGAAACTGTCTAAGACAGCAATATTGTTTGCACACAAAGAATTTGAGAGTGGCACTATTTAAGTGGTCTTATATATAACTCATTTTAGGATTTAAAAATGGTCTTTTAGAAAAAAAAGCAGTTTATTATTTTGCATTTCAAGTACAGTTGGATAGAAGAATTTGCCCATATTTTAATAATATTTTGAAGCATAATACAAGCTCTGACCAGCGGATTTATGAAATATTTTCCTTCATCAGAGCAAGACTTTATTCAATTTAAGTGACAAAAAGATAATGGAAAAGAGATTACCAGAGGCTGTTATTACAGCCCTGCAATAAGGAAAGCTTTGTTTAATCACCCATCCAAATGTTCTGTTTTGTAAATTTATTTCTATTTTCGATAATGTTAACATATTAAAAATGTAACACAAAGGTAACAATTTTTCTGGGCAATTACAGATTTGGGGGTCTCTTTAGCCTTATTTAAATGCAGCTTTTTATTTGAAATGTCTTGTAAAGAGATTACAAAATAAAAAAGTACCAGAATACTCAGGAGAAAATATAATTATTATATTTTGTCCATAGGGTCCTTTATTGCAATATAAAGAACACTGTTTAAATAAATATTCAACAATGTTTAAACCTTTACATGACCAAAAATAATTTACATAATTCGATTGAACTTCAGATTTAATTGTTCCAGTTTCACCAGAAATTATTTATTACATTTTAAAGTCCAGCCTGATCAAATTTCTATCATTGCATAGTCATAAATAGTCATGTAAATATTTTTATGTTAATGGCCATTGAATATGAAAAGGTAAAGCAAAATGAGCAAAATACACTTTCCCATAAATCTTTTCATAATTATTTTCACATAATTTGTGCAATCCCAGAAAATCATTCCAAAATGATCTTCTTAGTATAGAAGTCAAGGTGAGTGACACTATGAGCAAAACTAATGGGTTGTCTAAGGTGACAATGAATAAGGTTTTGTTAAAGCACTTAATGTGTGTTTTGAATGCTCCAGGATTGATCCAATTGGAGACCTAACTTCTGACATGAAGTAGGAGCAGCCAGCAGCTTCTTACATGTGAAATTGACAGCTGTTAATCTTCCATGTGAGTATTATTCTGGGAGTGTGATGCTTGGCTAAACTGTTATAGCCAAGCACCATTTCCAGTATGATGAGAAAAGGATACCTTCCCACCTCCAACCTGCTAAGGTAAGAAGTAGTAATGGTGAAAGCATAACACCTTTGGAGAGAGGGGGTGGTAGAACCACCTAAAGCACCCCAGGGCTCACACCTACCTTTATATAGGTAACATATGTATATTTGTTTTTTATACAAGCTTTGATAAAGTTAAAGGGCAGGCAACATAGATACACATGTATTTTTTTTCCAATTAAACATACTTGGGCGTATGTGTGCAAAGGTCTTTATAGTGGTAGTAAGTGTGAAAAGTACATTGTTGATCAAACAAAACTGCAGGATGACTCCTTCTTTTCTAGATTTGGCAACATTCATTCTATGTGATTCATTTCTCACATAAGAATGTGGGAGTATCAGAGTCACAAGGGTCAGTAGGTCACAGATGTCTGATGGTGCTGAGGAGTCAATTGTAAGTACAATTATAATTATTATTATTTTGTTTTCATTTTTCTTGTATACTATATTTGTTTGAGTTAGCATTTTTTGTTTATATAGCTTTTTATATAGCTTTTTTATTTTTATTAGCCTGAGCATATGCAAAATCATTAGAAAAATGTGTTAAATATGTATGCCAGTGAGAATTAGATCAATTTTACATGGAATTTCTTATTATTTGGCTTTATCCTTTGAAGAAGTTCTAGTTTCTATTACAATGGACACTAGGAAACATTTCCTCTTAGAGGCTGATACTGAGTTGCACACACAGCCAATGTTGGATACAGTGGAACAATATTTTTTACTGTGCATGCATCTCGATTGTTTGCACAGAGTCGCAGTACAGATTCAGATACATGGTCTCTGAAATGTATTAGAACTGTATTGGCATTGCTTAGTGGTGACTGGGAAGTGACAGGGGGTTGGTTATTCAGACACACAGAGATGCAGCCTCTTTGGAGTGTTATAGGAGTGTCCCAGGGAAAGTGGTTGCATACAAAGATGCTTCATTGTTCACATTGGAGGCCATACTTAGATCAAGAATATACATTTAGCATAGTGCTGGTGCAGTATTTAATACTGAGAGAGATACAGTAGTTGCATCTAAATATGCACCATCTGAAGATGCTCAAGGTGGGCATTTCAGTCCTTGCACGTTAAGAATGATGCATGGCTGTACAACAGTGAAGGGCTTTACAACAGCATTAGCACAAAGTTTTGGACGATTGTTATGTGTCAGTGTTATGCCAACTTTCCAACTATGCATATTTGTTGTCTTGTTGCTCAGCTTACCCAGTTTTGTATCTTTGCTCTGTATGGTACTGAGAAAATGTGTGGCAACTTATAATTAAAGATAATAATAATGGTAATAATAATAATAATAATAATAATAATAATAATAATAATAATAATAATAATAATATAACTACAACCCCTAAGTAGAATTACTTTTTCTGCACTGGGGAAAAAGTACTCACATTGAGCATTGGTTTGCTGACCAAATGTCAAGAGCCAAACAGAATGACTTTAATACACTATTAAAGCTAAAGATGTATCTTGCACTGGACCCTATCTTAACAAGGTTTAGGTATACACCCCATACACTTGAAAAATAGCTGTTTTCTCATGTACACCAGTCTAAAGTAGGCAGATACTGTATGCAAAACAAACAAAAAATAGAGTGCCATGTTCAATGTAAGGTAACTCTTGAAATGTGTGTGTCAGATTCTGAATTTGTTGTGAGCACTGAACTGGGACCACTGGGCACAACTGGTGAGAACTGGTATAGTTAAAACTTGATGCACAGATGATGCTTTTACTCATAGGTGATATCTTACAGGAAGAGTGCAGCAGAAAATATTTAACCTAGGTAGAGGCACTGGTGAACTGCCTGACTGTTGCTGCTGAACACTGCCAAAACCTACAAAAGTAGATAGTGTGTGGTGCATTAAGACCTTTAAGACTCTGATGAAGACCAGGATACAATTTATTACATGCGCCCTCTGCAGGTAGGATCTGTAATAGAAGTTGGATGTCTCTCTACAGCACAGGTGCTGAGATTAAATTAGCCAACTGTAATTTAAGATGAAGTAACAGAACACAGAAGCATACCTCCCAACAGGTCCCTCTTCAAGAGGGACACAATGCTCTGCTCCTGGACTTCCCTCTTAATTTATTATTGCTGTCACCTTTGGTGATACACCTTTCTTATCAATTAACCAGTTCAACACAGGTAATGGCAATCATAGATTAAGAGGGAAGCCTAGGAACAGAGCATTGTGTACCTCCTGGAATGGGTCATGTTGGTAGGTATGCAAAAGTTTAGTTAGAAAGTTGCATTGCAGACAATGGTAATTGTTTACAGGAATATACTGGTGAAGACTGAGCACAGGAAACTAGTAAATCTGCAAGTTGGTAGGGTGCAAGAAATTCCAGGATGTTTTTAAAAGCTGTGATAAACAGGTAATGTGGTAAGGCTTCCAGTTGATCTAGGTAAATGCAGGACAAAGCACACTGGTGTATGGTAGGACTGTGCACCATGGTAGAGCACTGGCACCCTGCAGAGAGATATACAGAAATGCTGGATACAGTAGTCAGTGAGAGCCACATGAAGTCAGCAGATGGAGCAACTGACCTGGAACCAGGAACTAGCGGTGAGACAAGTTGAACTGGCAATGTGTTAGTGAACTTGGGGAACTTAAATAGTGTTCTCCAAGGGCAGATTGGCTGGAAAGGCCATGTGGAATGTTGGGGGTCTGAGAATTGGAGTAACAGCATCATGTCATGGGACACAATATGGTGGTGCCCTAGCTGTGCTGCATGTCAAGAATTGCTGTTACTCAGAATCAATGTTTGGAAGGACCTGTGGAATCTGGACTGCAGGAACATGACATGTGGAATAGTGACAGCATTGGGGGAAGTTAGTGAGTTTGGAGAACTGCAATGTGACAGTGTGCATTATAATCACTATAAAAATTAAATACTGTTAAGTATGGTCTAAAAATCTTTCAACTAGATAGATCAACATTTTTTGTATCACAAGTAGAAACTGTTAAGTAAGTAATAAAATTAATAGCACAATATAGGTCTGCTCTATTAATCAGTGGAACTAACCACTTTCCTGGCACTAATGCATGAGATGCAACCATATCCAGTAGTGCATTATCTGACAAGGTTGTATCTCGTGCATTAATGCTGTCCTGCTGTGTCTCCCTTATGTAATGGAGGAAATCTGTTTAGCACATCTGCAGAATGGATTTCCTCCTCCTGCTCAGGCCCCCAGGGAGTGATGTTGTGGTCTGTGACTGCGAACATCACTCCCGCAATCACGTCCCAGAATACTGTGTGTACGGCACTCTGGGGAACATGTGCCTAAAGTGAAAGGAGGGGAGAATAGTTTCCATCCAAGCACAACTATGCTTATTTCTGCATGTGCAGAGACCAGCTGCAGCTGGGGGGCCTGTACTCAGCTATGCAATAAGATGAGGGACAAAGCTAGGCCATGGGGAGAGGAGGTAATGGGGGGTCATCTTTTGGCACTGGAAGGATAGGTTGGGTTACACTAACCTATTAAAATATTTTTTGGCTGAAGGGGAAATATACTAAAATTAAACATGAACAGCAAAACCTACCAAAAGGACTTATGCTTGGAGGTTCAGAACTACAAAACACTAAACATGTGCAGAATCTTGTTGTCCTGGATATTGGTTTGACACTTAAAAATCAGGTATCAGCCACATTCAATTCCTCATTCTTTCATCCTAGGAACAAAGCCAGAATCAAGCACTGCATTTCATGAGAAAATCTGTCTAAAGTCATACATGCATTTTTATAATCAAACCTAGACTACTGCAAAGTTCTCTATCTTGGTCTCCAAGCAAATAAAATGTACTGCTTGGAGATTCAAGCCACATAACACTCATTCTCTACTCTATACTGGCTGCCTGTAAGAAGGCAAATCATTTTCAAGATTGGCTTACTGGCTTACTGACTTTCAAAGCCCTATAAGACCAGGGCCCAAGATACTTGAAGTAGCTTCTGATCCCTTACTTACCCACTCAATTACTGTGATTCATTGATAAAGGACTACCTATGATCTCCCTGAATTCATTTGGGGTCAAGATTTCAGCTTCGTGGCTCTGACTCACAAAAATACATATAATAAAATTCAAATATTAAATATAAATAAAATCTATAGATGACTAAAGGAAATAAAAAATAAATAAAAATAAATTAAATAAAAAAATATGAAAGGAACCACTGTGGCCACAGAAAAACAAACCAAAAAATCAGCATGCATAAAAAAGGGGGGATATTTCCCAATGAATAAATGTTAGTATAGATAAGTGAGGTTTTTTGGGTTTTTTTGTCTCTTTATCCAGGATTGTGTGGAAATGAATCAAAAAGTCTGTTGGATTTGACTTAAATATTGGTTACACAGAGACTGTGTCAGTCACGATTTAGTGGTTTCAGCAATATATCCCCAGATGTGACATATTAATATTCACTTCTGCTACAAATTAATTTTAATTTAATGGAATAAGCCCATCATTCGGTGGCTGTGCACACTGATTTTATTTTTTATTATTTAAGTCAAATCCAACAGACTTTCGACTTCATTTCCATACAATCATGGATAAAGAGACAAAAATATACAAAAAAACCTCACATATCTATACTATCATTTATTCATTGGGAAATATTCCCCCTTTTTTAGGCATGCTGATTTTTTGTCTTTTTTTTGTGGCCACAGTGGTTCCTTTCATATTTTTTTATTTAATTTCATTTTATATATTTTTTTATTTCCTTTTGTCATTTATATAATTTTTTAAAGGTCTATTAAATATGTGAATTTTATTATATGTATTTTTGTGATTTCATGACTATATCTGCATACATTAAATTTAGATATAGTTGTGTGGAGAAGGGGTCGAGGTGGGGGTCCCAGAGATATCAGTGTAACGGGCAATAATATTTCTGTTGTCAGCCCTGCTAAATGTAGAAGTTTAAATTTAATCAAAGTCCAATCACATGGATGAAACACATCAATGTAGTCATCCCCCAGCTGCTCACATGGTTTAGTGATTGTCGCAGACTACCCAAAGTACTTGTAAAACTGGTGTACACTTTGGAATTTCCCTATTGATAGTGCATCTGCTTGTCATTCATTATCTGCATTAGTCATATATAGCTGCTATGGTCAGTTGCAGCCACATGTGCAATTATTAGTGAACGTTGTATTTTGCTTTCATTCATCATACTGCATACGTGTATACAACTATAGTGTATTACAAGGCTGCTGTCTCACAATATCAAGTTGGCTTGTTTATGTGAAACAAGCACTAATATCCCTTTCACATTGCTATACACTGTAGAGTTTCACGGGTTATTCCAGTGTTAAACCTTGCAATTTACCTGGTTTGGATTGCAGGGTCACTCATAGCAATATATTAAAGGTATGAAATTGACAACATACTCCTAAATGTAAAATACCTTGTATTTGCAACAAAATAGTGTTTAAAGTTGTGTTATATGAATTTGCCAAAAGTATTACATATTTTAAATTGCATACATAGTTTGAATAATAGCTCAAAATTACTGAGTGTCTACGTGCCCTAAAAGATTATTGCTTGTCAGAACCCAAGTTATTGCTTTTATTTTAAGCAAATAATAATTATTTTTTAAAATTATGTTTGCACCTGTGCAACAACAGGCATCGCCTCTTTTATCCAACACTATTTTTTGGATATTTGACATTTAAAACAGGTGCACCAGCTCTGTCAGTAAATAAAACACCTTGCTTAATTATTCTGACAAATTGCCAACACCAAATTATTGTAAATCTGCATAATGTTACATGTGACAAAATGTTACCATACTGTTTGCAATCTGCAACCAAGTGGAATGATTTAACATTCTGGCAGCTTAAACATTTCATTTGCAAACCTGTACTCTATGCAGAACTGCTTTTATTAATGATGGTGTTGTCTCTGTACAGTTTAGTATCATTAAATCATGTGGTATATGAGGTAAATTTATGAAATAAAATTGCAGTTTAGAAATTTTTTTTATTTTCTCCATGTTTGTTTCAATACCTGTGACACATATATAAAAATGTTTCAATTCATTTAAGCATTTTAACAGAAAGAAACACATTTTCATGTATATATTGGAGCAGGCAGTTAGCATTAAGTGACTCATATGAGGGAAAAGTTAAAAAAAAATCGAATTTAGGGCCTAATTCAGAGGGGGCCGCTATTACAGCCACTATTGCATCCTTATGCTAATGCTGCAACGAATGGGCTTCCTACTGAGACACCTACCAGCTGCAGTGCTAATCCACTGCTCCATATTAAGAACCATTGGATGCATTGGTCACACCATCAAGTCACCATTGGAGATTATACCTACCCTATGGCAGATACAATTTCTCTGTCTGAACATGGTCAACAGGGTCAGTGGAACTGCGTCTTTGGACGTGGTCGTCAAACGTGACATGAAAGCAAATGAAAAGCCATGACCATTACCTCCTGGAATAGTCTACCAAAATGTCATAGATCTCTGTGCAATTTGAATCTGCATCTTTGTGTTGTAACTATCAGGACACAAGCACAGTGTAACATAGATGCATGTGCAGACTGGTGTCACCCGGTGCGTGAAAGGAATGCAGTGTGCGCAGCAAAAAGGGGTCGTGGTCTCACTGGCAGGGCCCCATGATCCTGTGCTTCTTACTGGGGGGCCTGGTCGGGTGTAGGAGGTGTGGACTGTGCTGGTGCAGTGCCGGCTCCTCACAGTGTCAGGAGCCAAATGCTGCACTTAATACTATAGTGCAGCACTTGGCTCCTGTCACTGAGGGAGAGTCTGCACCTTGGTGTCACTCCTCAGCGGGTGACACCCAGGTGCGGCCCGCACCCCCCTTGTGACACCACTGTTGCATCTGACATTGCCACTACATCCACCTTTGAATTAGGCCCTTAGTGCCTTTTAGATATAAAAGTTGTGAAATTTGAAGGCAAAAAAATAAAACATTATTAGTCAATTTAAAATTTCACAAACACCGTAAAAATTTGTAACCTGGAGTATAATTGCATGTTTTGTACATTAAGATTCCTCAAAGGAGGTTTCCAAATCAGTATGTACTACTTACTGCCCTGTAGCAGGTGCAAGAGATAAATCTAACAAGAGTATGTGCACATAAATGCTGGTTATGCTTGAGTCTCATTTGACTGTATGCACTCTTATTTTGTTGACGAATGAACATCCTTGTAACCTATTAAGTAGTCACATCAGCTCTGTAGTGTTTCAACAATAGCAGGCTGTGTTACAGCAGCTTAGCAGTCTTGCAGCAAACTAGTATAATAGCATAGTACTATCAGCACAGTAGTTTCATCGCATAGCAAGATTAAACCATACTTTTTTATTATTCATTATTAAACTTTTTTTATAGGGCACCACAAGTGCTCTGCAGCACCATACAGAAGGCAAAACAATAATACAGTATAGGATAAAACAGAACAATATAATACAGTACACAAGTAATAAATAGCACTACAAATCTCAACACATCCACTGATGCAAGGGATGCTATGGAAATATTCAGTTGAATCATGGGTGCAGATAATGACTCTAGGTCACCTGAGAAACTAAAACAATAGAGGAGTGGAGTCCAGGGGCAAAGAACCTAAGAATGAGATGTATAAAGTAGCTGGTGTGCAATAGAAGTAGACAACGAGAACAGAAGGGCCCTGCTCATGGAGATTACAATCTAACGGGAAAGGGGAGACAAACAGAAAACATAAAAAGTGAGCTAAGAGCAGGAATGAGAAAATTGTAGAGTACAAGAGGGTGATGTAGACTACGTTTGACATGGGGACAATGGTGAATGGAAAGAAGTTCACAGTTATAAATTCTCCCTCCATCAACCTCTTTCTCACATGGGGCATTTTGTCGTGGGGCATAAGGCAAGGTGTTGTTTTGGGGGCTCCTGATGATCCACTCCTACAAAACATATTAAAGGTAGAGTATTTTACAGTTTTTCAAATGTCCTTTAAAAAGTATATACACCCTTGACAGTACAGTATTAGTATATTTTTGGGGTTTTCTGAGTACACTGGGCCTCCACTAAAGAGTACCAGAAGTGCAGGCATGTACAGTCAGGCCTGCCCCCTCTCAAAACGCCTTATACTGCAAGAAAACATTGCACTAGTGAGTGACTGAACACATATAAAAACACCGAAAAAACAAAACACCAGCAAGTCTTCACACAAAAGAAAACAGTACACACCAGCAAGTCTTCACACAAAAGAAAACAGTACACAGAAGCTTGTGTCCCTGAAAAAAACACCAGTTTGAGGCCTAGCACAAAAATTCACTACTCCAGCAGATGTAGCCTTGTTGCTCACCTGGCTATCTGCAGCAATCTGAGAATATCCCTCCTTCTGGTCCTGTCTGACTGGCCAGTGATATCTCATGACATATGTGTCCATCTGGTAGCTGCCTTCCCTAATTCAGGGCCTTGTTCCTCCTCATCAGGACCCTTGCTGACTTACACTCTGGCTGCTGCTGCTGCCTCCTTTGACTAACTGTGAACTTCACAGTTCTCTGCAGTACCGGCAACACCTCTGTGAAATGAACACTCCTGTCCATTTCATGGCTCCCTCTGCAGATCTAAGAACAGTATGAGCACTATTGGAGTAAATTTTTAACCTATACCACCATCATCCACTATATATTCATACATTCATCTTACACCACTACACTCCTTTTACTTGCAATTATATATTCTTAACTTCTTTAGAATCTACCCAGTATTCTAACCCCTTTCATATCATTGCCATTTTCAACTCATTAATGTGCCTATCTGCACCTCATCTCCCTTTTTTATTGCAGCCCATGATTTTGTCGTATTCTTCTTCAGACAAAATCAACAACATTCAAAAAGATACAGTTTTTCCTCATGGCAAATCCCACACTCTCCATCCATCTACCACAATAATCCTCAATATACCCTCATAATTTTCTCACAAATAACTACTGATTAAACTTCTACACTCATCTCACCATCTTACCGGCCTCCTTGATCTTATTCCCTCCCCCCCTTCTCTGCTACCTCCCTTCATGCCTAGGTCTAAGTCACTGATTCAACCTGTTTCTTTATACTGGTATATTTCCATTACCATTTAAACACATGTACATATCACAAATTCCAATAAAATCATAACTCAATCTGACTTCTATGTTTCACCTCTTTACCTCATAAACTAATATGTGAATTTGGTCTCCAGCAACACCTCTACACTGAAGGCACTCATATCTACCTCTCCTCTCTTTATTCTCCCTGTCAGTACTATCCCGTGTTAAAATGTAAACTGCAAAGCTTATTAGTTCCCCTCCTCCCAAATTCACCATTTCCCCTCAAATCTTCCTCACTTTGTACACAATTTCCTCAGTCACAAAAGCCTTCTACATGCAGGGGCAGATTGGGCCACCAGGACAGTGGGATAGTTCCCGCTGGGCCATTCCCATACACCCCTCTGACACCAGCTGCCAGTCCAGGCCAATTTCTATGTACTGGGCCGGCTGCCGTGATTTGCGTTCCTAGGGAACACAAACAAAAAGCTGTCATATACTCCGGCTAGCAAGCACTTCATAGTGCTGTTAGCCAGAAGCAGCACTGCACCAACACGGCAGTGCAGCAGAGTGTATGAGTGTGGCTGTGTTAGAAGGGGTGGTCCATTTGTGTACAACACCACCCCTCAGAAGTGCGGGCAGTGGGACATGCCAGTTCATACTCAGTAGTGGGATTGCCAGGGGTGGGGCAGTTCCTCATCCTCCACAGCTTCCATTGCCAGTGGTACTCCAGCACAGTCTGAACCCTGCAGCCGCTGCACTACTGTCACAGCATGACCTGTGCTCCAGGTAAGAAGCCCAGGTGTCCTATATGCGAACTTCCAGAGTCCTTTGCTGAAGTGGTCTCTCCTTGTATTAAAATTGATTTATGCCACCCGGAGCATACGGCTAGTAGAGGTCATTGGGATTGCTTCCAAAATCAGCCATCTCAAGCAGTTTGTTCTTCTTCCTCCACCGCCTGTAGTGAAGAGCCAATGCAGATCAACAGGTCTCTATTATCTTCTGCAGAACAAACCCGTTGGTTCCAGAACAAACTTTTGCTCCAAATCATGTCCTGAGGAATTGTCCTCTCTTTTCATGAAGTGCAAGACCCTAACTGGTTCTGGGAGCATCCAGTTGGGGGTACTGACTAAGTTATCCCATCTAATGGATAGTTATTTAATAGTGATACTATCCTACAAGGAGAAGACAAGTTAATTGTTGGTCTTAGTAGATTCCAGAACAGCGGGGAATTTTATTTCCAAAGCTTTGGCTCTCTCATTGGATATACCTGTTACTCCCCTCTCAACAAAGATGGATCTTTCTGGGGTGGACGGCAGCATTATTTTGAGTAATCCAATTTTTTTGTTACCCATTTAGTGTCTCTTTAGTTAGGCTGCCTACACTGAGAAGTACTTGAACTCCTGGTCCTTCCCAGATCTTCTTACAAATTAGTGCTGTGGTTACTCTGGCTCAGGAAATGCAATCCTACATTGGATTGGTCTACAATGCAAATTCTTGCTTGGGGTCAAAACTGTTTTTCCCAGTTCCTGTCTCAAGTTATACCTGTATGTAACCATTCCCTTTCTACGAGTTCTTCTCCAGTTTCTAAACAAAAGGAAGTCCTGCCTGATCTTCATTTACCAGATGCATTCCAGGATTTTGCTGATCTGTTTAAAGAGCAGTCTGCAGAAAGATTACCTCCTCACCGCCCCCTGGGATTGTAACATCAATCTCGTGCAAAGGAAGATGCCTATTAGAGGTCAAGTTTATCCTCTTTGTGTGCCTGAAACCGCAGCTATGGCTGAATACATTAAGTAGAATCTTTCCAAGGGATTCAGTAGACCTTCTTCTTTGGCTGGAGCAGGTTTTTTATTTGTTGAAAAGAAGGACAGAGGACTCAGACCTTGCATAGATTATAGGGGGCTCAACACAATCACCGTCAAGAACCGGTACCCATTATCCCTCATCTCAGAACTCTTCAATAAAGTACAGTACTTAGTGCCTGTATATTCACTAAACTGGATCTCCAGGGGGCCTACAATTTGATTCACATTAAATCCGGTGATGAGTGGAAGACCACTTTTAACACGTGTGATGGGCACTTTGTATACCTGGTAATGCCATTCCGGTTAAGTAATGCACCAGCAATCTGAAAAGGGTACATAAATAAAATTTTCAGAGAAATTATTTATAGATTTGTGGTGGTATATTTCAATGACATATTTATTTTATCAGAAGATCTACAGTCTCATCAACTTCATCTCAAGGAAGTACTGTTCCACCTTTGAGATCACAGCCTGTATAGAAATCTATCCGACTTTTTGAGCAGTCCGCTGCAGCATTTCTGGGACACGTCATTTCTGGAAGTTTTGTAAAGATGGATCCAGACAAGTAAAAAGCAATCCAAGAGTGGCCCCAGCCAACATCTTTGAAGGCCATTCAGTGCTTCATGGGCTTCTCTAATTATTATAGTAAATTTATTCTGGATTTCTCCACGGTGGTAGTGCCTATCACTGCTCTTATAAAAAAAGGCTCCAATCCTTCTTGGTGGTTGCCCGCAGTTATAGCAGCCTTCCAGAATCTTAAGATAGCATTCTCCACAGCTCCAATTTTATGACAACGACAAATTGATAAACCTTTTACTCTAGAGGAGGATGCCTTTTCCATGGGTGTAGGAGTGGTACTCTCACAAACTGGAGATGATTGGAAGAGCAATCGTTGTGGGTTTTTCTCTCATAAGTTCTCTCCGGCAGAGAAAACTGATGCTATTGGACATCAGGAACCGTTGGCCATGCGCCTAGCCCTGGAAGAATAGAAGAATCTGTTGGAGGGTGCAAAGTTTCCAATAATCATTATCACTCAGGGGCACTGAGTGGGGGGGCAGGGACAAATTAACTGGGCCCAGGCTTGCTGGAGGGGCCCAGGGGGGGCCTAGGTCCAGCACCTCCCACCCATCCCTTCTAAATCACAGCAGCCAAGCACATGCTGCTGTTTTCTGGGCTGCAGTGGGAGACTGCTCACAGCTTCTAAGCTTATGGGGGAAGTAATCACACTGATCACACTCCCCATTGGCTGTGCACCAGGCTGAGGGGCTCATAGCACCACCTCCCAGCATGCAGCACTGCTTCGCAGCACTAAAAATATATGTATTTTTTTTCCTAAGGGGGCATGTCCTATTAGTGGGAGGCATGGCCAAGCCCTGTTAGGAAAAAATGAGACCGGCTTGGCACTTGTCAGCTCTGTAACCATTGACCACAAAAACCTTGTCTATCTACAGATGGCTCATCGCCTTAGTGCTAGGCAAGCTCGCTAGTCCCTTTTCTTTGCCTGGTTTTATTTCAAACTCCACTTCCGCCCTGGGATCTTGATCAAAAAGGCGGATGCCCTATCTCAATCCTTTCTGTCACCTCTGGAAGAAGAGAATCAACCACTGGCCCAGACTATACTAGACCCTCTTGTTTTGGCTCCCATTCAAGTTATATCTTCTGCTCCTGGCAAAATTTTCATAGCTCCTCAATTACGAGAAAAGTTGTTGTCTTGGGCCCATGCCTCTCTTTTTGCTGGTCATTTGGGCATTACAAAAACACTCAAACTCTTGCAACGGTCATACTGGTGGACCACTATGTGGGAAGATGTCCATAGCTTCATCATATCTTGTGCCTAGTGTGCCCAGCATAAGTAAAGTCATAAGAAAGTTGCTGGTCCTCTATGTCCGCTGCCTGTGCCAAATGCTCCTTGGACCCATCTTTCAATGGATTTAATTTCTGAGCTGCCATCTTCTAAAGAGTTCAATACTATTTGGGCAATGGTCAATCAGATTTCCAAGATGGCCCACTTTGTCCCTGTAACTGGCCTTCCTTCTGCTCATCAATTGGCAGAGGTGTTTATCCAGGAGATCTTCAGACTACATGGGTTACCTAGAGAAATCATATCTGACCGGGAGCTACAATTTGTGGCAAGATTTTGGAGAGCTCCCTGTGCCTTCTGCGGGATTAAATTAAAGTTTTCATCAGTCTACCACCCTCAGACCAATGGCCAGACTGAGAGGGTGAACTAGGAACTGGAGACTTTTGGTAGACTCTTTGTCTCCTCCTCTCAAGATGACTGGGTCAACTTATTGCCTTGGACAGAGTTTGCCCATAATTTCAGACACTCCTCATCAAATTCCACTCCATTTTTCACTGTGTATGATAGACACCCTCCAGTACCCGATTTTCAAGACTTATCTCCCGTAGAAGCTTCTGCCATTACCAACTTGGTTAATTCTTTTTCAAAGTTATGGAAGGATGCTCATTGTTTTCAAAAGAAGACCTCCTACAACTACATGTCTTGCTGTTCTCCTCCTGAGAGTTGGGGACAGGGTATGGCTATCTTCCAAAAATATTCACCTAAAAGTACCAAGTATGAAGTTAGCACCATGCTTCATCAGACCCTACCATATTCTCAAGGTAATCAATCTTGTGACTTACAAATTGTAACTTTCTCTACAATTTAGAATTTCTAATACCTTCCATGTTTCTTTACTACAGCCGCTGGTACTTAATCAATTTTAATGGTTTCCTCCAAAGAATCCTCAAGTTCAGAATCATCCGAGTGTTGAGTTTATGGTAGAAAAAATTTTGGATTCTCGACATCGATTTAATGACCTGCAATTGACCTTATGGATTGGAAGGGATATAGACCAGAAGAAAGAATGTGGATCAAAGCATCTGACATCCATGTACCTCAACTTGTACTAGCTCTCTATAGAATATTCATGAGAAGTCTTGTGGGTGTCTGGAGTCCACCCGGAAAAGTGGGGGTACTGTCAGGTTTCAGCCTAGGATCGGCTGTTACTCACCACAGCGCTGGCTTCCCCTGATCCCTTGGGTGGTCAGACATCAGGTGCAGTGGCGAGTGATGCACTGAGCATTATACTTAGAGCCATGTGGACATCCAGGAGCTGCACTGTGCCTTGGTTGCTGTGGTTGCTATCATGGATGCAGCCATGACAGTTCACATCACCTGACTACCCTTTACCCAATGGTAGCATGGTGGTGGTCAGCTGACACTGTCCACCAATGATCTGCTACCTTAAGGGTAAAGCCAGTCTTCAGACAGAAGGAAGTTGCCTGTGCAACATTGTTGCTACCCTGTGTATACTTGTGTATACTCTCCTTGAGTCTCCAGTACTAACTCCTTGTACCACAGTGCATCCAAACATCTTGCCTGTGTGCAATACAAGGGCCAACTCCTTGTGCAACAGTGCATCTGATCATCTTGCCTGTGTGCAATACAAGTGCCAACTCCTTGTGCAACAGTGCGTCTGAACATCTTTCCTGTATGCGATACAAGTACCACCTTCTGACACAACTCTGCATCAAATACCTCATCTCCAGTGTACAGATATGAGTGCCACTCTTTGGCCCAACAGTGCCTCAAGCACTTGCCTTCATACCCATACAAATACCAGTTCCCAGTGCAAAAGGTTCTTCTTGTAGAAGTATATCTCTTGGGCCATTGTCTATTTGTATCTTTTCCACAGTATCATATACCTGTCCAAAGGGCCGTGACCTGCCTGCTGGGTGCAGCTCAAACCCATATCCCACTTGTAGGGGTCACTGGTGAACACCTCCCAGTTGCTTAGACTCCATGCCTTTGGACAGGTCTCATCAACATTTGATATTCGTGAAATCATATATACAGGTCCTATGCCTCCGGCTTCTCTCTTCTCCAGGGACCTCAGCTTTCATCCCCTCAGCAGGAGATTCCTTTAAGCCAAATGTGACACAACCTCTGCTAAATCAGATCTTCTATTCCCAAATCAAAGTCATGTCCATAATGCAATCCAGGAACGTAATATTGACTCAGATCCAGGAATACATATGTTAACATATATGGCAGAAACAGATGATATTAAAGCTTTCAGATTTATTTTCAAGATGTACCATGTAAAACAGGAGTTTTACTTGTAGAGAATGGCACTGGAGACATAAGCACACAGGCACTGTCTTGCATAAAAGATGATGGCTTATAGCCATAGGACATGACAACATAAAGTACTGTAAGCAAAGGTGGTCAAATAGGCTTGGAACTGATACACAGATCAGAGTATATCAAAGTACAATAGAAGTCCAAAAGAATGGTCAAAAATAGGGAAATCAGGCAGTAATATAGTAGGGTCCATAGTGAAATTCAGGCACATTGAAGTTCAGAAAACAACCATAACAATAATCTGGCAAAGAATTGCTGGAAAGAACAAGAATTAAACCATGCATGGCAGGTGCATTTCATCACAGTGTCCTAGGTACATCCAGTAGCTGCAGAACCAGGTGGTAATATAAACTGGATATCCAGCACCAGTAATGAAGTTTGGAACTACAAAGGAGGCAAAAGTAGAGCATTACCACTGGTGTGCAGTGGCACTGAAGTTAGCACAGATTCTGACAGACCTGCATCTTGCCATATCTCTAATAACCACCTCTCACTCTTGCCTTCAAGACTTCTCCCATGGTGCCATTCATTTTCATACCATGTTAGATCATATTCTCAAACAGCCTTCAAATATTTAAATGTTATCTAAAAACCAACCTATTTCTTAGAGCTCACCATACTTTGACCTATAACAGCCATAATACAGTACTCTCACAACTGCCCCAATCTCCACTCTGAACCACAATTACTCCTGTTGTTTAAGCTGTTTCCCCTTCCCATTATAATATAATCAATTTCATGAGCAGGGCCTTCCTTACCATTACCTTTTATGTTTGTTAATTTTGAATAATTTGCATGTTCCTATTTTGTGTTTTACCCTATTATATGGTGCTGTGAAGCACTGTGGGCCTTACAAATTTACAATAATAGTATTACTAATCTACCATAAATACCTGTACCTCTTTCAATGTTTCACTCTTTTGTACTTACATGGTCTATTACTGATTGTGACACTCTTGTATAATGTCTCCAGTCCGGATTCTTTAGTATATTGTTACCTTATAGTGGAATTAATTTCTGGTACTGATCATTAATTTACACTGACTATCAAGTATCAAACATATAAATCAAAATTCTGACCATTCTATCTATAGCTGTATATATGTGATGATCTGCCAGGACCTGTTTACCTCTACTGTATTTTATGATATGTCTTATATAGGATTTAAACCCAAGTCAAGTGGGTCCAAGTACTTTTGGTAGACAGTAATGTTATATGGAACATATTTTAAGGAGCTTATGTAGACAGCCGATTGCTAAGGTACACTAAAAGAGTACAGTACTGTATATCTGCTCACTAAGACTACCATTTAAAAGCTGATGTTTTCTTTGAATAGAAGGTTAATACCATGATGATTGCTTCTATAAATATCCTTCTTAACAAACCCCTCAATATCTTCTCCAATTGACAGGTATTTATCTATTGACTTTTTAATATAATTTACCACATCTGTATTTTGCCAATCCATAAACCTAGAGTAGCTAAAAAAAAGATTTACTCCTATTGAGCTAGACCCTTAGGGTGGAATGTAATAGGGTGCAAGTTAATGCAAAATAACACATTTTCACCTTCTCAGACATTTGTTGAGATTGTACCATAACTCACAAATGTAATAGGGTGTGAGTTTGCAGGTGCAAGTTTGACTGCCATCCAAGTGCATGTGATTTAAATGCCTCTCCATGGCACCAAAGACCTGGGCTGAAGTCTGGGGCTATCCCAGGCACCCCTGGAATGTGGGAGCCGAGTTAATAGTGTATAAAATTGCTTAAATAATATTATTATTTACAGGAAAAGTAGCTGTCCCAGCAAACCTCCCCTGCATGCTAGCACTTGCAGAATCACAAGTAGGCATTAAGGACCTACTGGTACCTCTAGTTCACCTGCAAAAGAAATATTTAAAAAAAGACAAGACTCACACACCAATGGTTGTAATATTTTATTACACATACCCTCACTTATTAACTCACTCACGCTCACAGGAACTCACATTACATACTTACCTTGTCTCTAGTTCCAGTATGTCCCCTTTTCTGGTAGAATCCAATCAGTACCTGTCTTCTAAGGATGGTCCTTCACGAATAAAGCTCCAACCGCTACATTTCACATAGAAATGCTTTGGCTGAACTTTCATTGGCTAAAAGGGATGAGCCTCCGCCTTTCATCCAATAAGTTTTTCCCCCATTGACTTCAGTGGTGGGAACCACATGGTTACTAAAGTACATTCCCACCACTGAAGTCAATATTTTTGTTTCATTATTCTATCCACTTTTTTTTGTTTATTACCAAATGTTAAAATAAAAAAACAACTGTTGAACTGTTTTTCCATTTTACCTGTAACTAACTTTTCTAGGATATCTTTTAAAGGTCAATATATTTCTGATATAATTTATAATAGGCACTTTACTGTAAATATTTTGAATGAGAATGGTTTGTGCATACTTTGAAAGTAAATTCTTACTTTCTTTATTTTAGCTGGTTTCCTTATCAATGTGATTTGAAACTTTGCAATTAATATATTAAGCATAATATTTTGGGTTTAAAACAACAAACAAGATAAAACTCCACTTTCCCTTGCTTTTGCATTCCATTTATAACCTTTCATTTTAGCCACATTACTGTTTGCAACTTTTAATGTCTTATTTTGACTCATGGAATAAAATAAAGAGGTGTATCTATTTAATACTATTTGAAAGGTTATCCATGTTTTAATCTATGAAAATGTGCCTGTTAAAATGCCAAGTGATGCCCACATTGCAATAAAATTAGCTTTTTAAAATGTAGTGTCCTAGTTGACATTATCTGTGTTTAGTTTGTACAACCTGTAGGAAATAAAAACAAGATTTCCAGTAATAAGCCATTTGCAATGAACTATGTTATTTGCAATTAGAAAACTTAAAAAAATATTTTTCTCTTGAAAGTACAATTTAACAGACTACAGTAAAAAGAATGAGAGTACAACACATAGATATAAAGTAATACACAATACAACCATGCTGTGGCTGCATCTAGACACTAAATAAATCACATATGTGCCAACATAAAATGAAAAATATTTAATTATTACATTTAGCACCAAATCACATCAGTATGAATAGCCTTCTATATAAAACAATGTATTTAAAAAGACATTCAATTGCAAGAGGCACTTATTTCAAAGAAAAACATTTCTAATATCTTTAGAAACAAAATTAAACACTGAATCAGAAATATATATATATATATATATATATATATATATAAAAAAATATAAACAGTACCATTCTTAGGGAATAAATCATTCAAAATATTGAATAGTGTTTGCACAAGGTCTCTTGTATAAAAAAAAATAAAAAGCAGCCTTAACTGCACATTTAAAATCCCGCTTGCAGTGAAATAAAAAACTGCTTTTTATTAATTCCTTGTGTGCCCACTCCAAAATCCTTTATCACTCCAGCTGTCCCGCAATGTGCAAGAAATCCTCTGGAAGCACAAGTATAAGGCTCTAAAAAGCACACTCATTAGTGGTATGTGAGGAGGGATAAAATGCACTTACAATGCCTGCTCCTGGGGTCCTAAATTCTCTGATGGCTTAAGTTGCTAAAGTGCATAAGAGCAGCATCTTGTCACACAGCCTGCATATGATCAGTTTACAGTCATGTGCAGTATTATGTACTGAACCCAGAAAGTGGAAGGCAGGAGTGAGTAATACATGGCTCCCAAATTCTGGATTCCCCACATACTTCTATTTGCTGCAGGAGGGATGTGCAGTGCCTAAGCCCAGATTTCTGATGGATTGAATCCAAGAGCAATGGGACACTATCTGGCAGCCAGTAGGAGTGGCAACCACTGGCTGATACAGATCATTCACATGCAAAAGCAATAGGTTACGATCTAAAACATGTTTTTCCCGAATGTGGATTTCTTCAGAGGGGTGTAAGAACCATTTCAGCAACAACAACATTATATATAATATATATATATATATATATATATATATTTATATTTCATAGACAAAAAACCTTATGGTTTCACATATCCCATTAAAGTTGCTTAGACATGATCTGATAATTCACAAAACCTATTGATTTTCTGCCACTCAAACTTCAAAAAGCAATGAAATTACAATCATTAAGGCTGACACCGTAATAAACTTGTTCCTTGCACAATACAGATATGTTATTCCATCACACCCTGTGGTTAACTGCAGATTCAGCACTCTCACAGAATGAGATTGCTGTCACTCACAAAATTGTGGAGCTGCAAATTCACAGAATTGTGTGCTCATTGGAATACACACATGCAGTCTATGCAACTGAGTTTGAGCAGTTATGTGGCTCCCACATCCCACTCAGTGCCCACAATCTTCCCATTTGATCACCCAAAAAATCTCACTGGCTTCCAACATCCTTCTCACTGCATACATTTATCTAAGTTAGAATACATGTTCAGCTCCCTTATTTGTAAAAATATCATACTCTGTTTATGCATGTACACTTTCTTCCTGTAAATGCCTCCATGCTGCTATATATTCCCCAAACCCTACTGCTGTGTGGTCTTCCAACTGTGATAGTCTGTGTTCTCTCATCCGCACTAATGTTTTTCCCCAGCTGCACCGCACTGCATCCGTGCCTTCTCCACAGCCATGTGGCTGTCTTTCTCTCAACTGTGGCACTCTTTCTTCCTCCATCTGCACTACTCTGTTCCCCCAACCATGCAACTCTATCTCCCCCCTCCACCCGCACCACTCTGTCTTCCTCCCATCCACACCAATCTTTCTTCCCCAATCCCTACTGCTGTGTGGTCTCTGAACTAACTATGTAGTCTGTGTTCTCTCATCTGCACCAATCTGTCTTTCTCCATCTGCACCACCCTGCATCCGTGCCACTCAGTTTCCTTCTGCAGCACTGTCTTCCCCTAAGCCACGCCATTTTCTTTTCCTCTGTGGCACTCTTTCTTCCTCCATCTGCACTACTCTGTCCTCCCAAACTGTGCAACTCTGTCTCCTCCCCCACCTGCACTACTCTGTCTTCCTGCCCATCCACACTAATCTGTCTTCCCCAATCCATACTGTTGTGTGTTCTAGTATTTGTGCTAGTCTGTATTCCCTTATCCACACCAATCTGTCTTTACCCATCTGCACTGCTATATCCTCTCATGTCCATGCCACTCTCTTCCCCATCCATGTCGCTGTCCCCCAAAACCGTGCCACTCTGTTTCCCCCCATCTGCACCACTGTTTTCCACCCATCTTCATTACTTTGGCTAACACCCTCTTTACTGCTTAACCTTCCCTTCTCTACATGCCTTTGTGTCTTACCTATCCACACTGCGGTGTCTCCTCCCCCCATCCACTCCACTTTTATCCAATCTGCACAGCTATATTTTTTGCTTTGACCTCAGTTGCATAGACTGCCTGTGTGTATTCCAATTAGCACACAATTCTGTGAATTAGCAGCTCCACCATTTTGTGAGTAACAGCAGTCTCATTCTGTGAGACATCCATTAAGGCGTCAGTCTTAATGATCATGATTGCATTGTTTTCTGAAGTTTGAGTGGCAGAAAATCAATAGGTTTTGTGAATTTTCAGATCATGTCTAAGCAGCCTTAATGGGACATGTGATACCGTAAGGTTTTTTTGTCTATGGAATTACATAGCTTTTTTAAAATTTATTAACTATCAGGGTTTGGATGAGCAAACCGGGCCACCTGCAAAGGAGAAGGGCAACAAAATGGTACACTAACGCAGGTGGAAGAGGGGACAGGCTCTCTCTGGCCTGTTACAGTGCAGTACTGGGTATGTAAGGGAGTGCCGAGCTTCCTCTCACTGCCAGTGCAACGTGTTTCTCAGCGAGAGCTGAGAGAGAGTTCCTGTGCTCATTCACCTGTCTGTTGGGATCATTACCTAGTCTGCTTCACCCAGCCTGTTATAGCCCTGCTGGCTCCTGCCTCCTCCTTTGCCTCTCCCTTGCCTGAGTACCTTGCCTCCACTTGCAGTTTCCCTGGACATTATTTCTCAGCCTGCAATTTATTTCAGCCTGCCATTCACTTCAGACTGCAATTCACTTCAGTCTGCAACTCATTTCAGCCTGCAATTCTTTTCAGCCTTACAAACCCTGGAATACAGGACTAAGACCCTGGATTGTGTGAAGAGGACCTGATCCATGCAGGAGGTGAGTATGGAATTTTTATTACAGGTACTCACCATTGGATTACCTACTGAAGAAGATACAGTAGTCTGTATGCATGTGTGAAAACATGTGTGTGTGCATGTATGTTTTAATAAAATTGTACTTTTCTACGGTATGTGTTGTGTGTTTTTTTAATATTGCTTTTGCTGTGGAACTAAAAGTGCCAGAAAGCCCATAATGCCACGCATGCTGATACTTGTGGTTCTCCAAGTACCAGCATGAGGGGGAGGCATGCTGGGAATGGTAGTTCCACAGCAAAAGCCAATATTTATATTTTCATATACACCACACTTTACATAATTAACCCAGCACCCACCACCCAGGGGTGCTGGGGATAGCCCCAGGCTATCAGCCTGGGCCTGGGGTGCCCTGAGGAGGGGGACCCCTTTATTGGGTGGGGACCCCAACTCCCCAGGGATCCCCATCCTGGGCTGACTAGCGGTCAAGTGTGATGCTGTGGCTAGGGGCCCAGTGAAAGGGCTCCGCTGGCTATGAAATCACCCCCATGCTAGAAGGAGTCTGGTGCTGGTTCTGGTAAATACAGGGGGGCCCTATGCACTTTCCCCCCTGTATTTCAATAACCAGGACCGGCTCAGAGCCCTGTGCTGGTTGCGCTAAATACAGGGGATCCTTGTCATTTGTCCCCCCATATTTTGGCAACCAGGACAGGTTCTGAAAAGCCTGGTTCTGGTTGTGCTTAAAACAGGGGACCCCTATGTCAATTGTCCCCTGTATTTAGCACAACCAGTACTGAGGCTCCAAAGTCCGATGCTTGTTGTTTTCTGGGGGGCGGGGCAACACCATTTTTTTTATTAAACACAGAAGCAGGTATCATGGATCTACTTGACCCGAGCCTGGATTCTGTATGCTGCTACCTCCCCTTGGTCCTGGTGCCTGCCCCAGTGCCTCCATACTGCCATACTCACCATCAACACTAAAGCCTGCTACTGTTCCCGGGTTCTGGCAGCAGCTAATGCACGCTACCACCCATGCCTTTCCGCCAGCTCCCACTGCAGCTAACACCAGCTTCTTTCCCCCAAGCCCACCACCTCTAAAGCCCACAAATGATGGCCATCTTTGTGCACCCAAGTGAAGCCACAGTTATTACACCTGCTGGAGGCTCCTACTGTGGCTGCTTAACAAGTAGAAAAGTCCTATCTCTACAATGGCACATTCTTGAGGTAATACTTTAAAAACTGTAACTTTCTAATTTACCTGAACCCCAAAAGCATGTACCCAGGCACAATAGCTATCTAATAAAACAAACCCCAAGTCTAAATTCCACAACCACCCTGAGTTTTGCCTTCCCAAGAAACCCCCATAGACTACAGCAGAAAAGTGGTCGTAATTGAGAATGTCAGAAAAAAAGTGACAGTTGGAGCTTTAGATTACTCCCAAATCCTATTTTTTTCTGTTTTTGCCCTGAAATTTGGCATGCAGCACCCAGGGACAGTTCTACCAGCCATGCCATATTTCAGATACATACCTCTAATAGCTTTTGAGGTGTGGCCCCTTAAACACCATGCCACCCCTCTTCCGGAATTCTTTATGGATAAATCTGTTTTTTTAGATGCAGCCTTAATATAAGGACATGAATGTGCCCTTATAATATATATATATATATATATATATATATATATATATAAAAAGCAAAGATGGGCGGCACTCCAAAACTGATTAAAAATGAACCAAACAGTGTTTATTCAAGCATCAATGTTTTGGGGTCAGGAAACCTTTCATTGGGACATATAGTGGCAAAGTGCAACATACAAAATATAAATACTTACAGTGAGTGACTCTGCTACCATCTCCCCATCCATCTATCCAGCGTCCAGAGCTTTAATTTGATTTGCAGCGATGAAGTTATACTGGAAGTGACATCAAACAGTCCAAGCTACTGTAGTGCTAGCTGGGAGGGATTTGCTTATTAATCCCTATGGCTACCCCTCGCACTCAAGCAGGGCTTATATAATAAAACTGACACTGTGAAATACAAGCAAGAAAATGTGCATAATTCAGCATAATACACATAAGGAGGTGATTTGGGACAATTCTATTCCAGTAAATGTTAAAAAATTAGGATCCCCCTCAACTTTTGACCCACAATTTTTTAACCTTTCCATAAAAACTTTTGCAAGAATGTTTGAAAAATCAAGCAATGGAGTAACACCTAAATTTTATCATATTTTAACTAAAGGCGAGCAGACAGCCCTTAAAGAACTGAATAAGAGACAGTAGATCATGATTAGAGGGGATGAAAAAGTGGATTCTATATTGATTGTTGACACTGAAATGTACAGAGAGGAATGCATATGTATTTTGTCTAACAAACAAAAATGGCAGCTGCTCAATCAATCTAGCAGTACTAATCAGGTGCATGAAAGGGAGGGGTCATACTAAGTAGAAAAATGAGGGGGGTTTAACCCCCTATTGTTCCTCAGCACACTGAATAATACCTGCAACAATGTATGAAGACTATATGGTCATAGAAATTCAGAGATATTAGTTGCATGCATTTGCAAATACATGGGAGGCTGCTAGGCCACGTCATGGCTTCTCTGTTACTAGCAGTCCCTAACACTAAGGGGTTCACGTCTGTGGTGCAGTGCACCCCAAAAAAACATACAGCCCAGGACCCCCCCAGGGCTTTACACGAATATGGAAAAAGAGTGACAGTGCAGTGTAAAGTATAGATGTGTGCGAGTAATCATTAAGTGTGGAATGAGAGGTTAAAATATATGTGAAAAAATACATGAATAATAAACAAACATAAAAGGTGATGTGAAAAGCAAATATGTGTATTAAGTGGTGATGCCCTGAGGAGGCCCAGCCAGACCAGTCCCGGGGGCCTTACGCCCAAACGCTCACCCCAAATGTAAAATATACCAATTGTAAGGCCTTATGATAAAGGCACATATATAATTTTGTCAAATGTAAGGCCTCATGATAAAGGCACATACATAAATGCATCCAAATTGAGAGCCAGCTTACCTGGGAGTCCCCCCTGGAAACTCCAACTAGCACTACTAGAACCAGCATGCCTTACTAATGCTGCCTCCCATGTATTTGCAAATGCATGCAACTAATATCTCTGAATTTCTATGACCATATAGTCTTCATATATTGTTGCATGTATTATTCAGTGAGCTGAGGAACAATAGGGGGTTAAACCCCCCTCCTTTTTCTATATGTCTTTTGTCTGCCTCTGATACATATGGCACCCTGGAGCAGAATCTGACAGCATTGTACCAATGAGAACTGGAACAGTTATTATAAGAGGCTGTGGAGGAAGGAATCATCAATGTAGAAACTAACAAGATCCTTTATAGGAAATACTCTATTGTTCCATTACTCTATACGGTACTAAAAGTACACAAAGATGCACAGAGGCCTCTTGGTAGACCTATCATCTCAGCCAGTGGGTTTCTGTATGAGCCCATAGCAGTGCCCATAGCAGTGTACTTGGATTATTTCCTACTCCTGTGTATTCAAGGGACATTTACACACTTAAAATATGCAACATATTTTATTAGCAAAATCAATGATTTTTTGGATCTGCCACAGAACCTACTATTGGCGATTATCAATGTAACAAGTTTATATACTTGTGTACTCCACTGGAAAGGTCTAATGGTGGTTTGTAATTTAATTATGGGTAACCCTCACTATTCAGACCCAGATATTGTTTTTTCATAACCTTATTGAATTTTACTTTGACACATGATTTTTTCCAATACGATGGCAAGTGGCAAATGGGTTCTTGCATAGCCCCTTCCTATGCAAATGAATTTATGTATGTAGTAGAGCAAGGGCTATTTTTAAGCAGTTTGCAGATTAGCAAATATATTTCTATTACTGCAGATATATAGACAATGTGCTCATTTTATGGACCAGTCAAAAAAGAGAGGCTAGTAACCCTGGTGTACACACACACAACCAGTCTGTCAATTCATCCAAGTTGACAATAACTATTTGTGAACATGATATAATTTTTTTAGATGTCAACATTTCAGTGTCAGAAGGTAAAATTAAGACCAAACTCTACTCTAAGCCCACAGATTGGAATACCTTGTTAACATGTAACAGTTTCCATCCAAAACCAACTAAATATGGGATACCATTTTCACAATTTATTAGAGTATGTAGAGTTATCAGTGACCCTCAAGATAAAGAATATCAATGTAACAAAATTGTGAAGAAGTTTTTGGAGAGGGGTTATCCCTTTCAGGATTTAATAAGAGCTAAAAACATAGCACAGGCAGTTGATAGAAGGGATTTACTTAAAGAAAAGACTCCCAAATGTAGTAACAAATTACTACCATGGATTAACCAGTACAATACCAAAAGCCAACATACAGTACTAGTAGGAAGGCTAAAGAATTGTGGCCAATGATCACCTCTGATCCTGAACTGGGCTCTTTGCAGAATATCAAGTTAATGCCCAGGTACAGTATAGAAGAGGTCCTAACATCAAGGACCTTGTAGTAAAGATGGACATAACAGGGATGAGCTCTAACAATGTTATTTTTTTAAGTAGAAAGGGAGGATGCTACAGGTGCACAGGATGCATTGCAAGCATCTCATTCCAAGGGTAGATAGTTATTAGCACCCTTATTCAGGCAAAAGTATAGCATTAAACGCCTGTTACTTTTCACCTCCAAATTTGTTACCTATCTCCTGTCTTGCCCACGTGGGTTACACTATGTGTTCAAGATTTAAGGAAAGGATGGCGCAGCATAGAGCAGCCATCAGTACCTCAGGCACAAGTGAATGATGAGCAGTGGGCAGGCATTTCACTGAAGCAATGCATAACATGGCCATGTTAATATATTGCATTATAGATCAGGTGCCATTTTCCATTAGAGCAGGGGATAGGTCCAGAAAATGTTCCAAATGGAAAGCAAATGGATAAATAAGCTGTATACCAAAAGTCCCAAAGGTCAGAATTAATACCTTAACCTTAATTGTTTTTAATAATGTGTACTAATCTGTTTTACCTATTTTTTGCAACATATACAGTAGGATTTTATAGTTATGATGTTATTTGAGACACAAGACAGGTCTATATGTGAGTAACACATCTTAGATATTTTTAGGTGGTATTTTGTAAGGTAGGCTACTACTGTGTTTGTATTAGGAATTAGGTTTCTTAGGGCTCTATTTATCAACATTATTTTTACTAAAATAAAGTTAAAGAGTGTTTTCACATTCTTTTCACATTATATTAGTTTCACCTAAATTTACTTAAGGCAATTGGAGTAGAATTCATAAAAATACCAGTCCAAGCCCTAATTATCACATATTTTTAGTAAGCAGATCACATTTCCCATAATTGTAATGGGAAATGCGATCTGCCTGAGATTTACTGAAAATAAAATTTGAAAAATGACTGGGGGAAGCCCTTTGATAATAACTACATGTCACATCTAGGCTAAGGAGATCTTGTGGTAGAGGATTTGAAGTTGAGGTCCCAGGTTGGGAAAGGAACCAGAGGTGAGGTGCTTTGATGTATGTTCTTCTCATCAACAAGTACTGAATGTTGGCAAGACCTGACCAAAGGCACAGGGTCTAACCTACTGGGAGGTGTTCTCCAGTGACCCCTCCAATAGAGATCCTGCACCCAGGAGGAAGGTTGTGGCCCTTTGGTCAGGTATCCAGCAATAGTGGGAAAGAGAGGAACACAATCACATGTAAAGCACAGAAGAAAAGCACTATGAGTCAGTACTTGGATAATGTACAGAGGGCCTGATTCAGACCCGGTCACAAGCGCTGTACGCTCGCAACCAGGTCATTGGTGGGCCACTGCGCATGCGCACATGCGCGAGACCCGGATAGCGATGGGCAATCTGTCCCTCTGGGTCTCGTACCAAAGGGGGCGTGCTGTTGATGTTGAGTGACAGCACACCCCCTTTGGTGGATGGGCCGAGGGAGTGGCTGCCCAAATGGAGGCGTTCCCATGTGAATGCCTCCATTTGGGGGCGGCCCCACTGACATCACGAGTGATGTCAGTGGGAGAGATTTCGGCTCTGTTAGACCCGAAATCTCTCTGGGGCTTGCGGCAACGAGACCCTACCACAAGGGTCTCGTCGCAAGCCCTATGGTCACAATGGTCTTAACCATCGTGACCATCTTCCTGGCTGCTCGCTATAGATGTGGGTGGTCACCCACAGCTATGTGAGTGGCCAGGAGGCCATTCTACAAAAAAAAAGACTGCCCCTGATTCAGAGCGAATGCTCTGTCAGAGCACACACTATTGATCCAGGTGCAGAGGTGGTACAGAACAATGGCACTAGGAGATAGTACTCGAATGATATATACATGAGGGCTGATTGAAAAGTAATGAGACTGCCTGTGCTTTTCTATCCCATAGGTAGATGTGGCAATGCTATCGCTGCTTATTGTGAAGCTCATGCATTGATGTTTCTGAACCTGCAGTTGGACTGCCTAGTCTCCTTTGTTTGGTCACGCGAGTGGAAGATTTTCATATGTGTTGTCATGGCAGATGAGGAAGACGTGTCTGTGAGATTAAGTTAGAGTTATGTGAATTTTGTGTTAAATTTAGAAAAAGTGGAAATGAAACTCATGAAATGTTATGGCAAGCATATGGTATAGTACATGAGTGACTGAGGAAGTGCAATCTGGGAGACAATCCACCATGGTTACAGATGTCAATATTGCCAAAACTGTTGCAAAATAACAGAAGGTTAACTTTATGCAAACTTTTGGCTTCACTTGGCATCTAATTCGAATTGGCTCAGCATATTGTCACAAAGGAACTGTATGGTATTAACCGGGTCTCTCATAGGAGCAAAGAAGGAGACTTCTGTCTCCTATCATGTCACTCTACACAGTACAGACACAATGAACCCTTCACATGCTCAGTAGTATGCTCACTGGCCATTTTGAGATGGGGCATGAAGCCTCCCTGGAGAACAGGAAGACTGGAGTCTGTACAGTGGTGCAATCCTCTTCCAATAGCTATGACTATGGGATTTTTAAATTGTGTAGATTTTTTTTAACAAAATAACATTTTATGATGCTTACATCTTTCTTGATATGACACATTACATGAAGAGGACCCAAAATTGTGTCAGGAATAACAGAAAATAACTTAAAATCTCTTAATTCATTTGCACTTCAAATAATAGTATTATTTCAGAATCAACAACATTTTCTGACAAACTTTGCTGTACTTTGAACTAGTACATGTGTCTCACTTAATCTGTGCTTTCTGCTTTATAAACTACGTTATTTTTAACTGTAGCTCAAAACCAGTGCATGAAAAAGATACCTTGCCCCCAACTGTGCTTCTTTAAGGCAGGTTTCCAAATGCAGTTTCTCTGATCAAGACATCTAACAAATCACTTCTTCAAAGAGAAGATAAAGAAAGTAATTTCTAACTGCTTCTCTGTGGTTAAGATACAGTATCTGATACTGTGATCATCTTTTTCTATTTTGCTCACTGATGTGATTGATATTATTTCTAATAAACAAAAAAGATGGAAAAGTGAATATACTGTATTTGAAGAAAATGTAATCTCGTGTTCTACATTTAACTCTAAATCAAAAAAGACATTATATACAAGGTCATAGCATGTGGATATCATTGCTCTTAGCCCTAGCACCTGTGGGGAAAGCCACCTGAGGCATTGTAATAGTCTTTTTTGTGACCACCCCTCCCATAATTGTTGAAAGACTGCCAGAGACATTTCCACAATTCCCAGCCGAATTAAGCAAAGAGTTGATGGGGGCATCAGCAGAAGCACCTCATTTAGAATATCTGGTTGGCCACATGCTGTCTATTGTCAGTTCACATGCTGTGTCTATTGACTTCCTTCCCATACACTGGGTGATCACTTCCTTCAACTACTCCTGCAGTGGGTACTGTTCAGGTTTTGCACATCTGCTCCTTCTGTTTCTCTCATTCTTTAGCCCATATCATAACTCTATGTATTCTTCTCCATTCCATAATTCTTAGTTTCACCCTACTGTGTGTTTCTGTGTCTTACTTTTTAAGGTATATTCTTACTTTCTCCCCCTTTTAAATGTTTCCATTTATCCCGATACTCCTACCTTTAGCACCCACAACACACTTTCCCCCTGTGCTCCTCACAACATGTTTCCCCTCTTGTCCTGCACTTTTTCCCACAACCTCCTAGTATCCTCCTCTGCTTCTGCTGACATTGCTGGAATCCAGCTGCCTAACAATCAGAAGCAACATGTATGAACCTGTAAATGGTAGGTAAGTGAAACATATTCATTTTTATACTTTATACCTATTAGAACCAGTATTAACTTTGATTACATTAAAATCACCACTTTCTCCATTGAAGGTTCTTCCATGCAAATTGCACTAGTATTACAGTTACACTGTACTTGTACAGACACATTACCTATTCTAGTAACAGATAACAGAATAGTCTTGATTAAGTTTTTGTAAAGCATGTTCTAATGTATAGAGAGTTGACAATATTTAATTTTAATTTTGTTTATAATAATTTGTATTTTTTATTTTAAGCTTTTTCTACATTTTTACATTTCCACCTTAGTAGATTTGATATTTTGTGACAATAAATTATTTTTAATCATCAAGATTAGCAATAAAAACATTATAAGGTACCACAAAGGGCTATATGTAGTAGATACCTATATCTTTGAAATTAATACCTTGCTTTTAATGAAAGTATCAAGCTCCCTAGCCATCTTGATAACACTAGTTGCAGAAATCATCTTTGTGCTGGCCTTTAAACTGTCACCACATATAGGGGGTCATTCAGACCCGGTCATTAGCGCCGATGCGCTCGGACCAGGTCAATGGCCCCCCACAGAGCATGCGCACGACGGTGCCGTTACCGTCGTGCGCATGCGTGAGACCCGCTACGACTGACAGTGCCGGTTGTAGCGGGTCTCAATCCAAAGGGGGCGAGCTATCGATGTTGATTGACAGCTCGCCCCATTTGGAAGGCTGGCCGGGGGGGTGGCAGCCCAAACGGAGGTGTTCCCATGGGAATGCCTACCGTTTGGGGGAGGTCCCACTGACATCACTAGTGATGTCAGTGGAGAGCTTCCAGCTCAGATAGAGCCAGAAGCTCTCCGGGGCTTACGACAAGGGAGACCCTACCCTAGGGTCTCGTCGTAAGCCCCGATGGTCGTGATGGTCTCTGACCATCGCGACCATCACTGGAGCGGTCATTAGAGCTGTGGGTGTTAACCCACAGCCTAACAACTGCAACAGAGGCGGGCGGTCACGATGCAAGCGGCCACCCAGTTTCTGAGCGACCGCTTGCATCCTCCGACCACCTCTGAATGAGGCCCATATTTTTTATGCATAACCACAAACATATATGTCCTTTAACCAGAATTAGTTAAAATATAGCTTTAATAAGTAAAATAAGATACTTTAAATGGTAAGCAGAATCTTAGAATATATATGTTTTTTTGAGACAATTCACTATACAGTATTGAAGCCTTTTTAAAAGCTTTACCAGGTTTGGTACTGCAGACATTTTCCTTTAGGATTCCTTTCACTAACAGCATTTTTTTAAATTAAATATTGGCTCATACACCATTTTGAGTCTCTTATTTTAGTTATTGATTTAAATTCAGCCTTGCTGCTAACCCAGATTGACTTTTGGATTTCACTCAGTTCACCTGCCCTGACTTTGTCTCACTGGTTCTCTCTTGCTTACTTGGATTCTGTACTGACCTTGATGAGTCTGCTACAAGCCTTGACCTCATATTGTATATTAATTGTCTTATCTACTACCAGCTCTGATTGTGTACTGACCATTCCTTTTCTGCCACCATCCCTGACCTTAGCCTGTTCACTGGACTTTATGCTATAGTATACTGTGTGATGTTCTCAGTTTGCAAGTATACTTTATCTGGTGCATCCACTCTAACACCAAGTGTTCGGTACATCTAAAATGCAATTTAAATAAAAAAACATTTTCCAAAGTTTAAAATAAACAATTATAAATAAAAAATATATAATAGAATTAGTGTCTTTAAAAAATTTAACCCAAATTTTGATTTACTAGATAACTTTTGCAGATAAAATGACCAAACACTTGTGCCATTTCTACAATGGGAATCAAATATTGTTTACAAAGTTCTTTCAAGCACTGTTGCAGAAGTTCCCACAAATGTGCTGGCCATTCCATGATTTGAAACCTACAATCTTCTTTATCTCAAAGATAGTTTTGACATACCCTTGAGATGTTTTGGGTCATAACATTTCTGTAGGATAAACCCTTGACAAACTAGCTGTAAACCAGCGGGTATTGCATGGCGTTGCAAAATGTTGTGGTTCAAGGTGCAATCAAC
The DNA here is from genome assembly GCA_031769625.1 of Taudactylus pleione. Classification (NCBI taxonomy): domain Eukaryota; kingdom Metazoa; phylum Chordata; class Amphibia; order Anura; family Myobatrachidae; genus Taudactylus; species Taudactylus pleione. The sequence continues at coordinate 20,193,061 of JAUIMM010000295.1, forward strand.
TGTGCACAAAGTGCCATCTCGGAAAGTAGCAAAAGATCCCTAGACCATTACTCTTCCACCTCCATGTTTGAAAGTTGGTTTCACAGGGGTTTATTTACTAAACTGAGGCTTGTGAAACAATTCCACTTCTAAGCTTGTTTAAGACTGAAATTTTAAAGGGAAAAGCTTTTAATAGCAACATTTGCAGTGCTTTGTTATTAAAATTATTACAATTTTGTGATTAAACATGTTAGGAAGTAGTGGACTTTACAAAACACAGCTTAGTTAGTAGATCTTCCACACTGAGAAACCATCCTTTTGACTGGTAGGAGGCATAACTAAATCATGCATGATGAATCAAAAAATGTAATGAATCAGTATTCAGTAGTACGCTAGTGGTGCTTCATGGCCCAGGCAAGGCTCTTTTAATTCTTGCTGAACAACTGTAGGCTATTGACCCGTTATTTGTTCCTTGAAAAAGTTCTTATATTAATACTCTGAAATTTAAATTATTTTTTAAGTATTGTTACCCTAAACCATGCTTTAACCTCTATTAGTTAATGGCTTACCTTTGTACTGTTTTTGCCAGACCACATCTGGTTAAATTTCAGTAAAAACTGGAAAAAAAATAGATTTTCATAAAACTTCTCTCCAGTAATGTAAGTTGTTACTAAAGTATATGGATTAATAGACCTAGAAGCATCCAAATACCAAAAAGAGCTTTATGGGATGGCAACTTGCTAAAGCGGAAGAAGTCATAAAGTTATTCTAGTGAGCTTACTATCTCTTTATGAATATTTCTCTATTTATATATGCTTCAATGTTATACCACGATCATTAAAGCTTATTTACCAAATCAGTATAGTGTAACTGTTTAATTGTCTCATCTTGTGTTTAAGCAACATTGGGTAATAATGGGACAAAATTACGACAGTGTGTGTTAATATTGTTTTTGTCCCAACTGCCAGTACCATTTTTTGGCTATTACAATTCTTTTACATGAATAACCATAACATTTTTGTGTGTATGCTATTCACTGATTATGTACCACTGAAAGAAAACTTTTGAGCAATGTATTGATATTATTTCCATCAATGAATATATGAATGAAAATATGTCCAACTTTAAGGAATTTAGAGATATTTTAATATTTTTGTATTTGCGGTTATGTTTTTGAATTAATGTACACATTTAAAAATACCATTTCTTTGCACTTTGTGAAATGCAGAAACATTTTATTTTATACTAGTAGGACCAGAGCTATGGATACAGCTTGTTTTTGGGAATATTTTGTCTGTTTTCTCAAGTTATAATTCAATTAATTTAACATGAGGACATTTCTGCTGTAAACACTTCTTCACTTATCTGTCAACAGTCCAGGTTTTACATTTTTAAGACAAATTAAGAGATTTTATTGATGTTTGGTCAGATCAAATGGTGTTTGGTAGATCTGGGCATGGATTGGTTTGATTGGAGTTTGGTTTAAAATACAATTTTTCAATCACGAATGTTGGCTGTTATTCTTGAGTCTTGCATAGCCATACAGTGAAAATTCAAGGTTAGAAATACTCAGGCCAATTGAGACTTGCATACAATTGTACTGTACTCACATTGCATGCATGGAAGTAAATGCATATTATCACTCACATGTAGCATTGTTCATCTATTTGACCACAGTGCCCCTATCTGTATGCTTGTTTTGATATCCATCATCATTACTTTAGTTGCACTTGCACCAAACCTATACTTAGTGCAAAATATACATCTGAAAACTAGGGATGTGTGCCGACCCCCAAGTTTTGGTTTTGGATCTGTATCTCCATCGAGATTTTGGATCTGGATTTGGTTTTGCAAACCACCCTCAAGTGTTTTGGTTTTGATTTTGGATTTGGATTTTTTAAATTAAAAATAGATACAAAGTTTTAAAAACAGCTAAATCATGTATTTATGCAATCCAAAACCCAAAATTTGGATTTAAAATTTGAAATCTGAACCGCAAAAAGATCAGAACCGGGACCTGAATTTACTCAGATCTCAGGAGATTAGAACAACGACTCGGACTTACCCAGATACACAAAATTTGGGTGGATTCAGATTTCTGGAGAACCAAACTGCACATCTCTACTGAAAACATGCACACTTACATGCACACATAACTCTGCATAGCCTGCAGCTGCATTGAGACTTACCTTCTCTAAACTTTTCCTATGTTTAGCGATTGCCTCATAAAAACCCAGTTGTGCTTTTATGCAACTATGAGGGAGATGTATCAAAGCATAGGGAGAGATAAAGTGGGTAGAGATAAAGTATCAGTCTTCAACTGACATTTTAAAAGCTGTGTTTGAAAAATGACAGTTAAGAGCTAATTGGCTGTTAATTTATTTTTCTTTAATTTATCTCTCACCAAGGAACAGAGTTATCAAGCCTTGAATATATATAATGTGAATAGAGATAAAGTATCAACCAATCAGCTCCTACTGTAACTGTCACTTTACAGGCTGTGTTTGAAATAGTACAGTAAGGAACTGATTGGTTTGTACTTTATCTTTTTCTACTTTATCACTTTTCAAGCTTTGATAAATCTCCCCTCAAGGATTGATTCATCTCCCCTTAAATTACATAAATATCAGCATTACCTGTAGATACTGTACCTGTCCTCATATCCAGAGCATGTGTCATACACAAACCACAAGATCCATTTGAAAAACTGAAAAATCCAAACATACAAAAAATGTTTTACCCAATTTTGCACTGCAATAAGCACAGCAAATGCATCCACTATTAAAACTCATTGCAAATAAAATGGTCATATTTAAGTACATAAGCAAGTCCCTAGCACAAATATAAGTGCATTGATATCACAGAAACACAAAAGCAGCATTTTTTCATTGTGTAGCACTGTTTTTGATCATCCTAAATAACTCCTCACAATTTTACTATATACCTTTCTACAATTCTCTGACATAACTAAATAAAAGTATCCAAATAATTTTGACTAAGTCTACTTTTCCAAATGCATTGTCATAATGAACAAATTAAGACCCAATGTGGCCCTATACAAGGGATGTAGTCAGGAAGCCGACTGTCTAAATGCCAACCGGTGGCTTCCTGACTGTCAAATCCCAGCAGGGTACTAAAGAAAGGCATCAAAATGTCTATGCCTTTAATTATACCTATGCCAGAAGACTGACACCATACTGAACGAAGGTAAGCTGGACACCAGGTATGGACAGCTGCGGGGGAGGGTCAGGTTTTTGGGCTCCTGGGGGGATTTAGGGTTAGGCACCCCCCCAGGACGGTTAGGTGTAGGCTAGGGGAAGGGAGGTTAGGGTTTGGCACCCCCGGGGGGAGGTTAGGGTTAGGCACCCTCCAGGAGACTTAGGTATAGGCTACGGGGAAGGGGGGGTTAGGTTCAGGCACTTAGAGGGGGGTTAGGGTTAGGAACTTGGGGGAGAGTTTAAGTTTAGGCACCCCTAATGGAGGCTTAGGGTAGGGAGAAGGGTTAGCAATACTTACCTTATTTGGTGTTTGGGATCTTCACTTCTGCCGGGCTTCCGCTGTCAGGATTTGAACCGCTGGCAGTAATACCTACTACACATCTATACTACTGGATATCTTCCCATCACTGTTTGAAGACAAAATTCAACATAAAGTTGGGTCAGTTTAATCTGATAACCTCAGTGCTCACTGGGCCCTAGATAAGTTCTTATGTTGCCTAATGGATGCAAAGCCACAAAATGGAGCAAGGGCACTCTGGGCCAGAAATTCCAGCTGTCCATGCATGTGAAATCATGACACCATCAGACAGCACAGGTGGAGCGGAAAGATTGGTGCCAGGCACATCCTATTGTCATGTCCCCTGCCTTTCTAGACAGTGTGGTGCTTTACCCCACAAGATAAAAGAGTGTACTGTTGGGGCAGGTACTGTGCGAACCTCTTGGCATTGCACCATTGGTATTGGCACCATTGGTATCTGCACCATTTTCCATTTACAGCCCTGAGTGAATACTCCAGGAATGATCACACAGGACATTTATGAATACTGGCACAAAACAATTGTTGTCATTGGTACAGCACCTATTCCTATGTACCATCTTTCATAAATGTTTCCACCTGTGTTTCATGATTAATGATCCATAAGTCACTAAACCTCTAGAAAACCACTAACATGATTTAATGTCTGCTCAGTGCTACAGTACCTTATTCTTACTCTTATAATTGTTTCCCACAAAGCAATAACTATTATTCTTCTGAGTTTGTACCATTAACCATTTTCTCATTACTTTACTACAATTATGCTTATCCTCTCCCTATCCCACTGTGCTGGTAATTTCCTTGTTCCTATGGCTTTCAACTCTGATAAATCAAATGGCATCACATATCTGTGGCTTTTGAATCTATTTAGAATTTATTGTAATGATTGGCTGGACTTATCTAATGCTCCAATTGTGAGTGATGCACTTCACTTTCATCGATTTCTTTTGCTCTTGCATTGTTCTAAAGTATATGTACAAATCAGAAACTGGTGATCCACTTTGATTTAGGGAAGTGAGTAGTGCTGTTACAAGGCAAGACTCATATATTCTGGTGCAAGGAAAAGTCATAGCGCATGAAAAGAGAGAGATGGGGTCAGCAGTTCCTCAGACGGCTGGCTGATCAGGAAACTAAATTATAGTCAACTGTAAAGCATAGCACAATACTCTTCTAAGCTGCAGAGAGCCATCTTAACTGCAGTCATAAAATACAAGATGAAAGCTAGACTGTGAGGTGCATAATGGTGTTAAACATATTTTTTAAAAGAAAAAAATATTAATGTAACTGACACAAAAGAACATTTTAACATGCTAAATATATATGTAAAATATTTTATTTTTGTACATTATGTACACATTTTCTTATATGTTAAAGTACATCATTAGTAAAATAATTTAATATTGAAAGGGACTATTGCGAAATCAGATTTACATGGAATTAACATTTGGTAATTATGTACAGTATTACTCTTAAAGGAATTGTTCATCCAAGCTTTAAAAACAAGTTGTACAGATGCAAAGGCTATAGACACAAAAAAATTAAACTCAATATTTTTTTAGTGTCCTGGTAATAATGATCCAAACAGATTAGATATTGTAGAGTATTATGGTCACTCTTTGCAGGTGATAAGAGAAGTTATATATGCTGACAAAAATGCTAATATAAAATTGTCTATTTACATAAATTGCAGACGTAAAAATCACTGAAGAGATATGTATTTTGCTTGGCTTGCAGAGATTGCTGTACTTGCTAGATGTGCAAAGCTTGTATAGAATATAATATGTGCCTCCCATAGTAATAGATATGAATGTACATGATTTCCCATCTGCCAAGTTTTTTTAATATGTTTTACCAGTAAGCCAGGTAAAATTCATTAGGTGCATCAAAATCCCACCCCATATATATTTTTCAGGAATTTAGATCCTAATTCCTGCTGCTGCAACATCAAAGGAGCTAAGCCCTCCATTCAGGAGATTTTAGTTTATCTGAGACTTTTCTCCATTTCCTGTCGTGCTGTAAGAGATCTGCAGTAGTGCAGAGTCAGACTTTTCTTTTGTCCCTAACAGTCTATTACATGTATTTTACAAGTTTTTTTCCAGAACCCCACTCGTTTGTTACATTGAGACAATAGATATCTTCTGCCCCCCTCCCCCGACTGATTTGCTCTGCTGTCTCCTGTATTGATATTGAAAAAGTTGTGTCATCTTATCTTCCATGACCATTTCTTCTTTGACCAGACACCTCCTGTCCTTAAAAAATATTGTACAGAAACCACAGTGCGCACACAAGCAGCCCTCCCGCACAGTATCACACAGGACCCACCCAGTTCTTAAGGTCACAATAATATATGTACAATTGGATATAGTGTAAGACAAATCGCTAGACATATAAATAAAGATCACTTCATAACCCTAATGATCACAGAATCTTCTCTGAAAATATCACATATACTTATTGTTCATATATCCAGATACAATGGAGATTTTTCCGTCAAAGATCTTCCACTCTGATAAAAACATAATCTTCTCCTTAAGAACTCCTCTGTTTCTACTCCTCTCTCAGGTAAATTTATACCGAAAAAAGAAAAGACCAAAACAAAAGCTCATGGTCCAATATCAACATTTCAAGTATAAATTCAATTAAATTTTCATTCACAATGCCTATGGCATCTCATGAGATGACGTACCAAAACTCACTGAAACTGGTGTTGTGCTGTATGCATAAAGGTTTCTTTTCCCAACAATCCTCCACCACGTGGGATAGTGAACCCTTCACCTCCACCGTACGTGTAAATGTCCCTCTATTACATGAGACAGATGTCTGTTATTGCATATAAAGGTATATTTCACACTGTTTATTCAGTCACCCCAGCTGTTGTCCCTCCAGAATGTTTCATGCATGGGACTTTCACCATACAGGTAACATAAAAAACACAGGATTTTCCATAGCTACCAAATTAAAACTCCTTGATTTCAACATAAAAAATATTTTTCAATAGTGCAATGGGAGCAAAAGAGATACCTAACCTTTGCAAAAGATTTTATTCAGTACGGATATCAGGTCAGGAACATCCTTAAGCCACCAAAGCACCAAAGCAAATCCAAAGAAAAGGCACTGGTCCCCCCCTACCAACGCATTTCAATACTAGGTATCTTTGTCAAGGTGTCATTCATTAGGCAACTGCCCTCTCATTGCTTTTATGTGTCTCTTGACCTTTGGGAGCCAAGTGACAACTGATCTGCCTTAATGTGAGCTTCACCTAACACTGTGTTATTACCTCTTCATCTGCATCTTTCCAATATGTAAAGACTAGAAATTCCTGCAGAATGAAGACTCTGGCAAGGTGAGAGAGCCCTATCTGTTATGCAATATGATCCAATTTCTTAAGACCTAGGACTCTATTTCCACCAATTCTTAACACTACGCATGCAACTGAGGCACCCCCTATCTCATGTTTGAAGCCTGCAATCCCCAGTCTCTCCTGCTATACTCTCCCATTGCTTCTGACGGGTTTTGTGTCTACCCTTGTGCTTTCTATTTTTTTTTGCTTCTCTCCTGCCTTTTTTTGACTGTACTTTCTTGCTGGGTTTAACAGTTATTGTTTTTCTCCATTCTGTGTTGACTGATAACTTCACCTAGAGATGTACTAACATTTCTACAGTATCTGTGAGGATATGAGGTTCTTAGATCACTCAAGAAACCAGTTAGATAAAAGCATAAATATGTTTTATTAAAATAAACACTCACAACAGGGTTACTTCAATGCTAGGTACAGTACTAGTAATCACCTCCATCACACCCTCAAAATCTCCAGCCTCACATCAATGTTCACAAGTACTGTACAATTGCTAATGGCAGTCCACACCAATTATAAATCTATTACATCCATTAATGCAAGTCTATAACTAGTTTCCAAATTCTCCAGTTTCAATCTTTTAGATAAAAATCTCTGCACTTGGAAATAGTCAATACGCACTGAGGGTCCACAATCTATTACTTTTCCATTGCTTCCTAAAGTAAGTTGGTTCCTGACAGTCCAGGATCTCCAGCCACAGTCTGTTTTCCAGCTGGCATATGTGGGTATTCAGCATACCATCCACAGAAGACCTTCCAAAGTACCAACTCTTAGACTGTTTCACATGAGCAAAACAGCAATTCAACTCCCAAGAACTGACAGAGCATAAACTTTTAGTCAGTTCCAAAATGAACATGAAATCATACTGAACTTCAAAGATGGTGTAGACCAGGGGCCTCTTTGGTTGGTGCTGTTGACAGGAAATGGTACTTGCTATTCTCTCAAGTATTCTCCCAAAAATGGCTCCCCACTGAATTTTGTGCCTAGAAGTCCCAGAATTGTTGACACAATGGGCATCCTTGGCTGAAGTTGACAAGTAGTGTTCAAACATTAGTCTCTAAGGTTATTAGTAAGAGGAGTTATCGGATGAAAGGATTGTTTTTATTAAAATTGAGAAAGAAACTGCTCCAGTCAAATATTTATTTTTAAACAAATGTTTTATTGATATAATTTGTTTAGCAGATGATAAAAGGGGGGTTTCCAAAGATATTTTGTGAGTTGCTGCCCCCTTCCTCAGAATGAAAACAAATTTTAATTACACATATGCTGTAATGTATCACACTGCATTCTTGTAAAAAATATTGCTAATCCCAGACTCATTGTCTGGTAAGTGTCCTTGGAGCCTCAGTTAACTCCTTATCCAGATCTCAATATGCAAACCCCAAAATTAGCTGCGATTACATATTAATTTTACACCTGAAATTAGTAGAGACAATATTTGGGTGTCCCATTAATGTGTTTTAGAGTAAACTCATTTAACTATGCTCCTTGGCAAAGTACCAAAACATTATACAAATAAACCCACTTTTATTAAAACCTAATGACCTGAAAATACATCATAAAGCTACACTTGATAATGATTTGTTGGCTGCTCTCAAGGAGACCTCACTAAACTTCTTAACAAACATATTAAACTGGCATCCATTATGTGTCAGCTCAAGATTTTTCTTTGAGGTAACAAGCCTGGCATGATGTTTATAAAAAAACATGCTCTTTATCCTTTATCTCCAATATCAAAGTTTATCAAGCTTATATGCATTTCCCTGTCTTTACCCCTAAATTACCATTATGGGGCTTGTGACAGCAATATATGCTATGCTCTCTGTGAACAACCTAAGTCCTGAGAAGTTCACTATCTCCTACTGCAAAAACTTTAAAAACTTGTATCTAATTTCCTTGAAGCTCTGAATGAAATCTTTGAATTACATCAAAGTCTGGAATTTCTCTTCCTAGACATTTGATGTAGCTATCTCAGTTTTTCCCAAAGAGGACCCTAAGTGTTCATGGTACAGACTCATTTTCTTGCTAAATATAAACTGTAAATTATTCTACAAAATGCAGCTTGCTACCATAACCCTCTACACCCAGACATGATCCAAAGTGATACGTCAGTTTTGTCAGTTTACATGGCTCTGTCTGGCATACTTGGGCCTGGGTCCTTTCTGTTTCTACATTTTTATCTCTTTATGAGAAGTTCTAGGCAAAAATTACTGCTTTTAGGACCATATCAAATCTCTTTTATTCCTATAATGGCACTAATCAGGGATGCCCTTGATATGTATTTGTACAGTAAATAAAGGCCTTTGCCAGGGCTAACCGGTCTAGTCCAGATATCTCTCTAATCTGTGTGGGTATATATACAATATGGACTTGTTTGATGATGATTTACTGGCAACTATAGATCTATCCTCACACACTGTGGATTCAGTCATGCCAAAGAGCCCCAACATCATGTTCACACAAATAAAACAACTGGTAGTGATAAATCTACTTTGCTAGATTGAACTGATCAATTTGCTGTGTGACATTTGTACATCTGTGAATCAGTCTGAATCTGTGTATGAAGGGCTACAATGCAGTTGCTACAGCTTTTTCTCATGTAAAGTTTGTCTGTGCTTCATTTGTGAGCAGCTCAATCATTCTAAACTTGGATCCACATCGGCAACCTCAGATCCTCACCTTCAGCACAATGGTGTTTAGTTTCTTAGCCATAAGATTGCAATCATGTTCAGTGGTGGCTCAAGGCACAGGCTAGCAGTGCCATTGCTCAGGGCACCAAAGCTGCACAAGGGTGCCAGAAACACAACCCGGCTTGCTCTGGAAAGGCCCGACCTCAACCCTCTTGTTAGAGTTATTGGTTTGTGCTTCGAGGGAGGGAGTGGGTAAGGGAAGGGGATATAGTGCAACACAGGACCATGCTGGGTGCTGAGAAACCTAATGCCGACTGTGATCATGTTGATGACGTGTTACCACTTTAAGTATGTAGACCTTGCCTAGGAGGAGTTCTTGTGGCAGAAGTAGTAGATGGCATGCTGCTAGCAGATGTTGTGTAGATAACAGGTGTCCATGATATAATTTGTGCATTAAATGAATTGAAGCTAGTGTTAAATTCCCTTAGAGCAACAGAAAATGTTGTGCCTCCCAAGCTGTACCCAGGCTGTTGCTGTTGGCAAACATGTGTTTTCTTCTCATTTGGTGCATTAGATGCTTGATTTGTCTGCTTAGTGTGGCCACAATGACCTCCTGTATACATTGAACATCTATATGATTTCAACTGCTGGATCTCTGGAACTGGGAGGTGCTGATGCTTGGGTGGAAGGTGTCTGCTGAGGTTGTGACTCTTGTGCAGGTGGACTTAGGGGAAATAAATAGAGGCTAGTAAGTTCTTCATCTTGAATCTCTCCAGGCCTATTATGAGGATTCTCCCTGCTGATCTTCAATGTCACTAGGTGGACATTCTGTGAGATAATTAAAGGGTTAATTATTTTAAAGTCCAGGTTTTTTCTTTCCCAATTTATATTAGAAAAAAACATGTTTTTAAAGTTAGTTAAAAATCTTTTTTCTTAAAGGAATAAAAAACACACCAACCACAACACCAAGCACCAAACAAGTTATATTTGAAAACAAATCGTAGAAAGGTCTACATTTTGCAATGCAAACAAAAACTTATTTTATTTGCAGAAAAAATGTTTATAGGGGGTAGCTAACATTATTGTTACAATATAACATGTTTATCAGATTCTGATGGTAGCTATAATGGGTCTAATAACAATGTGTCATTTTGAAAAAATGTCTGTTTCCTAACATCACCTTTTTCTATCTATATATTAATAGGAGAAGGATGACTTTTTTTGAGTGACATTTTTCTATGATGCTTTTGTCTGATCAGGACACATCATCTACTAAATTAAAGGTCTTGGTCCATAGATTTGCAGAAGAATATTGGAGTTGTAATTGGTTGCTTCATTTCAAAGTTTTGTGGAAAAATGTCCACCCACTGTTTACAATGCTTTACCATTGTGCTCTGAGTAATGTGACAGTTGGTGAACTCTCTCTGTGCACCAGCTGGATGACCTGGAACATGTGACCTGCTGGAAAACTGTGACAGTTATTTGCAGCCACATATATCAGCATGTCTTGTGTGGACCTCAATTACTGACTGCTGTGTTGTTTCATTATTTGCTTCTCCACACTTTGTTTACACCAAACATGCCTAGAGGCCAGCCTTGAGGACATTGATATAGTGGAACCCTTCAATGTCATCCAGAGCACACAGTTCAAAAATCTCACATTCAAGAATATCACAACCAACATATACTGTAACGAGATCAACTGATATGCCGCTTGCATTGGACATGACATATTTGCCACAATACTGCTCTTTGAGTCCTATGGATGTGCAATGTGTGAACTTTCTTGGTAGAGAATATTAACTGGCATTTTTCTGACTGCTTTCACAATGGGGTTCTTCCACCATATTTAACAGAACTCTTTATGACAAATACCCTCAAATTATGGACTCATATCTCCATATTATCCTCAGTAACTAATATCCATGTTATCCTCCATAACTAAGGTGGTTACCACTGTGATTCCCTAGTACTTTATTAATAGGATATTAACAGGATACCCTCACAATTTGGCTCCACATGAGCTGCTTTGGAGGCTGCTGAGACTGTCTGGTATAATGAACCAGAACATCCTCCTCTAGCCTTGATGCTGGTCTTACAACTTTCCTTGTTATTCACTTTGCAAAAAGCCTTGAGAAACACTTAGAGAAATAACCTTAGCAATTGATGTAATTACCTGGGACATTCTTATCAATTCCTGCTCTTGCCCTGGATGGAGGCTTTCACTTAGGTGATAAAAACATTTAAAATCATATTATTTAAAAAATAAAGTGTTTGAGTGACATTAGTGATCTATTTAGACAAGTGAACTGTGTTTTGAGATATTTATATCACTTATAAATTTACAGCTATGTTAAAGTTGTATATGCAGACATGATTGTTAATGAACACTCACCAAACTGTGGCATGTGTGTGTGTCTTTGTGTGTATGGGGTTGGTTGACTGAATCATGGACACTGATTCTATGGACCAGCTGATACCCCACACCTGCTCCTGAGTTGAGGTACTCCATAAACAGAGGGCCCCATCTCCTGTCTGCACTGCCCTGTTAGTCTTTTACTATTTGATATCTAGCTTTCTTCCCCTTCCTTATGCTTCACCTTGCACACATCACCTTTACATCTAGCTCCCAATCCTCCTCTCTAATCATTCTCCTCTACCTCTCCATTTTACACTTAATAGACAAAAGTGATTGGACACTGACAGAAAATTGATCAACAAGATTTTATTGACATCAGTACTTTGTATGTCCACCACATGCAGTTAGTACTGCTGACACCATTCTTGGCAAACTGTCCACAAGTTCCTGGACAACAGCACGCAGTATGTTTTGCAATTCTGCCTTAAGTACAGTGACAAACTGTGACACTAAAGAAGGTTGAGTCAGCCTAGAATGCACCTGTCTCTCCAATTTGTCTCAGAGGTTTATAATGGGGTTAAGATATGGACTCTGCGCTTGCCATTTGGAACTCATGTGCAATGGTATGAATAGTTTGCCTTTAGCTTGCACGGGGGTGTCCAATCACTTTTGTCTAAATAGTGTAAAAGAAAACACACACTACACACAATACAAATAAAAACACTACATTCCACACAAGAACACCACAGGCACCCACAAATAAACAGATACAAGACTTTAAATTCTGATTTGTTCTCATACACGTATCCATTTGGTGCCACAGGAAACAATTCCTGTACTTTAAGTAATTTTTATGGAATTTCACATTTGAATCATAAACACATACAAATGTGTTTATAATGTACTATTTGCTTTGGATTAGCATTTTTGCCACAAATGAATTGGTATTAAGTCACAGATTATGCATACTGATACACGGCACAAGGCAAGCATGGATCAATCATAATCACAAATTTTAGGATTTGGCAATTAAAACTTTTAATACAGGAGCACTCTCTTACCCTATCAAGATGTACTTTGCTGTAAACTCTAAGCTGGTATGCAAGTTCACTTCAACAATTCTTCAGTGGAGGAAGTTGAGGCACATTTGAAGCACTTTCTCTCCTGTCTCCCCTTTAACCTTGTTGACATGAAACCCTGACTTGTCCCAGGTCTTGTACATCTGACCTTGAGGCACTGGTCTGTGTCATGACCACAACATGTCTGCCATTTGGTGAGTAGTGGAAAAAGATGGGGTACCAGGCATTCCCTTTCCTGAGAGAGGCAGTGCGTACACCCAGCTTAAAAATGGTCTTGGGAAAATTAATTGTAACAGCTCACTCAGTTGCAGATGCAGAGACGGAAGCCAGAAGCAAGTTCAGGCATCCCTTTCTAAACTTGGATACCCATCGACAACCTCAGATCCTCGCCTTCAGCACAATGGTGTTTAATTTCTCATCCATAAGATTGTATGCACCTTGCTTCTATGAAAGTTATTTCTGCTTCTTCAATTTAGATTGCTCCTCTGATTAATCTCTTAGAACCCTTTTGACTGATTTAACAAGTACTAACCCTATGATTGTTTCCTGAACATGTATTTTGCCTTTGTACCTAACCTGCCTGCTCATTTGGAAATTTAGTTTTAGGGACTGATTTATGGACTTGCCCCTTCTTCTGCCCTATATAGCAGTTGGATTAATCTTGTACCAGATTTTGTTTTTTTTCTTAAAGTGGCTCTTATATAGCCATGACTTAATTTGAGTGTGTATCAAATGATGCTGAAGAAACCATAACTGCACCTGGTGAGTATCTTTATAGGTCTCTCTCATACCAATAAGTGTAATGCTGTATGCTTCTGTAACTTGGTGAGTAATATTTTAAATATTGAGTGAAAATTCATTGCTCTGTGGCAGCCGTATACTAGACAAATTGTCTCCTTGATCTACAAGCTTATCATATAACACCTTACACATTGGCCTCTTAAATTCTTGCAGGATTGGGAACATGTCCTGAATAGACCCGTAGTATCTTCCAAGTGTGACAAAAATGTAACTTTACACAAACATCTACTCAAATCAAGTCAAGCTTGGAGACTCAATATAAAGTGTTTCTGTGATTGCATAAATACCCTAGCCCTTTTGGAGCTCATGATGTGTACTGGCACTATGAGCAGCTTCCTGTAAGTCTATGGCATGTCTGGTGGGATTGCCTTAATATCCAGCCAACTACCATATTGATGAGTTTTGCCAGGAAGTCCAGGGTGATGAGGTTCCAGCTAATCTGGATTTCTGGATACTCTTTTTATCTTCAACTACTTGATCTCTACCTGCTGTACAAGAAATATTTGTGCGGTATTTCAGTAATGCGGCAAAGGCACTTATTCCCCTACACAGATTGGATATACTGTAGGTTCTGTGGGTTGTTTTTAACATGCCAATGGAGGATATTACCTTGGCCACATTAGATATAATTGCTGAGTTTTTTTCCACAAGGTTAGCTAACTGGAGTTTAAGGAATTCATGTCTTTTGATATATATATGATAACTGATCTGCCATGATTTTGCCTAGGTACTTACCCTCATTCATCTTGCCATTTAAGGTTCACTCTATACCAGAGAGGCTGCAAGCTTTTCATATCACTATTCCCTCTCTCTATACTACCTTTTTTTGTCTGCATTCTGTGTAGTTTTTATTCCCCTCTTATTACAAAAAGATAAAAATCCAATGAGTGTTTAAACTGCTCTGTACTTTTCATGCCTCATATATGTTGTAATCATTGCCCTTGTCAGCTAATAATACAATTTGCATAAACAAAAAATAAGGAAGGGGGATTAAGGCGACTGTCCAGAAGAAAAATCTTAAATATGATAACTACTCTAGACCTTCCTTCTTTTAAAAATAAGTTACATATCCAATAAATGTAAAGGACCTAACAGCATTGGATACATTTAAATAAGTATTATTATTTTTTGTAATTTCATTTTCTTTCCAACAGAAAAGGAAGGTAAACCAATATTTCGAATAGGGTCATTTCCTAAGATAAATTTAAATACAAAATTAACTCTATATATATGATAGAAGCATTTATATGTGATTTGCAAGAGATTTCTGCAGGCATGTCGTGAATATTTTAGCAATGATGAAACATAGAAACACTTGGTAAAGAAGGTTTTAACAATATGCCCCACTGTGCTAACTTCTTGTGAAGGAGTTCACAATTCCCCTAGGGTCCACCTCTTATGAAAACAAAGTTGCACTTTGAAAACGTTTTGGAAAAAGAACAACTAATAGTTGGAGAATGACTCTTTCTTTCAGTAGAGTGATAATATAAAGGTTTGTGCTCATCATGCCACTCTTTGAAGCAGTAGGCATCAATTGCTTACTGCCACATTCAATTACTTCACTATCTGTGCTTAAACATTCCTTGTGTAAACTATTTTATTTTATCATTTTCTTTGTAGTAAAAAGTTTTTTTAAAAAAAAACATGTTATTCCTTCAAGTGCAAGAGAGCCTCTATAGCAGGATAAAGGGTGCCAGAAAAAAAACTGGATTAAAAAAGAGACGCCCAAACACTGGAATGTTAAATAAAGATTAGGTTATATGGACAAAAGGGAAATGTTACTATTACAAAGTTTGACACCAGTAATTGAATATGTCACTTTGGCATAATTATCTCTAGGTCATAACATTTAAATGAATAATACTTACTTTAATTGATGAATTAGAACTTTATAATGAAAAACAAGTAAACATTTCTTTTATTTAGCCTGCAAACAATTAAAAATTTCATACATATAACAATGCCTTTAATTATTTAATTGTAATAATGGGTTGTAGTCACACACCTTGTACTCTAATAACTTTAGTGTCATTTCCCCTTAATGATTGTAAGATGCTTCCACTACAGTAGCTCTTACTTTACCACTAAAGGCCTAATTCATGTTAGTAACTACTGTAAACCTGATGGTTTACATGCTAAGCCTGTGGTGGGTGAACTGTGCAAGCATAGGTTCCGTTCTGTGCATGTGCAGAACAGGTGCTGGGATCACATTAGCAGTGCCCCTGAGCCACAGCATTATTGACAAGCTATGGCCATTTGGGGGCAGAGTTCCTGGAAACAGGGGGCACCACCCCACTGTTTTCAATTCACAAGCGCAGCTTTCATCACTAATATTGGCATTTACACATACCCTATGCTGGTTGCAAGAGATCAGTATAAAACAGGTGTCCTATGCAATCATATGCAAGAATAGGAGGCAAGACGGAATCTACACCACAACACTTTCATGACACTAACACAAGATGGCTCATTTCCATGCATCTGCCAAGTTGACAACCAGATACACCAATTTAAAATTTAGAGAGAGAAATAGTTGAGATATATCTGGCTTAGAATTGCCCAGAGATATGCAAAGATATGTAAAGTATGTTTGCTTTAACACGTGCAGTTTGCTAAAATTTTGTTAGAAGTGGCTACATATGGTGAAGCATGCAATTCACAATGAAGTCCACCGTACTTAAAATCACTTTGTAAAACTAAATATTTCATGGAATTTATTTAATGAATATATTTTTTTATTAAGTGCAGACTCATACAGTACCTTTTTATAGAACTAGAGCATGACTGATATTATCCTTTAATTTAATTGATGATGTAATGGATTATATCTTTAATACTCAAAATACCTACTTCAAATCAAAGGTTTTAATATCTTAGATGGCATTCATATGGCACTTGGGAAATACAGTGGCTTATCTAAATTATAAACTATGTCTAGTCATTTTCCTAGATACATTGTTTTAAATATGGTCTAGTTAACTTTTGGTCTAGCTAACTTTTATTAATGAAGCATTTTATTATAAATTAATTAATTAATCCTAGTTGGCAGTTAAACAACTCTGTTTTCTACTTTTGACTACCTGTCAATTTATGTTGCTTTATTATCATAGTTAACTGTCACCTCCTTTATTGTTACTCACTAAGTTATCAACAGGGGTACAGAGAGGTGGTCAAATAAAAATCACTCCTGGTGGCATATTGATAAAAATTTTGTGGGAGCTCCTCCAGACTGGCTCGTTGGACTGCACCTAGGTCCAACACTGATAGTAAAGTGGAGGCACTCCTGACCTCTCACTAAAAGCCACCACCCTAAAGATAACTAATCCAGAGACTGGGTAATAGAATAAAGACTAATCCACACTGCAGGTCTCTAAAATTCTGCAACTGATTTGAAACCAATGGCAAGGAATTTTGTTGCTCAACTGAACATCCTTTGAGTTAATATATTTATGTACTCAGATATTGAACCTCTTACTACACAAGACAAATATAATCCTGGTCCATTTCAGAACTTTTAGAAGCGGAGTACAAAGTTCTCATGAGATGGCAACTGTCTTAACATGCTTATCAAATATTTTCACAGCCATTTTACCACTCTGCTTCAGAGGTTTGGGGTACAGATGTACAAAGGTATCTTTTTCCTGATAGTTCTTAGCTATATATTTGATTTGTGCTGGCATTAGAGAGTAGCTAGATTTTTTCTCCATACCTCTCTGCCTTCCCTCACCCATTTCATCTTTTTTCCCATTGGTTCCCCACTAATCATTCAAAGCAACTGTGACAGGTGATTGTCTCTATTTGTATATATGCTCATTAGTACAGTTTTGCTGTATTAATGAGCATATATACAAATAGAGACAATCACATAATGGGGCTCATATATACATCAGATGCTCACCACAAATTCTTATGCACCCCTAACTATACTGATTAAAATGCATTTTATATTTAAAACCGCTTGCACTTAAAGTGGAAGGGTACTTGGACTGGGCTCATAATTCATAAAAAGAGCAGCATACCTCTTATGCAAAATGTGAACTGATGAAGATCATGATAATGATAATGACTAAAGCTCAGTGTTTCTGGTAAGTTGAAAAGGTCTAATTTCCTCCCATTTATGCTAATACCATAGTAATATGGCTGATGCAATCTATTCACAGTCTGCAGCAATAAAGTATATTTCCATATATAATATTGTCCAGGCATGTAATATATTATTTATGAATTGTGAACTGCCCTTTTATCACTTACTGTGACCACTGTGAATCCACATCTTCTCACAAACATGCGTGCATATAATATTGTGCTATAAGTACCAAGATGGATACATCTTGCATACATGTTATACAAGCAAAACAAAATACTCCTTTTTTAAGATATTTTATTGTGCTTAGACTTTTGACACATATTACATCCAACCATGCATGATCCTTATTGTATCTAATGCATGCTTATGTCTTTTTGAAGTTTCAATTTCTAATATTAATAAAAAACATATTGAAAGCTAAGAAAGGAATCACAACGTTTGCCTTAATACCAAATATGGTGCCTTCTACTGCATTCCTATATGTTTAATGCATTTGCCAAATGGGGTCAAAACTTGGGGGGAAATTTATCAAAGCTTGGAGAGAGATAAAGTGGAGAGAGATAAAGGGATCTATTCATTAAGTAATAAATATCCCCTGTGATAACTAAGGATTGAACTCACTGCAAGTTCAATCCCTGTATTTGAAGCATGCATGTTGCCTCCAATACTTAATTATTACTTCTGAAATGCTGCTCCTTTAATCGGAGATAGCCTTTCAGAAAAAGGGGACATTTCTTCTGCTTCATAGTTTTTTCACAGCCTGTATTGAAGCTGCACATGCCCAGCTTGTAGACAGGCTGTGAAGAGAAAGTGAGGCAGCAGGAGGAGTCCAGCACCCTCCCTGTGTGCTCACCTATTCCTCTCATCGCTCCCCATATCTGGTCCCCAGACAACCCAGCTGCTTGTCATTTGACCTCCCACCACCATAGAGCTGCAGCCTCCATGGGAGTCACCTACTCCCACTTGCACAATGCAGCCCCACAGCACCAGTCCCCCGCTGCTGCTGCTGCTGTGTCCTCTCCCTTGCTCTCAGCTCACTGAAGGATAGCTCACTGATAAGGGGAGAAAATATAAATTTCAAAACAGATTTAAATTTATACATACTGTAAATGTACACTGTTCTTTTTTAACAGTCGAATGCATATTACTATGGCTGTTGTTTTTATTAATACACTGAATGCCATCATAGTTTTTTTTTGCATTTGAAACTGTATTCCTTTACATGAACCAATTCACCTGTATGAGCATTGTCCCTTAACAGTACATTGCACTTGTAGACTGCATTCGTCTAAAGCTAAGCTACTAAAACTAAATTATATTATTTCATTTTGTAGTATTTTCACATCTTGATACCCAGAAGTAGTTTTGTTCTGTACGCTTTGAAGTGTACTCAGCCGGAAATAGCTGTAAGAATATGATTAATGCAGATTTAGCTAATGCATTTGAATAAATTACCCATATATATGATCAAATCAGTATATTATTTTATAAACCTGTTCCCCATACACAAATGTAACCTTTGAAGTCTAGAATATTTTGAAACTGCTCAAACAATTAATTGACCTTTTACAGTACACATGCCCATAACTATTTTAGGTAATAGGTATTTTAGGAAAGACATTGGATCATAGACAAAACAAGCATCAGAATAAACATTAAAAACATAAAGTCAACAATTAAATGTCATTGAAATGAACTTACTTTTTTGTTTCTAAAGCATAAAATGTTATTGTCAATAGGTATGAATATAAAAAAGGAAATAATTTGTACATATATTTTTGTCTAAAGTTTTATTCTATATAGTACTGTTGTACATAAACTATTGACACTTTACAAATAGAGGATATTAAGAATAATTATGTTTAAAGCAAAGGTAGTACAGTATATGTTCTAGTTGCATTTTGTCTTTACAAGTTACCAAATATTCCCACATTATGGAGATACAGTCAGGTGCATAAATATTGGGACATTGACAGAATTTTCATATTTTGGCCTCTATTCACCACCACAATAGCTTTGAAATGAAACAAACAAGATGTGCTTTAACTGCAGACTTTCAGATTTAATTTGAGGGTAATTACATCCAAATCAGGTGAACGGTGTAGGAATTACAACGGTTTCTATATGTGCCACCCACTTTTTAAGGGGCCAAAAGTAATGGGACAAACTAAACAATCCTATATCTAACTTTCACTTTTTTATACTTTGTTGCAAATCCTTTGCAGGCAATTACAGCCTGAAGTCTGGAACGCATAGACATCACCAGACGCTGGGTTTCATCCCTGGTGATGCTCTGCCAGGCCTCTACTGCAAATATCTTCAGTTCCTGCTTGTTCTTGGGGCATTTTCCCTTCAGTTTTGTCTTCATCAAGTGAAATGCATGCTCAATCGGATTCAGGTCAGGGGCTTGACTTGGCTATTACATAACATTCCACTTTTTAGCCTTAAAAAACTCTTTGGTGGCTTTTGTAGTATGCTTCGGGTCATTGTCCATCTGCACTGTGAAGCGCCGTCCAATGAGTTCTGAAGCATTTGACTGAATATGAGCATATAATATTGCCCGAAACACTTCAGAATTCATTCTGCTGCTTTTGTCAGCAGTCACATCATCAATAAATACAAGGGAACCAGTTCCATTGGCAGCCATACATGCCCACGCCACGACACTACCACCACCATGCTTCACTGATGAGGTGGTATGTTTTGGATCATGAGCAGTTCCTTTCTTTCTCCATACTCTTCTCTTCCCATCAATCTGGTACAAGTTGATCTTTGTCTCATCTGTCCATAGGATGTTGTTCCAGAACTGTAATGGCATGTTTATATGTTGTTTGGCAAACTCTAATCTGGTCTTCCTGTTTTTGTGGCTCACCAATGGTTTACATCTTGTGGTGAACCCTCTATATTCACTCTTGTGAAGTCTTCTCTTGATTGTTGACTTTGACACATATTTACATACCTCCTGGAGAGTGTTCTTGATTTGGCCAACTGTTGTGAAGGGGTTTTTCTTCACCAGGGAAATAATTCTTCTGTCATCCACCACAGTTATTTTCCATGGTCTTCCGGGTCTTTTGGTGTTGCTGAGCTCTCCGATGCGTTCTTTCTTTTTAAGAATGTTCCAAACAGTTGATTTGGCCACACCTAGTATTTTTGCTATCTCTCTGATGGGTTTGTTTTGATTTTTCAGTCTAATGATGGCTTGCTTCACTGATAGTGACAGCTCTTTGGATCTCATATTGAGAGTCGACAGCAACTGATTCCAAATGCAAATGTCATACTTAGAATCAACTCCAGACCTTTTACCTGCTTAATTGATAATGAAATAATGAGGGAATAGCCCACGTCTGTCCATGAAATAGCTTTTGAGTTGATAGTCCCATTACTTTTGGCCCCTTAAAAAGTGGGTGGCACATATAGAAACCGTTGTAATTCCTACACCGTTCACCTGATTTGGATGTAATTACCCTCAAATTAAATCTGAAAGTCTGCAGTTAAAGCACATTTTGTTTGTTTCATTTCAAAGCCATTGTGGTGGTGAATAGAGGCCAAAATATGAAAATTCTGTCAATGTCCCAATATTTATGCACCTGACTGTATATTAATGTAATTACATCTTTACATTTATAAACATTATTTTCCAAATGCTTATAATAATTTAGCAGTTTCATCCATTTTTTTCACATAATATATTTATTTTAACATGCTTTTATTTTACTTGGTACCTTTCAAAAGCAGTAACCAGCCACAGTGTCATCGTGATACTCAGCAAATGAGGAAAGTCTTACTTGCAGCAATTAAATATAAATCCATAAAATGAAAAACAGGTTTGTAGCTAGGAGTACTTACACTGAAGTTATCAATACAAGTTCTCAAAATTGTATATATAGTATAACAACAATTATAGCAAATGTTATCAAAGGGAGCACAAAAAATATACGGAGAACATACTTTATGAAATAAGGGAGTGACCTAAAATAAAAAATATACACTCCTATTTTCAATTATATTCCCTATGGGTTTAGTTGGGAAACCCACTAGTTCTCATTGGGCACAAGTTGGCTCTGCTTCTACATTCATTTTAAGGCAGTGTCCATCTTAGTGGGTGATGAAGTCCAAAGGAGGAAATCAGTGAATCACATTTTCATGTAGTAGTGTGGTTGTCAATGGAAAGGATGAAATTGCCTTGTATTGATATATAATTAACAATTATTAATACAGTATTACAGTATATTAAGAAATGTAATAGGTACTCATTATAAATTCTCACATGGCTTTTCAGTTAAATATAAAGGCTGTAGTTTTTTTCAGGAGAGTAAGATGGAACAGGCATAATTGATGGAAGTTTAAGTCACTGGCTGACCACATTTGTCAGTGGATGGATGGTTCATAGTAATGCACAGTTTTAAGTTTCCATAATAGATTTGTAGAACACCCCGTACAATCAATTGAAATATATATTTTAATATTTAAATATTAAAGGACCAACTCATTTCAGAAAAAAAAGAGATAGAGATGGGCAAAATAAATTATATTTAGGGGGAATTTCTTAAACATTTTTAAAAAAGAACCATCAGATGTGTTGCCTATAGCACATCAGATACCAGCTATTATTTATCTAAGACATTCTACAAAATCACAGCTAGACTGTGATTGGTTGCTATGGCCAACACCTCCACATGTCCACTTTAGAAAGTTTGATAAATCACCCCCTCAAAATTCAATGTGTCTGTATTATACACCATGTGCCTGGCTGAAAAATGTATTTGAAGTAAAAAGTCTGTAAAAAAATGGATATCTTTACATTGTTCAGTCGCTACTGAATGTTGGAAATGATGAATAAGGCCCAGGAATCCAACAAGAGTGAAAGTAGACAAGTCAAATGAAAGGAATTAAGTGAGTCAGGCAGATACATTGTTAATAAATTGGAAAACTGGACCTGAGAGCAGAAAAATGGCAGCAACACAAAGACTTAATACCAACTTCCTTTTTAAGGTAGGGGTAGCCTGATAATGTATTTAGATATTGTAGCACTGCACCACAAGAGTTTGTGCCAAGTTAGAGCAGCCAGCTGTAGGCTGGAGGTAATTTGGTGCTTTGTTAGAGTCTCCAACATTCTTTTTTGTGCTATACAAAGAAAGAAACAAAACATACATTATCACCAACACCACTCTATGTATAGGTAGACAATGAGTGCAAAAGCATTACTGTTTCTCTTCTTTTCTTTACATCAATTACTACAGCTGCAAAGGAAAGAAAATCTGAGCCCTTGTTTCTAGCAACAGAAATACTTGTTTTAAATCATAGAGCATATGGCAGCAGAACCCAATGAGTGTCATGTAATGAAGGAATACTATAGCCCTGAGGGTAACCAGAAGAGGGCATAGAGAGAACTGGGTGACACTGGCATCACAAGGGGTGTGCGAGCCACACCCAGCTGTCACTCGCTGAGGGGTAACACCAAGGTGCTGGCTCCCCCTCAGTGACAGGAGCCAGGTTCTGCACTGTAGCATTAAGTGCAGCACTCAGCTCCTGTCACAGTGAGGGTAAAGGCACTCCACACCTCTGGCACCCCCCACCACCCCAGTGATGATACCCATGGCACTGGCCGGGGTTCAGGCTGCGAGGCCACACCCCCTGTTAGCGAGGCCATGCCCATCTGTGAGGCCATGCCCCCTTTTCAGTGGCACACACATGGCATGCCTCCCCACATTGGGTGTCACAGTGGGGAGGGACGCCACTGCTGGGTGACAATGAAATGAGAAGAATTAAAGAAGTATATATAAACAAACTACTGTATTTAATTCAACAACTGTGGAACTTTTGACAATATGTAAAACAAAGATAAATAAAGTTCATATAATATATTTTTGCTTCAACATAGTATTCTTCTACATATTTTTTAATACAGTATACTCTCAGAAATCAGATTATCTGGAAATATTAATTCTCCCCAAAATTAATCATAGATTTCAGCTGCAATCCCTCTTTTTTTTATCACAAAAGCAGCCCCACAGTAACCTCTGGGAGTCACTTATTTGTCGAATTTACCAAGCTCCAGATTGAGTTAGCCATTGTAGCCTATGTGTTTCTTTCCACAAAGTTACCAGAGTTGGTTCCATAATTTCACTCCCAGGCACTCTCCACTCTTGCATGTGGGGTCAGCAGACTGTGCATGTGCAGAATGGCGCTGGGTTCCTGAAGAAGTGAAGATATCTCAGTAGCGATTACTTCACTTCTAACACACCGCAGGGGCAGCCTCTGCCCTGCGTGTATTTTTTTCAAACTTAATGAAAGTTATGTAAATATAGATTGAATCTTGTCAGTACAATCCATTTAAATAAGTTGGAATAATCAATATGTGATTTATTACTATAAATACCATTATTATTATTATTATTATTATTATTATTATTATTATTATTAAAAATAATTATAATAATCAGATTTTTAATATTGATCAATATTGAATAATGTAATCAATATTAATTCTGTATTTTAATCAATGGCCCTTACAGCACCTCTAAGCACTTGTTCTATCATATAATAACTTTGTGACTTAACCAAAATGCACTGCACTGGCAGCATTGATTTACAACATGCACTATGCGGGTGATTCAAATGTTTTGCCGGCGGCTTTTTTTTTTTAAGATGCCGATGGACAGGGTCTGGCTGGCAACTTTTAGCCTGGGGGGCAAGTCCGAGGCACTGGCCCTTAAGTAACGGCGCATCCTTAAATTGAGGTGTTTGGTATAATAAATCTTTATTATTAAAATAAATAGGTCTAGTGATTTTACATGTACACTTATGTATATTAGCAGTGCTATTTTACACGTACACTAATATATATTAGCAGTGCTGTTTTAAATAGCGCTGCTAACATACATAAGTATAAGTGTAAAATAGCGCTGGTTAAAGTGCATTTGTCACTAAGCAGCACCTTGTATATTTTTCCTAAAGGTCAGTGTAGAGAGAGAAATATTACATACAAGAACTCCCTCCCACCATATTTTTTTTTTCAAAAGAAAAATAGGAGTATAAAATCCATACTAAACATACACTTACCTTCATTTCTTCCTTGTTTTTTTTCTGCTTCTCTCCACTTTCTTTTCTTTTAACTGGGTTCTTCTCCTTCTTTCCTTCAGCTCCTCTTCCCCTGCTTATTTTTCTCACCACTTCCTTTCATACTCAGGGTGCAGCCAAGGGTGGACTTTCAATGGCCCTGCCTATTTGGTACCAGGGGTGGGCTATAATAAGCTTCCTGTTAGCTGCTGGTAAACTACACATCCCAGCATACCTTGTCAGGAGTCTTGTATTCAAACTGTGGAAGGGCATGTTGGGATGTGTAGTCCCAAAGCTGAAGGGCTGCTTATTTATTTATTTATTTATTTTTAAATCACTAATGATGGGAGACTCTTATTAAAAATAAGGCTCCCATTTTTGCAACACAACACATTTTTATTGCTGCACAAAATACATCTGTTGGGTCGGGGAGAGGGGTCCTGGGTGACACGGCCAATAGCAGCAGGGTGGCCATGTCACTCATATATTGACCATTTAACCTGTGCTGCTGATACTCTGCGACCCCCATAGCTGCTGCCCTGCGACCCCAAGCCCACCCTTCCTCCCCCTGCCGCCACCGCTCATTGTGTACGGCCGGCGGACGCCGATGGGGTGGCCAGGGTTGGTGCCTTGTTGTGCATTATGTACCTACAGGGCTTTCGTAGCCCTGTAGTACACACACCAGAACAGCACGTGACCACGGTTGCCTCCGACAGTCAAAGTCGGAATGCAGCCGCGGTGGAAGCAGCCGAGCTGCACACTGGTGACTGGTTCACCTCCATGGCCTTATATAAGGAGGAGGTGGGTGGATCACAATGCTTTCTAATAGAGTGGCCTGGGAGGCACATGGCACCCTGCCCCCCGGCCCAGCCCACCACTGCCGATGGAGCAATTCAATTGTTGCTCCATCAGGGTGCGATATCTTCCGGTGCCGGCATTTCTGCTCGCACACTCGGGATGGTGCAAGCAGAAATGTGTGAGAAACCCCCTGGTCAGGAAGTGCTAACCGCAGTTAGCAATCCCTAACCAGAACTTTAGATGGGTTTAGCCATTTTACATGGCTAAACCTGGGGCGAACAATTGAATTGCAACACTGGTTGCTCATTAATTAACACAGCTTAAAAAACATTTGAATCACCTCCTATGTGTCATAAAATAGCAAAGTAAAATACATTCAAGATTTAAATGACAATAACACCAATATCACGGACATTAATATATATCTATAGCATAAAGGTGAGTGGTGTACTAATTAGAAAGCATTTTACTAATGTGTTGGATTGCAAGTGTCAGAGGTGTCAGTTCATATTCTAGGCTGTAAAAGTTTGTTCCATAAGTAATATTTTTTGTTCAACGGAATGCAGGAAACTTGTTGAATATTTATGTATTGTTGATTTTCTGTCTGTGCTGGGCAACATGACGAGTAAATAAATTACTGTATTTCTACAGCACTGTGAGGAGGATCAATGCAGAATTCAGATTGGTTTCTTTAAAGTTCTTGCAGATTTTTCTTCTATCCAGTAAAAAAAAATGTTTTTTTTTATCATCTTTTTTGTACGTACTATACTTGAAAAGAAACCTGTCTGTGTCTATAATTGATAACCGAAAGGATGTTTCAGAATCAACTTTCAGACACAGGAACAATATAATATCATATTTTGAACAAGAAGTTTGCATATCATTGAAGATGTAGTATTTTACACTTCAAAGCTCCAAAGATGTTTACTCCCATATCTAGTTTTCTGATACAATCTAATGCCAAAGTCACAGATCTTTTTTAATGATTTTAATGTTAATGTAAATGATCAAAAGCCATGTTCAACATGTACAGAATATTAATATTAGCAGTTATGTTACTTTTATTTTACTAACACTCCAAAAATCTATCCTCAATAATGCATTTTAGAATTGGGAAACTATTTTTAAAGACCAATTACCCAAGAGACATATTGTCATACTTAGTACAACACAATATTAAGAAGAATTTGGTGTAAAATGCATCTTTCAATAAAAAAAACTAACTAAAGAAGAAGAGATATCCCCCTATACAATGCCCAAAAGAAGGGAAAGATGGTCAACAGTCAAATGAACCCCATCAAAGCAGTAAAGGTGACTAAACTGGTTACACAATTAAACTGAATCATATAATGATGTACCACAAAACTCCCATAGATAGAAGAGAATTGGCACATCTTGGTTAACCTTGCAACAAACTGAGTTGATAGAACCACCCCAATGACAGTAATGCCAGAACCTCTGGGGAATGATATAAGATCACAGAAGATGGAGTAAAGGAGCTGATTCATACCCGCTCACTAGGATGCGATCACTCGTAGCTGGACGATAATTGCATTCTGCGCATGCGTACTGTATGCATTGCAGTGCATGTGTGCGAACCAGTGTGAATGCTTGGGAATCAATTGCTCTCTGTGCATAGACAGCCCAGCAGAGTGAGTGACAGGAGAAGCCATTTATGGGTGGTGGCAGGGGTAGTCTACTAGAAACGGGGGAGTGGAGGTGCGAACGCAGGTGTGCCTGAGTGTTTCAACACCATTTCAGAGGCATGCATAATTAAAAAGCAGCATCATAGTACATGTCACTTGATTGCATTTCACACTGAAGTTATCGTAGTGATTGCGTAAGGATATAGTCAACCTCAAGCGCTGCAATCGCATCCGATGGTGCTCAATGTACCAATGTTTTCATGAAATTCCAGGAGAATACATGCACAAGTGGGCATCTTATGAATGGCTTGCAGCAATCTGCATACACAAAGTGATCACACCCCAAGACATAGTGGGTGTGCTGATGCCTTGCCGTGTGATCACCTGCCATGCTGGGCATGCACTGAATTTGCATATGCAGGTTGTGAGTGAACGAATCTAGTGAGCAGGTCTGAATGAACTCCAAAGCCCACAAACTGAACAACCACCTCAAATCCTGGATGATGGCACCACAAGGCAAAGGAAATTCATTTCTTCTGTGGACATCAAAGATCTCAGGGACCCAAGCTGCTCAGCTACAAGCAAAAGGAATCACAACACAAATCTTGAAAATATAACTAGCAGACCTAAGCAAAAACAGGGTATTGGGCAGTGTCTAAGGCAATGGGGGATGTAAATGCCCAGTATACAAATGAGTGTCCAAACACCCAAATGGGCTATCAATCCACAGAAACACCTGTAAGAAAATAACAAATAAAAGTCACACAGGCTGTCAAAAATAAAAAACAGGAAAAACTCAAACTAACCAGGAAAGGGGAGAGAGTGGTAGGGCAAAAACCTTACCTGAGATTAAAAACTCCTTAAATACCTACTGTATTTGATACATTTCATTATTTTCTGCATTAAGGTCCTATATAGGACAAAAAAAGTAAAAAAATCCCTCAAAACCCCTGCCAGAAGCTCCTGCTACCTTGCATGTGAAGTTGCTATTGGTACCTGGGGAGAATGGACTGATATAGGGGCTATAGCAGTCCAATTTTAAACTGCCTAATGCCTGTTTGTTCTGAATAGATTAACCATCTGCAATCATGGAATAACTGAGCCAATGTGAAATGAGAGAATGCCATCTCATAAGGAGAAGGCCCCATTGCAAAAATGAAGTATCTAGAAACACAGCAAAACTGACTTTGGGTGAGGGGGGTCCTAATTCTGATGAAGCAGAAAGCAAACTCAAATCTGGATCCACACCACAGCCAACTACAACTGGCAATTCAATGTGCCACGTGTTGCTACATGCCTGCTACTGAACCAAAAACCACATTGTTAAAAGACATGGCAGAAACCGCAGCTTTAGATGTAATCACCAATTCACAACCACAAAATGCCCCATGAAAAGCCATCACAAAAAACTGAGGCAAGACTGGTGAATAACAAGATCTCAGGATCAACTGGCAGAGATGGGGACAGCTGGAGCCCCACATACTAAAAAAATGGACAGTGGGGTTACCAAAGGGAGAGGATGGGACATGGTAAGAACAAAGAGGGTCCAAACACTGATACATAAAAGTCTGAAATCAGCCAGCAGAGTTAAGGTACCCTGGAACTTGTGCATACGGATGTGTATGCCTGATGGAAATTAAGTAAATAAGTGGATACAGATACCTCATAACATTCATCAATATTTTCACAAGCATGACACACATTAACTTTATCAAAGTAGAGTGAAGTGATGAACAAGATTGCAGGCTATAAGAAATTAGCAGAGACACAAAATGGTTACAAACTATAAGTTTTGTGGTCTGATAATGGAGGAGAATATCTTAAAGATATGAAAATGATCCTGAAGAAGCCTGGTCTTGAGCATCAATTGACCATTGCATACATGCAAGAGCAGAATGGTGTAAGTGAGTGTTCAAATTGTACTTTAGTGGAGAGCTAGCCTAAACAAGTGGCTTTGGGCAGCATCAGTGTCCATGGCAGTCTACCTAAAAAATTGTGCTCCCACAGTGGCCTGTGGAACAATACCGCAATAGAGGTGTGGGCTGGTAGAAAACCAAGATTCAGACATCTCAGCATTTTGAGGCGTACTGCCTATGTAAACATTCCCAAAAAGAGAAGACGTAAGCTGGTTCCAAAGTTCATGAAGTGCATTGTTTGCAATTTGCCAAGAAAGTAAAGGTTACAGATTCTGCCAAGAGACAGTACCACTTGGCAAATAGGTGGAATAGGATATACAGAACAAGTATGTGTCAATGGCTATGCCAGAAGCTGGAGACATACCTGAACTAGAGGCTATCATTGTGGGCATCCAACAACAGAAAATAACCTCTACAAGATCAAACAGTGGAAAATCTCCAAAGAGATATTATGAAGAGTTTGCAAATCTTACATTCTGTGAGCCCCAAAATATCAGAGAGATATAGGGCCTGATTCATTACCAATCACAACTGCGATTATGCATGCAATCAGCCAATTGTTGCATTCTGTGCATGCGTTTTCATTGCAGTGCGCATGCACGAACCAGCCACTGCAAACAGGACTGCGATCACAGTGACTATGCAGACCCATCGCAGAGTGATTGACAGGAAGTACCGTTTGTGGGAAGTGGTCAGCAAAATGCAGGTGTGCCAGTGCATTTGTATGCCATTGCATGGGTATGCATAAATTATCCACTGCGATGCTAGTCTCGGCTTGAGTATTCATAGCGTGTGATAAGTTAGCAATTCCTGAGTAAGGTCAGAGCTTGTGCAAGTGTGCATGAGGCTGCGATGGTACTCGATGTTACTGATGGTTTTGCTGTCTTGCTAAGCATTATGGAGGTGTGTAAGGTAAAGTGGGCATCCTTATGTTGTGCTGAGATGGCCTAGTGATAGCAATGGATTAGCATACTATTGCAGTGAGACTGCATGAATAATCACTTTTGCAATTGCAGTTGCAATCCTTAATGAATCAGGCCCAAATTCAAGAAATGACTAATTCAAGTAAATTTCTCACCTCAAAGAGACTTTGAGGGAACTGAGGGCCTGATTCAGAGCCGGACGCTATTTGCGCTCGCTCGTTCATAAAAAGGGGCCGGCTATTAAAATTGAGCGCTTGCTCTTTGCGGTCTGTTGACGCCTCTATGTCTGAGCGAGCGAGCAAATGAAACATGCGCTCGCTATTTTGTAAAGACGCCCCCTGGCCGCTCACATCCTACATCATCTCCGCTATTTATTTGATTAATCGAGTACATCGAAAGGCGTCTGAACTGCTTGCAGTGCTTGTGGTAGGATTTTGATACCGCAATCATGCGAACAGTTCAGGCTAAGAAACAACCAAGTGACGTGGTCGATGACGCTGCTTTGTTAATTATGCACACCCTTAAAATGCCCATTTTGACCATTTGGCACGCCGGCGTTCGGATCTCCACTCCCCGTTTTCAAGCACCTTCCCCTGTTACCACCCACAAACACCTCATCCTGTCACTCAAATTAGCAGACACTCGCTATTTTGCGAGCACTCGATTTCCGACTGCAATGACTGGTTGGCGCATGTGCATTACGACCCATATGCATGCGCAATTGTGCAAACATCGCTCGGAGCAAACGAGCGGCCGCTTACGAGCATCTCTGAATCAGGCCCTGAGTATCATAAACAAGGAAAATACCATCAACATTGAGTGAAACAATAATTGTTGGAAAAAAGATCTGTTGTTGTGGTTGACATAGCTAATGAGAAAATCTCACTGACTTGCTTACCAAGGGGATTATGTCACAGTAATTGGTCATGTTTCTAAAGATATGTGGACTATTTTGTTAAGTGTTGATATGTCTAACCCTCAATTTTTTACAGGTTGCTGCAATGTATGAGAAATGTTTGTGTAACATGGAGAAGCTTGCAGCAAGTGGGGTATTGAAATAGGGAGTGCACTACTGTGCTACCTCCATTAATGCTCCTTACTTGAAGCATTCTACTTTACCAAGGTGGTCACCATTTGGTTTTCTGCACATGTGCAGCATAATCTTGGCGCTATGTGTGATCACTACTTTGAGACATGGACATCTTTCACTTAGCTACAGAGACCCTGTCACATTATCATTTTCTGTATATGGCATATGTATCCCGTGTATACCTGCACAGCTACCTTCATACATCACTGGCTGGTGCTCCATCTTATCCAGATTAACAAGTGTGTAACTGTGAGTCATCTGTACCAATAACTACTACTATACTTCAATAAGCATTGCATTTGATTAAGCACCTGGACTGTATAGTGTATCTGCAATGCTGCTGGTGTTGCTAATTAACTTTGCATACCAAAACCAAAAAGCACACACATACCAACATTCATGACAGTCCCAGACACCACCCTAAAATGTCTATTACATGGAAAGAGTGGTCCAATCAGTCTGACTAGACTTGTGATCTACATCTTTGTGTGTATTCCTGATCTGGTGCATGTGTAGTAGCTGATTTCTTTCTACAACGCATGCACATGCTAAACTCTGTAATATCCATCTGCAAACTGACTTACATCTAATTTAGAATTAGGCCCTTAGTGGTCAGGCTATTCTCTATTTTACCATGTGTGAGAAGTCCTGCCGTAATCAAAGCATACGTTTATTGGTTTTGCAATTTTGCTCTTTAATTTTGTTTACTGTAAAATCAATTAGTATCCCAGTCAGCCCTTCAGAAAATAGAATTGCATTGGTTAGTGTTACAGTAGGTACTGTACTACTTGATTCTTTTTCCTAACATCGCAGATTAGTAGCCCCAGTATTTGTCTTCAGATCAAAACTAACCAACATTAGGATTACATGCCAGCATTTACATATTTCTTTGCTTTTTTCTGGAGAAAAAAATAATGATGTACAAAAATTGACAAAGCATGTGTTGGTAAATAGTGTGCTGCTTATGTGAAAGCTATTGATATTTCACTTACTAGCACTGACAGAGTATCCATGGACTTATCTTAGTCACACTCAGTACCCCACTTTTATGGTAATGGTAGTAGAATGCAAGCTTTCCATTTTCTACAAGTAGAAAATTTAGGGCCTGGCATTTTTAACAGCACAGATGGCATGAGTATGGCATGATCTGGCACATAATTCAGGAGGTTTGCAAGACTTTGTCATACTTCCCAAAGAGATGTGTTTCATCTTTATGTGATTTACTGCAGATCTATAACATTAGGCTGAAAAGACCAAAAAAAAAAATACTAGACTTGGGCAGTCCATTAAAAATATTCAGCATAATTATTATAGTCAGTATATTGACTAGCTTGCAGTTTAGCAATCTTAATTGTTCTTTATTGTGATAAACTATCTGTGTCTGTTTAATACTTCAGTTAAGAAGTTTTAATCGATAAAAGCAAAGTTAAGCTATACAGAGGCATACAGTAATAAATTCCATGCACATTGGCAGCATGTAAATCTTCTCTTTGTGAAAAATACAGTTGGCAAACTGTATAGCCTTAATGATGTGCAGATGAACTCATTATCAGTCTCCAGTACCAATACACAAGGTTTCCCTTTGTAATGCTAACCAGCAATAAAAATACAGTATCTGTATATACAGCTCCATACAATCCGATTCTTAACATCGAATTTTTATAGGCAAAAATAAACTTTCTTATCGTCTTCAGTGTTTTCTTAGGATTTGCTCTTTTTGAAGCTTACTACTTGTCACTTTCTGGGCTAGTTGTCTGACAGGCACTGAAAGTTACTTAATTTACTGGATGAATCTTTTATCCAAAAAAATAGCAGCTGTTGGTGTTTCTATTAGATTAGATTTCACACAGTAGCCCACAATTTTGTGGCCCAGATGTAAGTGTAGACTTGGAGCTGATTGCATCATAATGTGTTTTTTTAGTAGCATGTACAGTATCTTAAGAAATTTGTAACTTAAAATACAGTGCAAACATCATATGGGGGCATTTACTAACCTGTGTTTAAACTGCAGATTTATGTGCAGTGTGTAAACCAAGCAATTTAGTATATTAGAGTATATCACACATTAAAGAGTATGGTTTTAAACTACTAATTTCAAACTGCTATTGCAATTTTTATACAGTACATAGTAAAACATGCAAAGGAAACCTCCTTATGTATAAAATGGGCATTTATTAAGAAAACATTGCAAACTGCCACGGAATACAGAAGCCAATACCGTACAGAGTGGTGCCAGACTGGGATACTGGGGGATGTGGTCTAATATAAGATGGTGAAAACTTAGTATATGTGCTGTAGTTTCCCTTTGCCAGGAGCAGATAAGGGGAGTTCCATCAGTGTGATCACTCCCTTTCCCTCCCCTGCACAGCCAGAGGAGACTGCTGCTGCTGATAAGTGGCAGCACTCTCCCTGCACCCACAGTATCCCAGCACACAGCAGTGTCTGCTGGGCTGGGGAGATATTGACAGGCAGAAAGCTGCTGACAGGTAATGGGGAGGAGTGGGGCAGAGTGAGTGGCAGACCCAGGACCCCACCGGGCCCTTCCATCAGACCTGGACAATTAATACCCATTCCCTCCCTCTTGGCAGCACTGACAGGAGCCACTACTTTATTATAAAATTTAAAAATGTGGCACAAGATTTATAATATGGGCAGAAAAATTAAGTAGAGTCTCAGTAGCAAAAAGCATCCTCATGTTGCTTCTCTATTCAGAGTCCTGCTCCAATACATTGGTTCATAACATATCTTACAACCAGCAAAAATAAAGTGGAGTCACATGCTTCTGGACTGAAAGCATCCCTGCAAGGCCTATCACTAATACTTTCACTGCTAATTACTAGCTGCAAAAGTTTCACTGCTAGGTTGGACCCTGCAGTGTTACTATGCTGGCATGAGCTGAGTTTATGCATGTGGAGGTATTCAAATGGATCTCTTTTTGCAACCCAGGTTAAAGTGGGTCCCCATGCTAGTGTATCAGGATGGCGGGCCATTTCAGGATTGCAAGGTAAGCAGTGATATCTCCTGCGTTACCTTTATAATGAATAGATATGTTACTTCATTGCTACGTAATTAGGTGAAAATTTATCTTTTTAGCTACTTTAAGTAATGGTGAATAGACCTCTATGCCAGTTAAATGTGAAAATATTTTGGTTACATATGCTGTAAATGTTAGAATTTTCTTTACACAGAGAATCAAGATGGGAGGCAGCACCCAGGTTCGTTTCTCCCTCATTATTTTTCTTGACCACACATACATTACCTGCATGTGAAATAATTTGTAATTCATATGGCCTGTGGCATCATAATATATTTCATGAAGCTTCTCTGGTTATCCAGTGAATGTAAAATAAAATGACACAGGCAAAGTCAAGGTGACCTTGTCAGAATGCTATATGTGTATGTGTACAGTATACATGAATACCATTTAGACACTGAATTTGTGTGTGCTGGAAGATATATTGAGCAAAAGAAAACATGAGCATGTATAATAAAATGCATCATAAAAAATCATTTCATATCTCCAGTACTAACAAATCATTAAGGATTCACTCAGTGCATGCAAACACTGTGACTTATTTTACTCTGCGAGCACACACCACACTTTTGCATTAGTGCTGACAAGTGACAGCATATTTGACCCAGCTACTGCCTCTCACAGGGAAAACATGACTGAAACCTTTGTTGTCAGTAAAATTGATGAGTGATTGCCTGTACACATAGTGATATGACTAGGTTAGCTACATCTTTCAGCCTGAGGCATATTGCATAAAATAGAGTGTCTTGCTATATAACTCCTGGAATGAATGTACTGTACATTCTTTTTAGCAGATATATGTTGTAGCTACTCAATTCTTTCTTGTTTGTCCTTTTATATTAATGGAAACAGGAAAATTGGAGCATGGCTAATTGAGTTGAAGGGACATTATATTTAATAATATATTTTTTATTCAATATAATTTTGTGTGGCACAAAGGTACAGATACTAATGTTTTCATTAATTAAATATACAGTTATGTTTCTTATAAAGCTACACTGAAAGTCACTTAGAAAGTGGCAACATTGAGACTATCCAGTACATACTTAATAGTGCACTTTCTTTCTGCTTTTGGGAAGTGCCCTACATGAGTGCTCTGTGGGACCATCTGTTAGTTTGGGGTCCGAGGTGGGAATGTCTATCATTATCACTTGTGGACCTTCCTTTTATTGGTTCACATTTTTTAAAATATTCTTCTTGTACACCCTTATCATATCATTCGTAATAAATAATTTCTGAGCAATACTGCTGTTCCATCTGTCTGCCGGGTGTCACCAGGGATTTTTTTCATACACCCATCCCGGTTGAAACCCGGCTGAGACCCCTTACAGACAGGTGACCCGACCCGGCACTAATGCTGGGGCGATGACACCATCAGCATCATGTGATGAGCCGGCGCTTGGAGATGATCTCATCTCCAAGCACCGGCTCTTCCTATCCAGTGAACGGGACCCGTGTCACCCTGACCCATTCATACTGCATCATGAGCAGGGTTGAACATGTGTTCAACCCTTCTCATTGCAAGGATTGAAATGCTGGGTTGCTTGACCTGGATTATTTCAACCTGGCCCTTTCACACTGCACAGTATCCCAGGTTGCTGCACATTAATGTGCAAGAAGCCGGAAAATTGGAGCAAGTGTAAAAGGCGTATAAGAGGATATTTGGATTGTCTTCATTTCTTGTGTCACACTTTTAATACTTTTGCTATATTACTAATTGTGTGCATATATATCTGATTTAAAGCATAATATGTGCATTGAAGTTGCTGAACATGTTTAAGTGAAATATAGACAAATGCCCAATCTCCTCTGTCTTCCAAGGATATGTAAAATCAACTTAGTTTGCAGAAGAAAAAGTCACTGCAGCTAGATATTGTACTAAACTGAAAAAGCTCACATCCAAATGTGAAATGTTCACCACCTGAAGCACATGAAGTTGTAATTTCTGCATAGGGGTAAGTGCAAGGTGTACGGTGGCAATATATTTTGCCACACCTACATTCAGTATGTAAAGATTGCATCTGCCTATTGTATTTTATTTAGATGAGAAAAGTTTGCAACATGCATCGCACTGTCATGCTAAGCTATGCATTTATTCATAATAATGGATGCAATAATGCAAGAAGGCCAAACATGCTATATTTTTGCAATATCCCTTATTTATTTATTTTTTAAATGCCAAAGGCTCAAAAAGAATAGCAACATAGAATTATAATTAGCTGCCACTTTTATGCCTCTTCTATCAAGTTCCATTTTGCAGACACCATTTAAACAATTATTTTTGAGTGACAAATTTTTGGCTAATATGAGTATTAGCCAAATACTCAAGTGATAGTTTTTAGAAGTGGAAATGCTGTCCATAGCAACCAACCAGATTGTACTTATCTAGCACCTTCTACAAGATATTAGCTAGAATCTGATTGGTTACTATAAGCAACAACTCCACTTCTAAAAACTCTCACTTTAGTAAACTTACCCCTATGTGTGAGTAAGTAAGTGAGTGAGTGTGTTTTACGTCAAAATATCCACACTAGGAAGCACCTTTTTGTTGACCTCAGAAGGCAAATCAGAGGATGTATTAGAAGGAATTATTTTGGCCTAAATTGTATAAACTTTAACTTCTGCAAAGGACAGTTGAAGTAGAGATAATCAAAGTTTTTATTATCCAGTTTCACTATGGAACTTACCATTTTGAAGAGGTGCTGAAATTGGGCAATACAATATTTGAATTATGCTTCACCATTCCATGGAATGCTATTTCACTCTCGGGTGCTGATTGTGCAGTAGGGTCAGAGCACAAAGGGCAATTCACTTTGTATTGAAAACAGACCATGCGGTAATGCAAGAGGTGCAAATACATTTATTGTTTTTGCATGCAGGGTAAATACTATTTTTCAAAGTACAGTAGTCCACAAATACTGAATAGCTTTTTATTTACACTCCAATGTAGATTAGAGTTTGCACATGTCCCTCTCACATCTATATATCTCTGCACAATTTAAATCTGCTCCACCTGCAGTGCAGCATTGTTTACCAGTGTGCACAGTTACCAGCTTTTTATTATCCTGGCTAAATCAGGAATGAGGAAAAAAAAAGTTGCAAACCATTTTCAAAAATGTTGTTCGTCTGTAGGCTCAAACAAACAAAATAACTAATTAGCATTTTCGAGTTTGTAGGATTCATAGATTTACACACACTTTTGGAATTTCATATTGATATTGATTCTGGTATCATTTTTCCTTCAACTCTTTTGCTTCTGTAATGATATTATGTATTTTCCATTATTTTTTTTTATATACTTTTTCATCAGACATGCAAGAAACATTGGGACAAATTTAAATTTTCACTTTCTTGAATCACAAAACCAGCAGAGCTAATTGCTGCCCTTCCACTGATTGTAATATAACATTTAATAAATTTGTCAGATGATACAATAATGGTAAATTCAAATTGTCTTTCCATTGATATATTTCCATTTTATTAAATGAATCATGAAATAAATACTTTACATTTTTTCACTTGTGTGCAAATTTTTGAGGTGCACAGGTTTAATATTTTATGGGATTGACAATGTTTACTAGCACTAATAGTGTTTTTCTCTTAAATTTTAATATCTCAAATGTAATTAATTAACTGAATCAGATTACAGGCTTTTAGTATGAGTAAACTTACATCATAGAAAATGTATTTGGATTATATACCATAAATAAAGTGAATAAAATTAGTAGCACTATATTAACACATTGTAAAATGTAAGTGGTTTCCCTACAGCTAATATGTTAATTTGGTTCATAAAATCTCTTACACACAGCCTAATTAAATAAACTGAGATTTTGTAGGTACAGCATGTGTCATCTCACTTTAAAGTAAAGGCACCATATAGAAACTGTTGCATAGTCCCAAGACTGAGGTGTAAATTAACTAAAGTGAGAGTTTTTAGAAGCGAGTTTTAAAAGTGATGTTGCCCATAGCAACCAATCAAATTCTACTTAACATTTAACTAGCACCTTCTAGAAGATAATAGTTAGAATCTAATGGGTTGCTAAGGGCAACATCACTTTTAAAACTCAGGGCCTGATTCAGACCATGGACGCAAGTGGCCGTTCGTTCATAGTCAGACGATGTTGTCCAACCACGCATGCGTCGGTGTAACAGTGCGCATGTGCGTACGTCTGATTGCTGTCATATTTCAGTCGATCGTAGACACAGCGAACAGGAAGTGACATGTCAAATGTGATTGACAGAACTGTCTGTTTTGGGGTGGTGACGGGGGTGGAGATGGAAAAATGCAGGCATGTCGAGGCGTTTTTTGGGCGTACATAAATTATCTTATGCGAGCGCCAAATGTGAACGGAACAAGTGATACGTCACTGTCTCATACAATTTCCATTAAGACTGCTCGCTCAGCTTGTGGTCTGGTATAGTCTACCGCAATGAGGATGGTCTCTTCGTACTTGCCTGGGCTCATCGATGGTTTAGCGATTTATCAATTGAGGCCACAAAAACAATCATCTTTATATTGCAAAACTGCTTGTAAGGTGTTTAGGAAATAGACCTTTTTTAGTAGCTAAAAACCGAACGCAGGTGAACTACTCAGCTGCTAATTTCTGGGTCATACAATCAATTAGCTAACAAATGGGTTTTTTTTTGGGGGGGGGCTTTTAAAATATTTGTAAGTGTTTCTTTTTTAGGGAAACAATATTGTACGCATGTTTTTTTTTTAATAATTTTTTTAGGGACAAGAAACCAATCGTCCTTTTGTTTTTTGCTAGGTGTTAATTAAAACTTATAAACTGTTTTTAACCCTTGTTTTTTTTTTTAAAATTAAATGTTTCTATTTCCGTTGTATTGTTTCTATATTTGTTTGAGGGTTTACCTTTTAACCAGTTTTGGAATAAATCAACAATAGAATTTTGCCGATTTTGATCATAATTTTATTAAATGATTGTGTCCATTTTTTTTTTTTTCCATAAACATATTTATTTTAAGGGAAACATTTTCAAAATGATTTGGGCAACACACACACAAAATAAGTGGCATTTGAACTAAAAAAAAATAAAAAATAAAAACAATTCACAAGAAAGGAGAGGGAGGTTGTTGTCATGAAGGAATATGGGGCAAACACAGAGATGGATTGTGGGGTAATTAGCCAGTGCTGTCATCGCCTTTTAGGCCATTTGGCCGGGGGTTGGAGGTAGCCGGAATGGGGCTGGGAGCTCCTTCGGCTGGCCTGGCCAGAGGCAGATGTTGTGGCCTCTGGACTAGGCATAGGGCTAGGCACATTTGGAGGGATGGCTGTTGTTGTGCCAGAGGTGGAGGGTCCTGATGTTCCGGCAGGAAGGGAGGCCGGCTCCAACATGTGCTGGCGAACGAGCTGCTCCAGGGCATTTGCAATTCTCACGTTGGCCCCAGTATTTTCCACCAGGGCATTTGCAATTCTCATGTTGGCCGCAGTATTTTCCTCCAGGGCGTCCGCCACCCATATAAGATTGGCGTCCATCCTCAGCAGAATCTCGGTGTGCTGATCCGTTTTAACATTGAGATCAGAGAGGAGGGCCACTGCCTGTGATGGGGAATGCACTGGACTGTCTTCCACAGGGTCCCCAGCCATATCTACTGCTTCCTCCCCTGCAGAGCCAGAAGAAATTCTGCAGCCAAAGCTCACCTCTGGAGCAGACTCATCCGCCTGTGTCTCTGTGAGAAAAAAGAGAAAAGAGTAAAAAGTAAAATTATAATCTAGATATTTTACAAAACACATTTCTGAGTTGCTAACATTACAACATTTACCTGGGGCAACATGAGGAGCCGCAAAGTCTGGCATGTCGGTATCC
Source organism: Taudactylus pleione (assembly GCA_031769625.1). Classification (NCBI taxonomy): domain Eukaryota; kingdom Metazoa; phylum Chordata; class Amphibia; order Anura; family Myobatrachidae; genus Taudactylus; species Taudactylus pleione. Next base: position 20,233,182 of record JAUIMM010000295.1, read on the forward strand.
ATGTTCGACACGCTCAACACCTCCTCATCCTGCACACACCCCTGTGCCAGCTCCTCCAAATCTGTGAGCTCAAGTGACACAGGGGTGGGACCCACACCTGTCCCCCTGCATGCCTAGCCCTATCAGCCAGTTTTTGTTTAAGCCGATATTTGTAGTCGCTCCATCTGTTGGTTAAGAAGTTGGCATTATTACTGCAGATTTGGACCTGTAAACACTTTTTAGTCAAATGTAGTTTTTATGTACCGGTGTTTGACCTCCCGGGTTGAACGTTCAAACTCACCCACCCCATTGACAGCACTGGCTATGTCGTCCCACAGTTTCCATCTTTGGGTTGCACCCATATTCCTTGGTGCCTGTGCCAGGTTGTCATTGCACATTTGCACCAAAACCTCCATCTCCTTCCTTGTGAATTGTGGCTGCCTTTTCTTTTTGGCCCTAGTATGCCTACTAGGCCCAGCAGCCTCTTCCATGGCATCCTCCACACCTTTTTTTTAAATGGTTTAAAATTTTTACTGTAAAATGTTTCAAAATGTAATGTTAAACATAAGCATTTTCCCTTAAAAAAGTAAATACTTACATGGCGCCTCTTGGCTAGTAATTTGCTGCTCTGTACTCGTGTTTTTTCTCAATGCAGCAGACCAATTTGGGCCTTCAGTGACGTTTTTATACATGTGTCAGCATTATTCGGCCACATCATTCATTGTGCGCTCCTATTGTCCGTCCTTAATTTGAGCGGGAAAATGTAGACTATTTATGGCTTGGTGTGACACCATTCGAGGTGGCATTTTTGGATTGTTGGAGGTATTTCGTTGGAGAGTGTTTTGTTGTTTGGTTGGTGAAATGTGAAGGAGTTTTTTTTAAGTTTTTGAAGGAGCATTTCTTTTTACTTTCTTGGTTTAAGTTAGCATTTTTGCATTTTTTTATTTGCTATTTTTATTTATATTTTTGAGTAAGTATTTCAATAAATCCCATAAACATTTATTAATAAATTGTGGATACATTTTTATATTGTTTTTTTTTTTTAAAGTTATTTTGGCTGGAACCCAAGTGACCTTTTATAACTTTTTGATATTTGTCTGTTTTTGGTAAGTGTTTTTGGTTTTATTAATTAACAATTTAGATGTGTTGGTCTTAGCATATGTTTCGCTAAGTAATGTGTGCTTGTTCTGTGTAAAATCATGTCTTAACTCTAAATGTAGCATACTATTTTGCGAACTAATGTGTGCTTCTTCTGTGTAAAATCATGTCTTAACTCTAAATGTAGCATACTATTTTGCGAACTAATGTGTGCTTATTCTGTGTAAAATCATGTCTTAACTCTAAATGTAGCATACTATTTTGCGAACGAATGTGTGCTTGTTCTGTGTAAAATCATGTCTTAACTCTAAATGTAGCATACTATTTTGCGAACTAATATGTGCTTGTTCTGTGTAAAATCATGTCTTAACTCTAAATGTAGCGTACTATTTTGTGAACTAATGTGTGCTTGTTCTGTGTAAAATCATGTCTTAACTCTAAATGTAGCATACTATTTTGCGAACTAATGTGTACTTGTTCTGTGTAAAATCATGTCTTAACTCTAAATGTAGCGTACTATTTTGCGAACTAATGTGTGCTTGTTCTGTGTAAAATCATGTCTTAACTCTAAATGTAGCGTACTATTTTGCGAACTAATGTGTGCTTGTTCTGTGTAAAATCATGTCTTAACTCTAAATGTAGCGTACTATTTTGCGAACTAATGTGTGCTTGTTCTGTGTAAAATCATGTCTTAACTCTAAATGTAGCGTACTATTTTGCGAACTAACGTGTGCTTGTTCTGTGTAAAATCATGTCTTAACTCTAAATGTAGCATACTATTTTGCGAACTAATGTGTGCTTGTTCTGTGTAAAATCATGTCTTAACTCTAAATGTAGCATATTATTTTGCGAACTAATGTGTGCTTGTTCTGTGTAAAATTATGTCTTAACTCTAAATGTAGCGTACTATTTTGCGAACTAATGTGTGCTTGTTCTGTGTAAAATCATGTCTTAACTCTAAATGTAGCGTACTATTTTGCGAACTAATGTGTGCTCCCTTCTCTAAATTTTAGAAAACTGTATTTGGTTTAATTCCTAGTTTATAAAATTAATCTTAAAAATATTTTCTACTTTTGAAATGTAGGTGGATTTTCACATGACATGACCCAGGCCTGTAAGAATCTTTGGTTTTCTTTGAAAAGATAAGTATATTTTTCTTAACACATTTGTCTAACACAATAACTACCTGGCTTAACATTTCAGGTTGATGTTGGTCGTATTATATTGGCCATGGTTCCAGAACCCGACCAACCTCAACTTCGTCCCAGGCATAGGCCTCGTTGGTGTGCAAGGCCCCAGATATATAGAACACGTGTCACCCTTTTTGGAATGCCAGATGATGAGGTGTTAAGGCGCTACCATCTGCCGCCAAAAATCGTCATAGACACTCTCTCATTAATAGAGAGTGATCTTGAACGGCAAATTGACAGTCCTACAGCAATACCATCACTTACGCAATTAATGTCGGTGTTACATTTTTGTGCCTCAGGATCCTTTCAAACCACTGTGGGAATAGTCGCAGGAATCTCCCAATCCTCCTTTTCAAGGATCCTGAGGGCAGTGATGGATTCACTCTTTAAACACCTCCATCATTTTATTAAAATGCCATTGGATATGGGTTCCCTTAATGTGGTGAAGGATAAATTTTACCAAATTGCTGGCTTCCCACACATCATAGGGGTTGTGGATGGCACTCACATACCACTTCAGCCTCCAGCAAGGCTGGAGGCAATTTTTAGGAAGCGCAAGCACTTTCATTCGATGAATGTAATGGTGGTATGTGATGCCTCCCTCCAGATCCTGTTCCTGAATGCCAAATTCCCAGGCAGTGCACATGATTCCTTCATCATCCGGCAATCAGGGATTTGGCACAAATTAAACAACCTACAAGTTGGTGACGCGTGGCTTCTGGGTAAGTTGACACCTTCTGTTGAAACCAATGCAAAGCTTGGTACACAATGGTCCTGATGTTGTTTTTTATATTTTCACAGGAGACAGTGGTTACCCTTGCACGCACTGGCTGCTCACTCCTTATTTGGTTCCCACACCTGGGCCACAAAGTCAGTAAAATTCTGCACTTACAGCCACCAGGCAGGTGGTGGAGCGCTGTGTCGGCCTTTTAAAAGGCTGATTCAGATGCCTCCACCACTCTGGTGGCGTCCTCATGTATTTGCCGGCTATGGTTTTGAAAATTGTGGTCCTGTGTGGGATATTTCACAACATCGCCATAAGGAGTGGTGTCCCAATGCAGCCAGAGGATGCCTTGCCTGAGGACGGCCCCCCTGAGGTTGGTCGGAGGTCAGTATGTGGGGGTGCCATACGCGATCAAATTGTTGCAAGATTTTTTAGGTAATTATTTCAACAAATTAATTTCATTGACACAATGTAGACATGTAATATTTTAGTGTACACTTTTAACTTTTGTTTTGTTTGTTTTTGTTTTATTCCCTAAAATGACCATAAAAATCCATGCATACTACCTGATCAACACAAATGACTTTATGTGGACACATTGGATATAACTTCGGGAACAATGATTTCTTCTCCTCATTTGTGGATTCATGTTGGCATGCTACTTCTTCAAACAGTTCCTGATTTTTTTTTATTTGGGGATTTTGGTGTTGTTTGGACTTTTGTGTGTGTTTTCAATGTGTGAATTTATTTTGTCAATTCACTTGGTGTTTATTATTTGTGTGCAATAAATTTATTTTTTTCGTTAACCAACCATTTCCTTCATAAATTACAACCAAGTGTAACCTGTTCAAAAAAATGCAAACTTGCTTAATGCCTTATACTGTAATTTCTTAATTTCTAAACTTTTGTACCCTGCTTTGTTGCTAAAAACAAACACCAAAGGTATTATTGTGAATCAGTATGTTTTCAATTCTAGGCCTAAGCAGGTAGCTTTAATTTTCACATTACCCCAAAAAATAATTATTCGATTTTTGACGTTAATTCTACAAACCTATTGGTATTGTTATGTGTTTAATGTGCAAGCTTACATACTTTCTTGACCTTTCTGCAAACAAATTTACATTACTTAAAAACACAGGGACAAATAGTAGACTTATGTAAGGTTCAACAATCTAAGATTTACAGACAAGGAATGAGACTTAAATAATTCAAAATAAACTTTATTTTTTTTTTGGTAAAGAAAAAAACTTAGTGGCGCAGGATTGCCATAAGGTGGTCCAATGCCACCAGCATGGCAATGACATGGCCCCAGAGATCAAGCAATCCGGCAGCAATTGCCTCTGGTCCTCTGTGGGGAAAAAAATGTGCGGCTTACTAAAATGACACCTTCATTTAGATTTTAAAAACCCACAAAAAATTCTGACTGTACAAAAAACAAACATCAGTTACAAAAACATGTCCAAAAAAAAAGGAATGCAAAACGAAAAGATTTAAAACAAATAAGGGCCCAAAAAAGAAGAAATAACAAAAAAATAAATATGTATTAAACCTAAGCAAAACTACGACATTTGTTGGTACCGTAAACAAGAAAGACACAAGTGTGAGTGTTTGGACATGTGTCATATGTGTAAGGGGAAAACATCCTTGACATTGTTTCACAAAGATATATATAAAAAACATTTGAACTACTTTACTATTTTGAACTGCACAGGCAAAAGGATAACATCAACCAAAATAAATAATTATAAAAAAAACCATAGTTTAAAATGTAAACACACCGGTCACATTGCTAACTGGGCCTGGAGCCCCGAATTCCTCCTCATCTGAGGTGGGCCAGTGGCTCATGGAAGGAGGAGGGGTAATGTTTGAGGAAGTGGAGGGTGAGGAAAAGAGAGGGGGGGTTTGAGGGGAGGGGGAAGTTGCATGGATGGTAATGTGAGGAGAGGGAGGGGACTGAGGGACGGCAAGGTCTGGGGTGGAGAGGGAATTTGGGGAAGAGTGGGCAGGGGATGTTTGGGTGGGAGTGGGGGATAGGGGATGAGCCACACGTCGGCGCCATCTGACTCTCCGCTCTGCCCCTAAATGATGGAGAAAAACATTTTTAATCACAAATTTCCTTTTTTTTTTTTATTGCAAAAATAAACAAAACAACAGGGCTATACTGTAAACATGCACACGCAGGTATAGGAAAAAAATTTATTTAGAAAATACCAGGGCTATACTGTAAACATGCACACGCAGGTATGTCCAAAATAAACAAACAGGGCTATACTGTAAACATGCACACGCAGGTATGAGAAAATAAAAATATATATATATACATAAACATACACAGAAACACTTACTTTGCCCAATCCGGCGACGCAAAAGGTCCAGCAGACGTGGGGATCTGTGCCTCAGATCTGACCACCTGCGTTCCAGCTGTCTGATATTTCGGCGATAGCCGAGGGAACGCAGGCGTCGGTGCACCTCCGCGTAGGCCCTCCGCTTGCGGAGATTGGTGATGGGGGGTGGATGGTTTGTGATGCGCTCGTCCATAACCTCAGTGAGGATCATTAGTTCGCGCCTACAGAAAGCGTTGGCTCTCATGATGGCAATGATTTTTTTTACACAAAACAGTTTTAATAAAGGTCCTAGAAAAAATTTGATTGGCTATTGGTTATTGTATGAGTCATGTGACCTACACCCTCACAAATATAATGTGAGTTATCACAGGCTTGATGCAGTGACATGCGTAAGCTAATTTAAATATAAAAATTAAACTAGTAAAATCTGCCTATAAAAAACCTGCAAAAGATTAGTAGCATTCAAACAAACTTTTAATTTAGAAAAACCATCCCCTTGGTCAAACCGTATGTATTCTGCAGAAGAAATGACACACACTAACAAGAATAAAGTTTATTGACATTGAAAAAAAAAACAGGATTGCAAACATGTGAATAACAATTAAGGTAATTAATATAGTGATTGCCATTAAGTGATTCAAGTATGTTTGCAGAATGAAATAGCAGGCAATCGAAAACTGACAGGGCCAATTCCGGAATTGACTTGTGCGAGAGCTCCCTGCAACCAAAGAGGAGACGGACGCTCGCTATTTTGAACGTTCGCTAGCTAGAATAGGGGTTGGGAGAATATGGGGCGGAAGGTTAGCTACAAGCAAACATACGAGCGAGCGCTTGCATTTAAATATTTCCGCTCGTACGGCGGACGAGCGATCGGCCACTTGCGTCCTGGTCTGAATCAGGCCCTCACTTCTAAAAACTCTCACTTTAGTAAATTTACCCCTGAGAGTCTCTGAAATCGTATTAATATACTCTTCACATTGGTGCTAGTCAGTGGGATTTGAGATTCCAGTCCTCTGTAATTATTCGTAAGTATAAAATGCTTTACAGCATACAGTACTTGCTGTCGTTTGGAGTCTCCCCATGTTGGAATGCTGATGATCCTGCCCAATTTACTAGGGAAGTGGACAGGATCCCGGAGTCAGGGTAAACTCACAAAAATTTGCTAGTAATCCAGAAATTCCCAGAGAGTATGTCAGTATGCTTTACAGTCTCACCACTCCAATTGCATTCCATTTAAATAACTATAGAAAAATACTGTATATTGTGTCAAAATTATCAAAAGCTTAACTGTCTTGTTTCATCAACATATGTGTGATTATTTTTTGTTAGGCATACATTGAGCTAAATGACTGGCTTTTCAATCAAGCTCTATGAAAATAAACAATAAACAATTGTTATCATGAGCAAGTGTAAGAGTGGTGTGGTGCAGTGCCTGCTTGTAGCTTACTTGGCATCACACCCTCTCATCTATAGGCCGTATGGGTAACATATAGTCCTGGTATGGCAAACTGGGCATGGACATGACGATCTAGGAGGAAGGAGATTACATGAGAGTCGTCCTTCCTCAAAGCAAACCAAAAAGCCCTACCAGACCAAGAACCACACAAAACCAGGATTCAGGTTTAAGTGAACTTATAATTGGCACTTTTGGCCTCGATTTGTGAGTTTCATCTATAGGTACTCACACACCAGGTGAAGACTCAAACTTGCTACAACAACATCATCCTCAAACTACTGTATGTGTCTAGTACAGCACAACATTTAACATAAAACACTTCTAACACATTTACCATGCATGGAGCAATGACCACAATGACAGACAGTAATTACACAACACAAGAGCAAATCATGGTGCTGTTTCTTTAATTGTTATCTATCTGCATAACTAGAGCTGGCCAGCTTCTCTTCTAGCTGATGGGGAAGAACACGCAATGTAAGTGGAGGCCCGACAGCTCTCCACATGAGGAGTAACCCGAGGGTGAGTGCCACATAACATGGGCATGGGCCTAATGCTTGCCTAACAATGGCACAGGCCTGAGGCCTGACTTATCCCCGTGGGCCTAGTGCCTGATAACTGGTGGTCTAGGCAGGGGTTAATGATAGGCCTCATGTTGGGTCTAACTGTATGGTGGGAGACTCTGCTAAAATTAGCTTTGTTAGCTTTTTTGCATCCCACCCCAACAGTCCTCTCTGGTCCTCAGCCACATTCTTCTGCCACTGGCCCATCCTGGCCAGTGGCGCCACCTCTTCTTTTCTGCCTCCAGCCAGCGCAGCTGACTTTCCTCCTTTATTGTGGTGTCTTCCAGCCTCTTCCGCTACCACTGTAGCTGTTGCCGCAATGTCCTCCTTCTCCCATTGTTGCTGCCGATTTTCTGCCCAGCTGTGTCTGACGTATGTTTTTTTTCTCTATAGTAATATGCATTATTATTTTAGACATTAAGTTGCTGATGCAGTTTCTGTATTATGCCAGTGTATCATGCATCATTTCTTTCTGTACATGCTGAAAAAGAGTTTGCAGATTTTAGTGCATCTGACACATGAATCCCTATGACTGGAGCAAAATTTTACCCTCTTCTACCTGTTGCAAAATGCTGTTTTTAATCCCCCATACAAACTTTATTTCCTGTTAAAGTAAAATAAACAACATTAATTAAATGACACTAAAAGATAAAGCATAAAATATTGTCGAGAGTTGGCAGGTGAGCATTTTGATAGTGGTGGATACATTCTTTTTGGTGTACCATGTTATATTTGATTTTTAAAATCAGTGTAATTATATATCTTCTATTGGTATTTTGGTAAATGTAAAGCAATGTTAAAAAAATTAGGGGAGTTTAAGAAATTTGATCTAATGAATAACATTTTCATTCTTTAAAACTGACATAAGCTTATCTAGCTAATACTTCCGTCCCCTCCCACACACTAAAATGTTCTTTTCAGTACATAATGCGAACCCAATTGAACTTTCTTGCAATTCAGCTGAATAACACAATAGAAGAATGAGCCTCTTAACAAGATTGAATTCGCTGTTGTGCATGTTACAAGCTGAACAAACAGAGATTTGGAAAGTTTCCGTTCATTCGCATGCTTCTTTTTAAGACAAATACTAGTTTAATATAAATGGAAATGAGACTGACATTAGTGTGAGCATAAATCTTGATCTTTTGTAACCTAATAATAAAAGCCATACTGTTTTAGAGTATAGGTAAATAGGGAATTTATCATCATATTGAACTAGGATTTCCTGCAGACCATTCACCTTTTAATCAGGTTACAATTATAGGGTAGCCCCTTTTGTTTCCTGTAATTATAATTACACAATGTGTGAACGATAATTATTTTAATCAGAGCTGTGTGACTTTTAATTATTCTAAGCACTTTGAATACCAAGCAGTCGTAGTAAAACTACAAGATAGCAAAGTACTAAATAGTACTCATGTTTAGCATTAACTGACACCAATATATATTTAATTAATTTAGAGTTTATGCACTGTCAAAACCATTATCAATATTCTCTCTAAGATACTGTGGGGGAGAAGTATTAAACCTTGGAGTGGCAAAATATAAAGTACCAACCAATCAATTCCTAACTGTCATTTTTCAAATACAGCCTGCACAATGGGAGCTGATTGGTTGGTACTTTATATCTCCCCACTTTATCTCTTTCCAATGCTTGATACTTATAGCCTTTTACGAGATATGGAAATGTATCCATTGAAAGCATAGCTTAATAAAATATAAAAAATATATATACATACTGTAAAATAGTAAACGGTTTTGCAACAAAAAGCAGTTTATTTAGTTGTTTCTTTAGTTGCCTTTCCTGGCTCTGGTGCTGCCTAAAACATAGCTGAGACTCTGAGTGCTAGACCCTGGAAATTGCTTAATTAAGCAAATGCTGAGGGTCTTATGTAAGAGACACCTATTACAGTAATACAGTGGGGAAAAAGGCTGATTAAAAAAATACTAAAAAGGTACAAGCCCCAGTAAAGACTGATAAGAAAAAAATAGAACTTCCAGTTCTAAAGGTAAATTTTAAAAATTTTGTTTACAGTACATGCAGCACAAATCTAAGTTCCCTTTAATTATAAACAACTAGAATATGGCTTGTCTTTACTTTTCTTTATGCTGGTGTTTAGTGAATTTCCTCTCCCTAATATTCTAGTTGTTTCAATAAAAGGGAAGCTATTGTACACCCCCCCTCCTCCATGTCGAATACCCCTTTTACACCGACATAAAAATCTAGGGTTGATGCGCATCATGGCAACGGGTCATTCCCATGCCACTTTGAAGTGTAAATGGCGCGATCTGGGTCATGATGACCCAGACTGCACCGCATACTGCCCAATTGTCCAGCTTCTGTTGCGCTTGGAGATGACATCATCTCCAAGCATCCACTGCAACGCTGGAAGAGCCGGGTCACTGCAGACCCAGCTCCAGGTGTGAACAGGGCCGGCTCAGGAATATCCTGGGTTGGCCCTGCAATATTAAAGGGTTCTGTGCTGGGTCTGATCCGGATTGGAACAGTGTTCCAACTCCTGGATCAGACTCGGCACTTTGGGGTAAAAGAGGTATAATTATATTACACCATGTTTTCTTTTTGTTAATGTTTTATTAAAATGCTGTTTGAAAATATAAGAACTTGAAACCAATAAGTGATTTAAGATAAGGATTTTTCTTTATTTTTAAATTATTGTGCTTTTTTCTGACTGGCAATAAGTGAATATCCCTATCTCTTTGTGCTATGCAACAGAATATAGTCTCCCTAATGGTTGTCTCCCCATCACATGCTCATTTTACACCCATTGGTTTCCAATTAAATGATAAATATATCATTAATACGATAAACCAAAATGTTTTCAGGTACATGACAAGAATGGGACAACTAACAATATAGTTATACTGTGTGTCTTCTTACATATATAAGCAATTAAAATGTATGAGCAGTACGCAAAAAAAACAGACAAATAATTATCCACATTTCCAGTGAGCTGTAACAGTAGCAGATGAGTGAAGGATATTAATCTGTCTTGTTATCTGTGATGTGATCTCTTGGGACTGAAGGTTAACATCATTGAGACCTGGTGGATTTATGTGATTCAAAGTGGAAAGACATGTGGATTATTTTCGTAGTCATGTTGATCCATCTCATTACACTATTGTGCTAGTAATGCAATTTATCTCCAATTTCTGACACCCTCTAATTACATAACAGCAGAAAGAGAGTAAGCTTGCTTTTACAATGTGACACATAGCTTTATATTCTTGAATTATACATAAATAAATTAGAAATACAATTTTTTATTTGTATCTACATTGCTCCAATAAACATGTTTCTAACAGATGAAATTGCCACAGTTTTGCAGTTAATTAGATAGTGCCTCTTCTCAGTTCTTTAATCATTTTCTAGAATAAACAAAAAAGGAGAGTGCTTAGTTCTTAGAATGTTGTACTTGGACTTCACAAATGAAAGTTCTTGTCACAAATGGCACTCACAAATGGCACTCACATGGGCACAGATGCAGAATGGTGATGTCAGTGGGGCTGCCCAAGAACAGCAGGTGAGTGCTTGGGAACACCTCTGTTTGTGAAGCCACCCCCCCACCACGCCTACAAAATGGGTCGAGCTGTTGATCAACATCGACAGCCGCCCCTTTTGTAGTGAGCCACGGAGTGAGAGAATTTCTCTCTCGCTCCAGGGCTTGCGCACGCGCAGTGCAGCCACTGTGCATGCGCACAGCCAAACATCGACCCGCTTGCGAGTGCTCAAGCACTAGCGAGCGGGTCTGAATGAGGTCCAGTGTCTTCTGTAGATGACATCCTTACCCTGTCTGAGCAGTTCTATTGCCCATACTGAGTAAGCTTAAGCACTGGCAGGAGGCGGCTTTTCCTACAGATATCTCCTGGTGCATTACCATATGTTAGTAACACTGCTGTGTCCAAAGACACAGCAGTGATGCTAACTACATCTATGGTCAAAATTTACTAAGTGGCGGGTTCTAAACCCTGGCGGTTTGGTGCCGGTTTGATGGCGGGTTCTAAACCCCAGGGTTTGGTGGCGGTTTGGCGGTGGTTTCTAAATTACAGCCCTATTTTATTCTAAAATGTGTTGGGTTTTGTATTGCAAAAATTACATAATTATAGCTGTTTTTAAAAACTTTTTATTAATTTTTTAAAAAACTCCAGATTAAAACCAAAAAACTTGAGGGTGGTTTTGCAATACCAAAACATGACGATGAATCCTGATCCAAAACCAAAACACGGGGTCAGCGCACATCTCTAATCTAAACATGTCTTGTGAGTTCATACAAAAATTGTGCCAAGTCTTTGTATGTAACATATTGAATTGATTTCAAGGAAGTATTAGAGATCTTTTATTATCAAAAGTGAATTGTATTTGTTAGATTCCATCTGATCTAAACAAGTTAATAAATATTGATTACATTTTAATCTAGAGAATCTGAATGTGATTAATAGAGCAGTATATAATTAATATGGTCTATATTTATAAAGGATTGTTTTCTTATTATTTTCTGTTTATTTTTGTTTTTATTTTAACATTATTGGAATTTAGACTATGGGCCTGATTCAGAGTGGGAAGTGATTTAGGTGAACATTGCTCCAAGGAAGTGTGCATGAAAATAAATATAAATATATATAAGTATATTTGTTCATGTGTTGAGCTGTACACATCTCGAGCTGTAAATGCATTTTTGTATACACCAGGCTTGCTATGAGTCACAATTACCAATGATCACTTGCACCTGCCCTATACTCTGCAAAAGATCTAAACATGAAAATGTTTGCTTATTGTCCTGGTCTGCATAATATGCACTTGCATTAATTTGCCCTCAAATAACTTTACAGTATGTATATGACATCCCAGTCCCATATCTTTGGTTGTAAATGTAGATGTGATCAAAATTTTTATTACTTTCCATAATTTGTATTTGCATGTATCCTTTTTGAGCATGCAGAGTGTGAATACAAGTAAGATGTGCTCTACAAATGGGAATGCATGCAAATCTACATCAGCCCATAGCTGAATGTTAATTTCATCAAACTATTAAGTTATCTACATGCTATGCAGTTTTTTTTGGTCAACTTCACAGTCAGCACCATTTTTCTGCAAGATCCCAAAATCTGCAGTACACACTGTACAATTTAAATACAAAAGCTGGTGATTTGTAAACTCATGGATAAATACTGTAGTTTACTTATGTCTGCCCCCAAGGAGGATAAAGTAGTCAAGAAATATCATAGGAAATATGGTTTGATTATAGTAAATTCCCACACAGAATATTGGGACCTTTCAGCTGATATCTTTTGGAAAGTTTGATTAAATAGGTAATCAAAGGAGACCTTTTGTGGACTTTTGTTTGCAAGTTTTATCACTGAAACACCAAAACTATCATGTCTACACATTTCACTATAAAACAGGTCAATCTGCTAATTATTGGCAAATCGGTCCAATAATTGTATAGTGTGTACCCAGCAGTAGGTATAATTTGTTTATTGTACTTTATTATTTGCACTTATGCATTTTCTTTTTGATACTTACAATTGTATTTTCATTATCTGTTGGTGATTGATGATTGTGTATTCAAGCAGATATTACACATATTATGCAAAATTTCTAAAGTTGCTCCAGTCAAATAATTTAATTTTTGATGTATTCATATTTGTTTTATGATTATTTTTTATGATTACTATCAAGGAAATTAATATATACAGTGTATATATATATATATATATATATATATATATATATATATTTATATATATTTAAACTCCATCAAACACTAATTATTACTAAAAGTCAGTGCCCTGATGATGTATCCAAGGATACAAAATGCACTGGATATAGTTTTCTTATTTGTTCGTGTGACATATTAAAGCAGCACTGTGTTCTGGTGATCAGATTCCTGAATTGCTTTGCTATTCTTATGTTTATCATAATGCATCAACATCAACAGATAAGTGTACTTATTCACTTTTTTTGTAATGTTAACCTACAATACAACCGGCCGACTGTGGCCTTGTTTCTTGTAGTTCGCAAAAACTGAGTACCTACACTGCAGTAGTCTACTCCAGAGGTTCCCAAATGCAGTCCTCAAGGCTACCCAACAGGTGAGGTTTTAAAGATATCCATGGTTGAGCACAAGTGGTTCAATCAAAATGACTGAGGTTCTAATTAAGGGGCCTATCCATTACCAGATCTTTCTCGAAAGACGAAAGACAAAGATATCTATTGAAAATTCTGGTGGCTGTGCTGAAAGATATGTGTCATGTACATGACAGATTTTGGCAAAGATGAAGGATAGATTTTGGCAAAAGATGAAAGATGAAGGATATTGCATGACTTCATTCTTGGAGTGGTTTTTTTAATGATTGTTTGAATATTCATTAAAGAACTAGTTTATGATTTTTTTAAGGGATGGCTGGTGCTCTCAGAGAGCCCTCTAAATTCCAGATTACCTATTAATAATTAATAATAATAGTAGAGCCCCTTAGTGCCCCCTTTAGAGCCCACAGTGCCCCTGTAGTGCCCCCTGTTGTACCCCTTTATGGCCTCTTTAGTGCCCCTGTAGTGCCCCCTTTAGAGGCCCTGTAGTGCCCCCTTTATAGTCCCCTATAGTGCTGCATGATTGAGCCCCTGTTGTTTCCCCTGATTGAGCCCCCATTGTGTTCCCTGGTAGAGCCCCCTGATAGAGCCCCCTTTAGTGCCCCCTAGTAAAGCCCTCAGTGCCCCTGTTGTACCCCCTTTAAAGCCCCTTAAGAGCCCAGTGCCCCTGTAGTGCCCCTATTTTAGTGCCCCTGTAGTGCCCTTTTTTTAGTGCTCCCTGGTTGAGCCCCCTCAAAGAGCCCACAGTGCCCCTGTTCTGCCCACAGTGCCCCTGTTGTGCCCTCTTAGTGCACCATAGGCAGGGTCCCCCCGATCCTCCCAATGAGGGACCCCCTTCCTCCCCCCATGCCAAATTTACAGGGGTGTGCTCCAACCAGCGGGCACCCCCCCTCTCACTGACAGGCTCGGCTTGGGGTACACAGCCCCACACACACACTAACTATCAGAGGAGCAGGCAGAGAATATGCTCCTGGCTGCAAGCAGCACAGCCAGCCATACGGCAGCAGTGGTTAGCGGAGTGGGCATGGGCAGCTGTGGACCCCCAGTCGTGGTCAGTGAGAGGTAAGGAGGGGGGATGTAGTAGTGGGCACAGGCAGGTGCAGGGCACCCCAACAGTCTGAGCGGGCCACGGGTGCTTGCTGGTCAGAGCAGGTGGGCCACGGGTGCTCGCTGGTCGGAGCGGGTGCACCGCGGGTGTCCTCACTGGTAGGAGCGGGGCAGTGGACAGTAGGAGCGGGCAGGCCCTGATGGTGCCCCTGACTGCCGCACTACCTACCCCCCACTGCACTATAAACAACCCCACCACCCCAACATAAACAACCCCCCGCTATTAAACATTACTTACCTTATTTATTTGGCAAATCTGCCTTGTCCCCCGGCACTCTGTGGCTGCTGTTGGCTGCTTCTCTCCAGGGAATGGCTCTGGGAAACAGGAACAGGGGTGTGGCTTCCTTAAATTATCATTTGTTTGTCCATCATTCGTCGATTACCACTTATAAACTGACAGATATTTCTAATATCTGTCAGTGATAAGTGATAATTGACCAACATCTTGGAAAGACAAAAGACAAAAATGTACCTGCCATGGGAGTTTGCATTTACATCGTTCAGAGGCTATCCATTAGCAGATAAATTTGAAATATGAACTGTAAATCGTTCAGACTGAACAATAAATCATTCATCTTTCAAATTTATCTGCTAATGGATAGGCCCTTTAGTCACATTTGCTCAAGCATGGATATATCTAAACCTGAACTGTTGGGAAGCCTTGAAGACCGCGTTTGGGAACCTTGGTCAACTCTCTTTCTTATGTATGTACATTGCTGGAAAGCATTGCTTTATGTCTTGTCTTGATATTGTATTGTTACCAAGGATTTGTAGATAATGATTATTAATATTTCTATTATCTTGCATTCTTACAGCATTGACATAATACTATGCACTGAACATTGTGCATATGATGATATTTCTTAAACATGAAACAAAAGAGAAAGTTGATTATTGATAAGGGATGCAACATATCTTTCCAATTTAGTACTGAGGGGTTATATAATCAGGGAGCAAATATACTAATGGCCATTTGATAACAATATCTATTTAATAAGCAAAGAGTCTATAGTTTCTTAAATATTCTAAAAAATGTTTACATGACTATGACGTTGAGCTGGATTTTGTGACTAGATGGGGAAACAGGTAAGTACAGTATATGATGACAAACTGGTCCAAAAATAATTAAATAAATTATCCTTACTGCTTATTTTGTAAGAATTTGAATGTTAGGTTTAGTCAATGAATAAATGAGCCCAAATGGAATTTGTGCACCTATTCAGAGACATTCAACTTGTTTCTTATCAAACAGTATAATCCTCACACTGTTTAGTTATGGAATCACTTAAAACAAGTAATATTAGCTTAAAACTAGTGACAAGCATTGAGGAGACTTGATGGCCAGACACATACTGGTCTAATCTCTTTATTAATAGGCCCAAAAACAATTGGAAAGCCATCAATTGTTTGATATGGCTTAAGTACAGTATGTTTTAATTAATAGTAGGTATTTTACATTGTTGTAACCTTTATTGATGTAATTGTCTATAAACCCAGAATCAAACTGTTTCTATATCAGTTGCCCTATGTTTTAATTGAATGTTGACCCACAATGAAATATAAATTCATGACAAAATATTGATTGAAATAGTTGACTAGCATTAGGTCTAATCCTAATAATGGTGCTGACCCAAGGGCATATCTATAATGGGCGCAGGGTGTGCAGTGCACATGGGCCCCCATCCCTAGGAGGGGCTTACACCACATACCCTGCACCCATATTATTTAAAACTTACCTCTCTGATGTCCCATGCCGGGTGCCAGCTCTGTACAAAAAGCCGGAAAAATGGCCACCACTGCAATTTTTCTGGTGTTTTGCACATGCACAGTAGACTCCGGGCACACTCTAGTGCCCAGGGTCTACTACTGCTCTGGTGGCCGGTCAGCCACATCAGTTGGCTGCCAGCTGCCAGGAAGAGAGGAGGGGGCCCCGGACAGGAAATGCACACGGACCCCCTCCTCTCTAAAGAAGCCCCCTATACTGACCCCACTACACACCTGTTCAAGAAGTTGGATCTTGGCATTTCCTGAAAGGTTAATAATCCTTATTCTTAGAGCATTTGGCTAGGATGTAAGCAGAACTAGTACAATATAAACATAACTTTCTTTTTTTCTGGCTGAGTTATTTGAGGAGGGTAAGGAACCCAAGCCCCTTAAACCTGCAAAGTTTCTGTCTCCAATCCTACAGGCTTAATTAATATAGTGTAGAAGTAGCTTTATATTTTAGAAATGTAATAGAGCACAAAACTTTACTCTTTTCTTTTCACAGTTCAGAAAGACATAACTTAAAAGCAGTACAACAATCCATAGATCCATAGCAGATGCATATTGGCCAATTCATCCTTAATTTTATCATCCAATACTAATGTTTCTTAGCAGAAATATTCCTATTCTGATGCTGTTGAGATACCGGTTGTCGTGATGTGTGGCACTCAGATTGCCGGCACCGGAATTCTGACAGCAGTCAGGAACCTGGTGCACGCTTCCCAACCACCAGCAAGAATTGGGGTTAGGGGGAGGATTAGGGGTTTGGCACTAGGGAGAGAGTTAGGGTTAGGCTGTGGGAAGGGAGGGTTAGGGGTAGGGTTAGGATACTTACCAGCAGGTATTGGTATCCTAACCCTGTTGGGATGCTGGCACCGGGATTCTGACTGCCAGGATCCTGAGCACCAGCATCCCATACCCTACCCTTCCTATTGATATATCACATACCTTGTCTAGACTCAATTGTATATTCCAATACAGAACAAGTACCTTGTTGCAGATAACAAAGCTTAGATTTCACTGTCATTGCATGATGAAGGTGATCAAAGGCTTTCCCAAAGGCTTGTTGAAAAATCTGGAATTCAGAATAAAATTTTACCTTTCCAGATAAGGTACTGCCCGTACCAATGCATCTCCCTTCAGCAGTGTGAGAATAAATCCAACTTTCAAGAGGTCAGTAGCATATGCTCTACGGGTCTGAGTCAGAGTTGTCTGCTAGTGCTCCCTCAGCTGCAATTTTCATAGTAGTGGATATGCTAGTGCAAGAGCGGTCAGAACCATTTCATCTGTACACATACTGTACGCAGCATCAGACGCAGATCATGCAAACATCAACTCCTTAGTGAGGCTATGGTCACTCTGAATTGCCACCAAAACTGAGAAGCCGGAGCATTGTTTCCTGCATATGGGATCACAGGTGCATGATTTGACACGCCCCCAAAATGGTCAAGACACACCTGCATTTTTAACTGACACTCACAATTGCCTCCCCCATATGCATTCTGACTGTCAGTCAAACTGTGAATAAAGACTTACAGTGTGCAACTACAATAATGTATCTTGATGCATGCACAGTGCAACTCAGAGGCATGCACAGTAGCATAAAATCACTCCATTTGTGAAAACATTGGTGTACAGTAGTGTACAGTTTTGAATCAGGCTGTACATTCTGGGATTAATATGGTCCACAATTCAAACTGTGCCATGATCTGTTCCAGGAGATTTTTATCTGAGGTTTAGAATCTTGATTAATACTACTAATGCTGATTCCAATGGGACCTGAACCATATGAGTCACTAGTAGTTAATCATTGCATAAGCAGCCAATTGACCTTGAAATGTTTGGATAGTTTGAACCAAAGTCACTTCAGTAGTTTGAATCAAAGCTCCAGCAGAGCCCTAGGTGGCTCAATGAATCTGCAATGTTAATATGATAATGATGCTACCTTAGTATATTCAATGTGACCCAATGGTTAAAGCTGTAAAATCAGAAGTTGAGCTGAAGATATGCTTCTGCAGCAAAAGAGCAGCGCAAACAGAGCAATTACTATTACCTATTTATATTGAATTTAATAACTGATTGCAATTGTAAAGATCAAATTAAGCATGTATGGACTATTGCACAAAATAATAATGCAAGTATGGTAAAAGAGCAATGTATTGTATGATACAATTGTTATTAATGTAGTAACATTGTCGCAAAAAATAAATGTTTATACTAGGGCTATGTGCTGACTCTTGTGTTTTGGATTTGGTTTTGGTTTTGATTATGTATCTCCTTCAAGCTTTTGGATCTGAATTTGGTTTTACAAAACCACCCTTGGGTTACTTGCTTTTGGATCTGTATTTTTTCTAAAAAATCATAAAAACAGGTGAAATCACATAATGTGGGCCTGTTTTTGTTCCGACAGTATTATTAACCTCAAAAACATTTATTTGCAGTCATTTCCAGTCAATTTTGAGAACCACACAGCTTACAATATTGATTTAATTCAGCTTAGGCCAAAAGGTTGCATCGAGGCTAGCTGGCTGACTAAGCTAAGTGACAGCAGTGGGTAGCACTATTAATTCATCCCCACTGGAATCCACCATTTAAGCCTCAGGTGCCTCATTAATTTTTAGATGTAATTGGCAGTAAAGGTCTTCCTCGTGAAATTTGAAGTTAATTTTCATGGACATAATCTTTTCCACATTTTGAGGAAGTAGCCTCCTATGCCAATCGCTGTCAAGGTTCCCGGCTGTGCTGAAAACTCTTTCTGAGTATACACTGGAGGGTAGGCAGCTCAAGTAAAGAAAAGAAATATAAAGAATTTGTAGAATATGTACTGAGCACTAGAAAATAATGGTGTCCAACCAATAAAATACAATAAGTAGATATCAATCTATGCAATTACCCTGCCGCTCATCTTGAGGATATTAGGGGATGCTGTACCCACTGAGGTTACACAATGAAAATAAATGTGAGAGAGCACTGGGTAAAGGTATGATCTTTAATAAATAGAATAAAAAACATATAAAAATGCACAATCACAATATATCATCTAAAATACAGTACAATAAGACCAATATAAGAAAAAGTCCATTTGTGGACTATTTTAATGATAGCGTCCAAATAGGCATGTCAGACAGTTTTTTTCATTACTGGCAGGAAAAAATAGAAATTTGGAGGTCATTGCATAAACTGGCTTTGCTGTACTTGATAAAAAAAATGTGTGAGAGAGCTAAGTAAAGGTATGATATTTTATAAACAGAATAAATAAACATATAAAAAAGGCACAATCACAATATATCATTTAAATGCATAAATTATACATTACAATAATACCAATATTAGAGAGTTAATTCGTATATCAGACCGCAGTATTAAACCAATGAGCACATTGATTCAAAAGCACTTTAGTCATTTTTAACAGCACATGATCAGACTAAATAGCTGTGCAGTAATGCAATGATTAAATCTGTCCAAGCATGAAATGGTTGTGCAAGGATGCAATAATTAAGTCTGTCCAAGCATGCTAGTTGTTAGTAAATGCAGTCAGCATTGTAGAATAAAGGGTTAAACCGGAAGAGTCTGTTGAGCAGTAGGAACATGAATCCATATCAAAGTCTGCTGCTGGTGAAAAAACTGAGTGTGTGAACTCTGCACAGCAACAAATCCATGTGTCACCTGTAATGAATTATTGTCTCCCAGTATCCCAGTCTGTGGTACCAGCCATCTGGCTGATAAGCTCACTGAGGGATCTAGTTGCTAAGCAGTGTTAGGAGACAGAGTGAAAAGTTAAAAGGTGCCAGCCAATCAGCTCCCAACTGCCTTCTCACAGGCTGTGTTTGAAAAATGACAGTTGGGAGCTAATTGGCTGGCACCTTATCACTTCCTTATCACTTTTCACTCTGTTTCCTAACACTGCTTAGTAAATAGACCCCTAAAGCTGGCCACACACTAGACCAACTTACATCCAACCATCCAACTAGTTGATTGGTTGGAATGAAAACCCGGTAAGGGATGAAAGCATATGAGAATCAGCAATTTGCTCCCAAATGCCGGAAAATGGACTAAAAACTGTTGTTTGAACAAATTGTTTTGATCAAACATTTAACAAACTTGTTTGACGACCATTTTCATCTGTTTTTTGGCATTTAGGAGCAAATTTCTGATCATCATTTACTCCCATACATTACCAGATTTTCATTCCAACCAATCAACTAGTTGGATGAAAGTTGGTCTAGTGTGTGGCCAGCTTAAGTCTCCAGTGCTACAGTGGCTCAGAGATCTCAGACTGAAAGTTGGGCTCACAAGGCAGTTTCCTCATGCTAATAGCCAGCATGGTATAGCTGCAGTTTTTAGCTGATCAACAGCATCCTGGTCTGAGTTCACAATGGCTAGTCACCTGACGCATTTCTAGGCCAATAGGGGGGCGTTTCATCAGTGTTGGTTTGTGGTTTTCATGGTATAAAATATTTATACCCGCAGGTAATTAGTAATTAATAAAACATTGTTAAACATGATTTCTGCATTTAAGAATGTATCATATGCATACAAATAGAGAAATATATAAAAATACATGAGACCATAAATAAATAAATGTATGGTTGGACACCAATACACACAGGATGCTAATAGTCATATTCATTTATTAAAAATGTGATATGCTGATAATCAGGTTGATCCAAAATAGGCTGCATTAGATTGGTAAATTTAGGACCTTTAATTGGCCGAATGCATAACTTAACATATAATCACAATAATATATTAGTCTCTTTGATAACAGTTCCTTTCATATACCGATAACAATTCAACCATATGCTAGTTATATTGATACATATTGGGTATATATAGTGAACATTAAAACGATTTTATAAAAAAAATTCTAAATAATAAATTAATGACTAAATCAATAATAAGGTGAAAACACAATACAAATGGATGTATAGACATACTAATAAGAGTAAATAACAATAATACCTGGACGGTTCCTCTACAATTTAGTGAATTCTGCATAAGAAAGGGGTAGGAAAAAAAAGGAAAAGCAAGAATGAGGGCAGTTATGGAATGTATTGTATCGGTTGAAACAGTGAACAATCACTATAAAAAAGAGGGGAGGGAAGGGGAAAAGGATAGACGAGGCACAGCCTGGGCCCCCAACCTGTCTAAACAAGTTCAACAATGTACAATGGGAACCCAAAGTGTTTATACCAGACCAGGAGGTAGGATGGGGAACCAGTGGAAAACCAAAGTGCCTAAAAATGGTTGAGTTCTACAGTATAATTGATACCATGAGGGACTAGTGTATCTAACTGGAATATCCAGAAGGCTTTCCTACTGCATAACAGACAAAACCGATCACCTCCTCTTGAAGTGTTCTTAATCTCTTCTTTAACATAGTCTTTAGTGTTCTGCATCACTAAGCCAACCCGTTTATTGGTCTGTTTCACAATTAAGTCTTAATCTTTAATCAATTTGCTGAGTGCCTTCCTTTCTGATTTTGATAAATTATTAATTTTTAATTAAATAAAATGTAATAATAATTTAATTCTTAATCTTTTCTAAAGCTATAACTGAAAGCCCATTGGTACTTCTCTCTTGACAGTAATTGACATGGCTTGATAGATTGTGTCTTAATGCCATTAAGTTTATTTCATCTATGTTCTGCAAATTTTCTGCCTTCATACAGAAGACTCTCTAGCAAGGGTTTAGACATCTATGATACTTTTGCTAGAGAGTCTTCAGAGTTTCCAGATTTGGTTCTTGATTCTAACCCTGAACCTTTGATTAATTATGTGAAAGTGTTTGATATGGAACATACCAGTCAAACCCTCTTTAAAAAACCTTCTAATTTCTATTCGCTACAATACCAAGGTCCTTTCATTGAGAGCTTTTATAGCACCACAATGGAAGATTTCAAAAACTTTTGTATAAAGGCAGAAAACAAACACTAAAGATAATTTATCAAAATTAGAAAGGAAGACACTCAGCAAATTGATTAAAGATTAAGACTTAATTGTGAAACAGACCAATAAACGAGTTGGCTTAGTGATGCAGAACACTAAAGACTATGTTCAAGAAGCACATAGACAATTTACTAATGAACATTTATATTCTAAACTTTCTGAGGACCCCACTGCTCAAAACAGGTCAGAGCTTGGAACTTTGTTGCAGGATGCGGTTTCACATGGCGTGATATCCAAGGAGACATTTAATTTCCTTTTCACACCTTATCCGGTCACTGCAATTTATTGTCATTGCCAAAAATTCACAAAGCACTTTCTAATCCACCGAGTCATCCTATTATTTCAGGTTTGGGATCACTCACTAGTATTTTTTATTATTTTGTTGACACACACCTACAGAATTATGTGATGTCTCTTCCATCATACATCAAAGATCTTATTAGTACAGCTAAATGGAAGGATTCTTATTATTTACTCACATTTGATGTTGAATCCTTATATTCAAATATACCAACATGAACAAGGATTATTTGCAGTTACTTATAATTTAAGTATTGATCCAATGGTGAGAGAGATATCACATAACCTTATATTAGAAACAATTCAATTCATTCTTGAACACAATTATTTTACATTTGATTGTTCATTTTACCTTCAGACATGTAGGACTGCCAGGGGAACCAAATTTGCCCCCGAGCTTTGCAAACTTATACATGGGCATGTTTGATGACCACTATGTGTGGGAGAGGAGCGAGTTCAGGGTGCACTTGTTTCTCCATGGCAGATTTATAGATTTGTTTTTCATTTTGGACAGGGATGAACATTCCATCACATATTTTGTTAAACACTTGAATCACAATATTTATGGTTTAAATTTCATTAGCACTTACAGTACACATTCTATTAATTTCTTGGCTATCACACTCATGGCAGCAACTGATCAGATCACTACAGCTACTTATATTAAATCTGTAGACTGTGGTGGTTATCTTAATTATGCCAGAGGTTACTACAAACCCTGGAAAAACAATATTGCAAAGGGGCAGTTTGTCCATCTCCGGAGGAACTGTTCTTCACTGGAAGTGTTTCAGTCACAATCATGTGATTTATACAAGAAGTTTGTAGAACAAGGATATCCTCATGGTCTATTAGATAAAGTACTTAAAGAAGTTACTGAAATAGATAGAACTGTACTGATGGATCTAGGATTTTTGAAAAGAAAAATAGACAGAAAAAGTACCAAACTGATAAGCAAATACCATTTATTACTCAGTGCATTGCTTTAGCTTTGGAATAATCTTAAAAAATTCAACACTCATACAAGCTGATAAAGATCTGAGCTCTGTTCTGGATGGCCAGAATAAAGTAGTCTTTAGAAGGGCCCCCAGTCTGAAACATAGATTAGCTCCTAGTTTGTTTAATAAGAAGCAACAGGATCCCAATATATGTACCACCAATTGGTTACCACCAAAACCCCATGGTTATTAAAAGTGTGGCAGTACTAGATGCCTAACTTGTAATTTTTGTATTAATAGAACAACTAGAGTAACTTCTTTCCATAATAAGAAAGCATTTGACATTAATACTTTCATTAATTGTAAATCAACATGTCATTTATGTCATCGAATGTAGGTGCGGCCTTCAGTATGTGGGTAGGACCACATGGCCTCTACATACAAGTTTTGCGGAACATAGACAAAATATACTTAATGGCATTAAGACACATTGGGTCAAATGTAATAGGGTGTCTGTTTTGGTAAAATGCAAGTTTGGTGCTAAACTCACAATTTTTCATAACTCTCCAAGGTAATAAGGTGTCTGTTCACTAAAACTCGCATTTTTCAGAGTTACTAAAACTCCCCATTCTCAAACTCGCATCCAGATGTTTTCACATTGAAAACAATCAACTCACCCAATGTAATAGAGTGTCTGTTTCAGACTCGCAAAAAAAAGATTACCAAAAGTCCCCAAATAATAGACCTGCTTCAGGCTAGCGAGTACATCCTGAGCAGGTCTGATTTACACAGAAACATGCACATATCCATGAGATATGTACATGTTTCTGTGTGTACTTATGTAAAATGTTTTTAAATTTAAAAAAAATTACGTGCACCCCCTCCCCAAAAGCATAACCAGCCCCGGGCTTTATAAAGCCTGTTCTGGTTCTAAAAATACAGGGGCCAAAATTCGTAGGGGGCCCCTGTATATTAAGAACCAGCACAGGACTTTGATGAGCTGGTCCTGGTTCTGGAAAATCAGGGGACAAAACGAGTAGAGGTCCCCTGAAGATTCCAGAACCAGCACCATACTCTTTCTAGTGGGGGGATAATGCCACAGCCAGGGAAAACCTTTCACCAGTTTCCCCGGCCAAAGCATTATCCCTGACCGCTAGTCAGTCCAGGCCAGGGATCCCTGGGGAGTTGCGTACCCCCCAATAAAGGGGTACCACTCTCCAGGGCACCCAGGCCTAGACTGATAGCCCGGGGCTTTCCCTGGCACCCTATGGCCATGGGTGCCGGGTTGATAGTGTTAGTGCAAAGTGTAAAAATGAAGTTTCCATATTGTCTTTAGTTGTAGAACCACAAGTACCACTAAGCCTCCCCTGCATGCTGGTATTTGGAGAACCACAAATACTAGCATGCGGGGCATTACGGGCCCGCTCGCACTTGTAGTTCCACAACTAATGAAATACCTAAATAAACAAACATACACTGTGAATGTAAAATTTTAATTAAACATACATGCACACTCACACTCACACATATTCACCAAGTATCCAAAGTAATCCATAGGGGTGTACCTGAAAAAAAAATCCATACTCACCTCTCCTATGCGTCGATCACATCCACTTGTCCAAGTAGGCAATCCATGGGTTTAAAAAAAAAACATCCACGCTAAAAAACCCGATCCATGCCGGACACAGCAAGGTATGTGTGTACACATATCTTTGCTCCACGTAAATGACCGGGGCACACTTGTGCCCCGTCATTGAAGAGTCCACCAGCCAATCAGGGAGCATCTCAGTTGGAGCAGCTCCCTGATTGGCTGAATGCGGTCAGCCTGTGTGTCCCATAGACTTCTATGGTGAGAATTCCCCATAGAAGTCTATGCAGGGAGCCCCTGCATCGTAACCGCAAGATTAATTGAGGTTAATCTTGTGGTTACATCAATGATACAATGTCACGACATTGTATCAGTGATATTACCACAAGATTAACCTTAGGTAACCTTGTGGCTACGATGTAGCGGTTCCCACTATAGACTTCAATGGGGATTTCTCACCATAGAAGTCTATGGGAGACACAGGCTGACCGCATTCAGCCAATCAGGGAGCTGCTCCGACGGAGATGCTCCCTGATTGGCTGGCGGCCTCTTCAATGATGGGGCACACGTGTGCCCCGGTCATTTACGTGGAGCAAAGGTATGTGTACAGTCCGCATGGATCGTTTTTTTTGTGTTTTTTTATTGTAACCCATGGATTCCCTCCTTGGACAAGTGGACATGATCGACACATAGGAGAGGTGAGTATGGATTTTTTTTTTTCAGGTACACCCCTATGGATTACTTCGGATACTTGGTGAGTATGTGTGAGTGTGAATGTATGTTTAATTAAAATTTTACTTTCACGGTGTATGTTTGTTCATTTACGTATTTCTTTAGTTGTTTAACTACAAGTTCCAGCAGGCCCGTAATGCCCAGCATGCTGGTATTTGTGGTTCTCCAAATACCAGCATGCAGGGGAGGCTTGCTGGTACTTGTGGTTCTATAACTAAAGACAATATGGAAACTTTATTTTTACACTTTACACTAACACTATCAACCGGGCACCCATGGCCATAGGGTGCCGAGGATAGCCCCAGGCTTTCAGTCTAGGCCTGGGTGCCCTGGAGAGGGGTACCCCTTTATTGGGGTGGTACCCAACTCCCCCGGGATCCCCGGCCTGGACTGACTAGCGGTCAGGGATAATGCTTTGGCCAGGGAAACCGGTGAAAGGATTTCCCTGGCTGTGGCATTATCCCCCCGCTAGAAAGAGTTTGGTGCTGGTTTTGGAACTTTCAGGGGACCCCTACTCATTTTGTCCCCTGATTTTCCAGAACCAGGACCAGCTCAACAAAGCCCTGTGCTGGTTCTTAATATACAGGGGCCCTTTACGCATTTTGGCCTCTGTATTTCTAGAACCAGAACAGGCTTTATAAAGCCCGGGGCTGGTTATGCTTTTGGGGAGGGGGTGCACATATTTTTTTAAACACACACAGAAGCCATCATGGATCTCACTGATCTGTGATGGCTACTCTAAAACTCGCACCTTTTAATGCTACTCGCATTAAAAGGTGTCAGATTACATAGTACTAAACTCGCCTAAACTCGCAAATGCAGTAGCCTCGAGCTGAAAAGTTTGCAGGCTATTGAATTTGCGAGTTTCAGTACAAACTCGCACTTTTTAAAAGTGCGAGAAAGTGCGAGTTTGTACTGATACTAAAACTGACACCCTATTACATTTGGCCCATAGTATATCAAGCCATGTCAATTACTGTCAAGTGAGAAGTACCAATGGGCTTTTAGTTATAGCTTTAGAACAGATTATGAACACCAGTTTCATCTATTATGCAGGAGGGAAGCCTTCTTGTTATTCCAGTTAGATACACTAGTCCCTCATGGTCTCAATGATAATGTAAAACAACCATTTTTAGGCACCTTGCTTTCCCACTAGTCCCCCATCCTGCCTCCCCAGTCTGGCAGTAACACTTTGGGTCCCCATTGGCCACTGTTGGACTAGTATAGACAGGTTGGGGGCCCAAGCTGTGCTTTGTCTATCCTTTTCCCCCTTTTCTCCCTCTTTCTTTTTATAGTGCTTGTTCACTGTTTCAACCAATAGAATACATTCCATAACTGCCCTCATTCTTGCTTTTCCTTTTGTTGTTTTTGTTATTTACTCTTATTAGTATGTCTATACATCCCTTTATATTGTGTTTTCACATTATTATTAATTTAGTAATTTATTTATTATTAATTCATTTTTGAATAATATTCCTTTTAATGTTCACTATATATACCCAATATGTATCAAGATAACTAGAATATGGTTGAATTGTTATGGGTTTATGAAAGGAATTGTTTTCAAAGAGACTAATATTTTATTGTGATTATATGTTAATTTATGCATTAGGGTTAAATAAAGGTCCTAAATTTACCAATCTAATGCAGCCTGTTTTGGACCAACCTGATTATCAGCATATCAGATTTTAAAACATTAATATGACTATTAGCATCCTGTGTGTATTAGTGGCTAACTACATACTGTATATTTATTTATTTATGGACTCATGTATTTTTATATATTTCTTCTATTTGTATGCATATGATACATTATTAATTGCAGAAATCATGTTTAACCATGTTTTAATTACCTGTGGGTAATCTTATACCATTAGAATACAAACCACCTCTGATGAAACGGCCCCCTATTGGTCAAGAAATGTGTCAGGTGACTTGCCATTGTGACCTCAGAACAGGAAGCTGTTGATCAGCTAGAGATTGCAGCTATACCACTCTGGCTATCAGCATGAGGAAACTGCCTTGTGAGCCCAACAAGTAAACTTCAGTCTGGGATCTCTGAGCCACTGCAGCACTGGGAAACTTAGGGAGCTTATCAGCCAGACAGCTAATATTGCGGACCAGGATGTTGGGAGACACTGGTTCATTACAGGTGACACGTGGATTTATTGCTGTGCAGAGATCACACAGTCAGCTTTTTCACCAGCAGCTGACTTTGATGTGGATTCATGTTCCTACTGCTCAACTGACTGTACCTGCTTAACCCTTTAATCTTCCATCCTGACATTACTAACAACTAGCATCATTGGTAGACTTAATTATTGCATCCTTGCACAATCATTTCATGTTTGGATAGATTTATCCATTGCATTACTGCACAGTTTTTTAGTCTGACCATGTGCTGTTAAAAATGACTAAAGTGCTTTTGAATCAATGTGCTCATTGGTTTAATACTGTGGTCTGATTTACGAATGAACTCTCTTATATTGGTATTATTGCAATGTATAATTTATGCATTTAAATTATATATTGTGACTGTGCATTTTTTATATGTTTATTCTGTTTATTAAATATCATACCTTTACTTAGCGCTCACACACATTTTTTTATCAAGTACAGCAAAGCCAGTTTATGCAATGACCTCCAAATTCTATTTTTTCCTGCCAGTAATGAAAAAAACTGTCTGACATGCCTGTTTGGACGCTATCATTAAAATAGTCCTCAAGCATTCTTTAAATGGTGACCATATCAGATGGAGTAATGGTAGAGGTGTCATTAATTGTAGACAATTCAAATAGACCCAACCAGATGTCAAAACTTGGTTGTGTTGACTCATCAGAATTAACAGTGGGTCTTTTTTGGGAAAGTTTAGTTATTTCCTGGCAGCCACAACTGCTATAGAAGCTGAAGGAGAAGCCATTGTTGCATCACGTGCCACTTGAGCTGAAAATTTCCTTACCAACAGCTCTTTGCATCTCTGTGTCCGCTGGGAAAAAAGACATGACATATGATTTAAACCTCTAATCCAGCATGGTCGCCAAAATTTATTGATCCGATTGTAAGATCCTGACAACCCTTGGATCCTGGCAAAGCGAATAAAGGAATTGATTTACATGTCCAACATACTTAGCAGAATTGCTTCGTTTCAGCTCATCCTTCACTTTCTTAAGCTGCTTTTTCAACAGTCTAACTAGGGGAATTACCTGACTAAAGCTGCCTGTGTCTGAACTCACTTCACAGGTGACTACTTTGAAGGCTTTCAGCACTTTGCTCAACACAGAAAGTATTTTCCACTGAGTTTGAGTAAGGTACATTCCCCCTCCTCTTCCTATGTCATAGTTCGTTATGTAGCTTTGGATGGCTTTTTGCTGTTCCTCCATCTATTGAAACATATAAAGGGTGGAGTTTAACCTTTTAACTACCTCTTGCTTCAGCTGGTGACAAGGCAAATTCAACATTTCTTGCAGGTGCTTCAAACTTGTACATGCACCTGCTGAATGTCGAAAATTTCCAGACATTTTTCGGGCCACAGAGAGCATCTCCTGCACAGCACTGTCTTTTAAAAAAAAATTGCACCACCAAGTTGATTGTGTGAGCAAAACATGGGACATGTTGGAATTCACCCTGCTGTAATGCTTTCACAATATTGGTGGCATTGTCAGAAATAACAAATCCTGAGGAGAGACCAAGCAGGGTAAGCCATTTTGCAATGACTTCCCTGAGTTTTTCTAAGAGGTTGTCAGTGGTAAGCCTCTTAGTGTAACCATTGATACACAGAGTAGCCTGCCTTTGAATGAGCTGCTGTTTCTTAGTTTCTCTGTTGGTGGCACTAAAGGCAATACACCCACCTAGTGAGCTGATAAAGTCAGGTAATCTTGCATTTTCCCTGTTCCACTTGTCCACATATCTGTGGTTAAGTGGACAGTGAGTATAACAGCATTTTGGAGGATACTAATTAAGATTTTTAAAATGTTCCTATAAAGGCTGGGCATTGATTTTCTAATGAAGTAAAATCTAGATGGGATTTGGTAGCAGGGACCTCTATTAACGATCTAAAACCTACTGCACTGATGGTGGATATCGGAAGCAGATCTAATACCAGCATAGATGTTATGGCATCAGTGATCCGCTGTGCAACTGGGGGACTGCTGTCATACTTACTCCCCCCTTGCAAAGGATTGTTTAACAGTCAATTGTTTTTTTAACTACTATTAGTAGTCTTCCTGGTCCCCTTCTGGGATGAAGATCCACTGCCAGCAGCAGCAGATGTACTGATCAAGGATTCATCTGAGTAATCCAGGATATGGGAGGACTGAGTTGCCTTATCAAATTGGATGCAGGACTAGTTCCAATCATGATTAAGGATATTGTTGATGAAGATGTTGGTGGTGAAGATGCCAGGAGCCTGGATCTAGCAGAAAGAAGGGAGCTAGCTGACACTGAACTGCTTGTTGTTACTTTTTTAGCAAAAGTTTCTGAACAACTTTTGCAAACACTTTGATGAATGCACTGTAGATGATGTAACAGGGAGGAAGTTCCTAGATGGTTAATATCCATACCTCTACTTACTCTGGCATGATAATGGGTACAGATTGCTTGACAATTGTTGTCTGGATCTGGGTAGAAATAATTCCACACATAAAAAGTGGACTTTTTTGTTTTATGCCTATGAATGACAATGGGCTTTTCCTTTTCATGGGCAAAAACTGTTTCCACTGGGGCTTGATTTACAAAACAACATCCTCATCTTCAATATCCGAATCATCAACATCCTTATTAGCATCAGCTACACAAATATTCTCTTCATCCTGGTGCACTTCCACAGAAGGATCCTCGATTTCTATGTAAGCATGTTGATTTGTGCAGAGGATGCACAAGTGGTTAAAGGAGGCTCCTCTTCGAGTACAGTTTTGGAAAGGTCAGGCTCACACATAGACCTGCCTACACATTTAGGCCCTGATTCAGAGCCGGATGCTCTGACCAGAGCGCTCGCTCTGAATCAGGGCCCACCTCCATTAATATGGAGCGTCCTCCTGGACACTCATATAGCTGTGGGTCACCAACCACAGCATATACGAGCGTGCAGGATGATGGTCGCGGTGGTCTTGACCATCGCGACCATCGAAACTGCGAGCAAAAGCCTGCGGTTGAGTTTTTCAACCACAAGGCCAGGAGTGATTTTGGCTCTATCAGAGCCAAAATCACTCCCACTGACATCACTAGCGATGTCAGTGGGGCCGGCTTCAGATGGTAGGCATTCCCTTGGGAACGCCTCCGTCTGGCAGGCATGCCCCCGGCACCCCCACCAAAGGGGGCATGCTGTCAGACAACATCGACAGCACGCCCCCTTTGATGAGACACTCCAAGCAAAGGAAAGTCCTTCGCTTGTCGTGTCTCGCGCATGCGCACGACGGAGCTCCCTCTGTCAAGATCATGCACAGTGCAGACCATCGACCCACTTGCGAGCGGACAGCCGCTTGCGAGTGGGTCTGAATGAGGGCCTTAGACTCTTCTCTGGGGTTTGTGACATTTCAGAGCGCACAGTTGGTTCCTGTGCCTTAACGATTTTCATTTTTTTTAAACATCTACAGGGAGAAGGGCTTAAATCATCATAAAAGGCAGAACCACCAGTCATAAATAAATCCAAGGCCTTAGTCTTTCCTTGCCAATTTGTGTGGTGATAGCCATATTGCCAAAAGTTATGTCTTTCTGCAGATAACTTTCCCTTTGATGTTTTATTCATTACCAATGTAAATGGTTGCTTCTTTGATTTTAGATGCCCTCACTTAAACCCTGTATGCCCTTGGGCATCGGTTTTAGTAGATGATGTAGACAAAGTAGTATTGTCATTACTGGTGGCACTGGCAACAGCTACAGCACTAGTATGCGGTTCCTGCTCTCCTTTCATCTGATTGTTTTCCATATCAACAAACACAAACAAATTAGGGTACAGCACACATGCCAAGTTGTACCAATTTTTATTATTACACTGTGTTATCAATGACTTACATTGTAACAATATTTTTTTATGAATAATGCACTGCAGTTCCATTTACTGTCACAATATTTTTTATGAATAATACACTGCGTTATCCTTCAGTGTCACAATAATTTTTATGTATAATACACTGCGCTATCCCTTACAGTGTCAAAATATTTCTTATGAATACACTGCTCTACCACTTATAGTCACAATATTTTTTATGAATATTACACTGTGCTACCACTTACAGTGTTACAATACTTGTATGGTATTTCTTACCAACAGTGTCACAAAACTTGTATGAATAATATTCCACTGCAGTATTACTGACCGACAACATCAATCACAATACTTTACGAATTATACACTGCAGAATGATGAACCTACAGCATCACTCACAATATGGCCAGCAGCATCACAGTGCTTTGGATACACTGGGGGTTGCAGCATACAGCATCACAGTGTGGGGTACAGCACAAAAATATTTTTAACTTTTGTTTATCTTATTATTTTTTTTTAACTATTAGTTAATTTTTTTACTGCCCGTTGACAGAGAGCACACTGGAGGGACAGCACAACCCTGGATAGCACACCCCTTGATGGACAGCAGAGCACACCCCTGGATTACAGGAAATTCAGGTTTTGTGTCCAGCTCTCTCCTGCAAGGTACATATGTGTTGGTCTTAGGATGTACATAAAAAAGGAACAGAAAAAATATAATTTATGTTGAACAACTGTATTATTAATAAATGAATCAATTGGAGTCACATTGCTCCTGTTTATCAACTCTGTCTATCAATATGGATAGTGTCCTTAAATGTGAGTAAAAGATGAATTCTAAGTGAAGTCAGATGGCTCCTTTTAGGGTGCCTCTTTCCATACAGCACCCAGTACCTACGTCTCACAATTAACCATGGATACTATCAATTTTGTGGTTAAATGTCTCACTGTGTGGAAATCAGAGTAACTCCTACACCTAGGTTGTAGGTAACATAAGTAGACTCCTTTAGGGTGTCTTTTTCTGTATAACACTACATGCCTACATCTCCCTTTTTAACGCTTTCCAGTGACAACCTCATTGGTGTATCCTGTGATACTTGCTCGTTGATAGCCTTTGCTATTATTGTATTTTACCCTTGGGAAATGGGAGTGTGGATGATGTCCACCTTACTTTCCAGTACCGTGTGGTAGTAGTTGCTCACTGGTGTATTCTCTACTTGCAAGTCAGTGTAGGGTGTCGGTCTGCCCTTGCTAAGGGGTGACCTACCATATGTGCAGCTATTACATACGTTCCCCTTACTGCAATGTCCAAGTTAGTGGTGCAAGTGGGTATGTGGTGATGCACGGTAGCAGGGGCGGAGTCCCGCACACTCCTGCTATTACCAGAGTGACATCTTCTGGTTCTCCGCAACATGCTTCTTCCTGACTCACATCTCCGACTATGGTGAATAGCTCCTCACAGTTAGACCAGTTAAGGATACTGGATTTCAACCTCTATACGCACCTACCTATACCCTCTAAACCCTGCCTATAAACCTCTAAAATTGACGCTATTTGCGTACGCGGTCATACAGTAAAATAAAGACTTTAGACCTTGAACATGTGTTTCCAAAGCACAAAGTATTATTCGAGTAAAGTACAGTCAGTTACACGCTGTGATCTAACTACAATTTAGTGCAAAGAATTATACAGACCAAAGATACAGTTATACATTACGCATGCGCTCTGGACCAGATACCGGCATCAGCAAGAAACCTCCGTCAATCGGCAATCAGCAAGAAGACTCCAGACTGGGGTCTCAACACACACATTTATACCCTCACAGAAACAGACAACACAAAAGAGGGGTTTGTTGCTAATCCCATTGGTTCCCAGTGCGGGTGCATCTGTTACAGGGCATTTAACAGGTTGGTTGAAATGGACACAGAACAGCTTCTAACAGCTTGCTGCCTCCTCTATTTCCCCTGCATGCAAATCTAGGCTGTTGGTTTCACAAAATACATTTTGGTGCATTATATCTCTACGGTCCATAACTTGAGAATGCATGTTGCGATCTTCACACCGATGATACCGGGAAGCTGTTGAAGAAAGGCTAATCAGTACAATACCAAACATGGCTTACTTATCACGTATTAAACCTTAGATACCAAAATAGTCTTTATTTCACAGCATTTGTAATAAATGTATAAAACTTGGATCTTATACTTTAAAGCTATGGAACCTTTTATGTGAGTGTGCATTATGTAACTCTCATGCATCACATGACAACATAGGGGTGCTTCCAAGAGCCAAAAGGCCCCTTAAATAGTCCGTTATATCCACAGTAGGAAGGATGCACTCTCCATTAAAATCATCAAATAGAATTTATTCATCGATCAAATCAATTAATGTGTGAAAGAACCAATTCTTGGTCGGTCGATGTTTCGGTCCCAATCTAAACCTTTTTCAAGACCATTCATTGTAGTGTACAAAATTCAACAACAGTTACTGAATATGGTAATATCATCTGTAAAAATAAGAAAAACATAATGACCTGTCTGACAGGCTCCCATACTGTATCAAAGAATAAAGGCATATATGAAGTCCTATTATAGAGACCACCACCATCACCCTTTAAGATGACATCCAGAACTACCCGGGCATAGAAAGCTAGGACAAAAGACAAGCCAACTCACAGCCTCCAGGAGACAAAAAAGATAATAAACGCTCATTGTAAGATACAATGGGTGGATACTGCTCACAGTACTAAATGTCAAAAAAGCTTACCAACCGGTGCCAAACGCGGGTACAGGATAGATGGTGGAACCAATCGCAATCAAAATAGCATAACGGCACTAAGTGCAGCCGCTAGTAGGAGTCAGTTGCTGCTCTGAACACTCACCTGTTCAAGCTCGGCTTAAGAAGCCACCGGGCAGCCAGCCGCGTGACCGGAGGCAGTGTTCTTCCGTGTCATGTGATCGCCAGGCTGATGGCCGCGTGACCAGAAGTCAAGTACTTCCGCGTGTCGGCTTGACACGCAAGCCACGTAGCGTAACTAGGGGAAAAAAACGATGAGGGCTGTAAATATGGGAGCCTGCGAGAACCAAACCAATCATGTGGCAGAGTCAGTTTATACAGAAAAGCTGTAAACGAACAGCACTACAATTAGGATATGAATCTTTTGATATCAAAACGTAGAACAATATTAAAGATCAAGCATATAAAAGGACAGACACATACCAAAAGAAACATGTACCCACATTTACAAAGACATGCATAGATAACTTCTAGGGAGACATACTCCCTCAAGAATAGATACATGTACGACTATACAATACTCAGCACATACATATATTCGAGTTATAGACCAAAGAAAAATGCCTAATTGATTATGTTCATTGAGACCCCTTGGAGTAACCATATCTAATTTGTGGATCCAGTAACTTTCTTGTTTTTTCAATGTCAAAAGCCTATCAGTACCCAATCTAGGGGGAATCTAATCAATCAATTTACATCTAAGAGATGCAAGTTGGTGGGCTTGTTCTAAAAAGTGCCTGGCAACAGGTTTATCGCTCCTGCCTGTCTGAATAGCTGCTCTGATTGATGCTCTATGATTTGCCATCCTATCTCGAAATCTTCTAGCCATAAGGCCAACATAGTAGAGGCCACAAGGGCAGATGAGTATATATATATATATATATATATATATATATGATGGTCGAGAGCACAATGGAGGCTGCCCGGCGGTTTCTTAAGCCGAGCTTGAACAGGTGAGTGTTCAGAGCAGCGGCTGACTCCTACTAGCTGCTGCACTTAGCGCCGTTATGCTATTTTGATTGCGATTGGTTCCACCATCTATCCTGTACCCGCGTTTGGCACCGGTTGGTAAGCTTTTTTGACATTTAGTACTGTGAGCAGTATCCACCCATTTTAGCTTACAATGAGCGTTTATTATCGTTTTTGTCTCCAGGAGGCTGTGGGTTGGCTTGTCTTTTGTCCTAGCTTTCTAGCTAGACATATATGACTCAAGTTGACTGTATCTCCAATTGAATTATTTGCCCCAGAGCCTCCCCTCCCCCACCTCCTGTTGGATTTGTATTGGGTTCTCCCTGCTCAGGTATTTTTTGAATGTATGTTTTTTGAATATATTTAAAAATTATTTTTTTGAGTTTACCACGTGGTGCCTGTTATGCCCGGGTAGTTCTGGATGTCATCTTAAAGGGTGATGGTGGTGGTCTCTCTAATAGGACTTCATATATGCCTTTATTCTTTGATACAGTATGGGAGCCTGTCAGACAGGTCATTATGTTTTTCTTATTTTTACAGATGATATTACCATATTCAGTAACTGTTGTTGAATTTTGTACACTACAATGAATGGTCTTGAAAAAGGTTCAGATTGGGACCGAAGCGTCGACCGGCCAAGAATTGGTTCTTTCACACATTAATTGATTTGATCGATGAATAAATTCTATTTAATGATTTTAATGGAGAGTGCATCCTTCCTACTGTGGATATAATGGTCTATATATATATATATATATATATATATATATATATTCCATTCCTTACTAACATATTTTTAAATCGACAATTCCAGGTTGTTACAAACAGCTAGGTTTCAAGCAGGGTGGGAACCCCCAGCTGATTGTTGTTGCCACTGTGTCTGGTAAGTAAAACCTCTGACCATTGTCAACTCAGACAAATTCAATTGTGCATATCAATGTCTGGGTTATATTTCAATTGCCACAGCCATACTTGTCTATATACAGGGATTTTCAATTTATATGTAAAACACTCACAGTATTCTGGTGTAGTGTTAGTTGTTTTCCTAGTATACTGTGTTTGTTATGGTATCAAGGTTATCCCCAGAATGGGCTTTGTGTACATCAGGGCATGATTTCTGGAAGGATTACTAAAAAGTGTTCTAATGCTAATAAGTCATTTTTGTATGTATTTTAAACACTGTCGGTATGTGTCTGAGTACGATTGTTACTCTGTGGTTTTGACAAAATGGCGTTGTGTGATCTATTTCTAAGAAGAGTCTTGTCACCATTTGTGAGATGGTGTTGCACAGATTCTGATTGTAAACAGATTCTGTCTCAGATGATTATCCTGCTGTGACACAGGATTGCATCTGTCCGGTGCGATGCTCATGGTTCATGAACTGGGTGTGTTGATGGTGGTAGTGGCTTGTCCATCTGCTGCACAGCTTCCTGCAGATGGCAGCCTGTCATGTGTCCCCAACGCATTTCTGCCAATAGACCTTCCTCAATCCTGGTATAACTTTCAGAACATATTCACCATAGTCAGAGATGGGAGGCAGGAAGAAGCACAGGAGCTCATTCAGACCCGCCCGCAAGTTGCAGTCACTCGCTGGCAAAAAGGTGCCAGATATGTAAATGAAGTGCTCGCACTGCATCGCGTAAGGATGCCCACAATGTTTTAGCGAGCTACGGCAAAGTGCGCTCGCAAGTGTCTGAAGATGCCCCCTGCCACTCGCAACACACGTCATCTCCGGAAAATTAAGAATTAATCGGGACCATCAACAGCCATTGGAGCTGCTCGCAGCCCTTGGGGTTGCCTTAGCCTGCCACAAGCACAGCGATTAGTGCTGGCTGAAATACATGTAGGTGACTTGTACAATGATGCTACTTTGCTGATTATGCATGCCCTTTACACAACGTTTTGACAGCCTGATTGCCTGCATTCGCACATCCACTCCCCCATTTACAAGCACCTTCCCCTGTAAGATAGTGCCACTTGTTGGTGCTATCACTCAAAGCAATGACCTGATCGTGGCTTACGAGGAATCAAAATCAGATCACAACGAATGGCTTATGCATGTGCACTGCAAAAAGGACGCATGCGCAGATGGGCAAAAATTGCTCAGAGCGAGCGATTGTGCCTTAGCGAGTGGGTCTGAGTCAGATTCACTGTGCGGAGAACCAGAAGACGTCACTCTGGTAAGAGCAGGAGTAGGGGACACCGCCCCTGCTACCCTGCATCACCACATACCCACTTACAATACTGACTTGGATATTGCAGTAAGGGGAACATATGTAATAGCTGCACATATGGTAGGTTACTCCTTGGCAAGGGCACCCTACACTGACTTGCAAGTAGAGAATACACCTTTGAGGAACTACTACCACATGGTATTGTAGTGTAAGGTGGACAACATCCACACTCACCCATTTACTGAGGGTAAAATACAATTACCAGCAAAGGCTATCAACGAGCAAGTATCACAGGATACACCAATGAGGTTGTCACTGGTAGGTGTTAAAAGGGAGATGTAGGCACATAGTACTATATGGAAAGAGACATCCTAAAGGAGTCTACTTATGTTACCTACAACCTAGGTGTAGGAGTTACTCTGATTTCTGCACAGAGAGACATTTAACCACAAAATTGGTAGTATACATGGTTTATTGTGAGACGTAGGCACTGTGTGCTATACAGAAAGAGGCACCATAAAGGAGCCATCTGACTTCACTTAGAACTAATCTTTTAAGCATGTTTAAAGGCTCTATCCATATTGATAGATAGAGTTGATAAACAGGAGCAATGTGACTCCGATTGATTAATTTATTAAATATACAGTTGTTCAACATAAATTATATTTGTTAGCTAATTTTTTATGTACATCCTAAAACCAACACATATTTATCTTGCAGGTGAGCTCTAGACACAAAACCCATTTTCCTGTAATACTTATAACGCACGAGCCTTGACAACTCGGGTGCCCAGCAACTACCATTATCTAAGTAGGGCCACTGAAGCACTAGTGTACTATAACCCCAGTTAAATTACACCCCTGGATTAGCAATGAATGATAAATAACACTGACCCCTGGAAATAGCACAGCACACCCTGCCTGGATTGGACAACACAGCCCAGCACAGCAAACATCTTGATGGGCAACATAGCCCCCTGAACAGAGCACAGCACGCCTTGCCTGGATTGGACAACGCAGCACAGCACACCACTGCAACAAAGCTCCCCTTGGATGGAGCACAGCAGAGCACAGCCTGACAGCCCGAGACTCAGCAAGCAAATGCTGCTGATTAATGCTGGGAGGGACTTATATACAATCCAAAACCTGTGAGAATCCAACAGTGGGATGATGACATTTTGCCTCGTTTTGGGATGAGAGTCAGGTGGGAAAACCCAAGCTGGACTCAGATCCCGGCCTAGATCGTGAAGTTCAGGTGGGTCCGGTTCCCTGAGAGAGCTGCTCATCTCTATTTTATACCATAGTTATACTAGATGTTTTGAATTGGATCTCAGTAAATGCATACAGGTGTGTTGCACACAATAATGTACAGTCAGGGAAGTAATGCATAGGCACACAGTGGAATATACTGGAGTGTAGATATAGAGAATCAATGTTACATAGTCAGAAGGAAAGGTTGACACTCTGCAGGACTTCACGTCAAGGGAGTTCGCAGGCAAATAATATTGAGAAGATGTAATTGTTAGCAATAGCACAGAGACTTGGAATTATAAGCCCAGAGGATCTCTTTAAATTGCCTGGGGAATAGTG
Organism: Taudactylus pleione; assembly: GCA_031769625.1. Classification (NCBI taxonomy): domain Eukaryota; kingdom Metazoa; phylum Chordata; class Amphibia; order Anura; family Myobatrachidae; genus Taudactylus; species Taudactylus pleione. The sequence continues at coordinate 20,272,528 of JAUIMM010000295.1, forward strand.
ATGTCACTGAGCAAGGTACTAAGAGCAGCATGGACACTGTATGAACAGTCAGTCAGTTTGTGGGCTCAGCCTTTGGGCACAGAGGTGAGCCAGGGCAGCTGACTCTGCAATTTTTAATGGCAGGCCAGCAACTAAAACCAGTCAGCCCAAACAGAGCAGAATCAGTTGCATAAGGAAAGCCACACTAAGAACCACACCATGGATAACATGGCCAGTGGACACTAGTAAGTGCCTCAAAGAAGGGGGTTTGCAGAAGTTTACATCTTAGCTGTTAGCCAAGGAGGGGAGGGTTAGGTTTAGGTACCATAGTGGGGTTAGCATTAGGTTTCAGGGGGGTTAGGGTCAGGCACTAAGGGGGAGTGCTAGGTTCAGGTGTGAAGGGGGAGTTTAAGGTTTAGGCACTAAAGGGGAGGGTTAGGGTGTTGGGTGGGAAGGGTTAGGGTTAGTCTACAAGTAGGGAGAGTTAGGGTTAGGGAGAGAAGGGTAGAGAATAGGCAGGGGCATATCTATAATGGGTGCAGGGTGTGCGGGGCACATGGGCCCCCAGGTCGGTGGGGCCCACACCCCACACCCTGCACCCATATTATGTAAAATTTACCTCTCTGAGGTCCTGCATTTTGGGTCTCCCAGCACTGCTCAAACACCAGAAAATGGCAGTGGTGGCCATTTTTCTGGTGTTTTGCGCATGTGCTATGAGGAAATCGCCAGGAAAATGGTGGCCGCACCATTTCCCTGGCAATCTGTGCATGCGCAATAAGTCTCAGGGCACACTCCAGTGCCCAGAGTCTATTGATTCTGCGGTGGCTGGCCAGCCATGTCAGTAAGCTGCTGGCCGCCAGAGTGAGAGTAGGACCCCTACCTCTCTAAAGACACCCCTGAGGATATTTTACTTACCTGACCTCTGTCGGGATACCAACCATCAGGATGCAGCTGTTGGTATTTTGACAGGAGGCATCCCGACAGCCGGCATTACACACCGATTCCTCTAGAACACATAACCCTATGTGCAATTCATGTGGAGGAAGTGAAGAATTGTAAGTTTCTTGTGCAAAAGTCAACCAGCTAACACAAAAAAAATAAGAGGTCTAATTATTAAGCCTTGAATGGATATAAAGTCGATGGAGATAAGGTACCAACCAACCAGCACCTAACTGTCATTTTTCAGACAGAGCCTGTGACATGGCAGTTAGGAGCTGATTGTCTGGTACTTTATCTCCATTCACTTTATCTCCATCCAAAACTTAGTAAACAGACCCCTTAGGGGCATATTTATCACAATCCTCAGATGCGGATGGAATGTCATAAATTCACCCAAAATCTCAATGCGATATTTGAATACATAACAAGGATGTATCAAATATCGCATCCAGGGACAGAGCATGCGAGAAAGCTCTGTCCCTGTGAATCTCTCGCCCTCAGTTCTTAGGTGTATTTTTGCAAAAAATACCCTGAAAGTGTGACTGTGCATGTGCCACCTGCTACCACCCCATGGAAAACTGACACCCCTGCAAGCAGACCCTTCCTACTATCCCCCTCCCCTGCTAAGCTAACACTTACTTGAACCCACTGGTTATCAGTGATCTGGTGAGCTTTTCTGTGACTCAGGTCATTGGCGGCATCTCAATTTATAGCACTGAGCAGCTAACTTGGAGTCACAGAGGAGGTCACCAGATCACCAATCATAGGTTCCTGGGTTTTATGTGTTTTTTTATATATTTTTTTTTTTATTTACAGTGATCAGCTATTTAGACACTTCAAGACTGATCACATGTGCTGGTTCCAGGCTCTGCTCGGCCTGTCAGAGCAGTTCAGTCAATGAAACAAGGGAAAGCCCTAAAAACAACATGTTCAGGTGGCCTTATTATCACAGGGTTCCTCCCATTATTTTCTTCAATTTTAATTTAGTAAATTTGAGCATATCATAGCTCTCATTACAAGTATGGGAAATGCGATCTGCTTATTAAAATAATGCAAATTTTGGAGTAGTTTTTTTTATGAAAACTGCCCTAATAGGCATTTAAAAAATTTAAGTGAAACTAAAATAATGTTAAATGGGTGAGTAAACATTTAGGAGGAAATTCAATTGTCCATGATATTTTTTTGTGCAGTAAAAATGGGACTTTTCTGCAATTTTTTCTTTAGGCAATTCAATTACCCTCCTTTTACCACACAAATAATTCACATTTTTTTGGGGTGAAAACACAGAATCCATAATAAGTTCCCAGATCTGGTCGTTTTTGCGATTATGGGCACGAAAAAAATGGCACTTATTGTGTGCTTTGTTTCACCTGCCTCAGGGCAGGTGAAAAAAAATCCCTGATGGTGCCAGCTTCCTGTCAGCAGCCGAATACACGCTACTGTGTGCTGTGCTGCAGTGGGACTAGGGAGACTGCTGCCACTGAGCAGCAGTCTCCTCTCCTCTGCGGTTGTAGGGGGGTGCAATCACACTGATCATGGCCCCCCTGGATGTGCCCTTGGCTAAGCGGCTCATATAGCCTACCTCCACAGTGCAGGTGTTCTTTTTTAATATTTTTTCCTAAGGGGAGCATGGTCACATCTCCGTGATTAGGCCACGCCCCTTGAAAAGATCCAAGTCTTCGAAGCTAATTGAATTAACCCCGGAAATCAATTAGCTGGCGGTAATTTGATTTCTCCCCTTAATAAATATGCCAGTAAAATATGTGTACTATAAGTTTATTAGGTTCTGGGTAAGAAAGAAAAACACATCAATTACTAGAAGACTTAAGCTTGGTAAACAATGTCAATCGCTTGGCAGATCAGATAAATATTCCGATCCATACAATTTCTAACCAATATTGGCCCGAAAATTATATAGGTGTGTATCCAGCTTTACAGTAGGTATGTGTTTTGTTCTTAAGGACTTCATGTGAATTGGTAAACCAATTATATATATATGTGAATGGACTGGTTTGACCTGTTTCTTTTAACAAACATGTGCTAGCTGATAACTACTTGAGAACTCAATGGAAATACTGCAACACTTATGTTTTCATAGAAAAGTTACACTCTGTTTATTTATAATTCATTGTATTATATCCTGTTGTGGATATTATTATGGCTCCCCCTACAAGAGCAGGGTACCATGAAGTTGTCCATATCAACTGGATATCTCAGTAAGGACAGATCTCTCCACTCATCTCCATTGGCAGCTTTGCAATTCCATCCTTGCTATTATGCAAATACAGCAGGAGGTATATGATGGAGGTTGCAGGTTTGGATCACAATTGCAACTATTGGTGGTTGATGGTCGTGATGGTGGATGGCACAGGGCTGCCGTCCAGCTGAGTAAGCCTCAGCTTACTCAGGCTGGCTGGCTTATGAGGTCAAGACACTGTATTGATCAATGCAGCCCCTGGCCTTTACACTCTCGGAAAATGGGGCGGACATTTCAAGGAATGCCAGGCCAACACTGCCCCTTAAATGCATCTTCCTGTTAATCAGGCAGAGGCACAGAATAGGCTGCATGCAACTACACAGGACCAATTCTGCACACTTGCAGAATGGGTACTGCACACTCAAGATTGCCGATAATTGAGAATCTGCGATCAGCCCCCTCAGTTCCTAGATAGTCAATTGCCATATGAAAAGCTGCAATATAGATATAATTGCTGAATGGTGGAGGAAATTCCAAGGCTAAAGCTGAGTACACACCTAAAGATTTTCTGTCCAACCATCCAAATAGTTGATTTGGTTGGAAAATCTGGTACAGTATGAAAGCAAATGACAATCAGCAATTTGCTCCCAAACACCGGAAAATGGACAAAAACTGTTGTTTGAACAAATTGTTTAGATCAAGCATTTAACAAACTTGTCTGACGACCATTTTCATCTGTTTTCTGGCACTTAGGAGCAAATTGCTGATCATCATTTACTCCCATACGTTACCTGATTTTGATTCCAACCAATCAACTAGTTGGATGGTTGGACAGAAAATCGTTAGGTGTTTACCCAACCTTAAAGTTTCTACTATGATCATATATCATATATAAGATTATAATGGTCACATGAGCTTTGTTCAGAGAAACATTCCAAATTTTCAACAAAAATTATGTTGAACAATGATTTGCAACTCTATGCATGCCTGAAGTTTTCTACTATACCATAGAGAAAATGGAATGTGTAATTAAAGCTGGTACAATGAAGGTTTTAGCATTGACAGTAGAACCCAAACTGTGGCAAAAGGACCAAAGAAAGTCTGAGATGGATTAAAAAGACAAAAACTCTTTGGTGCGCACCGGAACATGGGCTCACTTGGCACACTGATGAAGCATTTAGGATCAGCTGTTATCATTAATGTTTTGAGATGCCACAGTACTCCACATTGCCAGACAGTGGGAAAGACAGAGCTTATATAAAATAGGAATATAAAAGGTAGGGTAGGGAGAGACTTAATACTTTACAATCTACTGGGAAAAAAGCAGGGCCACAACAAGTGAAGCAAATGTAGCTCAGAATTAAGTTTTGGACATATGATTATAAGACCCAAATACTAGTTATAGGCTCCAAATTCCTCCACTAATATGCTCCATTTTTACCAGTTTGTTTATCCCTTAAAACTAATTGCCATTTTAAATTCACTGAATGTATCACTAGGACCAGCAAATTGGAGCCTATTTCATTTGAACCTAAATATATTTTTCATAGATGGTAGTAGGATAGGTCCTAAAAAAGTGGTGGGTTATCACCAAGTATTTAAAGATTTGAAGGCTGAATTGGAGTCGGATTGGCTGTAGTAGGAAATTCCATAGATAAGTAGTGCACTTAAGAAGTATTGTAGGTGAGAATGAGAGTTATCTATTAAAAAGGAAGCAAAACACAGATCAAAAGCAGATAAAGACAATTAAATGGAAACTATATTCAATTTAGATTTGAGATATTATTATTATTACTCTTTATTTATATGGTGTCACAAGGGGTATGCAGTGCCTTACAAAGTACATAAGCAAATGAGCACAAAAGAAAAAAGTAATTAACAGTACAAAACAGTGCAGGACAAGGACATGGTTTATAAACATTGCTGCATTAGGCATCATAACACTTAGATAAGAAGCAGGGTGTCAGCAACCAAGTATTAGGTGCTGTTGGGCTGAGTTAGAAATAAATGATAGTATAAGTAAGGGAATAAGAAGCACATGAAGGAAGAGGTATACTGAATAAAATTGTAATGTTATGGAGGTCTTTTTAGGTGGTTATGAGTACTGTAATTTGATTTGTATTTTAAAAGATAATGGGTTTCAGTGTTTCAAATGACATAATGGTGTGGAGGATGAGAAGTGGAAAGAGAGTAAGAATTTGCTGCTTCATTTAGAATGATTTGAAGTATAGAAGAATACATATACAGTAACAGGTTATTGTATTGGAGACTAGAGCTTGAGAGAATGGATAGGAGTTTATGTTGCATCTTGGAAGTAGGACCTCAGAAAAGATTAAATGTGAGGAGTAAACCAGAGGTAAAGTCACATGTGAAACCAAGGAAGCATGCTTGGGATACTGATGATGTTGTGCATGGTCAGGCTGATTTTAATTGTTTACTTTTAAGTAGGGAAGATTCTAAAATATGTAGAGGCTTACATAGTGTTGAAATATGCATGCAAAAGTATCAGAGATCATAGGTGGAGATGTAGATTAGGATACGTCATCAGAGAAGTGGTTCTGCTTGCCCATAAAGCAAATTAATTTACTGATATAAAGAATGTACAGTGTTAAAAGTAGACTGTCAAGAAGAGAACCTTGTAGGATCCTGGCAATAAATTTTGTGCCAGATGTAAATACTCTGAATAAGGGAATGGAAAGGTAGAAACTGAAGTATAAAATATATTTTTCATACAGGTTATTTGAGTAAAGGTTTTGCCGAAGAAGAGGGTGATCCATGGTATTGATTATTTTTGTGAGAGTATCTCAGTATAAAGTTTGAGGCAGAAATTGAGAGCAGAGAGCTGTAAAAGAAGAGAGAAGTGTGAGAGCTGACAGCTGTAAAGGAAGAGAGGATGTGAGAGCTGTAAAGGAAGAGAGGAGTGTGAGAGCAGAGAGCTGTAAAGGAAGAGAGGAGTGTGAGAGCTGATAGCTGTAAAGGAATAGAGAAGTGTGAGAGCTGAGAGCTGTAAAGGAAGAGAGGATGTGAGAGCTGAGAGCTGTAAAGGAAGAGAGGATGTGAGAGCTGAGAGCTGTAAAGGAAGAGAGGAGTGTGAGAGGAGATAGCTGTAAAGGAAGAGAGGATGTGAGAGCTGAGAGCTGTAAAGGAAGATGAGTGTGATAGCAGAGAGCTGTAAAGGAAGAGAGGATGTGAGAGCAGAGAGCTGTAAAGGAAGATGAGTGTGATAGCAGAGAGCTGTAAAGGAAGAGAGGAGTGTGAGAGCAGAAAGCTTTAAAGGAAGAGAGGAGTGAAAGTAAGTTAGGCACTTGCTCACACGCTGGTTAAGTAAGCATTTGTAATGCAGTTGTGTTAAATATTTTTTGTGTAAATTCATAAAGTGATGATGAATATCTTCACATGAATTTACCAATGTTCTCTTGAATGGAGATGGTCTTCAATAAAAGCCCATCCGGGTGAGGCACAAGAAGCAGTGTGCTAGCATCACACCTTCACACTTCTTCCTAGTTCAGCTCCCGAGTGCACAGTGTGTATTTATGGCCATCAGCTGATGCATGCATCACCAGGGGGGGCAACAGAGAGGGAGCCAAATAATTTGCATTCAGGAGCCTGGTAAATCTGACAGCTTTGCAGCCCCCTTAGAAACTTATGAATGGTTGCAACTGCTGTCAAAAATGGAGGTACTGCAACAGATATCAGAGATATCTACTGTCGTTCCTCCACAGTACATGTGGGGAATACTTAATATTTGCAGGTATCCCCCAAAAACTGCTGTTTTTGAGGAATATCTGACTAATAATATTTCATAAATAGGCACCAAAGTCATGAGATGTGAGAGATATAAATGGAAGTGGTTATTTGCATAATCAAAGATCCCTAAACCCTGTTGCCTCCAGAAAATGCTGTGAATTGAGTTATCATTCATGGTTTACACTACATTGTTAAGTAACATTTTCTCTTTGAGTGCAGGATAATCAATATTACAAGTTAAACAAATGTATAACATACCAGAACCTGTCATGATCCGACCTCAGCCACGACACACCATGGCACCGGCTTCCTCTGATTAGCTGCACAGTCAGATGTCTGGTAAGGCAGGTGGTGGTTGGTTTGTGTTTGCTCTCCAGGGGTTGAGAACTCCGTGTTCCTCTTGTGAGGTTCCTGTTGCTGCAGTCGTGGTCACTGCCATATTTTTTCTGTCAGCTGACCGGACTTTCAACCAAGGGAATATAACAACTAATGGTGAAGAACTAAGGTGCGCAAAAGTGAATACAGCAGCTAAGACAGCAAGTGAAAGAGAAAAAAAGGGATAGACACAACTACACCAGCGCTATCACATGAATCAATGAAATTATGTATCAAACCACATTCCTATCAAATTGCAGTTTTTGATGTTGAATTTAGAATGTATCACCAGTTATCCAATGAGGTGCTAATAACTACTGGATCATTTCTCCTTATTTACACACCATTAAAAATAGAGGAAAAAAATATATAATGTAATACCATTTTAATATAAAAAACACACTTATTCAAGCAAACATATTTGTTCCGAGACATGGGGATCCCACGTAGCTGAATATAATGAAGGGGAGACTACCATTCTGACTGATAAAAATTTAGAAAATGTGATGAAAAAACAAGGTGTATTACTCAAGGAAAATAGGATCTGGTGGGTAACTCTTGAGAAGTACAAGGCCCACCTGATCATTCCAAAAGGTCTTGTTATACAGAAGGTTGCCTCCTTCTCAACTGCCACAGAACTGTTTAAAAATAACTGGGAAGGAATTTTAAATGAATGCTCCCGTTCCCTGATGAATCTCATTATTTCTGAAAGAAAAAAAGATCTCTCAAAAATGGAGGATGAAATTAGCTCCTATAAAGAAATGATTGAACATTTTTCTGACACACAGGATTCTAAAGATTTTGAGAGAATAGAATATAGTCTTAAAAATAAAGAAAATAGACTAGTTGAACGAAAGGTAAATAATGTAAAAAGACAATGTTTCAAAGATATCAGAACCTGATAAAATGTATATAAGGGGTAATAAAGAACCTGTAAAGGAGACTGCATCTGTTTCCAGTAATAAGATTTGGGTCCCACCCCATATATATAAAAATAAACCTAGAGGGAGGTTCCCTTGATGTCTTGAAAGAGGAGAACATTATGACAATCATAGAAGAGAAAGATTTCCACTTAGGTTCGACAGTGGTAGAAGAGAGTATAATATGCCTCCTAACTTAAGGAGAACTAAATAAATGTTGAATAGAGATCAAGAGGCTGGTAACTCTTGAAGACAGAACAAGGAGAGAGGTATAGGGGAAACACACAATAATGACAGGCTCTTTCCAATGAGGAATAGATTTGAGCCATTACAAAGACATTAAGCCCCTGACCTTTTTTATCTCTTGGGAGATGGTTCTCCAGACCAAAGAAATCCACCTCAAGAAGAGATGGTGTAGGGAAGGGGGGACACATAAACAAAACATCAGAAGGAAAATGAAATGTAGAAATAGAGAGAAAAAGGTAAAAGTCACAAATAGTGAGAATTCAACCAGATCTGTAGAATTGAAAAAAATTTAAATCTTTAATTTAAGTGATAATGTCCTTACAAAAGATCAATCCAGTGTTTTGGAGAAAGGACTTAAATATGCACCTTCAATAGAACTTAATAAATTCTCAACATTTGCAGACCTTAATAAGTACATCTGCATGCTAACACTAACTAAATATTTTTTTAAATCAGGATATTAATGTGATAGAGGAGAACAGTATGTTTGGTACCCCTTTTAGACCCAAGTCCATTTTTTATCCGTGCCATACAAAGGAGAATTTTATCGAAACTTTTGCTTTGGTTGAGGATGACATTCAAGAAATGGGAAATAATATATTAAAATATAATCTGTCCTATAAGGAGAGAGTAGCCCTGAAGGAATTAAGAGAGATGTCCAAAATAGTAGTGAAACCCACCAATAAAGGTTGGGGTTTTGTGATCTTTGAGAGAACTGCATATGAAAAAGAGTTGCTCCAGCAACTTGAGGACCAAGTGACTTACCTTAGGGTGAGGACAGAGCATACAGCTAAAGTATTATGCAAAGTCAAGAGTTACTAAATAAGTATAAAATTGAACCATGTCCTTAAAGAGAGAATGATTTTGATGATTATAGTACCTACCACCCCTGTCCTTTACATACTCCCTAAAATCCACAAGGACCCCCTGAACTCACCTGGGAGACCAATAGTCTCGGGGATGAACTCCATCACATCAAGTTTGTCAGAATTCATTGACTTTTAACTACAATCCTTAGTGATAACCAATAGATTTCATTTAAAGAATTCAAAAGATCTATTGAACTCCCTTAAATCTATCCAATGGAAGGAAGGGATGATGATGGTGATGGCTGATGTACAGTTATTATATACCATCATTGATCATAAGGAAGTCTAAAAGCTATTATTACATTTCTTAGTCAAAGTGGATTATATCAAGGTTTACAGAGTTTTATTACTGAAGGGGTGGAATTCAATTTATCTAATAATTATTTTATTTTTGATGATGCTTTTTACATACAGAGAGTGGGGACAGAGATAAGCACCAAGTTATGTGAATATATTTATTGGTCAAAGGTAGAATTACATTATATGGAGTCAGAACCCATATGGTGCGAACCTGGTATCCTGGTTAAGATACATCAATGATATATTTTTTTTATAGGGAAGGCAGTCAATGCCTTTCAAAACAATCAATTATTTAAATAACCTTTTAAACATTGAGTTTACTTTTACTGCTAGTGAGTGCACCATAAATGTTATAGATGTCACTATATTTATTGAAGAGAATGTTTTAAACACTAGGAATTATTAAAAACCAATAGATACACATTGCTACATTCAAGCAGATAATTGTCATCAACTTAATTAGATAAACTCAATTCCAGGTAGCCAACTAAGTCATTTAAAATGGAGCTGCACTAAAACCAGCACCTACTGAGATGCAGTCGAATGAAATGTTGTCCAATTTTAAGTCATGTCTTAATGCACCAGATAAAATAGATAATGTAAGCAAAGAAATTGACCAAATTCTAAGAGAAGATCTATTAGAGTATAGATACAAGGCTAAACAAAAGAAATCTGGTGCATATGATTTGGCATTTATTACTACATACAGCAGTCAATATAAGTTAATAGAAAAAACTCTGAGAAAACAATGGAATGTGCTCCAAAAAGATCCAGTTATTGGTTCTCTATTACCAGTCAGACCGAAATGTATCTACAGAAAGGCCTCTACTATTATCACTTCCTTGGTAAGGAGAGCCTTACCAAAAAAAAATATGTTACTACAATGAAATCAAAAGGGTTCTACCATTGTGGGTTGTGTCTAGGATGTAGACAGATTACTGGAAATGGAGTGATGAAAGTGACTGAAATCGAGATTAACGGAAAATCACATACAGTTAGAAAGTTTATAATGTGTAACATTAGTAATGTACTTTAGTTTATGCCAACGAATGTATCTTCAGTTTACTTTATATAGGTCGGACCAGTAGGCTACTTAAGGTGTGAATTGGTGAGTATATACAAAATATACAGAAAGGGCTGGAGATGCATGCTCCATCTAATCATTTCAAACAATGTCATAATTTCTCCACTTCAGCTATAAAAATATTTGTGGGACTAACATGGGTAAAAGGTCACTGGAGACAGAGACCTACCCACCCAATTGGCTAAAATGGAAATACATAAGATATATGAGCTGGGTACCCTCAAACCTGGAGGCTTGAACCTCGATTATGAGGTTAAATGGTTTCTATAAGCCTCCTTATAACCTATTTCTCCACATGATTCTATCTGCACTCAAATTGCACTTTATGTTTTGATATGTATGTTTTTATATCTGATTGCACTATGTATTGAAAATGGTTTTTCTTTTTTAATATTTTTAATTATTAGTGTTTATGAACCATCTTATAAAGCCTCTCACTCCCCGTCACTAATGTGGATATATATTTCGATACTGGAGATTGTAATCCAGCAGACAAAGTACCTGTTATGTCCTGGGAAAAAAAAAAAAAAAACTGTTTTACTGACGCTCACAGTGACTATGGTGAAAGACCGGAAGTGATGTTATGCCATCCAGCCTTGACAAATATAGTTGACACTTGGATCTCTAGGGGGACAGTCACCATAATGACAGACCACATCATATGTCATGCCTTTAGGACTTGCTGGAGGCAGCTGGCATCTTCATTACCAGGGTGATGAGTGGAGTAAAGGAGACATGTGTTTGGAAAAGTTTGTTATGGCCTAGCACAGAAAAGGGTCATGGAATTCATAGTTGATTGATGTATAGTGCCTTACCAATAGGCTGGACTGAGTATTTATTGGTATCCCATTGTCTAGAGGGACTACTCTATTTTTCCTGCACTTTGAAAAAGACCCTAGCAGAGTGTTGAAACGCATTGGTGGTTTGGATGTGGGACCCCTGCTGTATGCTACAATGACTTACCAGAGTGGATGGAAGACCTGTGGCCAGCTGCTGACCTGGGACAGACACTGGTGATTATTATCCACACATGCTTGTAAACAACTGATCGTTGTTAGCTCTTTTTTTACATCTGGTAATTGTTGCAATTTCAGCTATGTGGGATCCCTATGTCTGGGAACAAATATGTTTGCTTTAATAAGTGTGTTTTTATCTATTAAACTGGTATTATACTACATATTTTTTATCTACTTTATATGGATACACGATAGTGTGTTAATGAGGAGAAATGATCCAGGAGTTATTAACACCTCAATAGATTACTGCTGATACATTCTAAATTCGACCTCAAGAAGTGCAATTTGATAGGACTGTGGTCTGATACATTATTTAATTGATTCATGTGATAACACTGGTGTAGCTCGGTCTATCCCTTTTTTTCTCTTTCCACCAAGAGAATTCATGCTGTCAGTCAGCTAACTTTGACTGCCTATAGCAATCTACCTTAGAGTATAAAGCAGGACTCTGGGAACCAGGAAGTTGCCTGAACAACTTATTCACTTCTTGTTGTTGTTGCACCAGACCACTGTTCCAGGCACCATGTGGTTATATCTCCAGTGTGCTCTTCCTGTTCATGGCAGTTATGCTCCAGATATTCTCACATTGGTCCTTACCAATATTCTCCAGTGATACTTACCAGTGATTCACTACATCGGTCCCTATTGATACTCTCCAATGATATTCAGCATTGGTCTAAACTGATATTCTTCATTTATACTCTCCAGTGATACATAGCAACGGTTCCTACCAATATACTCTAGTGATATTCAACATCAGTCTCCTAACTTCCTCTGCCCTACTCCTAGCTAACTACCAGGTTCCTAGCCAGGGGGCTGGGAAATGCTCATCAGGGTTGTTGATGACCACACTGGTGAAGACCCCTGGTGGGTTAGACACCATGCCTCTGGTTAGGTCTATGCCAAAACCAGGTGTTTGCTTCTTGTTCCTGTCTATGAGGAAGTCGTATATCCATCCTCCTTGGCTGCTGCTGCATTCCCTCCCAGTGACCCCTACACTCAGTTTTCCAACTGAAGTTAACAAGGGCCATGTCATGACCAAACCATTACAACATATGCAAACATTTACAAAAGTAATATTGTAGATGGATGTTAAAAATGTTAGTGGCTTTCCTCTCCTTACTTTTCTGAAGCTAGTTTGCACAATTTAGGTTGTAAATCGGTAATTTGGGCAAGAGTTTGGATTGTTTTTGCATTTGCAAGTCAACAGTGCTTATTCAGTCTTCCACTTCTACTATAATCTTACTCCACTCACCAGCTGCAGTTGCACACCCTTTATACTAGACTTAGGCCCTGATTCAGAGCTACACACTGTAGCATAGCCACTGCGTCATTGTACACAGTGGCTGTGCTACAATATGCAAAAATTGCCCAATACCTAAAATGTGTTAGATAATATAGGAATTTATGTTCATTACAAGTGGTGGATTTTACCTAGGATCTGCAGCACCCTCAGGTTACTCAGGATGGACTGTATGGTGTAATCATGCTGCAGGGGCCATAAAATCTGCATTGGCACTTTTTCAAAACAGGACTTACATGCCTCTGTTTGCAAGAATGCATCCTGTCTCTGACCACTCCTCAAATCCAAATGGCTTAGAAGGCACTACGACCATGGTTGCTGACACCAATTTGCACATGCGCAGAACAGATCCTGCACATAAGCAGATTGCAAACTATCTGACTTGTAGGAAACCTCTGGGTGTGTGTAAATATCTGAATCAGGCCCTTAGTCTCCTGTTTGCTGTTCTCACCAAACTTATCTGTTGACTGTAGGGAAGAAGGCCTATCCTCTTGCTCCTTGCAGAGCTGGACACCCTGTGTAAGTTTAGAATGATGCAGGTTGAGATAACTGCACAATCCACTATTGGGGATCCTCTGTAATACCTTCCAAAATCACTCAACTTGTGTCTGTAGTCCCAGGGGGCCCAGAGAAAGTACATCCTATATGCCCCATCTTTCTACACAGTTGCATAGCAGGTAAATAAGCATAGTCAAAGCTTAGCCCGTACCAAGGCCAATCATACCACTTGTAAGAGAAAACCGATTTCTCCACAATCAATGAGACCCTTTGGCTAGAATTCAACTACCTCCAAGCCTATTGTCAGTGCCATCTCTCTCATACAGGCAACAGGAAGATCTACTGTATATGCGAAGAGTGTGCCACTGATGGTGGGGCCCAGTCTGAATATTTGAACACATAGGGCCTGATTCAGGAAGCAGATAGCACTGACACTTACTTTTATGAGTGAACATAGTGCTGGTTTTCCACTATAAGCCTAAGCATTAATAGCTTTTTATAACAGACAATGTTCACTTAAACAAAATATTTTAATGTAAAATGGACATAAATACATGGTGTTGAATCTGGAAAGCATTAATGTTTGCTAAAAGCTTATTTTTCATTTTGTCAATTACTTTCCTGTGTGTTTATACAAAAGCTTAGCAACACAGCAGGCGTATACTGATGGAAAGGTATTAAGTATATGTTTTCAAGTAATAAATTTTTATTTTCTTTTAAATTACAGCTTTTTAATACATTTGACGCATTCACTTATATTTTAAAGGTCTCTCATGAGGAACTTGGTTGACCTTAGTTATGTAAACGTAACATGCAATGATAAAGTTGAAACCAAACTGAAAAGCTCACAGGCTAAAAAAACTTGATTTTTTTAACATAATTTGGTCATCCTGTCAAATATATCTGAAAATATATCTGGAAAAAATATTATTTTTTTATTAGATCATATCAATACTGCATTCATTACATCATTATATGAGCTATCACATTACAATAAATTATCCATAAGCAGTAAGGCATCTACTGTAATTTTTCATGCATCACAGAGCAGAATAGCATCACATCAGCATACCACTTATAAATATGTAATGTGACTGCAAAACTAATGATTTATTCAGGCAAAGAACAAATTCATTGAAAGTCCATTTTGCCAATATATAAATTTTTCACAATTAAATATGATATAACAAAATCATACAAAATTACAAAATTTTCTTCATTATGTGAATTTATGATTGGGAAAAATGCAAAGCTATAATATTTAAATGTTAATAAACACAATGTATATGTTACAAGTAGTAAAATCTGCCACATCCAACAATTGCAGGCCATGTACACTGGTAGTGATTTTCCATTGGAAGCACTAAATCACACAAGACAGGCAGTCACAGGGGCTGGGATTTTCTCTCCCTGGGACTGCCAGTCCAGAATGCGATTAATAGAGAGTAAACTTCCACTGGGAAGCCACTCCCTGTCTTGCCATCAGCCTTAACCGACTCCGAGGGGCTGCATCTGATGCAGTCCCTAGAATCTGGGCTTGTGCACATAAGCTGGTTTGCCAGTGTTCATGCGCCGGTCCCCTAGATTTGCGAGATTTGTCCCGACGCCTGTCAGATTCATTGGTAGATTGGTACTGGTGCCACATATGGGCATTCTCAGTGGTGAAAAGTACATCTGGCAGCCGTGGTAATCACTCCATACATAGAAGCAGACAGGTACCTTTCCCTTTCTCTGGGTGCTTTGTGTCCTCAGTCCCCCTAGAGCGGTCTGAGCTGCAAATCTCTACAAAAGGCAGTCCGGGGACTTGAGGATAGGCACAGTGCACCTAATCTTTATCTGCTTTCTGAATACAGGGTTTTTACCTTGGGGCTGTTCACTGTGCATATTGTTACATACTCTGGGCAGCAGCAGCCTAACCGATTTAATCTTCCTTCATATTTTTTTCTGAAATCTTATTTCTGGCACTCTCATTGTTCTTTGATACCACCACACAGCCCTCTCTACAATACTTTGTATCAGACATGCTGCGGAGTTGTCAGTCCAAAAGCAGATGTAATTTACTTTCTTCAATATCCTGACACAATCTTAGCAGATCCACTCATGTGTCATTCACTGCAGGTGCAAATGACATGCAGCAGCCACCTGTGGTCTTTTGACTACTAAGGGTAACTCTGATGAGTAAAAAAAATATTCTGATCTTACAGATCGCTATTTATAAATATGCACATTTCAGGAGCTGATTTTTTTTATGCAAAATTGATTATATTGTTTGATGTATCATTTTTTTACATACCGACCTAGTGTATATTGGGATTCATTATATCTGTGTTATTAGATCTATGACAGTGGGGGTTGCCGCTGACTTAAATTAAGGATTTTTTACTAAACATATATCTTTATCATTAACATTTCATTCTTCGCCTGAGGACAGTTATCATTACTGTATTCTCTACATTATATATGTTTTATCTGTTTTATATGTTTGCCTAGTGTTTCTAAACATCTTGAATATCAGAGGTTCTATGGAACATGGTAGGAATTTACTATGTTTTCTGTATTCCTAAATCACATTTTTCGTTAGATATTCCCTGGGTTCAATTATAAAGTGCATTATTCTAGCATTTCAGACCCAGAGTAGTGACCATTGGCGATCTTCATATTTAGATATTACACTGATTGAATATTATTATTAAATTGTTGATTTTTGTCTTACATGTGGGAACATATATTTTATCTGCATAATAATAAAAGTTATGATTTAAATTCTACTGTCTTGAATTCTCATTTTACTCTCAAGGGAGCACCTCCATGTATTATTCAGGGTATTTGTACATGGTAATTTACTATCACGGAGTAAATCCACCTTCACATTTCATTTGGAACTTAAGTGGAGTTGGTGCACTAGTGCTCAAGTTTGGTCTCCCTCATTCCTGTTCTTTTAACACATGCTACCAATGACTGCTCAGAGCACTTTATTTGAACCCTTCAATTGCACCTGTACTTCACCAGTTCAACTTGTATTCTTTATTGTTTCTGGTTCCAGCATCAGCAGCTTTGCCTTCTGACTCCTGCTTCTCCTGCAAGTGCTCCTTAGCTCATCAGCTGTGAGAACTTGTCTCCATTGCTTCCTGCTTCAGTTTGAT
The DNA here is from genome assembly GCA_031769625.1 of Taudactylus pleione. Taxonomy (NCBI): domain Eukaryota; kingdom Metazoa; phylum Chordata; class Amphibia; order Anura; family Myobatrachidae; genus Taudactylus; species Taudactylus pleione. The sequence continues at coordinate 20,289,144 of JAUIMM010000295.1, forward strand.
GCTCAGTCCTAATCTAACACCAGTGTGCTTTTCTGAATCAGCCTGCATATTCCAGTGTGTAGTTCCAGCGCAATGTAGTTAGAATCCCCGCGGTGAGGATGCCGGCGCTCAGAATACCAGGACCAGAATCCCAACAGCAGTCAGAATCCTAGCACCAGAATCCTGACTGCAGGCATCATAACATTAAGTACTAGTTAGGAGGAGGGTTAGGGTTAGGCACTAGGGGGTTGGTTAGAGTTAGACTTTGGGGGGAAGGTTAGGGTTAGATTGTAGAGGGGGAGGGTTAGGCTGCAGGGGGAAGAAGGTTAGGGGAGGGTTAGATGTTAGGGTACTTACCTAGTTGGGCAGGGATTCTGACTTTCGGGATGCCACTGTCGGTATTGTGACTGCTGGCATCCCGATCACTGGCATCCCATACCCATACCAATTCAGCTACAGCCTGTGCATCTCAGAGTACAGTCACAGCCTACATATACCAGTGTGCAGTCTCAACCTGCTTATCTCAGCATGCAGTCACAGCCTACATATCTCAGTGTGCAGTCACAGCCTACATATCTCGGTGTGCAGTCGCGACCTGCTTATCTCAGTGTGCAGTCACAGTCTGCATATCTCAGTGTGCAGTCACAGCCTACATATCTCGGTGTGCTGTCACATCCTGCATACCTCAGTGTGCATTCACAGCCTACATATCTCAGTGTGCAGTCACAGCCTGCATACCTCAGTGTGCATTCACAGCCTACATATCTCAGGGTGCATTCACAGCCTACATATCTCAGGGTGCATTCACAGCCTGCATACCTCAGTGTGCATTCACAGCCTACTTATCTGAGGGTGCAGTCACAGCCTGCATATATCAGTGAACAGTCACAGCCTGCATATATCAGTGTACAGTCACAGCCTGCATATTTCAGTGTGCAGTCACAGCCTGCATATCTCAGTGTGCAGTCTCAACCTGCTTATCTCAGCATGCAGTCACAGCCTGCATACCTCAGTGTGCATTCACAGCCTACATATCTCAGGGTGCATTCACAGCCTACATATCTGAGGGTGCATTCACAGCCTACATATCTCAGGGAGCATTCACAGCCTACTTATCTGAGGGTGCAGTCACAGCCTGCATATATCAGTGTACAGTCACAGCCTGTATATATCAGTGTACAGTCACAGCCAGCATATTTCAGTGTGCAGTCACAGCCTGCATATCTCAGTGTACAGTCACAGCCTGCATATCTCAGTGTGTAGTCTCAACCTGCTTATCTCAGCATGCAGTCACAGCCTGCATATCTCAGTGTACATTGACAGCCTGCATATCTCAGCGTGCAGTCACAACCTGCATATCTCAGCGTGCAGTCACAACCTGCATACCTCAGTGTGCATTCACAGCCTACATATCTCAGTGCGCAGTCACAGCCTGCATATATCAGTGTGCAGTCACAGCCTGCATATATCAGTGTGCAGTCACAGCCTGCATATATCAGTGTGCAGTCACAGCCTGCATACCTCAGTGTGCAGTCACAGCCTACATATCTCAGTGTGCAGTCACAGCCTGCATATATCAGTGTACAGTCACAGCCTGCATACCTCAGTGTGCAGTCACAGCCTGCATACCTCAGTGTGCATTCACAGCCTACATATCAGTGTGCAGTCACAGCCTGCATATATCAGTGTACAGTCACAGCCTGCATATCTCAGTGTGCAGCCTCAACCTGCTTGTCTCAATGTGCAGTCACAACCTGCATGTCTCAGCATGCAGTTACAGCCTGCATATCACAGTGTGCAGCCTCAACCTGCTTATCTCAGTGTGCAGTCTCAACCTGCTTATCTCAGCGTGCAGTCTCAGCCTGCTTATCTCAGTGTGCAGTCTCAGCCTGCATATCCCAGTGTGCAGTTACAGCCTGCATATCTCAGTGTGCAGTCACAGCCTGCATACACCAGCATTCAGCCACAGCCTGCATATGCCAGGATGCATCTACAGTGTGCATAGACCATCAGGCAGTTCCAGTTGCAGTCTGCATATATACCAACATGCAGTACCATCTACTGTCTTCTAATACCAACTACAGTCTATTAATACCTCTGTGCTGTTGTTACTGCTTCAGCCGAGAGGTTATAACTTATAAGCATTATAAACTGTCGTGTTCTGTAGAGTACACAACTCTCCAGTGAGTACCAAAATGACTAAACTCATATCTAGTGTGCCTGACACATCTCCTATACTTAGCACCATTCATATCTCCCTGTTCTTAGTACCCCACGCTCCTCTATTTCAGCACTTTTTATAAATCAATGTTCTAGGCTTCGGATTGTGCTACCACCATTGCCAGATAGCACACCAGGTCCTTTTCTGTCATTCCATAGGAAGAACTGACTGTGGAAAAGTCTCATATGACTACAGCACTACATTCATTCCAGCACTAATCAGTTGAGTGGTTCCAGTTGCGTGTCTGAAAAATTCACAGATTCTGACACAAAAGCAGAGGCCCCGACATATTAGGTGAGACCAACATTCTGAGACAGGTTAGGGTTGATGAAAATGTTTGTTGTGTGACCAATGTTACCAATAATGTTTCATCTTTGGTACACAAGAGGTGAATGTGAGATGCTGGAGGTGGAAATCTCTGTGCATTAGCTAAATCATTAGCATTTTTTCACAGCAATGCTGCATAAGCAATCACAGTTGCAACAGGATTTGTGTGCATCTCTGAATCAGTCCTCTTTTTCTGTTGCATTTAACTCACAAATCAGCAATAGAGCAGACACAGGGCCTGATACAGAGATGTATGCAATGCTGATATTTTCGCAGTTGACCATTCATCGGTAAACTCTGCATGCATCTAAGTCACACTGCACATGCATCAAGGTACATTTCTTTTACTCACAGTGTGATTGACATAGAGAGAGAGTTTGTGAGATGTAACATGGAGTGGCAACAAACAATGCAGGTGTGTTGCGATCCACTTGCAGGGATTGTCACAGCAGCACTGGATCACCATCACAGTCATCGGTTACGCAGACTGGCCATCGGCTACTTAGATTGGCTGCCTCATCTGCACTGCTGAGGCCAGTACATCTGCACCAGAAGATGCAGACATTGGCCTAGGCACACCCAGAAAACTTTGATGAAACCCCTTCATTTTCTGGAATGCTGTCCAGAGGTGCCCCATTCATGCCCCTAAATTGCTGCAGCCTGTCAATAAAGCAGTGGCTAAGAGGGCACTGTGTGCAATGATGCTGGACCCATTCTGCACATGCACATCTGGTTTGTGCCCAAGTACTGTATGAATCAGGCCTCTAGTCCATAATTCCACTAACGATTCCATGACATCATTTAGAACTCTTAAACTACATGCAAATACCCAATTACCACCCAGATATATCCACTCTGAATTGCTCGTACAGTAATTTCCAATAGTTACATATGATCAGCTGAGATGTATTCACAGTGCTAAAAAAAATTGCAAGATTAGTCTGCAAAATACTATGCTAACATATTAGATAATAGAACTAAAGACCAGCAAGGAGACTTTGCAGTCACAGGTGAAAGTTCACCAGTGATTTATTTAAAGTCTGCTTTACTGCACCCATTGTAAGTATTACGAGCCAACACATGTTGCTGGTTTCTATTTCCTTCTGTATGACTATTTGAGACTATTTTAACACCTGCCTGGATTACTCCCTCATTGTGCTGTTCACTGATTCTAATTGAAATGTTTTTGTCATATCACTATAATATATCTGGCTGATACCATAAAGAGGGCGGCAGCAGAACTTAGTACCATACAGGTCTTTAATACCCTGACTTTTCATCCTTCTTTACTATATGGTAATACATGGTGCTAGTTATGTGATTAACCGCTTGGTGTTTAATGAACTAATACAAAGCAACAATTTTTTCTGTGATAGCCATATAACATTGCAAAATTTTTTGATCCTGGGTGTATTTTTATTACAATTGTCCATGTGTTATATGTGTACCCGTTGTTTGTAATTTTATATAAGTTTCAAGTAAAAACTTTTTGTCATATTTCACCATGCCTAGAGGGACAACCACTCAAATTTGTCTGTTGATCCTTATGTTTTAGGTGTTTGTCTTGTATGTAATTTTATATCCCCACTTTTTTAAGTAATAAAGGTTATGTTTTATATTACATCACATTTTCCTTCTTTTCTTCGGCTATAACAGTGCTCCATAATAGAATATTTTTTGGTCACATAGACCTTCTTTTTGATACCATAAAGAAAAATTGCCTTTGGAATATTGGAACATTCAATAAGATACAGCAATTATACATATAATATTTTGGTGACCGATGTGTACGTACATAACAAAACTTATTTAATGGCTTGGATTGGTTTTAAACCATACTTTCTCTCTGATCATTAATACGTTTTCTCAATGTATTGGTTGAACCATTTGCAATTTTAATATATTAATGTATGTATTTATATGTGTGCAGTATGTATTGTCCCACTTCCAGGAGTATATATTATATTATTATTCTTGTCTATTGTTGAATTCTTTAATAAATGTTTGAAACAATGTATTTACATATGTATGTGTTTAACCCTGTATATATAGCACCACCTGTTGCTTTTACAGCATTTTAGATATATTAGATATATTAGATTTTTTAGATTCTTCTCTCCCAAATCTCAGTTGGCTACCCTTGTTGCCCAGATAAGTAGGTAAGTCTCCCACAGGTCTCTTGCCACCACTTGCTATTGCCTGTGTCCTAAGTGAAGTGTGTGGTCCAGGTGGCTTGAAGAAGTGACTTGCACTGAATCATGTCATTGTGGCATCACCTCTCATCACCTGCTTTACAATTTGGGGGAAAGCTGACACAATGAATAGGCCATGTCCCCCTCATTGTCCAACCAGCTGCCTTACACCACCTTTCACCTCTCACTTGGCTGACCACTGGGCAGCCAGGATATAGGGAAATATAGTATTCCACAGTTTTCTTTCCCCACTGTATTTTTGCCACTTTTTATCTATTTTGCTATAAGACCCAATCTCTCAACCTCTATAACACTTCCACTCACAGTTGTCTTGCTATATTTTTTCAGCTACGGTACTTGGGCAGTTTTCTGTAATTTCATTAGGTCTCATTAGATTGTTTAAAAAAACTGTCAAATTCAAACAGAATTAATATGATTAATCCAGGGGCGTTTTATGAGAGGAGGGGGCCCGTGTGCACTCCTCGTGAGGGGCCCCTCCCTCTCTACCTGGTGGCTGGCAGCCGACGGACGCGGCTGGCCTGCAACCGGAGCATTAGTAGACTCCGGGCACTAGAGTGTGCCCGGAGTCTACTGCGCATGCGCAGAATGCCGGGAAAATGGCCACCGCAGCCATTTTAGGGCGTTCTGCGCATGGGCAGTAGACTCCAGGCACACTCTAGTGCCCGGAGTCTACTGCGCATGCGCAGAACACCGGATAATGGCCGCGGCGGCCATTTTTACGGTGTTCTGAGCAGCAGTGACACCCGACGTGGGACCTCAGACAGGTAAGTTGAAAAAAAATCTGGGTGCAGTGTTTGCGGTGCGGGGCCTCCCTGGACCCAGGGGCCCACGTGCTGCGCACACACTGCACCTATTATAGATACGCCACTGGATTAATCTAACAAAGACAGAAAATAAATTCCTAGCGCCAGACACTTTGTCACTTAAGCCATGTACACACTAGACAATACGGATCAGATGACATATCGTCCACCTTGGCCAGTGTGTACCAGCTATGTTGCTGATGATGTGAGCTTCTGCACATCATCAGCGACATCATCCGTTGGACCTGCTTGCTCTAATTGCCTCAGCAGGATAGGTTGGGCAATATAATTTCTGATGTTGCGTTGAATAATATACTAAATACCATGATAATTTGTACATTTATACACAAAAATCTTGATATATATTTGAACAATATTTTGCCACTACTGTGATATAATTACCAATTCATTCAATTATGGGATGTTCCCTACCACTGCACTGCAGATAAATCACATATACATTATAGTCCCTGACAAAATTTAGGATAGTTCGCTATCCTTATTTGCCAGGTCAAATAGATAAGGATTATCTGCAGTGACATTTTTTACTTTATTTGTTTGTATGTTACTTGTTGTCTGTATTTAGTAGGATACTGTTGCACATTTCTAAATAAAGAATATGATTTTAGAGACACACATATATCTTTAGTCTAAGTATGCCAAAAAAAAAAGAGTCTCTCTTTTCCTTTTTTTGCGACCCCAGAACTCCAAAGCTTTACCTTCCTTATAGGAAAAAATCAATTACTGAGCTATTTTTTTCCCTTTTGCTCTGTTCTTTGTATGAATGTGTTAGTAAAATATTTGCACTGACTTTAACTTGAAATATGTTATACATAGTAATTAGATCACCTCTAAGGTGCATTATGTTTCACAAAGTAATCAAAAAATATATCTAAACTCAGTATATTCTTTAACCCTTCAGATCCCCTTATTATTAAGGTTGCCAATTCTCTGTATTCTCTGAAGTTCTTCTATTTCCTTCTCAAAATGAGTTGTACACAACTTTAATCCTTATATAACATGAGGTTTATCCAGTGACTTATGCAATAAGAAATCTATGTTTGTATCACATGCATCCACCTTTTCATACAACCCAGGATTTTAGTTGCCTTTTGAGCAGCTGTCTGGCATTGTGTGCTGCTACCCAGTTTTCTATCAGCTAATATTACTACTGTATGTCCTACACCATCTAATTTTTCCCTGATTAAATACCATTAAATGTACAGTGAAATAGTCATCACTACCACTAAAGACCAAAAACCTAAATTTGCCTACATTATATTTTATCTGCTTTTTTATGGAAAAGTTTTTGATCTACATTTTTCCTACTACAGTAAATTTCAATAACCTTCCGAATTTAAAATATCCTTAATCCTTTTTCACTATGGTCTCCATAAGGACATGTGTAATTTACATGGACCAGTAATCATGTCTCTAGTGTACAGCCTGTAACTGAGATTATATTCTCAGCCACTTACTAACATTCTTAAAATCCCACTTTCTTTCTGCATGTAACATAGGTGAGATTTTGGTAATATGTACCAGGACCACTGGGTCTTCACTAGCACTCCAGCTCTCTACCAATAGGCTCTATTAGACAACAGTCAATTTGTTGCTAGGGATTTTAGCACTCCAGCTCTCTACCAATAGGATCTATTAGACAACAGTCAATTTGTTGCTAGGGATTTGTTGCAACAGTCAATTTGTTGCTAGGAATTTTGATTGATTTTGTGCTCCTGATCATGAATATGCCATGCTTATTTTTCATTGGCTCTAGTTTTTGAGATATGCATATGTCTTTAATATTTATGAAAAATTAAATTAAACAATGTTAAAAATAGTTACAATTATTCTGATTAAATTTTGATTTGTAAAATGTTATAAAAATTCACAGGATAATTACATACACAAGTGTTAGGAAGCTATGAAAACTGTTATTTGTAGGATTTTTTTTTGCATTCTTGTTGCGGGCAGTCCCTCTGCAGACTTCAACAGTAATCGGCCATCATGTGACAATCCCACCTTCCTTGATATCTATCTTCCATTACCTGAATATCCTGGTGGAACTGTTCACACTGTTCTTCGCTTAACTCTCCTAGATTGGATGGGAAGTGATCTAAATGGCTGTACAAAAATGTACTTTAATATACATGTTGGTACCTGCTTTCTCAAAACATTTTAGCATGTTGTGGACTAATTCATGACAGTTGTCTGCCTTGTGATTGCCTAATTTTTTTTGAATGACAGACACATAACTCAGCCATGCTTCATATTTGGTTTCAGTCATAGATGTGGTAAAATTTGGATCCTTCACCAGTTTCCGTATCTGTGGGCCATAAAAAATTCCTTCCTTTACTTTTTCAATACTAAGAGATGGAAATGTTCGACAAATATATGTGAAACAATCGCCTGACTTGTCCAGTGCTTTACAAATTGTTTCATTAAACCCAGGTTGATATGGAAAGGCAGCAGTATGATTTTTTTCCTATCAATTAAGAGCTCATGAATGATGTTAGCTTCTCCTACAGATATAACTTCTCTTGGAGGCCATACGGTTTTCTGCCAGTGCTTTTGTTTTGCACAACTATCCCACAAGCATATGTGACACGGATACTTACTGTAGTATTTCCACTTTGTTGCCCAAGAAGGAAGCTTACCATTTTAAAATAGACACAAACAGACCACTGATGCTGAGAATAAGCATTTTTTTCTAAGAATAACTTGATATTTTCATACTGTTCTTTACATTTTGTTGAATGACAGATAGGAATCGATGCAAATTTATTACCATTGTGCAGTAATACACATTTTAAGCTGCTTTTAGAACTATCCAAAAGGAGAGGCCAGTATTCTGCTTAATATTCTGGTAAGTCATCATCCGGAGAAGTTCCAGAATATTGTTGCAATACACAAGATTGTTATCTTGGCTAAAGAATGGCAGTATGGCTTGCTCTCTATTTTGATATGATGTTATTGTAACATCTGGATCAAGACAGACAGTGCTTTTCTTGAAGTCTGGATGCTAAAAGCTTAACTCCTTTTTCCGATCAATTCAAGTCACAAATTAAATCATTTAGTTCCTTCTGAGAAAATTTGTTTGGAGTAAAGGAACTTTCTTCAAACTCACTTTCATCTGTGTAGTCACTTGCACTGGATTAAATTAACATTTCCACATGATCACATTCAACTTTGCATAAATAACTTAATGATGGTATAGGTAAATCTTCACTATGTGGTATCGGTTGTTTTGCAGAATTCATACTTGGATTTTCCCAATTGCATTTTTTAAATCAATTCAAACCCTTCACATTTACAGCACAAAAATAGCAGTCACTCAAGTAATTCTTTTGCTCCCACCACATCATAGGTATGCCGAAATTAAGTCCTTTCGAACACCTTTAGTCCAATTGTGGAGTGATTCCATGCAGGTTTTACAAACTTTGTTTGGCACCCAAATCTTGTCTTGCTGGCTTATGTGATGTCCAAAATAAGCCTGATATGCTTGTTTCACAAAAATACAGTTATATATTTTCTCTTTCTTTTGCAACACTATATTTGCCACAAATATAACATAAAACATCAGGGTTGTTAGTACACTGTCTCTGAGAAGAACTCATTTTTACAACAAAAACATTTTGTTTCACACATTCAGTGCTAACTCCCAACAAAAGCCGAGGATGCACTAAACAAAAAAAAGCCCAAGGTGGGAATCTGGTTGTGGTGGGACAGAGAGAGGGCAGGACAAATGAACAGGAGTTGTGCTAACTGCGTCTCTCAGTCCTCTCCATTGCTCCTCTCTGTATGCTAGGAGGAGGTGTGGCTGTGGTCTGAGGATGTCCCAGCAGGCTCAGCAGTGCACCACACCTCCTCTCAGCATTAGTGAGAAGATTTAAATGTGTTATGTTTCTCAAATGGGACTACCAGCTACATTATCCCAAATAAAACAAATTATTGTTATTGTTGAAAGGGGGTAGCTGTTAAAAAAGCAAAACTAAGTTGATTCTGTTAAGAAAAGCAGGCCTAGACTAGTAAGGTACTTCAAATGGAGAAATTATTTGAATTTCATTAATTTGAAAACTGGAGCCAATTCATCTATAGCAAAGATCTAATGTGAAAATAGGACCTCAGAGTACTCTCAGACCGATCTTAAATCCTTGGCAAGAAATAAAAAAATATTTTTTTGGTTCCCCATACGCTAATTCAAACTAACCCTGTCAGACCTCCTTAAGACTGAATCCAAACAGCAAAGGTTATTAAAGTAATCTTTACTAGAGAAGTCATTCATCTGGTTGTTTGGAGAAGTACAATTCTGCAATTTGCTATTCCTGAACTGACATTGTCCATATCACCAAATTTCCTGTCATAATTTTTTTGACCACTATTTCAAACTGCTAAGCAGCTAACTACTTACGTTCCTCTGTGCATGGACTCAAATGGAGAGTTTTAGCATATAGCACATGCTCAGATGTAAAGTTGTGCATTTTTGCATCCTATTCTGCGTTATACGGAACGTGGTTGGAACTGACTTTGTGAAATTTGGTGTATCATGGTGCAAAATCAGTACATAGCACTACTTACCACTTGCAGACACATTAGCATGAGGTAGTAAATATGATTTCCGCGGCTGCATGCAAAAACCCCCCACTTTGCATCCAATTCAGAATTAGCCCCCAATTAAGCAGCAAACTCTACTCAGTGTTAGCATTAACCTCAGCATTGCTAGTTGCTCATTTGGATTCAATATCTCAGCTTTCATACTGTATGAACAGTTCATTTATATTATGTCCAGCAGTATTTACCTTTAAACAGTAAATGAAGAAGTGAATACATAATATAAGCTGTACACAGGTGGCATTAATTACCTTGGAACACATATAGAAAAACTTTAATTATGGGAAAACTTACTTTAAAATTAAATTATTTCATATCAGTTGGCTAGAAGTCATAAAGTATAACTGCACTACTATAGAGTTATACAGTAGTCTTAGATTACTAAACAACTACAAAGAAATATTTAAATGTAAATATATGTCAACTGTTATGAGATCAACCATATCTACAGTATTTGTGCTCTAAATTACATACTTAATGAACAGTTTATCTTATTAAGGGCCTCTACCTATTAGCAATGCATTAAACATCAGTTGCATTGGATGTTAAAGGTGACCATACTTGTATTTCTGGACAGGAAGTTTACTGTAGGATGCATTATATTGATGTTGGTGGGAAATCATCAAAAACATTGAATTCACAAAACTATTGCTATTCATTAAAATTCATAGACTTTCAAACAATTCTGTATGAACAGTAGTAGCAATTCAGATCACCTACACAGTTTAAATTATTATAAATTAATATATTTCTCTAGGGAGCTGCAGTAATATAAAATGTCCATTACAATGCTTGTGTGAGGAGGATACATTTTATTATACTATTTCTGAATCTTTTTGAATTCATATTTATTTACTTTGTTCAGAGAAGAATTGCTTATATAATATTTATGATATGTATAACAGATTATTATAAATATTGCTTTGTGCTCCGCTTCATTTTGTATTCTGCACATGGGGCCTGATTCATAATTGATCGCAAATGCAACCGCGTATGCAGCTCGGTTGATGAAGCATATTGTGGATGTGTATGCATCGCAGCGTGCGTGAGTGAGGTACAGTAGCATTGTGATCGCTCCACAATCACGCAGAAAGAAATAAAGCCATCACAAAGTGAGTGACAGGATGTCAGCGTTTGGGGGTGGTCACGTGGGAGTAATTGGAGAAACATAAGCCAATCCAGTCAGGGCTGCTGTAATTGTGCGTGGGAGCCGATGTTAATCGACAGGGTTGATGTATATGCAGGTCTGTAAGCTCTTACAGAAGTGAGACTGTGGCAGTGGGCATTTCTATGCTGGCTTTGCAATTGCAGACATTAGCATATTTTAGCAGCAGAACTGTGTGTGTAATCGCAGCTGCAATCACAATAGTGATCCATAGTGAATCAGGCCCATGAACCCAAGCATGAAAATAAATTAATTTACTCAAAAAACTCAAAAACATTTGTTTTTATTACCCTTACTTGTTTCTTTCACCATGTCTGATACATTTCTTATATTTGATAATATAGTATAATTATGTTTGATTTTAGAAAGTTTTTACAAACAAAAAACATGATTCAGGATTCCAGAAACATGCAATTCCCTTAACATTATCCTAAACAGAAACCATTTGCTGTAAATTAAGAAATGTTCATGGATTATTTAACATATAATAGGAGTTCTATTCTCAAAGAACAAAAAATTTAGTTAGCATTATAGATATGCAGTTCGGTTCTCCGTAAAACTGAACATACACGAACTTTGGGGTACAAGTGGAACTGAGTCCGGAAATAGATCTTCCCACCAAGTTCGGATCTCAGAACAAGGCAAAATGCAATTTTCCCAGAAATGTTGGATCAGGCATGTTTTGAATTGCATATACTGTAAGAGTCTCTCCCTTAGGCACCGTTTCACACATTCTTTTCATATATTTAAATAGTGATCACTGTGGAATAGAACAGTATCCATGATATGTATAACATTGATATCTATTTTATATAGAGGGTTATCTAACACTGTGGTTATGAGTATGTTATATTAATAATCTGCTATTAGGTATCCGATTATTATCTTTTTTATAAGGATGATAAAACATTTTCTGATGTTTGTGTAAATTGACAAAATTTTCTTTGCTCTATGCATTTTTAATAAATTGAAATTTCATTGATTAAAATGGTTTTGTCAGAATATTCACCACTATAGCGCTTTGCAAATTATTTCAGCATATATTATTACACTGTATTTAGTGTGTGTGGAGTCCACATGTTTGCCAACTGCACAACAAAAAAAAAAGTGTCACAAGGAATAAAGACTTTTTTACTGTTCTTTTTAAAAATAGATTTTGACTTTTATATTCACTGAATTTAAATTGTGTATGTTCAAGTTTGGGTTTCATACAGGCAGGAAGTACAGTATTTAATATTGTAGTCACTAACTGCATACCACAATTTAATATGCAGTGTCATAAAGAAACATTTTTTTTTTGCTTTTTAAAAAAAAGGACATGGGCCCTCATTCAGAGCCGTTCGCTATTTGCGGTCGTTCGTTCAAAAACAAGGGGTGGCTATTCAAATGATCCGTTCGCAAATTGCAGTCTGTCCACATGTCTAAGTCTGAACGAGCGAGCAAAACATACGCTCGTTTATTTGATAAAAACGCCCCCTGGCCGCACGCACCATACGTCATGTCCGCTATTTATTAGATTAATCGAGTACATCGTACAGCGTATGAACTGCTCGCTATTCTTGTGGTTGGTGTTTTCAACCGCTATTTTGCGAGCAGTTCTGAGTTAAAAAAAAACAAGTGACGTGGTCAATGACGCTGCTGGATTAATTATGCACTCCCTTAAAACGCCCGTTTTGACCTTTAAGCACGCCTGCGTTCGGATCTCCACTCCCCGTTTTCAAGCACCTTCCCCTGTTACCACCCACATACGCCTCATTCTGTCACTCAAAAAAGCAGGCACTCGCTATATAGCGTACAAACGATTTTCAGCCGCACTGACTGGTTCGCGCATGCGTACTAAAAACCGTACGCATGCGCAGATGTGCGAACATCGCTCGTAACGAGCGTACTGCCGCTAGCGAGTGGCTCTGAATGAGGGCCATTGTCTTTTAAAATCACTCAATTTAAATCATATTTGTTCAAGTGTGTGTTTTGCACAGGCTGGCAGTGTATATTATTGTACTTAATAGGAGTGGGAGGACACGTGCCCACCACTTGCACACCAAATATAAATAAGCTGTGTCACAAAGAAAAAAAATATTTTCTTGCTGTTGTCATCAAAAATCTCCAGTCTTTAACTGCATAGTAAATGTAACAGTCCCTCCTTTCTCTATCTCTTTTGTACATTCACTTGGTGTAGTGGCAGTTAAGTTCAACTACAGTAGCTTTACTCCTGTCCAAGTGTAGGAAACTAAAACCTTCATGGATCAGTTGGCAGAAGAGCTGGAGCAACTCAGTACTAATCCTGGCAGTCATAACACTTCTTCAACATCTACTAAAGGAGGTCAAGGGGAAAGAATATATAAAGTGCCTTTCAAAACTAAAGAATATTTCACAATCTTAAAGAAAACATCACCTCTAACTATAATGAGAACATTTACTGCAGAAAAACATATGATTGTTAACTTCCTGTACACCATATGCAGTGGCAAGGAAAGGCTCAGAGCATGGCCTTTCTTTGTAAGTGGTGGTCTTGTTGCTGCTCTTTTATGCACTAAAAGGCCTATTGCAAAAGCAAGGGCCAAACCATATCAAGCATCTTCTGTGACCTCGCATGCACAACCTTATCGCTCTGAGGACCTGATTCAGACCCGCTCACTAGATGCGGCCGCTGGCTCCCAGTGTATGGTAATTCAGCTAAGTGCTCGCATGCCAAGGCATAAGCAGGCCCACTATGTCTTGGCGAGTGATCACTTTGTGTTTATAGATGCCCACCAGCCTGTCTTTAGCCACCCACTAGCGAGCGTCATCTCCAGGAAGTATATACAACCATCGGAACATCGGGAACCATCGGATCTTACCGCAGCGCTTGCGGTTGACTGTACCCTACCGCAAGCACTGCGAGCAGTTCAGTGTAAAAATCAACCAGGTATAATATATATATATATATATATATATATATATATATATATATATACACATACATACAGTATATATTGAAGCACATATATTTACTTACATACATAAATTATCATCCACAATACATGTGCAATATCTGTGTGTACCTAATCAAAGGCATATTACTACAACTATGAATAGGGTTATATAGTATTGTCATAATATGCCTTTAATCAGGTACACACATGGATTATATATGTATTGTGGCATGTTTGTTTTCCTTGCAGCATTGCTTTATGGAATTCTGATAGAAGTATATATCGATTAATTTTGTAAAATTATTTTAATCTTTAAGCAATGAGAACAAATGGATGTGTACAGTATATATTGCTTTATCTTCTTTCATTTAAGTTTTTGCTTTGAAAATAAACTCCACTATTAAAGCATATCCAGCTAGCTGAACTGCAGTATTATGTACTGCAGTCCAGAAGTCACTTTTTTATCTTAAGGCAAATGTCTGAACATTTTATCTAAAGTAATATTTTTTAAAGACATACTTATGGCTGTTAAGTTATTACAATTAGGTATGCTAAAAAGTCTGTGCTTGAGGACAGGAATTTGGCATTTAAGGGAAATAATCTGTAGACAATAATTCATGCATATATTGCTTGGTGATTTCACTGCTCTGCGTGGTATTATTCAGACTGTCTCTAGAATTCTATTACATACTCACATTTTTGCACATAGGACAACACATTTTAAATTATTATTATAGCATAATAATGTAATCTTAATTAAAATAAAAATATTTTAAAATAAATACACAGTACTTTAAATATACAGATTAAGATATAATTAACATTTCCTTATTTCTGCCTTGCTTCTTACTTATCAAGATATGAGAATCACTCTATAGGTTTTATGCCTATATCTGTTTAATGTCCTGTTAATCTGCCTAATTTGTGAGCACCAATCTATCTTATTTTGCACACGATTATTTGCCAGTAAACTTGACAGTACTGTAGCTGTTTATGTTGGAAGTACTGCCTTCCTGTGCTGCCTCCCTCCAGCATCCTGTAGGTGTATCTGAGCTGGCAGTTATTAGGACCCTGCACAGCTCAGTCAGGAGGATTCTGACCTCTGACATGTGCTACTGCGCATGAACGGCATCCCTGCTCATCTTTACTCCTTAGCATCCATGACACACTACAATGCCCAGCATTTCCCTATAATCCAGGCTGCTATATTCCACACAGATTACCTACCACAGTTTCACATGTGATCAGTGGCGTATCTATAATGGGTACAGTGTGTGCGGGGCACATGGGCCCCCACGTCCTGGGGGGTCCTGCACCACACACACTGCACCCATATTATTTTAAACTTACCTGTCTGAGGTCCCGCGTCGGGTGTCAGCGCTACTTAGAACACAGCAAAATGGCTGTCACAGACATTTTTCTGGTGTTCTGCACATGCGCAGTAGACTCCGGGCACACTTTAATGCTTGGAGTCTACTAAGGCTCCAGTGGCTGGCTAGCCGCATCAGTCAGCTGCCGTCCACCAGGGAGAGAGGAGGGGGCCCTGCACGGGGATTGCACATGGGCCCCCTCCTCTCTTAAGACACCCCTACATGTGATATTCATGTGTCTTATAGTATGCTACTTGCTCTTCTGCCAGATTACAATAAATCTAAAAACTATGTGGACTAACCATCACCAGCACATAAACCTGCATTACACAAACTATACCATCAGCACATTGGCCAATACAAGTGTACCTAAGTTTAACTTCATATCTGGAGGACTACTGCATATTCGTAACTATACACTCTGCTATTACTGCTGTCACTTTGCACTCTGCTAATAGTTTAGAGCACAGGTTCTCAAACTTGGTCCTCAGGACCCCAAACAGTGCATGTTTTCCAGGTCTCCTCACAGAATCACAAGTGAGATAATTGTCTCCACCTGTGGATCTTTTAAAATGTGTCAGTGATAAATGAAAATACCTGTGCACCTGCTGGGTGATCTCAAAAATGTTAAATGTGTGGGGTCTTGGGGACCGAGTTTGAGAACCACTGGTTTAGAGTGACTAGCCTGGGTGTGAAATCCTTCAATCAATTTATGATGGCTCGTAGAATAGGTTTCCATTAGATTGTGTTAGCCAGAATATTGAGTGATTTAGTGACTATTTGCCCAGGGAACATATTTCATCACTCAATTGAACCTCTCTGAACTAGAAAACAAAGATTACCAAATTCTGAATTTTCTTCAATGTTTTTCTAGTCTCCTGGATGTGCTTCAAAACTCATTGACTTACACATCTTGCATGTGGTTTCAGTTAATTCATTACTGATGCATTCAGTACTTTAAACAATCTATGACTAACCGGCTTATTCCTACACCACCTTACTGTAGAGGAGAATGACAATTCTTTGGGATCTTTTAATAAACTTTGATCTACAACCAGGCAATTTCATATTTAAAAGAACTATTACATCCTTTATATTCTCATTGTTATTCTGTCATGCCTTTGTCTGGCATCTCTTTTTCTGTGAGGATTTATTTTTTTTACAATTGTGCATCCTTTAGTTCAACAATTCTTAATATCTTTGGTGAACTCATGGGTGACTTCTGCAAATGGAAGAATCTATTATATTAGACTTAGCATCAGGAGTGAGTGAACAGGACTCTTGCTGGAAATGTGCTTGCTGCAGGGTCACTCAGAATATATAAAACCAAACATATGGATAGGGACTGAGCAGTTGAATAAATGCATATTGCTCAGAATAGGAGCAACAAGCCACCTTTAGTTCCATGCACACAATGCAAGTGTAGTTGTGGCCAGCTTCCATTCAACTCAAATTCAATCCCTACGTGAGCAGGCACAACAATTTAATACACTTTAATATTATATGCCGTATTAATTTACAGCTAAATATTTACATTATATTTCTTAGTGTCATTCTGTATGAAGAGTTCCAACCTCAATACAGGGTATGTCCAGTTAATACAGACTGCCATTAATGACTCTTGTTCAGAATAGTCAGTCACATGTAGAAATCAAAATAGAATTTTAACTCCTAGAAGATCTTTGAGAATTGATGTTTTAAATTTTATATTTTTTTGCACTGTAATATTTCTGGTTTTTAAAAATGAACAATCCACAACAGCCACTTCTTAAAGTTGTATACATTTTCATTTTGTGAGGACACACTGGGCATGATTCAGAGATGGATGCAAATACCATTTCAGCTGCAACTCTGACAGTTTGCAATTGCAACAATATGCTGAGGACTCACATTGTACAGTACTTAGAGACACCCACTGAAAAAGGCTCACATCCGCAGCTCACACATAAAACCAGAAACATCGAATGCAGATCAGACGGCCATAAGCCTTCTGAGTAAGTCTCCGTAGTTGCAGACATAGAGGGTCTCCAGACACACAGAGGGCTGTCCTGTTGCGAGTATCAATGCTGTGGCTAATTTATGCATGTACAGCATTGATAACCCAGAAAACAGTGTTTATTTAAATGGTCAGACACACCTGTATTTTTCTAACCATTGTTCTGCGTCTCCCTACAGAAACTATTGGGACGCATGTGCAGCGCGGCAGGGACCATGCACATACTTACAACATTGGCCAAATGTTTGTGACATTGTACACTGCGTGCACCTCTGAATCATTGTCTGATATCCATGAGGCCATAAAAAAAGCTAATTCTCATAAAAAGCAGTAGTTAGTAAATGAGGATGCATTAATAAACAAAATCCTGGAAATATAATCTGATTCTTTACTTCATACATATGATTGAAAGCACCCACTCTGATGTATAAACCTTTTTGAAATAATTAAACAAATCAAACTAATAGTTTTTTTTTTCTTAAAATACCTCCTTCTTCGCATATACTTAATGTGTTTTATTTCACAATACTAAAATGTTGTCGTCAATTGGTTAACTACCTGTAATCCATTCAATTAATTCAGTCATGTGCTCCTATTCTTTCTCATGTATGTTCATGTTTACATGCATTGTTATGTACTGCACTGCTCCCAGTCCCTGTTACTGGGTCTGGCAGTGTCATCTCATTGTCATTCATGTTCCCCCCAGTTGTGGCTGGCATTTCTGGGGGCTGGACTTGCCCATCTGCATGCAGACCTGGCATTCTCTCCCAGTGGTTCCTGCCATTCTGAGCTATCGATGCTGGCATATTCGATGTGATCACATGACTCACTCTGCCAACCAGCATTCATCAACTGCAGTCACTTGTTTGAGCCAGCCGATCAGCAGTGACTGCACCCTATTGAAGCTTGGAATTGCTGACTACTGATTGTCAGAACAACTTATCCCCCTAGAGATCAGTACCCTAGCTCCTGGTTCCATTTGCATCCTGTTGCAGCCATCACTCTCCAGTATTGATAGCAGCATTTTGCACTTGTATCAGTTACCAGGCTTTAGTATTTGCTTCATAAGCATTCTGCCTCAGTGTGTTCCAACACACCTGCTCCAGGTATTGCTTCACAAACATTCTGCCTCAGTATGTCCAGTACACCTGCTCCAGTAATTTCTTCTCTGCATTCTGTCTAGTGCTATCCAAAAAACCCTTACCAACATTGTGTCACAGTGCGCCGGGTGCCCTATTCCTCGTACCAGGTCTGACTGCGCTGGTTCCTGTAAGGGCTGTGTTGCGATGGCTGGTCCATTAGCACTCACTGTGGTGAATTCCTTTTGCCGGCAGGTAGTGGATGAAGGTCCCGGCAGTTGCTGTAGTATGTGTGCAGGTGGTTGCAGCTCCCATAGGGGTGAACACGCCACTCTGAATAAAATTTAAAGGGCCAGAAGCACTTAGTCACACTGGCACATTATTTGAAGTCCTTCCCTATATAAGAAGGACAGCTCTGAGCACTACTCAGTGCCAGAGTTAAGGCTCCCTAATCTGACTCCAGTGTTTCTTACCTGTGTTACTGTCGCTCATTCCTGACCTTGGCTTGTTCATTACCTGAGTATTTCTGCTCCCTGGTATTCCAGTTTGACCCTTGGATATCCTACATGACCTGCATATGTCTGGTCCCTGGTACCGTCTTGTCTGTTTGGTTCTGACCCGGCTTGTCGACTCTGCTGTACATCTTCATCGTATTCTACTCTTGCCCAGAGAACAAGAGCACCTGTATTACGGAACCTAGTCTGAGGGCCATAACCTGTGTGTCAGACGCAGGTAAAACCAAACCTCATTGATCAAGTATTGCTTTACAGCATATCTCTTTGCAGCCTGCTTCTATTGTGCATAGCACACAGTTCCAACATCACAAGCAGCCTGCTTCCATTTGTGCACAGCACTCAGTACTAACTAACACTATGAGCGGCCTGCATCCATTGTGCTACAATGTCTAAGTCCAGAAATCCTACAGATTGGCTCAGTTGTGCTACTGGCACATAAACAGATTTATCCTATTGCTATCTCAAGTTATTCTGAAACTTGCATCAGTCCGGTATTCAGTCGCATTAAGGCTCCATCTTTAGCAGTGGTCTGCATGAGGAGAAGCATTATCACACCATCTAGATATGTTTACTTTCCTGCACTTGTAGCCCTAGGGATCCTAACACAAATCAATAAAGCCCAGGTGACATAACAGGCATGTATAGCATAATTACCTGATAGTTGAATCGATAAACCACTAAAGATTTATTATTTTCCAATATTAGTTCAACAGCTCCAATTCAATAGTATTTGGCTATCCCTTGTTTTGTAGGGTGGATGTCAAACCTGCAAGCAATATGTATTTAGCCTAAACAGGGCCTCATTAATAATGGGGAGGATGGAGCTTCAGCTCCAGGCCTTCACATAAAATTAGGCCTAACATCATGACAGCATGATGATGACCAGCTATGAACCAGAACTAGCTAGTCAGCCATAAATAATAAGTACTGAAATTGTATTACTATTTTTTTCACAATATGATACAATTGTTATACTTTTACATATTTAGGGAGACATTGTTGCTGATAGTGTATGGGGATGTACATGCACTGGTCACAGCTCCACTGCTTCTGATAATAGACCCTTGGAAATTTTTACCCCCAGGCCAATGTGGCTCTTAATATGGCCCCGAGCCTAAAAATGATTTTTAAGTGGATTGTGTTCAAACCATTGGGTGATTATGCATCTTTGTAGATACAGTAATATAAAGGTTGGTAGGTATGTTGAGCTTTAATTGGAAGTGTGAAATTAATTTTACACCTTAGTCTTAAACAAATAAAAATCTTGTTCAAATATGTGTGAGAACATTGTACTGCATCATTTAGTATGTCCACTACATAAAAGTCCCAAGCTGACCACAAGATCTAAAACCACAAAATTTTCTGATGTGCTACACAGTTGAAATAATTCCTTATTACGAATGGCAGACCAAGTCAGAAGCATGCCCAAGTGTAAAGCATTTAAATATATCCTCACTCTATTGCTAGAGTAGGGCTCCTTGCACTTATTGATCAAAATTGTTTGTTCTCACATGCAACAGTACTAGATATAGAGGAAAATGGCAATGTAGACTAGTTTATATCACCAACGTTGAGCTATGTATTGCACAAAATACCCTATAGTTTCTTATGCAGGTATGAATGCTCACATAATACCAAACCACAAAAGGACCTACTGTATAATATAGGACCGCAGAAGTCCCTTATTATGTAGATAAAAATACCCTATATATAGTATTATATATAAATATGCCATAAAATATATACAATATTCTACACATTCAGTAATAAGCATTATGGTATATGACTGAATTAACATGGCATTCATGACAATTTTGGTTAACATGGTAATATTGTTTTTTGTAAGGATTAATATGCACTTTTTGAAATAAAAATAACTTTACAGCTGCAGAAATATGACTGGGAAAATAAATATGTCCAGAAATATGTCTGTCAGTAGTTATATACCAGTACTATTCACACTATTATTAACTTGCCACTCATGAGATTATCAGTAGTAATGTTTGTTTGAGGTAAGCTATGCAAATTAGTGCTGCTCATTGCCACATAAAATACATATGCCTGTGCCTGTATGCAGATCTAATACTTGTTCTTCATTATGGACAGGTAGAAAGCAGGAGGGAAAGGATGGTGAACCACAGTCAAAGGGCAGACTAGATGGGTCAATTGGTTCCTATCTGCAAAGAAAATTCTGTGTTTCTATGTTACAGTAGGAGATGCTTCAAAAACCTTTAAACAAGAAGGTCATGTGAAAAATTTGCCTATATCAACTAATCAGATTTCAGTTTTCATTTAAAGGAAAATATTAGATATATGATAGTTAGAATGTGATTGGTTGCCATTGTACACTTCTCCACTTGGCCTCATTATAGTGTTTGATACATATCATCCCTAAGTGCAAAAAAGGTGTTTCAACAAAGACACAGATATTCCCATTAGCAGCACATGCGGTTGTCTGGACTAGTTGAAATACACACTGGTGATGATGACTGTTGCCAGTGCTAGTTACCACTTCTGACTAGAGATGTGTGCCGACCCCCGCATTTTGGTTTTGGATCTGGATCTCCCCTGGTCTTGGATCTGGATTGGTTTTGCCAAAACCTCACCTCCGTGTTTTGTTTTTGTGTTTTGGTTTTGATTTTGGATCTGGATTTTTTCTTAAAAAATTAAAAAAACAGCTAAAACCACATAAAATGGGCATTTTTTGTTCCTACAGTATTAATAACCTCAATACCATTTATTTCCACTCGTTTGCAGTCAATTTTGACTACCTTACAGCCCACAAGGGGATCAGGAAGTGTGCTTTCCAAAAATAAATAAATTACTTAAATAATGCTTTGCAAATCTTCTATAAACTGGCATTTCCCAACCTGCAGAGGGACATAAACAAAACATAGTTAGTTCAAACTGCCGTTGCTCCCACTGTCCACTTAACCATATGAAATATATTGTGAACAAGCGGAACTGAGCAGCAAATGCAAAATTTCTGACCTAAGGTTTAAGTATTACATTGTGCGGCTGCGCCATGCCTGCTTGCTGGCATTTTTTTTTTCATCCCAGAAGGGGACCAGGAAGCGTGCTGTCCAAAAATAAATCTTCTGTTCTGTAATGGAATTTTTCCAACCTGTAAAGGGACATTAAAAAAAAACAGAGTTAGTTAGTGGCCTTCAAATTGCCGTTGTTCCACCTGTCCACTTATTCTTGGACTGGAGCAACCATGGTTACTGAATTAGTGTCATAACTTGAGGAGGCTGCAAACTGGGTGTCATGTTATGAGTTGGCCATATGGGGTATTTTGCTGTTAAGGGATCAGGCTGGTTATATTAGTGGACACATTAATTATAGTTTTCGTTATTCTGGGTTTCCATCTACTGAAGGGTGTTTACCAACAGACAGAGACTACCTACCTATCAGCTCAGGCATAGACAGTTCCTGAGGAACAGAGCTCTGTTCTCTTAGTGGAAGCCAAATAGGTGGGAGCCCCTGTTCCAAGTCCAACATTTGAAGCTCTTATTCTGTCAACATCATCTATGATAGAAGAAAAAAAATGTCATTGTGGACATCTAACTCCTCTTTCTGTACCCTGTTTTCCCTTTTTGGACAGTAAGTCCAGCATGGATGGTTTGGAAGAAGGCCTAGCAACAGATGGTGATGGTCATTATCAAGTGGGTGTAGTCTGGGAGGTATTGGTTGGCATGTTGGCATGCAAGCAGCGTAATAACAAAGGCCTTCATGTTGTCTGTGCTTACTATTCCATATTTCAGTTTTCCATTCAGGTAGGAATAAACTAGTGGGCTACAGAACACAGTGACAGAATCACTGGATGTCTTAGTGCATTCAGGCCAAATACGATCCATTAATTCCAAGGCAGATTCTGGACAGATGAATCCTTTGTTTGTAATAATCTTTGGCTATCTATAACACCCACCCTTGCCAGGAATTATCAGACAGTTTGAAGGCTGTAACTTTGAACTGCTTTATAGAAAACATGTGAATGAAACCTTTCCATACTGCAGAACATGATGGAGAAATCCCTTGAAGTTCAGCACCTAGAGCATCTTTTATCATGTTCTCTGAGACCTCTTCTGACTGTGAAGAAAGAATTTCAACACTGTAGTCTTCCATTGTGACTTTTTAATGGTGATTTTAATGTTGTCCACTGGCTGATATCCATCTCATCTGACGGTTGAGGTTGTGTTTTCCCCATGCAAATGAGACAATTCACATACAGAAGGTGACTCTTGTGTTTAGCCACGGTGTCAGTCTCTCGTTTGGCTTAATTAGGCTTTAGTTTTTTCCAAAAATTATAAATATAGGATTTAGTTTTTAAGAACATATAATTTTATAAGCTGTTAGGATAACATTTCTGCTATGTTTAAGATTAAAACAAAATAAACTTTTTGTAATCCGATAACTTAAAAATAAAAGTTTTCATTACAATATTCATGCAGCCCCTTGCCAGACAGCAGCACAGCACTCCTACGCAGCTATGCCGATAACAGGTGTGGCTGACACGCACATTATAGAAAAGTTTATTTATTATTTAGGGCAGCAGCCCCTCGACAGACAGGAGCACAGCACCCTGGTGCAGCTATGCCGATGACATTGAGAGCAAGGTGTAAAACTGATAATAAATTAATTTAAAAACAATTCATTGGTTGCAGCCCTTGGCTGTTAAATTGATCATAAATTAAATAAAAACAATTCATTGGTTGCAGCCCCTCGCTGTTAAATTGATGATAAATTAATTAAAAAATAATGCATTGGTTGCAGCCCCTGGTTGTTAAATTGATAATAGATTAATTAAAAAGAAATTCATTGGTTGCAGCCCCTGGCTGTTGAATTGATCTTAAATGAATTTAAAAAAATCATTGGTTCCTATACCAACCATTACATTAATTTAAAATGTCAGGCAGCAATGCCCCAATCAGCACGTAATGGAATGGAAAAAGGTGCAAGATGGAATAGTCCTTGGGCCTTTCCACCAACCCTTATGCTGTATATGTAACAGGACTGTTTAACAAACCAATCATTTCAGCGACAAGGACTGCCAATTGTGGCTGAAATGATTGGTTTATTTGGACCCCCATAAAATAAGTTGCCAATGTGCTTTGGACATGGAAAAGAAAATAATCCCATACACAAACTGGCTTTACATTACAAGTTGTCTTCATCCTCATCCTCGTCCTCTCCATCAGTGTATACATCCTCTTCTTCACACAAAATCAATTAATCCCGCTGGATTCCACTATAGGCGCCTCTACCATTTTTTATGTAATTGTTGGTCGAGGTCTTCCTCGTGGAATTTGTAATTCATTTTAATGAACATCATCTTTTCCACATTTTGAGGAAGTAACCTCCTACGCCGATAACTGACAAGGTTGCCAGCTGCACTGTAAACTTTTTCGGAGTACACACTGGAGGGTGGTCAACTTAAGTAATGCAAAGCCAGTTTGTGTATGGGACTCCAAATTGCCTCTTTTTCCTGCCAGTACTGAAAGGGACTGTCTGACATGTCTATTAGGATGTTATCTCTGAAATAGTCCTCCACCATTCTGTGAATGGAGACCGTATCACACATAGTCACGGTAGAAGACATGTCACTAGTAGGCAGTTCTCTCAGGCCTGACCAGATGTCATTTTTTGGTGACTGATCTGCATGACCAGCAGGCATTCTGTAAGGAAAATGTAGTTTTTTCCTGGCAGCTGTTGAAACTGAAGGAGGAGATGAAGGCATCTCACATGTGGCTGCAGCTGACAATTTTTTGACCAACAGCTCTTTGCATAGTTTTAGATTTTGGTCTTTTGGAATAAAACTAAAAGGTAGGACTTAAACCTAGGATCCAGAATGGTGGGCAAAATATATTTTTCAGAATTCAATAGATTGACGACTCTTGGATCCTTGTGAAGTGAATCAAGGGCTTGATCCACCAGTCCGACATACTTTGCTCAATCGCTTCATTTCAGCTCCTCCTTTAGTTTCTCCAGCTGTTTTTGCAAAAGTTTGATGAGGGGAATGACCTGACTCAAGCTAACAGTGTCTGAACTAACTTCACGTGTCACAAATTCAAAGGGTTTGAGAACCTTGCACAACACGGAATTATTCTCCACTGCGCTTGAGTAAGGTGCATTCCCCCTCCATGGCCTATGTCATAGTCTGCTTTATAGGCCTGGATGGCCTTTTGCTGTTCCTCCATCCGCTGAAGCATATAGAGGGTAGAATTTCATTGAGTTACTACCTCTTGCTTCAGCTGATGGAAGGGCAAATTTAACAGTACCTGCTGGTCATGCAATCTTCGACAAGCGGTCGCCGAATGTTTTGTGTGCCACCGAGAGCATCTCCTGCATGCCCCTGTCATTTTTAAAAAAAATGTTGTACCACCAAATTATTTGTGTGAGCAAAACATGAGATGTGTTGGAATTCGCCCAGATGTAATGCTCTCACAATATTGGTGGCATTGTCCGAAATCAAAAATCCCGAGGAGAGTCCAAGTGGGGTAAGCCATTTAGCAATGATTTCTCTGAGTTTTTCTAAGAGGTTCTCAGCGGTATGCCTCTTAGTGAAACCAGTTATACAAAGAGTAGCCTGCCTCTGTATCAGCTGTCTTTTGGTAGATGTTGCTGCTGCTGTTGCTGTTGTAGGCAATACATCTACCCAGTGGGCTGTCACAGTCATGTAATCCTTAGTTTGCCCTGTCCCACTTGTCCACATATCAGTGGTAAAGTGGACTTTGGGTACAACGGCATTTCTGAGGACATTAATAAGGTTTTTTATAATGTCCTTGTACAGATTTGGAATTGCTCTTCTAGCGAAGTGGAATCTAGAAGGCATCTGGTAGCAAGGACACAGGACCTGAATTAACTATTGAAAATCCACTGCAGTAATGGTGGAATCTGGACACACATCTAATACCAGCATAGCTGTTATGGCGTCAGTAATCTGCTGTGCAAATGTGTGATTGCTGTCATACTTGTTTGCCCTTGCAAATGATTGTTTAACAGTTAATTGCTTTTTGGAGGATACGCTACAAGTAGTCTTCCTCCTGGTCCCCTTCTGGGATGAAGATCCACTGACAGGAACAGCAGCAGCAACAGGCGTAGTCATCATTGATCCTTCTGAGGAGTCACGGATAGGAGAGGAGTCAATCATGTTTGGAATACCAACATTGGATGCAGCAGGACTACTCCCGATGATGAATGAGGATGTTGATGATGCAGGTGTTGTAGATTGAAGGCACTTGGATCTCACAGAAAGGGAGAAGGTAGGTGACACTGGACTTGTTACGTTTTGAGTTTTGGAACTTGGCAATACACTTTGATATTTGATGAATGCGCTCCAAGTTACATAACAAGGAGGAGGTTCCTATGTGGTTTAGGTCCCTCCCTCTACTCACTCTTGCATGGCAATGGGCACATATGGCTTGACAACTGTTGTCCGGATTGGGATGGAAATAATTCCACACGTGAGAAGTAGATTTTTTTGTCTTTTGTCCTGGCATGACAACAATGGGCTTTGGCTTTTTCAAACCATGGGCAACAGCTGTTGCCTTACTTACACAAAGGACATCCTCGGCATCAACATCCTCATCATACTTAGCGCCTTCGTCCACAAAAAAATCCTCCTCCTCCATGTGCAATTCTACAGAAGCATCCTCAATGACAACGTGTGCAAAATGTTGACTGCCCTTCCCCATATTTACCAGAGGGCACACAAATGTTGGAACTTGGAGGATCCTCCAGTAAACTAGTATTTAGGTTGGGCTTACACATGGCAACCGCAGACACACTTGCACTCTCCTTTGGGATTTGTGATTTCAATTTATCAGGGCACACAGTTGGTTTTTCTGGAGCTGTCTTAACAACTTTCACGTTTTTAATTGGACCACCACCACTACTACTACAAGCAGAAGGCCTATCAGAATAAGCAGTTTTCTTCATAAAGTAAGAAGGCCAAGACCTGTAGTTCCTGGATCTTGTGCACTAATGTTGTTAAGCCTAACACCCACGCACACACAGGAGAAAAAAATATATGACAGTGACACTTTTATTGTTTTTTTTAAGAATGACTGGAGTCGGGCAGCACAAGGTTGCAAGTGCAACATACGTTGCTGGCTGGCTCTTGTGTGCTACTGTGGTTAAGCCTAATAGGCATGCAAATACAGAAAAATATGAAAACTTAAAAAGACACTTTTTTTGACTGTTTTTTTTTTGGAGTTCAGAACTTGGGCCCTGAGATGGACACAGCACAAGCCCAGGACACAGCAGACATCCCAGATGGATCACCAGACAGCACAGTGACCAGAAACCAGAATGGATCAGCACAGACAGCAGTGATTAGTGACCGCACCGTGACCAGAGACCAGAATGGATCAGCAGACAGCACAATGACAGTGACAGCACCATGACCAGAGACAAGAATGGATCAGCAGTCACCAGCTCAGGACACAGCAGATAGCACCAGTGCCTCACCCACCCCTACACTACCCACCCTCCCTGTTCACTTTACACAACCGGAGCAGAAATGGCATCTGTCGCGTGATTCCTTATATACTACATTGATCATAGAGATGAAAGCTCGCGAACCGCGAGATTTCCGTCCCTATGGTTTTACCTCAGTTTCGAGAACCAAGTAAGACGGGAACCTCTGAGCCTGCTTGGATTCGACTCGGTTATGCTGAATTCAGGTGGCCTCGGTTCTCTGAGAACCAAACCCGCTCATCTCTACTTCTGACTGACTGGAGGTTGATTGACACCTTAAACTGATAGTGCTTTCTTCATTGGTGATGCCAATAGTACATGATTTTTTGGGGGTGTATTAATGAATAAAATGTTGCTATTTTCCTTTGTACATAAGAAGCAAGATTACATGTGCTATGTTACAGAAGGTTTGATCAAAATCACACCCAATAGTAAGGTTGACTTCTGCTATTAAAATAAATGTTAAAAAGATATTATTGTGCTTAGTACATGGTTGGTAGTACAGTATGTGTATCAGATATATGCCTGGCATAACACTTGTGCATACGCACCCATTTCAAAATATGGACATTAAATATGCAATTTTTGTATGTCTTTTAATTATTATAACTGGGAAATATCAAAGTCTGGTTTTTTTTTTCAATTTGTCAATGTAAAATGAGAGATTTATAGTGCATTATGCCATTTACAGTAGAAGACTTGAAAAGAAAAAATGATTCCTGCCCCTGGTACAAAATTTTATGTAGTGGTAGGATAACAATTCCACATAAGAATCTACTGGAAACTGGTAAATCCAGTACTCCTTTCACACATAGCCTAATTACCAGGGGTTTTACTAGTGCACATGCACCGACCCGGGTCCAGACTACAGTATGTCTAAAAGGGGCTGACCAGGGTTTAGTCCCAGGTCTGTGACCCTGCTCAGTACCAGGGTTTTTCCCTGTCTGGCCTGGGTCTGGCATAAACAAGGTCTTGATTACCCGGGTCATACCTAAAAGGCTCTGCTTAGCTGGCTAAGTGTCACTTGGAGATTACATAATTTCTAAGCATCCACTGCCTAACAAAAGACCCAGGTCACTGGAAGACCTTGGTCCGGTGTGAAGGATGATGACCCAGAAATAACCTGGGTCATCAGCACTGTGTGAATGAGGGTAAGTACAGAGAACCCCTGTTTCAACCCGAGCTCAGTGTCCTGGGTCTGAGCAAGGATAAAGTTTGGGTTTATGTATGAAAGGGTTACAATGCTAAAAGATTATTTGTTGATCTGGTTTACATGGTGGATATTCCAGCACCTGCTGAAAGTCTGACAATTGCTGTGTTTCTTGCTAAATAATGAATGCAAATAAATGATTCAGAAAAGGTCTGCATTCTGTATTTTTACAGAATTTTCTGAGTGTAATTTAAGATTTATAAATTGACATCATCATCATCATCCTGTAGAGAAATGAGACTATTCTGCTATGTGAACATTGGCTATATACTCAATTCTCAGTAAGCATGTTCTTTTCTTAGAGATCCGATGGGAAATACATTGCAAACATCTTTGTATAAAAATGTGACCACATCCACAATCCAGGAATCAGATATGTTAAATAACTAGTTTTTCTTTCTGGGAATAACTGAATCTATTTTTTTGTACTCTGATTGCTTAATATAAACTTGCTGAAACCAATTTCCCCTCCAAATACTTAATCTAAATATCTCTGACATAAAATGAATAGAGAGATTATTTTACTGCTTGGAGGTAATAAATAGAATGCCCTACTGCTTATTTCTATAGGTAGAGATTTTAGATGTAGATTACTAATGCATACTGAATAGCCTTAGAGATTCTCAGCTGCAGGACAAAGTTAAATTGTAACAGATCAGTTCATGATTTACCAGTCCTGAGCCCATGTTATAGCCCAGTAACCTGTAGGTGTGATGGCTATAAGAGTTGAACTATAGCTACAGATTTCTCCTTTACCCTTACAGCATGTTTTTAACTTTTAGATGTGTACAGGGTCGGATGGGGATGTGGTTAAGATACTGCGTCCTGGAATGTCACCTGTTGGAATCCTGATGCTGGAAGCTCGACCAGGGACTAAAGACAGGCATCTAAATCCTGATGCCTATCTATATCCCCGTGCCAAAATCCTGACACCCGGCATCCTGAATGAAGGTAAGGCAGGGCTTTCTTGCTGTTGGCCATGGGGGGAAGGAGGGTTAGGTGTAGGCACTGCCGAGGGGACTTAGGGTTAGGCACACCCCTGGGGAGGGTTAGGGATAGACTAGAGGAAGGGGGGATAGGGTTAGGCACCACTGGGGGGAGGTTAGGGTTAGGCACCACTCTGGGAGGGTTAGGTTTAGGGTGCAGGAAGGGGGGGTTAGGGTTAGGCAGCCCCCAGGGAGGTTAGGGTTAGGCATCACTAAGGGAGGATTAGGATTAGGGGAGGGAAGGGGAGTGTTAGGGTACCTACCAGCCCTAGTTGGGATCTTCACTATTCAGGCTTCCGGTGTCGGTATTTGGTCCGCTGGGAATAGATCCGGCAGCATTACATACCGATTCCATACATGAATATATAGCCCACAAACAGGGTTTGAGAAGGATACATGTCTTTAGTGAAAACCACTTATATTTAATTTAGATTTTTAGTTTTGTAATAGGAGCAATTCTTCCTACAACAGCAGATGCAACATATTCCAGCATTAATAGAAGGCTGATTGCAGAGTTTTTTGCTACACAGTATGTACAAAAGAAAAACAGTTATCAAATATTTTTTTCTAGATTTTAATTTGTTTAATGAATACTGCACACTAGGGATGTGCTCTGACCCATGTGTTTTGATTTTGGTTTTGAATCTGTATCTCCTTCGAGGTTTTGGATCTCGATTTGGTTCTGCAAAACAGTGCAGGTTAGATAAAGTGTGGGGTACAGTGTAATTTGGTTACAATGCATGTCTGATACAGTGCAGTTTATAGAGCAGGTCACATAAAGAGTGTATTGGATGCAGTGCAGGTCAGACATAGTGTTGAATAGAGTGCGGGTTGAATACAGTGAGGGATACAGTGTGGGCTGGATACAGTGTGTTATACAGTGTGGGATGGATACAGTGCAGTTTGGATACAGTGCAGTCCAGATACAGTGCAGGTTAGAGTGCAGGGCGGATACAGTGTGGGTTGGATAAACCAATAGTGCACTTACTGTGACAATGGTGTGTTGGTAGTGCAGGGACAGTGCCCTCAGTGTTAGAATGCCAGTGACATCCTCAGTGCGTTGTTGCTGGTGGTGTCCTAAATGTGGGAGTGTTGGCAGTGCAGGGCTGATGGTGTCCTTAGTATGGTGGTGCTGGCTGTCCAGAGCTCTTTCAGGCCTGGGTACCGGGATGGGGCATGGTCAAATCGGGGAGGCTTTGCCACGCACTTCTTACAAGATGTAATAAAATACAATTCAGAGACTTACGCTCTGCACAAGGGGTGGTTCCAAGGAAGGAGGGTGATCAGTGCAATTGCCCCTTCCTGTAACACCTCCCACTGTCAGCTGTGTCTGCACTGCTATACATGCACAGTCAGTGGTAGTGGGCAAAACAGTGGGGACAGTCGCTGAACTGGGACCACTGCAGAATACCCAAATGAGTCTAGGCTTGAATAAGTAGTACCCATTTCTGTCCTCTCTCTGCACCCCTGACCTTGGCTGAAATTTGTTGCTCTGCAGGTGGGACAGATTAAAAATGTGCAGATATATAGATTTGAGAGGTTTGTGTCCAAACTCTAATCTAAATTGCAGTGTAAAATAAAACTGTCCATCATTTGTGGGCTACATGAAAAGCATATACAGCACTCTGCATAAAAAAACATAAATGTGTTTACACCATTTGCTTCACAAAATGGTCTGCCCAGGTGCAAATTTACTTGTTTTTTTTGCTTAGCCCCCAAATTGGAAACAACCCCATAGAGTTCAACTGCCATTGTTGTTGCTATCTTTGCTTCTCCTCAGGGTATCTCAGCCATCACAATATCTGTGAGTATTATTAGAACGTTTCCTTATTCTGTTCCCAGCAGTAATAATAACATGAAAAATTATTGTACCATGTACACAAATCCTCCAGGCTAGTGGCTACATGACACAAAGCAATAGCATTCTTCACAACTAGGAAAGAAGAATATACATGGTTGTCAGCAGTAATCTGTCTTAAAAAAATAAAATGGTGGCTTTAATTTTGGTGGTTGAAAATCTCTAATTGTTACTCAATTACCTTACTTTATGTATCACTGTTGTTAGATTATAAGATAATTCTGATTTGTCTATCATAAAGATACTTCCAAGTAAAGCTTTTACGAATCTAATTTTGTTTTAATAGCTGAACACCATGGTGGCATAAAAGCACAAATTAGCAGTTTATTTTAGTTCAGGGCCTACTGTGTTCTATCACAATGTTTGTCAATGTCCAAAGAACATCATTGTTTATATAATAGCAACAGAAATTGTAATTAGGTACATAGCTCCTTTATTGCCATTAGTTTACATACAAAATGTAAATAGCTTAAAATGCAAATAAGCAAGTTAACATACTTTATACATTAAATGATCTGGCTGTACAAAATAAAAAAAATGTCTACAGTATTTTACATTTCACAGGTTTGTACTTAATAATATATAATGAATGATAAGACCTGAACACACACAAACAATTTATTATTTTTTATATTTTTATTTATTACAGCATAGAGTAAAAACAGAGTGATTGACATTCAAAAATATTAAATATGAATATAAAATGCAAAATAAATGTGAACCAACAAAACAAACAAACAATCTATGTCCAGGGTATCAAAGACTTAAAGACTATGGGCCTAATTCAGACCCGGGTCTCGTGCATGCACACGATGGAGGTGGCTCTGTCATGCGCATGCACGAGACCCGGATAGCGATGGGCAAGCCGTCGCTATGGGTCTCGCTACAAAGGGGGCATGCTGTCAATGGTGAGTGACAGCACACCCCCTTTGATGGGCATGCCAGGGGAATGCCTACCATCTGGGGCCGGCCCCTTCCATGCAAACCCGATGGTCGCGATGGTCTTGAACATCGCAACCATCTTCCTGGCCACTTGCTATAGCTGTGAGTGGTCACCCACATCGCAACCATCTTCCTGGCCACTTGCTATAGCTGTGAGTGGTCACCCACAGCTATACGAGCAGCCAGGAGGCCGCTCTAAAAATTCAGAGGGACGGCCCTGATTCAGAGCGAGCGCTCTGTCAGAGCATCCAGCTCTGAATCAGGGCCTATATCAGGTAAATAGTTTTGAAAAAGGAACACTGAATACTCGGCAGGATATGGTAAAATCTAAAATCTGCTGTGATGTTTTAAATGTTATTCAGTAAAAAACCAGCATAAAAAATAGAAAAAAATGGGAGAAAAGAAGGGGGAAGGAAAGAAAAGAAAGGAGGAGAGCTAAGTGGTAAAAGGGGGTAATTGACATCTATGATGACAGCAACGATGAAGGAGACATATGACCAGTCAGGGTGGCAAACTCATTAGGACCTATCATCAGGGTAGGAGTAGTAAAGGGCATAAAATAGCTTTTAAACAGAACCTGTGGAAAATATATTATGTTGGCCATGCAACAGAGCCAAAACCTAATTGAAAATCTGCACTGTATCATGCATCAAGCTAGCAAGGTATTCCATGGATGCCACCTATATATTTTATTAGTGATCGTGACCATAAATGGTGCTTGTCCATGCATTTGGGGTCTTTATTTCACAACATGGGCAGAAAAAACCCTAGATCAATAATATCTAAATTTACCCAAGTTTACATCCACAGGTTCATCACAAACCAAGTCTTGCTACCATGCAATCAGAAAGCTAAGGAAGATGATGACAAAGTAGCTAGTGTATCTTCCAAGAAAAAAAAGCAAACAAAACATTCAGTTAAGTTTTGTAATTACCTTATTTTCTCCCCCAGCTTCCACAAAAAAAGCTCTAGACAAGTTTCTGAAACATAGATTCTGTCCATTACTTTGATACTTACACAAACATCTCTCTTTACTAATTGTAGTACTGAAAATTAACTGAAGTCTCTAATGCAACTCTAGTGCAGCACACACGTAGAGCCTGTTTCAATAATGTTCACTTGTGACTGCCCAGGTAACTATTGCACATTAACTGACTTTGGTGAAGCATACACTTAATAATAATAATAATAATAATAATAATAATAATAATAATAATAATAATAATAATATTATTATCATCATTTATTTATATTGCACCAAAAATGTTCTGCAGCACCTTACAAAGTACATAAACAAGTTGCATACAAGCGACTTACAGAACAATACACTACAGGACCAGGACATGGATAATATATATTGCTACATTAGCAACCATATCACCCAGATAAGCAACAGAGCATAAGCAACCAAGTGTTAGGTGCCCTAGTGGTGAGTAAGAAGTAGATGAAACTAAAGTAGGGAGAAGCACTAGAGGGTAGATGACCCTGTTCGTAAGAGCTTACATTCTAAAAGGGAGGGGAAGACAAACAGGGGTGACACAGATGGGGTAGATGGGGAGGAAGGAGCATGTAGCAGGGAGTTAGAATGATAACTGGAAGGCTTTGATGAAGTAGTGGGTCTTAAGAGCCCATTTGAAGGATTGCAAAGAGGTGGAGAGTCTGATGGGGGCTGGGGGAAGAGTACCTACTGTATAGCCTGTTCCAGTGACAAATGTGGGAATGGCTGTGCAGTGTGCTTTTGCCTCAGTCTTGACAAGTCCTCCAGTAGTTTGTACAGCAAATGAATGTAGTTTACACAATCCTCCCAAATGCCCAATGATTCAGACTGCAAGAGTACATCTACCCAATTTCACAATGTTTCACTACCTCTCTGCAACTAACTGGAACACATTCAAAGGGTCATTGTTTCTTAAACACTGCTGGTGCTGACTGAACTGACTCTATGGTAAACCTTTGTATACAGTATCTTTATGTTTGACTCCTAAATGCACATTCTCCACCTCTTATCCTAATGTTCTTATATTGTACTATATAATTAAATCTGATTTTTGCAAAACCATGTTTATAATATACGACAAGAACCACCTATTTTTCCAGTTTATTCCATCAGTAAGTGAAATATTTTGCAGTCTACAGACATACAAATATGGGTCAGCAAATCTTGTGCTTACCCATAAAACTTGTTGCATTTGCACAAAAAGTAGACACATTACACTACAAAACAGCTTTTCCATTGTGGTGTGATAATTAGGAATTCACAAATTTCCTACTTTTAACTGAAAATATGGGGTAAATTTACTAAGAATCGTGTTTGGGCACGATTGCAATCTCACGCGAGTTTTGCCTTTTTTTCCGACTCGCAATTTTACTAAGGGCAAACATGTTACTTACAGGAAACAGACATCAAAACTCGCATGAGTTTACAAAACACGACCAAGTACACCATCGGCCAAACTCGCAAGTACTTTCCATAGGAAACCATACAATACGCAAGAATCGAGTTTTGAAACTCGCATGAGAAATTATCAAACTCTAAACAAAATAGACTTTTCAAATAAACACATCCATTCTCACACGTGTTTTGCCTAAAACTTGCATGACAAAACACATTTGCATTCACCATCAAAAAACATGATTTTACAAAACTCACTTCTTGGTAAATTTGCGATTTTAGTCTGGAAAAACGTGTTTGTGGGATCCTATTCGAGTTTAATCTAGCCCAAACATGATTCTTGGTATATTTACCCCTATGACTTGAAATGCAGTTGTGCACAATTAAAAACAAAGGTGAGTGATGATTATAGCATCAGCAAAGTGATAGTGCTTTGAATGTCAGAATTAATACAAAGGCACCTACTGTATGTGAACAACATTGGGATTATCACAGTATTGTCCACAGAGGGGCTGATTCCTAGTTGGGAGCAAAGTAAGATATAAAAGAGAAAGCAATTTAAGAAATCTGCTTACAGAGATTTACTCCACACTGTTTTCACAGTCAGGTGCCACTTATTCACAAATCTTATCCAATCAAATTTGTGTACATCAGATGGGTTCCTAACATTAGTTATACACACCAGCCCTAATCTATCGCCTGGCTGCTCATCAGCATTAAAAGCCCTACCCACTGGATCCCACAATCCTTTATACCTTCACAAACCAAACAAGTCACACCCAGGTAGTGCAGCTGTGTGTGAAAACTTCCCTGTAGTAATCAGCAGAATTCTTAACCCTATTTGCCCCTTTTCCTGTGGAATGAGTTCTGTACTGGACATCAGAATGTGATGCCACATACCCTTTTCCCTTAGCTTTGCCATTCTTGGCAAAGCAGAGTCTGTACCTGGAAAACATTTTGCTTTACCCAGCTTCCCCTCTCTTAGCTTTGCCAACTCTAGTGAAATTAATATATTGGACACAGGTCATAGCTGTCCTCCCTCTGTGGTATGTTGAGGTGGGGTTTGAAGATGGAAGGATCTGTACAACTTAAAACACAACAGAACCTTCAAGATGGAAGCCTCTGTTAAAGAAACACTACCTTCACCTGTGGGTTTGGCTGGTTGACATAGTAGACTTGCTCTATTTGCTGTATACCTAACTGCCGTATTCAACAATTTACTGGTCCTACAGCCTTTATTACCTCATAAGGGCCTTGCCCAAGTGCACACAATTTGCCACTCATTTGTGGGTATCTGGACAAGAACCTTATTACTTGAATGAAGGGTGCGTGTGGCAGCTTGGGTACCGTAACCCCTCTTTTCCCATCCCTGTGCTTTCTTTAAGGGCTGTCTCACTAATGGACTTGGAATTATAGGAAGAGGTACCCAGGCACCTTGGTAACTAAGTTTAGGGACCATTTCTTGGCAGACTGTGCAGACTTTGCAGTACCTTTTGACTACCATGTGGATGCCCGGCCAGTAAAATCTCTGGGACACCCATTTGAGAGTTTTCTTTTCTCCCAAGTGCCCTCCCTTAGGGTTTATATGGGTTGTGGCAACGAGCTGTTGACCTATTATCTCCTGTACCACCACTACCTTGTGCAGCAGGTCAATTTTTATCATAATGTTTCTTTTTCAGCCTTCCATACTCCATTAACTCTAGCAACATTCTTGTAAGCATTCTACAATGCACAGTCATTTATTTGTTCTAGAGAAAAGTCCTGGACTGTTACAGTTCTGAACACAGGAGTCTAATCTTCTCCACCAACTGGCCAGGTTCTTGTTTTCTTCCAAACTTCTTTGACCAGTCATTTTCCTCATTTCTTCTGGAACACAATACTGGTTTGTTTACAGCAACAGCCTGATTTCCAGGCTCCAAATATTTCTGCTTCCCAACTTCCTCCTGTGGTTCTGGGGGGTAATGGGATCACATAGGGTTGGACATTTTGCTGGTGATTCAGTTGCCGGCATGTCTGAACCAATCCAGTCAAGTAGACTTTTCCAAAACAGAGAAAAGTCTTGCTACAGAATTAGGGAGTTTGGCAGCCTTGGCGCTATTGCCACCACTACTTGCACTTTGGGGGTCATTCAGACCCGCTCGCGAGTGCAGGACGCTCACAAGCTGGTCGATGTTCCCCCACTGTGCATGCGCACGATGGAGGGAGCTCTGTCGTGCGCATGCGCTAGACCCGGCGAGTGACGGGCTCTCCATCGCTCCGGGTCTCGCACCGGGGGCGTGCCTGCCAGACGGAGGCATTCCCATGGGAACGCCTACCATCTGAAGCCGGCCCCACTGACATCACTAGTGATGTCTGTGGGAGTGATAGAGCCAAAATCACTCCAGGGCTTGCGGCAGCGAGACCCTTTAGCATGGTCTCCATCGCAAGCCCGATGGTCACAATGGTCGAGATCATCGCGACCATCATCATGGACGCTCACATATGCTGTGGGTGGTCACCCACAGCTATGCAAGCGGCCGGGAGGCCGCTCCATTTTCATGGAGGAGGGCACTGATTCAGAGCGAGCGCTCTGGTCAGAGCGTCCGGCTCTGGATCAGGCCCTTTGTCCTCTCACCATCATGGGAAGACAAACATAGTCAGATTACTTGGTGCCCCCTGGAAACAAAGTACTTTTACTGGCAGTAGCTATACCATCAGATCCTCCTGGACTAGAGTGCTGGACATCTGGGTGACTTCATAGTCTGAATCCATCACCACCAACACCTCCTGTTGCTAAATCATGACAGGCACCTGGAACAGCAGTTGGCAACACATGGATGAGGACATAGTCAAACAAACATGGTACATGGGGCCTAGTCACCATACCAAACAGTCAATCGGTTCCTGGTGACTTGGACAATTCCTCTTAAAGTGCCCTGGCTCGCCACACTCAAAACACCCTTCTGTGGTCACCTTGCAGTCTGTGCAAACATCTTGTGCTGGATTTGGCCTGACAACTAGCCTGACAACCTTTCCAGCTGTCTGAGCCATATATCCCAGGGCATAATAATGATCAATGGGTATCAATAGCTCTTCAAATAACTGTGCATGGCTCTGCAGTATCAATCTTTGCAGCTCCTGCTTTAAGTTGGGCATGCAATGGACAAATGCCAGGATTTCCAATTGTCCAGCAGGATTCGTTCAAGCACTAATCCACTCTTGATTAACTTCACCATGTTAGTCATTTGCGCATGTGTTGCAGACCCTGGTATATTTTGCCAGTCAAAAAAACATTGGGCTCTCCCGGACCCTCTCACCCCTATTTGTGCCAGAATCACAGCCTGCTTAGTTAGTTAGTTGCTGATAATTCACCATCTGGGCTTCCGGCATATTCATATAGGCCCACTGTGCTTTGCCCATAAAATAAGTAGTCAATTTTTCTACCCACTCCTCTATTGGCTATCAGAGAAGAGTTCTCATCCTCATACAGGACAACCAAAAGGCCTTAACATTGTCTGAGGGTGTCATTTTCTGCATCAGGGCAGGCCCATGTTTACCCAGTTATAGCTGACTGAGCTCTGCCTACAACAAATTGTTGCTCTCTACCTGGGCCTCAGCAATGGGAATCAACTGTGCCAGCTGAGCCTGCTGCATAATGGCCACATTAGCTAAGATGCAGAGTTTCTTCCATCTTACTATCTGAGCTGATGGAGTAGCAAAATGGGGCTACCATAACATACACCGACAAGCCAGTGTTTCTGACACTCATAATTTTAGCTGCCAGTGGCTGTTGCATAGTACCTCCTGGGAGGAACAATATAAAACAACAAGTAAAAAAACAAACTACCTTTTTTAATTGGGTTTACACAACCTACACATAGGAAGCAGCATTTGTTTTAATTTTCAAAAGTAGTTTCACTGCAGCTGTAGAACTACAATTACCAACATGTATCACAGCAACTGTCCCTTTGATTATTTTTGCAAAAGGAATCTGCCACACTCCACCTTGATGAGACAGATTCAAACACCTGTTTTTTTTTTTTATCTTCAGCAGAAACACACTTGGTTTTAATGAGCCAGAGAAACACATTTAATAATTTCAGACAAATAAACACAATTATTTCAATAACCCTTTCTCTGCTGGTAAAATGTGCTACAGCAAATTTATAAAACAGTTGCTTTTTGCTTGCAAATATTTACACTGTGCAAACACTTTATCTTCACTGAAACAGCATAAATATTAAACATTATAACTTTGCACAACTTTTCCACATGTGCATATAAACCAATTTTTAAAGGCCAGTTAACCTCATTCACCGACCCAGCAAGGCAGTGCCTGGTCTATGCCACACAGGATTCTGCTGGCAGAAGTATCCCATGAATGACACCACATTGTAAGAAATCTGCTTACAAAGATCGACTAAGCACCATTTTCACAGTCAGATGGCTTCTTTTACTTCTTCACACATGTTGTCCAATCACATTTAGATACATCAGATGGCTTCCTAACACTAGCTCTAAACACAAGTTCAACTCTTTCATCCGACTGCTAATCAGCATTGAAAGCCCTGCCACCTGGATCCCACAATCCTTTATTATTTCACACTTATCAAATCAGTCACACCCAGGAACTGCAGCTGTCTGAGAAATCTTTCCTTTTAATCCTATCTGCCTCTTTTCCTGGGGAATGAATACTGTACTGGACATCAGAACTTGGCAAAGTACAGTGTTTGCCACAACAAGTAACTTTGTAGCTGCACAAACCATGTTGCAATGCAAGGGGTGCAAATACTTTATTTTTGCATGCATGCAAATACTGGTTGTTTTTGCATTTAGATTGGAGTTTGGACAGTCTCCTCTCAAATCTAAAGCTGGGTACACATGTAAAGATTTCTGTCCAACCATCCAACTAGTTGATTGGTTGGAATGAAAATCTGGTAAGGTATAAAAGCAAATGACAATCAGCAATTTGCTACCAAATGCCGGAAAATGGACAACTACAGTTGTTTGAACAAATTGTTTAGATCAAACATTTAACAAACTTGTCTAACGACCACTTTCATCTGTTTTCTGGCAATTAGGAGCAAAATGCTGATCATCAGTTACTCCCATACCTTACCAGATTTTCATTCCAACCAATCAACTAGTTGGATGGTTGGACAGAAATTCTTTACGTGTGTATGCAGCTTTAATCTCTCTGCACCTTCTATACCTGCCCCACCTGCAGTGCTACATGGTTTTACCCAGGTGTAAATTTACTTGATTTTTTTTTTTGCTTTGCTTCCAACTCAGAATCAGAACCAGAGTCTTTTTTCTGCACAAAAATATATTTACGGTATCACTGAGGTTACAGTACTAGGAACTTGTCCAATGGGATGGTCTCTGCGCAATTTATGTTTATTTAATAGTAAACTGCATGAACATGCAAATGGAAACTGTAAGTAGAGAACTCTAAAACACAAAATTGCTCTTTAATATGATTAATTAGAGATTTTTACTTAAAACAGAGATAAGGTTTAAAATTATTAAAAAATACAACACAGTTCTATTTGTAATAAGATTCAGTTGTGCCATTATTGTTTGCATTCCATATGTTTTTAGCTTGTGAACCAACTGCCAAAGAGAGTTCACATAAGTTCAGTGAATGCATTAATGGAAGGAGAAGCAAACAAGGTGATAATGATAGAGCAGATTGTATGTAATCAATGTTGTGGCCTGGTTTTCATTGAGTGGTGGCCACAGGGTTAATAGCAAAATTATGTGCATAATGTGGCAAAAATTTATATTAAGTTCATACATATCAAGATATGAACTTACATTTTACACTGGACTGGTCCCTAAAATATGAGAGTAAATTGCAATTGTGAAAATAATGAAGTAGATTATCACAGCAGCACCAAACAGTAAAATGGGATTCAGTAAAGTAAAAGCTTTTCATCTTATGCTGGCCATACATTATACAATTATCTGACAGACATCTATCCAATCTGCCTGGCTGGAATTAAAATTTGGTCGTGTATGGGAGTAGATGACAGTCGACCGTTTGCTCACAAATACTGGAAAACAGACAAATATGATTGTTCATACAAATTTGTTAAATTTAACTAATTTAACCAATTTAAACATATGTTTTTGTCCATTTTATAGTGATTTGGACCATATGGTGGAATATCATTTGATACCATACATTATCAGTTTTTCATTCTAACCTGCCAGAATGGACAGATGACTGAGAGATAATTGTATAGTTTATGCCCAGCAGATTTAGAACTAGAGATAGGGCCAATATTAACAAAAAAACAACAAAAAATATAAGTAAAACATAACCACAAAATGGTGCTAAGTAAGATAGACAAATACAAATTGGTAATCAGATGTCAACTGAGGGCCTGATTTAGAGTTGAGAATAGAGTAAGAAAGAGCAAGTAACTATGCACCTTGGTAAAACCATTCTGCACTGCAGGTGGGGCAGATTTAAAATGTGCAGAGAGATTTAGATTTGGGAGTAGTGTGTCCAAACTTAAATCTAAATTGCCGCATAGAAATAAAGCTGTCTAGGATTTGTGGGCTACAAGGAAAGCAGCCAGTATTTACCCCACATGCCAAAAAATGTATGTATTTGCACCCCTTGCAATGCAACATGGTTTGTCTAGGGCAGTGATTCCCAATCTAGGTCCTCAAGGCACATGTATACCACTTTTACATCTAAATTCCGGGTCTGACCCGGAGGTTGGAACAGGGTTCCAATCCGGATCAGACCCAGAATTTGCCCAGCGCTGACCCAGGATATTCCCGAGTCAGCGCCATTCACACCGGAGCCGGGTCTGCAGAGACCCGGCTTTTCTGGCGATGAAG
Source organism: Taudactylus pleione (assembly GCA_031769625.1). Lineage (NCBI taxonomy): Eukaryota > Metazoa > Chordata > Amphibia > Anura > Myobatrachidae > Taudactylus > Taudactylus pleione. The sequence goes on from JAUIMM010000295.1 coordinate 20,331,038, forward strand.
AGGACGCTTGGAGATTACATCATCTCCAAGTGCCACTGAAGCCAACCAATCAGCAGGCAAGCGGCATGATCCAGGTCACCCTGACCCAGATTCTGCCCTTTACACTGCAGGGTTTTTCGGGTTATTCCCGTGTTAAACTCTAAAAGTTACCTGGGTTGGATTTCTGGGTCACTTGACCTGGAAATCCAACTCTTTCCCCTTTTAAACCAAGGTGCTACCTGGGTTAACCCTGCAATAACCCGGGTTTCAGATCTAGTGTAAAAGTCATATAACGGTCCTGGTTTTAGTGATATCCATGGTTGAGCACAGATGGATAAATCAAAATAACTGAGATACTAATTAAATCACCTGTGCTCAATTATGACTATCCTTATAATCTGGACTGTAAGTGTGCCTTGAGGACAGTGGTTGGGAACCCATGGTCTAGGTACACAGTTACTTGCTATTTCTTAAGCTGCATACACACATAAATATTTTCTATCCAACCATCCAAGTAGTTGATTGGTTGGAATGAAAATCTGGTAAGGTATGAAAGCAAATGACAATCAGCAATTTGCTCCCAAATGCCAGAAAATTTTAAAAAACTGTTGTTTTAAATTATTTAGATAAAACATTTAAAAAACTTGTCTGACAACCATTTCCATCTGTTTTCTGGCATTTAGGAGCAAATTGCTGATCATCATTTACTCCCATACGTTACCAGATTTTCATTCCAACCAATCAACTAGTTGGATGATTGGACAGAAAATCTTTACATGTGTGTGAAGCTATACTCTCTTCCCAACTCTGAATCAGGCCCTCAGACCACAAGGACTCTACAAGAATACTGAATCATATAATAAATTAACATTGAATAAATAAAATCCAATACATTTTTGTAGAATAAAAACATTTTAATCAGTGCAAAAATGTAAAGGTTGGAAAAAAAGCAAAATATATATATATTAAAACCTGAAAGCTGGTATAAATATTTTCCCTTGTATTCATCATATAATCTAAAAAAACATTTTTATAAAATCTATAAAACAGATTTGGACTAATATGAAAACAATCAAATTATTATAACATACAATAAATGGCAATCATTTAATAAAAGCTGCTATATTGTCATCATTGGGACTCCAACATAAGTTTCAATCAGAATACCAATTACTTATTAATAAGAGTCTCAATATTTCATGAATACAGTGTCATAAATCTCAGTATAGAAATCTTGCAAATAATATGTATCTTGCAGTTGGAAGTCTTTGATGTAAATATAAAAAGTATTGTATTTAACATCATTCTTGCAATCAGATATGTACATGTTTATCCTTCATGTTTTGTAAGGTATATCAGCAGTTATCTGGAACTTCAAACACATTCACCTTGAAATCAATGGTATAATGGTAAAATTAGTAATTTGTCTTTAAAGTATTTTATTAGAAATACAACTTCTTTAGAAGTGTATGGAAATAATCCTTATATAAATAGCACCAAACTTAATTACTAGCCTAATTAGAAAACAGCTGTGTTTGGGACAAATTGTCTCAATCCACATCAAAAAACAAAACAAACTTTACAAAGACATTTAAAGCAAACTGTTAAATAACTTTCGTTTTTGTACCTTAAAATATGAGAAATAATTTAAATATTTAACAATTGAAGTCATATTTTCATTTATACTTTCAGGATACAGTGTTTATAACTGAAATTTCCCAAATTCTTCTTGCCTGCACAATTTTTTATAACAATCTCCTCTTTTATCTCATTTAAATTTGTACATGTACTGTTATTCCTAAGCAGATAGCAACTAGGGTGAAACTTCAAAATTACATTCAGTGGCCTAGTTATGTGATCCACATATTGCTATTTTTTCCTGGAGTTAATTGTAGGTCAATATTTTAGGTTTCAGTACAAATTCATATTTAGGAATCGGACTAAAGTGTTGGAATTAAAACTATTTTATTAAGCTTTATTATTTTTTCATTTTTTTTTAAATTGTACCCTGAATAGTTGAATGATAAGCAAATTAGTAAAATTAAAACCCCCCACTTCCTACAAGGATTCCTCCCAATTTGTGACACACATACAGGTCAAGGTAAAGAGGTATTTAGGGCTATTGGTATTTGCCAAAACTCTTTTCATTCTCTTGGGCATGTAAGGCAAAGGTATAGATGGCTGGATGGATGTACAGTATGCAGCCTTTTTGGGTTTGTTCCTGAGATTTTCTTGAACATGCCATTTTTAGCTTAGACATCTATTCATGTGTTAATATCTGAGCTACAGAATATCAGCATATTACACCAATGACTAGTTTAAGTGTATTATTAACTGTCAACTATATTGTTATACTCGACACATTCTGACCTTAGAACATGCTGAAATAAGTATAATTTTACAGTTGACCCACAATCATATGGCATCCTATTTAAGGCTGACCCATCCAGTTCCTGCATACCTTACTCACTTCTCCAGCACTGATGGCAGCAGAAATAATGTAATTTCCTATGTTCTGATCAGTTTACTGTTCATGTTTCTAAAGCACCTGTACTTCAGTAATCAGACAGGTGCAGGTGAGAATTTGTATCTAATATGTCAGTGTCGCAGACAAATTCAGCATGAAGATGAAATCTGAAATTGTAAAAACACAACAAAATTATAAACATCACATCAAAGTACATTCTCTTAGCATTTTACAGTCAAAACTTTCATTATATTAAATTTGGCTTAACCACATTTATTTCTTACAAGACAATGCTTTAACATGTCACTTTTCTAAAGTTTAATATTACGATGCACAAAGTGTGCCTATTAATGCGCTTATCTGCTGAAGTGATTTATGAAGGTGCAAAATGCACACTATTGAAAGTATAGGATGAAACCCAAAGTGGGTTAAAAGTTCAAGTATTATGGAAAATGCATCCCTTAAAATAAACCTACTCTATTTCTTTATTTTGTTTTGAAATTCTCACGTTGAAAGCTGAAATCTTGTTTTTGCGCTCAACAATAATTGGCACTGTTATAAAAGTGCCCTCGCTCTGATCAACACCTTAGTTCAGCTAGGGCATACCTCTAGTCTTTGTGTTTCATGTCATTTTACAGTTCATAAATGATTTCCAGTGTGTGCTCATTTTCAAATTAAATGTGTGTGTACAATTTTTTAGTTTACTTGGGTCACCTGCAGTGATTGTGTCTCATGTTCAATACTTAGCCCAATTAAAAAAAACAACTCTTGTGCATGTTTACTAATTGGATTTAATTTAAAGATGCCAGTCTACTGTTGGTTACTATACAACTAGAGCATAATAAATCTAACTAACTTCTTTGACCTTTGGTGTTATGGACTATTAGCTTTGAAACAGTGATGTATTGCTACTTTTTGGCTGAAGTACAAAGTATGGATACTTATCCTTATAATACAATACATTTGTGAAATCTGTGTTTATACTGTATGTAGTCATATTCAACAACAACTTTGTAGAATTATAATCTAATACTCAATAATGTTCTAAAGGTATTGCATATTATCTGCTCATGCTACTTATATTACTGTACTTTGTATAACACTAGCATTTCCTGAGTTAAGTTAGTTTTGTAGAAATCATTAGTAAAGACACTATGGGGGTCGACAGTAGAATGAAATCAGACAGATGTGGATTGTTAATGAATTGACCTCTTTCCACACATTTCACTATTCTCAATTCATAATCCCACAAGCAATAATCATTCAAATCAAAACTGCTCTTACCCATCTCCCCACAACTCATCCCCCTGAGAATAGGATTGCATATAAAAAATATAACCACTCTCCAATCACATTTGACCTTTGTTAAGAATAAGGTGGCTCTCTGGATTTCACAGCAACAGTGACATTTTCATTCATGAGATGAAATGTTTATCATGTATCACTTTAGAGATTTAGGGGTCTATTTGCTAAACCATTGATGGAAATAAAGTGAACAGAGTTAAAGTACAAGCCAATAAGATCCTAACTGCCATGTCATAGGCTATGTTTGAAAAATCACAGTTAGGAGCTGGCTGATTGGCACTTTATCACTGTTAATTTTATCTCCATCCAAGGCTTACTAAATAAACCCCTTATGGGTTGATGTACTAAGCCTTGGGGAGAAATAAAGTGAATGGAGATAAAAGTACCAACCAATCAGCTCCTGTCACTTTATAGGCTGTTTGAAAATTTACAGTTAGGAGCCGTATGAACTATATGACTGTGCAATATATCATTCAATGGTGCATGATACAGCATAGCATTGTTTATGTCATCATCCCATCTGCTGTACACAACCCTTATGAACATGCAATTGGGTGTACACACTATATGATTCACACAATACATTGCTCTGATCCATGATGGAGCGATATATTTTATGATGGTTCGTATAGTGTGTTTCCAGCTTAAGAGCTCCTCAGTAAAGTGACAGTGAGGAAGTGAATCAGACTGCCTCACACATCAAGCTTAAAGTAAGCACTGCATTCAGATCTGACAGTTGACATGAAACTGTACATATGTAAATATACAGTAGAAAATGTGTGCCCTATAGACAGGTATGAAATTTGTACAGTACTTATATTTGGTGGTTGAAGTGCTTTCACTCTGATCAGTTCAAAGTTGACTAAAAATAGATAAAAGATATGGGGCCAAATGTAATATGGTGAGAGTTTAGAAAATGTGAGAATTTATCACACTTTTTAAACTCAGCCAATGTAATAGAGTTCGAGAACATGGAAACTCACATGTTTTTCACAATTAAAAAAACTCTCATGATTTAAACTCTCATCCAGATGTTTTCCCATTTTGAAGATACAACTTTATCAATGTAATAGCATGAGAGTTTACTGCTAAACTATCACATGTTCTAATCTCTCACCCTATTACATTTGGGCCATGATCTTTCCCTGACAATTGATGAAGACTGAAGTACTCATTGCCTGTCTTGCACAGTGCAGAGGAAAATGGTTGGCAGAAACATAACACAATTCTTAGCATTGCTGCCTCAGCATTAGTGGCTGGAAGTTATGGGGAGTTTTTATGTTCTCCCAATATTTGTTTTTTTTCCACCTGGGTGCTCCAGTTTCCTCCAAAATTGTAAAGATGCATGCAGATTAATTGACAAAGTGAACCCAATTGTGTATGTGTGGCCACAGGGTTAAAAACATATAGGGTTAGATCACACTTGGCAACTTTCCAGCACCCCCCACTTACCACCTGAAAGGGGTCAGTTCGGAAGGAGCCATTGACATGATTCATGCTGAATTGCCATACCCGCTGCTTTGCCATGCTGGTAATCTTGGCATTGTATAGCAGGGTGGGGCTGCAATGATGTAATCATGATGCCGTGCCCCCACAATGTCCACCTGTGATGCCATCACACCCCTTCTGTGCCAAACTGGCTGCTCCCTACCAGTGGGGGCATCCAAAAAGCCAGCAAGTATGTGGTAGATGTACATGTTTTTACAATGCTGTTCCAGGATTAAGAGAGCAAGGCCATTTCCTATCTTTTGCTTCAGTCCTATTACCATTGATCTGAAGGGAATGGTGACCTCAGGGACTGCCTAGGAATAATCTCTAAATGCCCCAGAGGTGCAGAAACCAGCATTACAAGTATTACAAATTTACAACCGATCAAACAGAGTTAAGTATGTAAAGCATGAAAAGCTGTATTTTAGCAAGAATTATAAATAGTGTCAAAGTCAACAAAGTAGTTGAATTGGTAGATAAAAATGCAGGCCCTCCACTACTCTAAAATTGGCTCTCAAGACCCACTACTTCATCAAAGCCTTCAAGATCTCATCCTTACTCAGTGCAACTTGCTTCTTCCTCCTTGTCTATCCCATCTGTGTCACACCTGTTTGTCTTACCTGCCCCTTAAGAATGTAAGCCCTCATGAACAGGGCTCTCTACCCTCTTGTGCATCTCTTTACTTATACTGTCTTCTAGTCCTGTCATCTACCCCTCACTCGGGCACCTAACACCTGGTTGCTTACCTGGTTGCCCTTATTTTAGTGTTATGATCAGTGGCAGCTTGGGCCACTGGGACTGCGGGAAAGTTCCCACTGGGCCGGTCCCCTCTCCCCCCCTGATGGGCTGGTCCCCTCTCCCCCCCTGCAGGAAGGCCGCTGGCGGCTGTAACGGCCGCTACCACGATCGGAGCTTAGCTCCAAATGGGTAGCAGTCATGAATGAGCTTCTGTGCATGTGAAGAATTCATACAGTAGTGAAATGGCAGAGGGAGGGCTGCCATGCACGCCGAGCAGCAGCATCTCCTCCCATGGAGAATTGCAGAGCACGTGAGGTACACCTCATGGCTCTGCCTCCAACAGCCACCATCAATCCTTAGCAACAGGAGTCGGGAAGGGGAGAAGGGGCAGGGGTGGCAAGGCTGTTTCAGGACTGGAGAGAGCGGCAGTGAGTGGGCCGGCAGTGACACAGTGTAAGTCACAACTTTTCCACACGACATCACTTAAATCACTAGCATGACTTGTGGGATGTGAAGTGAATATATATATATATATATATATATATATACACAAACAGTATACACACATATATATATGTATGTTGTGATAGGATCACTGGTAAAGTGGTCTGTGGCAGGTACATTTGTCCCAGAATCCTGTCTTATGTGTTCTAAACCCCCAGGAGAAAGTCTGCAGTGTAGCAGGCTTGAGTCTCGGCTTTTTGAAAAGCCAGTTTGGGACCTCGGGGTTGTGGGTGAGAGGAGAGGGAGGGCTCCACCCACGGCCACTCCAGATTTTGGTTCTCGCAGCCTGGTAACAGGCTTGTTAGGGTTCCCACCTGAGAGTGGCCAATATAAGCCTTGTGTGTTTAGGGCTGAGTGTCTCACCTGGGAGAGCAGGCAGGGAGTTTGCTCAGAGACACTTGAAAACCTAACTGTGAGTGTTGTGCTGTGCCTTTGTTGCTGGTGAGGGCATTAGGCCCTGCCAGGTTCTGGTAGTGAGGGAACCACCTGTGAAGTTAGTGCCCCGACAGGGCTAGGATTTATGTTTATGTTTTCTTTATGTTATTTTTGACATTGTACAATAAAGACTGGCGCCGACCAGCTTGTACTCGCAACCAGACTGGTGTGCTGCTTCCCTGCTGCTGTGTGTGTGTGTAAGGAAGGAGACCTCTACCCAGGAGAGGGACCCCTAATCTGACTGTGTCACTATATATATATATATATATATATATATGTGTGTGTATATATATATATATTTTTTTATATATATACATATATATGCTTATATGTATGTGTGTATATCTATCTATCTGTCAATCTATAATATATATATATATATAGATTTATATATATTTTATATATACTGTGTATATATACATATATATATATATATATATATATGTATATATATATGTATATATATATATACTGTGTATGTATGTGTATATATATATATATGTATATATATATATATATATATATATATATATATATATGGTGTCCTTTGTGCTTGTGTTACTTCAGTATCGTGCACACTGACATTTATGTTGGTTGCAAGTGTAGTAATTAGTTATTTAGAGGTGATAATGCTGGAATCAGTATGAAATACCGCTGGCAATGTTTGATTCCCGGCAGCAGCAGGCTGACACTGGAACAGATCCCGGCAGCGGCAGTCTGACAGCGCTGGAAATCCCGATCATCCCTAGGTAAGTATTAAGTAACCTAACCTACTCCTCTAACCCTAACCCTCCCTTAGGGGTGCCTAACCCTAACCTCCCCCCAAGTGCCTAACCCTAATCCTCCCTCTAAGTGCCTAAACCTAACCCATCCTTCCCCACTGCCTAAACCTAAGTCCCCCCCGGGAGCCCTAAACCTATCCCTACCCCCCGCAGCAGTCCACTCGCGGTGCCCGGCATCCCTTTGACTGGGATACTGGGGGCCTGTCTCCCAGTGTCGGTGAAATGAGCAGCATCTACATCTAGATGCCGGGTATTTCACCCTCGCCGTGATATGACAGTCGGGAAGCCGGCTGTCGGTATAATGTCAGCTGGCTTCCCGATTGCATCCCGATAATGCATGTGTATAGAGAGATCTATCTATCATCTATCTACAGTACCTGTCAATTATCTAGCTATATCAAACAAATAGCGCGTTAATTCAGATTCTTACAAAATGTCAAAATGCCTTCTGGATTGTGGCGCTGGTATTATGAGTGCAGGCATCCAGACCCCCGGGATGTCAACTACATCCCCTCTGTATGAATCTATTATACTAGTTGTGGTTTCAACCACATATTGGTATGCATACCGTTTTTAAGTGTTTTATGATTGCAATAAATTATTTTACTATTTGATGCACAATGTGGCGCACCCTTCTTGTGCTTTGATTTTATAATATATAATAGTTGAATCCAACTCAGAATCAGGCCCTATGAGGAGGAATAATGCCCCCTCGATAGTGCCCACCCCCTCATCAGAACCTGCACCAAATAGGCCTGCTTCCAGATACTTCCCGGGCTGGTTTTCAATCCCAATCCGCCCCTGGTTATGATAAATGCAGCAATGTATATAAACCTTGCCCTTGTCCTGCATTGTAATGTACTGTCACTTGTTGCTCATTCATTAATTTGTCTATGTACTTTGTAAGGCACTGCAGAATACTTGTGGCACCATCTAAATAAAGGATAACAATAATAATAATACATAATTATAGGCTCCACAAATTGCAATATATGTTAATCTGCAACAAAATAATGTCTTACCTTATTCAGAACCCAAGCTAACAAAGAAATATGTCCGACTACAGAAGCAATGCACTGTCTAATATACTTCAATTTACAAATGTTTTGTGTATATACAGTGTATATATATATATAGAGAGAGAGAGAGAGAATTTGTTCTTGCTTAACCTCTGTTTAAGCATACTGCTGCCTTTAATCACTGCACACAAAGACTCAATTCAAAGTGCTATTCATAGGTAATCCAGTGTATTATGATGTCTTTATTCAACTTGTCTGATGATTTAAGAGGGACCATAAAGATCTCATTGCTTTCATTCACTCAGCAAATAAGCAACATGGTGACTTTTCATATAGCCCTTACTATCTGATTTGCCAGACATTGCAATGTGCAAAAGACTAAGTGAGGCTGAAACAATTATTTTAGTAAGTTGTCTTGCACAGCCTTAGGGCATGGTTTGATCTTTGAAGCAACAGTAAGGATTGATGGAGCTTGTGAACAATCCTTCAATCTGTACTTGTTTATTGCATTCCTAGTCTCTCAGCTGGACACTAAAGATGGTATGACTGAATGGAAATGACAATTGGCAAAAATAATGTTTACCAAGGAAAGAAAAATAGCAGGGAACCAAAAAGTTAAAATGGATTAAACTTAAACAAATTACATTTGATTTTGATATTTGCTAATATTTTGGAAATAATTAATTGTTGGTGAATATTGTATCTTTTAATTTGATATATTATATGCTGCATAACCATTTAGGCATTAATAAGCTATCTTTATTGTGCTAATTGTGAGGGTTCCCTAATGTGGGACACCCTTCTGATTAACTTGTGGTAGGGAGGGGGCTTGGAACAACAATGATACATTCCACTTCCATATATTCTTCAAACTCATCATGGTTTGCTCCCTGTGCAAAAGCAAGGAATCCCTGGGTAGGACTCCCTAAAATTCAGGGAAGGCGGATGAGAAGAATATTTTTATAACCCACTTTATAGAAAGTTAGATTAGCCTACAACAGTATAATGACAAGTGCAAAATATCTGCTAAATCCGCCAGATATGAGTGGTATGGCAGCAGAGATATTTAAAATTCTGCATATGGGTGGATATAAATATTTAGTTTAGTTTAGTTTGTTCTCTTTGAGTCTGTGACTTTTAACCACATATCTCAATACTGCTCAGGTTATATTATAATTTTTGATGGTATTCCAGTTTCCACCAATAATAAAATTGTACTACTGTATGCTTAAGTCTTGGGTGTTACATTGTGCCAGTGAACATATAAAACACTATGGGAAAAGGGGCTGCTACAGGTGAATACTAGTGTTAGATCTAACAATCTTATTGTAGTTCTAGTTCCAGGCCTCATATTATAAAGAGCCAGAATGCACTGTGGACAGTTCTGCTCAAGCATTGGTCAATCAATTTCATATTTTAACCCAAATGATCCAAGAAATGTCCTTCCATAGATTCCTGAGGTACCAAAGCTTAAGCTTTTCAAGGGATCATAGTTTATTAGAATTGTCTGGTATAGTTGTAAGCTTTATATTGAATTGAAGATAGTGCCTTGACTATAGAGTAATAAAGGTTTGGAGTTGTAATTTTCTTACTGCTGGGTGAGCTGCAAATGTGGGTCTTTGATCTTGAACTCCAAAATCATGTTTTCTCTTGTGTTGATTAATTTTTGGGAAACTTCAAGGTGTATTTGTAATGCACTGGTAAAGTTAAAGTAACTCTGCTGAGTTTTAATTATGGTCTGTAATGACTGCCATTATTTTTCTAAGTAACCCTTAGAATAATCATTTGGTATTTACCTAAAGCAGCCCCTTTCTAATAAAGCATGCTCATCAACGTTGTTGTGCCAAGGACTTTTATGCAGGTAGTACAAGTTTATAAAAAGCTTGGTGTATCCAAAAACACATAATGTAAGCTGAACACACACTGTACTTGATGACACTCATAGGTAATGGATGTTTAGTATGTACATGACAGCATGGTCACACAGTATGTGCATAAATAGAAAATAGTAAAGGTCCAGCAGGGGAGACATACTGGTCTAGAACCACATGCTAAGGTGCCCCTAAAAGGTTTTACCTACCTTCCCCACTGAGCATACACCATAATCATACTGTGAAGCAGATTACAATTAATACTGTACCAGAAAAATGGTATCTGTACACAAGGACCCACTTAATTGTATCATCTACATCACCCAAAGACAATCACTGTGGAGCTCATTCAGACCCACTCACTAAGATGCATACTCTCGCTGCTGCAAAGGGATGCAATCTGTATGTATTGTGCGCCTACGTATGCATTGCAGCACGCATATGCATACCTAAGCAAAAGTTCACAATGCATTAGCTCACTGCGCATAGATAGCCCAGCAGAGTGAGTGACAGGGCAAGCCATTTGTAGGTGGTAACAGGGGCTGGCCATTAAAAATGGGGGAGTGGTGTGCAAACGCAGGCATGTCTGAGCATCTCAATGGCATTTTAGAGGTGTGCATAATTAGAAGACAGCATCATAGTACATGTCACCTGGCTTGTTTTTACACTGAAGTGCTCACAGTTCTTGCGGCAGGGTATGGTCCACCTCAAGCGCTGCAATAGCATCCGATGTATTGATGGTTGCATACACTACCTAGACATGACGTGCACAAGTGAACATCTTAAAACAGGCTGGTGGCTGTCTGCATACACTATGTGATCACTCTCTACGAAATACTGGGCATCCTAATGCATTGCTGTGCAGTAGCATTGCCTGCGCAATTTGCATACACATCTTGCGAGCGATCGCATCTAGCGAGCGGCTCTGAATCAGGCCCTGTGTCTTCTCAGTCAATGGATTGGTCCTGCATACCTGGCTCCTTTCATAATTTTTCTGTCCTACACACCTAATGCACACACTGTTACCACAGAAGATAACTCACATTTATCCAAGTAGTTCCATTCACACTCCCACACTCTTCACCCCAGACCCCTTGCTCACAATACTATCAATTCCACTGCCACACACACAGTACATACCTTTTCCCCCACCCATCCCCCTACACCAACACCCAGGTGAGCACTCATACAATTCTTTTATATTTTGACACTACGTGCATAAGAATACAGTTACAATAATTAAGCAAGCACAATATAATATAAACCACAGACAGATAAACATTTAGGGAAGATGACTAGAATTGTACATAACAAGCAAGGGGTCAAAGCTGTCTGCAAACAAGAGTAATCAAAAATAATATAGGGTCTAGGCAACAGAAAACAGAGTAGTGTAAATATTAAGATTAATAATATTCTTTTGTCTGATACTAACACTACTCCTAACACAGTCTCTGCACGAAGACAATCTTTCAGTAGAGGGCTATAATGTTACATTTAGTCACAGGTCAAGTGTTTTGCTTGTAACAATCCAGCATTATGTACAGTAGTCAGTTACACTTAGTAACATAATGAAGGCCCACCTAATATACTATGCTCCACCTATGTACTTAGAGCAGTATTTCCTATCTGCAGTCCTCAGGGAACACTAACAGTGCATGTTTTCCAGGTGTCCTAAAAAAATCACAAGTAACATAATTAGAACCACTTGTAAATCTTTTAAAATGTGTCAGCCAGTAATGAAAACACTTGTGCTCCAGCAAAGAGATATGTAAAACTTGCTCTAGTGGGTGCCCTGAGGACTGGAGTTTGGAGGCACTGCCTTAGAGGCTCTAGTACTAATGTTTTATGGTGTGTACTCTGTTGTTGAGGCAACCATTGTCTAGCTGGAATTACACATAATCACAGAGCATATATCCTTGGAGGAGAATTATCAAGTGGCCCTCTGATTGTTGTATTTCAATATTTTAAATAGTCAGACCAACTATTGTGGTAAAATAACTTTTAACATTAACTGCATACAAGGACTGGCTGAGCATGGTTTAAAATTATTATTTCACATAGCTAAAATCAACTACAACACTTACTATCCCTTTCTGACAAACCAGAGACTGTCTTAGTGATCTCTCAGAACATTCTACCACCTCTATACAATACAGGGAGAATTCCAGTAACCAAAAAATAATGCATTGAGCATTCTAGTAGCTTATATACAATTATAGTTGCCGACCTTTGAGCTCCCCCTTCCGGGAGTCTGGCCTCCGTGAGACTTGCTCACTCTTCTGGGAGTTCCACACGAGATTCAGGGGCCTATCAGCTGATTTGGGAAAGTAGGCAAGTATGTATACATTAAAGGGACCACTCTAGTGATCAATATACAGTACATGGACCAAACTAATCTCTATACAAAACAGGGAGCATTCTAGTGATAAAATAAATTTCAAGAAGCACTTTAGTAACCAACATACAAGGACAATTTTAGTGACAGATATAAAATATAGGAAGCAAACCACATAATTATCAAGTCCTAGACCCGATAATTATAATTCACCACCACTATAACCCGTAACTCTTGTAATCTGTATCCATACGCTACAACTGCTAACGTCATCTGGAGTTGGCTTTAGCTAAGGTGGCGAATCTCCAAATGCCTTGCTTTCCAGAACATGGTAAATTGAGCAAAAAAGCAGCCCCCAAGCAAAAACTGGGGACTGCAGCAGATATCTGAGCTTTCCATAGATACACTTAGGCATTACTTTATATTTGCGGACATCCTGCAAATATTAATTGATAAATATACCCTTATGACCTAGAATAGGAGGCTATAAGGTAATAAGGTAAAACCAGTGTGCTTTGCTACACAATACACCTATGTCATTGCACACAAAAGGTCTGATGCAGAGTTGAACACACCTCTTGGTGGAGCGTATCTTGCTTGTATTTGCACTGTGCAAGCTCCAGTACCAAGTGTAAACAAACACCAGCAACATTCACATTATACACACATCTGCACTTACAATATGGCTAAATTTGGCATAACTTGACTGTAAAGGGGAATTCTCACGTGCATAAAGCTTAGTAAGGACATGCTGATGGAACTGTGAGCTACAGAGTGCAGTATGACATGATTAACAGCAAAGCCGTAACTAGGGTAGTGCAACCAGTGCCTTGGCGCAGGGCAGGGGGCGCTGTTTGGGCCTGTCAATTTTCCTGTATATTATCATTCTCACTTGTAGCTTCCTCTTCTTTTATCCACAGAGTCTCCTGGCCTCCCCCATCTCTTCCCTGGACCTTCCCCATGAGGTTATGGCACTTTTTCAGGTGCACTATCTTATGTCCCTATTTAAAAAATTGGGGGGGGCAATGCTCTCTCTGGCACAGGGCACCAAAAAGTTTAGTTATGGCTCTGATTAGTAGCAAACTAAACATACTGTATGGATAGGGGTCCGGGACAACTCAAGATGTATACAACTCTGCATAAGGGCAAATATACACTTTTTTTCATACATGTTAAGCGGGAGCACATGTGCCCAATTTCTGTCCAACTCGCCATCATGTCCCTCTAAAACTATCTCAACAAACATATATCAACAACAAATGTGAGTGCTGGCACTGTTCACAAACCAAGAAAAAACATAAAAAGTAGGATTAATTCTATGTATAAACAAACAAGAATATTAGTGCACCAACTTCATATAAAAAATACATTTATTTAAACTTTAAAAACAAACACCCTTCTACAATTTGAGCAAAATAGTGTCCACCTTATAATTGTAAAGTAAATAATAAATTACTCCCAATTAAAATCAGACCCCATATCTAACCCCCCTTGTCCCTCAATTACAATTGTATAACATATTTGACAGCCCCCTCTTATTTGAATAAAAGTGATACCCCATATCGTTCAACTCCTTCCTCAAATATAACTATGTGCCAGAACTGTTCCCCCAACTCCAGCAAAATATATTAATCATGCCTGAAAAATGTCCCCCAAATCCCACCAATATATTCAAAACTGGAACTGCCCCCCACACACACAGACACTTCCTCCAACAATTATAATAATGTCCCAAAATTATAAACTGTATTGCCCCTACTTTGACTAGAACTGCCCCTTTCCTCACACAATTCTAATCATGACCAGAACTGCCCCCCTCCACCACAATTACAGCCATTTCCCCATCATTGCAGCCCTCCCCTCCATAAAATATCCACTTACAATGAGACCTCAGATCTATGTGAATGGCCCAGTACTCTTACCTCTCCTCCTGCTGCAGTCCCTTCCAACTTCATCACTTTCCCAGCATGTTTGTAGTTTACTCTGATTTGTTGGATAGCTCAGGCATCCACCAATCAGTGATTGGATATGCTGATGACAGTGATTTTTGGATGGCCAGCATCATCCACCAATCAGCAATGCAGGTAGCCAAAACAGTGTACAGTGACTGTGGTGTGGCTGTTCCTGGTAGAGAATGCTGCTTGATTGCTCCACTTTGATAGATTGTGACTGGGAAGCATACGCTGTCTGACTCCCAGCTGCAGCCAAAGATGGGTAAAAGTGTACCAGCCTGGGGGGCAGATGCCATCCTACCTCCCAGCCCAGCCTGCCCCTGACTAAATGTACTCACAATGACAATGGTGTTAACAATAAAATTGGTGATGGTGAAGAACCTTTGGCTTAACATCTTTTTCAACACTCTAGTTCACTTAGTGAGTGATGAAATACAAATATTGGCACCAGATATAATCACTCTACTACATATTATTACTGGCCTAAACCTGAACACAACTGATTAGTGTGAATGCTCTATGTTTGAAACAATATTAAAATATAAAACATGTACAGCTTTGTTTGAAAAATAATGCTGACAAGGTAATCACTGAAATTATACTGCAAATGTCATCAATTCCTGAAATTAAGCATATTCAACAAACTTGAAAGGCATCCTTTTTGCTTTATGTATGGAGAGTGCTGTTATATTCACTTTGTAGTAATTTACCATTGACATTTAGGGGTCATCGTCGGGGTAGTTTTGGAAATTTAAAGTGCAGTTATTACCAGCTTCTTCAACATGACTTATTCCAATTTATAGCAAAGGCTTTACTGCAATACTTCCTAATTAATTATATGTTGCATTTACCTTGCCTGAATGAATTTATTGGTGATGGGTACTTAAAACAAAGATTTGTGAATTCAACCCTTTTAAAAACATGCTCAGATGGGCTTGTGAGACTTTTATACTTACAAATGTTATCAGCAGTTACTGCTGGTCAACTGATGTGTGACATGGTGCAAACTACACCATTTATATTTATATCACAATCTGACAGTTGTTCAACTTAGAACTGCTGCAAGATTCAAGTGCTTTTGTGTAATGAAATTGACTCTCTACACTTTGATCATTTCCACAAATCAAATCTATCCCCTGAATATGTACCCTTTCTCATCTTACCCCATTCTCCCCTATAAAAAGATGCCAGTTGAATGAAAGTTGGCTGTAATTACACAAGTGTTGCATCCACAAAGAGAAGGCAGGTATTTGCCTCTATGTTGATTTGTATGCATCTATCAGACTTCACCACCCCTATGCATTACGATTGATTCTATAGTCAACATTATTGTCAGTGTACACTTCCACAAACCAAAAGGTGCAATAGATCTGTCTATAAACAATATCTCCATGTATGCACATCAGTGCATAAATCTCCCTTTTTAAACTTGGCCTATATGCGAATGCCCCACCAACAGCCAGTTATGGCCTCCCAGTTGTAAGTGGAGATGCAACTGAATTGAGTACCACTCTGATTCACATTTATTTGACTTGGCTCTAAAACAGAGGGGAAACCTGAAAGATACAATAGCAAAACTGACTTGTGTTCAACATCATCATAGTGCAAAAAAAAACTAATTTTCCATAAAAGTTTTTGTATTCATAACACCTCTTAAACAATTATGGTGGATATGTATCAAGCCTCATAAAGAGTGGAGAAGTGGAGTAATTGCCCATAGCAACCAATCAGATTCTAGCTATTATATATCAAGTACATTCTATAAAATAATAGGGAGAAACTGATTGTTTGCTATGTGCAAGTTCTCTAATTGTCCGCTCTTATAAGGCTTGATACATAACCCATATATTTGCCATAGTGAAAGAGAAAACCTTTACTTTGCACAATATATTTCAATTTTCTTTTCAAATAATCCTGAATATGAAAATAATGTTAATCTTCAACTAATCAGGTAACTTAAAAACTGGTTGCAGTTTCTTTAATTCCTTTACCACATATTTTTAGCAGGAACCCTTTTTGTGGATAATAGTTTATTAGAACTTTTTGCCAGTAACTGATCCTCACTGGCTCACTCCATGGTCTCTACTGAATAACATACTGGGGATGATTCTGAGTAGTGAGCAAAGCAAAAAAATTGTTTGCACCTGGACAAACCCTGTTGCAATGCAAGAAGTGCAAATACATTTATTTTTTAATGCAGGGTAAATAATAATACTGACGGCTTTTGCAGTTAGCCTACAAATAGTGAAAAGCTTTATTATTACATTGCAATTTAGAGTTCCTCTAGGAGACACCCGTCCTAAATCTATGCACATTTTAAATCTTCCCTGCATGCAGTGCAACATGGTTTTGCCAAGATGCAAATTTGCTCCTTTTTAGCTTTGCACCCAATTCTTTATAACACTTTAGATTGTTTTTTAATCAAAGTGGATTTTCTTTCTCAATATTATCTTCATATCAAAAATTCTACTTTTACTAAGAAAACACTATAATCTACAGTAGTGTAATAACGTTTTAACATAGATTATTATTATAATTATTATTATTATTACCATTCACTTTTGTCATTGCCCCAATGGAGCTTACAATCTATATTCACTACATCACTTACATCGCACACACACAAATATTAATTTCACCCAAATGAAGTGTCTTATTAATATGTTACAATGTATAAAAATGTAATTTATAAAGTTAAAAAAAATGGTGGACTGCATTTATCATTATTATCTGTTGTGATGTCATGCTGATATTTGTACATGATTTATATTTATAGAGGTAAAAACATGGCTTAAGATGATGGTGGCTGCAAGTTTACAGCATTCTTGTTCTGGTGGAAGGCTATAGGTGCATTTGGAAATTCCATATTAAAAGGTGGAGTAGGCACAGTAATGTAAGTTACATTTTATCCACATAGAAAAATACTTTAGGGTGTGTTCCTAGATCCACTACCAGTTTTCTCCTTGTAATTTGATTATTTGATGTGTAAATTAAATTGCAAAATTCAGTTGTTCTAGGCTTCAATCTGATGCTTTTTGGACCAACAGGTACGCTAATTAGCTAGTTATTCTTATGACTTATCAAATAATATAAAAACGTGAAATTAATAATATTTCAGGAGAACTAAAGTAAATACTTTATTTAATTACTAGTGCTGTTATGAAAATTAAAATACTAGCACAACTCTTTTTTGAAAAAACATACCAAATCGCCATGTACAAATAGTTTTGAGAATGACACAAGTATTGGTTTTCACAAAGTTTGCTGCTTCAGTGTTTATAGACCTTTTTGTCAGATGTTACCATGGTATACTGAAATAAAATTACAAGCATTTCATAAGTGTCAAAGGCTTTTATTGACAATTACATAAAGTTTATGCAAAGAGTCAATATTTGCAGTGTTGACCCTTCTTTTTCAAGACCTCTGCAATTTGCCATGGCATGCTGACAATCAACTTCAGGGCCACCTACTGACTGATGACCGCCCATTCTTGTATGTGGGGTGTTGGATCATAAAGAGATGATTCAAACAAAGGGTAAATAATTTTACTTTTTGGGTGCACTCATTACATATCACAAAATTATATAAAACTTGACTTTTAATTATGTCTTTTAAGACAAATAAATGAAAAAATAAGTATACATACAGGACATAACTGCAGGCAATTTAAGCATATATATTGCTGCAGTGTTCTCCTTCAAGGGAGAATTAAAGTTAGTTGTTAAAAATAAGGCTCAATTAATGTATGAGGTCTGTTAATTAAGCAACATGCTTATCTCTTTTTCACTGTAATTGAAATTTGTCATTGTGAATCTCATGTTGCCCAATTACATAGATCATTCCTTGAACAAGAAAAAGGTGAAATACAACATTTAAACCACTTCAAATTAATAGTCCCATCTCAGATTGTGACATGGGTGATTATTTGTAAATTAAAATCAAGTATCATATATAAAAATATAATAAAAGTAATGTTGTAAAGTATAAATTTCTCTGAGTCACAATCAATATATAGGAGTGATTTGACTACTGCAAAAATAATCACCTCCTCTTAATTAACCCTTGTCAAAGTTCCTCACATATATAGTGCAAGTATGTTCAATCGCTGGTATCCAATCTCAAAATGTAACCCTTGTGCTAATATCCTAAAAAATGGATTGTTGTCCATGCTGGTTGATTAAGATACTGGGTAAATTATAATGACCAATGCCATGTATATCAGTAAGTGGATCTCTGCAATCAAGTGACATTTAAAAAGAAAAACATAAACCTTTCAATAAGAGAATAATAGTGTTAAATCACATCAAACAATGAGAGTGTGCATCTACATATTATTAATCCAAATTGCAGGATGATCTTATACATACAGTATATAAACATCCATAATGTATGCAGAAAAAACTTAAAGAGGACTAGTCTCTGTATATTTGTAGGAGACAGATAACTCTGCCCTAATGGGGGAAGACCTCTCACCCCTGTCCCCATTTAGCAAAAGGTATTGGATCGGTCAGAGGGAGAAGGAGATCTGCTGGATGCAGAGTATAAATAAGAGAGAGAGAGAAAAATGAAGTTGGTTTCTACTGTTCCAACTGGCTCCGGGTTCCCCCTGTTGTGAGAAAACAGTGCAGGGTGGATCAGCTGGAGACAGCGGGATGAGATAGCCGACAGAGGTACTTGATTGCCCTGGATGGAAGGTCAGACAAGGGAGGGAGGTGCGGGAAGGAAATCCCATTGAGCAGTCTTGAGGCCATTGACTACTGGGTCACATGGGCACCCTTGAGAGACCCGGGATCCTGGTGCTGGCTGATGACGCACGTTTCACTGGAGAGCTTGTTCACATCGGAGCCTACAATCTCCCTGTGACAGCTCCTCCTTAAGTAGCCAAAAGGGTTGTGCTAATTACATGATTCACTTGATTAGTGAAAGGAGATTATCCTTCCTGTTCAGCTCAATTGAGATCAGGATTTGTTGGCAGATTTATTCCACCTATAAATTATGTACCACAATATCAGATGACATCCCTATTATAATACATAGGGAGGGATTAATAGTTAATAAATAATAACAAATAATAGTATGGATAAAGTTACAGTGACACAGTTTTAACATAATTAGGAAAATATGCCAATTGACCAAGCATAGACATCAGTAATCTTGAAACTATAATCCAGATATAAGACCAGCTCATTACACACTGGATCCATAAATATATTAAAACAAAATAGAACCAAAAATTAATAAAATCAAAACAATTGAAATATAATATTAGTAACATGCTTAAAATATAGTGTCAGATCATATTTTGTAATAAGAACTAGAAAATAGTAACTATTCAAAAAGATGGTGTAGTGAAGTGTGTATCTAAATTACTGTAGGTGCTAAAAGTGAAAAATAAGAAAAACAAAGTGAAATAATGCACATATACAAACATTATATATATATATATATATATATATATATATATATAATTACACATATAGAAAATAGAATCCTAATGGAATAAATGTGTATGAGAAAAGTGTGTGATATCATAGCTGAAATCAACATGTTACGTGCTAGAATTAATGTAATGGTGTTTGCCAGTGAAAAACAAAATGTGTCTTATACTATGATAAATAAATATGAGTGCAAAATTGCACCATTCATAGATTATATAAGATATAAGAAAGAAAGTGAATGAGAAGAAAAAATGAATGCTTGTTAATAAATACTGTAATAGATATATAAAAATTATTTCAATTAATTAGTATCTTTATAAGTTCTTATTAAATAAATTAAGGGTCTCATCTTGTTATCCATATAATGTAAAATAATATGTGATGCATATATTTTGTGTCTCCGAGCAAAAAATATATATGAGCTCATTTTACATTTGTCGGCCGGATTAATAGAAACAATAGTAGTATCTGATATCTGTAACTCAGAAATAAAATAAAAACAAAATGAAGATATACATAAATATATCCACACAATAAATAATATACATATATGTGCACTAAAAAGAGGATAAAATGAGAAAAAGGGAAAAGGTAAATAATACATTTAACAATATATAAACCTCAATGTTACTTCATAATGTTATGAGAGAGAAAGTTATAGCATGAGACACATATTGAGCTTATATTGGCAGGAAAGTTCCATAGTTGTTGGATTCATTAAGTCCATTTGGTATCAATGAGCCCATTTTAAAAAGTTCTTTAGTGGTATCACCTCCTCTTATGCCCATATGTAACTTCTCGAGTCCAAAGTCTTTGAATGTTATTTGGGTGAGCTTGGTAGAAATGTCTGGCCACCAAGGTAAGTTGTTTGCTTTTCCTCAAGTCTGATGCTGCATTCCTAATGTTCCCGAGATGTTCAAGGATCCTTGATTTCAACATTCTTGTAGTCATTCCTATGTACTATCGATCACATGGACAAATGATGTAGTATATCACATTTGTAGTTTTGCAATTGATGAACTCATTAATTTCAATATTCTCACCAAATTTGTCTGTTACCACTTGTACTTTTCCTGTGGTGCACCACCAGCCATAACCTTTGAATTGACAAGAAATAATACCCTGCTCCAAATGATATAGAAGCTGGTCATTAATTGTTACAATTATAGTGATTTATCTAGTTAACAAAAATGTATTTTCCTGTGTGGAATCAACAAAAACCCCCAGCCACCCATTCTTGCCTAATCAATGCTTAGAGTTTATCAGAATTTGTGGGTTTTTGTTTGTCCACCTGCCTCTAGAAGATTGACCACAAGTTCTCAATGAGATTATGGTCTGGGGAGCTTCCTGACCATGGACCCAAAAATTAAATGTTTTGTTCCCTGAGCCACTTAGTTATTACTTTTGTCTTATGGCAAGGTGCTACATTGTACTGGAAAAGGCATTGTTCATCACCAAACTGTTCTTGGATGGTTGCGAGAAGTTGCTCTTGGAGGATGTTTTGGTACCATTCTTTATTCACGGCTGTGTTTTTAGGCAAAATTGTGAGTGAGCCCACACCCTTGGCTGAGAAGCAACCCCACACATGAACGGTCTCAGGATGCTTTACTGTTGGCATGACACAGGACTGATGGTAGCTCTCACCTTTCCTTCACTGGACAAGCATTTTTCCAGATGCCCCAAATAATCTGAAAGGAGATTCATCAGAGAAATTAACTTTAGCCCAGTCCTCAGCAGTCCAATCCCTGTACCTTTTGCAGTATATCAGTCTGTCCCTGATATTTTTCCTGGAGATAAGTGGCTTCTTTGCTACCCTTCATGGCAAGAGGCCATCCTCCAAAAGTCTTCACCTCACTGTGCATGAAGATGCACTCACACCTGCCTGCTAGCATTACTGAGCAAGCTCTGCACTGGTGGGGCCCCGATCCCACAGCTGAATCAACTTTATGAGACAGTCCTGGTGTTTGCTGGACATTCTTGGGCACCCTGAAGCCATCTTCACAACTATTGAACCTCTCCCCTTAAAGTTCTTGATGATCCGATAAATGGTTGATTTAGGTGCAATCTTTCTAGCAGCAATATCCTTGCCTGTGAAGCCCTTTTTGTGCAAAGCAATGATGACTGCACGTGTTTTCTTGTAGGTAACCTTGGTTAACAGAGGAAGAACAATGATTTCAAGCTCCACCCTCCGTTTAAAGCTTCCAGTCTGTTATTTTAACTCAAACAGCATGGCAAAGAAATCTCCAGCCTTGTCCTTGCCAAAACTCTCACCTGTGTTAACGAGAAAATTGATGACATGATGTCAGCTGGTCCTTTTGTGCAGGGCTGAGATGCAGAGGAAATGTTATTTTTGGGATTAAGTTCATTGTCATGGCAAAGAGGGACTTTGCAATTAATTGGAATTCATCTGATCACTCTTCATGACACTCTGGAGTATATGTAAATTGCCATCATAAAAACCGAAGCAGCAAACTTTGTGGAAGGCAATACTTGTGTCATTCTCAAACTGTTAGCCATGCTCCCACTATAAATGGTGTGGATAAATGTGTTAAAGTGAGTCTATTTGATCCTTTATCATATAATAATAGTATTAAGACCTTTAGTAGAATGACTGAATTTGAAATAAATCAAAAGTGTTCCAGCAAACAGAGATACTTTAATAAGTAACTTGCCCAGAGAAAAGCATTAATAACTCTTAAAAGTAATGGCACCATTGTAATACATACCACTGATAAAGGTGGGGCAGTGGTTGTTCAAGATTGTGTACAGTATATTCATGAAATTATACACCAACTATTGGATAATAATACTTATGCTAAACTTGACTACAACGCCACTTTGTCCATTAAGAAAACTATTGATGAGGTAATTGTGATGGGTTTTGAAGCAGGATGGATTGACCGAAAAACCTTCAATTTATTGACAGTTGACCGATTACACCCATACTTTACACACGTTCGAAGATACACAAGCGGCTGTTCATCCTTGGCAAGGAGCTCTTTATTACAACCTCTGGCTGTGTTTGATGACCAATTCCTCCAGCTGCTTGTACAAGTTACTGGCAGTTATATTAAGGACACAGGTACCGCTGATAGACAATTAAATACAATTTATTATAACACATATTGCATTATGACAAATAAATTCCAATGTGTCAACTTGATAATATATAACAATAATAGTATAAAAAATCCAGTGTGTCATTAATATACTGGGGAGATTATTAAATTGGTATTGTTAGACTAGCATCTTTTTTATACCAATATTGTTATATATTATTAAGTTGAATCATTGGAATTGATTTGTAATATTGCACACTGTATTATAATGAATTGTTTTTGTTTGTTTATCATCACTACTTCTCTTTTTCATATTCACTACTGGTTTTTTAGTGTATTGCAGTTCCCACTTAGTGTAGACATTGCAGTTCCATTGCAGTTCCCACTCAATAGACAAATTTAGTTCTCATATAGACTGCATTGCATACCTGTTTATATTTTTATATCAATTATATTAGGGACAAATCTGAATTTTCTTGAAAAAATTAAAAGTGTCTTACTTGTGTCCCCAGATGTATGGTTAGTAACACCTGAAGTGCTGTTATTATACATGCTTATTCTGCATGTACATGGAATTAAAGTGATTTGTGACAATTTAGTGAAAGCGAGACAAAGTAAATCTTCAGTTGAATTTCTGATGTCCTTGACTGAGTTGATTTTGACAAAAAAATATTTAATGTATTATGCTCAAATTACAGGTACTGCAATGGGCTCAAATATCAAACCATTATATGCAAAACTCTATATTGCTGATTTCGAGCATACTCTCTTATGACCTTTCTCGACAAAGACCCTTCAGGTCTGAAATGTCGACTTTGGTGAAGTTGAAGTAATACATTTTGTTTGTATTTCATTCTAAGCAGTGAGTGCCCTCATTTTGGCTTTTTTACCACAGCCTGGACTATATTATTGGAATACCATCAGTATCTTCTATATTGGAGCACCCTGCATAATACTATCTTAGTGGGATGTGAGTGAAGATCATCTTAACAAAAAAAATATATATTTATATATATATATATATATATATATATCTATATATCTATATACACTGTAAACATTTAAATGTTTATATATATATAAAAAACAGAACTGGATCAGAGCGCCTAAAAGTGCCTCAGAATATAAAAATATATACAAAGTGCAAGTGCTAGTTGAAATACACATACATATTTGCCAAATATATATATATGTAATATATATATATATATATATATATATATATTTTGTTTTTATGTGCCAGGTGACCTATTGAAAAAGAACTGGGTAATGCAAGTGGAAACGCAAACATATAAAATAGTACAATTTATTAGTAATACATTGAGGTAGGGTACAGACATAAATAACTTGCAGACACTTAAAAAACATATAACAAGATCAGACAATGAAATAATAAAAGCATGGATAAGAACATAAGAGTAGTCACAATAAAGTGCTATAAAATCCTGAATGTCTTATCTGATTTCTTGAGAGGAGTATATATATATATATATATATATATATACACACACATATATATATATATATATATATATATATATGTATATATATTATATATATATATATATATATATTTAAAATATCATACAAACTCGGCACTCACATGCTTTTCAAACTGCAACTCCTTTGAACATAGGGAATGTTGGTTCCAAAATATTGCAATAATTTGTTAAGCTGGCCACCGCTTCATGGTCATTCCCGTCTAGCCAGTCCCTACACTGATTCTTAGATAAATGAACTTGATCTGCCAAGAAAAAAGAATGATTTACCTCTAACCTGTAGAGACTGGTATTTTCTCCTAGAGATCGATTCCCAGTGGTTATCCTATTGCCAGGATTATTGAGTTTGCGTGTCTTATGATGTTTGTATGTGATGTTATGTTACAGACACTTGTCTTGATAAAGGTCTGTGAACAGATCGAAATGTCGACACATATGGAATGGTGTCTGAATATTTAAATAAGATTTTTTCACCCATCATGTCTCAATAAAATGAAAAATTCTTTTAAGTGAGTGCCTTCATCCAACATTTATTGGAGGAAATGATTTTTTCTATTTATGGACTTTTCGTCTTGAAGTGCACCCTGAACAAAAGTTGTAACAGGTGTGAGTGCAGAACATTCTTGGACTATATATATATATATATATATATATATTGTAAAGCAAGGCCACACTCACATCAGCAATTACTTAAAATGTCCTGGGGTGTCACCCATGGCATCCACTCGAGGAGTCCAAAAACATAGAAAAAATGAGAGGCACTTACCAGTTTTGCACATATAAAAAATCAAACTTTATTCCTCACATAATCCATAAGTGAATAATTCTTCTCAATGTTTCGGTCCCATCCAGACCATTTTCAAGAGATACACCAAGGCAGCCTCCACAGCAATATCCAACAAATCCTTATGGATCCCAAGTTAAGCTGTGCATCTCCCACTAGGGCCCTAAATACCCCCATCAATCATCTAAATGGTGCCCAAACATATCTCAAACACCAGACACAAATGGACCTAACAAGCGGCACTTACCACATGCAGTCCACGAGTGTAAGGCAGCATAATCACACCAGTGCTCCCTGTGTGTGAGCTGCATGCAGAGGACAATGCGGGTAGAGTGACGTAGCTTCCACCATGTGGAACGCACATGTCACTTCCGCCGGCGCATCACAAATTCCATTAGTCTGCAGCATACAACTACCAGTACCCTCCGGAATTGATAGCCACACCCACCGGACGTAACAATGATTATCCAGTCAGAATCAGTCCTTAAGTCATCACCATGGTAACCCATTGCTATGGGATAATTTTATAGAAATTAAATGAATACCAAACAGGAATTTACCTGTTGGCATACATATACTATATATATCCTGAAAAATGATCCAATGCAAGGTAGCCATACAGGTAGCAGACAATAAAGAAATATTATATATATATATATATATATATATATATATAGTGACACTGTGCTCATCAATGGGGGTAACCAGAGACCTATACCATAGTGATATGCATACTCCAAACCCTCACAAATACAAAAAATGACAATATATAATTGCATATAATTACATATAATACCCTAGACCAAAAGCGAAACCCCCAAAAAAATTTATGACAAAATAACAACATAATGACAATAATGTGGGAGTGTGTATATCAAAAATTAAATAATTAAAATTGAGTCAGCTACCACCATTGATGTTTCCAACAACAAATTGTTCAATGGATTACCCTCATTAAGGCCATTGGGCGATACTGTGCCAAGACAAAAAGTCCATCTTGCTTCAAGCTTTTTTAGTATAAGGTCACGATCCCCACCCTGTTTTGGAGGTGGTACCCAGTCAATGATGCAACATCTTAAAGAAGTAAGCTGATGCCCCAACAATAAAAAATGGTGGTCCACTGGCTTATCTGTTGTACCACTTGAAAGGGCCTGTCGTATTGATGTCTGATGATTAGCCATTCTTTCTCAGAATGTACAAGCTGTCATGCCCATGTAGGACAATACACAAGGGCATGTTAGTTAAAATACCACATAGTCCAACTGACAATGAAGCTTATATCGTATCCGAATGGGACTTCCATTTTGTGGATGTGGAAAACTGCAACCTGGAATCATTGAGTGGCAGGTGGTACATCCCGTGCACTTTATGCACCCTGGCTTCTGTGTCATAAGCCAAGTATGATCCCCTAAAGTTATAGATCTCTTAGGGTGCAGTAGTTGTTTCAGATTCCTTGTGCATCTGTACGCCATCATCGGTGGATCTCTACATCCAAGCCTCAAACTTTGATCACTGGCTATAATTGGCCAATGTTTCTGGATCGAGTGGGCTACTTGTGAGGAGACCCCATCATATTGAGTGATAAAAATCATGCCTTTACTTGGCTTTCTTAGCTTTGATAGTTACTTTCTGATGTGCTCTGGTGAGGCATCCCTCAATTATACTCTGTTTGTAACCTCTGGCAATAAAATGATCAAACATCTCACAAACCTGTATATCAGCCATCACAGGGTCTGTGTTGCTTCTTATGACCCTCATGAATTGAGAGATAGGGAGACTGTTGGATGATTACTTGTTGCGTGCAAGATCATGTTCCGATTGGTCTCCTTTTTAAAGAGGGTAGTGCTCAAACCAGTTCCTCTATGATTAATAGTGACATCCAGAAAGCTGATAGTATCACAATTGCATAGACCAGTTAGGCGTATCACACTGTCTAGGTGGTTTAGCTCATCCAACATAGAATAAAAGTCAACCTCGGTGCCCCTCCAAATCAAAAAAATATCATCAATAAATCTGTTAAAATTAATAATCCTGTCACCAAACCTGGGCAAAATGTATTTGGTCTCATATACATGCATGAAGGCGGTCGCATACATCGGGGCAACATTAGAACCCATAGCGGTTCCCGCCAATTGTATGTAATACATGTCCTTGTACCAGGATGAGCTCAAGCAACTCCAAAATGAACTCAATAGGAAACCCAATCGCGCCCTTTTCTGTCAATAGGGATCTCACTGCCAAAAGTCCCTCCACATGGGGGATGACAGAGAAAAAGAGGACACATCAAGTGTGGCTAGCAAGACATCATTCTGAAGATTAGCTAATTGTACAATTTTGTCCAAAAAATCACCTGTATCTCTTATATAGCTTGGTATCAAAAGGGACAAGGTCCTGAAGGCCATTGTCCACAAATACGGCCAAAGGCTGTAGTAGAGAACCTCTGGCAGAAATTATAGGCCTGCCAGGGGGGTCCACCAATGTTTTGTGGACTTTCGGGAGGATGTATATCACTTGACAAACAGGATGGTCCAAATTCAAAAATACAGCAATCTCCTCAGTCAGCCATCCACGATTTATGGCCCTTTTGATGATTACATCAATGATAGCTTTAATCCTAGGCATTGGGTTGCTTTCACATCTTGAGTAGGTATTGTGATCTGATAATTTACATTTAATCTCACAATCATAGTCAACAAAGTTCTGCAGAACAACTGCCCCGCCCTTGTCTGCTGGGTGTATGACTATTGAGTGGTTGTTCCGCAGTGACTTCAAAGCTTGTCTCAACTCTGGTGACAAATTATCAGCTGTCCTATTTGGTGCAAATGAATAAGTATCTTGAGATGTCATTCTTAAAAAGGTACGTATACTGGGATTTGATGACTGAGAATCAAACAGACTGGGCTTCTGTAGTTTCAAAGTGGTGCCCTCATTCAATGTCTGATCATGGCCCATTGTACCAAAATGTTCCCTCAGTCTCAATTTCCATCCAAATTGAAATTGATCTACAGCTAAATGAAAAGCATCATGTCTAGAGGTTGGCACAAATGACATACCTAAAGACAATAAAGCAGATTCATAAGTAGATAATTGATGGTCTGACTAATTAAATATTAAATTCAACTCCTCCTACGCCTGCCTCTTCTCCTTATTGGTTCTATACCCATAATGGTTTCTTTATCCTTTTCCTATTCAATGTATTTTCCAAATTATGGAATCAATCAATGAATACCGGGTTAAAAAATATTTATTACCAACAAGCTGGTTCACAAAAATTAAAACCATATACCAACATGCAACAAAAATGAACTAAATAAGATAAAAAAACAAAAATTGATAGATGATCTACCTTGTGGGTGATGTCATATAAAAAGAACTTTGACAAAAATAGATTATAGAAAAATAAATTCCCAAAAGTTCCAAAGCTCAAAAAGACATACCTCACCACAAGGGATCTGAAGAACAAGTTCACACTTCCTAGTCGACGCGTGTTTCGGCTCATGCAAGAGCCTTTGTCAAGATTCCAAATGCCCAGTGCAATCACTCCGACTTGTACTGAAGAATCTCTGGCGCCATCCCTTGGATGGTTCACCCATCAACCAATGATATACCTGGTGCGTAAGATAATCATTATTGACATTCTGCAATTTTTGCCTTTTAAATGAAATTAATTAATCTTTAAAGGATTCTATTTGTGTTAGCAGCCTGTCACACCAATTCTCCACTCGATCTGCTCTTAGAGCAGGGAGACTAGTTTTCTGCAGGTCTCTGATCTTTTTTCTTATATTGACCAGTTCCAATCCAACCTCCTCAATTACTAATAACAGCAGATCGAGCGAGCACTTATTTAGCACACCACACCATTTACCACAAAAAGATGCACTAGTATGACCAATAGTTGACACATTAGAGATTCGAAAACCTTGCGGTATCCGTTTGGACCTATGATAGTCTAATAAAAATTGACCATGTAATGTTAATTCAATTTCTCTCCGTTTTAACCTGAACAATCTATGATAGACAGCAATAGGTTTCTCAGCTGGTAATTTGCCAAATTCTAAATGATCAAAGTATATTTTTTCTGCATCATCATTGGTGAGCGATACTAAACCATACTCAGCACTCTGTAATAGGCCTTCATCAAAGGCAATCTGTGGTGTCTGAGACATTTAGACCACTGTAGAATACAACCCAAATATACTTAAAGGATTAAATCACCAAACAGTAAATAAATCATAAACAAATAAATTAATATAAATGGAGAAGGCACCGAAGAGACAGATCAATATATTCCCAATAAATCTCTAATGGAAAAACACAGAAAAAAGGGGATCACTATAGGATATATTGCACCAAAAAACATCATAAAATGGGTGTCAGGCCAGAGAACAATGTTCCACATAGGAGATTGCTCCCAGAATATATTGTAAAGCACAGCCGCACTCACATCAGCAATTACTTAAAATGTCCTGGGGTGTCACCCATGGCATCCACTCGAGGAGTCCAAAAACATGGAAAAAATGAGGGGCACTCACCAGTGTTGCACATATAAAAAAATCAAACTTTATTCCTCACATAATCCATAAGTGAATAATTCTCTTCAACGTTTCAGTCCCATCTGGATCATTTTCAAGAGATACACCAATGCAGCCTCCACAGCAATATCCAACAAATCCTTATGGATCCCAAGTTAAGCTGTGCATCTCCCACTAGGGCCCTAAATACCCCCATCAATCAGCTAAATGGCGCACAAACATATCTAAAACACCAGACACAAATGGACCTAACAAGCGGCACTTACCACATGCGGTCCATGAGTGTAAGGCGGCATAATCACACCAGCGATTCCTGTGTGTGAGCCGCATGCAGAGGACAACACGTGTAGATTGACGTAGCTTCCACCACGTGAAACACACACGTCACTTTTGCTGACGCATCACAAATTCCATTAGTCTGCAGCATACAACTACCAGCACCCTGCATTGGATCGTTTTTCAGGATGTATATAGTATATGTATGCCAACAGGTAAATTCCTGTTTGGTATTCATTTATTTTCTATAACATTATCCCATAGCAATGGGTTACCATTGTGATGACTTAAGGACCGATTGTGACTGGATAGTCATTGTTACATCTGGTGGAACGTGGCTATCAACGCTGGAGAGTGCTGGTAGTTGAATGCTGCAGATTAATGGAATTTGTGATGCTCCTGCAGAAGTGACGTGTGTGTTCCACATGGTGGAAGCTACATCACTCTACCCGTGTTGTCCTCTGCATGCGGCTCACACACAGGAATCGCTGGTGTGATTATGCCGCCTTACACTCATGGACCGCATGTGGTAAGTGGCGCTTGTTAGGTCCATTTGTGTCTGGTGTTTGAGATATGTTTGTGCGCCATTTAGCTGATTGATGGGGGTATTTAGGGCCCTAGTGGGAAATGCACAGCTTAACTTGGGATCCATAAGGATTTGTTGGATATTGATGAGGAGGTTGCATTGGTGTATCTCTTGAAAATGGTCCGGATGGGACCACTACATTGAGGAGAATTATTCACTTATGGATTATGGGGGTCATTCAGACCCGCTCGTGAGTGGCAGTACATTCGCAAGTGGGTTGATGTTCCCTCACTGCGCATGCACACGATGGAGGGAGATCTGTCATGCGCATCCGCGAGGCCTGGCGAGTGACGGGCTCTCCATCGCTCTGGGTCTCGCACCAAAGGGGGTGTGCTGTTGATGTTGATTGACAGCATGCCCCCTTTGCTGGGCGTGCCGGGGGCGTGCCTGCCAGATGGAGGCGTTCCCATGGGAATGCCTACCGTCTCAAGCCGGCCCCACTGACATCACTAGTGATGTCAGTGGGAGTGATTTTGGCTCTGATAGAGCCAAAATCACTCCAGGGCTTGTGGCAGCGAGACCCTACCGCAGGGTCTCCGTCGCAAGCCCGATGGTCGTGATGGTCAAGACCATCACAACCATCATCATGGACTCTCGCTATAGCTGTGGGTGGTTATAGCGGGTATAGATTCCCTTACCTCACATCTATCGGAATACGTGGACATTTTTCTATCAAAGTATGTAAAGCAACTGGAGTCATACTTAAAGGACACTACAAGCGTCCTTCAAATCATAGAACCCCTGAGGTGGAAGAGTTCTTATTTATGGGCAACTATAGATGTCCAGGCCTTATATACATGTATCGAGCATGAGAAGGGGATAAATGCAAGTAAAGAGTTTCTGGAAGCTGATGCAACAATCAATAATGAACATAGGAATTTTATTTGTGATCTTATGAAGTTCATTTTAAACCATAACTATTTTACATTTTTAGAGCAGTTTTACCGGCAGATATGTGGCACGGCGATGGGGACGACTTTTGCCCCCAGCTTCGCCAATTTATTTATGGGCTGCTGGGAAAGAGAACATATTTATAATAACAACCCTTTTAAAGAACAGATAATTTTATTTAAAAGATACATTGATGACATTTTAATTGTGTGGAATGGAACAAGGGAGTCTTTTGAGATGTTCTTCACACATATTATGAAGAATAACATGAATTTGAAGTTCACATTTAACATCAGCGAACACTCTATTGAATTTCTTGACCTAATTCTTATGCATGAAGAAAACAGAGTTGTGACTAAGAATTTTATAAAGAAGGTTGACACAAACAGTTATCTCCATTATAAAGAATGAAGAAATGGAAAGATAATATACCCCATTCTCAGTTTTCAAGGATCAAGTGAAATTGCAGTGATTCAGTTACAGCAGAAGAACAAATAAGGCTATATGCAGACAGGTTCATTGAGAAGGACTATATAAAAGAACTTTTGATGGAAGCTGCAAGGAAGACTAATCAAAAGGAAAGATCAGAATTATTGACTTACAATGAAAGAAATATACAAGATAACAAATTCATTCCTTTTGTTACTTCGTTTAATGATCAGGAGAAGACAATCATGAGTACTTTAAATAAACACAGGCATATTTTATTAATGGACCCCATCCTTAAAGATTTTCTCCCTCCAAAACCCCTGGTGGTATTTAGGAAGGCCAGGAGTATCAAGGATTCTTTAGCCCCAAGTATGATACAGGATATCACACTAAATAATAATATGCTACCGAAGTGTACAGGTAGTTATAAATGTGGGAGGTGCAATATATGCAGATATCTTCATCCACAAAGGAGATCTTTTATGAATTCAGATAACTCTAAAGAATATATAATAAAACAACATATGAATTGTAACTCTACCTCTATCATTTATCTTTTGGAGTGCACTTGTGGCACAAAATACATTGGGAAGACGAAAAGAACCCTTAAACTATGCATTCAAGAACATATAAGGAATATCCGGAATAAACTGGAGGGTCATGCTGTGTCGAAACATTTTCTTCTTCATCACAACTCTAATCCAGAGGACCTTACTTTTAAACCCATTGAACAGGTGCTCTTGGGAGAGAGAGGAGGAGATCTAGCAAAAAAGTGATCTAAAAGGGAGATGTATTGGATTTTTGAGTTAAGAACACTGGCACCACTCGGATTCAATGATAATTATGAAATCGCACCTTTTATATAAGAAGATTGATGACTCCGACTTAATGTCCATGTGATATGGGATATGCTACTGTAGAAGCTATTTCCTACAGTCAAACCATTTTTCAAACACCCAATCTCGTCTGCTCTTGGAAGTTAAGTTGAAATGGGCCCGGTCAGTACTTGGATGGGGGACCTCCAGGGAATACCGGGTACTGTAGTTGTAAGCAAAGTGCACAGTTAAGCATAATCCCTGGAATCCCATGGTAAAATCGGAGTAAAAAATCGGAAGAAAGATATGAAATAAGAAGCATTTCCCAAGATCAAGGCAAATTATGTTGGAACAGAGACTTCTCAATAATGAGCATCTCCTAAGATCAAAGCAAATAATGTTGGAATCGAGACTTTTCAATAAGAACAGCCATTCTACTTTAAAGCCTGGATTATAATTTTTTGAGTGAAGAAATTAATATTTTATCAATATTTTATTGATTTTTTAAAGCTTTTCCTGATTCTTTTAATACAGTTCTCAAGAAATTTATATACATATATGTGCCAAAATTTTTTAGAAAAGAATATTTTGTAAAAAAAAATTTTAATAGATATTTTTATACATATGTATTTATTATAAAATACACTATTAGGTTTTGTGGATTTAGGATATTTGCTTTATTTGCTATCCCCTTCTCTGAAACCATGTGGTTTTTTAAGAACATCCCCCCCCTTTTTCTTCTCTTTTTTTCTTCTTTTGTCTTTTTTCTTTTTCCTTTTCCTTTAGTATAATATGTTGAAAATATTCTTTTGGAACAATTAGCTATATCATTGTGGATTATCCTGATATATGTTTATATATAGGCATACATACATGCTTTTCTGAGTAGTTGTGACTGGTTATATAAAGTTTTTGATCAGCTTTGTAAATCTATGTTTCTATGGGTTTATATAGGTGAAAGACAATATAGGTATTTCCCTTATTAGGATGATTATTTAATAAATATTCTAATCCTTCCCCCTTCTTCTTTTTATAGCTGGAATTAATTGAATATTCATTCCCTAAGGTTTTGCCCAGAGTTGCACAGGTTAATATAGGAGTGCCGGAGTTTTAAATATGGCGGCTGGTTAAGAAGTATCCAGAAAGATGGCTGCGGTTACAAGATATCCTGAGGTGAATAGGATCCATAAAGATGGCCGCCGCCAGGAGGCACTACGCATGCGCAGGAGCAAAAGGATAAGCGGAAGTACCGTATCCTGGGAGCGGAAGCATGCACCTCGACAAGCACTATTAGCGTGACTGGATGAGTCGCACTTTGATGACGCGGCTACCAGATCGAAACCCAGGGCGGAAGTGCGTACCTATACAGCACTGTAAGCACGATGCAATGAGTCGCGTGTTTGGTGATGATGGGATCACGAGACTGAGCATCAGGGTGGAAGTGGCCGGACTTCCAAGACAAAACTGGCCGGACTTTTGGTGGGAAGTGATGACAGCCCGCAGTTTGTTATTCAATTTATATTTTATAAAACTACCAAATTACATGCTTTTAGGACTGATGGACATAACGTGACTACAGAATATATAGGTTCACTGTAATATATCAGTAATAAGGAAGATTTAAAAAAAAAAAAAAAAATTACTGACAGGAAGTGATGTCATAATGTGTGTCAATTGTCCCTATTAGTGGGGTTTATAAGCCAGAGGG
The DNA here is from genome assembly GCA_031769625.1 of Taudactylus pleione. Lineage (NCBI taxonomy): Eukaryota > Metazoa > Chordata > Amphibia > Anura > Myobatrachidae > Taudactylus > Taudactylus pleione. Next base: position 20,365,930 of record JAUIMM010000295.1, read on the forward strand.
CATTAACAGCTAGGTATCCCCTTGATAAAGTCATAGATTGACGAAACGCGTTGGGGGGCTGATCATACATCCATGAACTCTTCAATTTCTTTTTTATCTAAAAGATAAGCTTTTTTCAGTTTATTCCTCCTGTTTATCCTATGTATATCATTTATTGCTATGTTTTTATGTACTTTTCATGATTGTAGGTGTCATATTTATGAATTAAATATTTTTTTTAATATTTAGATATATTCCTATTATTTTAAACACGTATTTATTCACTTGCATATATTATTTATTGAGGTTAAATTGTTCACTCGGCACTTTATGTGTTTATTTCTGCACTTTGTTTTAAAACACTACATATGAATTACTAAGCGTTTTTCACAGATTTACTGAATTATTTAAATAGTTAATAGAGTGTACTTAGCACTTTTGTCGCTCACATTTCAACCTTTTGTGTACACTATATATATATATATATATATATATATATATACATGAGAGTTGGTGGGGGCAGCTTAAAAATTTCTCGTTGCACCCCTGTATGTGTGTGGGCATATATGTATATATATATATATAAATATATATATATATATCCCAACAAGGTGGTGGCACTCACAGGACTTAAGAATATAAGTTTAAGTATCAAATGGAAACCTTGTTTGATGATTTTTAGGATTAAACCTTCTCACCATAGGTTTCTCTCTATTGTATGCCCAACTATAAACACGAAATTCAGCATAGTCCCGGACAACTGTGTGTCTTTTGGCTTATTTAAACTTAATAAGGTCAAAGCTACAAATTTTTTCTTGTACATCACTTAGTTATATAGCCAATTCTGGTATCACTAGCAGAATAAGATCAAGGAGAGCGGACAAAGCACAAAACATGCATCATAATACACAATAAAATAGGACCACTAAATCATCCAATAACAATAGGCCATAGTTCCCAAAATATATATGATGGAACTGCCAATATATGTGTAAAAAATTATCTTAAAGTTATCAAAAATTATATATTACACACATATATCACTATAAAAATATGGTGACAAGGGACTACTGCTGTCTACTATAAGAAACATGCCAAAAAAATATTTTTACAAAAAGCTAGAAAATGACAGAATCTCTTAGAGACCACTGGGTGATGTGTTTAGCCTATCTGACTCCGATGCCGATAATATTCTTTTTAAGGATAATCTACAAACATCTGCTGGCAATGAATCTATTGAGCAATTAACAGCCCAATTACTACGCCTAAAAAAGAGAGAGGTTGATTATTACCTCCATGGTGTCACTCTCTCTGACTACTTCAGAGATAAAAAAATCCCTAGGGGATTTCGAATATGGAACATCTCCACCATAGGAAGTTACAACACAGAGTTTTGCAGGAAATGGGCAGGTATTTTAAACAAATGCTCTTTTGATCTTATTCTGCTAGTGATACAAGAATCGACTAAAGAACTAAGTGATGTACAAGAAAAAATTTGTAGCTTTGAAAATCTACATATAGAGAATATCAAAGCAGAAGCAGATGGTGAACTTGTCAAGAATTTACAGTTACAAATTGACAAATATAAAGCGGAGTTATTAAGTTTAAACAAGCCAAAAGACACACAGTTGACCGAGACTATGAGGATTTTCGTGTTTATAGTTGGGCATACAATAGAGAGAAACCTATGGTGAGAAGGTTTAATCCTAAAAATCGTCAATAAAGGTTTCCATTTGATACTGAAACTTCCAGTGGAGTTGCTACCTCCAGTGAAACAGAGGGTGCAGAGGGTTTAATTAAAGGCACCACGGCGAGACCCCCTTTAGGGTTTACTACCCGGGCCAAGAAAGACCCGGGCGAGCAAGCAGGACCCACAGGAGTGGCCAGTGGGTGAGGGAAAGGAAAAAAACCCTTGAGAGGGAAGAATTAGTATTCAACTTGTCCTCTAGACAATTTTCTCAGGAGGAATATACAGTTCTTAACAAAGGACTGTCATTTGAACCATCTTGTACACTTGATGTTTTTAGGTCTAAAATAGATCTACATTTGTTTAATCGGAGATTGAGACTCAAAGAACATTTTCTGAAACACTGACTAGTGAATACTTACCTTTCCTCAAGAAATCCTCATTTGACCCCCTCTCACAGAATCAAGCCATTAAATCATTCAGTACAAATATGGAAAATACTATTACAGAGGTCATTACTAATTTTAAACAGTCATACTGTAATATGTCGTTCAAAGAAAAGAAAGCTTTAAAACAACTTAGTATGTACCATGATATAGTAATTCGCCCCGCTGACAAAGGCGGTTGCATTGCTATCATGGATTTGGATATGTATAAAATAGAAGCATATCGACAGCTTGATAATTTTGAAGTATATGAAAACATTTCCGATGATCCCACCATGAGTTTCAAACAAGAATTGTATGAAATTTTAAACCTAGCGGTGGAACAACAGATTATTACTAAACAAACCAGAGATTCATTGATTGTCGAGTATCCTATTGTACCTATATTCTACATGATACCGAAACTTCACAAAAATATTTTGAATCCTCCAGGACGACCTATCATTGCTGCGAGAAATTCTTTGCATTATGTTGTGGCACAATTTTTGGATCATTATTTACAGCCTGTGGTGCAGGCTTTATCGACCTTTTTAAAAGACACTACTCAGTTCCTGATTAAATTGGACAAATTGCCTCCTTTACCAGATGATGCTATTATGTGTACCATTGATGTGGTCAATTTATATACCAGCTTACCACATACTAGAGGATTGGAGGCCATGCGGAGGAAGTTAACAAACAATCCTTCCTATAGAGGTCCAGACATTGACTCTTTCTCTCTTTATTAGAGTTGACATTAAAGATAATTAATTTTTTGTTTGATTCATGTATTTTTTTACAGAAATCCGGCTGTGCAATGGGGTCCTGTGTGGCCCCTAGCTTTGCCAATATATTCATGGCAGAAGTTGAAAACAACATTTTTTTCTCCAATCAAGACATTGCTAAATCTATCGGGTGGTATTGTTGATATATTGACAATATTTATTTAATCTGGCTTGATGATGAACTGAGCTTGTCTTCTATGCTTGAACACATTAATATCATGGATGAATCCATCAAATTTATTTGGCAATTCAGTAAAACTAATATTCATTATTTGGATGTGGAGATTTCTGTGAATTTACAGAAAGAAATTGTGACCAGCTTATGCTCCAAGCCTACTTATCGCAATACCCTACTACATGGTACAAGTGATCATCCAGATGCAGCCAAAAAAGGGTTCCCTATTCTCTCAGTTTTTGAGAGCTTTATGTATATGTAGTAATAGACAGGAGGCTGAAGTCCAGATAAACAAAATGATGAATACATTTTTGACTAGGGGATATAAACCCAGTATTTTGAAAAAAGCCAAACTGCTGGCCTTAAACATGACATGCTCTGAAGCACTATATATTAGTGATATTCCAAAGCAGGAATATAAAAGGATTCCCTGGACTCAAGATTTTACAGGAGCTAGTAAAAACATTGTTCAAAAAGCCAAAAGGATGTGGCCCATTATAACATCTGATTGTCATCTTCCGGGCCTGAAGGATTTTCAGATCTTACCTTCTTATCAATGAGGCCATAATATTAAAGACTTAGTTGTACACAATGACATTTCTTTGTTGAAACAGCCAGCAACAGAACATTTTCTTACCCACAAGCCAGGCAATTACAGATGTCTGGGTTGCACAACATGTGGATTTTTGGAAATTGGTAACACCTTTGCTCATCCCCATTCTGGAAAAATCTATAAGATCAAACATTCCCTGACTTGCTCAAGTAAATTTGTTATATATTACATTCGATGTCCATGTGGACTTTATATGTAGGGAAAACATCCAGACAACTAAAGGAGAGGATGGCCTTACACAGGTTGAATATACGGGCTGCCTTAGAAGGAAAAGTCTCTGAGCACCCAGTGGCTCGACATTTATTTGAACATAAACATAATTTATCAGCTATTAGATATAAAATGATTGATTGGATACCACCTAATCCTAGAGGGGGTGATCGTAATTGTAGGTTACTCCAGAGGGAGGCATGGTGGATTCACACTTTACAGACAGTGAATCCACATGGTCTTGTATCACTAGCAGAATAAGATCAAAAGAGCATTTGTTTAAAATACTTGCCCATTTCCTGCAAAACTCTGTGTTGTAACGTCCTATGGTGGGAATGTTCCTAATTCGAAATCCCCTAGGGATTTTTTTATCTCTGAAGTAGTCAGAGAGAGTGACACCATGGAGGTAATAATCACCCTCTCTCTTTTTTAGGCGTAGTAATTGGGCTGTTAATTGCTCAATAGATTCACTGCCAGCAGCTGTTTGTAGATTATCCTTAAAAAGAATATTATCGGCATCGGAGTCAGATAGGCTAAACACATCACCCAGTGGTCTCTAAGAGATTCTGTCATTTTCTAGCTTTTTGTAAAAATATTTTTTTGCCATGTTTCTTATAGTAGACAGCAGTAGTCCCTTGTTACCATATTTTTATAGTGATATATGTGTGTAATATATAATTTTTGATAACTTTAAGATAATTTTTTTACACATATATTGGCAGTTCCATCATATATATTTTGGGAACTATGGCCTATTGTTATTGGATGATTTAGTGGTCCTATTTTATTGTGTACTATGATGCATGTTTTGTGCTTTGTCCGCTCTCCTCTTTTTTATCATGTTTGTTTATTGTTTATTGTTCATCCACAGTTTCCATGGTGAGGGGATGACACATGTTGGCCACGCCCCCTTGGAGACGCCGGGACGCCAGCGCTGCGGCGCATTCAGTGACATCTTCTGGCATCTTCTAGGGTTTTCTGATCCAGTGGAGTCACTATGGTAACGGGATGACACAGGCCAGCCACGCCCCCTTGGAGATGCCGGGACACCTGCGCTATGGCGCATTCAGTGACATCTTCCAGCTTCCATTAAGGATTTGTGAACAGGTGGAGGTGAGCACAGGTGACACACTATATAAGGTATACATTGTACAGTGTTTTGGTATCTTGATAAAAGGGTTTGTTCCCTGAAATGTTGATCTTATCTCAGTGTCCTGGAGATTTATTTTGCATACATGGACTCAGAGTGCCATCCAGTGCTACTGTGGGAATATTGATTGGAGGACGGGCACCGAGCATGGTGATTTGGATGGACTTGAGTGCCGGGTATTTTGTGTTTATTATATATATATATATATATATGTGTGTGTGTGTGTGCAATGTGCATGTACATAGATATGTATGTAATGTGTATGTAAGCAGCTGTGCACCCCACTTCTGTGATGATTGGTGATGGGAGTGCATTATACTCAATACCCCGATCGTTGTCAGCGACATTGCTCCTCGGACCTACATGCAGGTCTGATGGGTGACATCGTTAGCAATGGCTATGGTGCTGAATGCAGCATGGCCCCCATGTCACTTTGTTGTTGCCAGCATCGGCAATTGTGTATGCATTTGCCGATGCTGGAACCCCGTTGGGTCCCGTCGTTAACGAGGTCAGTACACTCTTGACATTGTATAGTGTGTACTGGCCATAAAATAGGTGGTGGGATTATCTGCTAGGGTGCACCAGTAAAAATTTTGCCTATGGCACCAAATTGGCTAGGGCTGGCTCTGTTTGTAAAGTCGCTAGCATTGCTACCTATTGCTCTATAGATTTTTCCTTTTACCACTATTGGGAAAGGTAATTATGGAAGGCACCAGGCTCACATTACATACTTAACCCTATGGAGGGCCAACCACAATTGCTTTGTATACATATATATATATATATATATATATATTTATATATATATATATATATCAAAATACATTTTGCTCTAGTTAGAGAAATACAGTAAAAGAAAAAGCTTTCTGCTTGCCAGCAGAACATTTTCTGTAATACACCGGCCTTAATAAGACAGTTTGTACCTTCTGTCATTGCTGTGAGATTCTCCTGATAAATGGATGTGAAAACGTATAAGACATCTATTTCATTCAAAGTCAGCATGGATACTAAAACACCTACTTTACTCACAGGCAGGCAACATTTATCAAACCTGCACATTTTATCTGTACAACATATAAGAATAGGGATTACAAGATTTCCTGTGGGGGAGATTTGCATGCTTAGCAGTTCATGTACACAAATTTCTGCTTTTCAGAAAATATACCCATAAGATTTTTTTTCATTATTCATAATGGATTATGCTGTAAAGAATAGTACTTTTTTTATAATAATAGTTATAATGATATTTGAATTATCTTATAGTTTACTTGCTGGCTATTTTTTATATTTAAATAGTAATTTACAGTTAAGAAAATTATTAATACAAATATGTTTTGTAAATGTAAAAACAATAGATTGGAATTATTGATTCTCAAAAAGGTAAAATGTAATGAAGTAATTTATAACTGTGACAAAAAGCTATACAGTATTCCATACATAAAATTTAAATAAAATCCTTAAAACTCAGAATATAATAATCTTAATTAATATCCTCCTTCATGAGCAGTATTCCAATGTATGATTACAAAGATGTTCAGAATTATGATAATCTTTCTTACTAAGAGCTTAAAGGACAGATTTATCAAATGGCCATAAGATAATTTTTGCTAGTAAATGGGATTTTTTACACCCTACAAAAAAGAGTTTACTTGTGGTAACCCCTGACTGTGAAAAGATTTCCACGGTGAAGCTTATTAAACAGGTATAATGGTGTATGTGTACAACTGCAATATCTATTCTGCAAATCCCACTTCTGGATTTGTTAAGTTTAAAAATTAATAATTATAATAATAATAATAATAATAATAATAATAATAAACATTTTTTTATTTAACATTTTTTAAATAAATGATAGTAATTTAGATAGATTTTTTGGATTTGTTAAATTACATCTATAATTTATAATCTCAATCAGAACACTATTGATAAAAGTCTCTTAACCATTTTAACTGAATGCTGACAATCATTTTTTTTATCATACATATAGTGGATTGCTGTATTCCTTTTTTTTCTTATATTTTATGATTTGTAGAAAGACTTTAATACAGGTTGAATACTAGAGATGACTAAAGCTATAAAGTTTACATTTCTCTGAATTTAAGTTTGCAAAAGTTGATCTGAAAATAAGCTTTTAAGTTGGGAAAAAATAGATTTAATAGGGTTTTCTTTGAACAGCTTATACTGTATATTATTGTATACACTGATTATAAATTAAATTAAATATAATGAATTGAGCAACCCTGCATTGTAAACACTTTTCTATACTATTAAAGTTTCTCAAGAAGTACTGTATAAAAGGTATGTATTCTCCCAAAAGTTTACTTACAGTTCTATGTATATGGAAGTGTGAGAAAGGTACTAAAAGTACAAAGATGTTCATCTTCAAACAATGGTATTTATTTAAGAGAATTAGATCTAGCACTAAAGATTTCTCTACCTTTTCTGTGTATGTATTTGTGAGGGTTAGCTCTTGTACTGATTAATACATGTGAGTCACCTAACCTTGCATATTAAATCATAGAACTATTGTAAGAAATTACTGATTGTACAGTAAATAAATCTAAAAATTTAATTTTGCACAACTCTCTGCTTTATATGTAATGCTGTACCTTTGACAGTAATTGGTGGTAGCATCTTAAGGGAGAAAAATCTGTGGCACAGATTAGTTGCACAAACCCTTGTCAGCTAATCTATGTCCTCTATGTATCTTTGTCCACTATCCTCTTGCAGGAAATAGATATCCTGTTATGATGGAATCCTGCAGTTGTTTTCTAAGGGCCTGATTCAGAGTTGTTTAGTGTTTTGGCTTTTACATACTTTTCTGATGTTTTCAGATATGGGCATGCACAGGAGCTGTTCTTCGCATGTGCAGACCCAGTTCTGCAATATCAGTCGCAGTGTCCCCAAAGCTGCAGTGTGATTGACATGCTGCTGGCATTTGGGGACAGCGACAAGGAGCGTTGCAAAAAATAGGGGAATATTGGCCCCATTTTCTAGGTGAGCCAATGCCAATGACTGCATTCTTACTGCAGCTTCATTGGTCCCAACAGCACTGTTCACCAGACATTCTGAGTAACCTGAGAGTTACTCAGATGTCTGATGGGCCGGTGATGTTTATGCAGTGGATTCAATGCTGCATCTCTGGATGCAGTAATTGGATCACAGAAACCTGCAGTTGGTGTCTTTTAACACAAGATGGCTCATGCAGCTTTTGCATATTTTACCACAGCCATTGTATACGAAAATGCAGCAATGGTGCCTATACTGTCCGCTACTGAATCACACACTAAGTTGATTTCACTACAAGCATCTTAGAAGCAAATAACTTTAATTGACTAATTGTAGATTCACCGGTGGAGCTAACAGTAACTTTTTTCAGTGATTTTTGCATAGACAGTATTACATGATTTTTTTAGCAATTTTAGTAAAATATTTAATCATACATGGAAAGGAGAGATATGACAAGTTTTTTTTTGTTCAAACATAATGTAATAGTGAATGCATATTTTGCTTTCAAAATGTATGCCTCAGGTAAAACTGGGTCACAGTCTGCTGATGCAAAGCTGCAGAAATCTAAGGATTTGTTGATTTTGCAATATTTAGGCAATTGCATTTTATTCCAAAATGCATTTTCCATCTGCATTTTAGGCAAATGCATTCAAACTTGAAATGAACCCCATATTATAATGGTATAATATAAATGCTAAAGTTTATATTCCATGTGAAGACATTGCTCCATATTGGGCTTGGCAGAGAACTTTAGATATGCAATTTAAGTGCCTTGTTGTTGTTGTATTGTATGTACATGACTTATTTCAATAACCTTTTCAGGTGGAGAGTTCAATTTCCTTTGGTTGGGTCTGATTCTAAAAGCCCTTCCTTATTAATAATAATATTAATTAAATAAATAGCTTTACTGGGCCATTAATAGTCATTAAGGTGTTTATGCTAACTTGCACATTAGCTAGCATTACATCACTGCCCCTCCCATAACATTGATCCCCAAAATATTTAAAAAAAATAGTATTTCATCATTTTAGTTGTATGCTGTAATCTTATTTCTATGTTTTTAATTTATTCAGCTGTTTAATTAATTTCACAGGAACACTGATATACCATTGTGAACTCAAAACATATATAATCCTTTCCACATAATGTTGTGCAATGTTTGTTTGTGTTTACAGGGGGTCTATGAAGAGAAGAAGGAGAGGAAGGTGTAACTGAAAGTGTGGAGGAGGAAGAATGGGTAGTAGGAAAGGAAGTGGCAGAATAGGTACAGGAAGATGTAGAGAAAGAAACTGGTGAGGAAATTCTCCAGCTGATAAAATCTGGTCAATATATTAGGTTCTTCAATGATGAGAACTGTATTTTAAATATAGTAATATTGTCTGCTGTTATGATTATTTTTGGGCAAGCCAAGCAGCATAGTCACCACTTAGCTACATTCTACATTGATAAACTCTTCATAAAATAACAGTTATTGTCTCATTGTTCAATCAACAAGTTCCTCACCCAGACATCCTGATGAATTTATCTATAATAAAAATCCAATACATCAATATGTTAGCCAAAATACTTACTTACACATACAGTATGTTTCCATTTACAGGACCTTAATGGCATTTTGCTGAAGTAAATCCTCTACTTTATCCATCCCTATCCTCTTCCTCTTGACTCCTCCATTTGCTGTTCCCCCTTTTTTCTCTCATCAGTCTCCCTTCCAGCCCTCTGCTTCTTTACCCCACCTTTCCTGTTCCTCCACTCTCAACCACCTCCCTCCATGGCCTTGCTACCCCACCACTAAGCCCAATTCCCTCCTGGTTCTGCCTGTCACCTCCAGGGCTGCCAAGAGAAATTCTGGGCCCAGGTACAGCAACATCCTGTGGAACCACAGCATCTTGGGCATGGCTGAACCCATTTATGGGTGGGTCTTGCATGTGAGAAGCACCCACTTGCAGGAGCATGGCATAGCAGCCAGCAGTTGGGACTAAAGTATTCACTATTAGGATGGCGGGACAGTCCCTTTATAGCTGCATTTTTAGCTGAATGTATTTAGATGCTAAAATGTAACAGACAAAAATTAAGTGGAACTACTTTATTTTGTACATCTCTCATGTAAATAACACAAACAAAATAAATTTTTTCATAGAGATAGATGACTGAAGGACTTAATTTTTACATAACATCAGGTCATCTTATAACAACCACATTCTGCAGCATATATCCTAACCCACTGCTCCATGCTCCTTCCTCACTATCTGCCCCATCTGTGTCACACCTGTCTGTCTGCCCTCCCCTTTAGAATGTAAGCTCTCATGAGTAGAGCCCTCATCCCTCACATGGTTCTCCTTTCCCTACTTATACTATCATGTACTCTTAACTCCCCAATTGGCACCTAACACTTGGTTGCTGACACCCTGCTGCTTGTGTTATGCAGCTACTGTATGTTTATAAACCCTCCTTGTCCTGCATTGTTTTGTACTGCTAATAACTGTTCTCTTGTGTGCTCATTTATGTACTGTGTCAGGTGCTGCAGAATCTTTGTAGCGCATAAAAATGATTATAATAATAATATGTAGGAATCCACATGGAGAGCTGAAGACATCAACATTATCCTCCATGTGAATGACCTAGATTCAGCACCACATGCTGCTGAAAGCAAGCCATTTCAATTTGCACAACAAAAAAATACCCCCCACTACCAGAAAATCTATTTAGTGATTGTACAGCTGCAATAGATATTGTTTGTGCATCTAAAGGGATATCATGCAATCCAAAAATAACCAAATGATTACTTACAAGTGCATTATGATAACAACATTTACAATAATGACCAAAACCAAATATCAAAAATGATGGTAAGAAAGTATACCCATTTAGATAAAATGGCTGTATACCCATTTAGATAAAATGGCTGGAGTATTAGGTCTGATAGGGAGAGGGAGAGAGTTCCAAAAGTAGGGAGCAGCATGGGCAAAATCTTGGAGGCAGGAGTGGGAGGAAGTAATCAGTTGGCAAGAGAGGTAAGAAATGAGATAATAGGGCATCTGCTGTTGTTGGAATTATCCCAGGAGTAAATGTGCTGAAAACAGCGCAGATTTACATCCTTTGGAAAAGAATCCAATGAGATTGTCTGATTGAAGTAAATTTAATGTAATAGATGTATGATTAGGCCAAATCAAACCAGATGCTGCTGTGTGTGTAGTGACACAGTGAACAGCTAGCTGGAGAGGTAAAGCAATGACTGGCCAAGTACATATATGAGTCATGACTTGAACCAGTAAATCCTACTACTACACTAATGATGTGGTATTTTGTAACCCATACCACCTGCACATTAGGAGAGTGATAATGGTTGTGATTGATATGTATAGCTGCTATTTGGCAAGGAGGTCTATGAACAACATATGTGCACTCTATAGCTCCCAAGACATTAAAGTGTCCCGATAGAATTTAGAAAGCAAATGCCACTGTGTATTCTTGTTAGGGAAGTAGATATAGTTATACACAGCCTTTTTAGTGCATTTAACACTTGGAAAAATTGCATTGAAAATGACTAACACTTATGAACATGCAGGCTCAAATCGTACTGTGGCCATGAAGTGTAAAAAGCATAATATTGTATGGCAATCACAGAGCAGATGTTGAAATAAAATAGTTTGATGTACAGGATCATCTCTAGTAAATCATAGTTTATAACCCCAACATGAAACAGCTAAAAATTTGCAATTTGGCAATCAGATGCATATCTATTTAATTATGTCTACTAAACTGTAATGTATAGAATTATATCATACCTCTTATGCACAGTCCATTGAAATAGAATTTTCTATACTTGTAAATATATTTCCATTTGCTATAGTTTTTCTAACAATTAAGTTGTTATTTTATCTAAAAAAGGGCAAAAATATCATTTTAAAAGTAAAGTATTCAATATTCACTTTCCCAACTCATCTCTTGTTCCTCCTTATCAACGAAAGTAAAATGAATAACATAACTTCAAAGTCCGCAAATAACTTTGCAAAGGTGCCTCGGACAGAAAAATATGTATAAATTTGACTTTTAATATTTTCTTCAACACATTCTTTAAGTAAAAAAAAATCACATTTACAAAAATAAATTACATTTTATGCTCTTAAAGGGGCTTATTCTGAGTTCCACAAATCTTTGTTCACAGACACATATGACGAGTTATTCCATACAGCGCATGCACAGATTTGAATATCCATCCTATACTGAATTGAGCTAATATGGTATGAAATGGGGCATTTTGGAGAGTGAACTTGGTGATGACAAAGTGATACTGACTTGTTGGAGTGTCATTGGAGTGTTGTGGAACTGCCATGGGCATGTATCAAAGGTTCTGTACAATTCTGAGTCTTAATTATGGGTTAGGGAAGCCTGTCTTTCAAATTTCTTGCTCCCACCATGGGGCTGGTGCATGTGCAGATATTAATGATGACCTTTGCATTGGTCAATAATAATCAATGTGTGGCATGGGTTTCTGCTTGCACGAGAACACCCATATAATTGATTGACTTCTCACATTAGCATAAAGTCATAAATCAGGCTTCTGCAACTGCCAGCAACAACATTAACTGTATATGTAACTCAGAACCAGCCTCAAAATGTTTTGCCATTTTTTTTAATTTGAACCACCAATAAAATATATATCAATCAATTTATCCCAGAAAGCAGTAGGCCCAATTAGCAAATCACTCAAAAAAACAATGCAACAGAGTTTCTGGAAACTATAATCCTTTTCTGAACTACAGGTATTTTTAATGAGTAAAGAATTCCAAATAATTATAAGTTATAAACTGTTTAGAAATGTTTTGCCAGAAATAGAGTACCCAAACTGCAACTCTATATAAACTCATGTTATAGCACACAATTATCTGAGGAGTACTGAATAGTTTTTCTTTCTGAATCAAAATTGTCATGAAAATGTATTAAATGCAGGAAAATGTAGGTGTATATTTTTGTGCCTAAAGATGTTACAGCATGTATTGAAATATAAATGCATTCTTCACAATTTAATAGGACTAGATTAGATACTGGAAAATTGGGAAGAGGGGAGGGGGATCTGAAGAATATGCCTAAATCTATGGCAGCATTTTATTCTTGACCAGCCCTTCAACTGGCTTGTGTTCTGCACCTGGCTCACCAGAGTGCTTCCCATATGACATTTATGAGATAATTTACATGTAATTTCTTAGTTTTTTTTTTTTTTATTAAATTTGCAAAAATCTCAAAAAAACTTTTTATGGGGTATTGTGTGTAGAATTTTGAGGAGAAAAATGAATTTATTCCATTTTGAAATAAGGCTGTAACATAACAAAATGGGGAAAAAGGGACGTGCTGTGAATACTTTCTGGATGCACCTGTATGTTATTATTGCTTTTACAATACTAGAAAAACTTTTATATGACTGTCAACTAACTGCCTGCAATTTCTTAAAATTATGTATCAGTCATTGCAATTGTTCGCAATGACAATTGCATTTCTGGAGCAATGACTATCTTACAGCACCAGTTTAATTATTCAGTAGTTTCTACAACCAATACAAAGTATACCTTACAATTTAATCCAATGAAATTCCTGTTTTCCTACCCAATTACTAGATATCACAGTCATTATAGTAACTCCAATCACTATGATATTGTGGCTAGAGAAGCATATGACAGGATTGAACTTGTTATTGGTGGCTCACTTTGTGTGTGTTCATCTGCATGTTTAGAATTGTACCTAATTTATTATTATGCCATTAGTGAAAATTGGTCAGATCTCCAGTGGCATAACTAGGGTATTTGGAGCCCAGGGCAAGTAAAAAAAACAGACCCCTCCCAAGTAGGTGAGCACACCAAAGGTTCATGCTGAAAAAGTGGGTGTGGTCACATGCCACAAGGGGCATGGCCACTGGAAAATGGGGCATGGCAACTTGACACACCACCATTTCTCATCACTCTGGGAACATTCCTTTCCATTCCATATGCACCTTAATGCCCCAAGTAGTAGTTCCCCTCTTGCAATGCCCACTGTGGTAGTGCCACTTATACAATGTCCCCAGTAGAAGTGCACCTTATGCAGTGCCCCCTGTAGTAGTTCCCTTATACAGAGCCCCCAGTAATGCACCCTTATACAGTGCCCCCAATAGTGGCACCAGTAGTGCCCCTTATGCAGTGCCCCCAGTAATTCCCCTTATAGAGCAGTCCCCATATGCAGTGCCCCCAGTAGCGGTTTCCCCTATGCAGTGCTCCCAGTAGTGCCCCTTATACAGTGTCCCCAGTAGTGTTCCCCCTTATACAGTGCTCCCAGTAGTGCCCCTTAAACAGTGCCCTTATACAAGGACCTAATAGTAGTCCCTCTTATGCAGTGCCCCCCATAGTGGTCCACCCATGCAGTGCTACCAATGTTGCCCCTTATACAGTGCCCCCAGTATTGGAATCCTTTATGCAGTGCTCCCAGTAGTGCCACTTATACAGTGCCCCCAGTAGTGGTCCCCCAATGCAGCCCCCCTTATACAGTGACCCCAGTAGTGGTCCCCCAATGCATTGCCCCTTATACAGTGCCCCCAGAAGTGGTCCCCCCTATGCAGTGCTCCCAGTAGTGCTTCTTATTCAGTGGTCCCAGTAGTGGCCCACCAGGTTTATTACTCTGTGGATCTCTGCCTATTTCATGAGTCCCATCAGCGAGCTCTAAGGGTCTCATGCAAATTGTGCAGGTTCATTCCAAACACTGAAGGAACAGGAGAAATGTTGGGTGGTTGGCTGGGGCAGTGTAAACAATGTCAGATTTGGCCAACCAATGATCGGATTTGTCGGGCATGTTGGAAATATTTTCATGTCCGACCTTCCATTCATCGCTGATTGGTCACAGAAAATACACTATACAATTATTGGCCTGATCCGCTGATAAACAATGGATTGGGTTAATAATTGCACAATGTATACCCAGCTTTAGTTGCTAGTCTGAAAGACTGACATAATTCTGGGTACACACATAAAGATTTTCTGTCCAGCCATACAACTAGTTGATTGGTTGGAATTAAAATCTGGTAACATATGGGGGTAAATGATGATCAGCAATTTGCTCCTAAATGCCAGAAACCAGATGAAAATGGTCATCAGACAAGTTTGTTAAGTGTTTGATCTAAACAATTTGTTCAAACAACAGTTTTTGTGCATTTTCTGGCATTTGTAAGCAAATTGCTTATTGTCATTTGCTTTCATACTATACCAGAAAATATTTACTTGTATGCACCTTGAAATGTGTTGCAAACTTTTTAGCAATAGATTTATACAATAAATGCTTTGGAGCTGATGTTGAATTTGGACACAGTTGCATGACAAATCACATGTGAAAATGTGTTTAGTAAAGTCCACAGTTATGAGCATACTGTATGTAAAGTAGCAAATATCGCAAGTTGATTGCGCGTCTGCCGCATTAACATGTACACCATGTTTACATCAGTCATACATCATACACCTTTCTGTCAATGTTTTCATCCATCTGTTTTGCAAATGAAAAAATACATAGGGCCAAATGTAATAGGGTGAGAGTTTAGAAAATGTGAGAGTTTAGCAGTAAACTCTCACATTGGTTGAGTTTTATCTTCAAAATGGGAAAACATCTGAATGAGATTTTAAATCGTGAGAGTTTTTTAAGTCTAAAAAAACATGCAAGTTCGCTCTGCTACTTCGTTTTTGGACTTTATTACATTGGCAAAGTTTAAAAAGTGTCAGAAACTTCTCACTTTTCTACACTCTCACCCTATTGCATTTGGCCCATAGAGCTGATTCAGTGTTAAGTGCAAATCAATAGAAGGATCAATGTACACCTTGTCAAAACTATGTTGCATTGTAGCTGGGAGAGGTTTAAAATGTAAAATTTGCATTAAGATTTATAGTTAAGAAAGGGTGGTCCCAGTCATAATTTTAAATGTAACTGTAAAAACAAAGCTACATAGTAGTTGTTCACTACATGCAAAAGCAACCAGTATTTTCTCTGAATGAAAAAATAAATGCATTTTCCCCATTTTTGTTCTCTAGGAGCAAATTACTTGTTTTTGAACATTTCTTTTATTTGCTCTTAACAGGTAAATTATGTGTAAAATATAGTAGTTTAAGCCATCGGTTCTCAAACTCGGTCCTCAGGACCCCACACAATTCATGTTGTCCAGGTCACCTAGCAGGTGCACAGGTGTATTTATCTCCACCCGTGAACTTTTAAAATATGTCAGTGAGTAATAATTATTTCACTTGTGTTTCTGTGAGGAGAGTGAAAAACATGCACTGTTTGGAGTCCTGAAGACAAGTTTGAGAACCTTTGGATTAAGCCAATATAAAGTGATACACTAGTGCTGGTGACCATCATCTTTCTACTCCTCCACATCCTCTTCATCATCATCAACATCATTGTACATTTGCAAGTGCTTCAAGCAATAGTAAAAAGTATAGCTTGGACAGATGTATACTGTATGCATCTATATACCGGTCTGCAGTATTAGTAATTACAGTAATATGCTCATACTGTATTTGTCCCACAATAATCTCGCTCTAGCTTTCCCCCGTCCCTCCTCTCCAGGTGCAGGTGTTTGTAAAGGTCAGTTAAAAGAAAATCTGCAAATGTATGTTTAATGGGCATGTATTCATGTTTTTATTGTATGTATTTATCTTGTATGTATTTTATACTGTATATTCTCTATGTTTTATATTTATGTAATTCAACGGTAATTCAAGGTATGTAAACTGGTGTAGGTCCAGCTATGCATCAGCCTCCTTTTGTTTCAGGATGGTCAGTTATTTTCACATATAAGTGTACTATTAATGATTTTTATTGATAGATTCTGGTCATGTGACATATGTAATTAGGGCAAGTGCATTGAGGAGAAAATAGTTCAGAGTAGTATTGTTGCAGTTTCAGTAATATATTGTACAATGTGGCTTGCTTATTTTTAGATGATAACATCAGTACTGAACGTAATAGTTGTAATCAACAATGCTAGTAGTCTGGTAATTTATACAAATACTTACTGTGCATTGATGATGTTTTTATATGAATCAGGTTTGGTCATGTGGCCTGAAGTCATGTAGGTAGGTTGGCAAAACATAAAAAAGTATGCATGGTGTTGACCAGCCCTGCTTTAATTATAGTGTATTCAACATATGTCAAATGTATTCCCAATCCCATCACACATCTCCAAAAGCTGATTTGTATCAACTGCAGAGTTATAGTTAATAGGTGTGTATAATTAAAACTTTCCATATCCCTTCCTGTGTAGTTTAAATGCAGTAGACTTAGAGAGAGGCAGAGTGGTGGGTGGTGGTAGTGGGCAGGTATAAGAAGGATAACCAATATATTCATCACTGTTAAACAGAAAAATCACTTCAACCAAACAATGGTAGGAGCATTGCACTTACCTCTTTTTTCAAACCTTTTCCCCATACCCAAAGTGACCCATCCCCCAGATACACCACGGTTGAATAGCACAACTAAGAATAAAGGACTGGAACACCAGAAAACCACCATTAGTCAGCAGTACATCACAAACTACTTATACAACAAACAGATTGTCTTCCCACAAAAAACCCAAAATAAACTCTCCCAACCTAATATTTTTGGGTCTGTATTTATTTTATAAAAAATAATAATATTAATAATAATAATAATTTTAAATCTGTGACAAGTTTGACTAATACAAGCAAAACTATAACTAGGAAATATGTACTTTTTTATAAGTATATTTTCAATTTGTTATTTTGTTTGTTTTTTATTCCAACTTTTAGAGTTTACAAACATGGCCATCTACCATTCTTTTGAGTAGCTGCTCCTAAAACATTTTTGGACATTTTTGTATACAATATATTTGTTACTTTTGGATGTTATACATAATTGACAGAAAATCTTTATCTTGGCAGACTATAATGTAAAATCTGCTCAAATAGATTTATAAGATTAGTGTTTCAAAAAGTGTTTATTTTTTAATTAGAAAAACTTTATTAAATTTAAAGGCTTTTTCATGTTAAGATGATGGATTGCCTTTATTTTTATTCTTTGATAGTTTAAGTCAACATTGCAATTATTTTTCATAAAATAATTTATCATGCACATTTTAAACACATTAGTTGTTTTAGTAATACCACATAATTGCAACTTTCAATACTTCAATGCAAAACAGAAAAACATATAAACATAAAAAAAAAATTCAATTTATCCATTTAAGGTTTAGTAAATTGTATTTAAGAGCAGTTTAACAAACCAAATGTAGTATAGGAAAGCTAACAAAGTGCAGAATTGCTTATACAAATAAAAACTAGAGATGACAGAAACTGTGTCAAAATTTAGTAAAAATCAAATTTCATAGGGTTGCAAAATTCTTATAAAACTATCTTAAAATTCTGCATTTCTTTTTCCATTTTACATAGTATTTGTAAAGAAGAATCTTGGGGAAATTAGAATTTTAGGGAATTTTGCATTTTGGGGAATTGCATCTCTATATGATTGGTTATTGGTTGGCGAAGAACTGGGTATACTTAAGACAAAATTAAACTGGTTATCACATTTTTCAAAGTCCAGTCATGAGCCTGGTTTGTACACAGATTACCAGATCAATTGCAGAGATAGAGGGAGAATCAGAACATACAGTAACCAGAGGTCAATAGCACTAGTCAAGCACACAGGTGACATGTTTAGGGCAGTATATGAGAATGAACCTTAACCACCGAGCATGTGTATGGTAAATTACTCTTATAAGGGTAAAAGAGGTGTGCCTATTGATCTGGACAGATTTCTTATTTGTACACATGGACATTGAGCATGGACAATACTGTCAGAAAAATGACAGCCATAACATTTGGCCAACAACCCAAAGAATGTATTTTTTATACTAAAAGAGCAAAGTGCAGAATGTGACAGGCATGTGTCCCTTTGGTCATCTATTATTGCCCATCCTATCTAGTGGGCATGTGGAACTGCACATGAACAGTTGGTAGATGTGAGGTTTTCAGCATGTTCAGTATCTATGGAGCATGATGATGTAGATATGTAGTTGACCTCCCTGGTACTGTAAGTGTATGCAAGTTAACTGTAGTTTAGGCCTGGTGTTCATATAGCAATAATATGTTATGCTTGGAATATCATGGAATTATTAAGTTGCTTAGATTTGTACAATTTGAACCATACTGATTTTTTATTTGTTTTAGCTTGACTGCCCTGGAGTCTGACTTGCATATTTGTCTACTGATGATTGCCTCCTTAATTTATTTTTTGCCAGTGATACTACCTTATTTTTTGTTACTTATCTATATTGTATCCTTCCATAGTTAAACATTTTTGACAGAAACTCATTAATCTTATTCAGCTTTAAATAACATGTCATGTCCTGTTGTGGTGCAGTCCATGACTTGCACTGCTGTATATATGTTACATGTCCTAAGGAACTCACTGTTATTTTGCAGGTATACTGTCCTATGGGGAATAGTTCTGGAAACCCAAAGACTAAACATCCCGACTAAGGTAAGTATGCTAACCCTCTCCTGTACCCCTCTAACCCTCCCTTGGTGGTGCCTAACCCTCTTTTCTTTTCCCTGTGGGTGTGCCTAACAATAACCTCCCCCCTGTGGTGCCTAACCCCAACCCCCTCCCATAGCCTAACCCAAACCCTCCTGGGGGTGCCTAACCCTACCTCTGGGGGTGACGAAACCTAACCCCTCATCCCCAGGGAAACTATTATACTTACCCGACTGTGTACATTCGGTATTACGGTGGTCCGGGAGGCCGACGCCAGTATCCTGATATCTTTTGGGATATCATCATCTCCATTATGCTGGGCAGCATAATGGCGGTGTTGGTATATCGGCGGCCGGCGGCCCAACTGCCGGCAATATAACTGCATCCTGTGCTATGGTCATGATCTAATTGGTCCACTGAAAGCTTGTATTTATTTCTAGGAGGAATCTTTTTGTTGAACTTTCAACTCTGAATTGCATCACTGCAGCCTCTTGTGTGTCATAGTGTGATCTGTGCAGGGCCTGAAATTCACAGCTGATTGATAGCAGATTCTCATTGGTTTTGCTTCAGGTCTGCAGTGGGTTAGGGGCTTTAAAACTGATGGGTATCAACTGTGGATTTTAAATTACAGTCAAAATCAATACATTGTAAAATATTGTTTCTTTAGACACAAAACTGCTGTGTACACTTCTTAGTTTTGAAATTAAGTCAAAACTAAAGCTTAAATTGACCATGAAAACTGTGGTCTTCAGAGTATTAACTACAGAGATTTTTCTTAATAAAATACACATTCATTGAGAATTCATAGATTTTGCCATTTGGTTTAGATCCACAAGATTGAGCTATGCCCCAGTTGATGATTTTTTACACTATGGGCCTGATTCATCCACACACAAATGCCATCACCTCTGCGATATCTCAAGGTTCACAATTGCAAAAATATGCTAATGACTCACACGCTGCCCAGTGCGAAGAGACACCCACTGAATGCATCTCACATCTGCTGCTCACACACAAAACCAGAATAATTCTAAGTAGACCAGGCAGCCATCAGACTTAAGTAAGTTTAAGGTGCTGCAGACACTCAGAGGGATTTCCTGCTGTGAGTGGGGATGTAGTGACTAATTTATTCATGCCCTGAAAACAGTGTTTAAACGGTCAGACATGCCTGCTATTTTCTAACCACCCCCGTTACCTCCCCCAAACATTGACTACCTATCACTCGCTCTGCGAGTGAATCCTCTGTGTGTGCGTGATTATGAAACAATCCCTGCATGAGCGCAGTGCCACTTTTAAACATGCACAATGGCTAACAATTGCTCAAACTGCTTAAATATCTGCATTGCATGTAGATCTGAATCAGGCCTTGTGTGATGGCCTGCACTGAGCAGATTTTTCTAATACAGTATTTAGCAATGTGATACAAGATTGGAAATCTGTAAAGGAGTACTGTGTTACATTCCATCAATGGGTTGTTTATTCAAACTGTTGCAACATTAAATACATTTATAATAAATTCTGGAACATTGTTAAGAAATTTAATACATCTAATTAAGAGGAGTGTTGTGTGGAACAAGACTTGGAAATTAATGTAATATTGCTTTCACAAGTTTTGTAAGAAAAAAATAAAACTAGGATACAACTACAATGGGTGAATTCAAAATGTAGAGGGATTACATTTATATATAGAGTATAACAATCTCATAGTTAAACTAATGAGCTAATATAAAAAGATAACATTTCCAAAATCAAATTACTCTTCATGCAATGTGTTTACCTAAATTCACATACAAACATTTGAAAATATATTGAAGGAAAAATTAAATAAAAGTATTATAAATTGTGTCATTTATTAATATAAAAGCATATTTGTATGTAATGAGCACTATGTTTTCTGATGATTCATTTATCTGTCATGAAATTCATTTTGTGGTTTAGTATGATTAATATACTGGTTCAAGGACATGTTTATCATCTCTATTGAAGTGTTTTTAACTCTTCTTATATAACACAATCTGGTTTATTCCTTTAGCATATAGGAGATGTGAGTTATTAATTTATTTAATTAACTGATTTTAACTCCAACACATCACTGGGTGACCAAATAGCCAATACAAAAAAGTTATTCTTCTGGTAGACTATGATGCAAATTCAATGCCTAATGAAAGCTATGGTACAGCGGCTCCTCTAAGTATATAAAATTTAACTAGTAAACATTTGTATCAGCTATTTCTTTAACATAATAAGTTCTATTGCACATATCACTAGGATAAATAGTGAGCCCTGGGACTAAGCCATGAAGAGGACAAGGCCAGCTCATTGAGGAGGCCTACCTACAATTTCCTCTATTGTCTCCTGTAATGTTGTGTGCACTACTGTTTTGTGGGTGCTGCTTGCCCTTTGTAAGGTCCTACATTGCAATCCATTGCTATTCCTGCATTTGAGACTAAGGAGGAGATTTAATAAAGCTTGTAGAGTGCTAACATTATGAGAGATAAAGCATCAACCAATCAGCTCCTAACTGTCATTTTTCAAGCACAATATAAAGATAAATGTGTGGTTGGTTTCAAATTGAATGCACACTGCTGCCCAGGGATCTCCTGAATCTAAATGGATATCACCCAATCCATATACATAGAAAAACACATAAAAATGATAAAGGAGATACACTAATTGGCGCAGAAATCAAGATTTATACTATACTTATAATAGAAAGCCAAGACACAAAACGTCCCTTAGATTAGGGGTATGTACTCATATGCATCTTTCGTTCCTCCTTTGGAATTGTAGACGTCTCTCTCAGAAGCATATATACATTGTAAAAAGAGACATAGATAGCATCAATGTCATGTAATCTTAATGTGAAGTCTTGAGATAAGGTGAGTATCAAACTTAAAGTAGTGGGTGCAGTAGGTAAAGTGCACCCTACTCACAAGAGGAACACCATAGTGAATCCTATAAAGGTTTCTTTATAGACAGGGAAATTCTTCACCCCACATGTATACCGAGGTACTGTGTACCGTTCACTCACTCAAAGATAAATGATGGAAATAATACAAAGGTTTCTTTACTCCTAAGAATGATTGTATACCAAACTCACAATTTTCAATGATTAATCTTTCACATTATATTTTATATTTTATTTTTTATCTACATTTTTTTATCTACACTTGTTTGTTTTTAATCATTTTTTTATGTCATGCTATATTTTGAACCATCATTTACTGGAGTCTTCATATTTTTGAGATTCTCTATTATCTATGAATAAATCTTTTGGAACCTAAGTGGACTATCAAAGCTTTTTTCTCTGAGATCCCTTTTCCCTGAGATCATGTATATCAGTGGTGATGGTGTACAAGAAATAAAAGGATTAAAAGAAACCTTGATGTGAAAGATTAATCATTGAAAATTGTGAGTTTGGTATACAATCATTCTTAGGAGTAAAGAAACCTTTGTATTATTTCCATCATTTATCTTTGAGTGAGTGAACGGTACACAGTACCTCTTACCTTGGTATACACGTGGGGTGATGGATTTCCCTGTTTATAAAGAAACATTTATAGGATTCACTATGATGTTCCTCTTGTGAGTAGGGTGCGCTTTACCTACTGCACCAACTACTTGATACTCACCTCATCTCAAGACATCGCATAAAGATTACATGACATTGATGCTATCTATGTCTCTTTTTACAATGTATATATGCTTCTGAGAGAGACGTCTACAATTCCAAAGGAGGAACAAAATATGCATATGAGGACATACCCCTAATCTAAGGGACGTTTTGTGTCTTGGCTTTCTATTATAAGTATAGTATAGATCTTGAATTCTGCTCCTATTGGTGTATCTCCTTTATCGTTTTTATGTATTTTTCAAACACAGACTGTAAAGTGACAGTTAGGAACTGATTGGTTGGTGCTTTATCTCTCACAATTTTAGCACTCTCCAAGCTGTATTAAATCTTCCCCAAAGGCTTGGCTGCATGGTGCAATAGGTCACAAAATCACATGCACCCAGAATTTATTTTACTTTGCTCCCTCACCCAAATGCATGGTTATTACACCTAAATCCAAGATTTAGTCCTGAGATATATAATTTGAAACTTACATAAAGTACCAACAGTTCTTGTTGTTATACACATTTACAAAGTGTAAGCGGCTGTGACACTGTAACATAGCGTTTTGCATGCAGATACACCCGCAGTCACACACAGAACATAGGCATTCTATTAGGATTGCTATATGACAAAGACGCATTTAAAGGTAAAAAGTAACACCAAAATATGGTCTGTGCTACTGAGTCATGCCATGGCATTGCATTTCTAGAAGGGCTGTTTAATGCACAAGGAGGCTAGATGTATGTGGACTCATCTGTAGATACCAAACCTCCACTTGGCTAATTTGCATAATAATGGTATTATTACCTGCCAGGACTTATTTGAAAGTGGGTTTCTTAAGTTTTTCACCCAGCTTCAAACCAATTTAATATCCATTCCTGGCAATTCTATAAAAATTTGTAAGTAAGACACTGGCTCGGTTCATCCGTCACTGGTACTTACATTTTCTCATGGAATAACTCTATGGTATAAGATGCTTTTGTCTCCAATTAAGGAAGTTAAATTAAAGCTCAACAAAAATGGGAACAAGAACTGCATATCTGGATGATGAGGAGTGGGAGCTGATCCTGCAGAATATGTACAGAATGTCTAAGTGTATAAATCATTCAGAAATGCTTCAAGGTTGTTCATATGATGTATCTTACCTGAGAAAAACATCAAAAATACAACACTGGTACCTTACAGTATTGTTGGAGGAACTGTGGTTAGGTTGGAAGTATGTTAACTGCATTTTGGAACTTATCTGCTGCCCAAAACTGTAGATTTTTGACTTGCTGAAGCTGGTGGTTGGCAGGGAAATCCTCAAACTAAGATTGCCATTCTTTTCCACTACCCTCCATATCTTTTCTCACATAGCAGATTATATTTAATGTGTTTAATAGTGCATATATAATAAAATTAATTTCAGAACTAGGCCAGTATATAACAATGTGAAATGAACCAATAATACAAATAGAAAGCACCCTATATGGGTATAAGTCTTTGGAAAAGTCTTTATTTTGTGCTTAGAAAAATCCACTCTTATTGGCCAGACAAAGCTCATTGTTGTCAAGCACACCAACTACTTCAATCTGAAAAAAAACAAAAAAACAAGGGTGCCTCCCAGTGCAATAACCATGAAAACAACACCAAAATTGTGTGAAGAGGGCTTAGAGTGAACCCATACCATGTGTCATTTGTGAAGATCCTCATAAGGTCACTGACATCAGTAGCATTTTTCACAGTTTAATGGGAATCCAAAATCGATGAAAACATAACAGTAGACATACATAGTGTAACACAGTTTACAATTTCAGAGCTTAAATATTGTATATGAATGCCTGTACTTTTGAGATTGTAAAACAGAGCTTATCTAAGAATCAGCATACAGCAAAGTACCAAACTTGTTTCATCCAGGTTGAACTCTGGCCCTGATTCAGCGCCAGACACTCTGACCAGAGCGCTCGCTCTGAATCAGGGCCCACCTCCATAATTATGGAGCGTCCTCCAGGACGCTCGTATAGCTGTGGGTCACCACCCACAGCCTATACTAGCGTGCAGGTTGATGTTCACGATGGTCTTGACCATCGCAACCATCGCCACTGCGAGCCGGAGCCTGCGGTTGAGTTTCTCAACCGCAAGGCCCGGAGTGATTTTGGCTCTATCAGAGCCAAAATCACTCCCACTGACATCACTAGTGATGTCAGTGGGCCGGCTTCTGACGGTAGGCGTTCCCTTGGGAACGCCCCCGTCTGGGAGGCACGCCCCTGGCATGCCCACCAAAGGGGGCGTGCTGTCAATCAACATCGACAGCACGCCCCCTTTGATCAGACACAACGAGCAAAGGAAATTCCTTCGCTCGTCGCGTCTCGCGCATGCACATGACGGAGCTCCCTCCATCGTGCGCATGCTCAGTGCACACCATCGACCCACTTGCAAGTGGACAGCCGCTCACGAGTGGGTCTGAATCAGGCCCTCTGTCCTCTCCTCTAGACTTCCTCAGGCGTAAACAACAATTGGCAAACCTAAACTGTACTGCGCCACACTAAGTGTCTGACAAATTTGGAGCAGCCAGCATAACCAATACTCTATCTTCCAATAATCCAGTCAGATGTGATCTGAAGAACTGAGTTATTATTCGATAGAGGAACTTGCATGTTAATGATAAGTGATGTGATGACAAGTGATGTGGTAAAACTGTAAACAAACAATGAAAAGCAATTACTATATGTACATGGGAATGCAAGGCAAGCGTATACATAACATGGGATATGCAAACAACATGAAACTTACAGTATGCATAGTACAGGCTGCAATGTCACATAGTACAGCTAACATGCATAACTGACTAAGCAGATCTACAATATGATGGCATAGTTGAAGCTTAGAACTCACCATCGGATGCTGTACCAGGTTGAACATATGTAATGATGACTGTCTGGGACCATGTGAAAAGGAAAATGGCTGCTTACAGCTCATTTAGCCCAAAATGCATTGCTAGACTGCTAAGGCATGCTAAGAAGGTCAAAATGGATCAGATTTAAACTGCTGCTGTCCTGACCACTAGGTGGGGTTGCTAATATGAAATAGTGTAACATAACAAACCCTATGCTGAAGGCATGACACTACCCATCTGGTATCATTGATACCACAAATTTAAACTCTAAGTAGGTAACAGTAAAAACAGTTCAGACACTGGTCTGAGAAACAACTTAGTCTCTCCTTGCTTACAGTTCTTGACCTTGACCCTACGAACTTTTCTGTCCTTGCTCGGGAACGTCTTGGTGACAATACTCAAAGGCCACTCGTTACATTGTGACTGACAAGCTCTGACAAGTGCAATGTCACCAGGTTTTAGGTTGGGTTTGGCAACTTGCCACTTGGTCCTTGGCTGCAGGGTAGAGATATATTGTCTTTTCCACCAGTCCCAAAAGGTGTTTGCTAGGCTTTGAACTTGCCTCCATTGTCATTTGAACAAGTCATTGTTGGTGAACTCTCCAGAAGTAGCAAAGATAGTCCCGGTCTTCTGAGTAAGAAGAGTAGCAGGAGTAAGTAGAAGCGGATCTTCTGGGTCATTAGAAACTGAAGTCAAAGGTCTAGCATTGACGATAGCTGAGACTTCAGCCATGAAAGTTGTTAAACTCTCATGAGTAAGTCTTACAGTACGTACTTGTAGGAATATGGAATCAAGGATTCTGCGTATGATCCCAATCATCCTTTCCCATGTACCTCCCATATGAGAAGAATGAGACAGGTTGAAAGTCCATGTACAACTTGCTCACTGAGGTATCTTTCTATACCTTTAGTGTTGATGTTTGAGTGAATTTGTAGTTGCGTAAATGTTTTGACAGTGATGCCAACCTTTACATTCATTCACTCTTAGAGATGTGGCATGTTTAAATGAACGGGCTGTATGAGTTAGGCAGGTAATTGCTCTAAGAAGTGATTCGCAAGTTGAGAATCTTTGGAATCTGTGTGGCTCAAGTTGACAATGTGAGATCATGGTATGGATGGATTGTAGTCACAGCTAGCACTGCAACATAAAGTTCTAGCCTGGGTATGGTATGCTCTGGAAGTGGTGCTAACTTCACTTTGCCCATGACAAACCCAATATGACACTGGCCTCTAATATCCACAGTTTTAAGATATGCAACAGCAGCAATTGCTTAGATTGAAGCATCAGAAAATGCACACAGTCTCTGGTTTTGTTCTTCTGTAGAAGGCACAGGAGCATATGAACGTGTAATATAAAGGTTGGTTAAGGTGGACAGAGAACTTTTCCACTCCTCCCACAATTCTCTTTTCTGAGGAGACAGTGGTGCGTCCCAGTCAGATGACTTGCAGGTTAGGTCTCAGAGAAAGGCTTTACCTTGGATAGTGACGGGAGTAGCAAATCCTAAAGGGTTGTACAAGCTGTTTATAACAGACAAGACACCTCTGCGTGTGTAGGGTCTTTCCCCACTGTTCACTTGGAAGGTAAAGGAGTCAGATTTTAAGTCCCATAAGAGTCAAAGGTTACGTTGAGCTGGTGGAGAATCAGGGCCTGATTCAAAGCCGCTTGTAAGCAGCCGCTCGTTTTCTCTGAGCGATGTTCGCACAACTGCGCATGCATATGGGTCGTAATGCGCATGCACAAACCAGTCATAGCAGTCGGAAATCGTGCACTCGCAAAACAGCGAGGGGCTGCTAATTTGATTGACAGAATGTACCGTTTGTGGGTGGTAACAGGGGAAGGTGCTTGAAAACGGGGGAGTGGAGATCCGAACGCAGGCGTGCCTAACGGTCAAAAGGGCATTTAATGGGAGTGCATAATTCGTAAAGGAGCGTCATCGACCACGTCACTTTGTTGTCTTTTAGCCTGAACTGCTCACATTGATAGCGGTAAGAAAAACCTCCCACAAGCACTGCAAGCAGTTCAAATGCCTTTCAATTTACCTGATTAATGTATTAAATACTGGAGATGACGTGTGATGCAAACGTCTTTACAAATTAGCCAGCACATTTTTCGTTCACTCGCTCAGACATAGAGGCATCAAAAAAACGCAAAGAGCGAGCGCTCAATTTAAATAGCCGGCCCCTTTTTTGGAACGACCATCTGCAAATAGAGTCCGGCTCTGAATCAGGCCCTCAGTTCCTAAATCTAAATCCCTTAAGTCACTGGTATGATCTTGAGAAGGGAAGGCTTCCATCACTCTTTTGCTGTTGTAAGCTATTTTGTGCAGCCTGCGATTAGAGCAGGCAAGCATTTCCTGAGCTCACTTGAGGAGGCTGATTGCTGTCTCATCCGTTGGCATAGATTTTAAACAGTCATCTACATAGAAATCTTTTTCCACAAGTTGTCTAACATCAGAACCATACTCTAGCTTGCTCTCTTGAGCTGAACGTGTGAGTCCGTAGATGGCAACTGCAGGGGAAGGGCTGTTACTAAAGATGTTTACCCTCATGCAGTACTCTGCAATATCTTTAGAGGGGTCATGGTCTCTGAACCAAAGGAATCTTAGGAAATTCCTGTCACTTTCCCTCACAAGGAACCAATGAAACATTTGTTGAATGTCAGCTGTGAAGGCAATAGAGTCCTTACAGAAATGTATGAGTACTCCAAGGAGTTTGTTGTTAAGGTCTGGTCCAGTCAGGAGAACATCATTTAAGGAGATACCTTCGAACTTGGCACTGGAATCAAACACGACTCTGATCTGACCTGGTTTCTTTGGGTGGTATACTCCAAACATTGGTAAGTACCAGCATTCATCTGTGTCTTTAAGAATGGGAGCTATCTCAGCAGACCATTCTCAAATATTACATCCATGAAAGAGAAGAAGTGATCTTTCATTTACTGGCTTCCTGTGGAAGTTGCGTTTTAGTGAAGAGAAGCATTTAAATACTTGTTCTCTGTTGTTAGGTAGGCACCATCTGTGTGTTTTAAAGGGTTGAGGTGCAACCCAACTGTTGGCATCATCTTTGACTAGTCCCTTTTTCATTATTTCCAGGAATAGATTGTCCTCTATGGACATTGCGACTTGGTCATCCCTTCTTTTATTTGGAAGACTGTGCAAGCCAAATGTTCTTGGTAGCTGTCACAGATGTGGTTGTCACTAGGAGAGTCTATGACAGTGCAGTGTGGTAGTTCCTTTATGAGAAAGTGATTGTGACATGGTTGAAATAGAGAAGGACGTCCGTTTTCTAAAGTACAGGAAACAAACAATGAAAAGCAATTACTATATGTACATGGGAAAGCAAGGCAAGCATACCGATAACATGGGATATGCAAACAACATGAAACATACAGTATGCAAAGTACAGGCTGCAATGTCACATAGTACAGCTAACATGCATTACTGACTAAGCAGATCTACAATACAGCTCCTTTAGCCCCGAATGCATTGCTAGACATGCTAAGAAGGTCAAAATGGATCAGATTTAAACTGCTGCTGTCCTGACAACTAGGTGGGGCTGCTAATATGAAATAGTGTAACATAACAAACCCTATGCTGAAGGCATGACACAAACCATATGGACTTGCACTGTACTAACTGTACAAGGGCCTAACCAGAATGACCAGTTACTTGTGGTCACACCATAGGATTCAATAAGGGAAGAGCTGATTGTCTGAGAGGGGTTCTTATGAATGACTGTCAGTAATCGGTAGGTGATTGAACAGTAAGTTTAGTGCAAGTCCATATGGATTGGGTTTGCCATTTTTTGTTTTCTAAAGACCAAGGATAATACCAATGCCATATAAAATAGATGCAAGGGCTTAATGTACTTAAGCGAAGTCCACTCATAGGTCTGGTAAGAATTATTTTTTTTTTTTATAAAATACTAAAACATATTGTTCCTGATTCAGACCCGCTCTCGAGCGCATAGTGCTCGCAAGTGGGCTGATGGTCGGGCAGTGCACATGCGCGGCATGTGCACTGGACATGTGCAAGCCCCAGAATGAGTGAGAACTTCACTAACTCGCAGCAAAATGGGGTGGCTGTCAATGTTGATCGACAGGTTGCCCCATTTTGTAGATGGCTTGGGGGGGTTGAGTGCACAAATGGAGGCATTCCTTTAGGAATGTCTGCATTTGTGGGTGGCCCTACTGACATCACATGTGATGTCAGAAGTGAACTTTCTGCTCTATTAGAGGAGGAAGTTCACTGGGGCTTGGTTGGACGAGACCCTACCACAAGGGTCTTGTTGCAAGCCTGATGGTCGCAATAATCGCGACCAGTGCCAGGCCACCCACTAAAGCTGTGGATGGTCACCCACAGCTTAGTGAGTGGCCTGGACGCCAGGGTAAAAAAAAAATAGCCAGTCCTGATTCAGAGCGAGCATTCGCAAATAGCGAGCTCCTCTGAATCACGGGCAAAGTCATTATCTTAGTTTTATTTTTACAGATTGATCGGGTTTGTGGTTTATTGTTTTCTGAAGACCAAGAATACCTACATGTTCCCAAGAGGAGACCTCCCATGGGTCTGGTAAGTATGATTTAAAAAAAAAGTTCACATACATCTTTACTCCTTGCACAATAAATAGCCCTTTTAGGTGTGACTCAATGCATGCTTAGAAATAAATGTGAATATCTACTGTACCTGTATCCAGAGTTGGCTGCATCTATTGAACTTATGAAAGTAGCCATCATCACTGTCAATATGGACTTGTTCCAGCCATATCCTTGGTGCAAGAGATCCACCTGCAACCTGACTAGCCTACAATTCTTTCTATGCACCCATGACAATTTACACTTATACTATGTGTAAACAATGAGTTATCTCTCAGCTACTCTAATTAAGCCACAAGTGGAGATGTGTCTATGATTATGAATCACCCATACTTGCTCAATGTTGCATATGTAAGCTCTGGCTCATGATATATGAGAGCCAAATGCAGATATGATTTGCTTGTCTCTCTAATTCAGGCTCTTGGTATGTAATTTCATGGAATAACATGTTTGTACTTAGGTATAGTAACATGTTTACAGATAGAGCCACTGTGCATATAGTAATATTGGATGTAGTCAGTTTGTGGATGCAGGTATTGTGCTAGTTCTTTGCTCAGGGTAGTTGATAACAACAGACCAAGCTATGGTAGTTGGTAATTACAGGTATAGTGACGGTTCCAAAATGCAGACACTATGTGGTGATCGCATGTACAGTGCAATTACCTAGCTCCAGACAGTTGATGATTGTTGGTCCATCCATCTTCCTGGCTTCAAAAAGTTTATAATCACAGTTACCATGCTACAGTAGTTCATGGCTTTTCTTAGACAGTTAATGATTACAGGTACAGTGCTATTTCCAGCTATATGTACAGGTACAGTGCTATTTCCTGCTGTGTGTATGGGATGTAGAAAGCATCCCAACAACCAAAATCCTATCACTCACATTTCCAGCAGTGGGATCTTGACAGTATGTTGACAATTTCTAAAGGTAAGTACTGGAGTTAGCATTAGAGTTAGCTATAGGAAGTGTTAGGTTTAGGATGCGAGAGGGGAGGCTGCAAAAGGGGAGGGTTAGTGTTAGTAGGATAAGGGTTAGGGTTAGCATGAATATACTTTCCAAAATTGACCAAAATTTTCACTGTTAGGACCCCGCTGCCAACATTTTGACCATCAGGATACTGACTGTTGGGATGCCAGAATATATTGATAGATTCATACACAGAGCTGGGTGTATTGGTGGATTCATACACAGAGCAAAGTTATAGATATCTCAGGAGTTCAAATGACTTTTGTAGTAGAACATAAATTTTATTTAAATAGTGAGCTTCAGTGGTATTTTAAGAGTTTTCTTTTGTGCATGTTTGCTTTACATCACAGGTTCTCAAGTAAAATAACTAAGGTGGTGCTCTCAATAGCTTAAGTTTTTTTATTTTTTTATTTCCAAATTCTTTAAGAAAGAACATGCTGCACTGTAGTTTAGAACTTCTGGTTAAAATATTAGAAATTAATAGTATATAGTTAAAAATTACCAACTAAAATTTGTTTTTATTAAAAAACACATACTTTGTTTAGCTCTTGAATATACTTTAATTCCTTTTTATTTAGTTCTGTAAGTATATTTACACATCTTTTTACTCAGTATTAACATTAATAACTAGCAATGTAAGTATACAACATGTTTTCGGTATATAGTCCCTGAGGCGGTATAAAAATGTAGTACTTATCTTGCTATTTATTTCTCCAAGTTCTCTCTCAGCCTTTTGAAATGTCACTGCAAAATATTTTAAGGTGTCAGCAATAACAGTTTTTATTATGAAAAATGCTGCATAGGAATTCGTATCAGTTTAGCATGTTTTGCTACGAAACTAAGAAATGATTGTTTGAGACAAAGATGTTTACACTAATTTTTTCACATCTTTAAGAAATGTTTCTCAAAGCACTTTTGATTGGCTGCAGTTATTCACACTTTCCATGCAGGTAAGATTTAATGCCATATATTTGTTTTATTAAAATCAGGTCTAGAAGACTTATAGAGACCAACATTGATCAAGATCAGCTCACTGACTTAGACCAGGCATGTCCAGCTTAAAATTGGTTTTGATCTTCTTTCATGTGTCAAAACTACTAGTGATCTACAGTACCACACATTCCCACCAGCATTCCTATTTTTCTTAGCAATGAGCGGTTCGGTTCTAGTAATTTTTTTTTGCCAAATTAGTGCAAGTTCAGATCTATCTTATTGGCTATCCAAAACATTTGAGAGCTGTTTGGCCAAGAAGATGTCATATTTCAGATCTGAACATAAATGAGTAGAACCCAATCGCTCATCTCTAAATTTGTATGCAAAAAAATATTTAGCTGTACACTGCTTAAAAATAAAAAAATTATACATAATAATATTGAAAATAACGTAGTAAATAATCAAATATATTAAGACCTAAAAAGTTTCTTTGTGTTAAAATCATATGCTTTAGACTTCTGGGTTTGGCGGGCATGTAGTGAGAAGCTTTTTATTGCCACAGCTATACTGCTATTTCAAGGTGCCTAAACACCTCCAAATACTTCGGACAACCAGCTGACTCCCCCACTTATATGTCCTGGGCATATGGAAAGGTTTTTTCTCCTCCATGCTGCTGAAGCACCAGCACTCCTGAGGGGACAAGAAAAAGGGAAAGTCCAACATGGCTGCCATGACTTCTGGTAGGAGATTCCCATTTGAATCCTCTGAACCTGACAGTCCAGACCTATGTTTCTCTTGTTACAAGAGCATGCTAAGGTATATTTACACCCATTCATGCAACTGGCTCACAAGAGTACTAGCTAATGAGACACATCTGGGAGAATCCTTTCAAGATGTAGCTGACTTCAAATAACAGTTTTTATTGGTTTGCAGAAATCTAAGTTTGATCTCCACAAAAAAATAGATGATTTAGCAAATGGAAGTAGGAAAAACAATCTACATGTAGTCA
This sequence comes from Taudactylus pleione, assembly GCA_031769625.1. Taxonomy (NCBI): domain Eukaryota; kingdom Metazoa; phylum Chordata; class Amphibia; order Anura; family Myobatrachidae; genus Taudactylus; species Taudactylus pleione. The sequence continues at coordinate 20,399,455 of JAUIMM010000295.1, forward strand.
GCCTGCCTGAGTCATTAAAGGGTTCTGTCCATTCTCATTTTGTGCATACAACCCTGCATGATATTTTGGGTCTCAGTGGTGAAGGTAGTAATATTGTGGTGGAACGAGTGCATTGCACAAGCCCCATCTGGGATAATGCAGATGCCATACTGAGGGTAATTATTTTTCATTGTTTAAATTACTTTCACATAGAACTGATTTGGTCTGCTTCTTGGAGACAGAGGTCTTTAACTTGGGAAAGTCATAAAATCTATTTTTTTCAAGATTATTCTGCTGAGGTTACCCATGTTTGCCAGGCCTACTTCACTATGTCTGCTTGCTTTGTTAAAGAAAACCAAACATTTCTTCTATGGTATTGAGCAAGACTATGCTTGTTCATTAATGGTTCTCCTAAAGACTTTATGATACCTGAAGATGCAATGGCCTATTTACGTGAGGAAAGTGGTGAATACACAGCTGACTCATTGCCTGTCCAGGCCTCGTTTACCTTATGTTACCAGTTCAGCATAATTATGCTTCTTGCACATGTTTTCTTCAGATATCGTTCCCTTGTCTCTTTGCTTGAGACTGCACTGACTTAATTATTTGTATGAAGCCCTGCTTTCATACTACTGCTGTTTTATATTTTGTTCAAATGGACTGGACTATTTTGTACAAATGGACTGAAAGTGTTCATTCTTTGTTTAAGCTCTCACATTAGCACTACAGATGTTACCCCTTGTAGCCTTTCTCCTTTTGAGATGCCATTCCGCTAGATATTCATAATTTTACCATTGTTACTTTTGCTGCATCCTCTCTCACCTTGCTGTGATTTTAAATATATAAAAAAAACAGACAATAAAAGTATCAAGTATTGCAATGTAAGGGAGAAAGGGTAGGGAAATGTACATTCCATAACAGCGATTGCCAAGCTCAACAGTCACATTTCCAAATAGTAATGTATGCATGGTCAAGAGTAATGAATACCTGGTTGGGAGCATGTAGAGAGTGAATAATAAAGATAGAGGCGGTGGGAGGGAGTAGAGAGAAGGAAAGGGGAAAAAGGAAGGTATGTAGGGTTACATGTTAGGGTTACATGTAGAGTGAAAGGGAAGGAAGCAGGGAAAGGAGGTAGAATGTAGGAGAGTATAGAGGAGTGAGCCAGGGTAAGGTGAAAAAGAGGAATGGGGAGGGACATGGGCTGGTCAGCAGGAACCAGGCAAGGGTATCTGATGATGTGTGAACCACAGGGTCCAGACTAAATGGAACTTATCAATAAAATTGTTGTGTAGCCTATAAATATACACTATTCAGGATATAAACCATATCCGACCTACCACCTCTTACTTGGAGAGGGGAGTTATGCAGCTTCCAATTGCCAGCAAGTTGGTACCTTGCTGCGCATGTAATGTGAAGTATCAATTTTGCACTATGTTATGGAGTATGACAAGGGTCTGGTCTGGATGGATCAGGGAGTATTTAGTCTATTTGACAACACATTGGCAAAAATCTTTAGATAAGTGTTTAGGATGGATATAGGGCGATAGTTACAGCAAATGATACCTGCCTTAATCAAATGAGGATGCAATAATTGGCCCTCAAGAATTAAATTAAATTTGTCAGTCATAACTGAGAGTAGAACAGAGTGCAATGACTTGTCATATGACATTGGGGGCTGATCAGGCCTGGGGTTTTGGAGGATTTCTGTACTTTAATAGCAGCTAAGAACTTCTTCTCAGTAAATGGAAGATTGAGAAAGGATGATTCATTGATGCTAATAAGTTGTAGAGGATAAGTGGAAAGCCAATCTAAGACTGTGGGAAGACGGTTAGTGTGTGAGGGGAACCAGGGGTACCTCCTCCAGAAGGGGGCAGTTGGGCTGACACTGCTGGGGTAGTGATGCAATGGAGCTGGTGGCTCTTGGGGTGTGACAAAGTGATTGTTTCATTGTAGCCCAGCCCCCCACTATATATATCCAAGATGACTGGCATTATGAAGCAGGAGTGGACCTACGATGATTCAATTCAACATGAATTGCATCATTGGCCACTTGTACCACCTAACTCAAGAAATGGGCAGCTGTGGCAAGGTTTTTCCAACATCCAGGAAACTTGTCCACTTTTCCAGGTTGCCAGGAGCATCTCCTAATTTTCAGGAGCCACCTGGCCATTCCGGTAGGGTAGGCAAGTATGGACAATATGTAATACAGTGTATTTGGATTTTGGCATCAACCCAGCATAAACCTGCATCCATATTGTGGGTGTATATATATTATTACACATAGTGTAAAACATTAGCCACATCTTTGTCAGACTCTGACATGTAGGCAAGAATGTGTGATAAGTGCCATCACCAGGTGGACAGGGCCCGAAGGGTAGCATCTTTGCTGATTCATAGCCCTTGCATGCTAGCAGGGTGCCTGGAAAGGCACCCTGCAGCCAGTAGCGCTGCAGCAAAATGATGCTCTGGGCATATACCCTGCAGTTTGTAGAGCAGCCCAGAGCATCTGGGCAGCTCTATACTATTTCCTGCTGGTGGACCTGCTCCCTTGTGTGATGTCATGTGTTTGAGGGATGGGACAGGGGCTGATCAGACTAATAAAAAAACTGGCTAAGTATTCTCAAATTTAAATAAATTTTATCCAATAGGTTTACACATTCTGCTTTTTATCATATATAATAACAATTATGCTTTAAAGTTTCCTTTTTTTCACACTTAGTGCACCTTACAGTATGTAGTTTAAATCCCCGTGGTCAGAATGATGGCGCCCAGAATTCCAGCACTGGACTCCAGACACCAGTTAGAATCCCGGCATCAGCATCCCAACTGTTGGCATACCAATGGTAAGTAGAGGGGATATGGGGAAAGTTCGGGTTATGGGTTAGGGTTAGGCACTATGGAGAGAGTTAGGGTTAGGCACTAGGGGGAGGTTAGTCTGTGGAGGAGAAGGTTAGGTTTAAACAGTAAGAGAGTGGGTTAGGAGTAGGGTTAGGATACTTACTGATAAGTTTCAGATTTTTTAAAGGAAAGAGATATACATGAGTGGTGGGTTTGATCACCCAGAGTAAGTTGTGATATCAGCTACAGTATAAATGTATCATCTCTAACCACTCAGCAAGTATTATTTTAAAGGTTCAATTATGCCAAAAAATACACAGAAAAATACCACATTGCCATGCATAGAAGTGGCAAGGCAGTCAAATATCTATACAAATATTTATATAATATTTATATAAATTGACCACCAGCATACCAGTGAAACAAGTGATGATCCACATACACAATGTCACATACAATGATGAAAGTAAATATATATCATAGGTCAAATTTAGGTGTCCATTTTAGGTATTGGATACGCAAATTTTAATTAAACAACAACATCCCTAAAAATCAAATGAGCATCGTCATACACAATGTCATATACAGTATAATGCAGAATGCACATACAGTATACGTCAAACTGATAAACAGTATTAAATACACAAATGAGTGGTAAATCTGTGTGATATCCTCACAAGGATCAAAATGTATCAATGATTTTTAGTGTATGTGGAAACTAGGGATGCGCAGAACCCCTTGTTTAATAATTGTTTCTAAATCTTCATCATGTTGTGGTTGTGGCAAAACCGCCCTTAAATGTATTGGTTTTGGTTTTTTTTTTAAATGTATTAAAACAGTTAAAATCAGTATTATTAACATCAATAACATTCACTTCCAGTCATTTACAGTCAATTTTGACCACCTCACAGCTCACAATATTGTTTTCACCAATACTGATCAAAGCTTACAGTGAACTGACTGGATAAACTAAGCAACAAAGCAGCAGCACAAACACATGGCAGTTTAAAATAATATAGCACATTTATTAAAAATAGTGAAACATAGTGGCACAGCAGTGGCAGACAAGAAGGCACATTAATGAACTATACAACCCTATAAAATGTTTTCATTAATCAAGAACTAATAGCCTAAAAGTGAAAGCCTAGTAGAAATAAATAAAATATATTACCAACGCACTTCTCCAAACAACATATCAGAGGCCTTAGGACAATAGAAATTGATAATATTCGAACATAGAAAGAAGAAATTACAAAGTACATGTTTGTATGGATAGTTTTGGTCACTTCTGTTAGATAAGAGTAATGATTAAACCTGCAGCAGTATGTTAGATATATTACTTCTTATAATGCTGTGTTGTCTGCCTCTGCTACCAATAAATTAACAGCTAATTAACAGTAAAAGGTAACTAAAATTCTGCAGAATTGCTATAATGTATGTTGTAGTATTTGTGGATACTAAATAGGGATTATTATTAGCACTGTTCGATCCAAAGTGAGTGACCTGAAAATTATAATTGTAATCTTCTATATTGTAATTTTCTATAATGTAACCTGCAAACTGAGCACATTGATTATTAGACCTTTAATTATACAGACCATCCATTTCCTAACCCTGAGAGTCCTCTACAAATGGTTATGTTTCACCCTTTGGAAGAGTGTAGACAACTGTAGATTGTTTCTCTCATCAGTCTGTACATTTAGACTAAATTATATCTGCACTATCACAGTATTTATTAAAAATGATAGAGTAATAATGTTAAATACAGTACTCTGTTTTGTTTGTTTTATTTCTCTTTGATTGAGATAGAAAAGCCCAAGTTGATCTTGGAGGGAATTTATTTTCAGTTGTCTACATTATTTCTAATAAACTATCCAGACACCAAAAAAATAAGGTTTTGCAAGATACAGACCAATGGGCTTAAGGCTAACAGTATTAATCATCTTCAAACTTCAAGATGTTATCATTATCACCCTCATCTATGTTAAGATCATTGTCACAACATATTAGCTAATCCCCACTGGAATCCATCATAACCAGGGCCGGACTGGCCATCGGGCACTTCTGGCAAATGCCAGAAGGGCCGATGGGCAGATGGGCCGATGTGGCTGCCGCTGAGCACAGGCTTACCTGGCCGGCACTGCAGTTTTCAGCATTTACCTTTTCCGCAGCTACATCAGTGTGTAATGACGTCATGAGGCGGCCGCGTCATGACGTAATTATGCGCCTGTCAGCCATGCAGCTGGAGGCTCCTGTCCTGCCCGGTGTTAAGTGCAGCTGTGTCAAGACATCATGACGCGGCCGAGTTCTTTGCGTGGTGGGGGCAGGACTCAGCCATTAGCGCCTGTGAGCTGAATGCAGGGGGGTTGACTGGTGCTTTACAGGCTGGCCCACTCCGCTGCTCTGACCCCAGCCTGCTCAATTTTGGGAACAGTGTACCCCGCCTTCTCCCGCTGCTGACTCCCGCCCTGGTGCAGAGATCCGACGGACCAAGTCCCTACTACTGCAGGACACACTCTGCCAGGTCCTTCAGCTGATCTGCACATCTCCTCCAGCATTTTGCCAGGGATTCCAGGCTGGCAGGTCTGCGAGCCAATTAGAGCTCGTGGAGCTGTCAGCCTGGGAAACCTGGCAGAGCGCAGGAGGAGAAGTGCAGCACAGCAGCTACTCATCTCGGAGCAGCTTGTTGGCCTTCCCCTGGATTTTTAGTTGTAGACTCTGTGCCAAAATGTATCCTCCCCTCACCTTCCCCATGCCCACTGGCTCTGTCACTCCCCCTGTTGCCACCAGCATCTATCACCTGGCTGCTGCCTCCTGCTCTCCAGTCCCACTGGGGCTCCTGCTGTTTCAGGGCAGAGGAGCAGGGGTCCTGCTATCGATACTACCTGTCTCTTGCATATTATCTGCTTTCCTGCCTACTACCTACATACCTAGCTACCTGCCTCCTCTCTACTTACCTACCTACCACCTGCCTACATACTACCTACCTGCCATCTACTTACCAGCTGCCCACCTTCCTACATACCTATCTACCTACTCTCTACTGACCTACCACCTGCCTACATACTACCTACCTGCCATCTACTTACCAGCTGCCCACCTACCTACATACCTATCTACCTACTCTCTACTGACCTACCACCTGCCTACATACTACCTACCTGCCATCTACTTGCCAGCTGCCCACCTTCCTACATACCTATCTACCTACTCTCTACTTACCTACCTACCATCTGCCTACATACTACCAACCTGCTATCTACTTACCAGCTGCCCACCTTCCTACATACCTATCTACCTACTCTCTACTTATCTACCTCCTGCCTACATATTACCTATCTGCTATCTACTTACCAACTATCCACCTTCCTTCTACCTACATAGCTATCTACCTGCCTACTCTATACTTACCTACCTCCTGCCTACATACTACCTACCTGCCATCTACCTAACTACCTACTGTGTACTTACCAACTGCCCACCTACTTACTACCTACCTTAGTACTTATCTACAGTCTACTATATACATACTTACCTACCACTTGCTTACATACTAGCTACCTGCTATAAACCTAACTACCTATTGTCTTCCATACTACTTACTTTCCTACTACCTACCTTATTATTTAACTGTCTACTCTCTACTTACCTACATCCTGCCTATATACTACCAACCTGCTATTAACCTTACTATCAATTGTCTACTTACCTACCGCCCACCTTCTGACTGCCTACCTTACTACTTACCGAGCTACCGCTCACTTACCTACTATCAACTATACAGGGAGACTGGATTGATGCGCATGTAGCGGTCTGTGAGCTAGCAGACAGTGCTAGATTCAAAATAACTGTGGCACTGTGCCGCTGTCTCTCCACAGATGTCTGCTGGGCCTGGCACCAAATCCACAACTGCTGCTGACACATGTGAGGGAGGTCTGAGGCCACTGCTTGATATGGAGGTGAGAGGATGCTAATGGGACATGGGGTAGAAAGAGGCTATGTGTAGGGGGGGCTTTACAGTGTGGCATAATGCGTAAGGAGCACTAATTCTGCGTGGCATAATTTGTAGAGGACATTACTGTGTGGCATCACTTGTAAAGGGTGTCACTGTGTGGAATAATGTGTTATAAGAAGCATTACTGTGGCATAATGTATAAGAGGCACTACTACTGAATGTCATAATGTGTTATAAGGGAAACTACTGTTGTGTGGCATAATATGCGTTAGGGGTACTATGGTGTGGTTCACTACACTGAAGAAAAGGGGCTCATCTTAATAACACACCCCTTCAGAGTTACCAAGTCCCCTGTTCCGGAGCATAAGTACAACCTTATATATTCCATACCCCCACTTCAAAATTATCACTTCGACCACTGTGTGTATGTGTGTATATATATATATATATATATATATATATAAACAACAGAGGTCCATCACTCTGTAAACAACTCATGTAGAATACAAAGACAAACGGCACTCCTGGTACAGATGACATCTGATAGACAGCGTGTAGAGTCTCTACACACTGTCTATCAGTTGTTGTCTGTACCAGGAGTGCCTATATATATATATATATATATAAATATATATGTCAAATGGCTGGCACTCCACATAAATGCAAAATAAATTACTTGCCTTGGTGCCTTCCTGGAAGTTCAATTGAACACCCACTTGCATATGTAGAAAGGGAAAGGCGGCACTCACAGGTCTGATGAAATGAAAGAATCAAACTTGACAACTGTGTCTGCCTTGTTCAATGTTTCAGTCTCACATAACTTTTATCAAGAACACAATGAAAAAAACAAATACACATACCTATGTAGTAGAATGTCCAAGGTGATTGGTGCAGTGTAATGCTCCATGCTGCCGGGGGCGAGAGTCTGACATCATCACTGTGCATCAGACACTCAGGAATCACACAGGATAAAGCAGTCTGATGCCCCCGGTGGATCGGAGGAAAAATGACTACTGTACATCGTGGATATGTGTGAATAGATAGTGAGGCACTGACATGCAGTGCTAAACATGATGAAATGTCAACATCGTGTCACCATATATAATGCAATTTGCAAAGAGTGGGGCACTGCCCACACATCAAAAAATTGAAGAAACAAAGTAACAAAATACAAATCGCTCCCATAAAAAGAAGGAACATAAAAACTCCAAACCATTGTGTTCCTTTATAGTGAATGTAAATAAAGTGAAAATGTAAAACTATTATTCCAAGTGGAAAACAAATAAGAATAATAATACATATACAAAAAATAATAAAAAATTAAGAAGATATAGATAAAAGAAACTAAGTATGTAACCATACCATTATATATAAACGGCAAGTGTACCATCGAAAGGATCCTAAACAGAATATATTGGTGAATACATCTACCAAAACATGTGCATCAGAGTAGGTACATGAGATAAAACGACAAAAAATATAAATGTGTGCCACATAAATGTAAGGAAATGAATGACTGTAGAAAAGAAATGTAGCAAAAGAATCACAAAAGAAGACTTAAAGCAATATAGTCTGTGGTGAAGACTAATCCATGGTATACAAATATGACAACCATGAGGCTATGAGAAAAAAATGCACATGGAACACAGGAAGACCCAGCAGAGCTAAACCCAAAAAGGTGCTCAGGTAATCACAAATATGACAAAACATGAACATGTGCATAAATGCAACGATAACTTGGACCACCAAGAGAACATACAGATGACTCAACAGTATTGGAAAAACATGATAGAAAAAATCAATTAGAAAACATTTTTACAAAAAAATATTGTACACAAAATATGTTATTAAAAAGCTCCAAAAAATTGAAAAAGTTGAATATTCTTATAACTCCAGATGTGCACAAATGTCCAAACAAGGAAATGGCCTAACCAGAATATAAGCCAGAATTCAAAGGGAACATCTGTGACATATCATATCACTCTCCTGTGTGCTACCTGGCTATATAGGAGACTTCTAAGTAGTGCTTACAACACCGGATCTTCCCTGAAGGTCTCCCATTCAAGTACTAGTCAGGCCCAACACTGCTTGGCTTCCAAGTTCAGCTGAGATTGGGCAAGACCAGTGTGGTATGGTTGTAACAAAATACAACATCTCCCCGAGGGCTACACAGTGATAGACAAGAGGACATTATGTTTTTGTATCCATCCCTGTACGTGTCCTGGAATAATCTAACTGGTAAAAAAATATATAATTGCATACATACTGTATGTGCACATTATGAAATAGGACTGAACGTTCACATGAAGGCACGAATCTAGAAGATAATATGGAGCTCACAAAAAACAAGAAAAAGATAGAGTCTCGTTTAGTCCAAAAGGAGTAACCGTATTCAATATATGAATCCAATGAGTTTCTAATTGTAACAACTGCTTCTCATGGTCTCCTCCTATCTTGTCCATAGGCACAAAGTCAATGATTTCATAGGATAAGGTTGCTAAAGAATGTCTGTTCTGCTTGAAATGACGAGCGACTGGCTGGTCCACTTCTTTTCCCGACAAAGCTTGTTGTATGGCTGTACGATGTTGAGCCATTCTTTCTTTGAATAGCCAGGTTGTTTTCCCAATATACACCAGACTACATGGACATTCGATCATATATACCATGTATTTACTTGTGCAAGTCAAAACATGTCTTATGGGGAACCGTTTGCCAGAATTGTTAGGCCATTTCCTTGTTTGAACATTTGTGCACATCTGGAGTTATAAGAATATTCAACTTTTTCAATTTTTTGGAGCTTTTTAATAACATATTTTGTGTACAATATTTTTTTGTAAAAAAATTTTTCTATTTGATTTTTTCTAATGATTTTTTCTATCATGTTTTTCCAATACTGTTGAGTCATCTGTATGTTCACTTGGTGGTCCAAGTTATCTTTGCATTTATGCACATTTTCATGTTTTGTCATATTTGTGATTACCTGAGCACCTTTTTGGGTTTAGCTCTGCTGGGTCTTCCTGTGTTCCATGTGCTTTTTTTTTCTCATAGCCTCACGGTTGTCATATTTGTATACCATGGATTAGTCTTCACCACAGACTATATTGCTTTAAGTCTTCTTTTGTGATTCTTTTGCTACATTTCTTTTCTACAGTCATTCATTTCCTTACATTTCTGTGGCACACATTTATATTTTTTGTCGTTTTATCTCATATACGTATTCTGATGCACATGTTTTGGTAGATGTATTCACCAATATATTCTGTTATATTCAGGATCCTTTCGATGGTACACTTGCCGTTTATATATAACAGTATGGTTACATACTTAGTTTCTTTTATCTATATCTTCTTAATTTTTTATTATTTTTTTGTATATGTATTATTATTCCTATTTGTTTTCCACTTGGAATAATAGTTTTACATTTTCACTTTATTCACATTCACTATTAAGGAATATAGTGGTGTGGAGTTTTTATGTACCTTCTTTTTATAGGAGCGATTTGTATTTTGTTACTTTGTTTCTTCAATTTTTTGATGTGTGGGCATTGACCCACACCTTGCAAATTGCGTTATATATGGTATCACGATGTTGACATTTCATCATGTTTAGCGCTGCATGTCAGTGCCTCACTATCTATTCACACATATCCACGATGTACAGTAGTCATTTTTCCTCCGATCCACCGGGGGTATCAGACTGCATTATCCTGTGTGATGCCTGAGTGTCTGATGCACAGTGATGATGTCAGACTCTCACCCCCGGCAGCATGGAGCATTACCCTGCACCAATCACCTTGGACATTCCACTATAAAGGTATGTGTATTTGTTTTTTTCATTGTGTTCTTGATAAAAGTCATGTGAGACTGAAACGTTGAACAAGGCAGACACAGTTGTCAAGTTTGATTCTCGCATTTCATCAGACCTGTGAGTGCTGCCTTTCCCTTTCTACATATATATATATATATATATATATATATATATATATATATATATGTACATAGGCAGCAGGCAGAAATTTTGCCTAGGGTGCCTAGAAGCCTTGCACCGGCCCTGCCTCTATTCCTTTTAGTATGTTGCTATTTCAAACCTGCAGATCCATGCAGTATTAATATTAATTGCACACAATATATTTTTTATAGGCTGGCTATGATAAGTGCTAATGTTTTGGTGTAATAATTAATTGGTATATCTGACTGTGTATAAAAACAAGGAATGTGAAGAAATACATATAATTCTATAATGTAATTTGCCCATAAAAATAAATAATAAAGGGTTACAAAAGGTTAAAAAGAGAAGAAATCTAGATCTCATATATTGATGAGACCTAAAAAGAAAAATTAATTAGTAAATGTTTAAAAGATCCTAGAGTCCCGATGAAGGTAATCATGTACAATCCTCTGAAGGTGATTGTGACTATAGGATCCGGCCTCCCAAGTTTATTTATATTTTTAGTTTATAATATTTGTAATGACACTATTGCGTGACATACCGTGAAAAAGTTACACTGACATAATGTGAAAAAGGGACACTACTGTGTGTTGTAACATGAAAAAGGTACACTACTGTCTGACGAAAGGTGAGAAAGGGCACTACTGTGTGATGTAACATGAAAAAGGGACAGTACTGTGTGTTGTAACATGAAAAAGAGACACTACTGTCTGACGAAAGGTGAGAAAGGGAACTACTGTGTGATGTAACATGAATAAGGGACACTACTGTGCAGTGTAGTATGATGAAGGGATACTACCATTAGGTGTAATGTGACTATGAGACACTACCGTGTGACGTATCATGATAAAATAGGTGGCTACGCTCTTTTGTCAAAATGTGTAGTTACACACTATCAACTACACCTGCTAAACTAGGGCTTGGGAAAATGCCTTCCCCTTTCTTTGCGTATGACCTACACCAGTGAAGTGCCAGCTTTACCTATAGATATCTGTCCAATCTGACTGGTGGGAAAGAAAATCTGGTCCATTTTCCAGCATCTGGGAGCAAATTTCTATTGTTTGCTCCCGTACATTCCCAGATTTTCTGTCCCACCACACGAATTGGACAGTTATATATATAGGTGTCTACACAACTTAACAGAACCGACACAATACCAAATGTTTGAGTCCCCTGCAGGATGTGCTCTGTTGTATGTATGTTAATAGAGAATGATGTGTACTTGTCTGTTGTTCTAATATTAATTATATATGTAAGAGTATAGACTAAGTGGGTGGGGTCAGGAATAGTAAGGGGAGGAGTCTATGCCAGGAGCCAGATGCTGACGCAAGGTGGGCCTGTGTGCTCTTTAAATGCCAGGGCCTATTTTTAGTCCCAGTCTGGCCCTGATCATAACAGTCTCTGTTTAACAGCAAAGGTCTCACTCACAGAATTTTTTTAATGAACAACAGTTTTTACACATTTTTTGGTAGTAGCTTATTTTGCCAATCACTCACAAGGTTCCTGACAATGCTAAACATTTATTTTCTAGACACATATGTTGGTGGATAGCTTAAGTACACCATAGCTAGTTCATACAAGTGCATGTTTTCCTCCTAGTATTTAAAGGGACTGTGTAAAATTTTAATTTGTACATTATAATTAAAGTAATCCTCCACCATTCTATTGATGCTTAGTGTTTGAATATGAGTCATGGTATGGGTCTAAATATATGTGGGAAAATATTTTGAGCATTACGATATCATAATGTTTGAACCTGGTGCACTGAGTTGACTCATCATCATTACCAGTGGGTCTTTTGAAAAAATATGTTTTATCCTGGCAGTAGAATTTACAGGAAAAGCTGCATTAGAAGACATTGTGTAATGTGTCATTTAAGCTGATACTGACTCACCAGGAGCTCTTTGCTTCTCTTAAGATCTGTGTCAGTTGGAGAGAAAACAAGAATGGTTGCCAAAATGTACTGATCCAATTGCAAGATGTTGTAAACCCCTGAGTTTTGGCAAATCAAATAGAGATTCAAGTACAAACAAACTTAGCAGAATCACTTGTTTCATCTCCTTCTTCAGCTTCTCTAGCTGCTTTTCCATTTGTTTAATTAAGTATATGACCTGTCTCAGGCTGGCAATGTCTGAACTCACTTCATTGGTTGCAGTTTGAAATGGTGTTGCAGTAAGGTGCAAACTTGTCTCCCTTCTCCCAATGTCATGGTTTGATGTGTAAATTAGGATGGCTTATTGCTGTTCATCCAGTCACTGAAGCATACATAGGATGGAATTTAAATTTGTTACTACCTATTGCTTCAGTCAGTGGTATGGCAAATTTCCATAATTTGTTGTTTGAACTAAAAGTCTTCTTGGTCCCCTTCTATGATGAAGATTCACCCCCAGCAACAGTAGCCATAGCATGCAAGAATTCTTCTTGCCACTCCTGGATGGGAAAGGACACATTTCTCAGCCAATAGGAAGGGCCAGTTCTCTGATAAAACAACTCTTCCTATTGGGTGAGAAATGTGTCAGTTGATATGTCCCTACCAGGAAGTACTGCTGGGCAACTGGGATGCTGAGACATCAGGAGTTGAGATGCTGCACAGCCTTCAGTAATCAGAGACACAGCATCTGCTCTGTCCTCACCAATCGGGACATTTAGCTTTGGCTGGGACTCTCATTTCAGCCAGCTGCACAGGTAATATTGGGTGTATGCCTTGGATGCCTGCCATTCAGACAGGACTAATATAAGTTCCATCTGGATGTAATCAGGCTGCATTCATACTACTAACACTGGATTTCACTACATGAGCAATGGAACAACATCCCCGCACCATCTTCTTTGCTCAATCTGCAGCACTGTCCCCCATGAGCTTGATCCATCTCTTACTTGCTGAATTCTAACAACATATTTTATGCTTATTACAGCTAAAATCATAATTTACACCGCAGGTTCTCAAACTTGGTCATCAGGGCCCAAAGCAGTGTATGTTTTCCATGTCTCCTCCCAGAATCAGAAGAAAAACAATTATCTCCACCTGTGGATCTTTTAAAATGTGTCATTGAGTAATGAATACCCTTGTGTGCCTGCTAGGTGACCTGGAAAATGTGTACTATGTTGGGTGCTGATAACCAAGTTTGAGAACCTCTGATTTATACCAACTATTAACTACTACCTACCAGCTTGTTAGTGGTTCAATTGGATAAATGTCTCATGTATTAACTCTTGATTGACTCTCAGCATCCAACCACCAGAAATACTGCTTTTTTATAAAATACCTAGACAATGTTTTTTTGATAAATATTATACATTATTATGATTATGTGTGCAAACACCCAGATTGCAGGTGCTTCTATGCCTGACAAACACACAGTAGCATTTTTTCAGTTTGCTGTACACTGGATAACAGTTGCTAGCTAGTGTGTCTGACATACAAATACACATACAGTGCACAGTAACAAAGATGCCTACAGTTACCCTTCCCACCTACTCCATTTTCATTTACCTATTACAACTCTCTTCAATCTAATAAATTATAGTGGCATCCAAATTGCATAATTTGAAGAGGAACTACAGCCCACACCCAATCCATGCATTCTCCTGTGTGAAATGGCACCTGATCATGCATTGCAAAACATGTAAGATTCGAGATTTCCAGAAAATTAAATTTTGCATCATTTTGGAAGCCAAATTTGGTGGGCAGACCCAAGCTGGGACTCAGTTCTCCTTGTTAAATCCCAAATGCAGGAGTGATCAGATTTCGGCAAAACTGAACTGCTCATTTCTAGTGGAAACCAGACATCTGGGGCAATATAGATAATAGTAAGGAGAAAGTAAAGCAGAACTCAGGATGGAAGTGTCTCACTGTTTCTGATATCCCCCATTTGCAAGCATTAGACTGTTGATAGGAGAACAGCTGCATCACAGTCCAATGGATTTATTGGAGTTAATTTAGGTGCATCCACTTTTATTTACACAGATGTGTCCTCATACATCTAGCCTCAATACACAACACAGTGGAAATTGACTGGCATGAGTGAGCCACCAGGTCCTGTGCTACACTGCTAGTGTCAGGCCTCTTGTTTTGCTTAAAATGCATCTAAGTCACAATGCAGTGTTACTAGGATGCACCAGGAGACAGTGTTGATTAAAGAGATATGTGCACTTGTATATCTGTGTGCATCTGAGTTTCTATATGAAGCACAACAGAACTTGGAATGAAAAAAGTTTTGACCGCTACATTGTACAGTAGCACCTCATATTCAGATTGAGAGACTCAGTCGCACGCAGCTATACAAGTGTCACATATCAAACCAGCATAGTACTGTGGTGCACCCTAGTTGCATAGCATTAATTTTCATCAAAAAATAAGATGCAAAAAAGACAACAGTTGCTATCAGAGCCTTTTGGGACCTGGCATGCCGAGAGAGGCTTTTTAGCTCAACAACAGATTGAAGCCCAATCAAATTTGTTATCAATTCACACTGTTACAAAGGATAACAAGTTTAAATGGGTTTTTATCTGTAATTCTAATTTACAATTTATAGAGATTTAAACTATTTTTGGGAAAAAAAATAGAATTTTTTTGAAAAAGGGATGCAATTATTGGGGATAAACTACTGGACCATCCATCATTTATCTATAGAAAGGATCCCTCTTTGAAGGACAAATTGATAAAAAGTTGTATGGAGGAAGAAAAAAATGTGTGTAATAAGGCAAGGCTTCCACAGATGTGGCCTTAGTTTGATGTGTAGTGCAACCAAGAGCAGTAGTAAAATGAAAGAATTTCAGGTAAATGGGTTTTCTTACAGATCTGTCCACATACACCATTTTGAAAATAGTGGCATGGCCTGCAATTCATGACATCAGATAACCAGCCCGGCCAAGATATAACTGTCTGGACCTGTGTAAGGAGGCTGAAATATAGTGCAGTACCTCTTTTCAGACAGCAGGTGGCATTTTTAGAAAAGTATACTGCGGCTGCGTAAGTAGAAAGCTGTATAGGAAGATCCTGTACAGTAAGCTGCCTCCCATTGCAGTGACAGACAGGCTTACATATACAGTAAAAAGTCCTACAGAATAGAAAATAGCGCTTAGAAATATGTCTCTAAATTTCATATACTGGAGCCATAAATAACATTATTAGATAAATGACATACAGTAGAAAATAGCACTTGGAAATATAGCACCATATTTCATATGCTGAAAAATAAAACTGTTCCTATATTTCTAGCTGGAACTAGAACTCTATAACAGAAGCTGTCAGTTTCAGTTAATTTTCAATATGTAAGAGGTAATAGACTTCAGTATTTGCCTGCAGGGATTATAGTGTAGGAGTAAGGTGACTACACATCACACCAGGAAAGTAGGGTTTGAATCTTAGTGCAAACCTTTTTTGTTTCTCCAAAAATACATTTTTATGGTTCAATAATATAATATTATCAATAATATAATTTTAATAAAAATAACACTTTTTGGAATAAAATCATATTTCATCTAGAGGGTATAAACAGTGTGGTGGGATCAGAGTCAGAGAGGATGGCGTGTGTGTAGCAATTTCTTAGTGATATACTGTAGAAATTTCCCCTTGAAAATATGGCTCCATATTTCATAAACTGAGCAATAAAAACACATTTTGGATAAACAACATATAAAATAATGATTGGAAATATGGCTCCATATTTCATATTGTGGTGCTAGATATACAGTATAATTCAAAAACTAACCATCAGTAATTTACAGTATGTTCATGTCCTTCTGCAGGTTAACCATTTGCTTTTCTAAACACAGAGGGGGAGGGGGGAAGAATTCATTTGTAAAGGCTGCACATTTTCCACAGACAGACTACAAATCATATTTGCATTAGCCCTCCCCATGCTGTGTTTTGTTACTACTCATTAATGTTGCCCTTTGTGTATTGAGACATTTTTATACATTTGGTTCCTCCCTTCTTCCAAAAGCCGCACCCATTTTCCATGGTTACATTGTACATTCATTGACCAGTAATGTTGCTGGCTGCACAATGTTTTGCTTTCCACTTTGTTATTACAGTAGATTCTAAACAGCAATCACCCTTGAACTCTCTCTGGCAGCTGAAGTGAACGATGTGCAGCAAAAGCTGCATGATGTTAACCCAATCTATGGTGCACGATCTAATGATTTGCATAATCATTAGATCGAGTGGGATATGACATAGATGCATTTAGCATGGACCAGGGAGACCTGGGTGCTACATGCATCTGTGTCATTGACACAGAAGCACGGACAGGATCAGTGAGACTCCTCTGTGCTGCTATGTGTTTCAATGACACAGATGCACACATGGATCAGGAGATCCATGCTACATGCATCTGTGTCATTGAAACAGAGCACAGACAGGATCAGAGAGACCCATTTGTGCTGCTGTTAAAAAAAAAAAAACCTGTGAAAAAAAGAAATAAAAATGGCATGCCCCCCATCCACAAAGGAGCCCTGGGCTTTTAGTGACCAAGTGCTGGTTTTGCTTAAATACAGGGGACAAACAACATAGTGGTCACCTGTCCTTAAGCACAACAAGCTCTGGGCTAGTCAGAACCAGCCCTGGTTGCTAAAATATGGGGTACAAACACCATAGAGGCAGTGATCAACCAGCACTGGGCACTGATCCGGTCCTGGTTCTGGAAATACAGGGGGAAAAATGTATTATATAGAACCAGCACCTGACTTTTTCTAGTGAGGGGGCTAATGCCACAGCCAGGGGTGCCCTTTCACTGGGCTCCTCAGTAGAACCATTAACCCTGACTGCTATTCATCCCAGGCCAGGGATCCCTGGGGAGCTTAGGACCCCACAATCAGGGCTGACTCTAGGGATGTTTGACCAGTGCAGTTGACCAGTATGCCGACACATAGAGGGTGCACCCCTCCAAATATCCTACTTTCAGTGGGACAGCAATGTCCCACTTTTCCACCTGTGGGCCAAAGTGTCCACCAGGTGGTCTGGTTGGGAGGTTGGGCACCCCCACCGCTGCAGCTGTGTGGTGGTTCCGGACCCCAGAGTAGCTGAATGGATGCTGTGCACATGTGGGCAGCATCCATTCAGTGCCAATAGAGGCATCACTGGTACTCTTCACTGAGGACACTGCCAGCACTGCAGCACTGCCATTCCATGTACTGAGGACACCATCAGCAAGCCCGCACTGCTGACACAGCCAGCAAACCTGCACTGAGGACACCATTTGCAATGCTGACACCGCTGGTACCCTTCACTGAAGACACTGCCAGCAATGCAGCACTTCCATCCCATGTACTGAGAACACACCGTCAGCATCCCCCACACTGCTGACACAGCCAGCAAACCTGCACTGAAGACACCACTGGCACTGCCAACATCACCGGGACCCTTCACTAAGGACACTGCCAGCACCGCAGCACTGCCATTCCATGTACTGAGGACACTGTCAGCAACCCCTGCACTGCCAATACAGCCAGCAGACCTGCACTGAAGACACTGCTGGCACCCCCACTCTGCTGACACTGCTGGTACACTGCATTGAGGACACTGTTAGCCCCACAGCACTGCCAACCCATGTACTGAGGACACCGTCAGCAACCACGCTAAGCTGACACTGCTGTCACAGTAAGTGCATTATTGGTGTATCCAACCCACACTGTATAACACACTGTATCCATGTTGAAAATCAGAAGCTGAACTGCCACATGTTAGTGCCGCCCACTGTGTTGCTTAGCTTAGTCAGCCAGCTAGATGAAAAAAATAATATTGTGAGGTGGTCAAAATTGATTGGAAATGACTGGAAATAAATGTTATTGAGGTTAAATACTATAGGAGCAATAACTGGCCCATTTTATGTGATTTTAGATGGTTTTTTTTTATATTTTAAGAAAAAATCCAGATCCAAAACCGAACAACAAAACACCAAGGAAAAAAATCCAAAAACAGATTCAGATCCAAAACCAGGGGAGATCCAGATCCAAAACCAAAACACGAGGGTCGGTGCACATCTCTACTTGTAGTATGCTGCCCAGGTCTTTACAAATCTAATAGAGGAGTCTTGAAAATTTTAAATCCTCTGAGTGCTGCTGTTTTTTTGAACTGCTGGACTGTATATACTGTAAGCCTCTATAAAATAAACATAAAATAACAATGATTTCAAAAGTCTATTAGTGTACTATATGTTTAAGTACCTACAGGTACAGTAGTTGACTTTAAAAAATAGAAACATCAGTTAACATTGATGTTCCAGAACCAATGTTTAGGTCTAAACAATTTTTGTAGTCAATGTTAAAAACATTGGTACTTCAGTTCCAATGTTTTCGTTTGATATACTATGTCTAGTGTACCCACTCCAAGCAGTTATCCTCCCCCCATCCCCATAATTGGCTCTGTGTGCTCCCCTCCCTCACCCATAGCAATGTGACAGCAGCAGCTCTCCTCCTTCCTCACCCTCCCTGATCATAGCTGCGGTGGCTCTTTGTGCCTCCTCCCCTACCCAAAACACAGCAATAGCCTTTCTATACACACTCCACTTCCCCGCACCCCGCCACCAACCCTTGGTTTTACCTTGCTCACAAGTATATAATTTTCCTGCTTGCTGAACATTTTATAGAGTTCTAGCTTCCAGCTGGAAATATAGCAACAGTTTTTCTTCAGCATATGAAATAAAGAGCCATATTTCCAAGTGCTATTTTCTATGTCATTTATAAAAAATGTGATTTTATGGCTCCATTATATGAAATATAGAGCCATATTTCCAAGTGCTATTTTCTATGTTGTTAATCTAAAATGTGATTGTATGGCTCCAGTATATGAAATACAGTATGGTGTCATATTTTCAAGTAGTAATTTCAGCAGACTGTCTTGTCTTTAAAAGCCATAAGTTAGTTGGCAGGTAAGCTTTAAACAAGTTAAATTTTAAACTCTGTGATAGCAGCTACCAGGTTTCCATAAGTATGCCAGATAGTGTAGGACCTGCAGAGAAATTGTGTCTAATGATGTGGGCTGCAGGCTTAAATGCATTGATCAATCCATGAACCAAAACCCCATTATTTATGTATTAGTGTGAGTGATTTAACAAAGGTAAGTGCTGGGTTTTCTGTTTTTATTTATTTAAGCAATGTGGTCACAGGCCACTTGCACCCCAGTCCTGGGAATGGCGAGTGCAGGTCTGCACCCCAAATCTGGGAGTGGTGAGTGCGGTGGATTTCTGACTTTGTTTATTTGGTTAATATTTAATGAGCCTTTTGGTGATCACAGCTTTCTCATGCACCCCGGTGCAAGCTCATTTATATTAACCTGTGTCAGCTGTCTTTTTGGTAGTATGATACAAGTTATGTTAGGTGACTGTCTTGCCTTTAAAGGCCATAAGTTAGTTGGCAGGTAAGCTTTAAACCAGTTAACAGTTTTTTTCAGTTTAAACTCTGTGATTGCAGCTACCAGGTTTCCCTAAGTATGACAGATAGTGTAGGACCTGCAGAGAAATTGAGTCCCATGATGTGGGCTGCAGGCTGAAATTTAGGGATCAATCCATTAAACAAAACCCTATTGTGAGGGATTTAACAATGGTGAGTGCTGAGTTTTATATAGGGTCCAAACAGGCCTGGCACTCAGAATAAGTAGGCAATGCTCCGGTGCCCTTCCAGAAAAAACATGCAGTATAGAATATAGAGGACGGTACTTAGTGAGACATCAAAGCTGGGCAAATAATAACTGCACGACTTTGCTTCTGGTCAACATTTCAGTGTGGAAACACTTTTATCAAGACATGTCTTCATAAAAGTATTTCCACACATGCAACATTGATCAGAAGCAAAGTCGTGCTGTTGCTATTTGCCCAGCTGTGACGTCTCACTGAGTGCCATCCTCTGTATTCTATACTATATATATGTATATATATATATATATATATTAGACAAAAAACTTTACGGTTTCAAATGTCCCCTAAGGCTGCTTAGACATGATCTGAAAATTCACAAAACCTATTGATTTTCTGCCACTCAAACTCCAAAAAGCAATGAAATTATGATCATTAAGGCTGACGCCACCCCCCAAAGAAAACAACCAGCCTCGGGCTTTGGAGCCCAAGTACTGGTTGCACTAAATACATAGGACAAATGACATAGGGGTCCCCCGTATTTGGTGCAACCAGAACAGGGCTCTGAGCCAGTCCTGGTTCTGGAAATACAGGGGGGAAAAATGCATAGGGCTCCCCCTGTATTTCCCAGAACCAGCACCGGACAAGTCTAGCATGGGGGTGATGCCACAGCCAGGGGAGCCCTTTAACCAGGCCCCCCAGTCGCAGCACCTCCCCTGACTGCTAGTCAGGCCAGGCCAGGGATCCTTTGGAAGTTGGGGACCCCAACAATAAAGGGGTCCCCCTCCTCAGTGCACCCCAGGCCCAGGCTGATAGCCCAGCTCTATCCCCGGCACCCCTGGGCGGTGGGTGCCGGGTTTATTATGTATAGTGTGGTGCATAAGAAAATATAAATATTGTCTTTTGCAAGAGTACTACAGGTCCCATCAGGCATCCCCTGCATGCTGGTACTTGGAGAACCACAAGTACCAGAAGGCGGGGTATTAAGGGCCTGCTGGCACCAATAGTACTCCTGCAAAATAAATATTACAATAAAACAAGCAAACACCGTTTTTAAAAGTATTTTATTATGCCGCACCTTCACCTGGAGGGCGACGGCCTTTAAGTTATTTTACATGGCTGTGGCCCATCCAGGACTTCTATGGCATCTTCACCTGGAGCGGGGCAGCCAGTAAGCTCTTTTGTATGGCTGCCACACATCCATGGCTTCCTGTCATCTACATTCCTCAGCTGGTCTCTCCAGCTCCCCGGCCGATGACTGAATGCCAGCCGAGGGGGTGGGACGAAGACGTCTTGAGCCGTGATTTGCTCACGGCGGCCATCTTTGATTTTCAAAAACGGCGCTGAGGCTCCATTTGGGAAAAGGGCACCCTCAGTTCTCACCATTGAATTCAATGGTGTGAACCGCTCATTGCTGAGAGGCAGAAGGCTCGCCTCTCTCAGCCAATGAGGTCTCTGCAACGGGATTTCTGTACTGAAATCCCAGGCGGAGCTGTCAATCGGGCAGCTCCGGTTATCTCCATGTTTTTTTTTTTGCTATGACCTTGGATTGTGTGAAGAGGACCTGATCCACGCATAGGAGGAGGTGAGTATTGAATTTTGTTTCACAGATAATCCATTGGATTGTCTACTGGAGAAGATGACAGATTGGCTTCAGGGATACATAGGTGAGTATGTGAGATAGTGTGTATGCATGTGTGAGTACATGTGTGTGTGTGCTTTAATAAAATTATACTTTTCTACGGTGTGTGTCTCTTTTTTCAATATTGCTTTTGCTGTGGAACTAAAAGGTACCAGCAAGCCCATAATGCCCGCATGCTAATATTTGTGGTTCTCCAAGTACCGGCATGCAGGGGAGGCTTGCTGGGAACTGTAGCTCCACAGCAAAAGCCAATATTCATATTTTCAAATGCACCACACTTTACCAGGGAGCTGGAGAGACAAGCTGAAGAAAGAAGACGATGGGAAGCCCTGGATGTGCGGCGGCTGTGCAAAAGAGCTTACTGGCCATCGCACTCCATGTGAGGAAACTGCAAAAGCCCTGAATGTGCAGTGGCCGTGCAAAAGAGCTTACTGCCTGGCACGCTCCAGGTGAAGGTCCTGGTAAATAAAAGATTTATAAGACTGTGTGTTTTATTTGAATATTTCTTTTGCAGGGGTACTATAGGTGCCAGCAGGCCCTTAATACCCCACCTTCTGGTACTTGTGGTTCTCCAAGTACCAGCATGTGGGGGATACTTGCTGGGACCTGTAGTACTATTGCAAAAGACAATATTTATATTTTCTTATGCACCACACTATACATAATCAACCCGGCACCCACCGCAGAGCGGTGCTGGGGATAGCCCCAGGCTATCAGCCTGGGCTTTGGGTGCCCTGAGGAGGGGGACCCCTTTATTGGGGGGGTCCCCAACTCTCCAGGGATCCCTGGCCTGGGCTGACTAGCAGTCAGGGGTGATGCTGCGGCTGGGGGACCCGGTGAAAGGGCTCCCCTGGCTGTGGCATCACCCCCATGCTAGACTTGTCTGGTGCTGGTTCTGGGAAATACAGGGGGAGCTCCCCTGGCTGTGGCATCACCCCCCACTAGATGGAGTCCAGTGCTGGTTCTGAGAAATACAGGGGGAGCCCCATGCATTTTTCCCCCTGTATTTCCAGAACCAGGACAGGCTCAGAGCCCTGTGCTGGTTGTGCTAAATACGGGGGATGCCTACGTCATTTGTCCCCCATATTTTGGCAACCAGGACAGGTTCTCAAAAGCCTGGTGCTGGTTGTACTTAATACAGGGGACCCCTATGTAGTTTGTCCCCTGTATTTAGCACAACCAATACTGGGCTTGTTGTTTTCTGGGGGGTGGGGCCACACAATTTATTTATTGTTTAAACACAGGCAGCCAGTCATGGTTGTGCTTAAATGCAGGGAACAAATGACATAGGGTTCCACCATTTTTAGGCACAACCAGCACCGGGCTAGTCAGAACCAGCTCTGGTTGCCAAAATATGGGGAACAATTGACGTAGGGATCCCCCGTAGGTTATGCAACCAGCACTGGGCTCTGATCCGGTCCTGGTTCTGGAAATACAGGGGGGAAATATGAGTAGGGTCCCCCTGTATTCTCCAGGACCAGCACCGGACTATTTCTAATGGGGGGCTGATGCCACAGCCAGGGGAGCCCTTTCAATGGGCACTCCAGCCACAGCATCAACCCTGACCACTAGTCAGTTCAGGCTCCCTGTGGAGCTGGGGACCCCCCCAATAAAGGGGTCCTCCTCCTCAGGGTACCCCAGGCTGATAGCCCGGGGCTATCCCCAACACCCCCAGGTGGTGGGTCCTGGATTGATTGTGTTGTGTGGTGCATTTTAAAGAATATTTTCTTTTGCAGGTGAACTATTGGTCTTAGCACGTCTCCCTGCAAGCTGGTACTTGGAAAACCACAAGTACCAGCATGCTGGACACTAGGGCCCACTGCTACCTGTAGTCCACCTGTAAAAAAAATATTAAAATAACACAACACACTTTAATATTGTAATATTTTATTTTACAAGTCTTCACCTGTGGGACGGCGGCCTTTAAGCTCTTTTGCATGGCCGCCACCACCCAAGGACTTAGGGATCTTTGCCCGGCGGGCGCCAACCCGCCAGGGCTGCGGCGATTTCACTTGGCAGGTGTCAACCCACCAGGGCTTCGGCATCTTCGCCTGGTGGGCACCAACCCGCCAGGGTTTCCATGTCTTCACCTAGTGGGCAGCAGCCTGTGATAGCTCTTTTTCGTGGCTGCCTCCTACTAGGACTTCCAGTGTCTTTGCCTGGCAGGCGCCAACCCGTAAGATCTTTAGCCTCTTCACCTAGTGGACAGCAGCCTGTGTCAGCTCTTTTGCATGGCCACTGCCCACTAGGACTTAAAGTGTCTTCAAACGGTGGATGCCAACTCACCAGGGCTTTGGCGTTTTCGCATCGGGTGCCAACCCACCAGGGCTTCCACCTCTTCTCCTAGTGGGTGGCAGTCTGTGTCAGCTCTTTTGCATGGCCACTGCCCCCTAGGACTTCTGGTGTCGTTGCTCGGTGGGTGCCAACCCACCAGGGCTTCGGCGTCTTTGCCTGGCAGGTGCCCAACCTCCAGGGCTTCTTGCATCTTCACCTAGTGGGCAGCAGCCTGTGTCAGCTCTTTTGCATGGCCACCACCCACTAGGACTTCCGGTGTCTTTGGCTGGCAGGCGCCAACCTGCCAGGGCTTCAGTGTCTTTGCCTAGCGGGCACCCACCTGCCAGGGCTTCTGGTGTCTTCATCTGGGGGTGGCTGCCACCTCCCCAGGGCTTCTATGGTCCTCTGCAGGTGCCGCCACCTCCAATGATGTCACAAGTTTTGATTGGCTCATGGCGGCCATCTTTGAAAATAAAAGATGGCTGCAGCGAGCAATCACAGCTCGTGATGTTATTGACGGTGGCAGCTACGGGACCGGCACCTGCTCGGGTGTCAGCAGCGGGCCTGGATCTGAGAAGATCTTGTCCCCAACAGCCATTCTGCTGAGCACAGCAGCGGCGCCCATTTTAATATTCAAGGATGGCAGCCGCGAGCCATGTTTGGCTTGCAGCAGCCATCTCTGAATTTCAAAAATAGCGCTGAGGAGCCATTTTTGAAATGGGCGCCACTGCCATATTCAGCATAATGGCTGTAGGGTTCTGAATCCTCTCCGGTCCAGGCCCACCGCCAATGCCCTCACTGCCACTGGACCCTCCACTGCTGCCGGACTCTTTGCCACAACACCCATGCCCCCGCCGACACCCACATCCCCCACCAACAACCGCGACCCACCGCCCGCCGCTGCTGAGGTTCCCACCGCTGCATCTGTGTACCCGCCGCTGCTTTTCCCGCTACCACCCACAAACTATGGCCATATTGCTGCACACAACAGAAACCACTATGACTATGCCTACTGGAAGCTCCTACTGCTTCTGCGCAACAAGTTGAAAAGTCCTATCTTTATAAATGCGCATTCTTGAAGTAATAGTTTAAAAACTGTCACTTTCTAATTTACCTGAACCCCTAAGCACGGACCCTGGCACAGTAGCTACCTAATAAAACAAACCCCTAGTCTAAATTCCACCCTTATCTTGACTTTTGCTTTCCCAAAAATCCCCCATAGACTACTGCACAAAAGGGTTCCTAATTGGCAATGTCAGAAACACTGACAGTTGGAGCATTTAGATTACTCGTAAATCCTAATTTTTTATGTTTTTTCCCTGAAATTTGGCATGCAGTGACAATTCTACCTGGCCATGCCAAATTTCAGATCCGTACCTCCTATAGCTTTTGAGGTGTAGCCCCTTGAACACCCTGCCCCCCTTCAGAATTCTCTATGGAGAAATCAGTTTTTTTAGATGCAGCCTTAATACAAGGGCACAACTGTTCCTTATAATTTATAAATATATATATATATATATATATATATATATATATTTGTGTGTGAAGTGTGATTCAAACTAAGATATTTTTTTTACACTTTCTACTCCTGCCCTTCTACAGTATTACTGAGTATTTATGACTTGATTTTTTTATGATAACCACCAACCTAGAGTATTATGAATGATTAGTTTTTACTTGATACAATTTTATATTTGATTCAAATATTACTAAAAGTTGATTATGTTCTACCCATGGTGAAGTTATATCAATTTCCTGTGGGCAAACATTTCCCTCTTTTGGTGTATCCATTTGACAGTTCTAGTGGTGAGCATTTTTGGAAGGAAAAGTATTGTCATTTTAACAAATATATGCATCTAAACATATGCAAATAAAAAATGGATACTCCTAGTTGCATATTTACAGAGTCAAAGTACAGTACAAGGGGCACTTTTGGAATGTGTTTCATGTTTTTTAGGGAATCATAGAGCATAAATCTCCCCATTAAATCACATCACTAAACACTGGAGGTTAAAACATTTGTGCAAACTTTGGCAATGTTTCAATAACCCATTTATAACCATGATCCTAATCCACCTTAATTTTGTAACTATTACTACTTTTTAGGCTTTTTGGAATTGGGATGATTGAGAATATTAAAATACATAAATTTCAGAAGGAAATGAGTGCTCAGATGGTTCTATAAAATATTTGTAGTTCTATATTTATTATGAGGTATCCTTGTACACCTTCCAGGGTTGCTGGAAGAAAATTAAAGCAAATGTAAATGAAAGCACAAAACAAAAATGTATTCTTTTATTATTTCTAAAGGATCTTATTTTTTGTTTGTTCATTGTTCAATTTAGGAAATCTCTATTCACAATAAATGCCATCTAAATTGCAAATATGCACAAGTAAGTAAAAAAAGCAGGCAAACATATAATTTGCACGCAAATGCTTGTGTACTACTCTAAGAATATTAATTAAAAGGACATTGTTAAGTGATAGTTTCAAATTAGAATAAAAAGTTTAATTTGAAACATGCACAGTAATATATTACTAACTTAATTGAAGGTGTTTTTTCCTAGATAACAGATATTAAAAAAAAACAGAAAAAAAAATATCAAAGTCATAAAAAGTATTTAGAACTAAATTTTTCTTTAATCTATATGCACACATAATGCATTCCATTTTCTCTGTTAGTTTCCAGGCTTCGCACTATTAAGCTTTGATGTTAATGGGAAGTTTTGAAATGGTATGGAAATTTATACAGTCTATTTCCAAAGAATATTTTATTTGCATTAGCATGGCCAGCAATTGCTAAATGCAGCCAATGATGGTTCTTATGGAATTAAAAAAGTGACGCAAGCAAAGTACAAAATCTAAGCTCTATTACAAAAACAGGCTTACTGATTGCCTCAACAATATGGTCTGTAAATTAATGAAGATTTTGAAAGATGCCTTTGTTTTCCTTTAGTATTTTAGCTGAAAAAAAGTGTAATTTTGCATTAAAAGGTTATATAGTATGGAGATCACAAATACTTTAGAATATTAGGAATAGTAGTGTTAAATAATTACATAATGCAGGGTGTATAAATTTTACCACTGAACAAGTTGAATTTTGTGGCTGAAGATATATGCTCCCAATTGTAAAACACAACGGAATATGTTGGCACTATATAATTCACTAGTAGAAACTGTGGCATTACTTAAATCTAGCTAAGTGTTGAAAGAATAGTGAATAACTTAAGGGCTTATGACCTCCATTCAATGCAAGTACACATGCCAATAACACCTCATATCAAATGTAAAGACATTGTAATCTGGTGATTACAGTAACTATTGCTTGGTATGTGAAATTGCAGCATACTATATCTGAAGATTTGTATCCTGAATATTTAAAAAAAAAATCAATTTGTGGAATGTTGGGTTTGAAAATGTTAGTTTGGTTTTTGGATATTTTGCCTTTAATAAATCCAGTGGTTTGTAACCCGCCCAATAACATTACATATTTTTTAACCAAATCATTGCTGGATAAATTCATCCTCAATTGTTATTATTTCTAGGGAGAGTTCAATGGTTTCTTTTAGTAATTTTTTCAATTTGCAAAGAATCACATCCAGTGTTGGTTTTGAAGACACAAACTGCATTATTTTTACCAGTCATCAGTCAAAAACCATTTGCTTCTGATTTAACCATTTGTGATGTGTCCAGTTATTTGTCCAATTATTTGTATGCTATGGTTTTGAGGGGGTGTATATTTTTCTATACCATAGACTTAGCGCAAGTAAAATTATAACTATTACATCTTATCTATGCTCTGGATTCATCTACATTATATGCTATATTTAGATATAACATATTGTTTTGTTCTTTAAAAAAAATGTCTTTAAAATACTTGTATTCTTACTCTGTGGCTGCATTTTAGCAATCAAATGTAAATCTGGCAATTTTGTTAAGGCATCTGATCCAAACACATATGATTAGTAGGGATGTGCAGGCTCGGACTTTTGTCCAGGAATGATGATATTTGTCAATGCAAGATGACGTTTGCCTCTTTCTGAGTCTCATTTTTTGGAGGGAAAAATCCGAACTCGGTGCAAATTCGAACCTATCCGAGCCTCCACATTCCTACTGATTAGACAGTCATGATGCCGGCACTTAGAATGACAGCTCCAGAATCCCAACACCTGGCAGAATCCCACCGCTGGCATACCGATGGTAAGTACTGGTTTAGGGGAAGGGTTAGGGTTATTCATTAAGAGGAGTGTTTGGATTAGGCTCTAAGGGGGGAGGGTTAGGGTGCAAGGAGGGGGAGGTTACGTTTAGACACTAGAGGGAGGTTAGGTTTAGGCACCAGGAAGGTAGGGATAGGGGTAGGGAGAGGGGGCGGGTTAGAATACTGACCAACAAGTGTTGGTATAGTAACCCTGTCGGGATGCCGACATCTGGATTCTGACCATCAGGATCCTTAACACCGGCATCCCGTACCCAACCACTTTTTTACTTCAGAAACCTGTAACATACACATATTTTAACAAAGCAACTGCTTCCAAAGAAGTATTTTGCTTTGATAAATTACATGATTTGAAAGCAACACAATAAGAAAAAAATGCAAGGGGCAATGGTACTTTGGTTTAACAAATACCTTCCCAAAATCAAAGGAATGGGTGTGTTGAGATGTAAGGAAATATATTCAAGAGCCTCACACAAATATAAAATCAAAAGCACAGTGAATATTCTAAAGTATATTTGCACTATGGATGCAGTCATTATGTCAACATTTACAATGTTGACAATCATATCGAGATCAGCAGAATGTTGATATGTTCACAGTGTCGACATGTAAAATGCCAACATTCTCAGAGTGCCAACAGTTATGTTTAGGCTGCAGGAGGGGAGTTTAGTGCTTGGCTGTGGGAGGTGAGGTCAGGGTTAGAGAATAGGGTGAGGGTTAGAGTTAGGGGTCAGTGTTACTCAGGATCAGCCAGAAGTCACCGCCACTTGATTGTCAGACTTGCCAAACAATATAAGTCACTGCTGGACCACCAGGAATATTTTGTTGACATTTTAATCATGTTGATATTTCATCAGTGTTGTCATGATGAACATTGGATAATGTCAACATACCAAGCATGTTGACCTTATGACCATGTCAACTTTAAGGTTGTTGAAACGATAAATGTCTAACTAATATTTTCCTTTTGCACTTACAGTATCTAAATTTAGATGTACTTAACTGTGATCCTCCTCATCATTTTCCTAGCTACATTGTTACCATGAACACTTGTGAGCAGATGTATGGTCAATGCAGCTTGATCATGTGCTTAGGGGTTATGGTAAACCTAAATCCCTATAAAATACCAGAAGCCCAATGAGAGGCAGTGTCTAAAGACATTTTAAAGAATAATGGAATCAGATATAATTGAACAGTCACATAGTGAATGGCCAAGTCCCATTGTACTTATTTCAAAAACTGATGGGAGCTTACACTTCTGCAATGATTTCAATAAATTGAATAGTGTGTCTAAGTTTTCTGCATACTATACCCAATGCCTCATGTGAATTAACTGATCTAGAGGTTTGAAAGCAGAGTACTTAACCATTATAAACTTAACAAAAGGGTACTGGCAAGTGACATTGACATTCAAGGCCATAGAAAAGACAGCTTTTTCTGCACTGGAGGGTCTGTTTTAATATAAGATGTTGTCATTTGGGTTACATGGGGCACCCACTACCTTTCAAAGGATGATGGATACAATTCTAAGGCCTTATAGATTCTGCTGTTTATCTTGATGATGTAGTCATCTATTGTCCTGATTGGCAGTCTCACTTACCCAGGGTACATGTAACATTGGGCTCCATCCATCAGGCAGGATTTAGAGACAACCCATAAAAAGTGTTGCTTAGGGATGGAAGAGGTGAAGTATCTACAGTTTCATTCTACAGGTCATTGGCACAGCATCAGGAGTCAGAGGACCTGAGCTTCACTAATTTACCTAGACTATCCAACAGGTAGTTTGGACCTGTTGCAACAGTGAAGACCTCGAGTATTATATGACTCACAGAGCAGGGCAAGTTAAGGACAGCAACATCACAAGACCTAATTGATCCAGACTAGATTGCCAATCACTGTCACAAAAAATCCATCTCAAGATGAAATGGTATTACTTGGCTAGGATATGCTCTGACAATGTGGAGAGAGTGTACCTAGTGTGGAATCTGCAGTGTACTCACTGAATCCTGGAAAAGCATGGTGCTAGAGAAGGTGGTTCTTCTAAGTTGTGTCATCTGTTTGATGGTAGCAAGAATGATTTGGTCAAGGTTCAAGATCAGGAAAGCAATTAATATTCAATGCTGATAGTAGAAAAATAAGTGCATCTTATGGGTCAGCCTATAGGAGATGTCTGTTGTGAGTTAATTTTGGCATGCCATGCTATCACTCCTCCCACTCTCTCCAGCTTATATTAGCTGAAGCACGTGGAGTAAAGTTAGTTGATTAACAGAGAAGGAG
Organism: Taudactylus pleione; assembly: GCA_031769625.1. Classification (NCBI taxonomy): domain Eukaryota; kingdom Metazoa; phylum Chordata; class Amphibia; order Anura; family Myobatrachidae; genus Taudactylus; species Taudactylus pleione. Next base: position 20,430,159 of record JAUIMM010000295.1, read on the forward strand.
GAGGACCTCCCAGAGAAGGAAGACAGAAGATGCTGAAAGAGAGAGGAAGTGAAACTGCACTAATTTTTGCTTGCTGTAAGTCACAGTGGCCCCTGCCACTTGAATAATTACAGCCCTGACAAGGCCTTGTCACATGGGACACATCCTGTCCATATTTCTCTCTAACAATGCCAGTCTTTGCACCAAAACTGGGCATTTCAAAGTACAGTGAGTTCCAATATAGTTAAAGATAAAATCTAATAAGTGCATCCAGAGTGCATATATGTAGTGCAATCTCTATAACCTTGCCCCTAGGTTTTCTGCACTCAGGCTCTCAAGAAAGAAATGCTGCAGGTGTATATTTTTACTGCACAATTATTTTACATAAACATGTTACTGTATTGTCATCTGTATTGTGTTACCTGCATGCGTGTTAGAGCCATTCATTAAGTAGATAGGGCTAGTGCACTACACCTAGGGCCTAATTCAGACTTGGGAATAGAGAGAGATAGCTCTCTCAACTGTGAACCTGAACAAACCACATTGCAATGCAAGGGGTGTAAATGCATACATTTTTCTACATGGGGTAAATACTGGCTGCTTTTGCATGTCGCCCACAAATACTGCACAGCTTTATTATTACTCTACAATTTAGATGTCAGTTTGGAAACACTCCTCCCAAATATTAATCTCTCTGCACATTTTAAATCTGCACCACCTGCAGTGCAGAATGGTTTCACCAAGATGATCAGTTGAGAGAGATATCTCTCTCTATTCCCAAGTCTGAATCAGGGTCCTTAGTCTTTTTGTGTTTTGTGTTGTACACTAAAGGATCAATTTTAAGGCCTGTTGTTTGCTGTAGTTAGACTAGACTGGGTGTGATACACTACCCTGGTATTGCCACAATGAGGGAAGGCTGCTTATGTATTCTATGATGCTTATTTGCATTGATGTTTCCATCAAAGTGACTGATAGGGAGTAATCCCCTGTGTGTCCCCTGTGAGTCTCGAGTAGGCAAGGTAATACCATCTGGTGCCACAGGTGTATCCACCAACAATGACCTATAATCAATGTATTGTAGGTAAGTTCCCCCCTGATGGATCTCTTTAGTTGTCTCACTCTCTGTTCCAAAGTCATCTGATCTGTGTTCTAAATTAGGGTGTGTTGAAGAAAACAAAATTGCGAGTTTGAAATTCCAATAGTGCAGATAAGTTGTGGGTTCATAACAGTAACTACAAAATTTCAGCTCGGTTGGAAAATTATTACTATCCCCAGCGGGCACTTGAAGATTTAAAAATTTACACAAATTAGGATATTTTGTAATCAGGTGAAGGCATGGTTTTGGGGCACATATTTTGGCAATTAAGTTGTTTTTAGATGAAAATGCTTCAGTTGAAGTCAGTTAGATACAAACCTTAAGGGTATACAATTAAGAGGGGGTCCGTGCCCCCCCCCCCCCCCAAAAATAGGTCAAAATATTGCATTTATCCACGAAATGCAATCTTTTCTGCATATGCTCCTGAGATCAACTGGCACTATCTAAAGGTATTCTTGCTCACAAAAATTAATTTTTTTAGAGGAATAGGCCTAGTTTGATTCTTTCTGACCCCCTTTTTAGCAGCAAATAATATTACTTTGCCAGATATCTATCTAAGTATCTATCTTGTTGCATAGTTAAACTGTGAGATGTGTACAGCTCTTTGCTCACTTCTCTCTATTCAAATAAGTGACTCAGAACTCACTACAAGAAGGTGGCTGCACCATGAGTTCCACCCTTACCCAACACAACCAACCAACAATGGGTAAGGTGTTTTTTTGATAGCACTTGTGTTTTGATGCTCACTGCTCACAGTGCTCATGCAAAATGCCATGGTACTCCTTCTTAGTATCAAAGTGAGGCATAATCTACCTGGACCTCAAAGATGCTAGAATTAAGCCATGACATGCTTCGGGTATGCAAACAAGCTGGGAAGCCTCAGTCACTGCCTTAACTCTCAACAGCCTGAGTATAGCAGGGAAAATAATTTTTTTCCAGCACACTGTCTTCATAAGATCTTAATACCTCTGCTGGAATGCCCAGGAGCAGTGGTGGTTTGTACACAGGGCCTGATTCAGAGCCAGACGCTATTTGCGCTCGCTCGTTCAGAAAAAGGGGCCGGCTATTTAAATTGAGCGCTCGCTCTTTGCGGTCTGTTGACGCCACTATGTCTGAGCGAGCGAACGAAACATGCGCTCGCTATTTTGTAAAGACGCCCCCTGGCCGCTCGCATCCTACGTCATCTCTGCTAATTATTAGATTAATCGAGTACATCAAAAGGCGTCTGAACTGCTCGCAGTGCTTGTGGTTGGATTTTCCTACCGCAATCATACAAACAGTTCAGGCTAAGAAACAACAAAGTGACGTGGTCGATGACGCTGCTTTGTTAATTATGCACACCCTTAAAATGCCCGTTTTGACAGTTTGGCACGCCTGCATTCGGATCACCACTCCCCGTTTTCAAGCACCTTCCCCTGTTACCACCCACAAACGCCTCATTCTGTCACTCAAATTAGCAGGCACTCGCTATTTTGCAAGTGCTCGATTTCCGACCGCAATGACTGATTGGCGCATGAGCATTATGACCCATGCGCATGCGCAGTTGTGTGAACATCGCTTGGAGCGAACGAGCGGCCGCTTACGAGCGGCTCTGAATCAGGCCCACAGTCTCATTCTGCCTGTCAATCATCTCAAAATACTCTTCGACTTGAAAGTTGATGGAGGAAACTCTAAAGGTGCGTAGGCCTCTTGCTTGAAGATGAGATTCTCGAGCCTGAAGTATTCAGGAGATGGCAGTTTTGAGCACATCTCTCCTTTCATCCATCAACGTAGTCAGGAGAAGATTTTCAGGGTGGCCATAGTACGCATTCCGAGTGATTACTGGATCAATTTCATGTAAAAAATTATTTGGTAAGTACCATGATTTCCTGATAAATTCCCACAATAGCTTACTGCCTTCTATACAAGAGCTTTTTTTCTTTATCTGAAGCAAGGTAGGAGCATAGAGTTTTTAAGTTTTCAAGTACTTATGTACAATCTGAGGATCCTGTTTGCTGTTGTTAGCCATCTTGAGTAAGAAATAGTGTCAACATGGTGCTTGGAGAGGTCACGATGGCAATATCCTGATTTTATTGCATTTCACAGTTCACACAGATATTGCTGGTCCTTGGAGTTTAAATCAGGTAAGTCAATGTCTGTATGATAACATTTTTTGACTGGTAGGCTTTCACAGTGAGATAACTGTCCTCTATAGGACCTGAATGTGATGAAGGACCACTAGTTGGGCAATCTATGTGTGTCACAAGATGCCACAATGGCAATTTATTTAAATGCAGCATGCATATATTCCACTGAAGTGTTCGGTTTAGTTTTATCTCCAACATACAAATCACACCACCCTTATGACCTGTGTTTGTGGCTGTGCCATCGCAGCCAATAGTCTATAGTTTGTCTGTATTAAGGCTATTTTGTTCCAGGTACTTAACAATGCTACCATCAATGTCAGATACAGAGTTTCCCAGAGAAGTTACATGACCAATATACCAACTACCAGGTTCTTCGACAAGAGATATGTGCTCCTCTGTGACTGATCTTAATTTGACAAATTGTATTGTACTTGCACCCATCTAAATATACTCCCTTCAGTTTCAGCTCGACTCTCTTCACTTTGGAGTGAACGATGTCTGAGGAGGTGTCATTGGGAGACATGAGTCCTAAGTCTTGTAAAACTGCAATTGTTATGGTAGCAGTTTGCCTCTTTGACATACAATATCGATCACTAATGAGAGCAGTGTTTGTAAAATGAATGTGCTTTTGCGATAATGAGCTTTCAAGCTTTGATGGCTTAAAATCATGTTTGCCGGTGTCTAAATCACTTTTTGGATTCACTAGAAGTATGTGTGCACATGCAGGTTTAAGAACAGATAGATGCGGCAAAAGACCAGGAACTAAGGGCCTGATTCAGAGCCGGACGCTATTTGCAATCGTTCGTTCTGAAAAAAGGGGTGGCTATTCAAATGAACTGTTCGCTCTTTGCGGTCTGTTCACGCCTCTGTCTGAACGAGCGAACAAAACTTGCGGTCATTTTTTTGGACACTATGCCCCCTGGCCGCTCGCATCCTATGGCATGTCCACTATTTATTTGATTAATCGAGTACATCGACCAGCGTATGAACTGCTCGCTATTCTTGTGGTTGGTTTTTCCTACCACAATCATGCGAGCAGTTCTGACTATAAAATAACCCAGTGACATGGTCAATGACGCTGCTGTATTAATTATGCATACCCATAAAACGCCCGTTTTGACCTTTAAGCACGCCTGCTTTCTGATCTCCACTCTCCGTTTTCAAGCACCTTCCCCTGTTATCACCTACATACGCCTCCTCCTGTCACTCAAATTAGCAGGCATTCGCTATTTAGCGAACAAACGATTTTCGGCCGCACTGACTGGTTTGCGCATGCGTATTATGATCCGTATGCATGCGCAGTTGGGCAAACATCGCTCGGACAGAACGTGCGGCCGCTTACGAGCGGCTGTGAATCAGGCCCTAAGTCACCAGTCTGTGCTGGCATATGTGTGTCTTTCCTGTTTAGATGCTTTCTCAGTGCTCCAGTCACCTTAACATCTATTCCTCCTAAAAACATAAGCCTGGAAGTTTGTTGGTCACTCAAAAACTTTCGTTCACAATGAGAAACCTTACTTGACTTGTCGCAAGTGCAAGATTTCATGGGCTGGCACTTGCAAGCTACAAAATCAAACAACATTCTTGTAATGAATCTAAAAGTGAATTAGACACCAGCAAAGATTATTTTCAGCCATCAAAGCTTGTACCAAATTGAAAGGCAGCAGTGCTGCTAGCTACCCTGAGCTAGAAAACCTGAAAATAATGCCAATCGATTTTAGGAGCACACACGTCAAAGATTGCATTTCATAGAAAATTGCAATATTATGACCTTTTTTTCAGGGGGCAGCTGGAACACCCTCTTTAACATCTACCCCAAATTTTTGTATCTAACTGAGCTCAACTGAAGTGTTTTCACCTAAAAACAACTTAATTTCCAAAATATGTGCCGCCAAAAACCGTACCATCACCTGTTTATAAAAAATCCTAACCTGTGTCAAATTTTCAAAACTTTAAGCACCCGCTGGGGATAGTAAAAATTATCCGACCGAGCTGAAATTTTGCACCCGAGTTACTGTTATGAACCCACAACTTTTCCACACTATTGGAATTTCGAACTCGCAATTTAGTTTTTTCAACCCACCCTATTCTACAACTGGCTTCAGAACAACTAGCATCCTGAAGGTGAGAGTAGATAGAGCAGTTAAGTGTCACATTATAAATACACCATAACCTTCCACTTCCCATCTCACAGATTCATAGTGTACATCTTAGTATTCAGGTAAAGTAGTAGTAATAGTATTCAGCCCACCAGTTAACCCCTATTTTTGCACACTTTTAACTGTTTTCACCTAGTGCTTCTTTGTTACAATCATCTAAGGTTATTTTTGTGGTATGCTTGAAGATTTTTAAACCATGTACATTATCTTTTGATTAACTGAAGCCTCTAACTTCTGTATAATGTGAATTTGTTTGATTTGCTGGTTTCTCTAGGCAGCAAAGCTGTAGTTTCACAGGGGGTAATTCAATTCTTAAGAGAGAATTTAGGCCCTGATTCAGCGCCGGATGCTCTGACAGAGCGCTTGCTCTGAATCAGGGCCATCCTTCTCTTTTTTAGAGCGGCCTCCTGGCTGCTCGCATAGCTGTGGGTGATCCAGAACATGACACAGGATTGTGCAATAGTCAGGTTGATTCCTGATTTTCTTATGACACAGAGTTAACGCATTGTGGTTATACAATATACGCATAAGCTTTTGCATTGGACAGATGGCTCATTCCACAAATAATCTCGTATGGTGACTATACATCAATTTATTGTTTCACATCTAAAGCTACTTTTCCTTATGTATATATGATCTTTTCCATATAAGGTATATAGAGGGGATTGAATTTTACACTGGTCTTAAATATTCTATTGAAGCGTCGCATAGACACATTGTGTAGCTCAATAATAGCAACATTGTGTTAGTTATTTTTGCAACAGGTTATATTGATTGAAGGCACATTTATACTGTGTATTAATGCTTAATGTATGTATATGTTTTTAGTTTGAACTGCAGTTCTCTTATACATGTTTAACCAATATATGTTTAATACATTTTTATAATTATACAGTCTTGGGTTATTTTGTATTGGAACTAGCGCAGACACCTCTTTTACATTTTGTGTTTTTTTGTGAGGGTTTGTGCAAGACCAATCTGGTGTCAGCAGCTGGTTCCCATACTGGACAACATTTGAATCACAGCGCACCATCTTTCCTTTTCTGTTATTATATTACAGACATTGGGCCTGATTCAGAGCTGCTCGCGAGTGCATAGCGCTCGCAAGTGGCTCAATGCTTGGCCACTGCGCATGCTTCGCGTCCGGCTTGCACATGCGCGAGCCCCGTCGAGCGACTGAACTTCAGTCACTATGGGGCTCGCTACAAGATGGGGAGGCTGTCGATGGTGAGTGACAGCTCTCCCCATTTTGTAGGCGGGTAGGGGGGTGGCTTCACAAACGCAGGCGTTCCTTTGGAATGTCTGGCATTTGAGGGAGGACCTACTGACATCACTATTGATGTCAGTAGTGGACTTCCTGCTCTATTAGAGCAGGGAGTCCACTCTGGCTTGCGGCAGCTGAGACCCTACCCCAGGGTCTCGTCGCAAGCCCGATGGTCACGATAATCGTGATGGTCTCCAACCCACTCACACAAGCTGTGGGTGGACACCTACAGCTTTGCGAGCGGCCTACAGACAATTAAAATAAAACACACCCACAGACCCTGCGAGCTGCCTACGGTGGCAAGCGGGTCTGAATCAGGTCCATTATTCACAGATATTCATAATGTCCTAAATGTACATATTTATATTGTTAACTATAATATCCTCTATTATTGAGAAAGAGATTGTTACCCTACAGTATTATTACTAGCACTATACAAAGGCTATGCAATCCAGTATGTGCTGCAATATCTACATCTATGTTTGTAATGAACAGAAAGTTATTTATTGTGTGACTGTAAGGTCTTAAATTGTGATCATATTATGATCAATAAATGCATGTGCAAGTTATTCTCACACATATTTGTATATGTGCTTAAATAACCCAATACATTCAGCATAGTTTGATACTGGAAATTGGTTGCATTTAAAGTTGAGAATTCAGTTTATTCTCTAAAGGATACTTAATTAGACATTTGTATAAAGCAAGCCATGCATAATTTTATATACCCATTAGATGAAATGCTCTTTCAAAGTCTTTGACTGACAGATTGAAATCCTGCCAGATATTTGAGTTCCAATTAAATGTTCTTAAATGTGCAATAAACCTTTCTGCTAGTTTCTTATGACACTTTGTGAAGTTCTAGAATTTTTTTAACACCCACAAATACTATAAATAAATGGGGTTCTGGTACAGATCATTTAAATGTAGTGCTTTGTTTTAAACTTTCAAACACCACATCAGATTTGTTGAACACATTTGGCTGAGTTGGGCATACGCTCATTTCTTTAGAGCACAAACATAAATTGGTACTGCGCACATCAACAAAAAATGTCTGCCTATGTCCATATACACATGAGGTTGCAGCTGACTCTTGGCCCTCACTGCAGCATATGGGAATGTGATTACTTGGACCACCCAGCCATTCGCACAGCTTCAGCACCCAGCAATTCACACAGCTTCAGCAAAATTGGGTGATGCACTTGCAGCCTAAGAAGAATGTGACCATGCAGAACATTAGAGAACTATTACCTAAAGTTACATTCTAATACCAATAATCTGGTTTAGATGGGGCCAGAGCCCAACCATCCCCATCATGTTCACCACCTCTGGGGCCCTAAGGTAGAGCCAAGTGCTTAGTTTCCACCTCCTGTTTGGCAGTGCTTGTGATGTATACTGATTTGGAAGTGTTTTATCGAATTGATCCTGGATTCTGCACATACAGATGTAGCCATGCTCATCTATCCTGCAATACGACTAGTGTGCCCGTGTCTATGGCATGCACGTGCGTATGCATGCACACATCATAGACTTCAATGGAGTGAACGCTGGCTGCAATTACTTGCAGCCTGGTGAATGCTGTGCTATGCCGCAATGTGTGCAGATGTTTTGCTGCAAACATGAGCGTAGCTACATCTCTGTCTTCTATAATATTCCAGTTAGGCCAAAATGCCAGAAAATTGCGCATGGATTTTTTTTCCAACAAAAATGTAAACATTACATCAGTGTTGAATTTTCCAGAAACAATAGAACCACTACATTTGTTCAATTATAGTTTGTGATTTTTTTGTTTCTACTGCTGCATTGCATACTTGAAAATTGCTGCAGATTTCTACTTGTAATAGTGTTGGCCAGATATATCTGGATGCATTGTCCCTATAAATCTGCTTGATAGAGCAGCTATCATCACTATAAGCAATGCATGCAAGTGATACATTTAAAATTGCTGGATCTTTGCATACATTTTCCTAGTAATTAGTGGCAAATCAGGCTACACACCCACGGAATTTCTATTCTAAGCATCACAAGTAGAGAACCAGCTAACTTCCATGCTACTTTGAATAGCCCCGCAGATCCACAGAAATGGATAAGTATTCCTCATTTAGCCTTAAACGCATGCACAGTGTGAAATATTGCAGATGCAGCTACATTGCATGCAATTCTGAAACAGGCCCATACTGTAGTTGATGCTACAGACTCCTTATTGGTTCTGGAGCTAATTTAATTGTCAAACAAGTGGAGTTGCATTAAGAGCTATGATTAGGTAATTCTTTGTTAATATGGGTATTGAACCATTGTGGAATGAAAAGGATATAGAGCGCAATGAACTCTATTCTGAGGTATAGTGTGACTTGACACCAGCCAACACAACACATGTTTAATTAATTATTTGAAAAATGATAAGGAATAAGTTTTGGATCACATATGTCCAGGTCACATAAAAGACTATGATTTTCTCCATCACCCTTTGCTCCCTGCAGAACAACACCCTTCCTTACAATAACCAGCAGGGTTGTCTAAAGGAAGAAATTATTACCTATACTACATGAAACTCACCAATCAGACACATCAAATACAACACAGTATCCCCTTTTTCTCAGGCACCAGTAACTAGGAAACACATATAGAATGCATATCAAATTGTAACTCAAACAGGCTTAAATACATGTTTTAATGATAACAGAAAACCTGTATTATAAAGAATCCACTAGTAACACAGGTATATACATATTTTCATGTGACATATGATAAGTGATGATTACATTTATTATTTGCCAAAACATACAAATAAAGCTCCAAAAATTTTCATGTTTGATATCATCACAAACATTGGGTGGATGGAGCTACATTTCCATGCCTCCAAAGAAAAATAGGCCCCTCATCTTAAGTATTAATATTGTATATTCTAGTTTTCTCATCTGGTCCTGGTCATATGCTTTTTTTTCATTATTATATTTACAAGTTGTGGCTTTGTGGTTGAGAGTCAATCAGTTTTTAACTATTTCTTCTCAAACATTTAAGTTGCTATTTTGTTATGTTGTTCAACCAATTGATTTATTCAATATGTGTTATTGAATACATATAAATATGTTATTGAATATGCATTATTGTTTATTCCAAATTATTATTAGTAATTTCTCTATTATATTATTACTTTTAGTCTCACTAGGAGACGATATTTATATTTATTATTTGCTCACATGGATTAGAGTATTTCATGCTGTTGAATTTATTTCCCCCTTCTTTTTAATTGATTGTAATAAAAGTTTATTTTTAATTAATTATTATGAGGTGTGACCCAATTGATAGGAGTACTTTTCTGTCTTTTGTTCCTTACTACTCCTTGGGAGCACCCTCCTTACTTCTGATCAATATCATAAGGGTATTTGTATAACCACAGTCTATACACAGTGATTTTTCTATTTATGATTTATGCCCTGTGTAGTTGACCCACTCCCACATCCCCTACCCATTCCATTGCTACCTTTCTCTCATAGCCAGCATTTACTATATCAGCAATTTGTGCTGTAGTAGCTCTTCTCTGGGATCATGCCATGCACATCAATGAGCCTTGGCAACCCATAACCCTGTCACCAGTTCAATGGTTATCCTTCCCTGAAATATTGTTGATACGTACTAACACTACATACTGAGAGAACCCACAAGACCTTACATTTTGAAGACACTGTAACCCAGTCATCTAGCCATTACAATTTGCCATTGTTGAAGTCACTCAGATCCTTAAGCTTGATCATTTTTGTTCTTCCAACACATCAATTTCAAGAACTGTTTCTTCATTTGCTGACTAATATATCCTACATATTGACAGGTGATTTGTTCAGCGCTGGTGCTGTCGACGCGTGACTCAAGAAAGGTAACTGTTGAAGAAATGGGTGCAGGGTGTGTGGTGAAGGTCTCTTTGACCCAGGTTCCCATGTGCATCGCACACCCTGCACCCATTATAGATATGCCATTGTGTGATCACACTGCAGTATCTGACAGACACAAACCAAACCGCATGATGTATGCTGTCATCATTACATATAAACATGTAAAAAATGATCCACATACTTTAAACAGAGGTCTGGCTTATCTGGCATGTCCAGTTGGTGTGTTGTTGTTACGTGTAGCATAAAAGCAAACTATTTTATGATTTTATACTGCAATGCCAATGATACTGTATGTCTGATGGATAAAGGCATACTGTAAGTGGTCTAATGTCACAGGAGAATAAAAGTACCCTTTATTAATCATATTATTACACTATTCACTATGCTTTCTGTATTTATTTACACTCCTATAACAAACTTGGAATTACCAATTCCATCCATGCATATACAGATTAGGTAGCAATAAAAAGTTAATGGTCAATGATAGAGCATGGACAGATGCATTTCAATGTCAGGGTCAGAAATGCGTAATATTAAATAAGGTTCTTGAATTAATGTGAAAAGTAAGATTACCTAATTATAATGTTTTGACTAATGCCTATAATCACAGTTCAGGCTGTTAAAAATTGTATTGGAGATGTAGTTTGAATGTTATGTTTAACAAAAAAACATTGTCAGGTGTGTATTTTTTGGGGTGTGGGGGGATTGGGGGAGACATCAGGGCTACTACAAGTCTACTATGTTATGAAAAGAGGTGAGCGGTTTGGTTTTGCTGAATACCAAATACACCCTAACTTTGGGGCTACGAGTCGAACCAAGTCCCCGTGCGGGATAACCTGTAAGTTGGGATCTCGGATCTAAAAACCAGATATCAAGTTTTGGATTGAATGTAAACCGATCCAAATTACATGATTTTAGATTTATCTTTATCAATTTTAAAGAAATCCAAACCAAACCAAAACACTTGAGGATGGTTTTACCATTACCAAAACCATAACATTTGAGGGTGGTTTTGCGCACATCTCTAGCTATGATAGGCTCTGTGCGCTACAATGTATCAAGTGCTTGGAAGGTATAGTGTCATCAAATTCCTGCACTTAAAATGATAAATTAAGACAAAAAACATACTTGTATACAGTAATTCATAAAAAGAATAAAAGCGAGTGTAACAATAAGTATGAGTAAATGTTTTGTAGCATAAAATGTGTAAGAGGCCCTTGCTCTCTAACTTTGTATGTGTGTGTGTGCCTGCTTACTTGATATTATACTGTGCTATAAAATACAGAAACAGCACTGATTTGTCCTGTAAAGTGTATTTATCTCTTCATATAACTTAAAAAAACAGAGACTTTGAAATCTGGTCATATCCTCAACAACTAGATTAAGAATCACCTGATTATTTCTTGATGTAATGCCATCCAGGATATCTGTTAGAGCTTGATTGCAACTGCAACAAGATTGTGTTCGGTCTTATATGCAATTATAGTCATTTTGGTGAAGATTCATTCGATTGTAACATTATAAAATACTTTAGGACAAATGATGTGCCCCAGGCTTTTGAATAGCTCATCAGGTTGACTATTCTTATCATGGAACACTGAGACTCAGTTACATGTAGTGGATGTCTTTAGTTAGTGAACATAATGAATTTTCATATTTAGATTTAAATATGAAGAACACAAAGAATAGCATGAATTGTTGCTTGAAATGAAAACACTTTTAAATTACAATAAGAAAATACCTTTCAGTCTGAGCTTGGTTCAGCTACCAATTAAAGTTGTAGATTTAACTGCATGAGATAAATTAATCTCAAGGTTAATTTAACACATTTTTCATTTTGGTTTTCATTGTGTAACCCATAAGATAAATGAATGAGACAAATGTTCTGTACTACTCGCTAAAAAATTTTGATCAACATAATACATAAATGATGACCTTAAGGGGCACTTTAAAAAGTCAGTGTCAGAGTTTGTATTGCCTTTGCCTTTATATGCTGTGGTTTGACTTTTCGATAGTAAGTACAATTGGTCGATTTTTCTATGGGTAAACCGGGCAAAATAGACAAAAAAAAAAAAAAATTAATAGTTTGCAAAAATCAAAATTGCAGTACATATGTACATTAACAGCAGTTCTCCCTGTTTTGGTTTATATTGTTTTCCACAAAATACATGAATTATCTGTTACCTATAAGGTTTAACAGAGCTTTCTGAGAGATGGGTTGGTCGCTGATACCAGGAGGAATTTTTACTAAAGTGCAGGTTTTTAGATACAGAGTTGTTGCCCATAGAAATGAGATTATATTTATTATCTTCTAGAATGTGCTAGATAAAGAAGTAGAATATGATTGGTTGCTATGGGCAACAACTCCAATTCTAAGAATTCACACTTTAGTTAATATACCCCTAAGAGGCATGGCTATGTACCTGTCAGGTGAAATGTATTCAAGCTACTGAGAGGACATGGGTACATGGAAGGCATGGATAACTCATAGATCCTCATAGATGCCTGTGACTGTGTAGTTTGTTCCCTCCCCTTCTCCTCATGGTGTTTCAGAGATAAGGGGGTATATTTTTTAACAAACAGGTTGTCTCTTACATTGATCATCTGTATAATTGACCAATAGATTTAAAATGCAATATAACTAATTTTTAAATCAGGATTACTTACTATTTATTTAAATTGCCATTTTTAATCTATGATAATCAGCAGATTTTTAAAACATGCTCAGTTAGCAAACATATTAGTTATGCAATGCATTTTTACCTTCTGCATATCTAGGCATTTTTAAAAAACACAATAAAGAGCTTCAAGCACACAACAGCGATACATGTAAGAAGTGCAATCTTTATCTCATAATTAATTTAAGATAAAAATATGGCTAAGGGGAGTAATATTTTAGGAGAAAATGTATGTGTGTAAGTTACTGGTCCTGAAGTGTAGTAGATGAGATTTTTTATTTTACCCTGCAGGAACTGAACTACATGCATGTACCAACCTGCAGATGCACAGTAGGTCAGTTTGTTGTCCAGCACATCCCACAAATGCTCGACTGTATTGAGATGTGGAGAATTTTTTATATCCTCAAATCATTCCTGAACAATGTTTGCAGTCATTGTCTTGCTGGAAGCGGAGGAAGAAATAGTGTTGTCATGAAAGCTTGTACTTGTTTTTCAACAATGTTAAAGTAATGTTAAAGTAAGTGGTATGTGGTATATTTAAATTGAGAGCCAACTCACCTAGGAGGTACCCCAGTAAGCTCCAAATAGCACTACAGGAACCAGCACACCCTCTCAATGCTGGTCCCGTCCATGCCTCTCAGAACAGCAATACAAAATTGTGGTTGCTCATATCAACTTGTTCCATATGCAGCAAATTGCAATTATGTTCTGAGACATTTCTATCATATACAACATTAACTTTTTCAACAATTTGTGCTGCAGTATCTCTTTTGTGGGATATGACCAGATGGGCTAGCTTTGCTCCCCATGCGCATCTTAGTAGCCCATAACCCAGGGCTAGATTAAGCCTTGGGGGGCCTGGGGCACATAAGACAAGGGGCCCCCCTCTTGTCAGCACTGCTCCCTGGCTGTGCCAACTGTGTGTTATTCCACCAAACACCTCCAAGAGGCAGCAGCACCACAGGTCCTTCCCTGTACTGCTGCGGGGGGGGGGGGGCAATTCTACAGAGACTCCTTCTGGGCAGCACAGACAGAGCCATTGCTAGTCATTGTAGTACCCTGGATGAAATACAGTCCTAGCGCTCTCCCTTCATTTATACATATACTAAATCTATCAGTATAAAATGTTAACTAGTTATATATATATATATATAATTCTATTTTGTGTAGTAATTTTCTAGCCACTCCTTCCCATATATATATATATATATATATATATATATATATATATATATATATAAAACTCATCACCTCCACTCCTTTTAGATATATTTAAATTATTTAGATTCCCTAAACTCCTCACCCCTTAAATAATGTGATTATTCTAACCCCCAGCGAATGCTCCATGGATGAAAACTACAGTACTGAATACAATACTGTAGCAGTGGACAATCTTTGAGAGGCTGGCCAATCATGTTCAGGCAGTGTAAACAGTCACTCCTCAGGTGCTTGAAATGATCACTTTGTGTCAAGACTAAACCACTATACAGTAGACAATATATTGTACTTATTATGAGCCATCCATACTGTACTGTATACTGTCGCTACATGGTGTAAAGCTGCCTGTTTAAAGATGCACTGACAGTTTTTCATAAAGAGAGATCATTTCAGGTTCAATACTTTTAAAGTACTCTACTCAACTTTATGCACTGCTCTGCACTTTCCTTGTCCCTTAATTTCCATATTATGATATCCAGCTTCATTTTCCTTTAAACCGCTATTGACATTGAACAGTATTGTATACTTTACCTGCTGTAAAGTCACAAACTTAACATCACATACTAAACAGGTTTGGCCTTTGATATGGGTGGAGTGTGTGGGGGCGAGTGGTTAGGTGCATGCCTTACAGAGTGGCACATCCAGAGTCCAGCCTCTGTCTACTGCAGAGTAGCTCCTCCTCATCTTCTTTGGGGATGAGACATCATGACATCTCCTAGTCAGTAGTACAGCACCACCACAACTGATGCATCGTTACCACACAGGAGGGAAGGGAGTATGTAGAGAAAGACAGACAGGTGCCAGGGACAGATTCTGATAGTCTCACACCTCCACCATCAGCAGCAGCTGCTTGCAGCGGAGGCTGAAAATAAGCAGGATCTGATTGTGATAGCAGCACCATAGATAGGTTGGAGGAGCTATGACTGGGGGGCCACTGGAGAGAGGGGGGGTCAGGGGTACTAGCCCCCTGTGCTCCCCCCTTAACCCAGCTCTGCAATAACCCTGTTGCCGGTTTACCGGTTGTCCTTCCTTGGACCAGTTTTGATAGATACTTACCATTGCAAACCGGGAACACCCCACAAGATCTCCATAACTGTTCTAAGTGATTCAAAATCGAAAAAAAGAAGGAAATATATTCTTCAGATCAATTGTTCAATGTAGCTCCTAAAAGGGTATATTAAATAGTAAACAAAGCAATGAATATAAAAGTCTTGATAATCTCCAATAATGTTATGGTTAAACAAGGAATGAAAATGAAAGTCTCGATAATCACCAAAAAAAAAAATACTTTTAATAAAAATGCAAAAAAACACAGTAAAACACAAGAAGCAAAGTTCCAGACCAATCTTCTTTTAAAAAAGGTAAATATCCTTCACACTTGTGCTGTACGATGATGTTAACTCCGTGCACAATAAAATTGGAAAAAGCTTACCGGACCCGCATGGACCCTGCAATCAGCAGCGTAATGAGCTCCGTCTGTGATGGTGAGAGGGTGTCCACAGAAAAAATCCTATATCGCCTGATAACACCAGGTGGGTAAATCTTCTGGGCAATAGATAATACTAAGGGCTTGGCTCTCACCCGGGACCTATCTACCTTTCCCCACACTTTCCGATGTGCTCCTGAATCTTAGCTCGCGGCTCTCACCCGTGGCTCTTGCGCTGTGTATGACAATCTGACTGTATGGGTCTTAGCTGCTCCAGTATCCGGCAGACAGCTGCCATCTGTCTGCTGCGTTCTCCTTATCTCACGCAACCCTGATGGTAAATGGTGTCAGAATCTCCGTTTCCAAGTCAGCTGCCAACGCGTTTCTACCCTACACAGGTCTTTTTCAAGGCCTTGTATGGTCTAACACGGTGGTTATACACCATCTACATATTGGTTATATTTGGCATCTAGCTGTTGGGAGCAAGTGTTGGGTGCGGCAGCAGTGTGAAGCGCTCTATTAGAAACTCTTTGTATATTTTATACCCCACAAGATCTGTCGTTTTGGATAGGTTGTGACCCAGTCGTTCAACCATCACAATTTGGTTCTTGTCAAAGGTGCTCAGATCCTTACGCTTGCCCATTTTTCCTGTTTATAACACATCAACTTCAAGAACTGAGTGTTCACTTTATGCCATTTATTTCCCACCCCTTGACAGGTGCCAATGTAATAAGAAAATCAATGCTATTCACCTCATGGCCAGTGGTTTTAATATCTGTGCTGACTATAGACAGTAGACAGAGGGGTCTATTAATTTAGCTTCTTTTAAAAAAATTATGTAAAAACTGAAGTTTCTGAATAGTTATTTGTTTCCATGCTCTGTACTGTGGGTCAAATGTAGGAGATTTGGCTAATTTGAACTTCAGACTGCAGTCCCCATTATTATCAATGGGAACTATGGTCTGACCACTATGTACCACATTAATTGTTTAAACGGCTTTATGCTTATGGAGTCATTCTCACATTAGAGAGCTCCCATGATCCCTCACCTGCATCCTCCATCTGGCATGTGTAGTGTCTGAATCTCTGGAGGACTTTTTTGAAAATGTGAAAGACTCCTGTGTACCTGAGGGTGTAACTTGCAGGGGCAGTGGTAATAGCTACCACAGTCCCTGCAGGTTACATTTAGTAAAAATAAGAAGGACTTTTTTGTTAAAAATGAAATAGCCCACTATGAAAAAGTTCACAGAGGTGGATGAAACATGTTGCTGCTTGGTGTTCAAATCTGCTGTGTCCAGTCAGCATGATATTCTCATAGAGGCACCGGCAACTAAACACCTGGAGTCCCTACACTTCCACCACAGCGTTATTGAGATTAGCCAGCTATACAGCTTAGCTATGCTACATACAGACCAAAAATCAGATGGCTTGAAAATTGCCACTACACTGCATACAGAGTATTACATAGCAAAGTGTTACTGCTGCTCCTGGTCCCAGCACCCTATTTGGTCATTATTTAACAGGATATTGCATTTTGCAGACTGTTTGACATTCGAGGTAATCCATTAAAAACATTAATATTGGATATATTGTCCGGCATGCACAACCCTGATTATATAGGAGGCTAAATATCTTATAAAGACTACAGGAAAATCCTAATCCCACCAATACATCTGTATATTATGATTCCTATCTACTGACTGGACACTAATTAACATTATATGAAACAGTATTAATACTATCTGAATTTTCATAATTGATGCCACTGCATTCTGTATGTTTAAAAAAGTAAAAAGTATCTTGCTGTGAACACGTATTTTTAAGCTGTTTTTATATGTAGTGTAGCTATCATTTGTTACATTGTTTCATGCATTTAATTTTGTGCTACATATTTACTAATTATTTTGGTTTAATAAATCACGTCATCTTTTAACAGGGTTCTGGACTATAGATAGACAGTAAAAAGGTCGACAATGTCTAGATAGACACCAGATCTTAGACAGTCAATAGGTTGATTGGGACAAAAGGTCAACATGTAAGAATGTCAATAGGTACAAATGGTCAACAGGGTTAAAAAGGTCAACATGCAAATGGGCAACACAAAAATTGTCTTTTTTTAGCCCTAATCTTCACCCAAACTAAGACTTGCAATTTCTGTGGAAGGTCGGACCTGTTATAATTGTTCATGAGGGCCAATGTTACTCAATGTTACTGATGTATATACAGGACTGCAAGGTATTATGGATGTGAAATATGTGGTAGTGGGCGTCTCTATGCTGGCTGTGTGATGGCTTTGTGGTTGTATTCATTAGCATATTTTCGCAGTAGACCCGTTTGTAATCACTGCTGCAATCGCAAAAGCAATCCATGCTGAATCAGGCCCAGTGTTTAACTTATTTTGACATGTATTTACAATTGATATTGTGCCCATTTTTTCTCTTTAGCAAACCATGTTGTTAATTGTCTTAAATCCTTTGCTGTTGAACGTTTTCTCACCCATGCTAAGGTAATTTTTTCTCATTTGCATTTGTCACATTCCAATATCAATTATTTTTTATGCAATACACACACATATTATACCTTTTTTTCAGAAGACTTTTATATTTTCAGAAATTACCATTTGTCTTTTTATTCACTCTAACACTTTAACCCAAATGGCCAAAAAACTTTTACTGAATTTAAAGAAAGGGGAAAAAAAACAAATCTGATTTTTTTTCCATGTTATAAACACCACAAATAAATACTTTGTTGTTCATGTTTCACCAATAATTATAACCCACCTTTCCAAAATAGTAAATATCAGCATTCTACAGTATGTTTAGAAAGAATAAGGTAGCACAATGAGGCCTATAATATTTTACTTTACACTAGACAACCTACCACATTAAATGAGGGACCAATATTTTTTTTTACACAATATGTGGGAGATATTAGCTTTAGATCACCAGATGTGGAAACAAATATTTTTAGTGTACTGTTTCAGGTAATAACAATAACTTATAAGGCATAACTACTTTGTATCAAAAGGGTTAGGAAAACCACAAGAAAAAGGAAGCCAGTGTGGTTTGGGAAAGAGTAGTGTGAAATAAAAAAAAATGGCCTTTAGGAAATACAAGTAGGTGCAAAATAATGAGGACAAAGAGGTGTATCTTGTAAAACAGAAAGAGGCTAAGAAAGTAATCAGATGTGCAAAGGCAAAAGCTGAGAAGAAAATGGCACAGTCAATGGGTAAAAGGGGCAAAACTTTTTTTAAGTATATAATTGAAAGGAGAAAAACAAAAGGTTTTTCAACCTAAAGACAGAAATAGGGAGTCTTGTTGAGGTAGACAATGTAATAGCTGATCATCTTAATAATTATTAAATAATTATAATTATTTTTGTTCAGTATTCACTACTGAAAGAGAGGGCAAGGGGCCACAGTTAAGTTGCAGGTATAATCAGAAAAATTAGGTAGGAACAAGCACATTTACAGAGGAGAAGATCCTAACAGAACTCTCAAAACTGAAAGTGGATAAAACAGTGTGGCCAGATAGGATACATCCAAAGATACTAAAACAGCTTAAAGGGGTGCTGGTAACACCATTAACAAAATTATTCAACCAGTCACTAGCTACTGGAGTAATTCCAGATTACTGGAAAAGAGCAAATGTTGTCCCACTGCACAAAAGTAGAAGCAAGGAAGAGGCAAGCAACTACTGACCAGTGGGCCTTACATCAGTAGTAGGGAAATTGATGGAAACACTCTTAAAAGAAAGTCGTAGATTATCTCAACTCCAGCGATTTGCAGGATACCAAACAGCATGGATTTACTGGGGGGAGATCATGTCAAACAAATCTTTTTTGGCTGGGTGACTAAGGAAATAGATAAAGGGGGGGGCATTAGCTTATCTAGACTTTAGTAAGTCTTTTGACACTGTTACACATCACAGACTGTTAAATAAACTGGAAAGCATGGGATTGGATACAAAGATAGTTGAATGGATAGAATCATGGCTGCAGGATAAGAAACAGAGAGTTGTAGTAAACGGAGTGCAGTCTCAAGAGGGAAATGTTACCAGTGGAGTACCTCAGGGATCTCTACTTGGACCAGTGCTTTTTAATATCTTTATTTGTGACATTGAAAATGATATTGAAGGGAAACTATGCCTTTTTGCAGATGACACAAAAGGTATGCAACAGGGTAGACACACCTGGAGGGGTAAACAAATTATTGATGATCTAGGTAGGCTAGAGGAATGGTCAAGAATGTGGCAACTACAGATTAATGCCAAAAAATGCAAGATCGTGCACTTGGGTCTCAAAAATCCAAAGGCTAAATATAGTATTAATGGCACTATACTGGAAGCTACTGAAGAGGAAAAGGATCTAGGAGTCACTATTTCAGGTGAATTAAAGGCAAGTAAACATTGTAACAAAGCAATGAGGAAGGCAAGTCAGATGCTTGGCTGCATAGGGAAAGGAATCAGTAGCAGAAAGAATGAAGTGATATTACCACTGTATAGGTCATTGGTACGTCCTAATCTCAAATACTGTATTCGGTTCTGGAGGCCATATCTCCAGAAGGATATTAATACATTAGAGACTATACAAAGAAGGGCAACTAAAATGGTGCAAGGTCTACACCACAAAACTTACCAGGAAAGACTAAAAGCTCTTAATATGTATAGTTTGGAGTAGAGAAGGTGAAATTGGGAACATGATAGAAATGTTCAAATATATAAAGGGTTTTAACAAGGTAAAGGAAGGAGACATTCTTCAAATAAAGAGAAGTATTAGAAAAAGAGGACATGTTCTAAAACTGGAGGGTGATGGGTTCAGGGGAAATTTGAGGAAAAATGACTTCACAGATAGGGTAGTGGACAAGTGGAATAGCCTCCCATCAGAGGTGGTAGAGGCTAAGACAGTAGAGCAAATTAAACATGCATGGGATAGAAATAAGGATATCCTTCAGAAGAAGTAAGGATCAATAAGGGTTGAGGTAACAATATGTTTAAAAATGGGGTAGACTAGATGGGTCAAGTGGTTCTTATCTGCCGTCAAATTCTGTTTCTATGTTTCCCAAGAGGGAGGCCAGGAGAAATGTGTGTGCCCCATTCTCGTCATGCTGGGGGCTTTCACACTCTGGGAGCTGCTGGACAGCTCACCGTCTCTCCCAGAGCCAGCACAGGCTGTGTGGATGATGTAAACATGCCCGCGTCAAACATTGGATCTATTTTGCGGCTACACACTTTCTGTAGGATTTTTTTATTTTTATACACTTTTATTTACTTTTAGATTTATTCATTTTATTGAAGCTGAAGGACATAGAGCTTTTTATCATGTACTGTACATCTAAGTGCACTATGTTATTTCATACTAACATATAGAATAAGGACACAATGGGCCTGTTCCAGAATGGAAGTACTTTAAATTGGGCATATGTTGCTTCAAAGATACATGAATAAAAATATGTATATTATTCACACATATGTAAAGTTGTACACATCTGATAATATGATCACCCTATGTATATGCTTGGTTTGCTACTAATCATCATCATGATTGCACACTTGCACCTCCAACTATGCATAGCCAACAATGGCTTCAACATGCCCTCACTGAAATAGGTCTATGTGTGAATGCCCCTTTACAACTCAGTTATACCATTTCAGTCATAAGTATAAATATGTGCAGCTTTCCATCACTTGTACTTTCATTGGCTTGACTCCTGAGCATGTGCAGTATAATAATCTCAGGAAACAGGCATACATTCAACTCTGCTTTATTCCAATAATATCCTCACTGGCATAAAGAAGTTGCTGCATATTTGTCATCTGCAAATCCATGATGTGAATCTCTTGTTCTACTACATTTCAAATGTGATTTATGCGGATCTGATGACTGCGGAGGACATGAAGTACAATGAACTCATTGTCATGTTAGTGGAATCAACTAGAGTGTGCGCTTTGTGTCATGATGCATTGCTGTGCTGGAAGTACATTGGGTACAATGTGGCATTAAAGGAGTGCACTTAGCAATATTACTCAGAGAGGCTGAGACATTTAAAAAAATGCTCATTAATATCAAGGGGCCTATTGTGTGCAAATATCCCCACAACTTTACACCATCATAGCCTCCATTGTTGACACAAGAAAAGTTGGATTCATGAATTTATATTGCTTATGCTAAATATTGACTCTGGGCCTGATTCAACTTTGGGAATAGAGTAAGATATAGAAATGAACTGTGCATTTTGGTGAAACCATGCTGCACTGCAGGTGGGGCAGATGTAAAATGTGCAAAGAGATTTAGATTTGGGAGGGAGGTGTCCAAACTGGAATCTAAATTGCAGTGTAAAAATAAAGCTGTGCAGTATTTTTGGGCTACATGCAAAAAAAGCCAGTATTTACCCTGTGTGCATAATAAATTATGTATTTGCACCCTTTGCATTACAATTGGTTTATGCAGGTTCACAGTTACTTGCATAATCGTACTCTATTCCCAAAGCTGAATCAGGCCCTCTGTTATCTGTATGATCGAAAATCATCAAATTTGTCCAGTTTTGGTACACCTGTAACCACAATAGTCTCAGTTTCCTGATAGGAGTGAAACCTTGTGTGATGTAGCCCAACCACGCCAGGGTTCGACATGATTTGCATTTAGAGATCTCATCTTGCATATAATTTTTAATATACATGGTTATTGCAGTTATTACTAACTTGAACCAGTCTGTCCTTTCTCTTTTGATCGCTCTCATTAAGGCATTTTGACCCTCAGAACTGCCACTCACTGAATGTGTTTTCTGTTGTGCATTATTCATCATTTCATGCACTGCTGTGCATGAAAATCTTAGGAGAATTATAGTGTATGAGATACTCAAACCTCTCCATTCAGCATTGACAATCATTCCACAGTCAAGACACTTGATTGGAAGATTAGATATTAGCATTAAAAGCAGGTGCACAGGTGTACCTAATAAAATGGCCACTGAATGCATCAACTGATGCTCAGGACCTATACAGTACACTCCCATTCCACATGAATTAGGTATAACTATTTGAAATTGTATGTTTGCATCTGACTCCTCTATGAATCCACTAATGAAACTGGAATCATACTATATTTATTTTGACACAAACTTACTTTGAATTTAGTGGTCAAATGTTGTCATAGGGACAGCTATGGGGATGAAATTCACATCCAGTTATTCTAAATTTTTTGTAGGGGATAAGTAGAGCATATTTGTAGGTCATTCCTAATGGATACTAAGAGTTATTTTATAAATGATATACAGTTGAATGAAAATGTTTTTGCCCCCTTTCTGATTTCTTCTGTTTTTGCATTTGTCACACTTAATTGTTTTAGATCTGCAAACAAAATTGAGCACAAGACAAAGACAACCTGAATAAACACAAAATACAGTTTAGAAATGATCATTTCATTTATTGAAGGAAAAAGGTTATCCAACACCTATATCATTCATGTGAAAATAAATTACCCCCCAAACTTAATAACTGGTTGTGCGTTCTTTAGCAGCAACAATTGAAACCAAACACTACTAATAACTAGTGATTATTCTTTCACATTGCTGTTCAGGAATTTTGGTCCACCATACAGCCACTTTGGAAGATTTTAAAGCATGTACTGATACTTTAAGCTTCAGTCACAGCATCTCAGTTGGATTCAAATCAAGACTTTGACAATGTAACTCTTGCTATATTATCCTGTTGTGCTTGAGCTTCAGATTAGGGGCTGATGACCAGATATTCCTCTTCCTTAGAATTTTCTGGTGTAGAGCAGAGTTCATGGTTCCATCAATTGTAGGAAGTCATCCAGGTTCTGAAGCAGCAAAGTATCTGTACATCATCTCACTACCAACATCATGTTTGACTGTTTGTATGATGTTCTTATTGTGGAATGCTGTTAGTTTTATGCCAGATGTAAAGGGACCCATGTCTTCCAAAAAGTTCATTTTTTGACTCATCAGTCCACAGAACAATAGCCCACATGGCTAGGGGGTTATCAATGTGGTTTTATTTTGATTGCAGCTTAATATGCTGCTTGTTGAGATCTTTTAGCCAACTTCCCATTGCTGGAAACAGGGACAAAACTAGGATTTTTGTCACCAGGATCAAGGCCATAATTTGATGCCCCCCCAAAAAAATACAACATAGAGGAAAAAAAGGGTGTGTGGTTTTGTGACACAGTAATGCACATTATAATACATTATGCCACACATATTCAGCAGAGTGGAGAGACACTGGAGCAAGGTCCCTTGCTCCAGTGTCTCTCCACTCTGCTGAATACATTGCAGATAAGCATTTTACTATCTCTAACTTTTATGTTTTGTTAACCCCTGTTTACTCTGTATCCCTGTAAATGTGATTAAAACCCCCTTTTGTGATAAAGCACACCTGTGATAAGGGTCATTTTTGCTTATTTGAGGCTAACCTTATCCACCTGTGTGCGGACTATGAGGGCCTCCATGGGATCCTAGAGGAGTTATCAGAGTACGCAATACTACATGCAGGTGTTCAAGTATCTTTCTGGTATGCAATATACATTGAATTATATGCGCTGTGTGTAAACAAAAATACTACACTACATTTGTGTTCTATCTGGCTCTGTTGGAGCCTCTTCTATTAAGGTTTTCCTGATCTTTTGGAGGAACATACATACCCTTTAAAGATTTATTATTTGGTACACACATTATATTGTGAGCACGTACATTATTGTTTTAAATACTACACTATTAGGCGCATGCCTTTTCCCAATTCCACTTCCAGATTCTATTTATCCTGATTGCCGTTCAGGAACCTGGGAAGACTGCTGCCACCTCCACCAGAGGTATCAAAGTGTCACACGTGTTAGCACTATATGGATTTCACTTTGTATTGAAACACACTTATTGCACAACCAGTGCAATACGTTTCTAAGGACTTTAACTAGTGCGCCGGTCTATACACCTTCTACAAACTCTATTTAAGTAATGTTGAGATTCAACAGAGCTTACAGTATCCAAGCCTCATTATGTCTAATCTTATTAAACACAAATTTATCATTTCAATTTGGTTCATTGGATGAATGAATGCTATAACTAAAGCGACAATTATTATTTCACACAGGGCCAGTTGGTGTTAGATAATGTTTTTCCTTCAATAAATTAAATGATCAATTAAAAACTGTATACAGTATATCTGAAGTAATCACATGTGTCAAATATGCAAATAGAAAATAATCAGAAAGGGGTCAAAAACTTTTTCACACCACTATACTTACAACCTATTTACATGGGATGCATCTGAAAAAACAATTAATTGATTTTGTCCAGTAACTTAACATCAACACTTTAAATCTTACTTTTGCTTGTAAAAGGGATAACAATGCAAGTACTTCACAAATAGAGAATTATATAATTGTTAGCACATATTTTAAATCTGTGGATGTAAATAGTTATATCAAGCCAGTCAGACAGTCACCATCTAGTTAGTGTCACAGTTCTCTATAAATGCTGTGATAGGACTCATTATAGGCACTATTTATTTGGGGAAAATTAAATGAGGTCCTTCATCACCAGGGTAAGCCACAAGAGTATATACTGTAGTCATAGCTTCAGGAATCTTATGGTCCCCAAGATGACTACCAATAAACTAACTGGGAAAGGTTGTAAAGAAATCATGATACAAAATCATAATACAGAAAGCGTGGTCAGATGGGCCAAATGATGGGGTCACAGGTGATGTTTAATAATAGTATTCAAGTCAAAAGTTCAGGGGCATAGACAACAAAGCAATGTCAAGGTCAGACTATAACTGATACACATAAGTAACCACAGTACACTGTAAGCTCTAGGGAATCCAATGAAGTGAGTAGGTCTTCACTTTAAGAAAGAGACAAGGATCTTGCAAGGAGGAAGTAGTCTAGGGCACTTAAAAATTACACTAGCACCTTTGATTGGTTACTGAGATCATCTGGGAACAATTCCGAAGAGCTGTCAGGGTATGTGTTATGCCAAACAGGCAGTGCCAGTAGATGGAGACAGAAATTAACTAAAATAATTCTCAGCAAAATGGCATCACCCAGTAAACAGCCAGACTTGGAGAATCACCTAGTGTGTAATAAGCATGTCCAAATATATCATAGAAATTCCCAGTTTGTTCAGTAAGACAAAGGGTATAAAATTTCCAGCACTGTTAAAACCACTAGTGCAAACAGATTCACAGAACCCATAGGATACTTCACAGTAGCTCTGATTGAGCACAATACCTAACTTATTGCATAACGATGTTAGTTCATCCTAAGCTGTTGCAAGCTCTTAAGCCACAAGTTCATCCTTAATGTGATCTGCCAAACATTGCCAGAATACTTCTACAAGAGCAGCATTGGAACAATGAAGCTAAGAAGAGAGGACACAGACCTGAACTGCATAATGGCCTATGGAGAAAAGCCCCTTGTTAGAGATGCAGAATACTGATGCTGCTGACAACACTCAACTATGCTCATCAAAAATCTAAATGAGGCATTCAGGAAGACAGGTTTACTATTAAGTATAGGATTGTTTTATTTACAAAGGGAAAATAGCCAGGCTAGTGGAGGGGAGATGAGTGTATGTCCTGACAGAAGAGTTTGTAAACTACCTAAATTCAGTCTGACAGAAAATTTGCTAGTTGAAGTACAAATTGAATGGCACTATAGTTAAGAATCACATGACACATCTTGAAATCATTTTTGAACTTTGCTATTGAATGAATGTGCAAATTTTGAGGACCTGCCTGCAGTGATTGGTATCACTGGAATATGAGGTAGTTATTGAACCAGGAGAAGTAGTGAGAGATGTTTGGATTGTGTCCATGTGAGTAGAAAGATCTTGTAAATACAACATGACCTGGTTCAGTCTTACTTCTTATTTATCCATTAAAGCTGCTAGGAATTGCATGACATCGTTTTTTCATAACAATGTTCCAATCGGAATTAATTTTATAGACAGTTCCTACTATCGCAGCTCACAAGAAGTGTTGTGTTATGAATCTTTATTATCATGTTTGTTTTGGCAAGACTATATTAGGGCACAAAGTCTAATTGGGTACTGATCTTTACCGGGAACCCCACAATGAAATATGGTCTTAACTGCAGGATTCCTGCAGCTTGTGGTCCCTAATACAAGTACAGTACCAATGGACTAACTGGTAGAGATTGTAATGAAAGCAAGAAAGTGAGGTCAAGTGTACCAAAGGTCGATGTCAGAAGCTACGTTTTGGAACTCATTCAAGCCAAAAGTTCAGGGGCAGAGTAGCAAAGACACAGTCAGGCTGGAACTGGTACAGAGATAACCACAGCAGACAGTAAATTTTATGGAAATCAGTGTAGTCAGGAGACTTTCACTCTAGAATAGAGACAAGGGGCAAAATTTACTAAGCGGTGGTTTCTATTCTACTCTAAATCCCGGCAGTTTGGTGGCAGCTTCTATTCTGTTCTAAACCCCGGGGTTTGCTGGCAGTTTTGCAGTGGTTTCCAAATGACAGCCCTGTTCTATTCTGTTCTAAAATGTATTTTGATGGCAGTTTTGCAGCGGTTTTAGACTTAGTAAATCTGCAGAAAGCAAAACCGCCGCCAAACCACAGTCAAAACACATTTTAGAATAGAATAGAACAGGGTTGTCAAATAGATACTGACATCAAACCCCCGCTTAGTAAATTTTGCCCATGATCTGACAAGGAGTAAGGAGACTAGGGAGTTTATATTACATGAAAGCATATGTGATTGGCTACTGAGATCAGCTGTCAAGGCTACAGAGAAGCTACAGATGTGTTTCCTATGCCAAAATGGTAGCAACCATGGATTAAGACAGAGTTAGACTAAGAATGTCTGAGTCAAGATGGAGTAATCCATGGATGGAGACTATATTTACCAAATAAATGTCCATGACAACGTGGCAACACCCAATGAAGATCCAGATGACAGAGGAGATCAGACCTCAAAGATTCAGCTTTATCCCTTTGAACTGTAGAGCCTAGCCACACAGGGGAGCCTGACATCAGCCTGGTATGGTAACTTAATGCTGTGCATGACAGTTAGTTTGAAACATAATTTTATTATTGGCTCTTAAACCTAAATGTAATTGTAGTGACAATGCCACTTTTAAACAGCACTTTGAGTTATTAACAATCAGATTCCCAGACAAAAGATTTTTTTTGTAGTTTTACTACAAAATGCATTTGTGAGGCTTTGATTATGGACTTATTATCATATAGCTCTACAAATATGGTAACTAAGAATTCTCCAGAAAAAATAAAATCTTTTGTGATGAGATTTAGGGCCTGATTCAGCATGGATTGCAAATGCAACTGCGTACACAGATGGTCCGATTTTTGCGTACTTCACATTCATAGTAATCGCACTGCAATTACAGAGACGCGCTGTGGAATCCATAAAAAAATTAGTACCTGTCCATTCGAAGTGAGGGGCGTGAACAAATTAGTAATTGTGATTGTCTATAGAGCTTGAGTACTCACTGCGTGCAACGAGACTTGCAAATTCTAAGACAGGTCAGACATGCTGTAATTGTACGTGAGGGGCCAATGTTCTGCAGTGTTACCGATGTATATTCAGGACTGCGAGGTATTACTGATGTGAGAAGGCAGTAGTGGATGTCTCTATGCTGGATGAGCGGTGGCAGATATTAACATATTTCCACAGATTCATTGTGTGCAATTATGCAGTTGTGATACATGCTGAATCAGGTCCTTAGTTCAGAAGCTTGAAAAATGTTATTAAAAAAAATGGGCAATCTTCATAAGTAATCTTATTTTGGGTTCTTTACTGATTAAAAAACCCTCAATGATGTATAAAAAGGCTTTAAATTTATAAACCATACTAACATCAGTGTACTTAGGCAGGGGGCCCAATACACACATAAAAAATAGGTTAGGAAAATCCAATCAAGGATGTTTTTCTTGTAAACATTATGTATAAATTAATATATTGAAAACAATGCATTAGACCTAATGCAAAACTTGTCCCTATTAGTTTAAATTAGGGAAAATGTATAATTCATTTTTTTAAATCCTATAAACAATATGTTTTTATGTCTCTTTGTGAAAATGTATTGCATATTGTGATCAAAATTATCTTTATACATTATAAAGGAGTACTCATTGTCAGACATACTGTAATTCATTTACTCTAATTATTTATACACTGTTATAATTATTTAATATATATACTGTACATCCCTTTGTATTACGGATACTCTTATAATTGATAATTAAAGAGTACAAATATATCATCACATTGAAAATAAATAAATAAGTATAAATGTTTTATCACAGGGTGGATTACCTCTAATTTGATTGTCTTTGTATATGTGTACTAGAGTAGTGTCAATAGCTGGAATCATTTAATTCTTGGAAATAGATGAAAACATTCAAGTGGTAACAATTTTAACCACTTGTGGGTGCACAGATTATTCAGTGGCCTCATTGTTTGACTTACTTCGTGTTTTGATTACATGAAACATCCATACATATCGTAGGCTAGTTAGTTTGTTTTTATGTTAAGGAGCTAAGAAATTAGATATTGAGTTATGAGATTTATAATAACTTGACATTTTTTTTAGAGATATGTGAACATTAATGAATGGTTTTTTAATAGTTTCAATTTGTATCTGCGCGGTGATCATTTTATGTTAGTTTATAAATTTTGTTTACATCTGGGAAACCAAAATGATATGTTGATAGGACGCTTTGTATACTGTAGACCAATTAAAGTTGAAACACATTCACTCACAAGTTTGTACTCTAACCAAGGATATTATCTAACTACAATTTGAAGTGTTTAGTCACACCCATGACAAAAACCTGTCAATGAAACAAGTGAGATGGCTTCCTACTGTCACATTTCCTGTGAATGTCGAACCCAGCTCTTAAATGTTCTGATGGGTGTCCCCACAACTATATCCACTGTCTCCTCATTGTGGATCTCCTCACTCATGTCTCTGATACCTCTGCTCTTATCTCTTAAAGGGATGAGTGCTTGGCTCTTGGGCAGTCTTGTCAGTGTGGTCATGTAATCAGTGACATCAGGCAGGTGGCACTTTTGAAATGTAATTTCCACTTTAAGCCTCATTCTGAAGCATGCAGTATACGGCTTACAACCCTGCTTCAGCATTATAATATCCCATATATTTGATATCCTGTGTAAGAACCTTGGCTTGAACTGGACTCTTCAATGCATTATACCTGAGATATATTCCTGAGACCATTCCTGTGAATGATCCCTGGTTTGTTTCTGACAACTCTCTGCATTAGACCCTGTATCACATCTGTGACCTCTTTGTGTATTTCCTCTGGACCTTGGCTTTTGGAGCTAGTTATCACAGTGAGACTTTATCATTCTTAGTGCATGTGCATTAGATCACAGGCAAGGTTCTTTAATCAACACAAGAATGCATTTGTCAAATTATTATTATTATTATTATTATTATTATTATTATTATTATTATTATTATTATTATTATTATTATTATTATTATTGATAAACACTCAAAACTCCACCTTTAGAAGTAATTGAATGGGGTATAAAATGATCCACTAGTTATACTGTACAGTTTGAGTCTCCCATATCCAAAATTCTTTGGACTAGGGGTATTTTGGATATTGGAATATTCTGTATTTTCAAATATTTGCATACCATAATGAGATATCTTGGGAACAGTACCCAAATCTTCATATACACCTTATACACACAGCCTGAAGGTAATTTTATACAATATTTTTCATAATTTTGTGTACATTGAAGTATCAAAAAGCAAAGGATTCACTATCTTAATCATGCTAAACAAAATTCCATATTTCAGAATATTTGCATATGGGAAACTCAACCTGTACTCTTAGTGCCCTTATTTAAATCCATTATGTAGACAAAAGGACAAAATGTGTTGGAGCATGATGGGAGGATCTTCACCCTCAGTTGTTTCTATTGTCACATGAAAATCCATATTGTTTTTTTCAGATAAACTTCAGTTCTATAATTTTTTAGGTATGACATATCTTGTTGCATTATGATAGTATGTGAATAACAATTGTGTAAAAACTTACAAAACTATGCAGTTTTGTTTTATCTTTTAATGGTGAGGAGCTGTGCTGGTTTACAAGAGTTTTGAGTCTACCCTATGAGGCAACAGATAAGCACAATTTTTTTTTGCATATTTGTTATGAGCACAAACACTTTTATTGGATACTGTGTGTAAGGCAACCATGATTGTTTCTGATGTGCAGACCATTGGGTTTGGTGTGTTTTATTACATGTGCATATTAATCGCAATTATTTTTTTATCGCCTTTTATCATTGTGGTTCCAAGTCACTTTTTAATTCTTCTATATTGCACGAAGAATGAGTGAGTAATAAAGTGATGAAAGAGGGTATGTGGAGGAGTATTTATTTAATGAAGGACTTTGTCACAGTATGCATGTTATGTCATTTATTTAATTTATTAATACAAGCACTGCTATCAGAGGCAAGACATTTTTGGTAAATCTAGTTATTTGTATACTTCTAATAAAGAAAAATAGTGATGGTGACTTCTGTTCTAAAGTGTTGTAGTTCTGCATTTTGTAACTGTGTTGAGCTTAGTAAATCATCAGGATGCAAACCCACTGAAAAAACAATGCAATCGCACCACTTAAGAGAATTCCACCAATGTGTGTTTTGTATTTTTTAACAGCTATTATTCTAGTTTATTTTGTGTCTACAGTCCTGTATGTATATGCATTTTAAGTGATCCCTTGGGGTGCTGTTGAATGTAACTTATTACACAACTACTTTCACTGAACTAATTAGAGAGTGATTAGCTTTCCGCAATACAGTAGGAATATGTTTCTTGCTTCATTACTTATGCATTTCTTGTTTCTCAATTCTCTAATGTCACATTTTACCTGAACATGATTATGGTAGCAATAATATAAGAGATGCAGATGTTAGTTAATAACTTAATAACAATAATTCTAAGATATTATCCAAACAATGGAACAAGCAGAGAAGCTAAATTTTGAATGACATGATCTGCCAGATGTTAAAATACAATACTAACAGAAGACGTAAGCAATAATAGCATAAACATAAAAACATAATACATGAAACAAATGTGTTTTCTTAGCAGGCCAAATAAGATTTCTATGCTACAACTAGTAAATAAATGGATACGGATCAGCAGAGTCACCTCAGCCAGACACCCCCTCAGCAGCTCCCACTATCACCAACAACTCTCTCTCCCATGCACTCCCATCCCTGCCTAATCCAGACCCATTATACTTACCACCCCCAGCTCCCTGTCCTATTATCACCTATTAGATTTGACTTGCATGTACCATAGTCGCAATTAGGTAATCATGCAGACATGCATGATGACCTAATTTAGATCAGGGACCAATTTTATAATAACAGATTGTCAAATAGTACAATAAAATTGATACCAGTGGTATATTAAAGAGGTAGCAACCAGTATCTGAGGCCCATTTGTGCTTTCTATAGAACATACAGCTGAGTGTTTCTTTATTTCTCTTTGTGACCTCAGGAGTACAATCTTGGCCATTTAACAGTTATTTGAGTTTGTTTTTTCTTTAAACTCAACAAACGCAGGTTTTATTAGGGTGGGTATATGTGAAAAGGGCCCAACTAATATTTTACAGAAGTCACTGAAAGCTTTCATGTAAGAAACTGCTAAAACAGGCACATTGTAGCTTTCTTAATCAGCAGCTTCCTCATGTAATTTGTACTATTCTAGCATCGAACCTCCATATACTTAATCTTCTAATGTTTCATACTCTGCAATACTCCTGCTCCTGTATCTTTGTAAAACACTCCCATGACTGATTATCCACATTGACTACTGTAAATCTCTTGTTATGAAGAAAAAGGGAATTTAGTACCCGCACAAGAGCAGTTCAATTCTTTACTTATTATTATATACTGTACACATACATACAGTATTTCCAATGTGAATTTATATATATATATTTTATTTCACCTGGGAGGTGCACCCTAGAATAAATATCACATGCAAGAAAAATAGGGGTATTCTAAAGTGGGGCACTCAAATAAGCAGTATCTCCTAAAATTAACCTTTATTACATTAATTAAAAGTGAATTAAAAAATCAGAATGTGAAGTTATATGTAACATGTATGTAGTTTATATTGTCAGTTAAAAAACAGACTCCTCAAATATAGGGTAATTACCTCCGTCCTTAAAGTATGGTCCTTGAGCTAGAATGCAGCTTTTGGTAACGGGGGTGTATTATTATCCAGATTAATTATCCACATCAATTTATTAGGGGTTACCTCTCCAAATCCTCTATACCTGATAATACACTCCTGTCTGCTAGTGGCTCTTCTACAGTATATTCTTAATCCTGCTGGTTACTAAAATGAAACTGTCCTGCAACTACACATTGTAACTATTCTTCTGTTATAGAGTTGCTGCTCTCTGTGCTGCTAGAATCATTCTCCACTGCCATTCATTCTGCTGCTCTCAGCAGTGACTCGCTTCTGTTACCCACAAAGGTGAAATCCATTGACTTATACAGCCTTCTCTCTGTGTAGGTACGAATATTGTATATATGCCTGCAGTATCCTTCTACAATAAACAGTAAACCCTGTGTAATTCACTCATGTTTTTCAACAATCTGTGTTATAGAAACCAGCAACATATCTGGTACACCCTTGAACACAATTTGTGTGCGATCCAGTAGATTATAACACTACAGTTGTAGTCTGATAAGGCAATGTAGGAGTATCAGTCTAATTTCATGTGTATAATATTCTATTTGGGTGCTTATTTACCCTTACTATATTGAAACAAATAATGTTTACAGCACTTGAGAATTTTATACTTTTAACACTGATCATTACTCTCAGGGAGATTCTTCTTGATACTTATTCATGATCACAGGCAGATGTCAGATCCAGTGATTCATTTATGTGCTCAGGTTAAATATCTGCTAGTAACATGCATACAGTTCTATTGAGAACATTTTCACTTCATCCTAGCTACAGTATATGGCAGGAATGTGTCTAGTATCACTGTGGCCAAAATACAATTACAGCAAATTAGTGGGTGTGTATATCACCTTCTCAAACATATGCACATTATGGCCTTCTGGAGTAGTGATCTTTACATAAGATCTTCCATTCATTCTGTTGCTGTGTCAGCTATAATCAGGACATGTCACAGCAGAGTACAGCCGTAGCCAAAAGTTTTGATAATTACACAAGTATTGGTTTTCACAAAGTTTTCTGTTTTTAGACCTTTTTGTCAGATGTTACTATGGTATACTGAAGTAAAATTACAAACATTTCATAAGTGTCAAAGGCTTTTATTGACAATTATATTAAGTTTATGCAAAGAGTAAATATTTATAGTGTTGTCTCTTCTTTAGCAAGAATTTGTCCACCCGCCTCTTGAGGATTGACAACAAGTTCTCAATGTGATTAAGGTCTGGGGAGTTTCCTGGCCATGGACCCAAAATATTGATGGGTCATTCCCTGAGCCATTTATGGTAGTTATCACTTTTGCCTTATGAGAAGGTGCTCCATCATGCTGGAAAAGGCATTGTTCATCACCAAACTGTTCTTGGATGGTTGGGAGAAGTTGCTTTTGGAGGATGTTTTGGTACCACTCTATATTCATGGCTGTGTTCTTTGGCAAAATTGTGAGTGAGTCCACTCCCTTGGCTGAGAAGCAACCCAACACATGAATGGTCTCAGGCTGCTTTAATGTTGGCATGACACAGGACTGATGGTAGCGCTCACCTTTCCTTTTCCAAACAAGAGGTTTTTTTCCAGATGCCCCAAACAATCTGAAAGGTGATTCATCAGAGGAAATAACTTGAACTTAGTCCTTAGCAGTCCAATCCCTTTACCTTTTGCAGAATATCAGTATGTCCCTGATGTTTTCCGGGAGAGAAGTGGCTTCTTTGCTGCCGTTCATGTCACCAGGCCATCCTCCAAAAGTCTTTGCCTCACTGTGCATGGCGATGCACTCACATCTGCCTGCTGCCATTCTTGAGCAAGCTCTGCATTGGTGGTGCCCTGATCCTGCAGCTCAATCAACTTTAGGAGACGGTCCTGGTGCTTGCTGAATGTTCTTGGGCACCCTGAAGCCTTGTTCATAACTATTGAATGCCTCTTCTAATACTCCTAATATTTGTACCTACTATTCAATTCCTCTGTAACTAACATGTAGGATTTGACCCCAACATTACTCCCTTAAGAAGTTTGTACTTTACACTCCCTTCACACTTCTCCAATTTTATAAAACATTATCTACTCTTGCCTTACTTCTCCCCTGGTATCCCATTGTACTTCCATATGCCACCCATCATGATTTATCCACTTCTGGTACTCCCTGAAATGTCTCTTTTACATCTTCCTTCCATTACAGATGTTTTACAGTATGTCCTCTATGCTAACCGCTCTTTCCCTGCAGCCATCACCATTTCCACAAATGTCATAGTCCCACCATTTCTTGCTCCTTTCTGCCTTTCTTTAGTCACATATTCTCTTACCTTTATTCCAGATCCACTCTTTACTCCCATAACAGTAACTGCTGATTCCTCCAATTCACCCTCCCAATCACTATTTTTCCTGTTCTTTCATCTTCTATCTCAACTGTGGGTACAAGCTTCCC
Source organism: Taudactylus pleione (assembly GCA_031769625.1). NCBI lineage: Eukaryota > Metazoa > Chordata > Amphibia > Anura > Myobatrachidae > Taudactylus > Taudactylus pleione. The sequence continues at coordinate 20,465,653 of JAUIMM010000295.1, forward strand.
CAAAATGGGGCCACACTTCTTCCTACTGTCCACCCATTGCCGACCTCCTGCAACTCTCTTTCATTCACATTCCTCCAAATCCATCAATCTTATCCCCATTACTATTATTAATCCCTACACATTTAACTGCACACTTTGCCAGATCTGGTTGTAATAATCTTTCTCCATAATTGACCCATTTCTTTCTCACTCCTTCAACTTCCTTTCCCTCATAAAAGCTGCATGCTTCTGTACCTTCAGACACTATCTCAGCTGTTGTCTTCTCTATTGGCAGTCTATCCATTGCACTCACTTCCTGATATGAAAGGTGCCAAGGTGATGGCATATGCATTCTTTTATCACCTAAGTTCACCTTCCGTATTGTCCTTCTTGTATCCTACAACTCTTTCTTAAAGGATAACAACATATTTATTTTTGTTAAATCATTTACCGAACTCGGGCTTAAATGCCTTCTGAACAATTTTGCCACCTAGCTTTCCCAGTTCCTTTCCTCTAACTTACACACTTTCATGCTTATGTGTCCAAATACACCTTACAAAAGCTCCATTTTATGTGCCACAGACGTTTAAACTAATCCACACCATGTGTCCCACTACGTACTTGTACAAAATATACATGTTAATGCAAAAAAAAGTGCTATGCACATATATGCTGGACTCTGGTGCTGGAATTTCATGCAGTTACTGTGTGCAACTCAGGTGTTACACTGCATAAAAAGGTAAAAGACTGATGACAAATACAAGTGAGCCACACCATGCATCATGACCTGACTTGTGCCTAATCTCTGACTTGATACCAATTCCTTTGTGACAAAAATACTAATCCTAAGTGCCTAGGACACTGTAAGTGACTTTATATGCAGCTATGATACAAAAAAGATGCTAACTTCAGAAAAAAGTACAAAATGTCCAGGAATCGCTACCTATGGCAGATAAGTTATGTTTTTTTAAGCAATTTATGTTTATTGAAAGCCAACGCAAATAGTGTACATTTTCCAAATAAACATCACATAGTAAATACACAAACAAACAAAAAAATACAGACTTAATCATAATAAGAAAAGAAAGAAAGAAAGAAAGAGAAAAAGAAAGAAAGAAAGAAAAATAAAAGTAGATGAAGATAAGAGAGAAAACCCCACTGCCAGGGAAAAGGAATAAACCTCAACACAGCAATATTAGAGAAGACATCTGTTACATCATCTCATATTGCTCTCAGGGAAAGACATCTACCTGTTTCCACTTCAATGCCCCTTCTCCCTACAAAGTGATTTAGAATGATTAGATTATTTGTACAGGAGCCAGGGGTACCAGATCGCTATGAAATCTTGATGACTATGTGGTAAAGACAATATAAGGCAATCCATAGACATGTAATGGTCAAGCCTAGCACACCATTCTTTCATGTTGGGTACAGTAGCAGACCTCCAATGCATCTGGATGACCGCTTTTGAGGCACTAAGTATGTGACGCTATAGGGTTTTCTTAAATAGTATTTAGCTAAGCAATAAAATACCAATTGGTTTGATTCTTTAAAGCAACTGTCCATCATGTATGTGATTGTTATTCATTTAGTGCTGGCTTCCTTTATTATATGTGTATTTCTCTTTGCTATTGGTACTGACAATCCCTTTTACTAGCTGCTCTTGTGACAGCAAATCAGAACCATTTATTCTTGTTATTAGTGTTTTCTTAAAAAGTGCCTGTGGTCTTCTTAAGAGATTCAAAATCCAGAAGCTAGGACAGAAGGGTAAGTATTCCTGAAGAATAACATCTGCAGTCTCTATACCCTTATCCCAAAAGGGATGCAATAATGGGAATTTCCAAAAGATATGTAAAGGAATACCCAAAGCCTCATTACATCTCCAGCACTAATTAGACACCCCAGAACACATTTAAGCTAATATACTAGGACAACAATGCCAACAGGATAACACCTTATAATGTGTCACCATCACCTATATTAAGAGAGATAGAGAATGTGTTACGAAAAATTTCCGACCAATCGTCCACCCCCACCAATTCCTGCAGATCTACCTCCCAGTCCTTTGTGAATTTAGGCCTATTGTAGAAGAGGTGATCTATAAGTAATTTATAAATAAAGGACAAAGTGTGCGAGGGACAGTAATGTTATGTGCACATATTTTCGAATGGGGTTAACCCATGGCAATAGGCACTAGAGGGTCCCAGGCTTAGGATAAAGTGCTGTATCTGGAGATATTTCCATATCTCCCTATTAGGTAGATCCCATTTGCCTGAACTAAAGGCAAACTCATAACACCAGAAGAGTCAAGCAATTGGCCTACTGACGAGATCCCCCATGAGCGCCAAATAGAAAATGAATTGGGCACAAGCCCTGGAAGAAAAGCTGGGTTTCCAAACAGTGGAGTTAAAGGAGAGGAGCTGGGTGAGAGGAGTGGTTGGGACCAGAAATGCCACCAGCAGAAAATAGTGGGGCTTAGTAAAGTTTGGCGCGATCTAGGAAGGGAGTGTAGCCAGGACAACCTAGGGGTCAGATAAGGGAGAGAGGCAGCTTATTTCACCACCCATGTTTTTCTGTCAGTTATTCTGCACCATTCCATAACCATTGTGAGCAGCACAGCATGGTAATAGGAAAGGAAATGAGGCAGTTGTACACCCCCAATTGTTTTCATCTATATAACACCTCATGCTTAAAACATGGCCTACAACCCGCCCTCACGTAATCTCTAGTGACCCAATGCAATTCCATGAACCAAGAGTGCGGTATTGAAATAGGAAGAGCTTGCAGAAGATACAGGACCATAGGTAAAACATACATTTTGATTACTGCTATCCTTCCCGTCCATGAGATCCCCTCAGAGCACCAGGTTTTAAAATCAGATTTATTCTTTGTAAGTAATGGGGAAAAGAATTATAGGATAACATTTGGGAGGGGTTCCTATGTAAAATAACCCCCAGGTATTTAATATGTGTAAGGTGCCACTGGAATTCAGAGACAGATTGTAAACCTTCCAAAGCAGCCTCATCTACAATGAGATTCAGATTGACTGAATTAGATACAGTGCATTCACCTTAAAATGAGAGAGGGAACCAAAGTTCTCAAGCTATTTAAGAAAGTTGGGAACTGAAACCAATGGGTTAGTTATTATGGCTAGAAGGTTGTCTGAAAAAAGGGCTAACTTAAATTTACTTTCACTCGCTGATACTCCCGATATATTATTGTTCCGTCTAATGGACCTCACCAAGGCCTCCATAAAAAGAACAAATACTAAGGGAGATAAAGGGCAGCCCCGGTGAGTGCCATTTAAATCGAAACAGGGTCTGACAAATCTCCAGTAACCCTAATACAGGCCGATAAAGTGGAGTAGAGAGCTTGTATTCTCTGCATAGCAATCCAACCAAGACCCAAATGTTCCAGCATGACCAGCAAAAAGTTCCAATCTACCCTGTCAAAGGCTTTTTCTGCATCTGTAGACTAGTGTATAGTTGGGATCTGTTGACAGTTAGCTACATGAATTAATTCCAGAACCTTGGTGGTATTATCTCTGGTCTCACAGCCAGGGACAAATCCTACCTGATCTGATTGTATCAAATTAGGAAGAAGCAATTTAAGGTGGTTGGCCATTAATTTGCAAAAAGTTTCAATATCTACATTTAATTGGGATATGGGTCTGTAGCTTGAACACTGAGCCAGGTCTTTCCCTTCCTTCTGTAGGACTGTGATATGGGTGAGAAAGGATTGAAAGGAAAAGGGAGAGAGATCCAAAACCTCATTAAATGCCTGAAGTATCAAGGGGGAGAGAACAACACTAAAGTTTTTATAATAGGCAACAGAAAACCAATCAGGGCCTGGACTCTTACAGTTCGGGGTTGACTTAATGGCCTCCTCTAATACAGTTAGTGTAAATGGCTCTTCAAGGGCCTGTACATAAGTGTCCTACAGAGTGGGAAAGCCAACCTCCTCAAGATAAGCTTTAATGGAGGCTTTTTTTAGTGACAAATCCTCATCAGTTCTCAGACCCTTCAAATTATGTAACTGGGAGTAATACAAGTGAAAGGCCATAGCTATATCCTTTGTGGAATTACAAAATGAACCAGATTGACCTTTTATGCAGGCAATGTATGTAGCCACCATTTGGGAATGGAGGGCCCTGGCCAGCATCTTGCTGGGTTTATTTCCAAAAAGAAAATAACGACTACGACATTTTGAACATCTAATTTGATTTTATTAGACTTAAGAGTATTAAGGGCCTGGTGAGCATCTGTAAGAGACTGAAGAGTCTCCGCAGACGAGGTGGACTTGTTTACAAAATCTAGGGACTGTGGACCTCATTCAGAGGCAGTCGCTACGGCGCGATCGATCGCAACATAAAAGAGCGAGAAAATGCAAATCAAGCGCAAAATTGCAGTGCACATCGTAGGCGAGGAAACTCCCATCACAATGAAAACACACCTCCTGAGTCTCGTAAAGGGGTGAGCGAGGACTACAGTCACAGAAATTTGTCGGTCGCTGCTGTAAAACAGCTATGTGACCATCGTAGTTTTTGGCAGAGTCAAGTTTTCACATCTGCACTTTTTATGGTTCTTTTGCCTATTTCGATGCGGATGCAAGCAGCGTGCAATCGCTTTGTTTTTTTATTTTTTTGGTTTTAACAAGTAAATTAACCATTTGAAACACTAATTATTTTTTTAACAATTACATTTTGACACAAACATTTTTGTTTAAAGTTATCTAGTTTAGACCTTTTTAAAAATTGGCAGACCACACATTTTGTAAATTCAATATTTTTTTATTTTTAAAACTTTTTAATTTTTAAAAACAATAAAAATTAAAAACCATTTTGCATTCTTTGGATTGCAGCATAGATCTGCAGTACTGCCTCTCCAATCACCCCAAGCTCCCTCCAAAACATTTCTGCAACGGCCTCAGCTTGCACATCTGAAATACAATAGTAAAATTTGTTTTTTAATATTTTTATTATGTGTGGCAAACATTTTAAAAAATATTGTTAGAACACATCCCATTAAAATTGGTGTGTATCAATTATGAACATTGCATTATTTTCAGGTTCATACATTACAAATACATTGCTGAATGACAATATTTAAATATGTACTTGATCTTCTTGGCCCTGGTCTTCCTGGGCTGAGACTGCCCAATTCCCACTGTCCTCAGAGTGGGCTGGGGAGACCACCTCAGGCTGGGGAGGAGAAGAAGGGGATGTGGAGACCACCTCCAGCTGGGATGGTGAGGAAGGGGATGAGGAGACCACCTCAGGCTGGGATGGTGAGGAAGGGGATGGGGAGACCACCTCAGGCTGGGATGGTGAGGAAGTGGATGAGGATTCCTCTTCTTGCTGGGATGGTGAGGAAGGGAATGGGGATACCACCTCAGGCTGGGATGGTGAGGAAGGGGATGTGGAGACCACCTCAGGTTAGGATGGTGACGAAGGGGATGAGGATTCCTCTTCTTGCTGGGATGGTGAGGAAGGGGATGGGGAGACATCTTCTTGCTGTGGTGGCCCTGCAGCATGCAGATCCCTCCTTTGTCTTTGGTGAAATCCAATTTTATCAGATGTTAAAGGAAAAAAAAATAACCATCTTTTTATGATAGCCCAGGTTTAGCAGAGCTAATGCATACTTTCATAATATCCAATTTTATCTGAAAAAACAAAGGTGTCACACATGTGTAATTTATGCAGAGACACTGCATAAAATGTAGTTTTTAAGCACAAAATTATGCATAGTTTCTAAAATGTCTGACACCATGTTAAACACACAAAATGGCTGACATCATTTTTAAAGGCTGCAATACAATATTAACATTTATGTTAACAACACTGGTATTGCAGTCATTATTTTGGAAAACAACCAACCATATACACATATACACATAGAAATACCTACACAACAGATAGCATGCACTTGCAGATGAGGCTGAAGAAAGTGTGCCTGATCCAACACCAGATGATCCTTCTCCACAACCAACAAACTCATCACCTCAAAATGTTGCTGGCCCATCACATGGAAAGAAAAAATGACAAAGAATTCCTTATAAGGTGGCCGAAACCTTAATCCAGGTGGCAGTATCCAAATTTCCTTTTGGACATAAATATCCTTTGATGGCTCATAGAAAAATTTTGGAAAAAATAACAAAGATCATAAATAGAAAGCACTCCACTAATTTGACCACATCTTTCATGCGAAGTTTTATATAAATTTTTTAAATTTTTTTGACAACACTGTACTAAAAGTATTAACAAATTCACTATATATGTCCAAAATATTTTAGTCAAACTTGGGTAAAAAAAACCCACCCCCCAAAAAATAAAAATAAATAAATTAATGCACACTTTTTCAACAGGTGGGGTGACCTTTGCAGCAGACTGAAGACTAAGCTAAAATTGCGGGTCCAACAGTTTAGTGTGCCAGGCAGACCACTCCCTGGCATCTTGGCTTTGACAAAAAAAACAAAAACTTCTTTTGGGGGCCTTAGATAGGAGGCTAGTCTTGGAGGCCAGAATATACCAACATGCTGAGATTGGTAATTATTTGCATGCACCTAGCTATCATACTGTATTTCTTTATTTAACATGTAATAACTGTTTTTTTCTCACACCTATTATAGGAAGTCACATGGCTGTGCCTCCCCCATCCACCTCTGCCACCCTTACTGAAGCCATTGATAGCCTTAAGGTGGCAATGTTGAGGCACACAACAGCTATGGTGGGTTCACAGTCCAGCATGTTGGAGCACACCTCCTTTCTAAGGTCCCTAAGCCAAGATGTCAGGGAGATTAAAGGACTTCTCACTGGCCCAAAAGAAGGTGGGGTGGACCAGTTTCCTGCTGTGGCTGAGCCAAGCACACAGCAGGGACCAAGACGGTCCCCCAGGATCCACAATTTTAGCTTAGAGGAGTCGGCTGCAAAGAAGAAAAAAAGAAAATATGATCTCTGTTGTTTTTTCCTAAATTTTTATCCTATATTATGTCCAAAATGGTAATTTGGATTTTGCCCATAGATGGCCTACAAGGACTCCTTGGAATAAGTTTGTTTCCATGTGATGTGGCTACCACATTTTGAGGTGATGAGTTTGTGCGAAATGCAGTAGGATCATCTGGTGGCTGCACAGGCACACTTTCATCTGCCACATGTGCAAGTGTACTTCCTGCTGCATTTTCTGAAATAAGTCCATAACCAAAATTGCTTTAAAATTCGTGATGTTTTTTTAAATTATTATTTGTGATGTAAATGAATTGACCACAAAACCAAAAAATGGTAAACATTTGTGGCCAAAATATATCAAGAATTAAAACAAATAAAAAAATGATTATTTTATTCATTAACAAAGTATATTTGTCTATTCTTCTAATGTAAATTGTGCATGTATTTTTTTATGTTTGGTTTAAGAAATCTGGCTATGGGTTTTATTAATAAAAAAACAAACAAAAACAAAGCATGCTGGGATATGCAGTACCACAAACCTAAAAAAATATAAAAAACATCTACAAAAACATGTATTTAGTATTTGAACCAAAAAAAGGGAATTATGTTTATTAAATGTATTTTAAATGGTATTTGCAAACAAATGTAACATAACTATCACATACCGAGACCAACCAAATGTAATGTCCTTTTAAAAAGATAAAAAAGCCAATTTTTGCAACCACTTTGCCAATATACATTGCAATGACAAACACCTGTTACTTTGTTAATTGACTCCAGACATCGGCAGAGGCAGAAACCATCGCCTGCAGTCGCAGTGCTTGAGATAGACCCTGGACTCACTCAAGCACTTCGAGAAGTAGCATCTTAAAGGCTGCGGTATGACGTGTGAGATGACCCACTCAGTAATTTATGCATGCCTTTAAATCTCTCTTTTTACGACAGACACACCTGCGTTCATAGCACCACGCCCCCGTTCACATGCATCTTCCTCTGTTACCACCCACAAATGGAACTATCTGTCAATCAGAGCTATGACCAAGTAGTGACTGATGACAGACTCCAAATAGCTTGCAAGAACTGGCTTGCGCACACGCAATGACGACTACAAGCATGCGCACATGACAAAAAATCGCTCATTGCGATCGATCGCACCCTAACAACCGCCTCTTAATGAGGTCCTGTATCTTCCACAATAGAGCCACCCTCTCTGCCAACTGCTGTTTCTTTTAGTGTGTACCGAGCTGAATAAATTTACCTCGCAAAAAAATAATAATTTATGTGCTTCCCAGATTGTTACCTTGGATGTATCAGGAAGATCATTTGTGACAATATAATCCTCAATAGCTTCATTAATTTGTTGCCTACAGACAGAGGGCCTGATTCAGACTCGGTCGCAAGCGCTGAGCGCTCGCAACCGGGTCAATGGTGGCCCAGACCGCATGCGCACGACGGAGCCGGCTCCATTGTGCGCATGTGCGAGACCGGGACAACAATGGGCAATCCGTCACTCCAGGTCTCGCACCAAAGGGGGGCATGCTGTCAATGTTGAGTAACAGCATGCCCTCTTTGGTGGGCAGGCAGGGGGGGTGGCTGCCCAGACGGAGGTGTTCCCATGAGATTGCCTACCATCTGGGGGCGGTCCCACTGACATCACAAGTAATGTCAGTGGGAGAGCTTTCAGCTCTGTTTGAGCCAAAAGCTCTCTGGGGCTTGCGGCCACGAGACCCTACCACAAGGGTCTCATCGCAAGCCCCGATGGTCGGGATGGTCTTGACCATTGCAACCATCATCCTGGCCATTCGCATTAGCTGTGCGTGGCAACCCACAGCAATGTGAGCAGCCAGGAGGGCCAGAGTCCTGAAGCAGCAAATCATTCAATCACCAAGAATACATCTATTGGCAAGATTAAAGGCAATCTAATCTTCGTCAAGATAGAGGCATGGTCTGACCAAGAAATATTTCCTATTTTGGTATCTATTGCTAAGTGTAGACACCTGTGTTGTAGAAAAAGATGATCAAGTCTGGTGTAAACCTTGTGCAGTTGTGAGTAAAAGGAATAATCTTGCATAGTGGAGTGATGTACATGCTACATGTCAACCAGTTGATGTCCATGTAAGAAACGTTTGACTCAACAGTGGAGTTTATCTGAGTATAAGGGATGATTTAGATGAAACAAGGGAAGGATCTATGGACCAATTTAAATCACTCCCAGCACCAACAACCAAAAGGTTGGCTGAGCACTATTTGGGGCATAGATGTTGACAAAGGTAAATACCTGAGAGTATATTTTACACTTTACAAGCAAAACACAGCCTACAATTATCTGGAGAGAGGTGATATCAGCTACATGAAGATTTCGAGCAACTAGGATTGCAAACCCCAAAGACTTACTTTCAGGGTCACTAGAAAAAAACCTGTATGGAAAATCTCTATTCCTGAGAGTCAATAATTGGAACCTTTAAAATGTGTTTCCTGTAAGAAGGCATTACCAGCCCTCTCTGCTCTCAATTCACGTAATGCATGAGACTGTCTCTACGGAATATTGAGTCCCATAGCGCTAACAGAGACAATATTTTATTGAGACATTGAATGATAATAAAATACCTATAAGGACAGAGCAATTAAGACAAACATGTGAGAAATATATGGTAAAGAGTACCCCGGCAGTGAGGGAAGGGATACAAAAAAACTAGAAAAAGAAAAAGGAGAAGGAAACACTCTAAAAATGAAAACATAGTAAAAAAGAATACAGAGAGAAAAACACCGCTCCTGAGCAGCATTATGGCAAAATACAGTTCCGCCACTAGGCCCAGGACCAAATAGAGTGGTGCAAGGGGGCAACTGGGGAAAAATGGCCAAAACCCCCGACACACAACCACAATAAAAAATACATACAATAATATAGTTTCCCAAAATTACAGATACATACATCAGATCAGAAATACCCTGAAGAAAAAAGAAAAACTCTTAGCAAAATTAGCAACTAAGAAGTCCTAGTAAAAAAGAGTGAGAAATGCACAGAAAATGATGAACCCACCCACCTTTCAAGAAAGAAAGTAAAGGACCTATGTACCCTCTCAGCCTTTGATGAGGGTGAGAAACAAAGTGCACAATAACAAGTCTTACAGTACCCATACGGTTTAACCAAAGGGATGAAAAATAAATCAAAGTCACTAGATCACAAATGAGGTCTCCATAAATGAGTCATGTTATCAAAGTCATGGAGAGACCAGGCAATGACCCACAACTGATGTGACTCAATAGGTGGAAGCTGATCTTCAGACATGGGTTCCTAGAGTGTTGAACAGGCCTCTCGAGGTCAGGTACCAGTGGCTGGAGACACTGCAGATGATGTAGGAGTTGGGTGGTAGCATCTCCGAGATCTAGGAGAGGCTCCCATAATATAGAAATGGGCCATCTTGGGAGGGGTCAAAGGTGGGAGAAGGTGAGTTTGGCAAGCCCGACACATTGGAACCAGAACTTGGGCAATGTCCGGGGCTGAACAAAAGGTGGCAAAATCCTCAGGGACACGAAGAGTGGCAGATTTACCTCTATTAGTAGTGAGGAGATGAAAAGGGTAACCCAAGTGATATTTAATTGTTTAAAATATATGAAGCGCTGGTCCAAAATATATATAACTGTGATTGCTTGTTAGACAATAAATTCTTAATATATTGTGTATTTTTTATCTGCAAGACCATTCAAACAAAAGGAAATAATAATAAATAAGGTAAAGTAATATAATGTATGAAAGACAAAATCAAACTGAAAATAAAAAATAAAAATAAAATGAAAATAATGTATAGTGGAAATGAACTAAATGATCGCAATGATGTTTATGCTCTTTAAGGGTCGGATGGGTGCCCGCTGCTATACTGCAGTGCTGCGGGTTTCTGTCCCTACCTTTCCCTGAGACACGGGGTTCAGCTCGCTGCACGTGCCTCCAAAGCCGGCGGTGACTTCGGCGCTCAGTGTTGGAGGAACACTTGTGCTCTGTTCCCGTACTGGATGCGGTGTTGGTTGCTTGCCGCTTGCTCCTGCTCGCTGCCGTCCGCTTTTTCCTTCAGTCCCCTTGCTGGTTAGCTTGCCAGAGTGGGGGAATGCCAAATGCTGTGTTGGTGTTTGATAAAAAAGCTCCAACGCGTTTCGTCCACGTGACGGACTTTATCAAGGAAGCTGGTCTGCCAGTCACTGTTCCCATTAGTACTCTGGGGTCTCTGACGATTGGCTAATAGGTGCTGTTGCACCTGTGATGATTAATTACTTCATTAGGGTTCTACATTTTATTAGAAATACTTTAAAATCACCTTATGCAAGTAATAAATACTGCTATAGGGTTAAAAACTTGTGCGATCATGTTGTAAAACATAATTAAAATGATTAAATGTATAAATTAATAGATAAATAAATTAATAATAATAATAACTGATAAATGTAAATGAATATAAATAAATAAGTAATAAAAGAATAAAAAAATAATAAAAGAATGGTTTGCAGACAATTATGAAATGAACTTTGGCTGTGGTGTCAGGACAAAATGAAAACAAAAAATTATTTTCTATCCGTCAAAAAAGAACTCAGTTCAAAATCTATATTGAGGCCCCCTGGGTGCAGGGTTTTGAGCTCATAGATCCACTGGGTTTCTTTTTTTGACATACGATGTAGATAGTTTCCTCCTCTCCAATCTTGATCCACTTTTTGTATTGCCATAAATTTTAATCCTTTTGGATCATTATTATGTTTTATGTGGAAATGGTCCGAGACACTATGTGTTCTTAGACCTTTTCTAATATTGTTAATATGTTCATAAATTCTCATCTTCAGTTTTCTTTTTGTGTGTCCCACATACTGTAATCCACAGTCGCATTGTAATAAATATATAACTCCCTCGGTGTTGCATGTTAGATTCTGTTTCACTGTATATTCTTTATTGGTGACCTGTGACAGAAAATTCGTAACTGCTTTGGTTGATACTGTATTAATTGTGCTGCATCCTCTGCAATTGTTACAGTAATAAAATCCCTTGTTACTTTTGTTGCCACTTGGTCCTCGCAATGGAATATAGCTTGAGATTAATGACGTTTTCAGGGTGTTTGCCCTTCTGTAGATCATTTCTGGTTTTGCTGGGATGATCTCTGTTAAAAGTGGGTCTGTCTTGAGAATATGCCAGTGTTTTGTCAGTATATTCTCTAGTAACTTGGTGTTACTGTTATACTTTGTGATGAAGGCAACCTGTGGTCTTTTGTTTTCTTCTGGTTTCTTGTATTTAATGAGGTCATTTCTATTCTTTTTGTATGTTGCTTTTAGACTGCTTTCTAGTAGTTCTCTGTTGTAGCTTCTATCCACAAATTTCTCCTTCAATTTACTACTTTGTACTATGAAGTCTGAATCCTTGGAACAGTTCCTTCTTATTCTTTGGAATTGTCCCCCTAGGTATATTCCTAATCCATTGCGGATGGTGATTACTTGATGCCAATAAATAATTGTTGCAATCCACTTCTTTTATGAAAGTTCTTGTTTCAATCTTGTTGCTTTCTATATATATTTCAAGATCCAGAAACTTAACGCTATATTTACTGAAGGATGATGTGAACTCCAAATTGAAATAGTTCGAGTTAATGTACGTCAAGAACTTTTGCAGGTCTTCTTGGCTTCTGTCCCAAATTAATAGCACATCGTCTATATACCTTGTCCACATGTGTATACTTGTTCCATAGGGGTTATTCTCCCAGATGTAGTCATCTTCCCATTTAGATACAAACAAGTTTGCATAACTTGGTGCGAATCAACTGCCCATTGCAGTCCCAGTCTGTTGTTTGAAGTAATTGCCCTCAGAAATAATTATGTTCTAGAATAAATTCTATGCAGCTCATAATAAAATTAGCCTGACTGTTTGGAATGTCTGATTGATTGCACAGGTAATGGTAAGTATGGGCACATCCATCCGCATGCCTAATGCATGTATAAAGTGATTTGACATCACAGGTGACAAGTATAAAAGAGTCTTTCCACTTGACTGTTGCAAGTCTCTGTAGCATTGCTGTTGTATCTTTTATAAAACTCTTCTGTACAGCTACAATTGGTTGTAAATAACAGTCCACATATCCAGATAGATTGGATGTGATAGATCCTATGCCTGATACTATTGGGCATCCCGGGGGGTTTATTTTGTCCTTATGAATCTTCGGGATTTGCTAGAAGACTGGTATTCTGGGTTCTGTTGTGTTGAGATAGGTATATTCATTTCTGGTAAGTATACTTAAATGTAGACCTTCATCTAAAAGTTCTGTAAGTTCTTTCTTATATCTCTCTGTCGGATCCATTTCTAGTTTTTGGTTTGTTTCTGTGTCCATAAGAAGTCTAGCCGTTTCAAGTTTATAGTTTTTAGATTTTTCAGGTAACATGTCAAGCAGTACGGATCAAGATTTCAAACACACGCATTTTACTCCTTACCATGTGAAAGGAGCAGGTCTGGAAACATTCCAGAAACTGGTGGAGAAGGATATTGACATGTTACCTGAAAAATCTAAAATTAAAATGAATTTAACCAATTAAACCAGCAGATAAAGGCGGTAGCCTGGTCATTATGAACACTGCAGAATATAAACTTGAAATGGCTAGACTTCTTATGGACACAGAAACATACCAAAAACTAGAAATGGATCCGACAGAGAGATATAAGAAAGAACTTACAGAACTTTTAGATGAAGGTCTACATTTAAGTATACTTACCAGAAATGAATATACCTATCTCAACACAACAGAACCCAGAATACCAGTCTTCTATCAAATCCCGAAGATTCATAAGGACAAAAGAAAACCCCCGGGACGCCCAATAGTATCAGGCATAGGATCTATCACATCCAATCTATCTGGATATGTGGACTGTTATTTACAACCAATTGTAGCTGTACAGAAGAGTTTTATAAAAGATACAACAGCAACGCTACAGAGACTTGCAACGGTCAAGTGGAAAGACTCTTTTATACTTGCACCTGTGATGTCAAATCACTTTATACATGCATTAGGCATGCAGATGGATGTGCCGATACTTACCATTACCTGTGCAATCAATCAGACATTTCAAACAGTCAGGCTAATTTTATTATGAGCTGCATAGAATTTATTCTAGAACATAATTATTTCTGGTACAAGGGCAATTACTACAAACAACAGACTGGGACTGCAATGGGCAGTCGATTCGCACCAAGTTATGCGAACTTGTTAGTATCTAAATGGGAAGATGACTACATCTGGGAGAATAACCCTTATGGAACAAATATACACATGTGGACAAGGTATATAGATGATGTGCTATTAATTTGGGACGGAAGCCAAGAAGACCTGCAAAAGTTCTTGACGTACATTAACTCAAACTATTTCAATTTGGAGTTCACATCATCCTTCAGTAAATATAGCATTAATTTTCTGGATCTTGAAATATATATATAAAACAACAAGATTGAAACAAGAACTTTCATAAAAGAAGTGGATTGCAACAATTATTTATTGGCGTCAAGTAATCACCATCCTCAATGGATTAGGAATATACCTAGGGGGACAATTCCAAAGAATAAGAAGGAACTGTTCCAAGGACTCAGACTTCATAGTACAAAGTAGTAAATTGAAGGAGAAATTTGTGGATAGAAGCTACAACAGAGAACTACTAGAAAGCAGTCTAAAAGCAACATACAAAAAGAATAGAAATGACCTCATTAAATACAAGAAACCAGAAGAAAACAAGAGACCACAGGTTGCCTTCATCACAAAGTATAACAGTAACACCAAGTTACTAGAGAATATACTGACAAAACACTGGCATATTCTCAAGACAGACCCACTCTTTACAGAGATCATCCCAGCAAAACCAGAAATGATCTACAGAAGAGCAAACACCCTGAAAACGTCATTAATCTCAAGCTATATTCCATTGCGAGGACCAAGTGGCAACAAAAGTAACAAGGGATTTTATTACTGTAACAATTGCAGAGGATGCAGCACAATGAATACAGTATCAACCAAAGCAGTTACGAATTTTCTGTCACAGGTCACCAATAAAGAATATACAGTGAAACAGAATCTAACATGCAACACCGAGGGAGTTATATATTTATTACAATGCAACTGTGGATTACAGTATGTGGGACGCACAAAAAGAAAACTGAAGATGAGAATTTATGAACATATTAACAATATTAGAAAAGGTCTAAGAACACATAGTGTCTCGGACCATTTCCACATAAAACATAATAATGATCCAAAAGGATTAAAATTTATGGCAATACAAAAAGTGGATCAAGATTGGAGAGGAGGAAACTATCTACATCGTATGTCAAAAAAAGAAACCCAGTGGATCTATGAGCTCAAAACCCTGCACCCAGGGGGCCTCAATATAGATTTTGAACTGAGTTCTTTTTTGATGGATAGAAAATAATTTTTTGTTTTAATTTTGTCCTGACATCACAGCCAAAGTTCATTTCATAATTGTCTGCAAACCATTCTTTTATTATTTTTTTATTCTTTTATTACTTATTTATTTATATTCATTTACATTTATCAGTTATTATTATTATTTATTTATCTATTAATTTATACATTTAATCATTTTAATTATTTTTTACAACATGATTGCACAAGTTTTTAACCCTATAGCAGTATTTATTACTTGCATAAGGTGATTTTAAAGTATTTCTAATAAAATGTAGAACCCTAATGAAGTAATTAATCATCACAGGTGCAACAGCACCTATTAGCCAATCATCAGAGACCCCAGAGTACTAATGGGAACAGTGACTGGCAGACCAGCTTCCTTGATAAAGTCCGTCACGTGGACGAAACGCGTTGGAGCTTTTTTATCAAACACCAACACAGCATTTGGCATTCCCCCACTCTGGCAAGCTAACCAGCAAGGGGACTGAAGGAAAAAGTGGACGGCAGCGAGCAGGAGCAAGCGGCAAGCAACCAACACCGCATCCAGTACGGGAACAGAGCACAAGTGTTCCTCCAACACTGAGCACCGAAGTCACCGCCGGCTTTGGAGGCGCGTGCAGCGAGCTGAACCCCGTGTCTCAGGGAAAGGTAGGGACAGAAACCCGCAGCACTGCAGTATAGCAGCGGGCACCCATCCAACCCTTAAAGAGCATAAACATCATTGCGATCATTTTGTTCATTTCCACTATACATTATTTTCATTTTATTTTTATTTTTTATTTTCAGTTTGATTTTGTCTTTCATACATTATATTACTTTACCTTATTTATTATTATTTCCTTTTGTTTGAATGGTCTTGCAGATAAAAAATACACAATATATTAAGAATTTATTGTCTCACAAGCAATCACAGTTATATATATTTTGGACCAGCGCTTCTTATATTTTAAACTGTTCATTCTCATTGCAAAATAGAGATTATAGAAGCTGCTATAGGATTCCAGGTGCGCTTTGTTATTACTCTCTGTTCAATTGATATTTAATGTTAAGGGATCGCAGGCTGTCAGTCAAAGGTTTAAGCTGATGTCTTGCTTGAAGGGTATGCCAGGTAAATAAATAAGTCCTCTTTTTGGCACTAGACCAATAATGTCCTGCTG
Source organism: Taudactylus pleione (assembly GCA_031769625.1). NCBI lineage: Eukaryota > Metazoa > Chordata > Amphibia > Anura > Myobatrachidae > Taudactylus > Taudactylus pleione. Next base: position 20,482,165 of record JAUIMM010000295.1, read on the forward strand.
CTGTGAAGGGGGATGTGAGCCCCATAAAATGATTCTTCTGAATCTATTATAAAGAATAACTCATAGCATGGGTAACAGTATTGTGTGATTCAATTAATGTATTGAAACAAGCGTGCAAAGAAAATGAGTAGTTTATTAAAAATAACAATTCATATATTAAAAAGTAACCATATGACCATATGTACAGTACAGTGTATCTGAAAATATCAAAAACAGTTTACAAATCATAGGAGTAACTTGTATAGATAATGTTATAAATAGTTACCAGCAAATCGATAAAAAGGTCCCGTAATAGATACACTATTTGGGAGTAAACTCCACACATTTGGATTCCATAGTAATAGGATATGTAGAAGTTCTTATGAGAAACAACAAGGAAATCCTGAGTCACTTGCCAGTAGGTAGATATAGAATTGTTTATCCCTCCAAGAACTGGTATTCCATGTAAATCCAATATAAAAAAGTACCTTAAGGGATTCAATTAGTGGTAACCCGGAGATTGGCTAGCAGCATATGGTGTGAGAAGATTCACAAGCTCTGTATGTAATAGCTCACAGCATGGGAAGAAAGTTGTCTGAGCGTAAGCCCGCAAGCAATGATTGGAGCCAGAGACTGCACCGCGCTGGGTGATGGTTGGATTGAAAATCAATGTCCGTAGTCGCGGGAGTACAAACCAGCAACAGCCTTTGCCTGGGCTCACAGAACTTGCTCATCAGGAACAGGTGGAACATCTGTGAGCACTAGTAGGTGCAGGACCCAACAACCACACAATAGTGAGCACTGAGGGGACCAAAATCCCTTGGTATTTCACAATAATTGCTATTTATAACATTATACAAGTTACTCATATGATTTGTAAACTGTTTGATATTTGCAGATACATATGATCATATGGTTACTTTTTAATATATGAATTGTTATTTTTAATAAATTACTAATGTTCTTTGCACGCTTGCCTCAATATATTAATTGAATTCACACAACACTGTTATCCGCGCTGTGAGTTTTTCTATTTGTTTATGCCAGGAAAGGCCTTGGAACACCTGACTCTGATGAGCATCGAATTCTAGACCTCCAGATCCACAAAGACTTCAAAGTATCTCTTCCTTCTGGTTGAAGTAGTGTAAGCATTCAGATTGAAAACCTCTGGGCTGCAATGTCCTATGTGCGCTATCGAAGATGATGGATTCATTAGGATCATGTCCAAGGAGTTGATTATCGAGTTTAGTATGAACATCTTGGAGGCCTTGGCCTGGAATATCTTCTGGGATGCCTTGAACCCTCAGGTTATTGCAGTGTCCTCTGTTATCCAAGTCGTCTAGGTGGTCTTGCAAACTCTATCTCCTCAGCCTGCTCCTTTAGGACCTCAATCAGTGAGTGCTGGAAATCATCAGTCGACTCACCACAGTCCTCAAAGGTGGTGATACAGGACCTCAGGTGTGTGAGCTCCATCTTAAGCATGGCAACATCCAAATGCACCACTTCTCTAAGTTTCCTCTCTAAAGATACAAAATTCACCTTGATGGGCATTTCTGCTTTAGTAGGAAAGGATTTAAGAATATGTAGAACTCTTTGAATATCCATTTGCTCTTCTGGGGCAGAAGTATCTGAGTTGTCTCCCATGCCAGAAGGGGTCTCTGATGTAAAGGAGTGAGCTGGTGAGGAGGGGCCCGGCAAAGCACACATTGTAGGTTCTCTAGGAGATTGGAGGATGCATTGTAAAAATGCTCCAGGCAACTTTTCTGTGGAGTGGGGAACATTCTGTAACCCACACCTCTGTCATTGACTCATGAAAGATATCAGTAGCATAGAGAGACTAATATGGAGAACAAAAGCAGAGGCACTTTTCTGAACTTGAAATATACAGGATGACCGTTTCCGAACACAGATCCAACCCAACAGCAGACTTTGCAAAAGAAACACTAGGCAGTGAGTCTAACATTAGGACTGTAGTATTCAACAGGGTACATGAAAGAAAGCATCCATCACATGATAATTTCAGTAGATGTCAGGGGTCCCCAGCCATCACCCCTCCATAGAGGCACTAGGAAGCCATCCAGCGAGCACACATATAAGTGTAGTAACAACTGTGGATGCATCCTCTCCCGACGGCTGCCAGGCCATACCCCCAGAGAAGCTAAGTTATGTCATGCACCTTGCACCATGTGGTATAAAAGGATAGGTGTATGAGAATGTATTTGATTTGCAGGCTTTAACATAATCACTATAGTTCTAACTCTCACTGCTCAATTGCTTCTTACTTCAATAGTACCATCATAATAATATCTCCTACTTACAGCATTCCCTTCCTCCTGCCACTTCTGCCCCATCTCCACCTTTCCTCTTGTTATGGAACCTGATTTCCTCTTAATCCTACCATCCTCTTCCCCTTCAACCTGTCACCCCAACTCCTCTCCATCTCAATTCCTTCACACTCTCTATTGTGAAGCTTACCTTCACAATGCATAACTCTCCAATGTGTCTTTGATTACTGTAAATTACCTTCAAACATGCACTCATCACTCACATTGTTATAAAAACCATCTCTTGATCCTGCCTCTATCTCCTGATATCACCCCATAACCTTAATCACATTAATTTTCAAACAGTTTGATCAACTTGTCTACACACTGTACATTTAACACATGTTCTTAACATTCACTCTCTCCTTGACACCTTACAATTCAGCTTCCACCATCTCCAATCCAGTGATACTGCCCTCCTCAAGGTGACTAAAGATTGAATTTTAATGAAGCTGAAAGGCAATTTCTCTCCATACAGTATTTCCTTGTTTACAGCCTACCTCTTTGATTGCTCCTTTTTTATTATCTATGTCTTAGAGTGATTTGAGAGGAACAGTCACCAATCTGTCAGAATTTCCCAAGGCTCTATTTTTGGCTCATCCCTTATCTCCCAGTATATCTCCTGTCTCGGTCAACACATTTGCTTCTTCAGCCTCCAATATCACTGCTATAGCAATGATAGCCTAAACTACAATTCCTTAGCTAAAGTTTATACTTCTTTTATCCCTCCATGTTTGTTTAATAATATTATTATTAACATATAGAAATATATCAACAACAAAATAGGAAATAAGTATGTCTTTAAGTACATAACACTGCTTATAGGAATATTATAAATGTGGTCATAAACAAATAAATGTGGAAGACAAAATAGCCAACATATCAAAACTCAAAAAAGTATAATAAAAATATCTGTGTTTTTGACTGCCTCTCTGCCACCTCTAATTGGATTCTGAATGTTACTTCAAGCTCAATTTATACACAACTGTGATTATAATTTTTCCACTTTCCAGTGTCATGTCCTCTTAATCCCTTAAAGTTGATGATGTCAAACTCTCCCCTATCCCCTCTATGCACTGCCTTGGATGTATCATTCACTCCAACCATAACTTCTCCTCCACATACTGTCCCTCATCCAATTCTGTCATCTCTTTATTTGCAAAATTGCCAATATTCAACCTTTCCTTCATTGATGTAACAATAACCATCATAATATTGCAATATTTCCCCCCCTGGACACCACACATTGGTCATCCACCTCTTTGCAATCAGTCTTTATTGTGGCTGCATAAAAAGCTTATTCTTCTGTTGTTTTTCACATCTTTCCTCCAGAATAAAAATTAAGCTGTTCACTTTCTACAAGAGAACCCTTTTACTGACTCATCTACAACTTAGTGAACAAATTTACTCCTACTACCTTGACCCATACTGTCAATTACCTTCATCTTTCCTCTTCTCTTATCACCACTTCAGCCTTCAGGACTTCATCTATGTTGCTCCCCAACTTTTGAATGTGGTCATGGTCCCTTGAATTTACAGAGCTTCATAATATTTTGCCACATATTTATGTGTTTTAGTCTCTATAATACACAATGTAGACAAAAGTGATTGTACACTGACAGCAAATAGATCAACGAGATTTTATTGACATCAATACTTTGTAGGTCCCACACATGCAGTGATTACTGCAGACACAATTCTTGGAAAACTGTCCACAAGTTCCTGGACAACAGCAGGTGGTATGTTTAGCCATTCTGCCTTAATTATAGTGACCAGCTGTGACACTGAAGAAGGTCAAGTTGGCCTATATTGCATCTGTAGCTCCAATTTGTCTCAGGAGTTCTCAATGGAGTTAAGATCTGGATTCTGAGAAGGCCAAATTTTCTGTATACCACTCTAGCATTGACACAGAAACATGACAGGTTGCATTGTTATCCTGATAAAAACATTGTTTCCCTAGAACTGCAAGTACATGGGCCTCCCTATGAAGTGAACTTGTCAAAACCGCCACATTAATGACAATTTGGAACTGTGCAATGGTATGCATGGTATGCATTTTGCTTGAGTTGGAGTGTCCAATCATTTTCTCTACATAGAGATGGTTTTTCACAGTGTTTTGCATAAGTAAGTTTTTGTACAATGCACTGTGGTCTAAATTAAGAGAGCATTTTTGTTATTATTCTTGTAATTATTTTTTAAGACAGTGGGGAAATCAGAAAATGCATAAAATAGGACATGGCATAGCGGATAAAAAAAGCACATATATGAAATCATATGGTTTAAAAAGTCCATGCATGTGAGAAGTTTATTTGCAGCTAGGAGAAGCACAGGAGAAGCAAAGGTGAGCAAGTGTCATTCAGTGTGAATATTGGAATAGCAGCTGGGTTGTTTCAGTGTGTAGGCTAGTTGGGACTATTGTAGACTAATGCCAAATATGAAAAATGATCCCGCACTAGACTCAAATATAATAACACATATGAAAACCAACTTGTAAAGTAATATGGATTAATATCACTATTACATTAAAGTAGTTGGTGGTGCTCCCAGGAAATAATGTGATTAGACACAAAACTGAGCAAAGAAAATTTTAGCAAGAATGCTAAACAGAAAATTTCCTTTATGGGGCACTCATTTAATTAGATGGTGTTGAATTACATGTAATTAGATGCACTATCCATGATAGGAGGTTGAACACAAAAGTATATTTTAGTATTTCTTCAGAAAGACTGAGTAATTGATAAACTCATTTAAACCTCTAGGGGCCAATGTACCCATTTTAAAGGTCCATTCGCTCTCCAAAATGAAACAAATCACTACGGTGGCAAGACACTTTCATTCTCTCCGACATGATAACACACATCAAATGAGGGTCTTTGGTTTAGAACGTTTAAGGATGGGTATCAGAGGTGGTGATACCATGAGAGAACTCCTCATGAGAGAGAGCGAATGGACCTTTAAAATGGGTACATTGGCCCCTATAGGTTTAAATGAGTTTACCTGGGATGATATAATAATCAAACAATCCGATAAAGGTGGTAATACGGTCTTGTCGCCAAAAGATATGTATATCCGTGAATCCCATAAACAGCTCTCTGATACATCTTGTTACCAACACCTTATCTTTAATCCCATGGAAAATTATAAAGAAATCTATTCTTCCATCATTGATCAAGCAAGACAACATGGGACTATTACAAAACAAGAACACGATTTTCTCAAAGTGGATAATCCAAAAATACCTACATTTTACCTTCTCCCCAAAGTCCACAAAAACGTAACCAACCCCCCAGGGAGACCCATTGTCTCGGGGATTGGTGGACTAACAGAGAAGGCAAGTATTTTTGTGGACACACATCTCAGATCATTTGTAATACAATTACCGTCATATGTCAGAGACACAACAGATGTCCTGAAAAAGATCCACGATGTTAGATTGGTAGAAAATCAGTTGTTGGTAAGCATGAATGTTGAGGCATTGTACACCTGTATCCATCATGAAACAGGTTTGAAGGCGGTTGAGTATTTTCTACAGATGGAATGATTGGGGGACTTTCAGTTTTTTCTTCTAAAATTACTCAAATTTGTCCTCACCAAGAATCATTTTGTCTTTGATGATCGCCACTATCTCCAGGTAAGAGGGACAGCTATGGGGGCAGCCTGTGTCCCCACGTATGCTAACCTCTTCCTGGGGTGGTGGGAACGCGAGATGGTTTTTACAGAAGCTAATGAAATACATACTAAACGTGGTCAGTTGGTTACGCTACATAGATGATCTTCTCATAATATGGGAAGGTACTAGAACCCAACTTATTGAGTTTATAACTAGTCTCAACAAAAATACATTAAATCTTAAACTCACATATGAATACAGTGACACAAGTATTTCTTTCTTGGATTTGAGGATCTATAAGGACAGTAACAATATGTTGGCAACTGAATAATTTCGCAAAAAGACGGCAACAAACAGTGTTTTACACGAGTCTAGCTCTCATTTCCCTCCCACCATAACCAACATTCCAAAAGGGGAATTCCTAAGGCTAAAACGAAATTGTTCCGATGAGGTGACATTTAAAGAAAAAAGTATCGAACTCACGAAACGTTTGAGGGAATATGGCTACAGCCACGGATCAATCAAATGAGCTAAAATAGCGATCAATTCCATCAATAGGGACACGATTATCTTTCAAATGAAAGAAAAGAAGAAGGACTCTAATGAAATTTGGTTCGTGGGAGATTATTGCAAGCAGTGGAGAGAAATCAAGAGAGCTATACAAAAACATTGGCCCATTCTGTTATCTGATCCTGTTCTTGCTGATAGATTACAACCTAATGTCACCATGAGTTGGAGAAGATCACCTAATCTTCATGACCATCTGGTTAATAGTCACTTCATCACAACCAAATACAAACCATCATCATTACAGGCAGTTATGCCTGCAGAACATGCAAAGCTTGCAAATATATCTGCAATAAACAGGAAGTCAAGGATACTTTTGGTACCACCATCAAAATAAAGGATTACTTCAACTGTAAAACTTCATAAATGGTTTACTGTATTTCCTGTCCCTGTAATAAAATGTATGTTGGAAAAGCTACGAGGATTTTAAAACAGCGCATACTTGAACATGCAGGGAATATACGGAATGCATCAAGGGATTTAACCAATATGAAACAAATCACTATGGTGGCCAGACACTTTCATTCTTTCCGACATGATAACACACATCAAATAAGGGTCTTTGGTTTAGAACGTTTAAGGATGGGTATCAGAGGTGGTGATGCCATGAGAGAACTCCTCATGATAGAGAGCGAATGGACCTTTAAAATGGGTACATTGGCCCCTAGAGGTTTAAATGAGTTTATCAATTACTCAGTCTTTCTGAAGAAATACTAAAATATACTTTTGTATTCAACCTCCTATCATGGATAGTGCATCTAATTACATGTAATTCAACACCATCTAATTAAATGAGTGCCCCATAAAGGAAATTTTCTGTTTAGCATTCTTGCTAAAATTTTCTTTACTATTGTAGACTATTCAGAGAGCATATAACTTGATTCAGTTAATTTTAAGAGAAATGCTGGAGATAGGTTGGGGGGAAAAGGGAAGATAAAGGGAAGATAAAAACGAGTCAAGAAATGGTAAATGAGGAAAAGGGGGTAGAGCGGGGTTGTGTTAGAGGAAGTGAGATGATAAAAAACCCTGACAATGCAAGGTATAACAGTTATTTTCTATATATGCATTGTCAAATATTAACTGCTATAAAACCAAATATCTCCATAGTAGGCAATGGATTTAGATTGGTCCGTAAACCAGTGGCTGTTGGAAATTATCTTAGAATTTACATATTGGCACTGTACCAAATCCAAAATCCAAGTGTAAAACAATTGTGGTGCAATAGGGCCACCATTGTACTCTGTATGCATATACCAGTGACAGCTGGGTAGGTTCCTCTACCTGCTTTCTGGCTGTCAGTGTCAGGCTGTGGCACAGTGCATCTAGCATGAGACGGGTCCAGCAGACACAGACAGGGTAATAAGTGGGGTATAGGTGGTACACCTTTTCAGGGCCCAGGGATATGGATGGGCCTTGGTGACTATAATGATCCTAACTATATACTGCTTTTGTAAAGCAGTAACCAAGATCATTGGTGCCTGCTGTAGGGCCAGACTATCATGTAGGAACCTGTCCTGCTGGGAATTCCCTCTCACAGACAGGTTCTCCCCTCAGTCTCCCCCACCAGGTCAGCTTTCCATACTCGGCTCTGTAGTCGCCCTGCCCCCAGCTCTCTTATCTTCCTCTCTTCTCCTCCTTCATCCCTGCTTCTATTGGCACTGCACAGAAGAAGGCTGGTACTACTGTAGATGCAGTGCATACCACAGAGGTACTCCCTTTCCACTGCAGTCTCTCCCTTTACCCCACATTCTCTCCCACTGTACCCTTCCTCCTTTGCAGTATCTCCCATTGTCCCCTCCTCCCCTGCAGTCTCTCCCTTTACCCCACATTCTCTCCCACTGTACCCTTCCTCCCTTGCAGTATCTCCCATTGTCCCCTCTCTCCCACTGGACCCTTATGCCTTGCAGAGTTTTCCACTGGCCCCTTATCCCCTGAAGTTTTTCTCACTGCGCCCTCCTCCCCTGCAGAATCTCCCACTGGCCCATATCCCCTGCAGTCTTTCTCACTGCCCACTCTTCCCCTGCAGTCCCTCCCACAGGACCCTTATGCCTTGCTCAGTTTTCCACTGCCCCCTCCTCCCCTGCAGTCTCTCTCACTGGACCCTTATAATCCTGCAGAGTCTTCCACTAGCCCCTTATCCCCTGCTGTCTCTCTCACTACACCCCTTCATTCCTGCAGTCTCTACCACTGTCCCCTTCTACCGTGCAGTCTCTACCACTGGCACTTTACCCTGTGCTATCTCTCCCACTGTCCCCTTCTACGTTGCAGTCTCTTCTACTGTCCCTTTTCCCCTGCAGACTTTCCCACAGTCCCCTTTTCCCTGCAATCTCTCCCACTGTCCACTTATCCTCTGCAGTCTTTTCCACTGTCCCCTTATCCCCTGCAGTCTCTCCCAATGTTACATTATCTTCTGTAGTCTCTACAATGGTCCCCTTTAGGATGCAGTCTCTCCCACTGAATTATTTTCTCTGCCATCTCTTCCACGTTCCCCTTATCATGTGCACTGTAGTCTCCCCCACTATCTTTTTTTTCTCTACAGTCTCTCCTACTGTCAATTTTCCCCTGCAGTCTCTCTCACTGCCCTCCCCATATATACCTGTACTCCCTCCCCATATGTACAGTAGGTAACCATTAACCGCGGATTAGAATAAGTTAACTATGCCACATAGGAATTGCGCACAACCGTGTGACCTACGTGTGAATGCACACGCGGTTAGCGGTGTGCCTTTGTATAGCCGCTACCATAAATAACTTGTACATGCGCGACCACTGGTGATCTCGTAGCACAGCAAGATCATCTAGTTCTCACACATGCGCAACAGGGGAAGCCACAAGATTGAACTTTCCCCGCGCATGTGCAATACTAAAAAGAAGATGCTAATGGAAAATCTGGAAACACCAGCTCATGCGCTGAATTCTCAGACTAATTTCGTTTTTAGTATAAATACCTCATAAGTGCAAGGTCATACTATTGCTGATCCCCTGAAGAAATCCCCAAACAATATAGAGGAACAAAATCCATTGGGTTGAACCTCCTATGATCAACTCTAAGCTACTGGACAGATAAGCTGTTTATTATTCTTATTATTGTATGAGTCTTTATATAAATTTTTTAAAGTGTGTTTATTTTTACTATACCACACGATTGGAGGCTTGTTCCTTTATATCTTCTATTATGCATGAACATCTACCTCATGATGTGACCAGCTACAGATGTCTATATGTACCTGACTCTGGGTGAATATCTACAGTCCTTGAATTGTATTGTCTATGTTTACAAACAGATGTTGGGAGCCTACAGTATACCAAGCACGAGTGGAGTGCTTTTACCCTTTTTCTTTCTTTTTTTTACATATGTCAGTGGTGATTTTATCTTTGGTCTCTGGGCCTGATTCAGACACGCTCGCGAGCGCTGAGCGCTCGCAAGTGGGTTGATGTTGGCCCAGTGTGCATGCTCACAATGGAGCTGGCTCCGTCATGCGCATGCGTGAGACCCGGATAGCAATGGGCAAACCGTTGCTCCGGGTCTCGCACCAAAGGGGGCATGCTGTTGATGTTGAGTGACAGCACGCCCCCTTTGGTGGTTGCGCCGGGGGCATGGCTGCCCAGATGGAGGTGTTCCCATGGGAATGCCTACCATCTGGGCCCGGCCCCACTGACATCACAAGTGATGCCAGTGGGAGTGCTTTTGGCTCTGTTTGGGCAGAAAGCACTCCAGGGCTAGCAACAACGAGACCCTACCACAAAGGTCTCGTCACAAGCCCGATGTTCAAGACCATCGCGACCATCTTCCTGGCCACTCGCTATAGCTTAGGGTGGTCACCCACAGCTATACGAGCGGCCAGGAGGCCGCTCTAAAAATCAAAAAGGACGGCCCTGATTCAGAGCAAGCACTCTGTCAGAGCGTCCGGCTCTGATTCAGGGCCTCTTTTGCTTGATTTGTTGCTTACCACATGTTTTCTCTGCATGAGAGCACATACGCAGATATACATCATTGTTACACTATGTTTATTTTTGTTTGTTCCATTATATTGCAACATCTTGGGAGTTTTGTATGAAGATTCTTCACATGTGTTTATAAGGATGATTAGGAACTCACAGAACAAACCATTAATCTATTTCTATCACGAAAGGGTTTTTTTCAATAAGACATTGCACTGATGGCGCTATTTTCTTCACCCTTGTATGAATATTTCTGGATGGTTGTGTGAATATACCATCATTTGGAAGAACAGAGCTTCCACCTTTAAGAGGGAGTGTTTAATCATAATATATATATTTTTTCCTCTTATCACAATTTACACCCTTTATAGTAGTTTAATAGACACTTTTTATGATCTGACTGCGCCGCTTACACATATTTTGTTTATATATGTATACATATAAATATATATATATATATATAAATATATATATATATATATATTATAAGGGCACAGTCTTGCCCTTATATTAAGGCTGCATCTAAAAAAATGGATTACTCCATAGGGAATTCTGAAAGGGGGAGCATAATGTTTAAGGGGCTACATCTCAAAAGTTATAGGAGATACCAGGCTGAAATTTTGCATGGGCGGGTAGATTTGTTGCTTGTTGCTGCATGCCAAATTTCTGGGCAAAAAAGTAAAAAATTAGGATTTTGTAGTAATTAAATCTCCAACTGTCACTTTTTTCTGACTTTCTCAATTAGGACCACTTTTCTGCTGTTCTCTATGGAGGATTTTTGGAAAGGCATAGCTCAGGGTAGGGGGCAAATTTAGACTTGGGTTTTTTTTTTTTTAGGTAGCTCTTGTTCCAAGGTAGGGCCTTTTGGGCTTCAGATAAATTACCAAGTTACAGTTTTTAAACTATTACCTCAAGAATCTGCCATTGTATAGATAAGACTTTTCAACTTGTTGCACAGCCTCAGTAGGAGCCTCAAGCAGGTGTACTCACTGTGGCTTCACTTGGGTGTACAGAAGTGGCTGTCATTTGTGGGTGTTAGCGATGGACCAATCCAGCAATGGGTGCGGATGTAAGCGGGCACATGGTGGCGGTCAAGCGAGTGTCATTGGCGGTGGTGGTGCAGCCGATGGGGGTGGAGCTGGCAGCGGCGGCATATGTGCGGTGGGACACAGTAGCGGTAGGATCAGGCCTCTGTGCGGGCATTGGCAACGGGCCTGGATCTGAGTATGGCAGCGGCACCCATTTCAAAAATGGCACCAAAACACCATTTTTTTAATAGAAAAATAGCTGCCACAAGCCAATCATGGCTCGCGGTGGCCATCTTTGAATTTCAAAAATGGGTGCCACTGCCGTACTCAGCAGAATGGCTGGCAGGGACTGGATCCTCTTGGATCCTGGCCCGCCGCCAACAACGCACAGGCGCCGGGTTCTTGGCTCACCACAGCCATCTTGGATTTTCAATGATTGCCGCTGCGAGCCAATCACGGCTCCCTATGTCATTGGAGGTGGCAGCTGAGGGACCCAGTGCTTGTGAAGAGGACACCAGAAACCCTGGGGAGGTGGCAGCCACTTCCCAGGCAAAGACACCAGAAGCCCTGGTGGGTTGGTGCCCACCAGGCAAAGATGCCATAAGTCTTAGTGGGTGGCAGCCATGTAAAAGAGCTGACACAGGCTGCTGCCCACTAGGCAAAGGTGCCTGCCAGGAGAAGATGCCAAAGCCCTGGCGGGTTGGCACCCACCACATGAAGATGCCAAAGCCCTGGCGGGTTGGTGCCCACCAGGTGAAGACATGAGAAGTCCTAGTGGGCAGCGGCCATGCAAAAAGGCTGACACAGGCTTCCACCCACCAGGACATGATGACGATGCTCTGGTGGGTTTGCACCCACCAGGCAAAGATGCCGAAGCCCTGTTGGGGTGGCGGCCACCAGGCAAACACATGAGAAGTCCAAGTGGGCAGCGGGAATGCAAAAGAGCTGACACAGGCTACTGCCCACTAGGTGAAGATGCCAAAGCCCTGGCAGGTTGGCACCCACCATGCAAATGCACCAAAGCCCTGGCAGGTTGGCGCCTGCCAGGTGAAGATGCCGATGTCTTAAGGTGGCGGCGGCCATGAAAAAGAGCTTAAAGGCTGCCACCCCCAGTTTGAAGGTGCAGATAAAATACATTTAAAAAAACGGTGTCTGTTAATTTTAATATTTATTTTACAGGTGTACTACAGTACCAGTGGGCCAAAAATTCCCCGCTTGCTGGTACTTATGGTTTTCTAAGTACCAGCATGTGGTGGAGGCTTGCTGGTACCTATAGTTCACCTGCAAAAGAAAATAGTCTTTAAAATGCACTGCACCTTACACAATAAATCTGGCACCCACTGCCCAGCAGTGCCAGGGATAGCCCCTGGCTATCTTCTTTGACCTGGGGTGCCCTGGAGAGGGATACCTATTTATTGAGGGGGTCCCCAGCTCCTCAGGGATCCCCAGACTGGGCTGACTAGCAGCTAGGGTTAATGTTGCAGCTGGTGGGCCCAGTGAAAGTGCTCCCCTGGCTGTGGCCTAGAAAAAGTCTGGTGCTGGTTCTGAAAAATACAGGAGGCCCTACTCATTTTTTCCCCTGTATTTCCAAATCCAGGACTGGATCAGAGCCCAGTGCTGGTTGCACAAAGGACAGAGGAACCCTATGTCCTTTGTCCCCCATATTTTGGCAACCAGGCCAGAATCTCACTAGCCCGTTGCTGGTTGTGCTTAAGTACAGGGGACCACTTCATCATTTGTCCCCTGTATTTATGCACAATTAGGATCGGCTGTTAAAAGCCCAGTGCTAGTTGTGCTTCAGAGGGAGGGGGTCACTTCACACAATCAACCAAGGACACAGCCCATGGGTGCTGAGGAAAGCCCTGGGCTATTAGATTAGGCCAGGGTTGCCGTGGAGAGGGCATTATTGGGGGGTCCCCAGCTCCCCAGGGATCCTCAGCCTGGGCTGACTAGTGGTCAGGGTTAATGCTTTGGCTGGGGCGCCGAGTGAAAGTGCTCCCCTGGCTGTGGCATTAGCCCCCCATTAGAAAATGTCTGGTGCTGGTTATGAAGAATACATGGGGACTCTACTCATTTTTCCCCCTTTATTTCCAGAACCAGGACCGGATCAGAGCCCAGTGCTAGTTGCGGAAAGTATGGTGGACCCCTACGATGTTTATTCCCCGTTATTTGGCAACTAGGTCTGGTTCTGACTAGAACGGTGCTGGTTGTGCTTAAGTACACTGGACCCCTACATCATTTGTCCCTTGTATTTAAGCACAATCAGGACTGGCCATTAAAAGCCCGGAGCTGGTTGTGTTTTTTAGGGGGCGGGGCACTTTTTTATTTTACACAATCAATTTTTAACATATATGTATAGATGGATCTCACTGCTGCATTCGTGCATCTGTGACTTATTGATATTATTTTCTCAGGTGCATGCGCAGTACCGGTCACCCACTGATGACCCCTGTCACCCGCTGATGACCCCTTTGCACTGCACCACTTCTCTGCACCACTGCTGCTGCCACTACCCCACATGCCTACAGCCTGACCCTGTGTGCTGGCCCCTCTTCCACCTGCACTAGTGTACCATTTTGTTGCTCTTCTCCTTTGCAGGTGGCCCAGTTTGCACCTCCAATCCCTGATAGTTAGTACATTTTTAAAAAGCTATGAAATTCCATAGACAAAAAACCTTACGGTTTCACAAATCCCATTAAGGCTTCTTAGACATTTTCTGAAATTTCACAAAATCTTCTGAATTTGTAAAAGATGTAAATGGAGCTCAGATGAAGGCACCTCTATAGTTTTTATATTTTTCAGAAGTAGTATATATAGAGAAGAAAATAATAAGTTGGTATAAATTCTTCTGTATCTTCTCGTCAAATTTTTAGAGGCCAATTAGGTCTCCCCTAATGGATATATTTACATGAAAACAAAGGGAAAAAAAGAAAAAAAAAAGAAAAAATATGTATAGTATTGTATACAGAAATAAAAAGTTCACTCATTCCACATCACCAACCATATACTGGGGGATAACACAAATGGAAGATATCGACTGCGCACACCTAGATAATGCTGCCAATGAGGGAAAAACAAAGACTCTTCACAAATCTTAAATTAAACAAACTAGTAATACATAGGTCCCCTCAAAAAATGGCGCATCACCACATAGATAGGGTAAAACACAAAAGCAGTCCTTACATCAATAATTTTGCAGTTAATTCCAGTTCCTTTAATGGGATAGTCTTTTCCATATACAGTTCAAATGCTTCAAGTAAATGACAGATAGAGTCCACTGTCCAAGAGTGTAATCTTCAGTCACTCAAAAAATAAACAAAGATACATAGTGTGATATTGTCACAAAAATACAAAAATGTATTAAGATATTACACTCACATTTAAAGAGATTTAAACAATCATATCACCACATAGTGGTATCAATGGGTGAAGAATGGCTATTTTTCACCCAAATACTGTTACCCTCCTGATGGTGCCAGGGAAGAGGTCCAAAGTCCCAGGAACTAGTCTACTCCACAGGTTAGCAATTAAGGATGATCCCAGCAACTCCACCACAACATAAACATCGAAATTGTCAGCACAGCTTTAATGCTTTTCGGACCTATAGTCCTTCTTCAGAAGCATGCTACCCTGTGGAGGAGACTAGTTTCATTGCTTTTTTTAGTTTGAGTGGCACATATTCTGAAGGTTTTGTGAAATTTCAGATCATCTCTAAGAAGCCTTAATGGGACATGTAAAACCGTAAGGTTTTTTGTCTATGGAAAAAAAAAAAAAAAATATATATATATATATATATATATATATATAATATATTGTTTTTGGATCTAGCTTAATGTTTGTGTTTTGCAAGACCACCTTCAAGTGTTTTGGTTTTGGATTCAGATAAAAATTTATAAAAATAGGAAATGTTTATGAATCCAAAACCCAAGTTCGGTTTTTAAATCCGAGTTCTGAACTGGCAACAAATCCATACCACTTCCACTCTGAATCCCTAAATTTGGGTGTATTCAGATCCCAGAAATTTTGACCCGCTCATCTCTAAGATATATATATAGATATATATAATATATATATATATATATATATATATATTCTGCATTCATCGGTACTTAGATTTATCAGTAATCTGCATTTTTATGTTATTTTAGTTTAAATTTAATTATATCTTTGTTCATAAATAGAAAGATTTAAATTGCATGATCTAGATTAGTGCTGTATTATTTTATTTATTTACTTATTTATTTATTTAGGGATTGAAATGAATTTATCTTTGAATATATTTTTTTCCAATTGCAAACACACCATTGATGCATCATTAGCATTTTCTTTTATGATATATTAAGGATTTTAGCACAACCCATTTGACTGGCTGAAAGCTGGAGTTTGTTATTACTAATAATATGAGTGTATTATTTTCATTTGCATGTGCTCAATAGGATGCAAAATTGATCGCATTAGTTGCACCATCGGACAAACTTAGAGCTGGCCCTAGGCATAAACAAATTAAGCAATTGCCTAGGGCATTTGGAATGTCTAGGGGCATCCAAACCTGCTTAGGGCTGGCAATTGGCAGTGGTTTGTGGCATACACTGCGGCACCTGCTGCAGGCTGGAGCAGCTGCTGCTGCGCAGCATACACTGCTTGCTGCTGGGCTGGATCGGAGCCGTCAGTTGAGCTCCAATCATGCCCGGCAGCGGGATACAGTAAAGAAGCCGACGGTCGAAATGCCAACCGCTGGCTTCCCAACTGTCAAATTCCGGCAAGGTACTAATGACAGGCATCAAAATCCCGACTCCTGTCATTAGACCTATGCCGGGAGTCAGACACCCACCATATCAAAAGAAGGTAAGCCAGGCGCCGGGTGAGGATAGCTGTGGGGGTGGGAGGGTTGGGCACCCCCCCCAGGAGGGTTATACTTAGGCTAGGGGAAGGGGGGTTAGGGTTAGGCAAACCAGGGGGGAAGTTAGGGTTAGGCACCCCCCCCAGGGAGACTTAGGTTTAGGCTGCGGGGAAAGGGGGGTTAGGTTTAGGCACTTAGATGGGGGTTAGAGTTAGGCAATAAGAGGAGGATAGGCACCCTTAAAGAAGGAAAAGGGAAGGGTTAGGGGTACTTACCAGAATAAGTGATCAGGATTTTCACCCCTACCAGCCTTCCGCTGTCGGGATTAGAACCACCAGCCACGTGGCAGGCAGTATTACATACTGATTCCACGGTAGCAACAAACAGTGAGTGGGCATACAGCAACAGAACAGCCAGCCGTGAATGTTGATGTAGGCCACCTTATAGACAGGGCTCTGCTAGTTGTTAGGTGACCACGATCAGTGCTGTCAGCATTGAACAGGCTGCAACAGGCAGCTCACAGCCAGCAAGCAGGTCCAGGGAGGCTGGAGCAGACTAGCAGGCTCTGCACAGTGGGGGCAGTGGGCACTGGGCATCAACAAAAATGGCAGCTGGTCTCTGGAATCCAGCAGGCTTAGACCGCACTGACTCCCTGTAGCCTGCCAGCGTCACCCCCACAAAGCCACCACCACATAGCCTAGTGAGACAGATTCAGCTGGAGCTGCAAAACAGCATAGGCAGATGCACAGGCAGCCAGCCAGTTTTAAAAAGTAATTGTGTTATAAAACTGTTTTTATTAAAGTCAGCTAAGCATGTAGTGAGGAGCGCTGGTGCTATGTGCTGGCCGGTTGGGGGGGTGATGGGTGAGGCTGTGATCTGTGCTGCTGGGTGAGGGGTGCTGAACTGGGAGAGGGTAGAGGGGATCTATGTGAAGGGTGGTGTGCTGGATGGGGATTGCTGTGTCAGAGAGGGGTGATGGGTGTTGTTGGCTGCCTCTGTAATATGTGCTTGATGGGTGATGGGTGCTGTGCTGTGAGACAGGGAGAGGGGTGCTGGGTCAGAGGCGGAACTAATGGCAGGGCAGCCAATACATTGCACTGACCTGGGCCTGCCACAATGAAGGGGCCTGCAGCAGGCAACAGTGTAATAATGAGTTTGACTGACTAATTTTACACCATTCACCTCTGTGCCGCAAAGGAGGATGTCTGGATAGTTGTATATTTTGTGCATTTAGCACATTTTTCTTTAACAAAATAAAATAAGCCATAAACCAATGTGTTATTTTTGGTGTCCATGTATAAACACTAACTCTTTGTGGTGGGATTATCTGCTAGGGGGCATCAAATTGCTTAGTGCCGGCTCTGGACACACCATCAGAGACTGCACCAGCTTTATGGCAGGTGCAATTTCTCCATCTGAACATGGCTACTGGGATCAGTGCAACTGCATTTTAAGATGCATTTGCTTACTGCGACACTCTCACATCTGGCTAGTCACCTCCCTGATACCACCCACTGACATTGCCGCTCTGTGCATCAAAATTTGTTCTGTGGTTCCCCATGGTAACCATGATGACACATGTGCAGTGCAACTCAGATGCTGAATACACTGGCTGCTAATGCATGGCATTAACACCGTGTCCAGCTCTGAATCAGGCCCTAAACAGGGAATGAATAAATTACGCTCAGAAATCAAGTTTGGAAGTTCTTAACATTTAGACTTTTCCTTTTTTGAAATACCAGAAACAAATACTAACTTTCATTTGAGTACTAGATAATTTGAAATTTTATTAGACTTTAATGTTGGACTTCAAATTAAAAACTGTCAAGAGAGATAAAAGGTTGTGAATCGGAATTCTACAGATTTAATTAGACTTAAATGTCAGCAACAGTGGCAAAAAGTCAATGCACCTAAATTAAGACTAAACTTTTGCAAATAAAATGTTAATGTTTAGTGTAAAGCACTAGTCAAACTGTCTTGGCACATGTCCATGGCAGTAAGCTATTTTGGTTTTGACATGTTAAATTGTAATCTGCATGCAAATTGCTTTTCAAAGCAATGTAACTTGTTAGTACACTTGTTCTAGATTCTCATTTGGTCTTGCAAGATAATATAATATCATAGGAAACTTTACTCTGACAGTGATCATAAGTTATACGATTTCTTACGGCTATTCAGCGTTTGGCCTTACAGAGTTTAAATGGAGTATTCATGTCAGTGGCATTAGCAGGCAAGGTATAAATTGCACTATAATTAGGCTATTAGTATAGATGCTTGCAGATATAATATATGTTAATATTTCTGAAACTTGAATTAAGATTCTGCACCGATAGTGAGCAAACTCATTACAGACATAAAAAGGTTGACAGGATGAAAAAGGATTTACATTTGAAAAATCTCCTGAAAAATTATTAAAAGTGACAGATTCCATTTTTTGATGCAAGACTCGTACATGCATGCCGAAACCACAGTGACACTATGGCAGGATTCTGTATAGCTGAAAACTAATAGGAAATTAATAGACTGTAATTCAAGGCCTATTGAATTGGGTAGAACTGTATGGCTTTGATGTGAGATAACAGAAGACATAATTTCAATCTTTGTTTAGTATCCTGGACAGGCAGCTTCACTATTAGCATGTGAGTACGGTCAGGACTGAAAATGTGATAGATAGCACTAGCGATCCTTCCTGACAGCTTTTCTGTTCAAATACGAATTTCTGTCACATCCCTAGAATATTTGAAGGAGCATTCGGAGATGAAATATCATAGCAGCAACAAGCCCAGTGTGAAGCTATTATGTTTTGAAAGGAAAATAATTACAAACTGTACAACTCCCAGGCACATATCTGTATTAATAATACATCATAATAAATTCACTGGGGTATACTAATGAAATGTTATTGAACATTAAAGTTTTGGGAACCATTGGGTTATGAACCTGTCAAGGAGAATGTCAATGATTTGCTCTAGAATTAGATTTTTGCACCCGCTTTAGAAAATAAATAAATTGCTAAATGCAAGATTTATGAAATATCATGATTTATGTCTCCTTCTATAAACTCCCTCTAAGGCATATGTATAAAACCTGTAGATATATAAAGATAAATCATTTTAAAGCTAACATATATTATAACTTAAAATGTGTGTATGTTCCCTGTGAGATATTTTAAACTGGAATTTTGGTCACCAAATAAAATTAATGACTAGATGTACTAAAGGCCAAAATTATATTGAGGCAAATGATCAGGGACATTTGTTGTCTTCAATAAAGAAGTGTATTCACCCTTTCAGAAATCTACATCCCATATTGCTTCCATTAGACTTCCAGCCTTACTAATGCAACATACAATGTGTAAAATGAGTTTTCCTATAAGCATTTCCGACTTGCTTGCTCTCTTTTTACAATATCTATTTTCTCGCAATCCTGTTGTTATTCATGAGGACAAGTCAGAAAGGAAAAGGGAGATACAAAAAGGTCATTTGAAAGCAGGAAGATTGATGGGATAATGTATGGGGTGTAACACACATACTGTTTCTTTATGTAGTGTGATCTCATGCACCTATTTATTTTCTGATCTGCATATTGATTTGTTCAACAAGAAGGAATTTATTACTACAAATATTTTTTTCTGCAGAAGTTGGCTAGGCCTGGTCAGATTGGAATATTCTATAGGAACTGCATGGAATATGCTATAAAGCACATACATTTTTTGTAAGCAAAAATAAATATAATGTTCATTTGAGGAGACATGATAATGAACAACAAGAAACTTAAGGTATGTCATGTGTATGATTCTGTGGATGTCTTTAAAAGGCAAGAAAATGACAATCAACCTTCTTCAAACTAGCAGAGTTGAAATCCTTCCCCAAAACTCTAATTAAATTGAACATAGCAAAATAGTGTATGGTTCTCACTGGAATTGAATTAATGTCACCTGCACTTCAATTCCTTCCTACTAAGCATATTGTTACAGGTTAAGTAAATTATATCTAAGAGACCTTCAGTGCATGTATTCTTTGTAAAGCCTGAACTCCTATTAATCTTTGTAAGAGCAAAGTTGGAATTTTACTTCTCTGCTTCAGCAGATTTAGTTTGCATGCCTGTTTAGCAATTTCAACTTCATTCTTTACTCTTCTCCTTTTTCCAACACATCATCTTCAGCTTTAATTCTCATGACCAGTCTTATAAGAACTGAGTGGCTTAGTCAGTTGTGATTTGTCTCCGATAGCTACTAGAGCCATGTAGCACTCTCCTGGAAGCAACAAGCATCATGATGTTCTGGTTCCCCCAATAGTTAAGTGAGGTGAAAGACTCAGACATATGTGGACATATATCCAGTGAGGGACATGGAGAGCAGCAGTGTTGAAACCAAGGAGCAAAATCCAGTGCTGGTACAAAAGATGCATTCAAAGGCAGAGGATTTTAGAGGCACCACAGGATATATTTTGTAAGATTCTGCTGGAAACCACCTGGATGATGCCAACCTCAGGAGCAACAGGTATGGTAAGCATGAGGAACCTTCTCATCTTGATTAAAATCCATCCAATCATGGCTTGCCACTAGTGAACCAATCAAGGATTGCTGCATTAAGACTCTAGAGCTGTGTATAAATATTGAGGATGGTGGCTGGCATTGAGAGCCAAAACTAAGGACTGGAGAGGAATGCAATAGTGGATAGCAAAAGAGCCTCTCTAATCATAAAAGGTAGGTGGCTAAATGTAATTACCACTTATCTGGCAATAGGCCCATGACATTATCTAGATTTTGGGCATTAGTCCATGGTGAGTTGTGTCTGTGAGTGTTCTGAATTCCCTTTCAACCATTCCCTGCTGGGCTTAAGTAAGCCATGAGCACCCATGCAATTCCATAATGATACCAAGGTGTGAAAGCACCAAAAGTGAAATCTGAGGGTTGAGTCTGCACATGCCAACTCATGAGCAATCACTTAAACCCGAGAAACACCTCACATAAACTATTTCCTAGTCCTGTGAAGAGGGTCTATACTGACCACTTCTATTCTCATTTCAGGAATCAGCATCCCATATATACATACATAGCTGGATGGAAACAACCACACAGGGCCTCCCAGTCAGTATTCAGAGATAAGTGCCTTCCAGCCCTAAACTTATACTATCTCAACCTGGCAGTGGAGAATCAGGACTTGGAAATAAGGACATCCAACAGGAAAAAGGATTTCCAGTCAGAACAAACAAGTAAAACAATGTATGAACAATACATATATTAAAATGAAACCGTAGGTTGAAGGCAATGGCAGACTGTGCAGGTGCTATACCATGTATATGATCCTTTATGAATCTGAAACATTCTGTTTTCTGCAATTTAGGATTACTTTGGCTTAATTGCATGTTTATTGACTCTTACTAATGTATATTTATGGAATCCCAGTCCCAATTAGTCCCATGTATCAACAATCTGCAAGCTCTGTGGGAGAAGAAGGCAGTACAGCAGAGTAAAAAAAGTGTGTGCTAACAGGGGCTAAAATAAAAATGTTAGGGCTTATTTATGCTGGCCTATAAAGGGAAATCTGAGTTGGATTCAAGTCCAAATTCAGATATTGCATATATCCGCAAACTGCACATGTGCCACACAAGGGAATCACAGATTGTGCATTTTCCATACCATGCTTATGCACATGGACAGAGACTGAAGGTGCTGACATAGGGATCAATCCATTGACAGATCCTTCTGTGTGAGAAATGGATGTTTCTAGAAGGCCCTAGGCTTACTGTGTGTACACATGGAACAAATCCATCTAGTGGGAATGTTATGGGAGTGGCATGGCCATATAGGCTGACTTCCATGATCATTTGTAGCATGCAGACAAAGATTGAATCCTGTTTCTGATGGGTCTTTTGCACCCAGCTTGAGGTGGGTGTAAGTTCCCATACTAATGATGATGAAAGCAGTTACAGATGGAGAAACAGTGAGCAATGTGGCCTTTCTGCATGAAGATACATAGATAATCAGCATATATGGATGGATACACACATTAGCATAAGGTAGTAAGCAGGTTGCTATGGCCAAATGGAAAAACAGATGCAGATGTTTCCGAATCAAAATATGTACAGTTGTATCTGAAAACATTGTATTAGTCAGATCTTGCCTTTTTATCACAAACAGAATACAATGCCTTTTTTCATGTTGGATTGATGTTCCTAGCTTAGTTCCTTTGCAACCTTCACTGACCCATACTACATACTTTATTATAGCAATATTGTCCATATAACTTGACTTGCAATAGACTTTTACATAATGTATGGGTTTTATTTCTTGAATTACCTAATTTTTGGGGGCTTATTTATAATGTTAAGTGATGGATAATTATTAACAGTGGCACTATCTGGAAATATATTATGTTTGTTAATAGTTTTTTTTATATAGCACACACATATTAAACTGTCTTTACAGAGAATATTTGTCATTCAATTCATGCCCCAGTGCAGCTTATAGTCTATATTCCCTAACACATGGACACACCTACAAACACTAGAGTTAGTATTTTTGTTTTGTCAGCCTATGTTTTATGGATTGTTAGAGACAACCAATGCAACAGGGAAAACATGCAACTGCATGCAGATAAGGAATTGTGTGCCATATTCAGGCACAAAAATATGCTGATGCTCTCCTTAGAAATATTGCGACCTGGTGCACTCAAAACTTGTGTTTTGTAACATCAGCTGTTGCTAATCTTTTCCTTCAGCTCAGAAATACTTGACCATCCAGAGTACATGTTTCTCATCTGCACAATTCCAGGATACAGACATTCCTATGCAGGTTGTGCAGCTATAAGGCAGGAAGACAGTATGCTCTTGGCCTAGTAATTGTGGCCCATAATCTATCTTGACCTGATACCCCTTGCTGCATTTCTGATTTAACCCCTGTCAGATCCACTGGCTTTGGAATTGGACTTTGTTAACCTCCATTATCACCAGAAATTGGATCCTATCCCTAAAATAGACTGCAGCAGCATGCCTTCGGTAGTTGCCTGTGATAGAAAAATCAAGTATAATGGTTACTGAAAATCCATCTACAGAAATTGTCATTTTGCAGCATTTCTAGCAAACACAAGAAATGAAAGCAGAGGTGTCCCAACTACTGTACATGAGACACCTGAATGTATTGCCCAGGATAATCTGTATGTATTGACCATCTAAAACAAGGAACCTGTGATTAGTTATCCCAGACAAGTTTGATTGTGGGCATTATTTACTCAGTGCAAATAAAACCCCAGATTTACTGCAAACTCTCTCTCAAAGTGTCCTTACTCAAGGATTAGCCTATGTAAATCAGGGTTATACAGCATCACCTGAGACAAGGAGAACACAACTGCAAATGGATGGAAGTCTCCCTCTGCTGCTCCCAGGAAATGGATTGTTCTCAATGCTCCCTCCTGTAATATTGGTGCTTTTGTAGTCTGTCCTGGATGTTGTTCACAAATTACCAGACACAATTGTAGCCCTAATGCTCAAATTTTGTCTTCAGCATTTCCTGCTGCCACCTTACAGATATCTAACGAGTCTCCTGATCCATATAAAGTTCGTATATACAGTACAGCCTGTCAAGACCCAGCACAGCTAAAGTACATACCAAGATAGTTGTAATATCTAATCCAGCTCCTTATTTTAATAAATCTACTAAAGTAGTCAACTCCAATTCAGACTGATCAGACATCATTGAGGAGTATTCAACTCAAACCATTCTTGACTCTCACATTCACAAGGGAGAGTGACAATAGCCAGGAACTGACCTGTGTTATTGATACTGTTGCTTTGAAATATTTCCAGTCAAACTGTGTACCTGCAGAATGCCTTAGTTGCCTGTGACATTGCGGGAATCTATTTGTGCATCTGACTCCTTTTTACTGTTTGATATTGTATAACCGTGCATGCAGGTTCCATATATTTGTTGTCTAATGAAATTTAGTTTGTAAAGCTATGTCACATAAATGTTCAAATACACTGCAATGTCATTTGGTATCAGATATGGAGTTTATTTGCTAGACTATAATGAATCAAAAACAAAACAAGATAAATATATGCACAAAATGGAAGCTAAGCCACCTGGTCAGTACATACTGCAGGTCATCTAACAGAAAATGAATCAAGGATATTTAGCTTTGGTACACCGGTCATAATTATAGTAATAGCAATGTGATAGCACAAGTACAAACTATAGTAATCAGTCAAGGGAACAAAGAAACTGTTGGGATTCAATATCAATGTGTTTCCTCTGATTGACCACTGATTAGGAATAGGTGAAGTTTATTGAGTAAATAAAAATCTCTGCCAATATACTTTCTAGTACTACAATCCAAGACATAACTGTTCCAGAGACAGTTGAGCAAAGCAACAAGCTAGCAATACAGAATCCATGCACACACAAATAGCTTTCAATTGCATGCAGTTGACAAAAGTCTGCCATTCTTTTATTTTTTAAATAAAATATATGAATGTGTATGATTAGCAATAATTTACTCCATTACCACTAGTACTAAAGCATTTTTGTGTAGTTTTTTTTTTATTGTACAACTTACTGAACAACATTTCCTTATCTGAGTACATTTATCCCTTTTTGCCAGATTTATATTTAATGCTTGGTTGTACATTTTTTGAAAATATTAACTGTGACTTAAATGTATTTCCAGATATACTTCAATTTCACCACTGCTAGAACCTCATATATTGTCTTCAAAATCCAAAATCACAGGAAAAAATAAAGGAAACTTATTTTGATAAAGGGCATGACAGATATTTGCAAGATTCACTAACATTTTTGTCATTGAGTAACCATTCCACAATTCACCAGGTTTTATGTATATATTATGTGCAGAATGCCACGGCGCCTGCTATAATATCATGCAGAAGACTCCAGTTTGCGGCACTTTACAGACCTTCTATATGAACAACTCACAGCTGCAAAATTTTGAGCAACATTTCAGGCTTTATTGCCTTTCGTCAGGCTGCATATACATAAAAAGATAATCTTTAAGTGCTTACCTTAAATACCAGTAGCCATCTCCAACATTCGTCAGGTCCCGAATGGTCACTCTCCATCCCGGAACTATGTCACAGCACCACCTGACTGGGTAGTCACCATGGTAACCCGACATCTGTCAGAGAGAGCCAAGTTATCTTATAAACACACCCTCATGCACATATAATAAATGCTGAAAGAAAAAACAGAAAATAAAACATCAAAAGAAAATAATATAAAAGGAAAACATTGAAAAAAAGAAAATTTAAAAATGCATCCATTAAAGGTTGAAGCTAGTAAGATGTATACATAATATTGTTATCCTCAAATCTATTTCATATCTACTACTGTATTCTTAGAAGAAGACATTATAATTAAGTTGATCATTGAGTCCTCTCATCTAACAGTGTCTAATAGATTAATCATTCAGTATATGATCAATAAACATATGTTTACCGCTAGATTATGTTTCAACTTGGCAAAATGCAGAGCAACCGGCTGCTCTGATCCTTTAACATTGATGCCTGATCTGATGGAAGATCTGTGTAGGGCCATGTGCTCCTTACACGAGTTCATGATCTTCCCTACATAGCAGAGTCCACAAGGACACTTTATCAAATACACTACAAATTTACTCAATCAAGTAAGGCAATGTCATATCTCGAATCTAAACCCAGAGTGGGGATGAAATAAATATTTTCCAGTTATCATATGGCCACAAGTTGTGCAACCTAGGCACTTGTGACATGCATTGCTAGGTCTACACATAAGGCTGGAAAGCCTATTATGCTCAATGACCTCAGAATGAACCACCCAACCCTAAATGTTTTTGCCCCTCTTATAGCATTACCTAATCCTTGTTTTCTTAAGCAAGGGTAAGTCCCGATCATTCTGTATCATAGCCCAGAGCTGGTTGCTCACTCTTTCTATCTCATCATGGGCCATTGTATAGGTATGAACCCAAATAATTACATTGTCAAACTTCTTATCCTTCTGTTTTAGGATTATCCTCATGGGAGAGGAGATTCACCTTGTTCCGTGTTGATTGTAGTACTACCTCAAAATAGCCTCTACTCCTACATTTTTCCAACATATTATCCAGTTCCTCATCAAGTATCTCTGGGTCGCTGGTAATTCTCTTCACCCTTAATAGCTGTGAATAAGGCAAACTCATAATCATTGATGTTGAATGGAAGCTGTCTGCTCTTAAAAGGGTGTTTCTATCCATCGGTTTAGAAAATATTTTGGTGGAGACTTTGTTGTCTTTCACCAAGACAGTAACATCCAAAAAGTAAATTTCTTCCAAACTCATCTAGTACGTGAATTTAATTGGGTGATCCAAGGCATTTATATTTCCAATAAGATCTTCCAAGTCTTACCTCTCTCCCTCCAAAAGAGTATCACATCATCTATGTATCTTTTATAGAAAAGAACACTACCTCTTAGATCCCTGTTAAAGAAGAATTCTCTTTCTACATCAGTCATATATGTATTGCCATATGTTGGTGCCACTTGTGAGCCCATTGCACAGCCACTTAAATGCTTGTAGTAATGGCCGTCAAAGTAGAAATAATGCCTTCTTAACGATAAACCCTGATATATAAAAAAGTCAATATTGGGACCTTGATAAAGAATGTTGTTACTAATAAGTTTCCTCACAGCTTCTACTCCCCCTTCATGAGGTATGTTTGTATAAATATGTCCAAATAACACAGCCATTTATTGGTAGGAATGTCACCAATCTCTGCTAAACAGAGTATGAGATCTGTGGTGTCCTTCAAATAAGTATCACCTGACTGAACACAGGGCTGTAAAAAATAATCCAGATAACATGAAATGTTACTGAAAAGGGAGTCTCTTATATCTTATATATAGATATATTAGGGATGTGCTCTGACCCCCATGTTTTGGTTTTGGATCTGTATATCTTCATGTTTTGGATCTGGATTTGGGATTGACAAAACTGCTCCTTGCGAGTTTTGGTTTTGGAACCCATATTTAAAAAAAAAAAATCATAAAAACAGCTAAAATCACATAATCTGTACCTGATTTTGTTCCTACAGTACTATTAACCTCAATAATTTTTACTTCCAGTCATTCCCAGTCATTGTTGACCACCTCACAGCTCGCAATATTGATTTCATCTAGTATAGGGCCGAAAGGCTGCATCCAGTTAGCTGGCTGACTAAGTTAAGCGACAGCAGTGGGCAGCACTAACATGTGACAATTCAGCTTCCAACATGGCACAGAATGACATTGCAGTGGTAGACATGATGGCAGTTTAATAAACTATACGACCCCTAGGAACCAGTAATGTTTTCATTAACTAGGTCAGAGGCCCGATGGAGTTGGAATATGTTTATGGATTGAAGACAGAGAAAAGACCGAAGTATTGATTTGTTTTAATTTATTTATTTTAATGTTTTGATTCTTAAAACATTTTATGAGGGAAGATCAATCTAGGTTCAAGTTCTTCAGTTCCTAAAAGACATTGTTGATCTGGAGGAGGTTTTTTGATTTTTAGACATCTAATAGAAATGAGTGGCCTTGCTGGTGGAGGTACTGTTAGAACACCTGCAAAGTCACAAATACGTGGATGATAAACTGCGGTCCGGCCGGCAGTGTCACCATACAATAATAGAGCAGCTAAGTTGCTAACACACGCACACCAAAAAATATATATATATTTTTTAAATGTTTGTGGATTGATAATATTATATTTATTTCACTTTTTTTTTTTAACACTGGGGAAGAGCACCCCTGAATGAGGCAGCAGCTCCTTGATGAACAACACAGACATAACCCCTTCTCTATGGACAACAAAGCAACCCTGTCGACTGCGGACACGCCACCTGCAGAGTCACAAATACATGGACGATAAACTGCAGCAGTGTCACCGAACAATAATAGTGCAGCTACTGTAAGTTGCTAACGCTCACACACAAAAACAAAAAGAAAAAAAGCATTTTTTTTTACACTGGGGAGGAGTACCCCATTTAATTTATGGACTGTAGACCTAGCCTGATGGATAGGACAACAACACAGCAGCAGTCACAGTTAATTGACAGGACAAGTGACACAGCAGCTGGAGCACTCAATGAAGGAAGCTCCCCTTTATATACTACAGCCTAAGACCCTTTATGGACAACATAGCAGCAACCTTCAGCCCAAGACCCTGACTAGACCCCAACTAAATACACACACTGAGTGACTGACAGTGACTGCACACCTGATAGCTTTTCTCTCCACAGCCAGAGTGAAAATGGAGCTGATCGCAGCCTGACTTCATTACACCAGATAGGACCCTGTGATGCGGCTGTATGTGACGCTCTCCAGCTGCTGAATGGACTCAGTGTGACCAAGCTACTTATACACAAGCATTGCACTTATAAAGGAAAGACATGTTTCCTTTTTTCTGTGTATGCTATACATGTCCTTGTAAAAAGGTTCAAGTAACCTTGAAATATTGACCTGCACATGGAACAATTGAATTAAATTCATCACTGATTGTCACCTACAGAAGAGTTCTGCCTGTCTTACAAAAAATACCTGCTATATTTATATATGTATATAATAAATATATATTACCGATCACAGCTGCACTCAATCAGATGATTGCTGTGTTCTTTGCATGCGTATGCATCGCAATGCACATGTGCGAAGGCTACACTGCGATCACACTGCGATTGCAGTTCCTACGCAGACCCATCGCAGAGTGTTTGACAGGAAGTGAGCATTTGGGGGTGGTAATGGGGGGAAGCCAGCAAAACGCAGGTGTGCCAGTGCATTTGAATGTTGTTACAGGGGCCTGCATAAGTTAGCCACTGTGATGGGTTACACAGCTTGGGCTTTCACTGTGTGCACTAAGGTTAGCAATTTCTGAGTAAGGTCAGACCTTGTGTAAGTGTGCGTGAGGCTCCGATGGTACTTGATGTTACCAATGGTTTTGCAGACTTGCAAGGTATTACGAATGTGTGTGTAAGGTAAAGTGAGCATCCTTATGCTAGGCTGCAACGGCATAGCGATTGCAAACATGAGCATATTTTTGCAGTGAGACTGCGTGCATAATCACAGCTGTGATTTCAATAGTGATCTGTAATGAATCAGGCCCAATGTTTCAATGTTTGAACATTTTTGTGCAAACATTGAAACGTTGACCATAGAGACATCTTGTGAATTTTTTTCTACATATAGCGTACCTCAGCAGGTGAGCTATGAATAAAGCAGGCAACGAAGTCAAGTTATGTTCATGTACTATTAAGTGCCGGATCTCTGGAATTGTCTAATATATATATATATATATATATATATATATATACACAAATCCACTCTGTAGGAGAACAAGTCAACTGCGCCGGGTGCCCTTCCACAGCAAATCCACCAAATGTAGTAACTGAAATATACAATCCCAAAGGAGGCACTCCGGACTCGTAGGAAAAAAAAACACATCACAAGGGATACGGCATTCAGTGCAACGTTTCAACGCCTTTATTGGCGTTTTTGTCAAGCCAATTTTGGCTTGACAAAAACGCCAACAAAAGGCGTTGAAATGTTGCACTGAATGCCGTATCACTTGTGATGTGTTTTTGTTCCTACGAGTCCGGAGTGCCTCCTTTGGGATTGTATATATATATGTATATATATATTTAACCAAAAGGTAACTCCACGGGTTGTGGAGACTAAGGCACTCTACAGACTTGTTTATTCACAATAATACATAAACTTTATTAGCTTGCATAGAAACACATGTTTGCTCTAGCCACTAGGTCTTTAGCTATATGTATCTCTTATTATACTATGCCTTGATAAAGGTTCTAATGTGGACTGAAACATTGGCAACTACTTCTACACATAGTTACTTTGGTTATTATTGGGTTACCCATATGATATTGGGAACTCTAAGTATTACACCCCAGCATCCACTGTAACAGCATACAGGTGTGAGTGCCAGACCACAGATCGTATATATACACCTGTCAAACCATAACGCAGGTGTCCTAAGGCGAGCTCAGGGAGAACGAAAACCTCCTGTGGAGCAGAACGGCTGCACTCACTAGACAGAGTTGACCAAAGTGAGGAAAGATATTAGACTTTTTAACACCAGTCACCTCAATACTTTAACCATCGATACTTCCAAAAGCTGGCTAGGGAAGCTACAATACCAGATTAACTGTAACCAAAGGGATCTAATTACATTCAAACATAAGAAATTAGCAATAGTTAATACTGATTACACCAATCATAAAGTCTACAGGTGGTTGCGGGGCAAGAACTTTCCTAGACACAGTGGGGGGTATATACGGTTTAGGTCCCCTGTTCATTTTGAGACATCTTACTCAAAATCAAACTCTGAAAATGAGACTAATAGTCAAAGACCACCAAGTGGCTCTTCTTTTTTATGCAGAGGTCAGGTGCCAGGCCCAAGACGCACCCCAGATGTCCAAGCAGACATGGTGGTAAAGGCCAAAAGGCGAGGAAAGGGATGCCCCAAGAATAGAACTAGTATATAACTTATCAAGTAGGCGACTATCCATTGATGAATGTGAAGTTCTTTCATTAGGCCTCTCATTTGTACCCACGGTACAATACAATATTCAATTGGTCTGTTGACCATTATTAATTTGGTCGTAAACTGCGTCTGTGCAAGTTCTTTGTGAATTCCATATATCTGTTTTCAGTAAATTTAAAAACCCTAGTTTGTTTGGCCCCCAGTTGAATAACGCCAGCATCAAGAGGTATGTACGTCTAGTTGAACAAGAGATGTCCTCCTGTCCAATCAATAATAAAAAATATGATAACTAGTCTATACCACAGAGGCAAGCATTACAAGCATTCATGAATGATGACAAGTTAATGATAAGACAAGCTGATAAAGGCAGAGCTGTTGTACAAGACTGGAATGCCTATGACAGAAAGGTACGCCCCAACTTGGTGATGTTCAGACGTATGCCAAATTGGCTTACAACCCAGTGCTGGATGTTAAACACAGTGTAGATGCAATGGTCAACCAGGCAGTACAACAGATGTGGATCGATGAAGAGGTAGCTACTTAACTGAAAGTGATACATCCTGTGTGCCCTATTATCTACTTATTACCTAAGATCCACAAGTCATTAGTTGACCCACCTGGTCAACCCATCATTTCAGCCAAGGGCTCAGTTTTGCAATCCCTGGCCCTTTTTGTTGATGGGTTTTTACAATCACATGTCACAGTGATGGAGAGTTTTTTATGTGATACCACCGATTTTCTTGATAAGGTTTTGATACTTAATTCTCTCACTGATGATATGTGGTTAGCCACAATGGATGTGGCATTGCTCTAAACTATGATACCACACCAAGCAGGTGTAGAAACAATAGAACTGTTCTTAGCAGAGGGACCCAAATTGGGCCTCCAGTTGAGTTCTAGTGCGAATTGATTGAACTGGTGCTTGGGTCCAATTATTTCTGTTACTGTGGCGACTACTATAGTCAGCTGTCTTGCACAGCGATGGGGTCCAATTTGGCCCCATCGTATGCCAATCTATATATGCAGCAATGTGAACTACAGCACACTTTGGGTCAATTTGGTGCTAAAATAGTTTGTTACAAGAGATATATAGATGACCTGTTCTTAATTTGGAATGGTACTGATGTTGAATTATTTGAGATGATCACAGTACTCAGTGCCCTTGATGGTCCTATACGCTTTACCGCTTGTCCATCAATTTTTTAGATGTGATGATTGCCTGTAATGAGTTAAGTTGAACCTTATATTGCAAATCCACTGACCACAATACACTTCTCCACGCAATGAGCCATTATGCGAGTAGCCTGAAGAAGTTGCTACCAACATCGCAGTTTGTCCATGTTTTACCTAACAATACTTCTCAGGACTTGGCAGAATTACAGCTATTGGAGATGCGGGACAGATTTCTATCAAGAGGGTACTCACAGTCAGTAGTTGAGAGGTGCCTTAGAAAAGCACGGAAGAGACACCTACAAATCACTACCAAAATAGAGTTGAACCCTCTAGAATGATATATCCAGCGACATTTGACCTAGCTGCTAATGCAATCAGTAAAGCCATCAGAAAACATTGGTCGATCATCACCTCGGATACAACTCTTAAGGGAAACTGTAAACAACCGTCATAGTCCTAATCTACGTCAACTCCTGATGCGTCCCATGATGCAACCAAAAGAGGCGAAGACACATTGGCTTTCAGGCTGTCGCCCTGGTTGCTACAGGTGTGCAGATTGTATCACCTGTCATTCCATGTTGACAGGAACACACTTCACTCACCCACATAGTGGGAAGAAGATAGACATATGCCACCATTTACACTGTACCCTAGATTTTGTGGTGTACATATTGACATTCCCATGCAGACTCTATTACATTGGGATGACCTCAAGATCATTTAGAGACCGCATGGCCAATCATCGCTCTATGATTCGAACAGCTTTGCAATCTATGGGCTCTGATAAGCCAGTAGCCAAACACTTTGCCTCTGTTGGACATTTGGCAGCTGCTTTGAAATGCATGCTGATAGACCATATTCCAAACCCCACCCATGGTGGTGACAGAGAACTTCTATTGAAAAAATGTGAGGCTTAATGGATTTTTAGGCTGGATACCGTGGCCCCACGAGGCCTCAATGAATATCATCCCTTTAACATTTTTCTGTGTTGAAGATATCATCTCTATTTTTGCAGCTATTTTTCATAAAAAATATCTTTGTTGCGGTACAGATAGGAATTTTGGCATTCTGCTTTTTTATATTATGTTTTTTATATGATAATTTTTATTATTTTATGATGTCTCCTCTTTTTTGTGGTGTATTTCTATATTTATATTGCTCTATCATAATGCATAGATTTATGATTCTTTATTACCTTATGTTTATTATATCTCTCTCTAATTTCCCCTATGTATTTAAGTGCTAGTCATAGCACTTCATGGGTCTTTACTGTGATTCTCTGGGTAAGGTATATTACCTAGCATTGAGATAGACATAATGATACACATATTAGGTGTTTTTTCCACCCTGCAGTCGATTGGTCTAGCCATGTGTGTTTTTTCCTATTTTGGATCCACAGTGTCTGAGATTGGTGTATATTAGCCATGTTATGAGCCTCCTGTGCCCATGTGCTGATGCTAGTGGTGGCTTAGCAACAGTGTAGGTGTTTTTGGCAGTGTGAGCCAGCAATATTACTTCTGCTTGTGATGCATTCCACAGTGTGGAACGCATGGTATTTCTGGTCAGCGATGTGGGGCCGCTATGTGCAGTCCACACTTTGCCGTTTGTGTGGCTTTGTAGTCACCAGCACCATGATCAGTGGTGCTGATGGTATGTGATATATTGTAGATTAGCTCTCTTGTGGGTATATATATCATTTATTACATATGTGTGCTGTGTGGTCCAATTTCTGGTTTCCTAGTAAGGAATGGTACCTCACTCATTGATATGGCTATTTATATCACCTGCTAAGTCAGTGGTGTATGGGTCTTTTTGGTGGTAGCTTTGTGGTGATTTATCTGTCTTGACAAAGGTCTGATGCGGACCGAAACGTTGACTGGCATTATGTGATCTGTGAGAAATAAACTTGCTTTTTCTACTGACTGGTGAGTGCCCATTAAATCTCCCTCATATATATATATATATATATATATATATATATATACAGTCAGGTCCATAAATATTGGGACATTGACAGAATTTTCATATTTTGTCCTCTATTCACCACCACAATGGCTTTGAAATGAAACAAACAAGATGTGATTTAACTGCAGACTTTCAGATTTAATTTGAGGGTAATTACATCCAAATCAGGTGAAGGGTGTAGGATTACAACGGTTTCTATATGTGCCTCCCACTTTTTAAGGAGCCAAAAGTAAATGGACAAACTAAACAATCCTAAATCTAACTTTCACTTTTTAATACTTTGTTGCACATTCTTTGCAGGCATTTACAGCCTGAAGTCTGGAACACATAGACTACACCAGATGCTGGGTTTCATCCCTGGTGATGCTCTGCCAGGCCTCTACTGCAAATGTCTTCAGTTCCTGCTTGTTCTTGGGGCATTTCCCCTTCAGTTTTGTCTTCATCAAGTGAAATGCATGCTCAATCGGATTCAGGTCAGGGGATTGACTTGGCCATTGCATAACATTCCACTTTTTAGCCTTAAAAGACTCTTTGGTTGCTTTTGCAGTATGCTTTGGGTCATTGTCCATCTGCACTGTGAAGCGCTGTCCAATGAGTTCTGAATCATTTGACTGAATATGAGCATATAATATTGCCCGAAACACTTCAGAATTCATTCTGCTGCTTTTGTCAGCAGTCACATCATCAATAAATACAAGGGAACCAGTTCCATTGGCAGCCATACATATCCACACCATGACACTACCACCACCATGCTTCACTGATGAGGTGGTATGTTTTGGATCATGAGCAGTTCCTTTCCTTCTCTTCTCTTCCCATCACTCTGGTACAAGTTGATCTTTGTCTCATCTGTCAATAGGATGTTGTTCCAGAACTGTAATGGCTTTTTTAGATGTTGTTTGGCAAACTCTAATCTGGTCTTCCTGTTTTTGTAGCTCACCAATGGTTTGCATCTTGTGGTGAACCCTCTATATTCTCTCTTGTGAAGTCTTCTCTTGATTGTTGATTTTGACACATATACATCTACCTCCTGGAGAGTGTTCTTGATTTGGCCAACTGTTGTGAAGGGGTTTTCCTTCACCAGGGAAATAATTATTTTGTCATCCACCACAGTTGTTTTCTGTGGTCTTCCGGGTCTTTTGGTGTTGCTGAGCTCTCCGGTGTGTTCTCTCCTTTTAAGAATGTTCCAAACAGTTGATTTGGCCACACCTAATGTTTTTGCAATCTCTCTGATGGGTTTGTTTTGATTTTTCAGCCTAATGATGGCTTACTTCACTGATAGTGACAGCTCTTTGGATCTTATATTGAGAGTTGACATCAACTGATTCCAAATGCAAATGTCACACCTAGAATCAACTCCAGACCTTTTACCTGCTTAATTGATAATGAAATAATGAGGGAATAGCCCACACCTGTCCATGAAATAGCTTTTGAGTTGATTGTCCCATTACTTTTGGCCCCTTAAAAAGAGGGAGGCACATATTGAAACTGTTGTAATTCCTACACCATTCACCCGATTTGGATGTACTTACCCTCAAATTAAATCTGAAAGTCTGCAGTTAAAGCACATCTTGTTTGTTTCATTTCAAAATCATTGTGGTGGTGAATAGAGGCCAAAATCTGAAAATTCTGTCAATGCCTCAATATTTATGTACCTGACTTATATATATATATATATATATATATAACAAAAAGTGGAGAAGGAGCGCCTCCTAGTGCAATAACATTTAACCGAATTATATCAGCATAAGAGAATCACTGTTCATTCACCGTTCTTCCTTCCTCATCCAAATAAGGAGATCCAGTCTTATACAATCCAGTCTCAGCAATATATGTGCGTGCTATGGCGTGTGTCGGTTTCTCAAATACTGGGCATGCTAATGCATTGCTGTGCGACAGCAATGCCTAGGCAATTTGCATACACATCACGCGAGCGATCGTATCTAGCGAGCGGCTCTGAATCATGCCCACAGTGCATACACACCATGTTTGTTTGTTTTTTTTATATACTCCTTTTTTAAGGTTCCACAAACTTCCACTTAATTGTCAAGTATCACAGACAGTCCTCCTGCCATGGAACTGAACCCGGTCCATTAAAATAGGTCATATACTCCTCCCTCTCCTGTTTGGCCTGTGCAGTCCCTGTGGTTTGCATTGGAGGTGCTGCTACTGATGAAACCTGAGCAAGCTCCTCTGGATGGGTCTTCTGTCAAAGCTGTGCCTTATGCCCTTCATTGGGTTGTTTTGCACCGTAGAAAGTAATGCAGAACACAGCACACCAACACTACCCAGTCTATCTTGTCCACACGCCGGTTTATGGTGGTGTGGAAAATGCGTAACCAGTTGCTCAGTATTCCAAATGCATTTTTCACAATACGGCATGCCCTAGAAAGCCGATAGTTGTAGATGCACTTTTCTCTGGTCAAGCCCAATTGAGCGCATGGCTTCATCACATTTTCATGTAACGCGAAAGCAAGTTGAGGGTCTTGGAGGTGAGCCATCTGTTTGAAGGACCCACCATCCAAAGCATGGCCATTCATGCCAACGTGTAGGGGGGGTGTTCTTAATAGGAATTGAATATAAGTCTAATTTTATCTTATCCCTTAACGGGAAAGTGTCACTGTTTGTATATTAAATTAGACAAACAGTGACACTTTCCCGTTTAGGGATAAGATAAAATTAGACTTATATTCAATTCCTATTAAGAACACCCCCCCTACAGATTGACTTTGACTTTTTCGGATAAAACTTAAGTATACACTTCTTTTTTACCATAATACAGTAAGATACACAAGATTTATTAGGAAGATCTCTAAGCGCACCACAATTGTATATGATTTGTGTTATTGGAAGGGATTGGGATATCTCTTGAGGTGGAGCGGCTGGAGTAATTCCGACTACAAGATTTAGAGTGCTGTAATCTTTACCTATAATATATTCTTGCCAACGTACACAAAGACAAACTCATAATTGGCATTCACCACTGACATGAGAACGATGCTGAAGTACCCCTTGTAGTTGTAATAGTAAGATTCTCTGTTGGCAGGTGGGGTGGGGTGATATGTTTCCCAACGATGGCTCCCCCACAGTTAGGGAAATTCCAGCACCGTTTAAAGTCTTCAGCAATAGTTTTACACTCATCAATGCTTGTTGGAAACAAGAAAAAAAGTAAAAAAATTGGTTAAAACATGGACATTAATTTTTTTTCCAATACAAACTCCAACCCAAGAACTGGAATTGGTGGTTACACCTGATTTGAGCATCATTGATGACAGTGAGGGGGATGTGTTGATTTCCCCATGCTCACCACCAACCGCACCACTCCCAGCACCTACCTCATCTTCCCAGCAAAGAGAAAGCGCCCAGGAAAAAAAAAAGCACAGAGCCTGCACATGATTTTTTGCGGCAGGCAGAAGAGGTTTCAAAAAGGCACCCCAACCTCCCAGGTCACTTCACCTCTCATATAAATAGCACCATGTGGAAAATGAGTGCTGAAACCAAAATAGAATTCCAGTGTCTCTTATATGAGTTGCTCTTCAGGGCACTGCATTATAATTTATATCCATTGACCTATATTGATGATCCTCTGCCCTGCCCACCTGCCCCAACTGCCTCTGTGATGCCTCCATCACAGCCTACTCCCCCACCCACTTACCCATCCACTGCAAGCCAGGCTATATATAGTGGCCTTTTAGAAGCAGAGGAGGATATTCTGGGGTTTTACGACACATCTACAGTTTTATTGTTGTTGTTGCCTGCAGTATCACCAAATTGTATCTCTCCCAATAGCTCCTCTATGGTATATGGTGGTGACGATGCTGATTGGACACGGTCACTAAACAAATGGCGCAAGTACAGTTTGTTGGAAGCTGGGTGACAATCTGTACTTGCGCCATCTGTATCCTGGCCTATTCAATCCGGCATTTAACCCACCATATGCCATAGAACAGCCTAGCTATTGGGACTGATAAAATTTGGTTGTATATTATAAATGCATATAGGAGACAATTTTTTTTTTTAAGTTTTATATTCCATGTTTGGAATGCAAATGTTATAATGTTGTCATAAATACATGTTTGTTACCTGCAGCCATATTGGCAGCAAATTTTACACTGTTTTAAATTTTTTATACAGTAGTTTTCTAAAAAAAAATATTATTTCACAAAAAAAATGAGTAGTGTTTTTGTAACCTTACAAAATTGGTACTGCAGCACTTTGAAAATAGCCTTGCAGGTCTCTGGAATGATAACGTCCAAAGCCTGAGGGGATATGAGAGTCCCAAACTTCAGGTCTTCCAGTGACCTTCCTGTAGCTAAGTACCTCAGGGTAGCCACCAGTCTCTCCTCAGCAGGGATTGCCCTCTGCAGCTTAGTATCTTGCTTCTGGATATAGGGGGTCATCAGAGGCAGCAACTCCTGTTAGGTGTCGTTATCTATGCACAGGAAGTTGCAATAGTAATCCAGGTTGTTCTCCCAAATCTCCATCAGCAGGGACATGTGAGAGTGATTATCCCTCTGCAGCATCCTCTCCTTAGTCCAGCATGCTCTCCTACTTTGCTGGGCCCTGACCTTCAACACCTTATCCCCAGCTTAGGTGAGTAGAACTCTATACCAATAGGGATCCATCAGCACAGAATGCAGGACATAATGCAGGTAAAACACCCTTTGTTGAGCCAGGCAAAACAAAGCAGAGCACAATAGCAATGTACAGCATTCAGCAGGTACACACCAAGCCTCACTAGTCACAGAGCAGAAGTGCACAGACCTAAAATGGCTCCTGCTTTATATACCCCCTAATAAAGTCCACCCATTACTTAAATTTAGTTGAAATCTTGCAGATCATTGTAAGGTGTTTGGTAAGCAAATGATTTATCATGCACTATCCCACGATTTGGATATCGGATGCGATGCCCGATAGATTGTGAGATCGTTGGTCAAATTGGACACTTTTTACACCAAATTGTGTCCAGGACTGCTAGAGAGCTGCCGGGGAGATTTCAAGGAAAATCAGACACAATATTGCATCGTGAGCACATCGTCTAGTGTGTAGGCACCTTATTGTTTATGATACTTTCATTGGCTTCAAAGCATACAAAAATAACTTTCTGCCTATATAATAAGTATTTTTCAAGTGATATTGCATTATTAATGCTGTGGATTTAAAATACATCCTTTGTGGTAACATACAAATGTTTTCTTTCAGCTATACATTACTCACATTTTTTTCTGTTGAATAGTCATTCTGCTACAACTATCATTTATGTTTAAAAAAAAAACCTTAATTACACTACTTTAGTGCTTGGGGTAAATTCTACTTTAATTTTCCATTAGCAGAGGGTTGCAATTCTTCCTCTCAAAGCATAATAAACAGTCACATCATGCAAAATTACTCCAATGTTTCAGTGCTTCTTTAATCACAAACTTTCATCAGGATATAGTGCAGACTTTGTGGGGATCAAAAATTTAAGTGATAATGCATTAGCATTTTTATGTAAAAGGCTGGGTTTTTGTTCCACTATAAATTGTAGTGGCTGTAGTGCCTAGAACAAGTCAGTCACCTCTTTGTTTTCCTAGTGATTGGTCTGCATAGACTCTTTTCCTAGCAGGTAGTACTAATTGACCTGTATAAACCACTATGTTTCTAGGTATTCTTTCTATATCATAGCATGCTTCTGTTCCCTGTAAATAGTTTACATTTTAGGTATAAAACTTGCCTTATTACCCTTCGCATACCAGATCCCCAATGCTCCACTAGAAGTAGCAGTTTGAAAAAAAAACCTACAACCAAAATTTAAGGGTTGTAGGATTGGACATGAGCAGACCAAAGATCTGAAAATGCAGCATTAGTAGCATAAGGTTGGGTACACACATAAAGATTTCCGGTCCAACCATCCAACTAGTTGATTGGATGGAATTAAAATCTGGTAATGTATGGGAGTAATTGATGATCATTAATTTGCTCCTAAATGCCAAAAAACAGATGAAAACGGTCGTCAGACAAGTTTGTTAAATGTTTGATCAAAACAATTTGTTCAAACAACAGTTTTTGTCCATTTTCCGGCGTTTGGGAGCAAATTGCTGATCATCATTTACTCCCATACCTTACCAGATTTTCATTCCAACCAATCAACTAGTTGGATGGTTGGACATAAAATCTTTACGTGTGTATGCACCATAAGACCAAAATAAGTAATCAGGGAAGTTCCTTTTTAACATCTCAACTAATGGTTCAGCCCTGGTGGCAAAATGGTTTATAAAGCTTCTATAGTGGTAAATAATATAAAAAAAATAAAAATTGCTGCTTGCACAAGAAAATACTATAATAACTAATAATTTATATGTCATTCTGCAGAAGCACCAAGTTTACACAGATTAAATATATTGCCCAAACAATTGAATTTCTATTAGCCACTAACCACAAATAATTATAAAAGGTCAGTTTTTATAGATAAAAGGACGCCTAATTGGTCATACTGTGAATCTGTTAGAAAGTTGTGAAAATGAAGAGCATTCAAAAAAAAGATAGATAGATAAAGCTATAGACATAGTAGAGAAAGGAGGGGGATTTAACCCCCTATTGTACCTCAGCACACTGAATAATACCTGCAACAATATATGAAGACTATATGGTCATAGAAATTCAGAGATATTAGTTGCATGCATTTGCAAATACATGGGAGGCTGCTGGGTCACGTCACGGCTTCTCTGTTACCAGCAGTCCCTAACACTAAGTATTCTGTAAGTATGCAGCAGGTGTTTTTTAGAATAGGCTATTAGCAGCAGGTGCATTTTTGCAGATTTAAAAAAAAATTAGTTTAGGGACTTAAAAATATGCTAGTGCCCATTTTCATGTACCCCAAATTTGATGGGACCACTTTTAAAAGCAAAAAAAAAGCTTCTCTGTTACCAACAGTCCCTGACACTAAGGGGTTCACGTCGGGGCGCAGTGCACCCCAAAAAACGTCCAGCCCAGAACCCCCCCAGGGCATCACACGAAAATGGAAAAAGAGTGACAGTGCAGTGTAAAGTATAGCTGTGTGTGAGTAATCATTAAGTGTGGAATGAGAGGTTAAAATATATGTGAAAAAATACATGAATAATAAACAAACATAAAAGGTGATGTAAAAAGCAACTATGTGTATTAAGTGGTGATGCCCTGAGGAGGCCCAGCCAGACCAGTCCCGGGGGCCCTACGCCCAAACGCTCACCCCAAATGTAAAATATTCCAATTATAAGGCCTCATGATAAAGGCACATATATAATTTTGTCAAATGTAAGGCCTCATGATAAAGGCACATACATAAATGCATCCAAATTGAGAGACAGCTTACCTGGGAGTCACCCCTGGGAACTCCAACTAGCACTACTAGAACCAGCATGCCCTACTAATGCTGGCTCCTTCATGCAACTCATAACAAACAAACAAAAATGGCAGCTGCTCAATCAATCTAGCAGTACTAATCAGGTGCATGAAAGGGAGGGGTCATACTAAGTAGAGAAAGGAGGGGGATTTAACCCCCTATTGTACCTCAGCACACTGAATAATACCTGCAACAATATATGAAGACTATATGGTCATAGAAATTCAGAGATAATAGTTGCATGCATTTGCAAATACATGGGAGGCTGCTGGGCCACGTCACGGCTTCTCTGTTACCAGCAGTCCCTAACACTAAGGGGTTCACGTCCGGGGCGCAGTGCACCCCAAAAAACGTCCAGCCCAGGACCCCCCCAGGGCATCACACGAAAATGGAAAAAGAGTGACAGTGCAGTGTAAAGTATAGCTGTGTGTGAGTAATCATTAAGTGTGGAATGAGAGGTTAAAATATATGTGAAAAAATACATGAATAATAAACAAACATAAAAGGTGATGTGAAAAGCAACTATGTGTATTAAGTGGTGATGCCCTGAGGAGGCCCAGCCAGACCAGTCCCGGGGGCCCTACGCCCAAACGCTCACCCCAAATGTATATAATATCTCAGTGCGTACTGTTGGATCAATTTTTAGGAAATGGAATCTGCATCATACCACCCGGGCACTGCCTAGACAACCCTGTCCCTTAAAACTCAGTATCAGAGCAAGGAGGAGCCTTGAGAGGGAAGCAAAAGAAAGGCCAGCTATCACTTTGAATGACCTACACAGTTAAGTGGCTGAGACTGGAATGAATGTGCACAATTGAACCATATCAAGAGTGGACACTTTTCTTTTATCACCAGCAAACTGTGACTGGTTGTGTGAGACTCTAATGAGTCACGGCATTTGTATCTACCAATAAATAGTGTTGTATGAGACCAGGGTCCTGAGTCTTGTATAGTGCATAGCCATATACCATCACCTCCATACTATCACCTCTACACCACCCCTTACCATCATCTTTGCCAGCACTGGAACTATGGGAACCAGCAGGAATCAATCACGGATTTGGTAAGTACATACCTTGCTTACCTATCCTGCATTATTGTGTTTCCAAGTTCCTGATACCGTGCATATGTATTGTATTTGAGGTGGAGAGGAGGAAGAAGAGGCATAGCACTGTTATCAGAACACCCTTCCTACAGACATCATAAGTTACCATTTTGGGATTGTCCACAATACTATATATTTGTTTTTCCCTAAAGAGTGTTTGGACTTTGGGACATAATCAGTGATTTTCTCCCGGTCAGGGATAGGATTATCTTGGACTGTGTAGTTATTCCTTATAAAGAACACCCTACCTACAGATTGCTTTTACTAGCAAGGCATTAATACACATATCACTCATCAGGAAGATCTCTGAGCGCATCATGATTTTATGTGTAATTTATGTTCTTTAGGAGATTGGGATATCTCTTTGAAGTGAAGCAGCTGGAGAAATTCTAATCTAAAGATTTAGAGCGCTGTAATTCCTATTTATAGTATAATGAATAAAATATGTTAAGGCCAATCAGTAATATACTGAGGCCAGCGAAGGACATATCTAATAATAAAAACACCAATGTTCCAATTTTATAACAATGCATCTCTTTTCATTAAAACTTCCAATTTGCTCACCTCCTATTGTTATCAGAAATCGGAGGGAGTTCAAGTAGTTAAAAGAGTCCAACATTACATATAATGGTATACAGATTTCAAGGGAACACTGTGCCAGTTAATCCAGATAATATTTGGTAAGTAGGAGCAGGTGTATTTCCCAGGGGTCCTCAGATGGAAGAAGAGGATAATCCACCAGTCCAGATAAGATTTAGCAGGTATAAGACACATGGGCCCTCATTCAGAGCCGTTCGCTATTTGCGGTCGTTCGTTCAAAAACAAGGGGTGGCTATTCAAATGATCCGTTCGCAAATTGCAGTCTGTTCACACCTCTAAGTCTGAACGAGCGAGCAAAACATACGCTCGTTTATTTGGTAAAAACGCCCCCTGGCCGCTCGCACCATACGTCATGTCCGCTATTTATTTGATTAATCGAGTACATCGTACAGCGTATGAACTGCTCGCTATTCTTGTGGTTGGTTTTTTCAACCGCTATTTTGAGAGCAGTTCTGAGTTTAAAAAAACCAAGTGATGTGGTCAATGACGCTGCTGGATTAATTATGCACACCCTTAAAACGCCCGTTTTGACCTTTAAGCACGCCTGCGTTCGAATTCCACTCCCCCGTTTTCAAGCACCTTCCCCTGTTACCATCCACATACGCCTCATTCTGTCACTCAAAATAGCAGGCACTCGCTATATAGCGTACAAACGATTTTCGGCCGCACTGACTGGTTCGCGCATGCGTACTAAAAAACGTACGCATGCGCAGATGTGCGAACATCGCTCGGAACGAGCGTACTGCCGCTAACGAGTGGCTCTGAATGAGGGCCATGGTGTCAAGAAGCAGCTATAATAGATGTTGCTCCTCAATGTACTCAATCAGGCAGTATGGTAAACATCCTGAGCTGATTGATATTGCACCAATTGTTATCAGATTACATGCAGTTGTAAAAATTGTCACTAATAGTCCAGGTCAGGACAATTAGATGGATCACTGCACATATGTGCAGCAGATAGCCTTAATATATTTTATTCATTCACATATGTTAATAAAACCTTTTAATTGGTTAGACAGACCATTGTGGTACCTGGTTAAACATTAGTATGTACACCCCTTATGTGAAGGTTTCTTTAGATTCTGCAAGATAACTTGCTTAAGTTTATTACAAAACTAGAGCAGAGGAGATAGTTTACCTTTCTGAAGGACAATGATCCCAAGAACGATGCAAGCAACAAAAAGGTAAATGTTTTACAATGGTCAAGTCAAAATTCAGATCTCATTCCAATTGAACATTTGTGGCACTATTTTAAAATTACAGTCTGTAAGCATCACCAAACCAACCTGATCAACCAGGAGCAAATATACAAGGATGAATGGGCAAATATCACTTCCAAACTGTGGCAAACCTCATAGAAACTTATTCTAACAGACTTATAGCTTTAATTT
Organism: Taudactylus pleione; assembly: GCA_031769625.1. NCBI lineage: Eukaryota > Metazoa > Chordata > Amphibia > Anura > Myobatrachidae > Taudactylus > Taudactylus pleione. The sequence goes on from JAUIMM010000295.1 coordinate 20,526,555, forward strand.
CAACAAAACATGGTTCTACCAAGCACTAGTCTAAAGGGATTTAATACTTATGCAAACATTATTTTTAAATGTATACATTTTTAAACAAATATATAAACAAATAATGAATTGCAAGTTTAATAATTTACTCTAAGGGCCTACTGGTTTGCAACAATACACAGATTTGTATGTAATGACACATACACAGTTTACTTTTTAACTTGGTTGAATACTTTTGTAGCACTGAGATTATGTTAATATTTTTTATATAGTATTTGACATAGTATACAGTATTTGAGGTGGACTTAATATATACAAATAAAACAATAATTGGTGTTATTTCGCACAATAATAATCTCAAATTAATCAAACGCTTCCAAGAAACCAATATCTTCCCCACATTGCTCTCCTATTTCTCATCTCATGTTTCAAATCCTGCACTTTAATTCTTATTCCCAAGCTCTATGTTTTCTGAACTGTGCTCTTTTTCTGCCAGAATGATGAATTTGAAGGTAAATAAGCTACAAAATAACTGCTTGTGTGAAACTAATTTCAAATGAGTACACTGCTCATGAAATAACATGAACATGGGGTTTTGGAAATTTGTTAGAGTGTTATTCGTTTCTTTAACATAGCAATTTATCCTGGGAAACAATTGCAACATTTTACACAGAAAACTCACTCTGAGACATTTGGTAGTGGAAAACTAACATAGCATACTGAAGATTTCATCGTTTCTCTGCAGCATGAAAACAAAAAAAACATCTGCATTAAGTTGGACACAGTAAGTGTAATAATGGGATGTAATGATGGAAAATGAATGGGAGGAGCAGTCAGTGAAAGTTTTTAGGTTCCGATTTAGAATTAAATTTAAGGTACAACTTAAAATCATGTTTCCATTCCTTAAGCTGAGCATACATGTCCAGACAAAATGCCTTTCAGACCGACAGACATTATATCAGGCAGCCTGCCAGCCGCAGATGTCCTCGGCATACACTGTGAGATTTCTCTCACAGTGTATCAACCCAACATCTGCGCTCTGTCTTCGGGGGAGGAGACATTTCCTTGTTCCTTCAATGGGAAGGAACACAGGAAATATCTGTCTGTCATCCGTGGCTGGGCTTACACTGCCCGATGCGGCCGACAGTTTACCCCCTAAATATCGCATTGGACAGGCATGCTGGACAATCCGGCATGCCTGACTGAGCAATATTTAATGCTTGGTCACCCGCACACACACTACAATTATAGAGGCCATCCATGGATATCTGGTGGATAGCCCCGATAATTGTAGCGTGCTGCCAGAAAAAAGGTCTGTTGGTCTGGCAGGCATTTTATCTGCACATGTATGTCCAGCTTTAGTGACAGCTACTATAATTGTTAAAAGTGAACAAATCAAAAAAGAAAATGACAAGATGCAGTACATCACCACTGGCCCATTCAATAATGTCATAATAATAATAATAATAATAATAATAATAATAATAATAATAATAATAATACACATACCTTGCTTTTACATATATCCAACCCAGAATTTCATGCACAGTTGGTTCATCATACAGCACTTCATGGAAAAGAACTAAAGTGTCTATCAATTATTATCTATAGTAAATAAATAATGTTATAATGTTAGAAATAACAAAGTAACATTTAAAGTTCGGTTTACAATCAGAATAAAATAGTTATTGTAAAAGTAAGCATACATTTAGATATTTCTGCAAAAATTTCAGCCAGTTATTCAGTAATTTTTTGGGTTCCTGGCATTATTATATTTATGTATTATTTATATGGCCCCACAAGAGTTCAGCAATGTTGGTCAGAGAGGTGAAATGTACAACACATTATCTGGGTGCAGATTAACACAGACAAATGTATAACTTTACAAATATGTATAATTTATTACAGTGATAATAACAGATTATTATATAGACAATACAAGGGGAGAGGGTCCTGCTTGCAGGATCTTTCTTTCTAGGGAATGGGAAAACACCAAGGGGGAATTCAGTTAACCCTAATAATTTTTCGGGCAGAAAAAAATTAACTATTTTGCAATGTTTTGGACATTATTGAGATGTTTGTTTTTTGAGTAATTCAATCAGAGCCTGTTTTTTATGGCCAAAAAATTATCTGTTTTCTGGAGAAAACACATAGAATTTGTGATAAGTTAACAGAACTTTCAGTGCAGTAGATTTATTTTGGAGCCTGCTGAGGTCCCAAAAAATTGCACAATAATAGCTGCAGCTGGACTGACTGCAGGGCTAAATGGATAGCCCCGGGGGAACAATTAGGGCATGTTAAATAATAAGCCCCATCCATCTGCGATGGATTGCCACGATGCTGCATCCCGGCATCGCAGGACCGCAGAATTCCAACATGTTGGATTTTGGCGATTTGACGATCGTGATCAAAAAATGATCGCAATTGGCAAATCATGGACATTTAACATGTGAAATGTCTGCAATCCGGCGATGGATTGCAGAACATCTATGGTGGGCGATCGGAAATTTCCGATGGTTATTGGAAATTTCCAATCGCAGTCCTGCATCACGGCAATCCGTCGCAGAAGTATGGGCACCTTTACTTCTTCTAAAGGCTCCCATACATCAGCAATCTGAAAACCACAATTGAACAATTTGAAGATTTATTGCCCGATCTTAGGATTTCCCATTCTGACAATCTGCGCCCATACATTACAAATCTTTTTCCGTGATTTGCAGATTGATTACAGCAAACACAGATCTGCCAATCTTGAAAGGCCCATCATTTTACTGGTAACGGTCTGCAAATCTGCTGATCATGTCCATACACTAGCAATTTACAGCCCCAATCGATGTTAGACAATCTGATTTAACAATTCCAATCACTTTTTGGTTGCAACCTGTAATCTGTGAAGCCCATACATTGCAGATTTTTATACACAATATATTGCAAATTGCAGAATTGCCTCAATCGATTGCTGATGTATGGGAACAAAAGGAAAGTACCAGTAAAAAGGGCTAGGTTCACTAGTTAGACAATTTTGAAGTAGGTTTTAGTAAATAGGCACAAGAGGAAGGTGGGGTCAAGGAGCAAGTGCACATGAAGTTATAGTGTTATATTGTAGTGATTCTGCGCTCATAAACTAGAGCTCGTATATGAATGAAACCACCAGATATCAATTCACTATTGTATTAAAAGACAAGAAAAACCATTTATTAATAATAAGAATAATAGTAATTGCAACCAGTTGCTTTTAAAATGGCAAAAAAAATGATGTCCTCATCTAAGGCTTAATACAGTATTTCATGCAAAAATGTATCATGCAAAGATATCTCATAGGAGGTGGATTGTATCAAAATGAAATCACTTTTGCAATAACTCCATATTCCATTGGAAGCTTTATACATTTCTCCACAGCACTTGTAAATTTATCAAAAACCCTTTAGTTCATACCTATATCAGAATCTTTATATAGATGTGACTAGCATGTGTCTCTCCTTTGCTCCAGGTCAGCTATGCATTGTGGGCAAAATAAACAGTACTCTGTAACAGTCATCAAGAATATCTCAATATGTGCTACTTGCCAGCAACTGATGTATAGGTGTGCCTGGAATACAGACCTTATTGAGGTCCCCTGCAGGAGCTTTAGAATCCTCCCAGCTGACAGGTATACTGTGCGTGTGTGGCTACAGCCGGCTATACTTTGCTTTTTTTGGCAGCAGGTTATCACTTCCTTCTCATGGGTCCTTAGTACACAGCTTCCAAGGGTATTTACAGCAGATTAGTCTTTGGTACACAGCTTCCAAGTAAATTTATAACAGAATAGTTAATAAGGTCTTTCTTATAGAAAGCATAGACAATATAAGTGAATCTTACTACATTCAAAAATAAAGCAGCCATCAATGTAACATACCTTAAATATGATAAATTGTGAATGTAAATCAAAACATTGATGTTATTTCTCATAGAGGGGCATGTTCAACTACTTATCTAACATCAGTTTTAAGAGAGACCATAGACCAACAGAATGAGAAGAGCGGAAGGAAGAAAGAATGCTGGATCTCTAAGGTCACCAAAATTTCTAGTTTTGAAGAGGGCCGTATTCAATTAGAAGCAAGAAGCTGAGATTCGTGAAAAAGCATCGCCAATTGCAACTTTTCAGAAACTTATCTCAGTATTCAATTCCAAACACTTTTTGCGTATGTGGAAAGTCAATGCAATGTAATAGGCGAAAAAGATTTGCCTCTGAATAGCAGGAGCAAAGAAGTGCATTTTTTTTATTTTGGAATGCAAAGGTGGGGAAACGATTCAGAACCCTTGGGACAGTCCCCAAAGAATAACTGTCAAAAAATCCCTAAAAAAGTGAGGAACACCCCAAAAAAATACTTTCATTTTGGGGCAAAAAAGCACAAAGTTGGGGGACAATTTCAAAAACTAGTGAAATAATGTTCTGGGGGTGCTCTAAGAAGGGGTCAAGTGTTTTGGGGATTGCAGGTGCTTTTATGATGGCAGAATTTTGCTTTTATTAAAACTTCACTTTAGAGACATTAAAAGATGCTTGCACCCATTTTCAGGTACCCCAAATTTACCAGGACTATTTATTTTCTTAAATAAACTGCTTTATGCTATTCTTCAACACTTGAGCAAATTAGAGGTAATTGTACCAACTTAAGTATCCCAAACAGTTTTATTAGGACTAATCGGGAACTACTACATTGATCCCCAATGTTTCTGCCTCTTTTTGGGGGGTTCTGGCTGATTTCCCCGATTCTGACACCACTTTCCACCTGTTCCAATTTCATGTGTTACCATTTTCCCATCTTTTGGAATTGAATATGGTGAATAGCAGGGACGTGCACGATACGTTTCCGCGGTGTAGACAAAAAGTCTGTCTGACAGAACTTTATAGTGGGTGTGAAACTAATTGAATACCGCCCTATATGGAGAACACACATCAGCAATAAAAAAAAACATTCACTGATTCAAAATTTTTTCCCTGATTTTATGATTCTCCATTCGACCAATCTGTGCCCATACATTCCGATATGTGATACTTTTCACCAAAGCACATATCTGCCAATCATGAAAGGCTCATAATTTTACCAGTAACAGTACCATACAATAGAAATCTACAGCCCTGATTGGCCAGTGAAATTCAACATGTTGGACAACCTGATTTACTAATTCCGATCACTTTTTGGTTGGTATCAGTAATCAGAGAACCCCAAACATGGTAGATTTTTGTAGACAGTTATCTGTGAAATGCAGAGGAAAATGTCAAGGACCAGCACAGCAAGCACCCAGAGCTGTCAGTGGTAAGGTCCCTCTGTTATCAACTTTTTAGAAACTATTCAATGTGCAGTCAGAATGTTAGATGATAATAATAATAATAATAATAATAATAATAATAATAATAATAATAATAATAATATATGTTTACATATAAGCAAATATTAATGAACAGCAGACAATTAGGCATATATTTACTAAAGTGAGTTTTTAGAAGTGGAGATGTTGCCCATAGCAACCAATCTGATAATACTTAACATTTATCTAGCACCTTCTAGAAGATAATAGCTAGGATCTGATTGGTTGCTTTGGGCAACATCACCACTTCTAAAAACCCTCACTTTAACAAATATATCCTGTAAAGTGCAAATAGAGAAATACAAAGTAATACACAGAAATACAATTATGCCAATAAATGACATCACAGTTACATGTTGCAGCAAGGCATCCTAGGTATTTCAGACCAAAGTCCCTCTCAAGCCCACTTTAGCAGAACTACAGTATTTATCCTAACTTATCAGATAATGTCATCAAGGTTTATCCAGAGGGTCATTCTTATCTATCTCAAAATCTGTGGATCCATCTTTGAGTCATATTGACACATGCTGGCCTGTGTTACCTTGTATGGCCTCACCCTATGTCCCACTTGGCTTCATATCCACTTGACTTACAATATGTAACTTCATAAATGTCCATTTTGATTTATATAAGATGTGTTTCATCCAGTTCCTGACTTTTTCAAGGAACTGAAAAAGCCAGGAAGTGGATGAAACACATTGGGACATGCCCACCATTACAAACAACTATAGATTTGCATAGACTTTTGGACATTCTTGCAAAGACTTTAATAAGAGTAACTCTTATATACTCTTTCATTTTAACTCAGGACTCTTTGAGTCACTAGTCATTCACATTGTACTTAATAAAAGTGTTGTATTAGACATTAGTATATGATGTCTAAAACCTCATAAGGAACACAGTTGGCAGCACAAAAATATGGCAGTTCTACTTCCAACATGGCACATCAGGAAACAAATGTTTTTATTATTCAAGAGAGGCCTGCGGGAGTTGGAGTAAGTTTATTGTTGAAGGCAGGGACAAGAAGGGTTTGGTAGTAAATTTAATTACATTTTTTTATTTCAAAGTAAAATTATGACAAATAAGGGGAGGGGAGGAGGCATTTACAAAAAATATTTTACTCATTCACAGCAGTCCTTGCCTCAGAAGAATCCTTGAGTGCCATGCCTGCTGCTGGGAGTGGATTTTATCATCCTAGAAGGGGACCAGGAAGACTTCTAGTAGTGCATTCCATGTGAAAAAGCAGTTCCCAAACTGTAAATGGACATTAAAAAAACATAGTTAGTTATTGGCCTCCAAACTGCCACTTAGCCAGCACAAAGATATTCAGGGGTAAATTTAATTTACTAAAGTGAGTGCTTTTACAAGTGCATTTTAGAAGTGAATTTGCCCATAGCAACCAACCAGATTCTACTTAACATCATTTACCTAGCACTTTCTAGAATATAATAGCTAGAATCTGATTATTTTCTATGGGCAAGCAACATCACTTTTAAAACTCACTTCTAAAAACTCTCACTTAAGTAAATTAAATTTACCCCTTAAGGTCTTACTTTATGTCTGTCTGTGAGAATCCTGCACCAACTTCTGCTGCTAGGAGTTGATAATTACTGGCTGGAAAAAGAGGCAATTTGGAGGCCCTTACACAAAACTGTCTTTACTTTACTTGAGCTTCCCACCTTCCAGGGTGTACTCTGAAAGAGTTTTCAGCACAGCCGTGAACCTTGTCAGTGATCGGCCTGAGACTACTTCCCCAAAATGTGGAAGAGATGATGCCCATCAAAATGAACTACAAATTCTACGAGAAAGACCTTTACCATCAATTACATGCAAAAATTACAGAGTAATTACCTGTTGTGGTGGATACCAGCGGGGACAAATTAATATTGTGTTAAGAGGATGATGTACACATCACCCCAGCTTATGCCATCACCCAAGCCTATATTGTTATCCCATCCTGTGTTGTATATAAATCACAGCTGTGCTCCCTGTTAGATTGGGGATTCTTTGTCCACTTTAGTGGATGTGAGCTCCATTTTAGTCCATGTCATCACCACACCTCCTAAACATCTTCTATTCTGGGCTACAGGAGGATCAGCTGCACTCTGGAATACAGTTGCATGGAGTTGCCCCTCTGCCTCGCTAAAATTCAGGTAGAGGGGCCATGGGTAGGTAGTAGGGACACTATAATCAGAGAATGCAGTTTTAGCAGCTTTATTCCATTTTTTAAACCATATCCTCTATTTTCTATTTTTTAAACCACATTCCTCTATTTTCACATTTGAAAATGTTTATGCAAATCTCAGCAGAAGCATTTTGTGATGCCATGGCTAACATGCACACACACACACACACAAAGAAAAACACATTGATTGATTGATTTTGATAGATTGAATTAATTTTTTGGGGCACTTGGGTGGGAGAGCACCTGAACGAGGAAGCAGCCTATTCTTAAATGACACAGGCATCACCCCTGCGCAGCTATGTTGCTGGTGATAAGTGTGGCTAATGTGCACACACACACACACACTGGGGGTGAAGAGCACCCATGAAAGAGTCAGCAGCCCCTTGATAAATGACACAGGCAACATCCCTAGTGCAGCTACATTGCGGATAAGTGCAGATTGTTAACACGCACACACAGCAAAAAAAATCTTTTTATTTACATTTTTTGGGGGCACTTGGGGGTGAGAGGACCCCTGAATTAGGCAGCAGCCCTTTTATAAATGACACAGACAGCACACCTGTGCACCTACATTGCTGACAATAATTGTGGCCATACAGAAATAAAATAATATATATTTTTTTCACACTGGGGGTGAAGAGTACCCCTGATGTATAGAGTACCCCCTGGCCAAAACAGCAGAACAGCCAGCCCCTATGGACAACTGCCAGCCAGCCCCTATGGACAGGACAACAGCGAGCCAGCCCCTATATGGATTATAGACAACAGCCAGACAGCCCCTATGGACAACAGCCAGACAGCCCTTATGGACAACAGACAGCCCCTATGGACAGGACAACCTCACAACAGCCAGCCAGTCTCTATATGGACAATTACCAGCCCCTATGGACATTAAGCAGCCAGCCCCTGAGTGACAACACAACTGTAGCCAGCCCCTATGCACAGCAGCAGAGCTCAGCTCCCAGCTCCCTCCCTCTTCACTCTCCACAGCCGAAATGAAAAATGGCGGTGAGCATGGGACCTTTTATACAATCCAAAACCCACGAGAATCCAACAGCAGGATGATGACATTTTGCCTCATTTTGAGATCCGAGTCAGGCGGGAAAACCCAAGCTGGCTCAGATCTGACTGAGATCCCCTAAGTTTGGGTGGGTTTGGATCTCTGAGATCCAAACCCGCTCATCTCTATTATTAAGGGATAATGGAGGAATGATCAGGAACTTTTGTTTACATGCCATTTTTCAAGTGCTATCTGGTACGAAAATTTCATTAATAGAAATCATGGAACTGATTTAAGAAGTATTGCACTATGGGGGTCATTCAGACCCACTCGCAAGCGGCAGTACGCTTGCAAGTGGGTCGATGTTCCCCACTTCGCATGCGCACGACGGAGGGAGCTCCGGCAGTGCGCATGCGCGAGACCCGGACTGCGACAGCCAAGCTGTCGCTCCGGGTCTCACACCAAAGGGGGTGAGCTATCGATTGACAGCACACCCCCTGTGGTGGGCGTGCCGGGGGCATGCCTGCCAGACGGAGGTGTTCCCATGGGAACGCCTACCGTCTGATGCCGGCCCCACTGACATCACTAGTGATGTCAATGGGAGTGATTTTGGCTCTGATAAAGCCAAAATCACTCCAGGGCTTGTGGCAGGGAGACCCTACCGCAGGGTTTCCATTGCAAGTCCGATGGTCACGATGGTCAAGACCATCGCGACTATCTTTTTGGACGCTCGTATATGCTGAGGGTGGTGACCCACAGCTATATGAGCGTCCAGGAGGATGCTCCATTTTAATGGAGGAGGGCCCTGATTCAGAGCGAGCGCTCTGGTCAGAGCGTCTGGGTCTGAATCAGGCCCTATATTTCTTTTCTTATCTGGCTCTGACTGAACCCCCCCACTCAAGGTTTTTGTCATCATCAAAACCCTGGGTACATCCCATTCATCAACCTCCCTGTGTGGAAACTCCGATAAGCCTAATGGAGCATACACACGGTAAGATTTGTCAGACTTGTCAGATTTGTCAGATGAATGATTGAACGATTGGAACGATTTGAACGATTTTACCAAAGTTTTGAACGATTTGAACGATTGAACGTTTTTTGACTGCATTAAACTGAATGGAATCGTCCAAGTCTGACTGCAAACACATCAGATGTCAGATATCATTATCTGACAAACGGGAACGCGCATTGTAGATCGTCCATCGTTCAGGCATGTCAGATATGTCAGATTTTTCTTTAAAAGTTTTTTATTTGGTATGCACATTTATTCTTAGAGCACATGCACCCTATTATCTAATTTATTACACTATTTCGGTGCATGTTCTTTCCAACCCACCTTTTCATATATATATATATATATATATATATATATTCTGTATATAAATATATATATATATATAGATACACACATATATATGCACACACGTATCTATACATGCACACACATATATACAAGAACTGGGTACCCCAAATATATATAAGTGTTTGGCATACAAGTTCAAAACACAAAACGGGCACTCCCCAAAATTGTATGGGGTGTCAGCTCAATCCTGGGAGCCTGTACCACATCAATATATCCCTCTCAAGAAATCAGATAAGACATTCATGATTTTATAGCAATTTATTGTGACTACTCTTATGCTCTTATCCATGCTATTATTATTTTATTGTCTGATTTTGTTATATGTCTTTTAAATGTCTGTATGCTATTTATGTCCGTACCCTACCTCAATATATTATTAATAAATTGTACTATTTTATATGTTTACATATTCACTTGCATTATCCAGTTCTTTTTAAATAGGTCACCTGGCACATATATATATATATATATTTTTTTTTCTACATATATATATATATATATATATATATATATTTGGTACATATGTATGTGTATTTTAACTAGCACTTGCACTTTGTATACATTTCTACATTCTGAGGCACTTTTAGGCGCTCTTATCCAGTTCTGTTTTTTATATATATACATATATATATATATATATATATATATATATGTATATATATACATCCAAGTTTCAGAACGCACACACTTTTAAATATATATTTGTGGGTTCCAGGTAATCATAAGTCCAGCAACAGAACCAAAAAGTTTACCCTTCAGGATAAACCAAGGAACCAGCACACCACCATGTATGTATCAAACAAGCATATTTAATAGAAAAAACTTGATAAAAAAGCCATCATCAAAAAATTTGTCATAAAGTACTCATCCATAACTGGAAGCTGCAGTTAGAGTATAAAGCGATGAGGATCAGCCATCCCAACGGGCCGTTTCGGCACATATAGCCTTTTTCAAGGGTCAGCCATAATAAAGTACTGCATAATGAGGCTTGATATAGCATGAGAAATCAACACACATCGTACTCACCTGTCCATGCGCGCGCGATCGTCAAGCACCAACACCTGGAGACATCACCCACCGGGAACCAATGTGCACACCCTTGTTTCCGGAGGACTCACTAAAGGTTCCGCCAACCCGGAAGTGACGCGACGCGAACGCCGTTTGTCAACATCTGGTCTGCCGGAACCCCGTGTTACCAACAACAGAAACAAGGGGAGTGTCCAGGCTCACTCAGGGGGGAGCCAACAGGTTGTCAAGACGACAGCACGTACACAAACAGACCTACATATAACACAAAAAAAAAACGCATGAGGTACATGTTCCCAAAATCGAACCCATCTAAGGGGTGTGTATCATAACCAGAAGGTATAATTGTTACTAGCTAAATAAATGTATATTAATAAAGACATTAGCACATTATGAGCTATTCAGCCACTGAAACTAAATGACCAATCATTATAGCTAATTTAGATAAATATCATTCTGGCTTAACAAGAGATATCAATCAGATATATAAAGGGCTAAACATGCATACCTACACTACAGAAAAAAATAGATAAAATAAACATGAAACTAAGAAAATAATCATAAACAAAACATCAATAACATTGAGCCAATATCTAGTAGTGAGAACGCCATCAATAATATACCAAAATATATGCTAACTTCATAATGCCCAAAAATTTGTACAAAGACGCCAAAAATTTTCATAAAAGACATACAACGATACATCAAAAAAGAAATAATTCAAATAAACGGCGTAAATAGTAATTCCTCATTGAGGCCAGCTGGAGACATTGCATTAAGTTTATAAATCCATTCGCATTCGCGTTGTAACAGTAAGCGATGTCTGTCACCCCCTCTTCGTGAGGGTGGTATATGGTCCACTGGCATAAATCTGAAGTCCTTGATCATATGTCCACAAGTAAAAAAATGCTTGGCCACAGGTGGTGTGCTAGTATCAATATTATTAGTGGCTTTTTTTATAGAACATCTGTGCATCCCAATTCTTTCCTTCAGCATACGCATTGTTTTGCCCACATACACTTTCTTGCATGGGCACAGTATCACATATATGACATATTTGGTTTCACATGTCATACGATGTTTCAAATGAAATGTCCTGCCCGTAATGGGATGGCAAAATTTGTTTCCAGTTAGTAAATAACGACAATTCACACATTTGGCACATTTATATGCCCCAATTTGTAAGGACAACCAGTTAGAATTAGTACTGACCCCTGGGCTAATATCAGAGTAGACAAGACGTTATTTTAAATTACGGTTTCTTCTATAGCAAAATAACGGGGGATGAATACAATCTTTCCCAATAATTGGATCGGCCTGTAAAATATGCCAATACTTTAGTACAGTTTTGCGAATGAAGCCAGAAGATAATGAGTAAGTCATGGGAAATAATAACCTGTCTACCACCTCTTTTTTCGGTTTAGTAGTTAACAGGTCCTCACGTTTGAGAGCCATGCATTTGTCAATTGCTTCATTAACTTCACGTCTATTATATCCTCTCTGTATAAATTTGTGTCCCATTTCCTGAAGTGCCATAGGAAGATCCTCATTATGGGAAGTAATCCTTACAACCCTCAACAGTTGTGAGTAAGGGAGACCCCTTTTGAGAGCAGGGGGATTAAAACTGTTGGCACACAGAAGCATGTTTTCATCAGTCGGTTTCCTAAACAATGAGGTCTTCAATTTATTGTCAGTGATGGAAACTAAAACATCCAAAAATTCAATGCTGGTGGAACTCCATTTATGTGTGAACTTGATCAAGGTTTCCTTCTGATTAAGGCCTTCAATGAAACATTCTAATTGCACTGAGTTACCCGTCCATATAAAAAACAAATCATCAATGAAACAAAAATAACATGCAATAAATTTTGAAAAAATGGGATCAGCGGTAATGTGGGTGGTCTCAAAAATATACATGTATAAGTTGGCGTAAGCCGGGGCGATGTTTGACCTCATGGCCATCCCTTTAAGTTGTAAATAAAAAGTATTGTTAAATAAAAAATAATTTTTATGCAAAATAACTTCCATTAACAATAATGAAAAATCAACCGGGGGACCATTGTAACATGTATTATTAGTGACCGCACGTCTCACCGCCTCCAAGCCCTTCTTATGTTCTATATTGGTGTAAAGACTGGACACATCCAAGGACACCAGTAAACAGTCTTTGGGTAAATTCTCAAATTGTTTTAGTTTGAGCAAAAAATCTGTAGTATCTTTAAGATAATGTGGTGTTTTTTGCACAACAGATTGTAGATGAAAATCACAGAATTGTGACAGGGATTGACTAAGAGAGCCTTGCGAAGAGATTATGGGCCTACCAGGAGGGGCCATAGGAGATTTATGTATTTTTGGTAGTGTATAAAAGAGTGGGATAATTGGGTGATCTTGAATCAGAAACTTTACCGTAGGTTCATCCAGCCAGTTATTGTTAAAGCCAAGTTGGATGATAGCATCAATTTCACGTTTATAAATATTAGTTGGATCAAAGTCTAATTTCTTGTAACAAGAAGTATCAGCCAATTGGCTTAATGCTTCATTAATATAGTACATTTTGTCTAATATTACCACACCCCCGCCCTTATTCTACATATATATATATTTGGTACATATGTATGTGTATTTTAACTAGCACTTGCACTTTGTATACATTTCTACATTCTGAGGCACTTTTAGGCGCTCTTATCCAGTTCTGTTATATATATATATATATATATATATATATATATATATATATGGCTAGAAAGTCCTCTTCAATATAGAAAAAAAGGGGTGCACTCACCAGTCTTCCCAGGAAATATTAATGCAACAATGTGGTACAATGAGTTTGCAGCATCAGAACAGCATCATATCGACATTTCGGTCCAACTTGTCAAGATAAAGGTCAACAAGTTGGACCAAAATTTAAATCTGATACTGTAACCTCATTGTACCACATTGAGTGGTGAGTGCACCCCTTTTTCTTAATTGTTTATTTTATATATATATATATATAATCCAAAGAAAATCAGCGGCACTTGGAGCTTTTGCAAAAGGTTTGTTTACTGTGTACCCAAACACATGTCACCAACGTTTCGGGGCACAGCGCCCCTTTGTCAAGGTAAAAGTGTATACATATATACTTTTACCTTGACAAAGGGGCGCTGTGCCCCGAAACGTTGGTGACATGTGTTTGGGTACACATTAAACAAACCTTTTGCAAAAGCTCCAAGTGCCGCTGATTTTCTTTGGATTATAACTTTTGTGCAGGAGGCACTGGAGTATTTGAATGTGAGCTTAGTAGAGTGCCGGTCCGGTGGAGTAATATATATATATATATATATATATATACACAGTATATATACATGTTAATTCACATTTCTCATTATTTATTTTTTTATTGTTACATTCTTAGGGCCTGATTCATTACATATCGCTATTGCGATCACAGCTGTGATTATGCACGCATGTCTGCTGCAAAAATATGCTAATGTCTGTATTTGAAAAGTTAATATAGATATGCTGGATGACGCCCACTACCACTTTTGCACATCTGTATTATTTCTTAATCTAGGGCTGCTGTACAGTGAGTATTACACCATTTGACATAGCATATCTTGCACTGTGCATGCCCAGAACAGTGAGCATATCCATATTTGCACCTGCATGGCAGTACAGGAGCAGTCTAATATGGTAGTAGTCTAATATAGGCCAAGTATATTAATAGTGTGTTTGAACAATCGCAAATAGATATACTGTAGATGTGAAAAAGATGCATAAGTGCCTGAAAAAGCTGTATTGGCAGGTGCAAATAGTGTGTGTTGATTGTCACCAACAATGTGGTGAACATAAGCTACTTGTGATTATGTTCTGCAGACATTAATATTGATTTCTGCTTACTTTGTCGCATGGGTATAGCTTACACTGATGTGAGTAGAAATATTTTGTTTTTTCTTTTATGTGTAGTTGATTCTACTGTGTTAAAAAAGTTTTGTAGTTTACAGTATTTTAATGAAAAGCACATATACATTATATACATTAAAATGAGGCATGAAGGTTACTAAATGCCTCCCTTTTCTTTTTTCCTTTTTTCTCTTTCTTTTTTAATTTAACATCTTTTATTTATATACCTATATGTAGATTGATAATTTTATGGCATTCAGAAAGCCCCTATATATATATATATATATATATATATATTCTATTTGCTGAAATAAGTGGTACACATTACAAATGTTTGTCTATGCCAAAATAATTTTTTGCATGCATAACAAAGGAATCGGTATGTAATACCGCCGGCCGCATGGCCGGCAGTTTGATTCCCTGCAGCGTCAGGCCAACAGTGGATCAGATCCTGGCAGTGGCAGCCCGACAGCACTGGAAATCCCGATTCTCCCCAGGTAAGTATGAACTAACCTACCCCCTAACCCTAACCCTCCGTTAGGGGTGCTTAACCCTAACCTCCCCCCAAGTACCTAACCCTAATCCCCCTTCTAAGTGCCTAAACCTAACCCCCCCTTCCTGCTGCCTAAACCTAAGTCCCCTGGGGGGTTGCCTAACCCTAACCTCCCCCTGGGGATTCCTAACCCTAACCCTCCCTCCCCCTAGCCTAAACCTAACCTCCCAGGGGGGGTGCCTAACCCTAAGTCCCCCTGGGAGCCCTAATCCTAACCCTCCCCCCGTGGTTGTCCGCTCACGGCACCCGGCATCCCTTCAATCGGGTCGCCGGGCGCTGTTGAAATAAGTGGCATTTACATCTAGACGCCGGTCATTTCACCCTCACCAGGATATGACATTTGGGAAGCCAGCAGTCGGTTTAATGTCAGCCGGCTTCCCGTTTGCATCCCATAACAAATGTGATCACAGTGGGATGAAGTCATAATGTCGATAATTACAATGTCACAAATCATACTTTAACAACACTGTTGACAGTTATGATATTGACATTGCTGAAACATCAGCATTGAATAAGTCAACAACTGCAGAATGTTAACATGTTCACAATGTCAGCTTGTAAAATGGCAACATTCTGCATGGACTAGAGGGTCAGGGTTATGCTGTGACACCGAAGTGTTAGGATTAAGTTATTGGAGGGGAGGATTAGGAATAGGTACTAGGAGGAAGGTTAGGGTTAGGCTGTGGGAGGGAGAGTTAGGATTAGACACTAAGGGGAGCATTATGGTTAGCATGTTAGTAATAATTACCACTTGCAGTGCCTCAGGATCAGAAGTCACTGTTAGCTGACCAATATAAGGAATAATTACTGAAATCAGTGCTCCCAAAGCTCTGTTGCCTACCAATATTCAAAACAGCGACAGTCTTAACATTAATATGAACATGAAACAAATATATAATGTAGAAAATTTACATTCAGGCTCTCTCCATTTAAATCTCTGTGTACACAAAGCTTTGTCCAATTTCAGTGTTTACATAAAAAAGAAAAACAACATAGTAGTGCAATACAAAAACAACCAAACATCACTGTGTTCCAAAATAATAAAGTACTTGTTCTATCACTTTTGAGAAGAGCAGCAATAGAGTTCTCCTCCCACAGATCACTTTAATCATTCACTTGATACTCTTACTAGTATAAGAGGTATGTAGGTAGGCATATCATAGTACTCTGATGTTTATTCATCTTCAAATTCCTCCTCCCTTTAGACATCAAAGAATATCGATATGGCTCCCAGTGTATTGTGTACTATTTTATGCACTCTAACAATTACCATATATAAATATTGTTAGCATATTTGTCTGAAAATTACATAATGTTGACATAATGAATGCCAAAAAAAATACCAAACCCAATCTTCCAAATCCTAACTAAAAATTTAAAACAAAAATAAATGTTTGTATTTGAAATGGATTATGGGATCAGATTATTTAAATAATATATAGGGGTGATGCGGTATTTAAAGTGACCTATGGCTTGCAAAGGAGTGACATCTGTAATTCCATAAAGGTGCACAGTTTGCACCTTTTACTATATTTCTGTGGGAATGCACAATTGTAGGTGACCTACTGTACAACCAATATAATAAAAGTTTCAAACACAGAATATTTAAATTTGCAATAAAGTTAGCCCTGATGTCCCTTTATTAACCTTATGATTATTTAAAGAGATAAATCATCTTAAACTGAGCAGCATTTTATTAATTGTGCAAATGTAAGTGTATAAATAATGAAGAGACTGATCCCAAAGCAGAAGTAATTTATCTTTGATGCAATGATTTTATATTTTCTACTACAGTAGGCATGTTTCAAGTAGGGATGTGCGCCGACCCCGTGTTTTGGTTTTGGATCTGTTTCTCCTTCATGTTTTGGATCTGGATTTGGTTTTGCCAAAACCACTCTTGAGTGTTTTGGTTTTGGTTTCAGATCTGTATTTTTTTTTATTTTATTAATTCAGCTAAAATAACATAATTTGGTCTTTTTTTGTTCCTACAGTATTATTAACCTCAATAACGTTAATTTCCACTAGTTTTCAGTAAATTTTGACTACCTCAAACAATATTGTTCACCAACATATGTCAAACCAACTCACAATTACGTTCAATAAAAAACAAAACAACACAGAAATATGCTAAAAATTGTATGTGGAATATCCTTGCTCAAAACAATTAGTCATAGCTAACAAGCAGCAAACAAAAAAATTCTAAACAATGTGTAAACAGCAACAGCAGACATTAATGACCCCTACACAATTGTACATGCCCCCAGCACATGCCTATTCTCAGTGTCCAATCTGTATTTTCCTCCTGGGGGTGTTGGGCCACCAATGACTGGCCCATGTAGAGCCCCGATCAATCAGCATTTTTGTTGAGCAGTTCCCCAAAATCTCCCCAACCAGTAAAAACAGTGTTCCGTACCTGCGAGTCAGAAACAGTGCAGTTCAGATAGAGTGCAAGGTACAGTATGGGTCAGATACAGTGCAGGTCAGATACAGTGCATGTCAGATACAGTGCTGGTCAGATACAGTACAGGTCAGATATAGTGCAGGGTACAGTATGAGTCAGATACAGTGCAGGTTGGATTGAGTGCTGTCCTCAGTGGGGGGTTGGCAGCATGGGGTGCTGACAGTGGGGGCTTTCAGCAGCCTGGGGTGCTGCCAGTGAGGGGTGTCTGCAGTCGGGGCTGCTGGCAGTGAGGGGTTCCGGCAGTGGGAGGAGCAGTGTTGTTAGGCAAGGGGGATGGGCAGCATCTTCCTACCTTCCAGTGCCCATTGAATTCAATGGGCTTAACACTGATTGGCTGAGAGCCGTGACTGATGGCTCTCTCAGCCAATAAGCATTATGCGCATTGAATTAAATGGGACTTTGTAAAATGGGTGCTCAAGGCAAAACCTCAAGATCCGACATCGGTATTGTGAGGTTTTGCCTCAATTAGTGATCCGGGGCAAGCAGGGAGATCTGAGCTGTGTCTTGGATCCCCCCAGATCCCCAATATTTGTGTGTCCATTCCTGGAGAACCGGACCCGTGCATCTCTAGTTTGCATTCTAATGTGAAAATGAAAACTCAATTTGATTTTATGGGGTGTATTCAAGACTGTGAAGTAGGTAGTCACAAATGTTCTATGCAGATTGTAGGTGCACTTATTTACATACAGTAAAGGAAGAGTGTGGATCTGCACTTTTTGTAATAATTAAAAATATGTTAATAAATGGCCATAAATGCTTGCAAAAGTATGATTTTATCAAAAAATATATGTCATTATTGTAAGAAAATCTCCTGCAGTTCATTTTGCTCAATCATTTTGTAAGCCACTAAAACAATATATATATATATATGTACAGATATAAATTTTCATAAAGCTTATAGAGTAATTCAGAGACAGAATTCAGTATTTTAAAGCAATTTTGTCTGATTACCTCTTCCATGCTATGTTTCCCTGAAACACTGTATATAACCTGGAATCAGATAATGTCATATATTATTTGCATTGGTCCCTTAGCAAAAATTGTCTGAAATTAAACTATAAATTCATTTATAACTCCCTCTAATTATAACCAAAATTTGAATGGAAATTAATTATTTCACTCTAATTGTGTTCACAGTCAGTTACTAATCATTCTGTTCACTACATATGTATATTCTGGTCACTATATAGGTCTATTACCAATCAATTATAGATTAATATAATGCATGTATTACCAGTATCTGTTATCTCAAATACATTCAGTTTACAATTTCAACATAATGCATAAAAACAACAAATTAAATAGCTACAAAAATATTGGAGTTAGTGGTTTTCTAAAATCTTATAATAAATAAAAAGTCATTAAGTAGCATGCAGTGGCAAAATGAGGTATAGGTGTCTTATTGGAAACAAAAACAAATTTATTCCACTAAATCAACCAGTCATGAACAAGTCCCAGAATATGTAATATTGTTGAAAAGATCTGTGTAATAGCAGTGATTACTGTATTCAATTAATTTTGATTTAAATTATGAAAATATTTGAAAAACTGCAGTTGTGCATTACAGCATTTTTTACACATTATAATAATTTAAATATGTGCCAATTTAGAATTGAAATACTGGTTGAGTCTCCCATATCCAAATATTCTGAAATATGGATTTTTTTTAGCATGACTGAGATAGTGAAACTTTTGCTTTTTGATGGTTCAGTGAACACAGACTTTGTTTAAGGCCCACAATTATTACAAATATTGTATCAAATTACCTTCAGGCTCTGTGTATACTGTGTATATGAAACATAAATGAATTTCATGTATGTACACAAACTTTGTTTGAGCCACAAAATGATTGAAAATATTGTTAAAAATTATGTGCAGGCTGTTTGTATAAGGTGTATATGTCAGGACTGTGACTATTTCAGTACATAAAGATAGATTACTTTGTCCAAAGTTCCTTTGTGGTCACTGGAGGAGCTATCCTGCTTGCTGGCGTTCTTCACATTCGGGGGATAGAGAGTTAAAGTGATCATCTGTTTCCAAGGTGTTGTCAGGTTGTGCGATTCCTAGATTGCTCATTATTTCAAACCTGATTCCATTCGGGTCACATGTTCTGAACTTCCCATGGATCACATACCTCTACTATAAAGCCTGTTACTAACTGTCAGTGTCTGTGCAATGTTACTTTCAGGTCTTTCTTGGACTCCTGCCAGATCCCTACTGTGCCTGTGGGTTGCTGTGGACTTTACAATATCTCCGCTCATGTTCCAGCTAAACTTCTGATACCAGTAACCAGCCGCACTACAGAGCTCAGCATAGCTATTGTCTAAGTATTGCTTTCTGCTCCACTGTTGTGGTTTCACGTTTTGCTGCACTATTTACTTTGCCTGTTGCCTCTCACTCCTGTGGACATCGAACCCATATTCATTACAGTTGTCAACTGCACCGTTACAGTTATCATCTACGCATCGTGGGGCTCAACCCCGTTCTGGATTCTAGTCACACCACAGGGCTCAACCCTGTTCCAGAACCACACTGCTTCACAGGGCTCAACCCTGCTTCAACCTTCATTGTATTACGGGGCTCAACCCCACTCCGGATTCTCTTTACACCGCAGGGCTCAACCCTGCTTCATTCCAAGCTGTACCATTCGTGGAACCAGCCTCTTTGAGGATGACAAGAAAACAAGTGGACAATGGAAGACTATCATCATTTCCCTGAATATTCATGACAAGTGGACAAGATAATAAACAATTAGATACTGAGGATCATGGGCTTGCCCTAGCAGGGGATGGATCATCCTATGTATAAGTGTTTTTAGAATGGCTTATACTGTATGTATAAGTACCTGTTGGAATATGCAAGAACATGATCCTGCTAGGTAGATAGTATAGGGAAAAGTTGTGAATAAGAGATGGGGAATGAGAAATCTGATATTAAGCAATCCACATGAGACTCTATTTTGTAACAAGTTGGAGTATACCTTTAAGGTATTTACAACTTTAAATGCAGAGCAGAAGAAAATTATTTTGCCAGTCTTTCAGTTTTAGTAGACCTAGATTGTGTCTAGCATGATAAGATTTGAATAGAATAGAATGTATTCTAAACTGTTATGCCTGACTCCCGTAACCCTCCCCCTCTAAAAGACTCCCTTTACTAACCTTGGGGAACAATATATGCTTGTATTTATTTATACTATGCATGTTATATTTATTCTGAACAACCTTCTTTTGTAAGAAATGTTATAAGACATGTGCACCTTTTGAATAATACACAGAGATGCTTTTACACTGACAGAGTCCAGTCTCAGTGTTATTTGCTCTGACTATCAATTGATACATCTGAAATAGATATCTCGATCAAGAAGTTTGACACACATAAATTAAGCTTTGCTTAATGCTAGACAGTTGAGGATTCTGCCCTGGATTTATCATAAAAAACCTAAATTACCTCTGCTTACAATTGCAGGAGGGTGGGAGTGTATATACACACACACTTACCCACAAACATATATAGACACACCAACCCCCTGCAAAATATATATTTTATATATGCAAACTGTGTATGTATATATATATATATATATATATACTATAAATTTATATATATATATATATATATATATATACATAATGTAGTGGATGGGCAGTGGCACTCCTCAATAAAGTACGTTACAAGTCGGGTAATAAACCACTAGTTTACTTCAACGTTTCAATCATACAAGATTTTCTTCAGGAAGAAAATCTTGTATGATTGAAATGTTGAAGTAAACTAGAGGTTTATTTCCCGACTTGTAACGTACCTTATTGAGGAGTGCCGCTGCCCATCCACTACATTATCGATATTCTCTGCAGAGGGCACCCACAGTACCATATTCTGAGGGACGAGTGCCGAGTCTTTGTTACACTATATATATATATATATATATATATATATATATATGTATCTATGCACATTAAATAATAACAGAAGGTGATCATTCATATTGAATGATTCATTTCTGTTTGCTGCATGCAGAAACTTTCACAGGTTGTACTTAAGATCTTGTTATTTTATTACATGCTTTTATTTCATTACCACTTCATAACTAAATCACATGGGAATGCTTAAAAACAAGAAGGTACTTTGCCTTTACTTAGCGGACTAAGAAAAATTACTGGAGGTTTCATGAGATATAGCAAGATACAAATGTACATTCTATTCAAAAACACAATGCAAAATAGATCTAAAACAAAGTGCCTTAAATGTATAGAACATGAAATTGTTTTTTATGCCTTAAACCATTTATTGTGTGTTGAAACTATAACTTAGAGTCAAATAATAGTAACTACAATATAAACTAATCCGTCATCCTAATGTTAGCAGAAATTTGTCACACAAGGCAGTTTTCTTAAGCAGCATTCCTAGAAAGATATGCATTGCCTATAGAGATCCTTCCAACAGGAAAATACACTAAGTAGCAGTTAAGCCTTGGGGGCTAAACTATCAAATGCTAATGCACTGTACAAGCACAACTTGAAGCACACATCTCAGGTCAAACAATTTATGAAGACCAGAGCATGCTTATAACTCAGAAGGGAGAAAAACGTTATACTTTTCTATTTAATGCAAATTTAAAATATTTCATTAATGATACAACTAAGAGAGTGAAATTTAGTGCTATATTATTGGTGACATATTTCCACAGTAATGTTCTGGATCCTGCTGTGAGAGTGCTACTTTAACAGAATAGGCTTCCTTAAGGCTTCCTAACATGAGTTCAAACTGAGTCAATGACAATTAACTAAGAATTTTGATTTTATTTGTATTTTGAATAGAACAGTTATGATGCTTATGTAACTTAACTTGGAGCAGGGAAATAAAAGTTAGCCACACAATGATTTAGAATATATAATAATCATTAATGATTAGTAGTTCATAATGTCACTAAGGAATAAGCAGGAAAAGTACTTACTGCCAATACTCATTATAGTATTTTTTTCACAATTTATATATAGTAAAAAAAGAAAAGTACTTTTTATGTAGAGATAAAAAGCTAGGTAACATTTAAATTACTACAGAATCCAATTTCTAAAATTTTTTATAGAAATACATACATTGTAAGGTTTTTATTAATTGGCTCCATAGCAACATTTTGAATTTGCCCCTGCTCTAACATTTTTATAGAGAAGCTGCTCTCTGAAGTCTTTGTACATTTTATGCTCCATAGTAGTGCTTTAGTTAATTTTATGCTCCATAGTAGTGCCCTAGTTCATATTATGCTAAAATGAAATGCTCTAGCTCACATTATGCTAAAATGTAATGTTCTAGCTCACATTACAGAATGTTAAAAAGCAATGACCTAGCTCACATTATGCTAAAATATTATGCCCTAGCTCACATTATGCTAATATTTAATGCCCTAGCTGACATTACAGTATGCTAAAATGTAATGCCCTAGCTCACATTATGATAATATTTAATGCCCTAGCTCACATTATGCTAAAATGTAATGCCCCAGCAGAGAACTGACAGAAACCAGTGGGACACAGGTACACCCATCTACTGTTCAGAGAAGTCTGGCCAGAAGTGTTCTTCATGGAAGAATTGTGACCAAGAGCCATATCTTCTACATGGAAAGAAGGCCAAGAGACTCAACTATGCACAAATAATAGGAACTAGGGTGCAGAAAAATGGCAGCAGGTGCTATTGACTGATGAGTCAAAATTTGAAATATTTGGCTGTAACAGTAGGCAGTTTGTGCAAAGCAGGGATGGAGAGCTGTACAATAATGGGTGTCTGCCGGCAACAGTGAAGCATTGTGGAGGTTCCTTGCAAGTGTGGGGCTGCATTCCAGCAAATGGAGTTGGGTATTTGGTCAGGATTAATGGTGTTCTCAATGCTGAGAAATACAGTCATCATACAGTACCATCAGGGAGGCGTCTGATTGACTCCAATTTTTTTCTGCAAGAGGACAATGACCCCAAACATACAGCCAATGTCTTTAGGAACTATCTTCAGTGTAAAGAAGAACAAGGATTCCTGGAAGTGACTATATGCTCCCCACAGAGCCATGATCTCAACATCATTGAGTCTGTCTGGGATTACATGAAGAGACAGAAGGATTTGAGCAAGCCTACAACCACAGAAGATCTGTGATTAGTTCTCCAAGATTGTTGAAACAACCTCCCTGCTGAGTTTTTTCAAACACTGTGTACATGTGTACCTAGAAGAATTGATGCTATTTTGAAGCAAAGGGTGGTCATGCCAAATATTGATTTGATCTAGATTTCTCTTTCTAAAATATTAACACTTCTATTTATGAAAGCATTCTTACTTTGCAGCATTTTCCGACACATGCCTAACATTTTGCAAAGTTCTGTATTATATATATATATATATATATATATATATATATATAGCATTCTTACTTTGCAGCATTTTCCCACACCTGCCTAAAATTTTGCAAAGTTCTGTATTATATATATATATATATATATATATATAAAATGAACAAAGGGGGTGCACTCACCAGTCTTCTAAATTGAGTTTTTATTTCATCTTTTAAAAAAAATATTTACAGCATCATAGTAAAGCTCCGACGTTTCGGTCCTAGCCATGGACCTTTGTCAAGGTACAATTTCAAGTAGTACTTTGCACCAATATATACCTGAGTCCAATTAAGAGACTCCTCCCTCACAATCATGTGAGTACAAGCAATACAAACATATAGAGACATGAAGACATCATTTGTAATTGTGCAATAATGCCAATCCAAGACTAACTAAAAAATGAAAAGTAATGAAAAAAAACATGTTAACAGACATATATAAAAACAAACCTTACAGGTATAATCGAGCTGCATCCCCCGCTAGCGTGCGTGTCAACTCCCCAAACTTCCTGCCAAGTGGAAGGCAAGTCGGTACCATTTCCTGTCAAATGGCACGCAAGCTAATACAGCAGTCATGACAACCGCTGTTAAGGCTTCCTGCACTTCATCCGTCGATGCTAGCGCCCGGAGCAATCAAATCACAAAGTAATATACAAGAACACTAGGGACCCGGTGACGCAGACAAACAAGTATACATCACCATATAACCCATTAATTTAATTGAAGATGTAACTAACAGAGTTTTCATATATTGACTCATCAAGCTAATATCAATCGGGCAGTCGACATGCACGTCCATCAAAAAGACGCAGCCTGTAAGCAAACCAATGATAAACACTTCCTCATAGAAAATATAATGATAGGACAATGTCTATCCATCTGGATTGAATTACATATGCCTAAATTATAATGTATACAAAAACATGGTTTGTCAATATGTGTGGGTCGACATTTTTTAAACATTTTTTAATTATAATCATAACCAAATTTAGACACATTAAATAATTAAAAAGAAATAACAAATAAAAAAACTCCATAGGAAACCCACATTGCCACAACACTCGAAAAAAAAAAAAAAAATTGTATCATTACAAAATCTGATGATGCACCCCCACTTGAGATACAAAATACTTTAATCCAAAAACATCCCAAGGTGTATAGCTTCATTAAGGCCGCGAGGGTGGACCGTATCCAATTTATGTATCCACATCGCTTCTCTCTGGAGCAAGAGTTTGGCCCGATCGCCTCCTCTCTTGGGTGGAGGCACCCAATCGATAATCATGCATCTCAATGTTGCTAAAGCATGCTGTGTTTCAAGGAAATGTCTTGCTACAGGTTTATCAGAAGAACCATTAACAAGCGCGGCTCTAATAGAGGATCGATGGTTAGCCATCCTCTCACGAAGTGGACGTATCGTCTTGCCAACATAGACCAGAGAGCACGGGCACACCAATAAGTAAACCACATGGTTGGAGGTACCAAGATCTACATTCGACATCGAGTCACCTGTACCTCCGACCATGTGGTTTACTTATTGGTGTGCCCGTGCTCTCTGGTCTATGTTGGCAAGACGATACGTCCACTTCATGAGAGGATGGCTAACCATCGATCCTCTATTAGAGCCGCGCTTGTTAATGGTTCTTCTGATAAACCTGTAGCAAGACATTTCCTTGAAACACAGCATGCTTTAGCAACATTGAGATGCATGATTATCGATTGGGTGCCTCTACCCAAGAGAGGAGGCGATCGGGCCAAACTCTTGCTCCAGAGAGAAGCGATGTGGATACATAAATTGGATACGGTCCACCCTCGCGGCCTTAATGAAGCTATACACCTTGGGATGTTTTTGGATTAAAGTATTTTGGATCTCAAGTGGGGGTGCATCATCAGATTTTGTAATGATACAATTTTTTTTTATTTTTTATTTTTTGTTTTTTCGAGTGTTGTGGCAATGTGGGTTTCCTATGGAGTTTGTTTATTTGTTATTTCTTTTTAATTATTTAATGTGTCTAAATTTGGTTATGTTTATAATTAAAAAATGTTTAAAAAATGTCGACACACATGTTGACAAACCATGTTTTTGTATACATTATAATTTAGGCATATGTAATTCAATCCAGATGGATAGACTTTGTCCTATCATTATATTTTCTATGAGGAAGTGTTTATCAATGGTTTGCTTACAGGCTGCGTCTTTTTGATGGACGTGCATGTCGACTGCCCGATTGATATTAGCTTGATGAGTCAATATATGAAAACTCTGTTAGTTACATCTTCAATTAAATTAATGGGTTATATGGTGACGTATACTTGTTTGTCTGCGTCACCGGGTCCCTAGTGTTCTTGTATATTACTTTGTGATTTGATTGCTCCGGGTGCTAGCATCGACGGATGAAGTGCAGGAAGCCTTAACAGCGGTTGTCATGACTGCTGTATTAGCTTGCGTGCCATTTGACAGGAAATGGTACCGACTTGCGTTCCACTTGGCAGGAAGTTTGGGGAGTTGACACGCACGCTAGCGGGGGATGCAGCTCGATTGTACCTGTAAGGTTTGTTTTTATATATGTCTGTTAACATGTTTTTTTTCATTACTTTTCATTTTTTAGCTAGTCTTTGATTGGCATTATTGCACAATTACAAATGATGTCTTCATGTCTCTATATGTTTGTATTGCTTGTACTCACATGATTGTGAGGGAGGAGTCTCTTAATTGGACTCAGGTATATATTGATGCAAAGTACTACTTGGAATTGTACCTTGACAAAGGTCCATGGCTAGGACCGAAACGTCGGAGCTTTACTATGATGCTGTAAATATTTTTTTAAAAAGATGAAATAAAAACTCAATTTAGAAGACTGGTGAGTGCACCCCCTTTGTTCATTTTTTGTATGCAGGGATACAGGTGATCCCATTTGGGTGGCTACCCCAGCAATTGGATTTTCAGACGTGAGTGTGGACTAATACTGGACTTTATATATATATATATATATATATATATATATATATATATAGTATATATAGCAGTGAGCAGCTGCAGTTATGCAACTGAGATATTTCTCACCACTGGAGAGAGCTTTAGCATTTCTATACTCACCCCTCCTAATACAATGAAATAGAAACTAACCATTATTAGAACCATCAACCAGTACTACTCAGAGGGCCTAATTCATTAAGGAATGCAACTGCAACAGTTCTCACAGTTGGACGCTTGTTGCGTACTATGCATGGGTATGTATTGCTGTGCACATGCGCAAAGGCACTACTGCAATTGCACTGCTATCAAGCAGACCACGCAAAGCCATTGCAGAGTGATTGACAGGCAGTGAGAATTTGTGGGTGGTGACAGGGGGTGGTAAAAGAAATGTAGGTGTGCCTGTCCATTTGAACACCATTGTGTGGGCATGCATAAATTAGCCATTATGATTGCATACGCAGCTTGAGTACTCACTGTGTGTAACAAGGTTATCAATTTCTAAGTAGGGTCAGGGATGCTGTAATTCAGCACAAAGGGCTGATGGTACTTAATGTTACAGATGTTTATTGAGGTTTGCAAGATATTATGGATATGAGATAGTGGTAGTGGGAGGTGGTGGGCATCTCTATGCTGGCAGTGCGACAGCATTGTGATAGCATTCATTAGTAAATTTTTGCAGCAGATCTGTGTGTGATTACAGAGCTGCAATCGCAATCCTTGATGCATCAAGCCCAGAATCTGCTATTAGAAAGTAAAATTTGTGTTCTACGGAGGTTAACCTAAATTAATAAGCTTACTTATAATTTTAGTGGGGGAAGTTTTATAGTGCAGTATAAAGTAAATACATTAAAAATATATATATTTTTATGCTAAGTGTAGTAGATTGATAGATTGTGTCATTTATTAACATAATTGTATGTTAAACCCTATTGCAAGTAAGCAATTCAGGAATTTACTAATGGCCAATTCACAAGGATAACGCATGTCAAACATTACTTCACAGATCAAATTGCTGCAACTCACCATCGAACCAGACATCATCAAAATAACATTGGTACCAATGCAAATCCCAAATTTACTAAGAATTGCATTTGCTAAATTGATCGAACTTGCACACAAATCGCACCTCAATGCAAAAAAATCAATGCACTTGTATTAAAAATCATGTTGACATGTGAAAACCATATTAATTAATCAAACTCAATTAAGATGCTTACAAAAGTCAACCAAGTCAGCTACAGCACTTTCTTCTGTCAAGCATGGCTGAGGCAGGATACTCAGTTCTGTGTGCAAAGGAACTTATTTTATGTGGTCTGCACCAGCTGACTGATAGGGCACAGGAGCTACAAACAGAACAGAGGAACCAGCAGGTATGGGTGCTGTGGAGCCTACAAAGGCCAAGGTTCTATCGGCAGTTGAACCTCAATGCAGTCTCTGATGATGATGTCATACAGATGTTCTGTCTTAACTGAAACAACTTAATGAACCTGTATGACCATGCCAAAACTCAACTTGTGCCAGATATTGCACATTCCTGAGCCTTATTAAATCTATGCAAACTGCTGGCTGTTCTACACTTCTTGATGCTAGTAGCTTTCAGTTAGTGACAGAGAGGGTGGTGGGCATCTCACAAGCCACCATCTCCCACTACCTGGGCCATGTCCTTGCTAGACTTAAGACCCTCACTGCACCTTTATTTGCTTCCTTAGCCAGAAATCACAGCGGCATTACGTCAGGTTAACTTTTTATAGGATTGCAGGCATTAACGTATCATTCATTTAAAGTAGAACGTTTCTTAAGTTAGGTCAATTTCCCCTTACAAATTATACATTTCTTGCCTATGTCACTCCAAAAGAACCAAACACATTAGCATACAATGTTTTGCTATGAAACATCTTAAATAACCATGCTATTAGGGTGTCTTTCTTTGTGCTGCATATAATTTGCATGGTCATTTGTGCAAACATTAAACACATCACTTTGATGTGTATTTGCTATAACCACTCTTTCACTAATATGTCAGTGTATTATAAAATTATTCACATAAAATGTAACTAAAATCAGGTTTCCATTTTTTAAAGTGAGTTATGTTTAAAATGAACTGATTGCATGAGAATAGTATGTACAGTTTAATATAAAAGCAATAAAACAATTAATAAGTTGTTAACATGTTTTGTTCTATCAATACCAACATATAATGTTGTTACTAGCTTTTTTATAAAGTGGTATAGCTAAAAAATAACAAATGCCTGAAATAGCAATAACTGCTTTTTTTCAGCATACAAATGTAAATATAAAAATATTTTTTGTCAGCATACAAATATAACAAAAACTTATCTTTTCAGCATACATATACAACTGTACAACATATATTTTACTATTATTATGAATGTTTCCTTTTAGGTGACTGACTAGGGGAGGATGAAGAGTGGCTTAGATGTACAGCACCACCTCTGGTGAAAGCCCCATGCCTGGGTGGTGTTGGTACAGATGAGGAGTTTAAACTGCTACTTGTGCTACTTGTTGCTTCAGTGAACCAGTTAATAATTTGTGTACCCAATGACAACATGTTTTGGTCCATGTCCCTAAGAACATGGTTTTACGTTTGAACTTTTATTAAAACTAATATTTGCATTTGATGTGCCTCTAGTATTCTTGTCATCATTTTGAAATTATCAGTTAAATTGTTATTCAGTTTACTTACATTCTCTTTTACTGTAGGAAAAAAACTTGCATTCATTACAGAAATAAAAAAGGGGGGTTTGTCAAGCGCTACACCTATGAAGATATATGGTGGTAGAACATATAACTTTCGACCCAATATAAGAATTCTGAAATATTTATATAGGGGAGAAGATAGTATAGTGTTGCTTCTTATTAATAAACCTAAATATTGTATAAATTGATGTGCAAATGATACTTAAGATGATGATCTATTTATTGGTATAACAACACAATAAAAAGGGGGTGGAGGGGTGAAAGTATCTATATAATCAGCAATCGATGGCAGTTCTAGACAGAGAAAGTAGTTTGCAGGATGACTGTATGTGTCATAAATGAACGATGAGTGGAATATGTCCTATGGTGTCACTTGATACAAAATGTCCGTGACTAATTACTGTGATCAAGGAGTATTAGTCATTCGAGATCACGGCGTCCCATGATCTCTGGGGGGTAAATAGTACTCCGGTGAAGTTGGGTGTTTGTCTATAGATCTGAATATAAACATTGCCCGGGATCTCTTCAGGCTAGGGAAGGACGAGTGTGGGTCTGACTGGTGTGTCCCAGACCTAGCTAACAACCAGTGTGGAGCAGACCAGCAATGCGCCTCATAGGAGGTACATGCCGCTCAATCCAGCACCTTGGATGTGCATATGTCTTGGGAGGAAGCAAGCGCCGGGTCGGGTGTGTGAACCTTGCAAAAAAAGCAAAGTTTTAAAGTCAGGTGGGCCCCTCCCTATACAAAATAAATCAGTTTTCCACTCCAATATGTAGAGGTTTGGTTGTGTGCATCAAATGTAAACAGAATGATGTATGATGCTTAAAAAAAAAAGTAAAAAATGTCATGTTTGGAAAGTCAAAAATATCATCTTTGGAGTTGAGCATAGCAAACATGTAGCTTAACAGTAGCATTTCTCAATGAGAGTTTAAAAAAATGTTATTTAGATGCAGATTCTTGCCTAAGCTAACCTTCTCCAGTGTGCTAATTTGCCACTTTTTAATGCACTTCAGACATGAAACCCTAAATTAGACATTTCCAAAATACTTAAGAAGACATTTGCCAGAAAAAAAATGCTAAGGTATTTCATTCTTATTTGCAGATACTCACCAAATGGCTGTGCACATGAAGGTGTCTGTGGTATCTGAATAATTTGGGATTAGTGTTTGTCCCAACTCCCAATAGAAGGGTGACTGTCTGGCAGATTGGCATGCTGGAGATGGCCCTTGAATAAATGAAGCATGTGTAAATAGCAAGCCAACAATGTGTTTTGTCAGTACCAAAGCACAATCCGGCAAATGTATTTACCTGGCTGCTCCTTAATGGAGGCCTGGATGCTTTTTTCTTCCCACTAACAATGTATGTTTTACAAACAAAATAAAAGGCTTCCAACATGTGCAAGGACATTAGTGCAAATCAAAGAAAAAACAATGTACACTGGTCTAACAATTAGCAGAGCAGACAAGCAACTGTACTTAGTTTAAGCCTAATGTTTAGCCTTTTGCACATGGAAACACAGTTGTAAAGCCTTTGGTAATGGTATAAACAATTTTTTTTTTTTTTTCCAAACCAGATACAACATGGGCAACAAAAAGATAATAGTTGTGTGGACACATACATTTGCTTACATGACTAATTCACATTTCCAGGTCTGCACAAAACACAGGACATTGTTTGTAAGTACTATGCAGATTTGGATAAAAGTTGGAAAAAAACATAATATTATGTCACATGGAACACATTAAACCAACATGACAATGGTAATCATTAGGATATTACTCACTCTGTTTGGGTGGGGGATCCATGTCATGGACATGTGGTGCCTGAATTACCTCTGGAGACAAGATGTGGCATATTCAAGCCACTCCTGCTAAATGGGAAGCCAGCACCAGTCTGTGTTTGGCGTTGTGACTCTGTGGCCCCTTTGTGTTTGACCCGACAAATGATGTAGCTGAAGTGCTTCTTGCAGACATCCACAGTGTGCTTCAGAGTCCCTGAGCAGATAACCTCCTCCAAATTCTTCTGCCACATGAGGAATTTCTTGCACCTACTGTACTTGTCCTTGAGGTGTAGCTGCCAAACAAATAGTCAAATGCCTCATCATGAATTTCACCTGACCACAGAGCCATTGTCATCATCATCATCATCCTGCTCCAACTCTGACTCCACCAAAGGCTGCTGCACAGACACCTCTTCCACTTCAGACCCCATCTCCCTAGCTTTCCTGCTACCAGAGGAGAAGTCGGGGGTGATGATGGGAGAGGACCACCTCTTTCTCCCTCTTTGTTATTGCTTATTATTCCATCCTTCCTCACTTCTGCTCAGTCCCAGAGCCGGATTAAGAACCCACAGGGAAAAGTACCATCTCTGGCTCCATATTAATGTATATATAAATGCATGCAATATATATATATATACCTCACACAGCTCTCCCACCCTCAATCAGTTCTCCCCATCATATAGTTATCCCACCTCACACATATACCCCCCACAGCTCTTCTTCCTCACTTAGCTCATTTTCCTTCAAACACACACAGTCCTCCCCCCTCTCTCAGCCCTCACCCCCACACACATAGCTCCTCCCACTCACTGAAATCCCCCCACACAGCTTTCTCCCCCTCACTCAGCTCCCCCTTCACACAATGCTCCCTCCCCTCAAACTCACACAGATCTTTCCTCCTCACAGACCCCCTAAACACACAGCTCTCCCCACTGAGATCTCCTCTCATTCTCCTCAACCACCTCACATCAAGTGGCCATCTTGCCCTTGAGGTCAGGTATGACCAGCCGCAGACTTGGCAGCTCTCCTGACAGGAGGGCTCTCATGTATGTAGGAGATAATTTATGGGCTAATTTTTGCACATCCATGTAACGGTGTTTAAATGGTCAGACACACCTGCGTTTTATTGACCACCCTCATTACCTCCCCCAGACGCTGACTGTCTGTCACTCACTTTGCAAATGGATCCTCTTTGCATGCGGAATTGCAAGCCTATTGCAGCATGTGAGCAGTGCGGCTTAAATGCAATGTCAAACAATTGCTCAATCTATGTAAAAATCACATTAACGTCCATCTCTGAATCAGGCCCCTAATATGTAAGAATGAGATCCCATAGGTTCAGCCTCCAACCATGACAATGTTCACATAACATCATTGCCACCATACGTATAACTAGAAAAAAAAGTACCACAACAATATAACAGTTGTACCCCCCTATACATTAATGGGATGTAGTCTGGAAGCCAACGGTCTAAATGCCGACTGCCGGCTTCCAGACTCTCTAATCCAGGGTGGGACTAATGACAGGCATCGAAAACTCAAAGCCTGTCATTAACCATATGCCGGAAGAGCAACGCCCAGCATACAGAATGAAGGTAAGCCGGGCTTCGGGCACAGACAGCCACGGGGGGAGGGTTAGGTTTAGGGTTCCCGGGGGGACTTAAGGTTTTGCATCCCCTAGGGAGGGTTAGGTTTAGGCAGTGGGGAATGGGGGGTTAGGTTTAGGCACTTAGAGAGGGGATTAGGTTAGGGGTAGAATTAGGTTAGTGATACTTACCTTAGGGACGATCAGGATCTTCTTCCTTGCCGGGCTGCCACTGTCGGGAGTTGAACCGCTGGCCTTGCGGCTGGCGGTAATACCTACTACACCCACATTAAAGGTTTGTTTCCATTGCTAGATTATATTATACCCACCATTGTAATACACATATTATATATAAATGTATACCTACAGTCGAGTTTTCTGACAAATATGTGCATTTCATTTTACCACAAATACTTGCTAGAACATTCGTTTTTTGTCATGTATTTTTAATGTTTCTATACATTTTTTGTTACAAATTTAAAATTTATGTGGATTTTTTAAATAGTGGTGTTTTATAACCAATTCTGTCATGGCAGTAGGAGACCCTCGTTGCAGCACTTCATACATACAGTAGGCAGAGCTTTTCCACATCAGGCAGTCTCCACTCACCATGCTGTTGTGGCTCTGTTGCTACACATGTTCAGCCATAGTGGTAGTGGGCATAGAGATGCGTCCCCTGGAACTTCCTGCCACTCAGTTGAAGCTACCCCCTGCACTAAGCATGCTGCACAAAGTACTTTAATCATGAGCAAAAAGGAAATTATTAGCTGTTCTGTGAAATCACTGAAAGCTAATTAGCCTGGTGCTTGGTAAGCAAATGTGGTTTATTAATAAAAATGTCATACTCTCAACACTGCTGCTAGTCCATATGCCAGTTGCTACTCTGGCAGATCAAATGCAAATTGTGCCGATACAACAAGAAGGAACTTCCCTGGTACAGGCATAAACACAAATGCTTGATTGATCAATAATACAGGCTTCTCTTAACCATTAAAGTATTTAAAAAACAGCTCAAACATATTACGCATATATTGCACATATGGATACTAAAACAATCATAGTAAATGATATAATTGATACACAGTAAAAAGTATCCAGTTTTGATTGCTGTCCTATTGTGCTATGTACTGTGGGCATATAAAGCAGTAATAGTAGAAAAGATCACCATCCCAAGTGCTTCCTGTTAAATGCAAGTTCTTTATACGGTCAGTCAATGGATAATTGACTATATAATGCTCACCATCCAGCTTTGTAGCTGATAGATCTTCCAATAATAAAAGTACTTTATTAATTTTTTTTGGGAGGGGGTGTGGCCACATCTGCCTGATTTGGCCACAACCCCCACCAGTAAAATACCCTGTCAGAGCTCTTGATGGCACTGGCAGTGCTAGGATGGGCATAAGAGAATTTGCAAGTAGAAGTCTAAACAAATGGCTTGGATGATCATGCCTTTTTGCCAGACTTTGGTGCAAAGATTTAGCAAACCTCTACACTAAAATGCCACCAAATTCCCATGTGTTAATCACTGGGATGCCATGTCAATGACAGCATATCTGGAATTACTGTATGTAGCAAGAGAAAGTTTTCCAGTGAAGGAAAGGAAAAGTAAAACAATTTTGTTTCAATACCATTTTTGCCAAACTTTGTTGAAATTTTGTTGAAATTCCACAATTAAGTATCACATTAAACTGTATATATTTTATTCACCTGCTAATGCAAATTTGGCCATGATTGCACCCTAAAAGCCTAAGAACAATTGGCATTTACTATAAAAAGGTAATTGTGTGTACATTCAAAGCTGCACCTATAACAATCTCTGCAGGTCAGTACCTGTAGAATATGTATCAGTTTATGTCAAGCATATGTCTTCACCTATGTACACCTATGCACATTTTTATAACCATTTATTTTATTTGCAAATAAATAAATTCACTA
The DNA here is from genome assembly GCA_031769625.1 of Taudactylus pleione. NCBI lineage: Eukaryota > Metazoa > Chordata > Amphibia > Anura > Myobatrachidae > Taudactylus > Taudactylus pleione. Next base: position 20,561,713 of record JAUIMM010000295.1, read on the forward strand.
TTCGTCATCAGTAAAACTTTCATTATGTCCCTAACACATCAGACACAACTCCGCCTGTTCTACAGTACAAACCCCCCACAAACAATATTTTCTTAAACTCTCACACCAAGTCATAATATATGCGCAAGTATTGAAGAAACCACCTATCAGCATCAGCAGTGCATTCACAAACAGCCAACCACAAGCAGTTACTGTAATTATTACTGGTGCCCACCATTAATATAATCATTTTTGTTTACATTTTATGTATGTCTGTTTGTGCTGTCTTACAGTTGTTAAATAGTATATATATAAATATATATATATATATATACATTTTAGACTTAGATTAGCACTTTCTTCCCATTAGATTGGGGCATTTAAATTTCCCAACCTAATTGACATCAGTGTCAGTGGTCCATGCAGCCCATACACACAAGCAGGTACACTGATATATCTTTCAGATACAGTATATCGGAATCGGCTGTGCTGCAGGGCTGACCTAATATGTATGTGAACGACATTATTCACAGACATATTGGGAGTACACACCCACCCATCCACTCGCGATATATATCGCTCATTGATACAAGACATACTTACCTACTTTCTGGCAGTCAGATGGGAGGTGCAGATTGGGGGGCATGGCATGGGATAGGGGGGCACAATGTTGTGATTCAGGGTCATTCATGTAGTCAAGCTTTGTGGACTGGCAACTTCACTCAAGAAGTAGGCAGCACTGGGTAGCTACAAAGGGGCTCCAGGAAACATGCCTGCTTGTCCGAGCATCTGGGAGAGCCACCCAAGATTTGGGGTCTCCCAGATGTACTGGCACAGTAGGAAAATATGAAATAAAGATATAAAAATTAGCTGCCATCCTGTTTTCGTTTAGTATTTAGCTAAACATATACAGTATATAAAAGTATGTCAAGTATTAACCACAGAAATCAAGTACATGTGCTGTGTCTTCATTTAAGTCATAAAAACAGAAAATAGCACATTTTAAAGCCATAGCTAATTGAAATGATCATAATGAAGCAAAAATGTATTAAGAACAACTTTCATTATATTAATGCTCATATATATAAGTTTAGTACATAACATGTACTGTACACTGGGCAGGTGCTAAAGTGTCCGGTGCCCCCCTGCAAACTATAAATTTTCACCCTTCTACAAATATGTCCTTTTGACATGCAACTTTACAATGTTTCATAAATTAAAATGTAACATGCAATATTCTGTAAAATAAGTGATTTAACTCCTGTATCTCTACTCACCTTGTTAAAATGATGTTAAAAAAATTGAAGCCCTCGTTTTACATTTTACCATTTTATACACTTTATGTTTGTATGCAATTGATATACAGTAAAATAGTTGACTGGCCACCTCACTTCCACCAGGAAGATTAATTTAATATTCCGACAGTGAGGATTTTGGTGGTCACAATGCCTACAGCAGAATCCTGACACTTATCGGAATACCAGGATCGGCATGACCGCCGGAATTCCAAAGGTAAGTAGTGGGGTTGGGGGGAGGGTTAGGATTAGGGGTAGGCACTAGGGGAAGCGTTAGGGTCAGGCACTAAGGGGGGGAGAGTTAGGTTTAGGTACCGGGGAGGAAGGGTTATGTTTAGGCACTGGGGAGAGAGGGTTAGAGTAGGGTTAGGGGTTAGTTATACTTATCTTCAGCCATCAGGATGCTAACCTAGTTGCGATACTGGCATCAGGATTCTGAGAGCCAGGATCCCAAACATCGGCATCTTGTACCACACCACCACCAGGTACAGGCAGCTGCCAGCTGTCTCTCTCTCATTCACTTTTTAGCATGTCCTCCTCTTGACCTTGCAGTATTCAGCTGAGTCAGCTCCTCCACTGCTCCTCTTCTTGGGCACAGCACACCACACACAGAGAGAGTTGGTGTGCGTGTGCAGCTTGAAGTCACCATGTAGGTAGCACATATAAACAGCCGGACTACATGCTATTGCTGGCAGTGGTTCTGCTTAAAGCAACTTAACAAGGCAGAAGAATGTACAAGCTTCTCTCACTCAGGGGCTGGGTAATGAAATTAGTTACTGACCACCTCTAGACCACCCCTTAGTTTTTCCCTTCCAGGCCCACCCATGAAACTGCTGCACTGGCTGCCTCAAACTGCCTGTCACAGGCAGATGCACATTGAGTGCAGCTGTAGAGGCACTCAGAAAGCAAGCAGCAGGGAAGGCACCTCTCCAGCCCGTTGTACCTCTGCATTGTTTACCCCATGGCTTTAACCCTGCCCTGCATTTACACAACACTTTGCAATTGTTTCATATATAAACATAGATCTACTGTATATAGCCTTTTTTTCATTTTATTTACACCTTGACATATGGCTCATATATATATGTATATATATATATATATATATATATATATATATTAGGGATGTGCAGGCTCGGTTCTACTCGGTTCCATTCGTTTTTTTTCCCCGAATGTTATTGGGTTTCAGCTGTCACAAGTTTTGGATAGCCAATAACATTCGGTAAAAAAAAACGAACGGAACCGAGTAGAACCGAGCCTGCACATCCCTAATATATATATATATATCTCCCACTTTGCAATTGTAAAACTCCATAAACATATCTACATATGATTAGTTTATCTGTCATATTGCTAAAATTTAGTTGGTTTTGTGTACAAATGATGCTCTTTTACTGTTTGAATACTGCATTTTGTGTGTACAATGCTTTTTCACTGAAACATCTCTCAGGCATAGAAATACTTTTCAACTCTAAAAATAACCACTAGTTTACAAAATAAATATCTGATCAGTATGGTGTGGCTTTTATATTCATATTCTTTTTTTTATTTTTAATTTTGTTATGACTGTATTTCAGCTTCAAACTTACATGAGACATGCTATTAAAAGTTATTAAGAATACTTTTAGCACATTGTGAATGTGTTCTTCTTACAGTACATTAAAAAAGCCATTCTTTTAGTCACAATTTAATTTAGGAAATATCTATTATGAAATGATTTATTTTCCCTATGCAGCCTTTTGATTAAACACAGATATCATTTAACAAATTCATCTTGAGTTTTTTTTTCTCTATCATTAGGGCCCTTGCACATGATTTTATTAACTCATATAATCTTTTTACTAAGTATTACAACAAAATGACTGACTGCATTGAACTCTTTTTCTAATAGATGCTTTTGCATTCATTATTCATTTGCTTCTAATCATACACAAACTTTTACAGCTACACCAATTTATTTTCTATGTCTGTGTATTTTTATAGTGCTACTTCACTTGATTTATATTTAGCTTACACTTGTAATGTGCAAACACAAATACAATGGAAATAAGGAGAAAAAGGTCCTTGTTTCATGTAAGCAGCAATTTAAAAAAAAAAGATTAACTATTTAATGATTTATCCATATCCCTCAAGGAAAATGCTAGTTTTGACAGTGATCAGTTGGAACAGCTTTTGTGATAGTAATCAGTCAGTGCTATATAATACTAAATCATAGTGTAACCTTTTCTAGCACTGAATAGTCCCCTTTAAAGAACTTTGTTCGTCACAACATACCTACCTAAATTATAATTATCATTGGATTATCATTGAATAGATTAAGAACTAGTTCAAATTTAGGCAAACTTAATTTTAAAGGACACCCTTGATATTGGCAATGTTCTAACACTGTAATACTTCTTTTTCCCCCGAAGTTCCAGGTCTGATCTGACTGTTGGAACAGGGTTCAAATCCAGATCAGACCTGGAACTTAACCCTTTCATACTGTGGTGCTGACCCAGGATATTCCCGTGTCGGCACCGTTCACACTGGAACCGGGTCTGCAGTGACCAGGCTCTTACAGTGTTGAAGTGGACGCTTGCAGATGATGTAATCTCCGAGTGCCACTGAAGCCAGCCAATCGGGCAGCATGCATCACGATCCGGGTCATCGTGCCCCAGATCATGTCGTTTACACTGCAAGGTTTCACGGCTCGTTCCCGTGTTATATCCTGCAAATTATCTTGGTTGGATTACCGGGTCACTTGACCTGGGAATCCCACCCTGGCCCTTTTTACACCCAGAAGCAACCTGGGTTAACCCTGCAATAACCCGAGTTTTAGCTCTGGTGTAAAAGGCGTATAACATTCAATCGTCAAATAGAGGTGTGGTAAAACCTAACAGAGAGTGGGGACAAATTCTGGTAGAGTAGAAATTCATCAGGATACAGTATACTTTAATTCAGCTTTCTCATACATTTTCAATAAAATTTGCAGAGTGAAACTGTGTTGGATTAAATTTTGTGTCAGAGTGGGAAAGTGAGTACAATTCTGGCAGGTTGGATTGGTCATAGGACTAATCAGGATTATTCATGGTTTGATCATGGCCTGATGGGGCTGTCTGCCAGCCAGATGTTTTATTTTCTTGTCTTTATTATTATAATTGTGATTACTTGTAGCACAGGGGAGGGGGTGCAGTGTGAGGCCGGGGACTGGCCTTGTCATGAAGGGGGTGTTGACTGTTGTGAGTGTGTTGTTCATGTGTGTCAGACAGCTTAGATAGTCTGTCTGTCTTTGCTGAGAAGTTGAAAGTGTGTATTTTTCCAATTGCATTGATGATTTATGTGTTTTTGTTAAATGTCTATAAGAGTTGTGCTCTGAGGTGAACATAAGGGGTAGGTGGTCTGATAATATTTCTCACTATAGACAATAGTGGTAGAGCCTATAACTCACACCTCCAATATCATTAGTTCCTGTCCTGTATCCATCAGCATTTTAATAACAAAACACATTAATACTCAAATTCATAAGGCAAAATAATACTCCTCATCAATAAACCAGAGTGGGTATAGCAATGACTATACCCATAACCTATTTATAGAGAAAGTGGACTAGTCTCAATGCATTTTGCCTGAGCTTATATCTATAGGGTCATAACTAGACCATAATTACTTACAGCAGGTTTTGAATATACATATATATATATATATATATTTATATACACACACACTATACAACACCAGCGCCAGGAATTGCAATTGCTCTCTGCCCAGTTTGTTCGTAATTTCAACCTACCTGGGTTAGGTTAACTCTTAAGTAATATTTCATCTATTTAAACCTTCTACCAATCAAATTAAGTATTTAGGGGTACAAATTCCCTCTGATCTTTCACAACACTGTCAAGTTAATTTCAATCACCTTGTTTCCAAGATATCTACCTTGCTTGATTCTTGGATGCTTTTGCCCTTCTACTTATAAGGGTTGTAACACAGCTCGTAAAAGCATCATCTTTAAAAAATTATTATATGTTATGCAGATGCTACCAGTTTCCATCTCTGTGTCAGATATGTGTCATCTTCACTCTTTGATGTTGTGTTTCTCATGGCAGCATAAACGACCAAGAGTTGCTACGAAAAAATTGATGACTCGTGACAGAGGTGGCATTGTCATCCTGGACCTAGTTTCCTACTCCTTTTTGATTTTCAGACTGGCTAATGGGTTCTTCTCATTATACTGACTTAAAGCTTGATGAAGCTATTCTACCTCCTTTTTCAACAGGTGCACTTTTACACTCCATAGTAACTGACATCCCCCAATCCATACTTTCTAATCTGTATTTCAGATATACATATTACTCATGGCTTAAAATCAATAAGAAATTGGGAAGAAATCATCTCCATTCACCTTATATCCCTCTTTGGGGAAACCCTGCATTTCCTCCTTCATTGTCTAATTCCCACTTCTTAGTTTGTAAAGACAAAGGTTCACAGATCACAGCAAAATGCTTTGATCCAGTGGGCTTAGTAATGCAGTTTTTGGAGTTGCAGCAAATTGACCAACTCCCCAACCAGCAATTCTATATGTGTCTCCAAACTCAACATTACATTTCCTCACTACCACCAGCCATGACCACTGCTACCCAGCCTGAGCCACTTGACTCTTTCTTCAATATTATTGTGCACAGTCCATACCACCTTATACATTTATATACTTATTTAGTTAACTACTCTTCTGAGCTCCATAGATAACAATTGTATCAGATATGGAAAAGAGATATCCCCTCTATTAAGTCTGCAGATTTTTTTTTTTATCATTTTGAATATACTCTGAAGGTGTTACAGTCTTCTTATTTGCAAGAAGTTCATATACATATGTTATAAAGGATGTATATATCCGCACAATGCAGTCATATGACAGATTTGGAGACAGGCATCTGTCAAAAATTATTATTATTATTATTATTATTATTATTATTATTATTATCCTTTATTTATATGGCGCCACAAGGGTTCCGCAGCGCCTTACATAGTAAAAATGTCATCTATCATCTGCCAAATTCTTACATTGTTTCTGGGAATGTGGTAAAATTAAAAAAAAATTGGTGTAAACTGTTATTTTATGTAAACAACACTTTCTCACTCTGGGGCCTATTCATGATGTTAATTATTGGGGTCCAAATGGAGCAATTCATCATTGCTCCGGCACGGTGACATCTGATATGAAATCAGCTGTCCCCGTGAGCGGCTCCACTGCTCCTTTTTGGAGCAGTGAATCTTATTACTGCTCCTGACAAAGGAGTTACAGGACTGTGCATGCATGACCTAGAGGTCACGCTTGTGCACAAGAGCCCTGACGTCCGGTGGAAGGAGCCAGACAGGGGCGGATGGAGCCTAAAGGATCCCTCATCACAACCTGGATCTTTTTCCCATAGGGAAGGAATGGGTTGTGATCCCTGAGCAGTAGCATTCACCATCTGAAGATGGCAAATGCTCCCACAGTCAACCTCTAAAAATATAATATTTTCAGAGCTTGATGAATTCTGTCCTCATTCTAGTGTATGGGGACATCGGGCCATTCTGCAAGAGGAAGGTAAGCAGGAGATGTCTGTGTGAAAGGCAAATGTTAATTTTTACCTGCTTTTGTGAAAATTAAGTGATGATAAATAGGCCCCTCTGTCTTAGATGTAACTCTCTGGCATGCTTGTTACCTATTTCTCTAATTGGAATCTTGGAGAATGAAAAACGAGACTCCTACCTTTCCTCATGCTGATAGTTACAGTAGCTAAGAAAACTATATTAATTCACTGGATAGTTCATACAGCTCCCTCTGTTGCTGAAGTTAAGCAGAAACTGTTGCAGTTTTTCTACTTTGACTGGAGATATACTATTCCAAACATCCAAAATAGAGTTGAACGATTCTACCAGAAATGTGGTTTATTTATTGATAGTTTAGATGAACCCAATCAAGCAAAAATCTTCAAACTATTTGAGTCAACCAATTGGTTTTTACTTAGACATTTACAGCAGGATCTCTGACCTTTCTTATGGTTCAAGTAGTAGAATATACTGTATATATCATTGGGGATTTTGGCAAATATAATTTTACCTGGTTTTGCATCATTTTAATTAGTTCTCCAATTATCCTAATTTGTGATGTCCGTATATGTCTTCAAGTTTATTTTCCCTCTCCTCATCTCCCCTCCTGATCCAATTGGTACCCATAAATGTATCTTGTCTTGTCATATTTTTATCTACTTGATTGGCTGTACTACATCACAGTTTTCTATTTTGTCCTTATTCGGATCTAATCTCTCATGTAACAGCTATGTATTTCAATATGTTTATTTCAATGCTCTATATTTAGATCTATACAACATATGGACTTATTTTATTACACTCCTAATTATCTATTTTGGCTATTTAATTGTCTTTATGTATGTCAATGCTTATTGTAAAACCACAATAAAAGTATTATTATTGCCTTAATTTATTTCTATCTCATCACATGGCAAATAAAATGTACCTAAAATGGCCATGAAAGTTTTTTTTTATGGAAATTGCTAGGAAGTGAACATAAACCAAAAACTGTAGTCCTCGCTTTAGCATTAACCCACTTTTCCAAAACAGGAAAAATAGGATTCTACATGTAGGAAAAAATTTATATTGGATGTTATGGTGAGTAAAAAATATGTGTGGGAGCCTGAGAACAAGACATAATTAAGATAAGTCAATCTAATTTATATAGATATCAAAGAAGATGGTTTATTATGAGAGATCAATGGATCTAGCAGGGTCACAACTAGAAGTGTGTGGACCCCTTAATGAAAGTTTGAATAGGCCTCTAATGCCTTTATAGAGAAACCTCTCTCCCTAGCTTTTCAAAATAGCTTTTTATAACTTTGCCTCTTACATTAAAGGTGAGGGTGGGTAACACCCTTGGTCCGGATTCCTCACAGTTACTGGCAGCCTGTCACCCTAGCACAGTCAGTCAAGCTTTTGCTATCAGTGTACCAGATACAATAAAGTTAACTCAATGTTCCAGTTCTACAAGCAATATTTTATAAATTTAGCCCTTTTCATGCCACATTATATCCATATTGTAACTTACATTGCCTCTAGAATATGCATATATTTGAGGTTTAATGTTTAAATTTCCTTGGTAGGTTTAAATTGTTCTAGCCAGAGAGCCCGCAAAAAAGCAGCATTTATTGTGTGTACCTTTTAGCATTCTATCTATGGATATATTTCCCAGAATTATTTTTTATTGTTTGTAGAGCTTCTGTATTTTTTTTAGTTTTGTTCTCATATATATTGAAATGGGCTGCATGATTTTAGGACAAGTCAAGGAGCATAGCTTGGCAGCCAAGATTGCTGGAAGTAAGAGCTCCATGATACAGTATACTCACAGTTCAAGTACAGTGTTCAGTGGGTACTGTAGATTCATGTTGCCTGCCACAGAGCTTACTATCTCAAAAACGAGAGTGTAGTACAGATTAGTTGTTGCTCCTACCAGTGCCTCAGACATGCAAGACTTGCTGTTCCATATAATAGAGCATCTGTTATCCTCACCTCAGCTCTCCCACTTAGTCTTAGCTGCCCCTGCTCCACCCACCACTACTTCTGCTCCATGCCAACAGCAAAGCATCCTGAGACCATTCATGTGTGGGGTTGCTTCTCAGCCAAGTAGTGGGCTCACTCACAATTTTACCTAAGAACACAGCCATGAATAAAGAATGGTACCAAAACCTCCTCCAAGAGTAACTTCTCCCAACCATCCAATAACAGTTTGGTGATGAACAATGCCTTTTTCAGCATGATGGAGCACCTTGCCATAAGGGAAAGTGATAACTAAGTGGCTCAGGGAAAAAAAACATTTACATTTTAGGTCCATGGCCAGGAAACTCCCCAGACCTTAATCCCACTGAGAACTTGTGGCCAATCCTCAAGAGGTGGGTGGACAAATAAAACCCCACAAATTTGGAAAAGCTCCAAGCATTGATTAGGCAAGAATAGTTAGCCATCAGTCAGTGTGTGGCCCAGAAATTGATTGACAGCATGCCAGAGTGAATTGCAGAGGTCTTGAAAAAGAAGGGTCAACACTGCAAATATTGACTGTTTGCATAAAGTTAATGTAATTGTGTAAAGTTAACACATTTCAATAGCCTTTGAGACTGATGAAATGCTTGTAATTTTACTTCAGTATCCCATAGTAACATCTGACAAAAAGGTGAAGCAGCAAACTTTGAGAAAACCAATAATTGTTTCATTCTCAAAACTTTTGGACATGGCTGTACTATCTGTTTATCAATGTCCAGAAGTATCATTGCATGGTCATCCAGGATATGGGGGTAATTTCCACTGTGGAAGTATTTGTGTCAAAACATGTTGGGTGGTCTACCTTTGTCGCTGTCTGGTGCTTTTCTTTCGTCAATCATGATGACAAATGCCTGTCATTATTGGTTATTGGTTGTGGACTATCAGTGCTCATGCATCTTGAGCCTTGTTTGTTCAGATAAGCTGATTTATGTATGCACTTTTGTTAGCATATTGTCATGAATCTGGGTCTTAGCATTACTTTCAGAATCAAACATTCATTTATTTCTGTTCAAAATGCAGAATTATTCCCAGCATGAAAGTTGGAGACAAAGTCTGGTTATCCACCCATAATCTTTGTCTTAGAGTGCCAACCATGAAATTTGAAACGCAATTCATCAGCCCATTTCAAATGAGTCAAGTCATCAAACATGTTTCCTACAAACTGTGGTTACGTTCATATCTCAGAATACCAAACTCATTTCATGTTTCAAACCCTTGGTTCTAAATTGATTTTATTCCTAAAAATTGACTTTTCCAGCTGTCCAGGGTGAGGAGTGTGAGGTAAAGGAGATTGTGGATTGTTGATTCTTGTTTCAGGAAAAACAACTAACATTATTTGGTGGATTGGAAAGGTTATAGACCAGATAAAAGATCGTGGATTAAAGCATCTGACATCTATGCTTCAGACTTAATTTAAAAAATTAAATCGCAAGTATCCTGCTAAGCCTCTTCCTAAGTGTCCAACGTCCACTTATGAAAGGGGGTACTATCACGAGTCGAGGTCTTAACATTTCTTTCAGAATCAAATGTTTATTTATTTCTGTTTCCAAGACATCCCAGAGATGCCTCCCTGTGATTAACTAATGCACCTGTGCGCTCATCTGATCAATCTGACCAATGGCTATTCACTGTCTACAATTTAAACCAGTTCCTGTGAGCAACCCATTGCCTGAACAAGTATTATTAAGCCACTTCATTTTCAATACACACCCATCATACCTAAGGGTCCCAAGCCTGATCTACATAAAACCCAGACTGTGACACATATTTTATGGTTTTTTTTATCTTGAAAAAAACTGTTTTAGATTAATTGGCTACCTTTCCTTCCAGTGGCTGGTTATGGATATATTGTAACAGTGAAATTGTCCATTGACTATTATCATCAAAACACATTGGTGATGTGTCCTTGGACTTACTGTGTTTGCATCCTGTATCCAGTAGTCCATAACATAGCCAGGGGGTAAGAACAGCTGGGTTCCTTTATGCTTCCCATATGGCTATTGTTATGTGCAGATAACCTTTTGTTTGCCTGGTACAGATGTAACCCAATTTTATTGTTTGTATTTTGCTTCTTTTAACTAAAATTTTGGTATACTGTACTTCACTATATAAATTTTCTCTTTCTTTGATTCCTAGTGAGAAAGTTTAATAGAATCATGCATATCTGAAAGAACAAAGAAACCTTTATGTGCATACAAATTGCACCCTAAATATACCTTTATTTGTTTGCTATCCAGTTGTGCAAGTAAGCATTCATGTGAGCATTGTGGTTGTTTGCCTACATTTATCACGGGATTAATCCCATACATATAAGAAGGAACAGCACCTCTTCCATGGTGTCAATTCATCCTGGATTTTTTTTTTATTCCATCCATCTAAGACTCTTTTCTTTCTTTTTTCATTCCCTTTATGACACAACATGGAGAGAAAACTTAGGAGGACATATATTTGTAAAGAAGGACTTTTGGTTTTAAGGAAAAAAATAATCTCTTTTACTATATTTTACTGGTTTTATTGTATCATTTTTGTGATTGCATTATTATACAGATATGTGCTTAAACTCAGAATTCATATACTATAAACGAAACCCCTAAGAGGTAAATTTACTAAAGTGAGAGTTTGTAGAAATGGAGATGTTGTCCATAGCAACCATACAGATTATACTTAACATTTAACTAGCACCTTCTAGAAGATAATAGTTAGAATCTGACTGGTTGCTATGGGCAACATCTCCACTTCTAAAAACTCTCACTTTAGTAAATTTACCCCTAATAGTGGAGCGCAGAGAACCGACTTCTATTTCCTTGTATTTACTTTCAGCCAGGTCTGATAACTCCTGGTGGTTTCTCTTTTGGCTCCTCCAATTTCTGCACAAGGAAACCATATTTTGTAATATAATTTCATCAAACTATTTGAAACAAGTCAAATTAAATTATGTGTATTTAATAATATATCTACATGACTGCCCAAATAATATGGGACACTATGAGCGCTCCATTGGTTTTTGTGCTAGGTTTCTGTGTATTAAACCCCTTGTTGCTGTTGTTTTCACAAGGTTTGAGCTTCCATCAATCAAATTACTTCAAGTAACATTTTCTGTGACACTTATGCACATACATATATATACACACAAAAATACATTTAACTAACACTAGATACCACAAGATAATATAGCAGCTTCTCACAGTGGCACCCCAGTTAGGGTATGCAGTCTGGAAGCCGGCGTAGCTAATGCCGACAGCTGGCTTCCCAACTGCTTTATCCCGGTGAGGGTTAAATGACAGGCATCTAATTCTAGATGCCTGTTATCCCTATCAAAGGGACGCCGGGTGCCAGACGCGGACAGCCATGGGGGGGTTAGGTTTAGGGCTCCCGGGGGGGACTTGGGGTTAGGCACTCCCTGGGAGGTTCGGTTTAGGCTAGGGGGAGGGAGTGTTAGAGTTAGGCACCCCTGGTGGGGACTTAAAGTTAGGCACCCTCCGGCAGACTTAGGTTTAGGTGGTGGGGATGGGGGTTTAGGTTTAGGCACTCAGAGGGGGGATTAGGGTTAGGCACTGTGGGGAAGGTTAATGTACACATGGGAATACGGTACAAGGACTGTGATTGCATGTTCAATTGTCTACAAGTGTATCCACTGAAGACTCAGAAACTACACAACTAAATGAAATCAAGCAAAGGTTTCTGGAACGTGGTTACACCAGACGCACACAGGTGCCTCACCAGGTCACGTGAATTGTTCCAAGGAACAAGAATGTCAAAGACCACAAAAGGCAACAATGACAGGCTGATCTTGGGCACTAGATGTGACACCAGACTGAGAGCGGTCCAGAAATCCATAAAGCAACACTGGCCCCCCTTAAGAACTGACCTCTGGGTGCATTGGGCCACAAACCACCGATGCTGAGCATTCGCAGAGGGGCGAATTTAAAAGATCTTCTGTACAGGACTGATGTTACCACAATGAAGGTGAAACAAGAAGGCTGGCTTTCTAAGAAAAATGGTTGCTACTGGTGTCTTGGCTGCACCACATGTAGAGCGCTGTTGGTTGGAACATCTTTTCCGCACCCGCAAAGCGGAAAATGCATTATGATTAAACATCAGTTGTCCTGCCAGATGGACCACATCATTTACATCCTGTGCTGCCCATGCAGTTTAATGTATGTTGGTAAGATGATAAGGACTTTTCGTGAGCGGATAGCACAGCACAGATCCAATATCAGACTGGCATATGGAAAGAAGTGGACAGATAAACCAGTGGCAGCTCATTTTTTGTCTAAAGGTCATCAAGTAGCGTCCCTTAAGTATATGATGATCGATTGGATCCCTCCATCTTATAGGGGCGGAGATCATGCTCTCCTGTTACTCAAAAGAGAATCTCATTGGATACATAGGCTGGAGACAGTGGCTCCCAAAGGACTGAATGAGTATAATCATTTGAACCATTTTTTATAAATTATTATTATTTTTTCATTTTTATTTTTATTTTATTTTTTGCATTTTTGCTTTTTTATTTTATTTTTCTCAAGATGCCCCGCTAGGTTATATTTGTTGTTTGTTGTATGTTATGTGTATATATAATGTGGTGGTGGTTTACTATTAATATATGTTTATGGCACTACAGCTCATCAATGGTTTCCTATATATCAATAAGGATGAGTATGCAGCGATTGTTATACATATGTATGTGCTTACACTGAATATCTGTATGTATAAATACTTCCCTGCAGAGTTATAAGATGCATTATAGGTGTAAAGATAGGTACATAGTGGTGCGAGTATTGGATTCATGTCTGGTATAGTCAGGGACATGTTTCACTAGCTGAAATTCCTGGGTGCGCTATATGGCAGACCGGAAGTGATGTCATGCGTGTGTTGAATGCATGACTTCCGGTATCGTTGGAAATCATACCGGAAGTAAGACTCGGATGGCAGTTACTAACTTTATAGCACTGTTTGCGCCTTGTGTGCTTGCTTTCACACTAATGGCGCCTTGTTATATAGGAGGTAGGTTATCGTTGTGATGCTTAAGAACAAGTATTTATATGTATTTGTTTAGTTTCTATCCCGCGGATGTCACTTCTGGTCCCGGGGGGCTAAGGGGGGTGGAGCTATGATGGTGATTTATGAAGAGGGGTATATAAGGTGGCTAGGATGGAGGGTGTCTGTAGTTCCTGTGTCTCACTGGTGGTGTCCTGATGAAGGCCGCGTTTGTGCAGTCGAAACGTCGACCTTTTAACCACGATGTGATTATTAAAGTAGGTCTGATGTTTTGGAAATGAGAAGTCCTGTTGAGTGCATTCTTTAATGACTTGAATATTGACTGGTACATCCAATTGTACCAATGAATGGACACCCCGGGCCATATTATGTGCTGCTTGATGTGATTGCTGATCCCCATTGGATATTATATATATATCAGTGTTGGCTAACCTTGACACTCCAGCTGTTGTGGAATTATATATCCCAGCATGCCCTGCCACAGTTTTAGCATGCCCTAATAGCAAAACTGTAGCAGTGCATGCTGGGTTATGTAGTTCCATAACAGCTGGAGTGTCAAGGTTAGCCAACACTGATATATATATATATATACACATACACACACATTATATATAAATATATGTATGTATATATATATATATATATATATATATATGGAGTAAAAGCAAATGTATCTTTCAGTTGGTACTGATTACTACAAAGTTTCCATAGTTTCCATTTGTATGTATATACAGTATACTGTACAAGTAGACAGTGCCAATAACTTGATTGATGTTCATGACATTTACTATTCCGGTTTTCTTTTTCCACTATTTAAATATTATGACAATGACACATATTTCACTTAGTTGTGTTTTGATGGTTAAGCTATGTTGCCTTAATAGTATTATGTCTGTCTATATATATGTATTTGTTATTTACAATATGTATTTATTTTCTACATTTCTGGTTTTTACAATACAGCACATTACAACCTTTGACATCCCAAAAGATGCAACTTTGTCAACTGCCTTTCACTTTGATTACCACTGTTTTTATGTTTTTGCTTGCATTGCTTGGTTAAACAATAGTGCACTGTGTATCCAGAATTCATTAGTTGTCTAGCATGCACAAGCATAAGAACACAGCATTAGAATTAATCTTGACATAATGAGACCTATATTTTATCAGGAACTAGGCAGGTAAAGCTTTAGAAACAAGTTACCGAGTACCAAATTCTAAGCACATCCTCAAGTTAAAACAACACTAAAGAAATTATTTTAAACACTTGATTAATGGTTGTTATAGTTTTTTCTGCTTTTTACTTAAATGTAACAAAGGGGATGGCTAAAGCCAAAAATAAATCAGTGTTCTCTGTGTGCATGAACAAAAAATGCTGTTAAATAATTATATTTTTTCCCACAGAATCTGCGGTTCCAATTAGAAACATATTTGGACCATTGCTTTATAGGCTGCTGGTGCTTAATCTCTGCAGAAAGCCCCATCACTTATCGAGAACAAAAGACAAATGAGGGAAGTAGAAAAAAATAATGAAATACAGCATAACACATCAGTCAAACAGGGAGACAGTAGAGTTGCAGAAGGAAAGTACAGTGCCAATGACATTCATAAAGTTATTTTATTTTTCTACTAGTAGTTTACATTTTTTTCTTGAGTTTTATTTGTGACTTCAATGAATCATCAGTAGTTTTATAATGCTGTGTATAGAAGTGTGCTTGATTTTTGTTAAACTTACATTCTGCCTACTTATGTGATATCAAGTCTTTACGAAGTTCCTCAGTGAATAGTACCACATTATGTGTTCAAACTATATTTAGTGATTTATATTCTACATTGTGTATTATTAAAAACAATGCAGTGGGGTTTCGAAGAAAATAAAAAAAAAGACTTTGGTCATGTACTCTCACATTTAGAACTGACTAGTATGTTACTAATAAAGAGTTTAAGGTATGTAATACTTGTATGTCTTGTGGTATTAAATATTTCAATGGCAAAGAATAGCATTTTTTTCTGTGGCACATTACCTGTGCCAATATACCCATGACTGCCAGAGTATGCACACTTTGCACAACTTTATTAAAGTACAGTGCTCTGAATATAAAAAAGGTCTATTGTACTGAAAGCATGTAAAGTGCATATACATAATGTTAACAATCATATACTTTCATAGTGTTTAAACATAATCACCATTTCAAAGTGTGACTCACCAGTTCCTCTACTGTATGTCTGTTGGGCTGCCCTGGAGACAGTTGAGAGCTCTGCCATGGTCTAGGGAGCAGTTGCTGCTGATTATCATAAGCATCAACTGCATTATGTCAGTTTTCATATTTAGTACAAAGAGAAGCATTTGCAGTGTTTTCTCTGCAGTAGAAGCAAAGAAGAAAGATTTGGGCCGTTCATGGAGGAGGGTGATTTTAGGTTGCCACTGTTGTGTTTTGGGCTAGCAGAGGTAGAACTACATTCATTGCTTGTAGATTTGCAAGTGCCAGCCAATTCTAATTCTGAAAGCAACAACACACCCAAGTAGTTTATAGCTGTAGAACTCAAGAATCAGTATTGCCACAGAATAAAATGCTAATTTCCAATATTTCATGATTCACTACCTTAAAACCCACCATAAAAGGTGTTAAGATGAGCCACACTGCTTTCAGCATAGAGCTGTTATTTGCTAAAGGAAGTTACCCACATTTTTGCAAACATGATTCCACTAAATAATGCAGTCCCATAAACATCCGGAGCCTGTATGACAAATTGACAGGTAGACATTGCACTGTGAGTTTCTCTAGGTGAACTGCTGGATCTGTTAAAGACTGGAACAGGTGGAGATTTTTGCAATGGGACCCACAATGTTTATTTTGATTTGCATGCATTGTCATGTAAACATGCTTTCAACCTTAAACATTATGATGATGTAAGGCAGTAAAACATAGAATATATGATTTAAAAAATATATATTTTTTATTATTCTTTCTTTAACATAATGGATTTAGGAGACATTATTAGATTTACCCTATTTTCACATCCAACTGGATCTAATAGTAACAAATTCATAGGCTTGGAAAGTCAACATCTGCATGTTTATAAACTTTTCTGAACAAAATAACAAATTTCTAATTTGTTGTAGAAAAAATAAAAATAAAAATACAAACTTGAATATTGTTGTTAATGTGGTTGTATTAAACAAAATTTTACGGTGAAACATTTTGATTTGTTTAATAATATTTTAACAAAGATTTCACAACTTAAAGAAAACTGAAAACAGAAGCAGGTAATCTTTTAGCAGTTTTTGAATTTGACAACAAATAAATAATTTGAAAGACAGTTTTTGACAGAATTCTGATTTTGTCTATTCATTTTAATAATAGTATTTATTTAGTGACAGATCAGGAGGGAGCCAGATTATGAGATTATACTTATGAATAAGTGCTATAAGAAAATAAAAAATATTGGTAGCTACTGTAGTATACATTTATTTGATTCAAGAAGCAACTTAACTTTGGCTTCACATTCTAAATGCAATCAGTACAAGGATATGCTGCCCCACTGGATAGCAAGGAGAGACATAGGGCCTGATTCTGTAAGGATCGTAATTGCAAAGCTGCATGCAGGCAGCTTTGCAATTATGATCCTTGCATATATGGTAATGCAGCAGGAGGCATCACACATCCTGTGCATTACTTAACCAATCTGCATTGTCAAACTCAGCATTGGTTAATCTGCGTACCATCAGCTGGCTGCAGTGACCCATGGGGTCCCGCAGCCAGCCACCGCAGTTTAGGGGAAGAGGTCAGGAAATCTCTATCAGCCAATGGAGATCCTGGCTTCTTCCTTCCCCCGCAATGGCAGTGACATGCATCTGTTTCAGGATTCATAGGACATCGCCGCCCCCTCCCTGCCCACAAATGGTAGCAGACTGTAAATCACTGACAGTCTGCTGCCAGTTTGTGTGAGGCCTCACAGACCAGTTCTGCACATGTGCAGAATAGGTCTGGCACCTGCACAGATTCCCAAACATCAGGAATCTACATTCAACAGTGCACTAGCATGCACTGCTGAATCAGGCCCATAGTACAGAGCAGAAATAGGTAGGTTTATGAGTAAAGGATTGCACAGGACGTGCTAGAGAATTATAAATGTCAATCAACAACTGTTGGAAGCATGGTTAAACAGTATTTGGCAATATTGGTGAGTATTTCTGTTTATGCATACACAGAGTTTCCAATGTATTACATATATGGATCTCACAGTGAATTTCTTCACCATTTGTCTTCAGAACATCTTAAGCTTATCTGAGCTTGGTCTCAACAACAGCAGGCAAACATGTCCACCTATACTTATATATGTCCCATAGTTGTATTAATGTATAATAGTGAACAGCTTGTTGCATACTGTATCTACTAACACATCCCCAACAAAATTAAAATCTAGTAACAAGAGAAGCTACTGCATTCAGCTGATATGTTCTCTGGGCCATTCACAGCTGTGTGTTAACAGCATTATCATATGTTGTTTTATATATATATATATATATATATATATATACATACACAGTCAGGTCCATAAATATTGGGACATTGACATAATTTTCATATTTTGGCCTCTATCCACCACCACAATGGTTTTGAAATGAAACAAACAAGATGTGATTTAACTGCAGACTTTCAGATTTAATTTGAGAGTAATTACATCCAAATCAGGTGAACGGTGTAGGAATTACAACGGTTTCTATATGTGCCTCCCACTTTTTAAGGGGCCAAAAGTAATGGGACAAACTAAACAATCCTAAATCTAACTTTCACTTTTTAATACTTTGTTGCAAATCCTTTGCAGGCAATTACAGCCTGAATACTGGAACGCATAGACATTACCAGACGCTGGGTTTCATCCTGGTGATGCTCTGCCAGGCCTCTACTGTAAATGTCCTCAATTCCTGCTTGTTCTTAGGGCATTTTCCCTTCAGTTTTGTCTTCATCAAGTGAAATGCATGCTCAATCGGATTCAAGTAAGGGAATGACTTGGCCATTGCATAACATTCCACTTTTTAGCCTTAAAAAACTCTTTGGTTGCTTTTGCAGTATGCTTCGGGTCATTGTCCATTTGCACTGTGAAGCACCGTCCAATGAGTTCTGAAGCATTTGACTGAATATGAGCATATAATATTGACCGACACACTTCAGAACTCATTCTGCTGCTTTTGTCAGCAGTCACATCATCAATAAATACAAGGGAACCAGTTCCATTGGCAGCCATACATGTCCACGCCATGACGCTACCACCACCATGCTTCACTGATGAGGTGGTATGTTTTGGATCATGAGCAGTTCATTTCCTTCTCTTCTCTTCCCATCACTCTGGTACGAGTTGATCTTTGTCTCATCTGTCCATAGGATGTTGTTCCAGAACTGTAATGGCTTTTTTAGATGTTGTTTGGCAAACTCTAATCTGGTCTTCCTGTTTTTGTGGCTCACCAATGGTTTGCATTTTGTGGTGAACCCTCTATATTCACTCTTGTGAAGTCTTCTCTTGATTGTTGACTTTGACACATATACATCTACCTCCTGGAGAGTGTTCTTGATTTGGCCAACTGTTGTGAAGGGGTTTTTCTTCACCAGGGAAATAATTATTTTGTCATCCACCACAGTTGTTTTCCGTGGTCTTCCGGGTCTTTTGGTGTTGCTGAGCTCTCTGGTGCGTTCTTTTTAAGAATGTTCCAAACAGTTGATTTGGCCACACCTAATGTTTTTGCTAACTCTCTGATGGGTTTGTTTTGATTTTTCAGCCTAATGATGGCTTGCTTCACTGATAGTAACAGCTCTTTGGATCTCATATTGAGAGTTGACAGCAACTGATTCCAAATGCAAATTTCACACCTAGAATCAACTCTAAATCTTTTACCTGCTTAATTGATAATGAAATAATGAGGGAATAGCCCACACCAGTCCATGAAATAGCTTTTGAGTTGATAGTCCCATTACTTTTGGCCCCTTAAAAAGTGGGAGGCACATATTGAAACTGTTGTAATTCCTACACCGTTCACCCGATTTGGATGTAATTACACTCAAATTAAATCTGAAAGTCCGCAGTTAAAGCACATCTTGTTTGTTTCATTTCAAATCCATTGTGGTGGTAAATAGAGGCCAAAATCTGAAAATTCTGTCAATGTCCCAATATTTATGGACCTGACTGTATATATATATATATATATATATATATATATATAATGGGATGGGAAGACCTTGACATGGTTGGCCAGGTGGACAAATTATTGCAATATTTTGGAACTGACATTCCCTGTATTTACAGTTTGAAAAGTAAGTGAGTGCCGAAGTTGTATGATTTTTTTAATGTAAATTGTGTGGTCACTTACAAAGGGCACCCAGATGGTTGAGTGTCATAGATTAAGCCTGATATATATATATATATATATATATATATATATGTCATAGAAAATGTGGTGAACAGCGCTAGAATAAATAATGTCTCCAAAGAAGCACCATTGTTCAAAAAGTACTCGGTAAGTTATTTCAGTTAGTGTGAAGCAGTAGTGCCATCTAGTGTCAAAAAG
The DNA here is from genome assembly GCA_031769625.1 of Taudactylus pleione. Classification (NCBI taxonomy): domain Eukaryota; kingdom Metazoa; phylum Chordata; class Amphibia; order Anura; family Myobatrachidae; genus Taudactylus; species Taudactylus pleione. The sequence continues at coordinate 20,582,119 of JAUIMM010000295.1, forward strand.
TTTTCAAATCACATACAGAATGTGCCTTAAACACGAATTCTGTTCTTTTCCAATTATACTCCAAAGAGGAATATTTGTGTGTGCCAATCCAGAGCAATAAACAATAACAAAATAAAGTGCATTAATAAACACAAAATTGTTTCTGTGGACTTCTTATAGAAACCTTCACCTTTCAGAATCATAGGTTCAGTGCATATAAATTGCACCAGTGCAATAGTATATCCAAGAAATAAAGTGCACTATGCTTGTGCAGAAATTTCACAACAAGAAATAATAAATTGCAATATGCTTGTGCAAAAAATTCCACAACAAATATAAAGTGCACAGTGCATGTGCAACACAATATAAAGTAAATACTTCAGTGGAAATATGTCTAGGGGAATCAGCTGTTTAGAGAGAATATTGTCTTATATAAATGATATATCGATGATATATTGATCGTTTGGGAGAGCTCAGAGGACCTTTTTATGAATGAAGGTGAATGTTTCTATAAGAATTACACAGAAACAAATTTGAATTTGTTAATGCACTTTGTTTTGTTGTTTTTTTATTGCTGTGGATTGACACACGCAAATATTCCCTATTTGGAATCCTTTTGGAACAGAACAGAATTCGTGTTTAAGTCATGTTCTAGATGTGATTTGAAAACTCTTTGACACTAGATGGTGCTACTGTTTCACAGTAACTGAAATAAATATATATATATATATATATATATATCCGCTGTTGGCATTTGGGATAGGCACCGGAGCCATACTCACCTGCATTGCGAGTGCCGGGTACACTGGTATTCTTTATATATATAAATATATATATATATATATGTCTAGATGAAATTGATTGACTGCAGAGCGACTAGTTTGCTAAAGTGCACAAATAATCTAAGTGTGACCTGAGTGGACTCTTAGATTCCACTCAAATACAGTACTGCTTTAAAGTGCATATATACATAGTGTAAATCAAGGAAAATAAAGTGCTGATGCCAATAAATATATAAACATATTAGACAATTTATTCAGAGACACATAATAAGAAAAATATAAATTGAAAAATAAGAAAATAAAAATTGAATAAGGAATACAAAAAAGTTGATCGGCTTTTTCAAAAGGGTAAGAATATATGGATATATACAGCTGTCAGTATTAAATAACAATAAAAAGTATGTTGAAATAAATAGCAGCTTAACTGAGTAAGTGGAATATAAGTTGTTTGTCAAAAGTTCATGAGGCAAGGTGTAGCAGATATAACAGATATATACAGTATATTCTTGATGTTATTGTATATTATGTATTTTATTCATTTGATGTGTATTTTAAATTGCATTATTCTAGAGCTCTATTTATTCTGTGTGTACAAAGAAAGCACTTTAGTATCTCCGATTTTGTGTGATGTTACCATGGTGCTGCACATTGAGTATCTCACCCCTCCATGTTGGCCAGGTGTGGCTGATAGCAGTGAACAAGGCAAACATTATCTATGGTTGTTGGGGTTATATAAGGTAAGATTGTTACAGCAAGGGTACTTGCTGTACCTAACAAAAGCACTTGACTAAAAGTGCTGACATTTTGAACTGAATGTGAATGTGGTATGAGCCCACTATTACTTTTCCAGAGTGCCATCAATCCTGTCTTGTTTGTTGAACCTGGGGCCAATATATCAACACCACCTTTAGTGAACAAAAGAGTGACTAATGCACTCACCTAAAGGTGATTTTTCCAGCGTTTAATAGAGCAAAATATAGTGAATATGGGGCATAAAATCTTTTACTTATCTTAAAAATCTTTTGTATTAAAACTTCTCATAATTCCATATAAATTATTGGGATATGAAAATACATGAACAAAAAAATTAAAACATATGCACTCCTTGCACTGTAACATGGTTTGGCCAGGTTCACAGTTACTTGCTATATTTTACTCTATTCCCAAAGCTGAATGTGTATTGTTCAAATGCTCTCCCACAATAAGCTTGTAGTATTTTGTTTACCTAAGGTGCTGTACTATTCTGACCAAAAAATGGGTTGAGGACAATTCTGTGAGCTCAAAATGGAAGGACCCGACTATTTTTGCCAAAACAATATTACTCCAACCCAACATGTTTTGTCTTTTTAAACTTCCATGAAATATTTCTATGTTGTTCCAATACATTGGGTGGAGATTCCAAGGCCTTTCTCTAAAAGGACTCAGTTTATTGATTACAACTTAACTGGTTTAATTTTGTCGAGTTCCTATATTTCTCTATCCGAAAGGACTATTACAATTCATTGTTTGCTTATTATTCAAAACTGTTATATTATAGAAAGTTTATTGTATTACTATAGTGCCCTTTCCGATTATTGTGTGCTGTCTATGTAAGGATTTTCTAACATTGAGACTTACAATTATTTTTTTTATAAAAAATAAAACCAAATCTTCAGACTGGCACTCCTGTAATGAATTTTAATGCTTCGGTGCCTTCTGACATAAAGGGACACTGTTTGATCACATATATATATATATATATATATATGCCACACCCCTGGATCCATATATATCACCAGTTGGACTGCATGCTGGACCAAACTGTAAATCAGTGTGGGGTGCTCCAATTAAAGGCATATAGCCCAGAACAAAGAGAAATCCAAAGAAACTCGCGATCACATGTGTCGATGTTTCGGTCCACCAGGACCTTTGTCAAGACCCAACAAGAGAGAACAGCACAGCTACCACCAAAGACCATATCCCCCATTCCCACAGAGCCATTTAAATACACTCCATAATTGTCAATGCATCACACCTGGGACACCTGTCTGGAGCAAACATATAAAATCAGTTTAATGAATCCTTAGTCCCCACCAACCCATTTGGCCCCACTCTGTCACAGTTGTCTCCCTCTTTTCCCCCACCACAGCTTTGTCCTAATCCCCAACCCCAGCTCTGGTATTTATAGGTGTCCAGTCCTCCTCTCCTAAGAAGAGGAGAGAAGTAAATAGTCATTTGTTTACATTTTTAAATTATTCTATTTTTCTATTACTAAGTTAATTACTGATTAATTCCTGGAATTATTGAATGAATAAATAAAAATAAAAATGACAATGTACTATTGTCTATTACTTTACCTTTATAAAGCAATAAAAGCACAGCATATTCATTATGTGCTGTCCATTATACAAATGTAGTTTATTTTATAAGCCAGCTTTTATCAGTGTGGATTTTACTTGAATGATGATAATGTTGGCAGCTGCCATATTGAAGACTTACCTCTTGGGCTTACATGGGGGCTTTATATGATGCACTGAAACAGGCTTGTCCATTTAGATAAGAAAAACAATTAAGAATCCTTTTCCCCATTGTCCATTTGGAAAGAGTCTATTTCTGCACAAAGCTTTCTGAATAATTTATCTTTTCACTTTTGAAGCAAAGCTGAACACTGAAATTTCTCTTTCTATCTACTGTATAACAATGTTATAAAATTGTTCCTGTTATTATAAATTTTATTTAATTTCTTGCCATTATTATTATCATTATTATTATTATTATTATTATTATTATTATTATTATTATACATTATATTATTAAACAGTTTAAATGTGATGCTGATATTTTAATTAAATAAATAAATAAGTCAATAAAAATAGTTGACATTCTTGCATGGCTACAAATTGTATGCTTCCACAAATGCCCTATGATCTAATATAACAGTTATTTCTTTATAAATTATATTACTAGAGAAAACAGAATGGGCCCTGCAGTACTCTGAGCCCTAGGAGCACTGGAGTGCTGGGTTGCACAGTGGGTGTATAAGTGGTGGTTAGTCCACATAGCAGGCAACTTAACCAAGTTTCAAATTTATTAACCTTGTGGCATGTAGTGGAGTGCTCCTTGACACATGCAGTGGTGGTATAGGGTAACAGTGAGACCTGTGAGGCTTTTCTAAGGCTCCATAGCTGGAGAGTCTCAGTGGCATGTCCATGTGCTATAAATTCCAAAAGAAAAAGATGCATAGATAAGCTGTGCAGCACATGTGAAAAGTAAGACCTAATGAAAGATCCTTAGTGGATCCTAGATACCTCTGGCTCTACCTAAGAGGATGGAGGTAGCACTGAGCACTCCTCATCCAATAAATTACTCCTTAATTATGGTTGCATTTAGCAGAGTACTGAATTAATGCTGCAATAGGTGTTTTATACCCTGTACTTGAGCATAAATAACAGTTTGTACCTGTGTTAAATTAAAGTGTAGATTGTTGATTTTTTACCATCCCAATTACCCTACTTAGATAGCAATGTACATGGACATAATTTCAGAGCATACATGTGAACATTTTATCACCTAATGTGGAAATACTCTATTGAACTTTTTATATTTTGTCTTCAATTGGAAAAAGAGGATCAAAGGGTTGCATCTATTGAGATAAGTCACATATAATACTGTATTTCTATTTATACTGAATGCAAAGAATATTCTATGTGAAAGTTAAAGTGTGAGCTTTTTAACATAGTGCAGGCACTTCTTAGATGATGGTAGACAAAGGTGTTTTGTGTTTAATCTTATTACACTATTTTGTTTATGTTCCCTTAATGTTATAAACAGATGTCAGGGCCTTAGGAAGGGCAGTGCAGCTGGTGCCGCCCTCTAGGGCACAATGCCACATCTGCACCAGCACAAGAATCCCAGCTACTCTGGTATTTGGATCACTTCACATGCTCCTTTTGTGCAGCAGTCCCCTCCACATGCTTCTTTATATGCAACTTCCTTTGAATATCATCCCCTAGCTTTTTATTTTTTATTTATTTTAAGAATTTGAATGACAGTCAGAATTAGTACAAATTATGAAATTACCACTCACAGAGAGTATTTATCCTTCATTGCATTTCCATATTGAAGTTCACCTTGGAAGAAGAAATTAAAACGCCAACTGATCTATCTCAGTACAGTGAATAAACCACCTATTCAAACTTCAGCCCTTTTAGTAGAGAAGGATGTGGAGTCAGATTCTCATACATATCTACAGTATATATAATTTTTCTGTATCTTTTATTGTTTTAATTTTTTTTTTAAATAATTTTGTCATTTTGAGAATGGTAATCACATTTGGATCATTGATTGGTTATGTGGACCATTAGTTGGCTTCCAGTTGTGCTCTCAGTTATTATCATGCTCAGCATGTCTGGGGAAACTGCCTAGTGAACTACACTGAAATTGTTAGAAATCCTCTGATGGACCATTATCATGACTCTTCAATATGCAGTTTTAATATTCTTATTTGGTATGAGCAATACTTAAGGGGTTGCGGTTTTAGGTACATTTATTTGTGATTAAACCATATTCATATGCTCTATGGAGTGCCTGCTTTATATATATATATATATACTATTGCTGGGGTGGGGGAGGGTGTAGGTGCTCTATCCTGCCCAGACAAACTGTGAGTAAAGCAAATGCAATGCACGATCCAGACTTTAATTCAGATGAGAACATTGCTATTGCAAAATTCAGTATGCTGAATATCTGCTGTGAAATAACATAGGATATAGGTGGCCTCCCATGTTATGTATCGTTTGACTTGTGGATGATTCATTGGTTATCTCTGGAGCTGAGTGGACCGATGGTAGGAAAACATCAAAGAGATAAGAGCAATGTTTTAGGTTTTTTCCACAGATAAGACTACAGATTTGTTTTTATTGCGAGCACTTTTTATGTATAGAGTTTTTTTTTTATAAACTGCTGATATTTGGTAATAGACTAGGAAGACATACAGTACCTATTCAATCCTACACTAAAAATTTGAATATCCTCCAAACACTAACATTTGCTTAAGCAAAATTTTGTGATTGCATTTCCCATACCTCTAGTAGTAAATGCAGTCAGGCTTTATTTACCATATTCAAATTGTTATTTTTTTTACGGGAGCTCTTCTAAACTAGAACCATCTTCATATGTCATTAGCAAAGGCTTTCCACAAAGTATGAGGGATTGTTTAGGATCCCTCTGCTTGCACCTTCAATGCCCTGCCTCATGCATGTAAACTAACGCATATATATATATATATATATATATATATATATATATATATATATATACACTTTTTTGTCAATTCCGCACTCACTTTGGAAAGATAAATGCTGGGGTGCAGCATCAAATTGTGGTCCAGGTAGGTCCAAGGAACCACCAATAGATAGAGAGTTTTTTAGGGGTGCACTCACCAGACTTCAAACAGTTCAAAAAGTCAGCTTTATTCCATAGAACGCTATTCCAATGTTTCGGTCCTCTTGGGACCTTTGTCAAGGTGTAATAAACAACTACATACAGCATCCTTAAATACCCCTACACCCTCCCCCTAAACAATAAACAAACACATGTAAAAGACAAGACATGGACACATTTAACATTACACCAACCTGCATCCCTGTAATGATAGTCTGCTTATCCACGGAATATAACACCGTAGCTTGCATCTCTCTTGGTCCAACATAATTAGCCACAACCAACAGCTGAGAGCTGCGGGCAGCGTCTCCATAACCCACATGGTTTGCGCATAGAGCTGACGTCACTCCCCACGACCAGGGGCACGTGACATCTTCAGCCAGTCATAGTACCACACACAACGTATCTCATAGCCCAGTGAGTGGATCCAAATGTAGATTATGTAATCTAGCAACCTAGTGTGTCATTAAACAATCCCCAAACCTTGTGGATACATAGGTCAGACATTACTAAAAAGTATACATAGGGTATGTATAGCTGTCGATCACAGTATTTTTTCTGAAACATAATCGTAACAAGCAAAATCTTTTAAAAATGCAAACACATGTAAATGCATGCACAAAACAAAACATGTATTCATGCAAGAACCGTAACAATTACCAATATTATTTGTCATAGGCACCAACTGTTGAAGAACCACTGTAGAAATATAAAAATTTAAAAAATTAAAAAATTGCATAGAAAAATAACCAAAAAAACTGATATCAATATCCACAATAGTTCAAAATATTCCATATGTTGTTATTGAATTATCGAGGTTCAGTTCACTCCTCCTAGTTATTCGAGGCCTATAGCACATCACATGATGATTTTCAGAGTGCACCCCTTATAGAAAGATGTTATAATGAATAGCTTCATTCAATCCTCTGGGCCAGATGGTGTCAAGTTTAAATATCCACATAGCTTCTTTACGTAGAAGTTGTTTTGCTCTATCGCCTCTCCTTTGTAACGGTGGTATTCTATCGATAACCATACATCGTAGGGAGGAGAGTTGATGTTTACATTGTGCAAAATGACGGGCAACTGGTTTATCAGATACACCTGAATCTAATGCCAACCTTATGGTGGACCGATGATATGCAAATCATTCTCTGAACGGACGGATAGTTTTGCCAACATAAACCAAGGAGCATGGACAGAACAATATATATACCACATAATCCGATGTACACGACAATCGATGTTTAATCATGATTTTCTGCCCATTATGGGGGTGTGTAAAATATGTACCAACATTCATGCTCCTACATGTGATACAGTTCAAGCATCGAAAGCACCCAGTTTTTATGTGTGTGGTACTATGATTGGCTGAAGATGTCACATGCCCCTGGTCACGGGGAGTGACGTCAGCTCTATGCGCAAACCATGTGGGTTATGGAGACGCCGCCCGCAGCTATCAGCTGTTGGTTGCAGCTAATTATGTTGGACCAAGAGAGATGCCAGCTACGGTGTTATATTCCGTGGATAGGCAGACTATCATTATGAGGATGCAGGTTGGTGTAATGTTAAATGTGTCCATGTCTTGTCTTTTACATGTGTTTGTTTATTGTTTAGGGGGAGGGTGTAGGGGTATTTAAGGATGCTGTATGTAGTTGATTATTACACCTTGACAAAGGTCCCAAGAGGACCGAAACTTTGGAATAGCGTTCTATGGAATAAAGCTGACTTTTTGAACTCTTGTCTGAAGTCTGGTGAGTGCACCCCTAAAAAACTCTCTCTCTCTCTCTCTCTCTCTCTCTCTCTCTCTCTCTCTCTATATATATATATATATATATATACAAACATGTAGAGGGGTACTCAGGAATCCTGAATGTTGTAATGGCCGTGGTGCCTTCCTAAGGTAAATGTATTCGGCAAATGTCCATAACCAAAGGACCAGGCGCCACTCAAACGGACTTTTCAAAAATGTAGAAGTGGTTTATTAAGCTGACGTTTCAAAGCCTCATGGGCTTTTTCCTCAGGGTGTGACAAAAGAAAACATACAGTGCTTACCTTTAAATAGTGTGTACATCTAACAGTGACCCAGTCAGAGCTCGTGTTCCGACTCCGTCCTGGCGTTGCGGCATGGATGACGTCATGTGTGGCGCATGTGTACACACGCTTCTGTAACTAAGGCAACTCCAGACGCTTGTCCATACTAATCAGCAGACTATCCAAACATACCGCGGCATCTGCGGAGAGGACAACAAGTGTGACATTCATAAATAAAAGCATATATCTAGTGTTAGAATACAACAAGTGGTTTATGCAAAATACAAATGAAATGTAATCTAAATATAAATATATGAATGGAAAGGTTGGGAAACCATTAATTAAGGATATATGTGACATATTAAGCAATTCAATAATAATAAACAACATTACATATAGACAAAGAGCAACATTAATATAACTTATTATCATTAAAGGAAAACATTCCACATGCTTTTTTCATTAAGCCCTTTTGGATGTATTGTTTCCAAAAGGTGTATCCATCTGGTCTCAACTTGTAGAAGCTTTTTCGCTCGATCCCCACCTCTAACAAGCGGAGGTACATGATCAATGATTTTGTACCGTAAGCTAGCTAGCGGGTGCCCAGATTGCTTAAAATGTCATGCTACCGGTTGGTCCGACTCCTTACCATTAAGTGCTGCTCTAATTGAAGAGCGATGCAGAGCCATACATTCTTTGAACATTCTGGTGGTCTGTCCAACATAACTTAAACCCCACGGGCAAGTAATTAAATAAACTACAAATTTTGATGCACAAGACAACACATAATTGATATAAAAATTTTTGCCTGAATGTGGATGTTTAAAGGAGGGACCAATCTCTAGGTAACCACAAGTGACACACGATGGACACCTATAGCAACCAGGTTTTTTATACATGGTGAATTGATCGCGTGTTGTAAAAGGGGTAATGTCAGTTTTCACTAACATGTCCTTTAAGTTATGTCCTCTCTTGTAACTAACCAGAGGTTTGGTGGTGTGTAAACATGATAAATCCTTATCTGTAGTGATTATAGGCCATAAAGATCTCACCGCTTTGGAAATGACAGGGCTTGTCAAAGTGAACTCTGTGACAAATGGAATCTGTGACTGAGTAGTTTGTTTATTTTTAACACCTAATAATTGTTCTCTAGTTAATTTTAATACCTAACTTTTTTGTTGTAACAATACTTGTTGATTATATCCTCTTTCTGTAAACTTACACACCACTTTATCCAGTTCAGATTCCACCATGTCTCTATCGCTAGTTATGCGAGCTACACGACACATCTGGGATTTAACTAAACCTCTTTTTAATGCCGGAGGGTGGAAACTGTTAGCTAGCAAAAGGGTGTTTCTATCAGTGTCTTTAGAATACACCGATGTCATGATATAGTTATCTTTTATGGTAAGTTTAACATCAAGGTAATGTATATTATGGGAATTTATTAGAAAGGAGAATTTAATAGGCTATGGTAATGTATTAATTTGGTTAATAATACATGTTAGTTTTTGTTCGTCACCCTTCCAGATTATGAGCAAATCATCTATATATCTAGTATATAGTAATATATCCTGTGTGATATTAGGATGTGATAGAAATAATTTGTGATCTTGAGCAAACATGTAAATATTCGCAAATGATGTAGAAACATTTGAACCCATCGCACAACCGCTTTTTTGTAAATAATAATTCCCTTAAACATAAAGTAATTTCTTCTTAATGTTAGTTCTAACAACCGTATGAATAACTTTATATCCAATTTGTCAAACGAGCAGGCACACAAAAATGATTCTACCACATCCAAACCTTCCTGATGCGGGATAACCGTATACAGGCTATGAACATCCAAAGTGCATAGACTAACATTATCTGGTAACCTGGCTAATTTTTGAAGCAGTGTTAGTAAGGTAGAAGTATCTTTCAAATAAGATGGTTGGATAGTGACATATGGTTTGATCAGATTGTCCAGGAACTTGGCAATTGGCTGAAAAAGAGACCCGTTAGCTGATATAATGGGCCTGCCCGGTGGGCTGTCCTTGTTTTTGTGGATTTTTGGCATGGTATATATTATGGGGATTTTTGGAAAAGGTTGTTTTAATTTATCCACTATTTTCTGTGTTAGAAGCCCATGTTGTACTGCATTGTCCAATACCATATCCAATTCCTTTTTATATAGCTCCGTAGGGTCCTGTGGTAACCTCTCATATGTGTTCTCATCTGAAAGTATGTAATCGCTGTTATTCTGAATGACGATAGCCCCGCCCTTATCCGCCGGCGAATGATAATGTCATCATATTGTTTAAGATTTTTTAATGCTTGTTGTTGTTTTGGAGTCATATTGTGGTATATTTTTTTTTGATGTAACGAGTTATACTTCACTACCGAATCATCCATCAAACGTGAGAATGTTTTGATTGAAGAATTTTGAGAAAAAGGATCAAAGTTAGAAGTATCCTTGCGGAACGAAATGTTTGACATATCAGGTGCTATTTCTATTGAAGATTTGTCCTGAAAAAATTCTATAAGTCGCAATGATCTTGCAAAGCGATAATTCTCCACTTTCCATTCCAGATCTCTGTGCTTGTTAGTAGGGACAAAAGATAAGCCAAGGTTAAACACTTCCAGTTCTGTGTCACTGAAGACTCTGGAAGAAAGATTGTAAATTAAATTTTTTTCTTTTGGGACCGTGTGGCTCCTTTGGTTTTGTCCCCCCCAGCGTGTGGGCCTAAGGGAGGGATGTCTGTATTTGCATTTGAGGTCTGACCTAAAGGGATAGATCCGGATTTAGTTGGTTCATCCAATTCTTGCATCTGAAAGTCGCTATCGCTATTTGAGGAGGGATTATCCCTTCGATTGCGATATTTATTCTTGCGCCAAGATGGGCGCTGATTGCCCCTTGGTACATGAACACCTGTATCGCCCCCATTTAACCACCTGTATACATGGTTGTCTTCATAGTCTGTGGTTACCGTTTGTAGCTTATTCTTTTTAAATCTTATAAGGTCTTTCTTGTATTGATCACATTGTGCGGTAAATTTATTCCACAGAGGCTGTTGAGTAGGATCTTGTAGTAGGTCATTGTTTTGTGCTGTAAATGATTCAATTTTTAATCTGGTGTTGTTCAATTCTCTACCAGCCTCCTCAACAACCAAGATCATCAGATCCAGGCTACACTTATTTAAAATGGCAATCCAATGGCGACAGAAGTCCGCATTATTTCTGCCGATGGTAGGGCAATTTTTGACCCTAAAGCCCCTGGGGATTATTTTTGATCTAAAATAGTCAGACAATGTACTACAGTGTAACAGGTAGTCAATTTCTCTTTTTTTCATTTTTAGTAATTGATGATAAATGTCCTCAGCATTTGGTGTATTCAGAGTGGTATCTTCTGAATTTTTAAATAAAATTGCTGCAATCTGTGCATCCGTGAAATTGAGGGTCTCACCTTTAGGTAATTCCATATTAATAAAAGAATCCATTTTTTGTAAATCCAATCACTTGTATTTTGAAAAATAGAAAGTGCTATTGTGCTGTGCCAGGAAAAATAAAGTGTCCAGTGCAATGTACAAAGTGTACTTGTGCAGAAGATATACACTCCGGGGTCTTGCAGGAAGATGAAGAAGATGATATTTTGGTCCGGTGCCTCCTCACTTAGGATTATTTGCAATAACCCACAATTTATGCAAGCATGTAGAGGGGCACTCAGGAATCCTGAATGTTGTAATGGGCGTGGTGCCTTCCTAAGATAAATGTATTTGGCAAATGTCCATAACCAAAGGACCAGGCGGCACTCAAACGGACTTTTCAAAAATGTAGAAGTGGTTTATTAAGCTGACGTTTCAAAGCCTCATGGGCTTTTTCCTCAGGGTGTGACAAAAGAAAACATACAGTGCTTACCTTTAAATAGTGTGTACATTTAACAGTGACCCAGTCAGAGCTCGTGTTCCGACTCCGTCCTGGCGTCGCGGCATGGATGACGTCATGTGCGGCGCGTGTGTACACACGCTTCTGTAACTAAGGAAACTCCAGACGCTTGTCCATACTAATCAGCAGACTATCCAAACATACCGCGGCATCTGGGGAGAGGACAACAAGAGTGGTTTGGATGTGGTAGAATCATTTTTATGTGCCTGCTCGTTTGACAAATTGGATATAAAGTTGTTTATACGGTTATTAGAACTAACATTAAGAAGAAATTACTTTATGTTTAAGGGAATTTATTATTTACAAAAAAGCGGTTGTGTGATGGGTTCAAATGTTTCTCCATCATTTGCGAATATTTACATGTTTGCTCAAGATTACAAATTATTTCTATCACATCCTAATATCACACAGGATATATTACTATATACTAGATATATAGATGATTTGCTCATAATCTGGAAGGGTGACGATCAAAAACTAACATGTATTATTAACCAAATTAATACATTACCATAGCCTATTAAATTCTCCTTTCTAATAAATTCCCATAATACACATTACCTTGCTGTTAAACTTACCATAAAAGATAACTATATCGTGACATCGGTGTATTCTAAAGACACTGATAGAAACACCCTTTTGCTAGCTAACAGTTTCCACCCTCCGGCATTAAAAAGAGGTTTAGCTAAATCCCAGATGTGTCGTGTAGCTCGCATAACTAGCGATAGAGACATGGTGGAATCTGAACTGGATAAAGTGGTGTGTAAGTTTACAGAAAGAGGATACAATCAACAAGTATTGTTACAACAAAAAAGTGAGGTATTAAAATTAACTAGAGAACAATTATTAGGTGTTAAAAATAAACAAACTACTCAGTCACAGATTCCATTTGTCACAGAGTTCACTTTGACAAGCCCTGTCATTTCCAAAGCGGTGAGATCTTTATGGCCTATAATCACTACAGATAAGGATTTATCATGTTTACACAACACCAAACCTCTGGTTAGTTACAAGAGAAGACGTAACTTAAATGACATGTTAGTGAAAATTGACATTACCCCTTTTACAACACGTGATCAATTCACCATGTATAAAAAACCTGGTTGCTATAGGTGTCCATCATGTGTCACTTGTGGTTACCTAGAGATTGGTCCCTCCTTTAAACATCCACATTCAGGCAAAAATTTTTATATCAATTAAGTGTTGTCTTGTACATCAAAATTTGTAGTTTATTTAATTACTTGCCCATGTTGTTTAAGTTATGTTGGACAGACCACCAGAATGTTCAAAGAACGTATGGCTCTGCATCGCTCTTCTATTAGAGCAGCACTTAATGGTAAGGAGTCGGACCAACCGGTAGCCTGACATTTTAAGCAATCTAGGCACCCGCTAGCTAGCTTACGGTACAAAATCATTGATCATGTACCTCCGCTTGTTAGAGGTGGGGATCGAGCGAAAAAGCTTCTACAAGTTGAGAACAGATGGATACACCTTTTGGAAACCATACATCCAAAAGGGCTTAATGAAAAAATCATGTGGAATGTTTTCCTTTAATGAAAATAAGTTATATTAATGTTGCTCTTTGTCTATATGTAATGTTGTTTATTATTATTGAATTGCTTAATATGTAACATATATCCTTGATTAATGGTTTCCCAACCTTTCCATTCTTATATTTATATTTATATTACTTTTCATTTGTATTTTGCATAAACCACTTGTTGTATTCTAACACTAGATATATGCTTTTATTTACGAATGTCACACTTGTTGTCCTCTCCCCAGACGCCGCGGTATGTTTGGATAGTCTGCTGATTAGTATGGACAAGCGTCCGGAGTTGCCTTAGTTACAGAAGCGTGTGTACACACGCGCCGAACATGACGTCATCCATGCCGCGATGCCAGGATGGAGTCGGAACACGAGCTCTTACTGGGTCACTGTTAGATGTACACACTATTTAAAGGTAAGCACTGTATGTTTTCTTTTGTCACACCCTGAGGAAAAAGCTCATGAGGCTTTGAAACGTCGGCTTAATAAACCACTTCTACATTTTTTAAAAGTCCGTTTGAGTGCCGCCTGGTCCTTTGGTTATGGACATTTGCCGAATATATATCTATATATATATATATATATATATATTTAGAAGAGGGGAGAGGGGACAAGTGCCTGATAGTGTGGTATTGTCAGATAATACAATGAACAATTTTATAGAAGTGAGTACCCGTACCGTAAGTACACTTGTATATTAAGTGTAAAAATAAATCCATCTTTAGACAGGAATCCCTCACGTTCAATCTTTCTAATTGCTCTCTTCCCCCGACTCCAGTACGCCACCAATTTGGATATCCTCTGCCAGCTGCCCCATGGATCTGTGTGTGCAATTCGCCTGGGAGGTCTGCTCTGAATCATGAAATTGTTCATTGTATTATCTGACAATACCATGCTTGTCTTTCTCCATCTGCACCACCTTGCATCCATGCCACTCTGTTTCCTTCTGCACCACTGCCTTCCCCTAAGCCATGCCACTGTCTTTCTTTCCTCTGTGGCACTCTTTCTTCCTCCATGTGCACTACTCTGTCCCCCCCAACTGTGCAACTCTGTCTCCTCCCCCCACCTGCACTACTGTCTTCCTACCCATCCACACTAATCTGTATTCCCCAATCCCTACTGTTGTGTGTTCTCCTATTTGTGCTAGTCTGTATTCCCTTATCCGCACCAATCTGTCTTTGCCTGTCTTCCCATGTCCATGCCACTCTCTTCCCCCATCCACGTCGCTGTCCCCCCAAACCATGCCACTCTGTTTCCCCCCATCCACACCACTGTTTTCCACCCATCTACATTACTTTGGCAACCCCCCCTGCTGTACTGCTTAACCTTCTCTCCTCTACACGCCTTTGAGTCTCACCTATCCATGCTGCTGTGTCTCCTCCCCCCATCCACACCACTTTTATTCCATCTGCACAGCTCTATTTTCTGCTCAGACCTCAGTTGCATAGACTGCATGTGTGTATTCCAATGAGCACACAATTCTGTGAATTAGCAGCTCCACCATTTTGTGAGTGACAGCAATCTCATTCTGTGAGAGTGCTGAATCTGCCATTAACCACAGGGTGTGATTGCATACCATATCTGTATTGTGCAAGGAACACGTCCATTAAGGTGTCAGCCTTATTGATCATAATTTCATTGCTTTTTGGAGTTTGAGTGGCAGAAAATCAATAGGTTTTGTGAATTTTCAGATCATGTCTAAGCAGCCTTAATGGGACATATGAAACCGTAAGTTTTTTTGTCTATGGCTTTTTTCAAATGTATTAACTATCAGGATTTGGATGAGCAAACCAGGCCACCTGCAGGGGAGAAGGACAACATAATAGTACTCTAATGCAGGTAGAAGAGAAAACAGCACACAGGAGGTTGGTTTGGGAGGTGCAGAGTGCAAGATGGATGTAGGCATGTGGGGTAGCGGCAGCAGCACTGGTACAGAGCAGTGGCAGCAGTGGCAGCAGTGCAGTGCTAAGGGGGTATCAGTGGGTGACAGATGGCTCTCTGGTAGTGCATATACACCTGAGAAAATCAAATGAATAAGTCACAGATGGACGAATGCAGCAGTGAGATCTACGGATCTATGTTAAAAGTTGAATGTGTAAAATAAAAAAGCGCAGCCTCCCGCCAGAAAACAGCCAGACCCGGGCTTTGGAGTCCCAGTACTGGTTGTGCTAAATACAGGGGACAAAAGACATAAGGGTCCCCTGTATTAAGCACAACCAGCACCAGGCTTTTGAAAACCTGTCCTGGTTGCCAAAATATAGGGAACAAATGACGTAAGAGTCTCCTGTATTTAGTGCAAACAGCACAGGGCTCTGAGCCGGTCCTGGTTCTGGAAATACAGGGGGAAAAAATGCATAGAGCTCCCCGTGTATTTCCCAAAACCAGCACCGGACTATTTCTAATGAGGGGATGATGCCACAGCCAGGGGAGCCCTTTCACTGGGCCCCCCAGCTGGAGCATCAAACCTGACTGCTAGTCAGTCCAGACCAGGGATCCCTGAGGAGCTGGGGACACCCCAGGCTGATAGCCCGGGGCAATCCCCAGCACCACTGGGTGGTGGGTGCTCGGTTGATTGTGTTGTGTGGTGCATTTTAAATATTTTTTTTTTTTGCAGGTGAACTATAGATCCCAGCACGCAACCCTGCAAGCTTTTACTTGGAAAACCACAAGTACCAGCATGCTGGGCATTAGGGCCCACTGCCACCTGTAGTCCACCTGTATAAAAAATATTAAAATAACACAACACACTTTAATATTGTTATATTTTATTTTACAGGTCTTCACCTGGGGGATGGTGGCCTTTAAGCTCTTTTGCATGGCCACCGCCATGCCAGGACTTAGGCATCTTTGACTGGCAGGCATCAACCCACCAGGGCTTTGGGGTTTTCGCCTGGTGGGCGCCAACCCACAAGGGGTTTGATATCTTCACCTAGTGGGTGTCAGCCTGTGATAGCTCTTCTTTGTGGCCGCCACCCACTAGGACTTCTGACGTCTTTGCCTGGCAGGCACCAACCTGCCAGGGCTTCAGTGTCTTTGCCTACTGGGCTGCAGCCTGTGATAGCTCTTTTTCGTGGCTGCAACCCACTAGGACTTCCAGTGTCTTCACCCTGCAGGCGCCAACCGGCCTGAGCTTTGGCATTTTCACCTGGTGGGCACCAACCCATCAGGGCTTCGGCTTCTTGACCTAGTTGGCGGCAGCCTGTGTCAGCTATTTTGCATGGCCGCCACCCACTAGGGCTTCCAGTGTCTTCGTCCGGCGGGCGCCAACCCGCCAGGGCTTCGGCGTCTTCACCTGGGGGGTGGCTTCTATGGTCCTCTGCAGGTGCCGCTGCCTCCAATGACATCACGAGTCATGATTGCCCATCTTTGCCTTTTATTGAAAATCAAAGATGGCCACCGTGAGCCAGTTTAGGCTCGCGACGTCATCAGCGGTTGCAGCTGCGGGACTGGTGCCTGTTCAGGTGTCGGTGGCGGGCCTGGATCTGAGAGGATCTAGTCCCACAAGCCATTCTGCCAAGTACGGCAGCGGCGCCCATTTTTAAATTCTTTGATGGCCGCCATGAGCCGTGATTGGCTTGCGGCGGCTATCTTTGAATTTCAAAAATAGTGCTGAGGCATAATTTTTTAAATGGGCGCCGCTGCCGTATTCGGCATAGTGGCTGGCGGGGTCTGAATCCTCTCGGGTCCATGCCCACCGCCAACACCCTCACCGCTGCCGGACCCTCTGCTGCCACCGAACCCTCCTCCACCACTGCCACCGGACCCTCCGACATGTCTTTTTATACATATAATTAACATTAAATATAATAAGTGTAGTCCCCTTTACTTCATTAATATTCCCCGTATCGTGATCCCTCAATTGTAGTATGACAAAAGCCTATGCACACCTTTTCAATGCTTATTGGAATTATGATACATATATTGTAACTGAAGCATAAAAATCATGTTACAAACTAACACTCTATATAATGGATGTTAATACCATATACATTAGTATACCATTTTCCCACTTCAATATAAAATTATGATTAACTTTTATCATGTTAAGATATATGTATCTATTTACCTGCAACTTATTTCCATAAAAAATCATTTAAGTTATTATAACTATATTACGACCATATATATTTTTAAAACACAGCTAAACATATCATTACATATTATGCTTGTGTAAAATAAGAAAGACTCCTTTGTTTGAGAAACTCCAAAAAATTCTTATTTAAATTAGTGTTACATGATACCAATCACAGTGTAGTGAAAGCCATATAAAGTGTTTGTAGTAACCTAAATTAGAGGTAATTAAAATTAAGTCATTTTTAAATACTTAATGTATTTAACATTCACACACATGCACATTTGTAAGGATCACATTTGTATTTCATCAAGCACAGTGATCAAGGTTATTAGATAGAGATAAAAACTTTTTCTTATCCTTAATGAAGATTATCATCGACTAATTAAGAATTATGAAGGCTATATATATATATATATATATATATATATATCCCGCATGAATGGAATTTATTCTAGCCCTGATGCAGCCTGCTGGATGGGGGAAATGTGTTGGCATAGCAACTCCCAGGAGTGAGGCCAATTACCCAAATCCTGGAAGTGACAAGTTAAACTGCTGCCAGAAGGATGGATATATGGAGCCATGCTTAATGCATTGGAAAGTCAAGCTATTTGACTATGGCACATAGAGCCACCATCCATAAGTGGCATTAAGTACACCATCCACCCGCACAATCCGTATTGATAAAGGGCACAGCATGGACTCACTTGGACCACTGATTCGTGGGATGAAGGATTGGACCTCACCAGGCTTGTCTTATCAGTAAAATCTAAATACAGAGAAATAAGTGCTTGAAAACAGCAGTGCAGCACCCAAACGCCGAGATGGTCACAAAACTCTAGAAGTCATCTATAAAACAGGAGGCAATCAGGAAGCCGACTTCCTAAATACCGGCAGCTGGCTTCCCGACTGTCTTATCCCGGCAAGGGTGAAATGCCGGGTGTCTAGATGTAGATGCCCACATTTCCCCGATGCCAGGAGACCGGTGCCCGGCATCACGATCGAAGTGATGCCGGGCGCCGCGAGCGGACAGCCGCGGGGGGAGGGTTACGTTTAGGGCTCTCGGGGGGACTTAGGGCTAGGCACCCCCCGGGAGGGTTAGGGTTAGGCTATGGGGAGGAAGGGTTAGGGTTAGGCACACCCAGGGGGGACTTAGGGTTAGGCCCCCCCCCGGGGGACTTAGGTTTAGGCAGCGGGGAAGGGGTGATTAGGGTTAGGCACTTAGAGAGGGGATTAGGGTTAGGCACTTGGGGGGGAAGTTAGGGTTAGGCACCCCTAAGTAGGGTTAGAGTTAGGGGGGTTAGGTTAGTGGATACTTACCTATCCACGATCGGGATTTCCAGCGCTGTTGGGCTTCCGCTGCATCGCACTCTGCTTCTGTCGGGCTGCCGCTGATGGGAATCGAACCGCCAGCCATGCGGCCGATGGTATTTCATACCAATTCCTATAAAACAAAGTACCTGTGTTAGTATGCACCCTCCAGGGAATAATGATTTATTGCTGAGGTTCAGTGGGGTATGATATTTCTGGGTTTCTTTAGAAGTCCGTATTTATTAGGGCTAATAATATCCATTATGTTTTCCACCTTTACTTTGTGTATTCACTCTTATAGGTTAATTCATAGGGTTAGCCATTTCTTCAGATTGAGTGTGGTGCTATCATAATACACCCGACCTCACATGTGTGGAGTTTTGCCAGCCTACTCCTTGGTATAGGTACTGGAACTCTCCTGGTCCTTTGTACACTCTGCAATCTTACACTATATCCACCTGGATCGCTGCCCTCCTATGGTCCCCAATGCATTTCGGCTCTCCTCTAGCTTTTTCAAGGAAGTCTTATGGGTAAGCAGAAGAAAGCAAAATAAAGTGCCATTCTGCCACACTGTTTTAACCTGCAAGGACATCAGACTATGTGCAATTTGATTTTGATTCTGAATCCCTAGTTGCTCAAAAATTTTGAACAAACAGCATTATACCAGCAGGGAGACAGCTAACTTCTATATATAGGAGTTCTATAATACTTTTTATATTTGAAAGTTTTCTTTGTGCTACCTTAGTGAACTACAAATTCAAGGTTTTAATTCATACTGAATTATTAATAACCAAATTGTTTGCATTCCACTTTGTGATCCACACAGTTTAGCTGAGCACTCTAGCTTGCACCAAGATTTTATTTCTGATATTTGATTTAATATGTGTAAATAAGGAAAACTTTATTGAATCTTATTGGGCTGCATCAGAGTACCTTACATTCATATACTATTTGCGCAGGTGACACATGGTATATTTTAAATAGAATAATTAGGTCTTCAGGACACGGTCCTTTCTTGGTTCTTATCCACAACAGAATAAAGTAGACTGTGTCTGCACACTACCGATAATGTTATAATTCACTCACAAACAGAGCCCCAAGTAAATATAAATTGATTAAGTTTGAATCATGGGGGTGCTGCCCTTTAACAACCAAAAAGTACTAAATTATAAAAAGAAAGAGAGTCAGGGGTTGTGTTATCATGGGCGCACAAAAGTACAGTAAAATTTAACTTTTATTGATATTAATATAAAATACTCCCAATATTTGGGAAATAAACAGTGAAATATATGGATAAAGTAATAAAAAACAATAAACAAATGTGTAAGTGTGTAAAAAACAAAAAAAAATGTGATTACAAAAAATGAATATAAAGAGAAATATGTATCTCCTCTAATAATGATGTCTGTTACTGGCTGAAATCAACATCTCATAATTCATCATACAATATATAAAGATCACTTGTTGACACTAATCATCATTATTCCATAACTCAGAAGAAATCCTCCCATATATGATTAGTGCCCGCACAAGCAACCATCAAATAGAGGAAAATTAATAATGAATTAAATCTCGTTATCAAGGTGATATATTCCAAATTTATAGACACATATTTGACATTTGTGATTGAATATAATGAATAATCATTTAGTCATAGGTGCTTTGAATTTTTCTCAAATTATTCTATTGGACTGCCTAAAATCCACTGCAGTGATAGTTAAATACATTTATTAATTAAATGGGGTGCTTTTCCCTATGTTTAACAATAATAGTGTGTTAATAACTGTGAATAGTTCTTAATTCATAGTAGGTATTTTCACTATGATAGTGTGTAGCTGATGGCAATATTTGTATCACCACACTGTAACATTCATTTTAAGCAATTGGACAGTAACATAATTGTAGTGTCAGATTATATACATCCTTGCCCGAGTAATTATAGCGATCTTAATGAGGTGACAAGATATCAGATGTAGTGTACTCCCACTTTCACTTACTGAAAGCCAAATATCACATAACTATGTTTTAACATAGCCTCATAACAGCTGTGCTGTGTATGGTGTTCTTCAAGAAATAACTGTATCAAAGTTATTTAATCACTGCCCCAATCTGGTATATACACAATGAGCCTGTTCACTATTAGTTAATGTGGTTATCCCCATAATAGACTGCCATAGTAAGTATACACACTATAAACTATTCACTGCAGGTAATAATGAACTTATATATTCACATTTAATATGTAACTCTCAATTGAGCATGTTCGTGATAGGCATATTCCCGCACCAACTAAATTAATCATAGACAGTTAACTTGTTCAAGGTAACGGACATTAGTTAGTGGACATGCTGAACGCCGACGCACGCGTTTCACTGCATGACCAGCTTTTTCAAGGCTAAACCCGATTGTCACACCTGGCAAAATATTTAACGGGGATGAAGCCTCCAATCACTTCATTACTCCTAGTCACGTGACATGGCCAACCAATAAGGGCTTTTGTTTATCTCCCTTATGTTAGTAGTCACATGATCGGATCTTCAATGCGATCCGACTACATGCTTGTAAATGACTGTATTACGCTACTAATAAATTATTTATAGATTCAGATAACTATGGGAGATCTTTATTTATATCCTTAACAACAAGTGCATATCATATCCTTCGATACTTTTTTGGTAAGTCCCGATCATATTTACAATAACTATTCTACCACTCAATACAGACTCAGTTTTATGATGTCAAATTGACATTAATTCATTCTTTAATGTATATATTGCATGGCCATAATATAAGTCTCGATCATGTGCTCAAAACTGCACTAATCGTAATTGGGTACATCACTTTTATTAATACAGGAAATTTTAAGGAAATAAATATTGACTTATAAAATTAAATATTATTAAGTTAATCTTACATCAGTACCCCTATATCATAAATACCACAGTTCTTGATATTAATACTAGATCACATCATATAATTGAGGCTACACATCGAAGCCATTTTTAGTTTTTTTTACTAACAAAACGGTGTATAAGAAATAAGTATTCAAAAATTAAATATATAAACTGTAAGATACCCCCTATGTCCCAACATTATAAATTACCATAATTACATCAATTAACTAAATACCTTTTATGCTCTTAGCACATTACTTATATAGGTGAATAATTACATAAGTATCAAATAAAGGGAATATAAATATTTTTATAAAAGAAAACGTGATTTGATAAAATTTCAAATAAATATATTATTATAATACAATATTGTGAAATCACCCCTTGTGATGAAAAAAGAGTTTATTTGAAAAAAGTGAATGAATAAAAATTAATTTATATAAGAAGTATATAATGAAAGAGAAAAATAATAAATAAATAACATAGATAACTAAATGTGAGTGCATGTAAGACCTCCTAATTAAACAAGAAAAAACACACAATATAAATAAATCTTGAGAGGAGGAAATGATGTGAGAAAAGAAGACTGTGAAAATATATATATATGTAAATTATCTCTACAACATGTTAAATACTGTTAAATCATATAGAAATATATATTATCTGTGTAAAGAATGACTATAAAAAGTGAACCAAATAAAAAATATAACAAATATTACAATAATAAGAAATTTGATATATCATTAATAGATGTAAATGACATAAATATACATGTAAGGGGAATCCAGAAATATATATCATAAATTACAAAAATTCTAAAAAGATTTTTAAATTAAAGATAAGGACTAAAGCTATTAGCTTCATTCAGACCTCCCGGATATTGACTGTTCATTAGAAAGATCATCTTTGTTTCCCATTTCAGAAGATCTTTATATGAATCTCCGACTCGAATTCCCAATTGGATATGTCTCATGCCAAAGGCTTTGAGACCCCCAGGATCACTATTGTGGAATTTCTGAAAATGTCTAGCTACTGAAGTAAGAGTCCTAAATCTGGCTTGATCTTTGTTGGCATATTGGAAAATAGGATATGTAGATAAGCAGCAACAGTGAGTTAGTGGAAATAATGTATCAATCCATATGTACAGTGAGATACAGTACATCATTAGTGTAATCCAAAATAGACTTAGCCAGCACCGGAAAAAATTAGATAAGAGTAAATATAGATAACAGCTTAGTTGGAGACTCACATAAATAAGCATGCATGCTGTGGTGTACCTGTACTCCTGTTGGAGCTACAGTAGTAAATGGAACCCTAATGGCTGGTTTCTACTGCTAACTGGTGATCACAGTCAGGGTCCGTGTCTGATTGCAAGCCGCTGTGAATGGAGAGGCCTTTCCTGTATTCAGGCGGTGTTGTCTGCTGCAGCTCACGTGTGCTCCCAATATACAACGCACACTGCAATACTGTTCTGCTGATTAGTGGTTCAAATTAAAAGTAAGCTGCTTAAAAAAGTGCTAGTCAGTTGTGTCCTTAATAGCGATGGGGCAGGGGAATTTTAACTAACGCATTTCTCGGCCTATAAGTTCTGGCCATTTCCTTAGACTAGCACTTTGTGGTACAGAACAAATATGCTAGGCTGTATTCCCTGTCACAGGTACTTATTGTTTGAGAAAGGACTTTCTTGCCAGCTCTGTCCTGGTATGTACACTTTCATAAATTCACCCTATAATTTTTGCAATGCAAGTTGGGGTGATATACTGTATACAAATCAAAATGACATTAAAAATGCAAATTGTAATAAACTGTGATAAATTGTTATAAATTGATAATTTGTGATAAATATATCCAGAAATGAGGTTTGATTAATGTATGTTGTGTTTCAGACCACTCTTAATTTTTTGGAAAACTGGCACAAATATATATATCAATTTATAAATTATGTAATGTAGGTATTAATGCTTAAAAAATAACATATGAAGAAGGATTTTGTCCAATATGTCATATAAGAGTGTGAGGCTTCTATTGTTTCTCAAGTCTGTACACAAAGGGGCATATTCATTTGAGGTTTAGTGAGGTCATAAAATACCTAGCACCAAATTGTGAAATACCACAGGCATGCGCTCTCCTGTAACCTGCGGTATTCAATAAAAAAATTCCACAGAGATTTCAGCACAGAAAACTGTGGTGTGAGAAAAAAAAACCTACTTACTGGTCTGTTGGCCTCCGGTGGTTTCCATGGCTTCTGGTCATCTCCCTTCCATCTTTGCACTGGAAAGGGGGCTGCTGGGAGTCGAGGGGGCTGCTGGAAGGCAAGGGGGCTGCTTGGAAGGGAGGTAGTTGCTGGGAGATGTAGTTCTTTCAGTAGCTGCCTTAGGGGGGCTCACATACACATGAGGGTCACACAGACACTCACATACATACAATTTACACACACTCACAAAACATACTTACACACCACTGCTGCAGGAGACCAGGAGAGAACACACTGCTTTGGAAGGTGAGTATTTACTGACTAATTAAGCTAACTCTAAACGTCCAATTACTTAGTCATTAAGAGAGGTGCCGCCTGGGTCCCAGAGCATTTCTCGATAATTTTTCCTAAAAATATGGATTTTAGGAAAAATTGGTCGTGCTCTGGAGGTGCTAAAAAGAAAACCTCCTGGCTCTCAAAAACTGAAAAACCACCGCACCTAATTGAATAGCATCTCTCACCTGCAGAAATAAAAACCCATAGGAGTGGGATTTTTGCTATTCTCGCACCTAATTGAATACCCCCCCAAAGAATTTTTTATTTAAATTAGCAAAACATGTAAAGCTTTAAATAATTATATTCCACTGTATACAATATACAATACTAAGCCTCCACCTTGTCTCTTCACTGATATATTCGGTTGAGTTAAGGGAAAATACGTACACTTCTGGCATGGAGGTCAGAAGTTCATAATAATACTGTATTTTCAACATTAAAAGCCTTTTTTTCATGATAATGCCAGATTGTGAACAATATGTTTTAGCCTTGGGTTCCTAATTAATTGGAGAAATGTTTCTCTAAAATATAATAATGTTCTCTTTTATACCCTGTCTGGCAATGTTGATTCTGCTTGTAAACTGTTTCTGTGTCCTTGAACTACACAGTGATGGACATGAGAAAGTGGTAGATTCAGCTGTTTGTGATATATTTTTATACACACAGAGAAGATGAATGGTTCTTTGGTTAATATTCCCCAAAAGTTAACTGACCTTTGCTTTGATGGTGGGTTTTACTACAAGTAAGTATGTAGCATGATTTGACACTCATAGAGTCCTCTGTTTATTTTTTTCTAAAATGAATACAGAAATGTAATCTTGATTCTTTACACTAAAGTCATGCTCAAATATCATAACAATGTACAAGTTATTACTAACCAGAGTAAGTGTTAAATGTAAACATAAATAATAATATTCAAAAAAGAAGTAGACAAACCAAATAAGTGTTCATCGCCACTATCTCTCTGATCATTTCCTAGCAAATGCTAATGTGAAACCAAAGTACAAACAATTTATCTTATATACTGTACTCTCTTTAATGATCTGTGATTCAAAAGCGTTGGTGAATCACTGTGCATATGCTTAAGGGATCAACGTAAAATACATAGCAGCAACAAAATAGATTTTTTATTTGCATACAACCTCTAGAGCACAATGGGATTATTGTTTGCTGTGTTTACAGTTGGAATTACATTTATAAGTTTGCTTAGGACATAAAGTAACTCCAACTTTTTTGTATGTTAAAGTAAATTTTTAAATATTAATCAAGGTTTAATTTGTCAAAGAAAAATACAGTGCGTGTAAAATATTTGAGCATTTTATGGGGACTTTTTAGGCTGTTTTTTTATGTACTTTGTAGATCCCTGTAATAAAGATCTATTTTTATATTGACTGATTTTCCATTAAAAGATGTCACAAAGTATATGTCACAGATTGAAAATTTAAACTTGATTCTAAGCATTAGTAAAGTTTTGCATTGTATGAATGCAGTTTTAATTATATATAATTTAAGACAATTTTATGAAAGTTAGTTTTACTCCAATTGCTTAAAAACTACCCACCATATTAAAGTTGAACTGCCTTGCACCCTGGTGTGCTTATGACGGTAATAAATTAGCTTCCCCACTAATAGGTTTAGATGTAACAGTCAATTAACTTCCCTCCTGACATGCCAGAGCTTTTAACAATTTTAATTAACCATGTTTACTTCAGTGACCTCTAACTGAGATAAAGACCACCAGGAGATATTTTGCTCTCCAGTATTTCAGGGCTGTGCTTAACTTTGTGAAGGGATAGCCACATCCTATTGTGAATACTGTACCAAGGCCTTCTTTATATTCTTTTTCACTGAAGGTGGCTTGGCCACAATTTATTGGAGGCATGCTGTGCCTTACTGGCAGACCAGGCCACAGAATCAATTTTTCATGCCCCTGATTAAAATATCCATTTGTGTTTTAGGTAGGGAGACTTAGAAAGGGGCACCTTATTTGACAGGAACATGAGGTTTATTAACAGTAAAGTTTCATTTAAGTCAATGAAGAAAGTGGTACTGTATGAAAAACAAAAATAATCATACCACCATCATTACTAAAATTGTATTTTAAACTCAACCCTCTACTTGCTTGATCTATATTAGTGTAGGATTGTGGCCATTAGTTAGTCTCCCTTTTGTGGGCTGGAACAGTTGCAATTTGCCTTCTATCTTAAAGGTATGGACTCTCTCTTACTTTCTCTTATATTATCTACCTTCCCTTGTGTAACCAGGATATAGAAAACGGTAATACCCTTTTAAGTGATATTTCATAAAAGTGAAATTGCACATTAATGCAGGAGTAACTTTGTCCAGCATACTTCTTATAAAATAATTACAAAAATTAAACATTGTCATTGATGCATACCTGTCTCATTTCTGAATAGAAAATAGACTCAAATAAAAAATAATGAGACAAACCTGAGACTACAAAAAAATTTGAACTAGCCATACCTAGATAAAACAATATATATTCAGGAAGAATCAGTTTTCAAATAGATACATAAAGGAAAAGGCAAAATATAGACTAGTGACACGCAACTACTGTATAAGATGATATTCAGAAATCAGACAGATATGCATCAATAAGAATTTAGTGTATAGGAAGATGAAACTTAGGACCTGATTCAGACCTGGTCGCAAGCGCTGAGTGCTCACAACCGGCTCGATGGTGGCCCAGAGCGCATGCGCACGACGGAGCCGGCTCCGTCGCGTGCATGCGAAAGACCAGGATAGCGACGGGCAATGTGTTGCTCTGGGTCTCACACCAAAGGGGGTGTGCTGTTGATGTTGAGTGACAGCACGCCCCCTTTGGTGGGCGGGCAATGGGGATGGCTGCCCAAACAGAGGTGTTCCCATGTGAATGCCTACCATTTGGGGCTGGCCCCACTGACATCACAAGTGATGTCAGTGGAGAGATTCCGGCTCTGTTAGAGCCGAAATCTCTCTGGGGCTTGCGGCAACGAGACCCTACCACAAAGGTCTCATCGCAAGCCTGAGGGTCGCGATGGTCTTGACCATCGTGACCAAATTCCTGGCCGCTCGCTATAGCTGTGGGTGGTCACCCACAGCTATGCGAGTTGCCAGGAGGCCGTTCTAAAAAAATAGACTGGCCCTAATTCACAGCGAGCGCTCTGTCAGAGCGACCGGCTCTGAATCAGGACCTTAGCTTGTTACTTATTAGAGACAGAGCAAAAGAAAATACTTAAATGGAAGCAATGCGCTCAGTTAAATTTCAAGCACATTCTTACAAAGGGTCATTTGTGAAGCAGCACCACTGAACACGCAATGCTCAGAAATTTAAAAAGTTATGATTTTGATATTTAATAATTAATAATGCTTAATAATACATTTTAAAAATATTAAAAGTCTCCTGATATGTGAGCCCTAATTTCTTAGTATTGATCATTTCAATTGATTTCTTTAGTGTACTGTAAATCTGGAATACTCTCATGTCTGGGAACATTCTGGGCAACAATCAGGGCAGCACTTCAGCTCATAACGCATTTCACCTGGAAATGCATTCAAGACTAAAGTGCTGCATGCAGGACTCCATTTTTCCTGTTCTCCAGCTGCACGCGTTAGTTCTGACAAGCAACCGATCACCTGGCTGAGTCCCGCTGTGTATTTAAGCAGTTTGTCTGTTTGTGTGTTTGAGCAGTTGAGAACAGTTATAACATATACCATACAGGCTACTCCATTCAATGCTATATCGTGGCTGTGTTTATTTATTTCCACCCCTGGGACTTTTGAATACAGAACTTTTGATAATGATGGAACACCAACTGGGCTGGAACCTTATAATGGAGAGCTCTCCTGCCTCATTAACATCTTCTTGCTTACATATTATAACCACTGTAAATTTTGAATTCAGGTGTTCAAGCTACGCTTTTAATGTTCTGAGAGATACACCATCCAGCATTAAACTGAAGTATATTTATTTGCAGTGGCTCTATTCCATTTCTAGTACAAACTTTGCATTTATTACATCTATGCTGAGTGGTCTTTATATATTGTTCAAGTCTGGTGCAGCCTCATCATCTTTTGAAAACATCTGCTTCTTGGGTTAATAGTTATGTTTTATTTTATGCTTTAATATAATTTTGCTTCTGGCAGTTATTTAATATTATTTTCATTATGATTAGTTTTTGATTTGTTGCTCTAAATTTTATCATTGTGTGATTTATTCAATTTATTCTCTAGTCATGTAACTGTATGCTCAATTTTAACACTTTACATTGACAACAGCAAGTGCCTCTTAAGTGTTTATCTAATTAGAAAAAGTACTGTTTGAAAACTGTCCTCTAAATTAACTTTTCGATGGAAATCTGTTTTTGCAAAACGAAACAATAAAAACAATAGGAAAAACTAGAATTATTCTGCTTTAGGGCAGTCTTTTTTGTGCTTGCATGCAATTTGGCATACTTATTAACCTATTAACGGATGATATTTTTAAAAATGAATTAAAATATTTTATTAAAAAAAACATTGGGGATGTCTCAAACCACCCCATGTCAACAGGCCCCAATGCAAAATTAGCTCCCACCTCCTTTTGGCAACAGACCACCCAGTGTTAGCTGCTCTACATTAACATTACCCCACCACCACCTTGTGGTAATAGATCTGCATTTGCATAACTGCCTACACCCGCAGTGTAACAGTTCATCACTTTTGCATACCCTCCCCCCTCAATCCCACCATGACCAGTGATATTTTTTAAATATTTTATAAATCCTCCATGCCACAGTGTCAATTTTTTTAAGGGACACTACACACCCACAACTGTGGGTCAGGGGGATGGATGATCATTCCTTCCTTGCAACAGCTGATCTATGCACTTGGGGAAACTTACTTCCTTGCACTTTTCTATAATGGGGATGTGTCTCCCCCTTTTTTGCCGAGACCTACTGCTGTATTATCATATGTTACTAAAGATGCTGCAGCAATGCAAACAGCATCCATCTCTTAATCAGGCTCTAAGTGTCTAGGAAACAAAATATAATAACAAATACAGTTGTAAATGGTGTTTATCTTATATTTGGAGCTGTCCTTGGTGCTGATATACATATTGCAACTATCACCTCCTAAATGTTTCATTTTTAAGTCATTAGTTATTTCACTTGATTCTTCTTTTAAAAGCTGTCAGTATTGCTCACATATTAAAGCAATTATACCTCTGCTTCCATGTGTCACCAAAGTCCATTATTTATTTTAAGCCTGGGAACCTAAAACACACAACAAACATGTAAGTTTGTGACAACAGTTTTCAATGGCTGAAAGTATCTACTAGCACTTTTGTAAAACTGAAAATTAAGGAAAAAAATAAGATAACAGACAAAGGTAATATAAATATCAAATTTAACCTTGAGATGACTACTACTGAACCCCTGACTCACTCTGAGATTGCTGAGGCACAGAGGCATTACTTTGAGTTTTATTCAACTAACAATAATTCACCTTCCATGCTTTTGGACAACCATATGGCAACCATTCATGGTAAGCTGACTAGCCAGTATTTTGCAAGAAGAGATGGGATTGGAAATTTACCATGGACCAACAATTACAATTGTAACCCCTCTGACTTTCCTGTCAAATGACTCCCTCCAATGATACTCTGAGTCTACTACAGGTTTTGAAGGGCAGACTCAACACAATCTTATCAGATATGGTTGCCAAGAAGCTCAAGTGGCTGAACCAAAAGTTTCATGAGAAGAGAGATAAGGCAGACTTCCTTTTAGCTAGCAGAATCTCTCAGAAAATAGAGGCTAAATTTTCCTCCTTTTGCTACAACCTCTATAACTTGCTGCACCCTCTTTCTGATCATTATAATCCTTCTTGTCTTTTGGATGATTATCTAGCTGACTGCCATATTCCTCAACTCCCACTGGAGGCTGTTGTTGGCTTACTGGTGGACTTAACTTTGGCCTGTATTAAACTGATAAATTCAGCCTTTGTCCCTGGCCAAGATTTTTTTGGTTCTCTATTATAGGAAGTTTAGCGGCATCCTTGCCCCTCAGCTTACAAACCTATTTAACTCAATCGGGGATAAAACCTCTTTTGGTTCAGGCACTTTATATGTAATGATCACTTTTCCCCAGAAGGAATTGCCCTTCTCAAAGTTAACATTAAAAGTTTTGCTAAAGTGTTGGCCACCTGATTGAATATATGGGTACCCCATCTTATTCATCCTGACCAGGTTTGTTTAGTTCTGGGTCATCAGGCCCTGGCTATTACCAAGAGAGTAATAGATCTGGTCCACAGATTAGTCTGCTACTCTGATTATGGCCTTAGATGCTAAAAAAGACATTACATCACATTGAGCGGTCTTTCGTGATGTCTTGACAAAGAGTTTCTAAGTAGCATCTCTGCCCTCTAACGTAATCCCCTAGAGTTTGTTTGGGCCAATGTTCCTTACCAGAGCCATTCAAAATCTCCAATGGTACCCACCATTTTTCCCTTAATCTATGCCCCTATTTTGGGAAACCTTTGACAAAACCCAGCTAGTTGTGGGATAAGGCTTGGCTCCACATAGACAAAAGTTGCTTGCTTTGCTAATGACCATCTCCAAGCCCCTAACATCTCTACCTCATATGTTTAACAAATTCATCAAGGCTGAAATATTGGACTTCTTTCTTTCCTCACTAACAAAATAATTAATTGACAATAGTTTTCAGTTTAAATCTCAGTCCTCCCAAATTAATTTTTTATTGCTAAATGTATTCCATCTATTTTCAAGTTCAAGTTACACCAATCTTTCAGACTTTAAAGCAGGTCTGATGGCATGAGGCAATGTGTTTATTTCCTAGACTAGCTGTATAACAGCTGTAAAAATAACATACTACCCATATTTCTCTATTTATATTAAACGTTACCAGTTAACATCCCTTCATGAGTCCTTTCAGTTTCCAAGGGGCAATATTGATTCTTTTATATAGGCAGACAAGAGAGCAAGGCTTTGAACTTCTGTTCTTAAGTGTCATTATCTTTGGGGATTACTTGGAGTCCCTGATTTAAGACAAACTTATTTGCTGAACATCTATTGCAAAGTATCCAATGTCACTCACACACAAGGCCTCAAGTTTGAGTAGATATAGTCAGCTCCCCATTCCCCCCTATCAACTTATATGATCCTGCTGTCCCCACAATCTAGCATGGACCACTGATGCCTGCACTTAACCTGTTAAAATTTTACCCTGATGCTTTGGTTCAGATATAATGGTAATTACACTATAGCCTTTGCTCCCTCTCCCCTCTTAACCATTTGGATTAAAAACAGACTCCCCTCCTGTCTTGCACCTTCAGTGTTTTCTTCCTAGACTCAAATCCTTGCTATATAAGTTTGTCCTGATTTTTTCTACTCTCTTTAATTGTCTTTATGAATCAAATTAGGAAAGGGTTCTGGTGAAACCCTGGATGCAGAGGTCTGGTAGAATATGTGGTCTGGTCCTCTATCTGTGCTGGCAACAATGAAAATGCTTATAAACTGTTATTGTGGTTTATGCTTGGCACTTGCTAGACAACATAATTATTCCCTCAGATTATCCTTCTGTTGCTGAGTTTGCCGAGATCATGGTTCATTACTTCACATTTGGTAGTCTTGCTCCAACACACAGGGATTTTTGTCATTGTTTAGATCTGCCCCAACCTCCTATGTAGACTTCAACATCCCTTGTCTCCCTAAACATAATTTACTTCCACTGCCATTTCCAGACATATCCAAATATCAAAACAAACTTACCAGACATGACCTCAATGTCATTATCTGCATTTTTGCCTCTTTGGAAATCTGGAAGCCCTCTTACCATATCTGCACTCTTGAGAAAATGTTGGTATATTTATTAAATGGCATGTAAGACCAGCATTCTGATGAGTATTTATCTTTCCTTTTCTAAGGTGTGGGCAACTTGATTTTTATATAATGGTTCCCCCACTCTCCTTTTGTGAAGTAAGATCTTCCTTACTGGTTCCATGAATCTCACAGTGCTTCATTATTCTTATTCACATCTATGTCTTCGGCTTTCTAAGGAATTATGCCCCTCCTCCCTATTGTCTACCTGTCTTCTTTCCTTCAATTATTTTCCCTCTCTTTCCCTTCCTCTTCATGGATCTAAAAATCTGACATCCAAGATTGTTTTTATTTTTTGTTTATATATTTGTAATTGTTTTGTTATTTGTTTTCTACATTTTATCATCCCCAGCATGAACAGTTTTGCTGCTTTTTTATTGATCTTATATTCACGTGGTGCCTTAATAAATTATTTAAGAAATATGTATAATAACTTAAAAAAGCAATATATGTAGTCCCATGGTCGACAACCTTAATTGAGGTGTGAGCTACGTTAGAAAAATGAAAGTTCCTGAAGAGCTGCTAAAATTGTTGAAAAAAAAATCTTGCTAATAACTGAACAACTGAAGGTCATTTAATGAAAACGAAAAAAATGTTTCATAGAAAATAAAATTGAAATGAATTATTACAGTGATATTGTTGTAGTTTGTAAATAAAATTTAAGCAGAGGCATATTTCACTGTTAAATACTGGCAGGGCTGCTTTGTGATTTTCCAGCAGGGCTGGGTGGGAGTCACTTGCTCCCCCATAGCGTAGGTGCTGTGGGTGGAACCACAGGGAATCATGTCAGGTGATTGCTGTAGAGGCTGGGACAATCACCTGATTTGCTTCCCTGTGACACCACCCATGACGTCAACATCACGGGGAAGCACACATCAGAGGTCACTTCCTCCTATTTGACTTGGCATTACTGCAGCTAGGTGAGCTACCAAAATTAAGACCATGAGCTACAGGTAGCTCACGAACTACAGCTTGGAGACCACAGCTGTGTCCATTTCAGATGCACCATGTTTTGTACTGTAAGGCAAACTTTACATTCATTATTTTCATTTTGTTCTTTTGATATCCAGGTACCATCTTGTGGTTTCAAAATGATATCTTCCTGTTTTCACCTATTAATTTTCATCTTTCTTTAATAGGACTCCTTGAAATGGACACATGCAAACTACTGTATAACAATCCAGGAGAAAAATAATATAAATTTTGACTCTTAAACAGTAAGCCTTATACACATCTGCAACATCACTGTTGACCCTCTAACCTTCAAAAGGACGGCATGTTACCCTTAATCACAGTAATTTATTAAAAACAATACATGTAATCACATAAAGAAGCAATTAATAGTAATAATATATCAGAAAACATTTTAAAAATGTTAGAAGCTATAAAAAAAAATTGACAACAAGCCAACATTTCACAAAGGTTGTTTCCATCTCCCAGGGAAAATGGCTTTTAAAAATAAAACCTTAATAAATGATTTGTGATTTGATACAATGACAGTTAAGGATTTTTGTCCAATATCACAAGTAATTCATGCAAACTGAATTATATAAATGAGATAATTTCTCTAAAACCTTGCAATAATATCTCTATGTAATGTTTATGATGAACAGCTTTGCAGATACTTGTATGTTTTTCCTTAAATTTGAATTAATGCATAGTTATAATAAGCCTTAGGTTGTTTTTTCTTGCAGTCATATACTTTGCAATAATGTCATATAATTAAAATGTTTAAAACAAATCCTTATGCTCCATAGCTTATAACACAATGCCAACTTGAGTTGTCAATGCAATATGCTTTAACTAATTCACTCCCAAATGATTAACTCAGAGTTACAAAGGTGCTATAGCAGCCATGGTCTTGCTAAGTATAAGGAAAATCTTTAGTTCTACATATACCAATATGGGATGTGGTACATACTGGGGATGTGCAGGCTCAGATTAGTTCAGATTTTCCAACCAAATTCAGATTTTTCCCACCAAAAATTGGGTCTCAGAAAGAGGCAAAACATCATCTTTCATGGACAAACATCATCATTCCTGGACAAAAGTCCATGAAAGATGATGTTTGTCCATGAAATATGACGTTTTGCCTCTTTCTGCACCTCCCTACATACCAGGATATAAATGGAAAAAGTGAACCTTGGACAGTCAGTATCTAGTGAATTGGTGGAGCAAAGAAATAATAAACTAAAATCACTATGGAAATAATGACAAATATACAGTAAATACATGGAAATAATTAAAATTGAAGTTAGAAAAGGGTTGCTGCAGGTCCAAACAGGTTAGTCACCCAAACATAGGTACTGTAGATTCAAGAAACAGAAATATAAGACTAATGTAAGTTAAAAATATATTAAGAAAAATTAAATGTATTAGAAAGGAAAAACTATACACACCTATAAACAGTGGTGTATTTTATATAATTACATATACATTGTAATAGGGAAAATGTATCAAATATTTGAAAAAATTTAGATAATATATAAATACAATTTTTAAAAAAACTAAATTGTGTACACAGTAAACAATAAAAATCATCCAAAAACGCAAAAGTGATGCAAACAGCATTAATCTATGAACCATGTCCAATATACAGGTACGTCCCTATTTATAGGTGTGTATAGTTTTTTCTTAATATATATATATATATATATATATATATACATCTGTATATATTGACCTCACATATTTGCACAGTGCTAAATTTCTGTTACATGCCAGGATTCTGGTATATTTGACCAGCCAGATTATTTGTTTATTTATTACCTGTTATTTATTTAGTGCACACATATTCTGCAGTGCTTTCCATATTTGACCATTCATATTAGTCCCTGCCCTAGTGGAGCTTAAAATTTGTGAGGTAGATGTATGAAGCTCTGGAAAGTGATAAAGTGCAGAGTGATAAACGTCCAGCCACTCAGCTCCCAACTGTCATGTTACAGGCTGTGTTTGAAAAATGACAGTTGGGAGCTGATTGGTTGGTAGTTTATCACTCTTCACTTTATCACTTCCCAGAGCTTCATACATCTCCCCTATGTTCCCTATCACATGCTCACACACATACACACTAGGGTTAATTTTTTTGATGGGAGCCAATTAACCTACCATTATATTTTTGGAATGTGGAAAGTAACTGGATCCCCAGAGGAAACCCATGCAAGGACAGGAAGAATATACAAACTCCACACAGTTAGGCCATAGTGCTGTGAGGCAGTAATGCTATCCATTACCCCATGTGTGCTGCCCAGATGCACCAGATGTCTATTTATTTATATAAGTCAAACTATAGTAATTCAACCAAATGAACAAAGAACAGAGAATTGGCCATATCTTGATTCTACTTAATCCATTTTCTAATTATCTCAATGTATCCTGTTTTTCTCCTGTATAATTGGTGAATGCTGAAAATTAATATAATTAGAAAAAATAGAAATCAATATAAATCTATTTTCGGAGTACTGTACAACATATTAAGTAGTTCATATTTGTACATTAATAAAAACTGTAAAAATCTTCAGATCACATACATTTTGCAAGTTTTTTTGCCAGTGTCTTGTTTACATGCTGGATAATCAGCAATTCAGTATTTTTTTAGAAATCAATACTTTCTGGTTTGTTTGTTCAATAGTTCAATTACTCAGTAAAGGTACTCAGAATTTAAAAACATTAGTGAATATATGTAAAAAATATATATAAAAAATTTTTTTTAGACCAAAAAGCTAAAAAATAATATTAATAAAACAAAAATAAGTAGATATATTTCTGATAGCAGCTGGTATTCAGAATGGACAGAAAGACATATAGTATATAAATAATAATTGATATAAATATTATGAATAAATCAATAATAAAAAAGACCCAGATTAAATAAATCCCAATGTCACATTATTTAAGAATTAATAAACAAATAAATAAATACATAAATAACTAAACTCACACATATTAACCTATTCAGACAAGAGTGGATCCTATACCCAGACGGACCCCTGACTGCTGCTTGTGGGAGATTGAACACACCGGAGTGTGCATCTCAGTCACAGATCATTGCGGACCTCGCGGCTTCCATCTATAACCCTGCGGCATCTACCACTGACACCACCTCTCACCACTTCCAGCTGATCCCGGGTGTCGGAGTTAACATCACTGCTCCCTGCCCCCTGTTGTCCGCAGGTGACGGGTTTCACCTTATACACGGGATCCACTCTCCAAAATTGTGGCAGTCAGCCCTGAGTCTGGAGACTCCTGCAATGGGTAGGTTGAATTTTGCTGTCGACTGTGCCCCTGTGGAATGGCCTGTTGATCAGGCTCCAATTGATGATTGCATATGTCCACCCATTTATTTGGCTTATTTTGGGACTTTATTACATGAGCGGTGAGTGGCCTCTCTTTTATAAAAAGATATGGATAATTCCGATATAAGGAAGAGTTATTTGCCACTTATATTGAAGCACTATACCAAGCCACCAGTATCCTGAGGAACTTTGGCATCCACCTAAGGAACCTCATTTATTTTATTAGTTCTTTTAGCTATCTGATTTATTTTATTCATTTCATTTATGTGTAGAAGTGGTTTACAGCATTATTGCATGACTGTTATACAATTTTCATGTCCTGAGGAGCTGCAGTTCTAACAGGTTTATTGTCATTGTAATAAATATATGATTCATGTCACATTTTTTGTTTGTTTTTATGGTTAAGTGATTTCAGGCGCAGACACAAGAGTTTTTTTCCGTTTTGGTTGTTTTGGGGAATCTTAGGCAGATATCCCCTTGTGTCAGCTGCCAGTAACTCACTGTTGAATCCCTGTTGTTTTATATTAGCGCTCCACTTTTTCTGAATCATTTTTTTTAAATATGAATGATAATTTATAAATGTGAATGGAGATGAAATATAGGGTAATCTTTTCAAAAATACATACAATCAATCTTTAGAAATTATATTATTTTTTTCACTTACTATTTACTAATCCATAGCAAATAGTAGTTGGCACATTATATTGCTAATGCATCTGTACTGTATTTTTTTTATAAAACATTTTTTTCCACTTTGTGACACCAGCAATTAATTAGTCTTCCTTGTGTTGACCCATAAAAGAAAGGTTTTTCCAGGATTAGATGTGTACTTTCTTATTCCTAATGAAAACTGCAGAACTTATTATTTATATAGATATTATTTGCTAATAAGTGTTTTTACATATATTAACATCACTTGTGTATAATAATTATTTACTGATATAGGCATGTACTGAGCTAAACGCTTGTATCAGTTCATAAAAAGAGTTTCCCAATTAACTGTGCAATATAGACATTACCGGTTATCTAATTGTTCTTTGTGAAATGCAAAATAACTGTACTGCTTTCTGCTACTCCTTAAGCCAGAGATAATTGGTCAAAATTTTGTTAATGTAAAAGTGTGCTATTATTGCAAGGAACCAGATAGAAAAAATACTTCGCTGGTAAACAAAGTTAAATGAGGTATATTTAATAAAAAAAAGATAAAATAAATCATGTGGTGGACATAGCATTCAAATTACAAAGCAAATTAATGTAAACAATATAAGAAAAATAAAAAAAACATGTAGTTCTCAATTGAAAATAAAAATAAATAAATTGGAGTAATTAGCTGATGGCTAGATGATAAATGGAGCTGCGCTGTACTCTGGACCATGAAATGACAGTGCTTTTGTGGGCAGTTCAAGTGCATCATGTGTTAGCACTTAGCATAACATATTGATTGATAGCTTTGTATGGCAACAATTTAACCACTGTCCTGTAACAATAGTGTCAGTTTAAAGTATCCAAAGGAATAAGCAGCGTGAGGCTTGTAGATTGAAACAGAAGCTATCATATTGAAGTGGTCTAGGTGTCAACCCATCAGGCGCCACAGTGGTAGAAAGAATAGCAGTACTACTAACCAGCATCAGGGTCTCAAACAGCTGTGGATACTCTGGCACCGTAGCTCTCTGTCCGGCTACAAGGTGAAGAATGCCTGCCAGAGAACGGAGCTTGGGGATAAGCTGCAGATGGTTCCAATTGTGTGAGGTAAGCTTGGCCATGGCTTAAAGGAACTCCCCGCACAAGGACGGAGGGTGGTGGGCACTGAGTAAGCATGCAGGAGCTTGGTCACAGCACAGGACAAAGTGGTCAGACAATGGGCAGCAACACATTTTGTCCCATTCCTGGGACTTTTTCAAGCTGAATGCCCCTGTTAGCATCCTTCATCTTAAGTAAGGAGCATAATAGATCCAATCAATCTTTAATTGGTAGCCCTAAATGGCAAATCAGCAAATCCTTCATACAGATTGTCCATTGGGAACCACAGAGTTAAGCGCTGAAAATATATGTATCTCAGAAGATAAACAGTTGAAAGATAAATAAATATATAACAAAAAATGAATAATGAATAAACAAATGGCAATAGTCTGAAAAAATGACATAAAAAGTAATCAGATAATTAGTAATCACAACATCCTATATAAATGTAGTAAACAAAATGTATTTAAAAAAAAAATAGAATAAAACCCCTTAATAGAGTAAAAATAATTTAAAACTAGTGTTATGTGTTTAACAATTATATTTCAGAACAAGTAGGGAATATCTTCATTCCTGAAAAATTAAATATTATAGAATGAAATAGTTTTAATAGAAATTTCCCAATAGAATTAGATAGTTCAAAGAAAACCTACAAAAGAACAGAAAAATCATGCATGAAAAATGATAAAATACTAAATGTAGACATTGGTTGATATAGCAAATAGATTGATCTAAAGAGAGATTGATAAGTGATCCAAAAAGTATTTATATACTAAAAATCCAGATGGAATACTACAAAATGTAGATGATTGATAGAAAAGAAGACAATAAATCATAAGGATACCCATATGACGATCCAGGGTAACTGCAAATGTGGGATAATATTAAAAAAAATTTATATTAGATTAATACTGGTAATAGTGTTTGTATTTAAATATAATATATATAAAATCAAATAAATGGATATAAAAAAGAATTAGATAAAGAGTATGCATATACATGTGTGTAAACATAATTGAACATACACTCATAAATGTTAACAAGGAGAGGGAGGGAGGAGCAATAGAGGGAGAACAAACTATTAGTAAATAGAATAGTATAAAAAGTGTATACATAAAAATTAAATTGAATGTATACATAATCATGTAGTCAATGAAAATGTGGACATATCACATCTGTAGTTACGGATGCCCACAAGTAAAAATTTAAATAAAAATATTAGTGCTAATGATAATAAACATGATATAAATGTGAGGAAATTAGAAAAGGTTACCAGATGTCAAAGAAAAGATGTTGGAGATGGCTGGGGGATGCGTGTTCCATCCACTAACCGGACTGTACATGTGGATGGCAGACGTCGACCGCCAGCCAAATCAGGACATCAATCAACAAATTCAAGGGCTTTGTTGAGCCCATCAGGAGCCAGTGTCTGAAGTCTGAAGATCCATTCTGATTCTGCTTTACAGAGTTTTCTAAAATGATCACCTCCTCTCAAAGTGGGTTTAATGGTGTCAATTCCTAGGATAGAAACCTCTAATGAATCACAATTATGATGTTCGCAAAAATCTCGAGATACACTGTGTCATCAGTCCCTTAAATACAGTATATTGGTACGATGTTCTTGAAACCTCTCTTTAAGGGGTCTTGTTGTACGCCAGATATATTGCTTCGGGCAAGTGCAACTCAGCATATAAATTGTATATTCTGTTTGACAATTAATTACATTTTTTATGGTATGCTCTGTTTTATTTATTACTGATGTGACGGTCTTCACTCTGATTCGAATATAGCCACATGTAAGGCACCTAGGGCGGTTGCAATGATAGCAACCAGGAGGTCTATCTGGAAGCTAGGTAAAAGTAGCATCACAAGGTTTTGGTGAAGGATTTAAAACACTAGGAGCTAAAAAAACTACCCAGATTGCGATTCTTTTTAAGCATGATTTTGGCTTTCGATTTGATACATTTAGACAAAACTGGGTCATTTAATAGCAGAGTATAATTCTTGTTGAGAATGGACCGTATTCGTCTAGATTAATTGTTGAATTGAGAGATAAACAAAAGGGAAGGATCTACATTTGAGTCAGACACAGAATTGTCCTTGGCTCTAAGGGTTTTTTGCCTCACATCATTGGTTGGGATAGATCTAGTAGTATTCCTACCTTTTTCTAGAGCATGTATTTTTGCTTTGTTCACCAGGTTTGGAGGATAACCTCTATCCAAGAAGCTAGTTTCTAATTTGTTGGCGTGAGACTCAAAATCTGATTACTTTGTACAATTCCTCATGATGCGCCTCATCTGACTTTTGGATATATTGTTTACCCACGGGTGGTGATGTCCACTCCTATAATAAAGGTAGGAGCAGCAATCAACTGTCTTTGTAAACAGAGTGGAGACAATCCTATTTCCTCAGCGGAGAGAGTGACATCGAGAAAATCAACCGAAAAGTGTCTAAAAGTGGAAGTGAAGTGAAGGTTCATGTGGTTAATGTTGAGTAATCATTGAATTTGACAGTAGAGAGTTGTGATCCCCATCCAAAAAAGGATAAATTGGATGTGATGGAATTTATACCAGAAATAATAGGACAACCAGGGGGTGTAGTGAGGGATTTGTGAATATTAGGTAAATAATAAAAAATGGGGGTGATAGGATAATGTGTGAATAAAAAATTTAATTCCTCTCTGGTTATCACTCCCTCCACCAAAGTATCAGTCAAAAGTGTATGTAGTTCCATTTTAAATTCTATAGTTGGATCTCTAGGTATTATTTTATAATAAGTACAGTCATGAAGTTGTCTGAAAGACTCATCCATGTAATCTGATCTGTCCAGGATGACGACCCCATTGCCCTTGTCTGCTGACTTGATGATGATGGTGTCATCATCCTGGAGATATCTAAGAGCCTGTCTTTTATCAGATGTAAGATTGAGTCTCTCCAGATCCAAATGGGGCTTCTTAATGCACAAAGTTTGAAATTCTTTAAATGTTTTTTATAAAACAACTCGATCAGTGGACTCTTTTGATGGAGGGGAAAAATTGTGATTTCCTTGTAAAAGTTTTAGTATTGGGATATGGACTTTGAATATGGTCATTAATATTGAATACAAAAATGGAAATTGGGAGGTCTGCGCTATTTATAGGTAGATTGTGCATGTGGGTATTAATAGTGAATCAAATAGGAGATTAATAAACACCACAAATATGTGTGTTGGTTGTCTAATTAATTTATTGTTAAATTGGTGAATATTCTTTAGGAGTCACACTGCTCTGGTTCTGATCATAAATCAGATTGTATGAATGTGTTTTAAAAATTAATGTCAATGTCAGTGCTCTGATCGGGATTTTTTTGCTCTTTGTAGTTAATCTTACCCTGACCGGGTGAAGTGTTTGTGATCAGTTCCCTAATCGGGTGTAGTCTTTACAAGGTTAACTGTAAAATGTACATGATATTAATAGGATCAAGTGGGTGGTGTCCGGGGGTCTGTGTCTGGTGGAGCAGCATCCCTTCCCCGCCAGGTGCACAACTTACCCAATGTGGTGCTCACCTGGTAAGCGATGTTCTATCTTCTTTCTTCAATGTCCTCATGGGCATCAGTCTGCTTGTATGCGCTCCTATCCTGCAATGGAATCACCGGTCTGTCACGCTTCCTCTGAGGTGCCGTGCTCTCACGAGATCATGCAGTCCTCGGTGTTCACATTCTGGAGCTGGTCGCTCTACTCGTTCAACGGTTGTTGTAGATTGGTATTTTCCACTCTAGATCTCTTTCATGAAAATCCTGATTTCCGTGGATACAGTTATACTGTTTGTGCTTATTAAGTCACCCAATTGCTTAATTATTCCCTTTTGTTAACTTAACTGAAACCTAAACCTAGAAATAAACACTCCGACACATATATGGAATTAAAAGAGGTCACCAACAGAATTTATTGATCAAATTGAAACCTGAGAAAAGGTGGCAGGAAAAAAGCAGTGCTCCGAGTCCACAGCCCGATGGATACTAATAAACTAAAAAATAGGGGCAGATCTCCGTGATCTGCGCAGACTGACCTGAGGCAGTACCATCCCCCCTTAATTGGCACAGCCTTGGCCCCTCCCTTTGACAGAAACCAGGTCCCCCCCTTAGGTGGTGACCAACTTGCCACTCTCAAAGGAATGATGCTAGCCAGGCACTCCTGTGCTATAATAGGCCACCCAGGAGCACTGCTTCCCGCCACAGCCCAGCTCAACAGAACCAGGCCTGCCACCAAACTGTGACCCTCTTGATCCTCAAAGGAACCTGCAGAGGTCTTTTATGAACAACTATAGCCCCACATTAATGAGGTGTACCCCATTGGGTCTATAAAAACTCTCCTCATCGTAGTGCAAACAGAGGTGCCATATAATGCATCCCCCCTAAGCTACTAACAAAACAAGCAATCGCAACATTGACTTTCCAATGGTCTCGATCTAATGCCATGCCAACATGTGAGCCCCTCCAAAACTG
This sequence comes from Taudactylus pleione, assembly GCA_031769625.1. Classification (NCBI taxonomy): domain Eukaryota; kingdom Metazoa; phylum Chordata; class Amphibia; order Anura; family Myobatrachidae; genus Taudactylus; species Taudactylus pleione. The sequence goes on from JAUIMM010000295.1 coordinate 20,625,008, forward strand.
CCTGCCACCCCGATGTCTGGCCAATATTCGACGAGTATGTGCGAATCATCCCTAATAGCATGAATTAGTTCAATGCCCTTGCACGTGCTCAAGTCATTTCTTCCCAGGTCTATGACCACCCAATCAGGGGTCCCAAACTTCTCCTTTGCTGCCCATAAGGCATCTAGCAGGCACTTTTAGCGCATTTCCTGGAATACCAACCAAAGCACTTCACTTGCTCCCAACAAGTATAGGGCCTGCAATGCTAATGGGTGCTGGCTAGCCCAGTAAATATAGGAATGTCCCACAAACCACACCTGACAGTGGTGATGCAAATGAAGGTGAAAACCATAAAACCTCCTTTATGGCAAAACTAGAAAGCTCCTAAAACCCTAAAGCAGCAGTAGGCATAAGGCCCTGGATTTCCCAACAAACTCACAAAGAGCAGAGCTAACTTTGCAACTTATCCCCCCTTAAACAGGTTCTTTAAGCTGATGACTTTCACTTACCTAACTGCTTTAATTAGTAGATGGAAACACCTAGCATCACTGAGCAAGTTGATGCCCTTATCCTGAATGAATGTGACCCAAACTGCTATGTAGGCAAACCCAAAGCAATAAGACAGTTTTGAAACACCCTCATAAACTGAAACCTGGACAATGCGTATAGATTAGCATGTATAAGCCACTAGCAGCCAGACATCATTAAAATGCTCTGCAAGAGCCACAAGGTAATCACAGTATCTGCATACACCAGAAAAGATATCCATCACCCATGGCCAGTTGGTCCATTTTAGATATATGTATTCTACATAAAATCAAATTCAGCCTAATCACTAAATTAACTAACAGTAAAACTGATAGCGTAGAAGTCTTATTAGCAGCAATTAGCTTGCCAATCCTAAAAGCCCCAAAGTAAGCTACTGAACAATCTAAACTAAAAAGTGCCAATTCATACTCATCCACAGCCAGCCACGTTACCCCCACAATCAAAACCTTTAAAAGGGCTGGATCAATGGGTCTGTGCATATTGCCTGAGCTAGGATATTCCCTTTCCCACACTTTCAACGCCTTGGCCAATACGAATGATTTGGCTGGATCGGCCAAATCGTGCACCTTTGAAATATGAGATGCCAGATAATGCTGCTGACATCACCATCTTCTCGTGCCAGTTCCAGACAAACTCTACCATACAGTCATCAACTGACTTGCCTCCCACTTTCTTGGAAGCCAAGAAACCCTGCCAATCATCCCAAGCTGTCATATAGGTCTTTAGGCTACTAGGAGCCAGTGACTTCAATGCAAGCCCCTCAATACAGGCATAATGATTTGCCAAACATGGGTTGGACAGGATAAACCATGCAAAATAGAGGAATGTGTCAGCGAACAAAATCTGTCTCCACTGAAAACGAGAGAGCTGCTTTCTCATTTGTGGCTGCCAGAATGTGCCTTGCCCTAAACTCAATATCACTTTGCAAGCACAGAAGTGTCAAATTTCTCAACAACCACAAGGCCTGAGCCAATTCCTCCCTTTGATTATTGACAGCATGTATCACGCCATATCCATACCCCATTAAATTTGCCCAGAAAATGCCATCCAGATGCACAGATCCTTTATCAGATTCTGTGATTTGCGGATTAAATGGTTTGGCTTATTAAATGTTTCTGTGTCTCTCTCCAACTGTCTACAGAAAACCCAACCCATAGGTATAATTCTATCTGCAAAATTGTGGAGGCCCAACAGCGACTTCAATTGTTTTAGGAAAACCTTTTTCACAAAATGAATGCTAAAAACTCTCACAAATGGCATACCTTCTTCATAGGCAAGTGGCATAATCCTAGCAAGGTATCAATTTCTATACCCAAAGAGGACAGGCACATAATGCGACCCTCTATCTTGTCACAAGCAATTGGGACTCCCATAATGATGAACAGTGCCAGCAGGGAACAAAGTAAATCCTTGCAAACCTCGGTATCTTCTGGGCCCACTAATAGAAAATCCTCCAGGTAATGGGACTCCCCAGTATGCCCTGTTCCTGCATGGATGCACCACTGCAAAAACAAACTAAAAGACTCTAAGAAAGAACATGAAATGGAACAGCCCATTGGCAAACATCTGTCTATGTAATAGAGCCTCGCTACCTTAAACCCCATATAATAAATGAAGTTGGGAAGGCAGATTTGATATCCACCTTAGCTAATAGAGTACTCTTCCCAAAACCTTGTACTATTTCCAGTGCCTGTTTGAAAAATTAGTAAATGATGCAGTAATTGGATGGGTCTAATACATCATTGACTATCCCACATCCGGGTAAGAGAGAGGCTGCATCAGCCTGAACTTACCCAGTTCCTTCTTCAGCACTACCCCTAAAGGCTATACACATAAACCCTCCACAAGGGTGGAAGGAGAAGTGCCACACATGCGCTCTAATCTAACTTCTGCTTTCACCTTACATCTCACAACTTCTGGATGGTCACATGCTGATTTCACATTCCTCTTAGAAACCACAGAGATCTCCCACATCAAAGGCAAATGAAAACCCTCACTAAAACTTTGCAACAAAGAGGCAGCTTCCTCCCTAAGAGGATAACAACCCAACCAGCTCCTCAAGACCCCTAAATTAATCAGCGATGGTGCTTTACTTAACATCTCCTTGCTGCTTGTTGCACTGTTCTCCTCAACCTGCCCCTGCACCTCCAACCCACCCATACTCCTTGGCTGGGTGACTGCTCCCACAGAGCATGCAGATATGCCTGTATCTTGCAGCTTGCTCCCTTTTTACATGGCATGTTATTAAACTCATAGCACTTCCAGCGACTGATGCCAGCGGATCCAGGGTGGGCCAGAAAGGGCTGCTTCTGACCAGCTGAGGAATCCACAGGCATGCAAGGCAGTTGATTGACTTCAAGCCAAACCTCAAAGTCTTTGAACCCAAATTGAAACACCACCTGCCCCTCCTACGTCTTCCTAAACATCTCATTGTACTGTCACCAAGTGGTACCTTTAGCTGACTAGTGCTTGCTGTGTACCATGTGCACGTATTTTAGCACATTCATATACTCTTTGGCCTTAACTCCAGGTACCATGCATCAAATACAGTCATACTGGCTAACCAATTCTGGTATGAACAATGGGCTTCCTTGTGAACTACCCCAGCTGACTTTGCCTAATCTAATTACTTTTTTTATTTGGCGTAATGGTGAACATATATACAAATTTACCCTTCGTGATCCGCTCCATAACCTTAGATCTTAAGTCCCTAAGGATGACAGTATTTGCATAGTGTACCACATCACCCGCCACATCTGACACCTTAGCTGTTGATACTGTGAGAGTTCTATTAGGGATCCCTTGCTTTCCCTTAATTTTCTGCAAGCTTGCCTTGCCTGCCAGATGAACTGGAAGATTTGCTGGAATCATCCAAAGATGGGGAATGTGCAATACTCGATGGGATAACACCATGCTTACTGGATCCTGCAGCTGAGTAACCAGCCACTGCCTCCTGTGTGCCCACAACATGTCCCTTGTTGAGCGTACACCCACCATGATGTGACTTGATGTTAGTACCTCACAGACCACCTGAATGGCTTCTTCCATGGACCACGAATGCTCAGAAATGGTGACCTGGGGGCTTGAAGTAATAATATGTGAGACAAGTGGTCCACAGGAGGTGGAGCAGGGGAGTTTGGAGCAGAAATGGGGAGTGGGGGCTTGTGACAGTGGCAGCTGTAGCAGAATGGGAAAAGGAAGGGGTATTTGGGGGCACAGCATGGAAGGGGTTAGGGAATACATTGCTACAGGGGGAGTGGCTGGGTCAGCATTAGCTGATAGGCCTGGTAGTAAATTGCTGCCCCCTGTGAAAAGGGGTCTGTCCCAGGGTATGTGGAGGGCATGATGTACTGAGCCAGTGCAGAGATAGGGGTCTGGTGGTGGAGATGGGGTGGTGGCTGTTAAGGGGCTTCAAACTGCAAGATGTGCGTGTGGTGGCCTTGGGGCAGGAAAAAAGGAGACCAGCCAGGCTGACACGGACCAAAAATCCTCAGCAACAAGAAGATGTAATCCCAACTTATTGGCACAGGGATGAAGAGGGGAGCAAGTTGGGAGAGGGCGTTTTGATCCCCAGTAATGGAGGACCCCCCCAGCAGAAACTATATTAAAGGGGAGTCTCTGGGGATAAACAGGAGTGGGGAGGCCTGTATTGTGGCAAGGGGCCCCCCAGCTCCTAAGAGCAGTGGGGGTGGTGGAGGGCCTGGCAAACCTGCAATGGCTGCTATTAATCTGCTGAGATCCCCTAAAATGGCCACCACAACCCAGTGGGGCCAACCACCGATGCAGGGCTAGCCTGAGCAGATGAGAGAGGGGACAGAGAGCAGGGGCACCTGAGCTACTTGCAGCACCACTGGAGAGCCAGGACATGATGGTAGCCAGGGAAGCCGATGGAGTGACGAGCACACTGTCGCACGTGGCTGGGGTGTGTGCAGGTGTGGCAGGGTCTGGAGCCGCTGATGTGAGAGGCCTGGCTGCTTCCATCAAGCGGCGGATGGTGGAGCATACTTTGATGCAATCAAAGGCCTAAGGCTGTCAGGAAGGGGAACAGAAGCAATGCTGTGGAAATAAAAGTGAAGAAAACATTGGAGTGCAGAAGGATGACAAGGTGGGAGGGCTAGGGGAATATGAGTAGTCAGAAATAAGGAAAGGAAGAAATATTGTATGTAAGAGAAAGGATTAGAGAAGCTTGTGAAACACAAGCCAGCCTGTTTGTATAAACTGGAAAGAGGAAGATGGCTCCTCTCACCAGGATATTTATATGAGTCATCCAGGCCCTCCCCTTAATGCCTATACAGGTTGAGTCTCCCATATCCAAATATTCCGAAATACGGAATATTCCGAAATACAGAATTTTTTTGGCATGACTGAGATAATAAACTTTTGATTTTTGATGGTTAAATGTACACAAACTTTGTCTAAGGCTCAAATTATTAAAATATTGTATAAAATTACCTTCAGGCTGTGTGTATAAGGTGTATTTGAAATATAAATGAATTTCATTTTTGTACACAAACTTTGTTTGAACCACAAAATTATTGAATAAATTGTATAAAATTACATGCAGGCTGTGTGTATAAGGTGTATATATTACACATAAATGTATTATGTGTGTATATTTGGGTCCTATTCTGGAGATATATCATTTTGGTATGCAAATATTCCAAAACACGGAATATTCCACTATCCAAAATACCCCTGGTCCCAAGCATTTTGGATATGGGAGACTCAACCTGTATTAGGCTTACACTTATCAAGTGACTGATATCAAAACACATCTGTGCTGCATGATGGTTGTATATAACTTTCCTCTTCACCTTTTTGAAGATGTACCACAACATGAGTCAGAAATTAGTTAGTGATTGAGCAGTGTCTTTTTCATTCTACAAATCTCTGAACAAGCTATTCTGTACATTAGGCTTGAGATTTAGATTAATAACCTGCACATTTATTAGCAAATTTGAGGTTTTTTTCCTCAAAGAAAGACTAGGCTTATTGAGGACACAAGTTTTAGGTTATAAACAGGCTTGTAAGTCAATTTTGGGCAATTGAGTGCCCAGGGTTATTTCACACAGGTGTTTATGATCAATGGTAAATATTGTTCTAATAAAAGATAATAAATAAAAAATAAATAATGGTCAGTAGGCAGAACTGAAGGCAAAATTGGACTGGGATTGTGTAGTTGATCTAGTATTACACTTATAACAATAGGGTGTGCAGTGCATTCCTAACTTAGGAATTGTGAATGTGTGGTTGTTTGTTTGTGTTGCTGCTTAGGGTAATGGCAACCTTCCTTTTACAAGATCATAGAAAAAATAAAAATGCCCATAATAAGGAGCACACAAGGTCTTTCCTTATTGATCAGTTAGTCAAATACATTAAAATTAAATTTAAATGTATTAAAAATTAAACAATTCAAAAATAATAATCCACTTAAACAGCATATATAGGATAATTTTTTTATTAATCAATACAAATAAAGTTCATTTAGTCCAGTTTATGAATGCTGACAGGAGATGTTATAGTAATAATGATAGGGTCCTATCCCTTTAAAATTATTTTTTAATAGTCACAGTTCTAAATGCAGATGTAGAAAATTATTGTAAAAAATCTTTGAAGCTGGGGGTGTTGTGTAACACAACCTAACTTTTGATGTTATATATTGGATGGAAGAAGCCCATCCATATACATTTATCCTTCCTGCAGTAGCTAGTACTGAAATGTATTTCAAAGTGACAAAGCAGTTATTATTATTATTATTATTATTATTATTATTATTATTATTATTCTTTATTTATATGGCACCACAAAGGTTCCGTAGCACCTTACACAGTACATAAATGAGCACACAAGAAAAACAATAATTGTAGTTCAAAGCAATGCAGGACAAGGACATGGTTTATAAACATTGCTGCATAACACAAGCAGCAGGGCATTAGAAACCAAGTGTTAGGTGCCAATTGAGGAGTTAGGAGTAAATGATAGTATAAGTAAGGGGAGACAAAGCACGTGAGGGATGAGGGCCCTGCTCATGAGAGCTAATATTCTAAAGGGGTGGGGCAGATAGACAGGGGAGAGACAGATGGGTAGATAGTGAGGAAGGAGCATGGAGCAGTGGATTAGGATATATGTCACGGAATGTGTATGTTATAAGATGACCTTGTGTTATATCAAAATTATGTCCTTTGTTCATCTATTTGTATGACAAAAATAGATTTTATTTATGTGTTATTTGAATGAAAAATGTACAAAATAAGGTAGTTGCCCTTTAATTTTTGTCTGTTACATTTCATAATCTACAGTAAATACATCCAGCTAAAAATGTGCCTATTATGGTACTGCCCAGCCATCCTAATAGTGAATACTATAGTCCCAGCTGCTGGATGCCATGCCATGCTCCTGTACATGGGTGCTTCTTACATGCTAGGCCCACCAACAGAGAGGTGCAGCCATCCCCAACATATGGTGACCATGCCCCCACCAGGGGGGGACCTCAAGGATGTTGCTGTACTCAGGTACAGGATTTCTCATGGCAGCCCTAGAGGGGACCAGCACAGACAGTAGGGAATAGGGCTTAGTGGTGGGGTAGCAAGTCCATGAAAGGAGGGAGGAAGGTGGTTAAGAGAGGAGTAACAGGAAGGGTGGTTGAAAGAAGTAGAGGGTTGGAACAGAGACTGAGGAGAGAAGAAAGTGGTAACAGCCAGTGGAGGAGACTAGAGGGGGAGGATATGGGTGGAAAAAGTAGGTAAAGCCGAGGATTATGTAGACACTGAATAAGGGGGGTGATTGAGGTAAAGGTGTTCATACTGTGAATGTGGTAATAAGTGAGCTGAAAACTGGAGTGGAGGCTGTGTGATGTGGAGACAGTGGATAAATGTGGTTAGATGTTCAAAATACAGGTAGAAGAACAGTGCTGCTATTGTATGAGTGCAGCTCCAAAAGTGAAATATAAAGAGAAGTAGATGAGCAATGGGAGCAGGAATGTTAAAGTAGATAGATGTGAAGCAATGGAAAGAGGCAATAGAGTTCAAACTGGATTTTTAGTAGCATGAAGGTAAACATTACAATGTACAGAGCCGATCTAGTCAAAGGTGTTTTGAATAACAAGAGCAATCAGTAAGGACAGCACAGAGTTTGGGAAGTACTTGCAATGTTTAAGCAAGGAGTGCAGTAAAGAGTGTTCTGGATATACATAGAGCAGGTGTTAGTGATGGTGAATTGGCTTATTCCCACAAGTATGTCTGATGTCCTTCAGAAAGTGTTCTGACTTTCAGGATGTTCTCTTTCAGTTTTTCTCCAGTTTAACTCTGGCGTAACTCTGTCTTAGTTATTACATTGTAAGTACACTTATAATCTAACACTTTAAAACTAACACTAACTTTAGCAGCCAAAGGTTACCTAAAATAATTTTTAAACTGTGCAATAGCAATCAAGGTAACAGCATCTGATGAGAACAGTAGTAGCAGATTACCTGCAATTCAGAGAAATAGGAAGTCAGATCAGTCTTTGCATGGTGTGCATATTGCTAATAAGATCTTCGGTATAACTATGTCATAGTTATTAAATTGTAAGTACAATTTTATAAGTTGTAAGTACACTTTGAAATTAACACTAACTTTAGCAACCAAAGGTCTAACAGATCACTAATAAGTATAGTTCACTGATTGGGAACCCTCCCCCAGTAAACAACACACACTAGATTGGAATGCAATAAAGTCTAAGATAAACAAATATTGAGATGGGAGTAGACAATCACACATTCACACAAAAAACCTTACTTCATTTATAATAATGCCAGCTAATATAAAAGTAGTAGCAGATTACCTAAAATATTTTTTGAAAACTGTGCAATAGCAATCAAAGTAACAGCATCTGGTGAGAACAGTAGTAGCAGATTACCTGTAATTCAGAGAAAGAGAGAAATTAGATCAGTCTTTGCATGGTGTGCATATGGCTAATAAGATCTTTGACATAACTCAGTTTTAGCTATAAAATTGTAAGTACACTTATAATCTAACACTTTGAAACTAACACTAACTTTATCAGCCAAAGGCTATGCAGCCTAACAGATCACTAATAAGTATAGCTACAAACATGTATCTGTGTGTTCCCTGACTGGGAACCCTCCCCCAGTACTCAACACACTAAAATCTAAGATAAATAAATATTGAGATGGGAGTAGACCATCACACATAAAAAATCCTTACTTCATTTATAGTAATGCCATCTAATATAAAAGTAGTAGCAGATTACCTAAATTATTTTTTTTATAACTTTGCAAAAGCAATCAAAGTAACAACATTTGATGAGAACAGTAGTAACAGATTACCTGCAATTCAGAGAAAGAAAGAAGTCAGATCAGTCTTTCCATGGTGTGCATATGGCTAATAAGATCTTCGGCGTAACTCCGTCTTAGTTATTAAATTGTAAGTACACTTATAATCTAACACTTTGAAACTAACACTATCTTTATCAGCCAAAGGTTATGCAGCCTAACAGATCATAGTTGTAACTAATTTAAATCCAGCTACTATACTGACTTTAAACACTAGCTGTAACCATCACAAGGGGTGCCGAGAAGGGGGGGGAGCGAGCACAAATTACTCGGGCCCGGGCTTGCTGCAGGGGCCCGGTGAAGTCCCTGGTCAGCATTGTTCCCTCTCCCTTTTAAGTCACAGCAGCCCAGCTCACGCTGCTATGTGCTGGGATACACTGTGAGAATGCTCATGGCTGCTAAATCAGCAGTCAGAGCAGTCTACTATGCCTATGGGGTAGCAATCACACTAATTGTGCCCCCATTGGCTGTGTGCCGGGCTGAGGGGCACACAGCGCCACCCTCCCCAGGGCGCAATGCCGCTTCACACACTGCAAGTTTTTTTTCTAAGGGGGCATAGTCATGCCTCCCGCGATTAGGCCACACCCCCTATCACTTGGGCCTGGCGCAGATCTCTTTGGCCCTGGTTATCACACCTCTAGATTAATCAAAATTTGTTACTTTATTGGAAGATAAAATATATATGAAGTTTCAGTTAAGAAAAAGGACATGTAGTGAACAGCTCCTGCTGTTCAAAACTAGACATCAATGTTACTGGGTTCACTTGATTTTGTTGTACATATCACACTTAATATTCCCCACCACTGCAGGTCTCTTAGGGGGTATATTTGCTAAAGTGAGAGATTTTAGAAGTGGAGATGATACCCATAGCAACCAATCAGATTCTACAGTACTTAACATTTAACCAGCACCTTCTAGAAGATAATAGCTAGAATCTGATTGGTTGCTATGGGCAACATCTCCACTTCTTAAACTCTCACTTTAGTAAATATACCCCTTACTATGAAGAGATGTGCACCCACAAACACACCAGGCCAATAGCTGAACTTTGTGTTGCCTAGAGATCTGCTCTAGTGTATCCATAAATATTCTACTGAGCATGGAAGCCCCACTTGGACTTTCATTTATGAAGAGTAAAATGGAGCCCTTAGCATCACCTACTGCAGGGCCCAATAAAAGTAATTTAGTAAAAAAGTAGAAATGATTGTTGACAATCACAGTGCAGCCTGAGTGACAATTTGCTGTTGAAGACTGTGCAGTTTCTTCAACAAATATAAAGAAAGTAAATTGGCTGCACAATAAACATCATACATAGTCTCATAAAAATATAGCAATTTATTAATATAATACACATTAGCAATATATTTGAAGGCATTGACACATTAATGCATCCTTTAGTACAAAATCATCCTCCTAACTAATTGTGATTGGGGTAGACTGGAAGTTATTTTTTTAATTTAAAAAACATTTGAATAGAGATCTATTTGCCATAGATTGATACCGACATTAGTGGTCTAGATATGTGGTGCCATGTATTGTAAATGGTATAATTGCTAGCAGTATGCTGACCCACTGAATTTAGGCTAATTTAGTGTGGCATAAAGTCTTGAAGACACTAGATATTGGTGTGCCTGGAGCAGGCAGAACTCTGTGCAGCATGATAGTTGTATTACTTTGGCTTTAACGAATACCTGGCCAGGGCGGCAGGCTGTGACCTTGGGTGCCTCTTTCTGAGTCTAAGGGGTGCCAGTGGAAGGGCCCCTGTTTCAATCAGCCACTGAACCTGCCATATGAATCTCCAGTGGTGGGAGCTCAGAGGTTACTGTGCCTCAACTGTGAACTTGTGTGATCAATTGTACAAAAAGCCCCTCCATTCTGTCCTGGGTTTTCTTGTTATATTATATATTTTCCATGATTCTGCCATGTGATATTCTAATTTTCTCACACTGCTTCACAAAACTTGAATCTGCCATGTAAAGTTTTAAATCATTACATGATACCATAATACTAACAAATTCATACTGTACAATATGATGCCACTGTGTTTATTATTATTGTTCACTACTCTACATTACTATGGCCTGATCTGTAGAATTGTTTTCTCTCTCTGTAATTGCTGTTTGAGCTGACTAATTGTTTACAACTACTCATTCTCTACTGTCTGATATTACCTGGATAACCAACCTCTATTATTCCCTCAACTCTTGTCCATTTCAGTTCACATACATCTTCAGTCTTTATACCACCATTAGATGCACTTACTCATTCTATGTGGTCCTAATTAAACATTTAATTCATAATACCACTCCCCAAATCACCTATTGATTCAACAACCAACTGTATTTATCTCTCTTCCATCATAATACACATAGGATTAATGAATCATCTATCCTTGTCCTCTTTCTCACCCACCCTTCATTGTCAGATAAAGAGTATCTCCCCAACCCTAGTTCTGCACAATCCCAACTTTTTGTTTACAATTATTCCAACCTTATCCAAATCTCTCTGCTGCCCCCTATCTTCTTTCTTGTGCACTCTGGAATGCAGGATCATTTATAATCATAATTTCTTAGACTCTTTAACATTGCTGAAACATAGCTTTACTCTCTGACTGTTACCCTGCAACTTTCCCTTGGTGTGGTCTCACTGTCACTGTTTTCCCAGAACTTAATGCTGATAAAGTGATGGAATATGCATCCAATTCTCTATTGGCAGAATATTTCAATTAATTTCCTGGAATCCTCCCTCTCCTTCTCCTCCTTTGTAGTCCATTGGATTGGTCTATTCTATATACTCTACTTTGTTACTTTGTGGCTGATATCTATCTCTCAACTGACCTAAAGTACACATTCCTTAACAATTTCATAGCCTACAGTAGTTATTTAAATTCCTATGCCTATTCTTATACTAAATGATCTCAGTATTTCCATTAACAATCCAATTGACAATACATTTTTCTCATTAATTCCTCTTGGTCTGTTCCATTATACAACATCACTCACTTAGCAGAAAAAAACACTCCACTCCACTTAATCTTCTCCTGTGTCTGCTCCATCTGCAATTTTTTCAACTCATCCATTAAACTCTGTGACCACAGCCTAAGTGTATTTAGCCATATCTTGTCTCCTGCACCAACTTTGCCACACATTGACCTCTAAATGTATTCAGACTATTCATTCTTACTATAAACTCTCCTTTACTAACCTGTCCTGAAAAGCCTCTATCCCTTTACAATATCACACTCACCTCTGCCATAGACTATTTTTCTTGACAAATGAACGTTTTAACTTTTTAACTCATACTTATGCAGTTGACCAACCCCTTAAGGCTTTGCCACTTTAATCTCAACATACATCCTCACAGCTCTTCAATGTACCATTAATGGCAAAAATGTGATGGCTATCTCAAAACTTTCCTAACTACTTAAGCTTATCACATTCCACTTGATATATATGTCATATAGTACAAACTACTACTGTTCCAAACGCCTCTCTCAGTCTCTTTTGCTTAGCGTTTTCATCTCCCTCAACTTTGTAAGTGCTCAGGAGCAGTGTCTCAATTTTCCTTCCATTTCCTCTTACTATGCAGAAGTGTAAGTGCTGCTCACTTTGGGATCCATTTGTCAATAATGCTTATTACCGGCAGAATATTCCCTTTAGTATCACAGTTTGGTATCAGTGATACTAATGAATATGCCACAAGTATTTAACATAATTTACTTTTTTGGTGGATTCTTATAGTGTCCCACTCCTCTGTAGCATCCTCTGTTCTGTTGCTGGCAGCGTACCACTGCCAGCAGTGGGCTGCAGTGTAATGTGCATTTTGGATGACTGCTGTGCATGCACATTGCACTTTCACCCAGCATGAACTCATCAAAGCAATTGCTAAAATGATTATTAAAGAAAGGGGGAACACCCAGCACGTAGAAAGAGGCCTTTAAAGGTGATACTCTAGTTTGGACCTATATAGGTAGCTGTGTATAAATAATAAGACAATAAATAATTTCACCTAGTTGCATGAATGTATCAATAAAGTCAGGGGCATGTATATATATAATAAGACATATTGGTAAACATGTATATATATATAATAAGTAAATAGGTAAACATGTATAAATATAATAAGACAATAAAATAATGAAATAATGCACCTAGTTGGATGAATATATCAATAAGGTCAGTAAGATACCATGCAGTCTTAGTATTAAGACCCTTGATCCAGTGCATGTTATATAAGCATACGCAATCTATGTCAAATAAATACACTGAGAATGATTCAATTCTAATAAATAATCATAACATTTATTATAATAAAAACTATGATATAAAGTCAGTACAACCATACTGATGTACATGTGTTGCTAGGGGAAACTAATACCGGTATACAACATAAAAAACAACATATAATACAACATGTAATCCAATGAAACCACAGTGTGTGCAGTACGATATGCCAAAAAGCGTTTTACTCACTCCACTAATAGGTAAGAAATAGAATTGGTAGGAGTCCTGATTTCACTAACAGGTTTAAAGAAAAGTAAGTGGGAGTCCTGACCAGACTAGGATAGATGTGACTGATGTCACTCTATGTGCATCCTCTATACTGCATCAGATATTCCTATTCTTGCATGTATAGGTAAAGTTTGTGCCATGAAGATGCTAAACAAGGCTCTGATTAAGTGTGATTGGAAGGTCTGTGCCTTATGAACTTTAAGATAGGAAAGCTGTTACCTTCATTTTTCAGGTGTAATCCCTCTTCTGGTGCAATACCTTAAAACAGCTTTGGGGAGTCCCGTAGCGCTGGTGGTCTGCTGGCAGACTTCCTCAAGCGGCAGCTGTGAGAGTGGTGCAGCATGTGTCGGCATCGACTGTTCTCCAATCGATGCATTTTGCCTGTAGGCTTCCTCAGGATAGCAGATGGTGGTCTGCCGGCTGTTCGAGGAAGTCTGCCGGCAGACCACCAGAGATACGGGTCTCCCCAAAGCTGTATTAAGGTATCGCACCAGAAGAGGGATTCATTAAAGAACTAGATCAGAAGCCTGAGGCAATCACAGGTATATGGAGGTGGAGTACTATTTAGTGGAAGCCAGAGGTATTTTTTTTAGAATTCTGCATAATTCCAAGGTCAACAACCAATCAAACACAGACACTACAAACAATAAAATTGGAGGGTGCTAAAGAGTTTGTAGGGGAGGGCAAAAAAGAGCAAGATAGATCCATCATTACAACAGAACCAATCAAGCCCATTGGCATTTTCAATCTCCATGACATAACACTGACACAATCACAAATCTCACCACCCAATAAGGGTCTAAAATGTGCCCCCCAAAACAAACTAAATACATTTGAAACATACCTAGATTTTAAAAATGTCACCATGAAACTAGCCCATAAAAAATATTTTGAATGACAGAACACATGGAGGGATTAAAGAGCAACCGGACATATACACACATACTACGCTCAGTCCAAATTTAATCAAAGTAATTTAAAAGGCAATTTTGTGCAAACATTTGAATGTGCAGTTATGGAGGATTTGGTGAAACTAAACACCTACAACAAATCATCTAATCTAACAAAATCAGAACAAGTAGCATTGAAGGACTTACAGTACAAAACAATACCAGAATATTGGTAAAGCCATTAAATAAAGAAGGGGTTGTAAAGGTCCTAAACAAACAGGATTATATCCAATATTTGCATAATATCCTAAATGACACTATCACATACATAAGACTTATAGGAGCAAGAGGAATTTTGCTAATTAATTAAAGAAGGCAAAGACCTACAAATCCTCAACAAATGTGAGTTTGAATTTCTTGACACTTCACATCCTGTCATTCTGGTATTTTATTACCTGCCTAAATTCCACAAGAGCATCACACATCCTACAGGCAAGCCTATAACATCAGAATTTAACTAACTGACATCTCCATTGTCACAGTATTAAGACCCTTTCCTGCAGAAATATGTTAAACAACAGCGATCAAATTTAAGGGACAGTACACAAGTCTTGAACACTCTACAGGTGATAGAGTGACATGAACTTTACTGGCTGGCTACAAGTGATGTAAGCTTACCCGCCAACATCAAGGTAACCTCATAATAATTTTGGCCAAATTTATGCCAAAAACCTCATATATGATGTATATTTATTAAATGGTTGTATGGTGCACCTGCTCTCACTGTTTTTCGATATTGTAGTCTCAGCAAGGTAGCACATCCCATAACAAATAGCTAGGGTGTGCAGTCCAGGCCCCCTCCCCTAATATATTTTATATATTGTGTGTATGTATACACACCTGAAGGCCAAGACTCCTTCAATATAGATTAACACCCCACCCACCTGTCTCTGATGTTTTTAAATAGGGACCCAGCATTTGCTGACTGCACAGCCTGTATAGCAAAGCCACAGGTAAACCATTTATGCATTTAGAACTATATAGCAAGGTAGTTGTGGGTTGAACTTTGGGGAGTGGGGCCCCTTGAAATGCTCTGGCTGGACTTCTTTGAGCAACACCAATTATCACTTATTTTTAACACTTTATATCACTCTATGTTTGGTTTTTTATTTATGTTACATTTTCACACATTTATTTTTCTCTTTTCTAACACTTCTAACACTAAGCAGCTAATTTCACTTACCTAACACTTTCACTTTCATTTGTGTGATGCCCTGGGGTGTTTTGGCTGTGTTGGTTTGTGGTACACCATGCTCCATAATGTTAGGGACTTACCCAATGAGGATACCTTGACATTGGTGGGTAAGCTCCTAACTTTGGCCAAATTTATGCCAAAAACCTTGTATATTATGTATGATTATTAAATAACTGTATGGTGCACCTGCTCTCCCTGGTTTTCTTTGTTGTAGTTATAAGTCTCAGCTAGGTAGCACATCACATTTTAAATAGCTAGGGAGAGTAGTCCAGCCCCCCTCCCCTTAAAATGTCATATTAAATAGGATTGAATTCATCCTCCAACACAATTACATGTGGTTTGAGGAAGCCTACCACTTTCAACAATGTGGAACAGCAATGGTAGCCAACTTTGCCCAAAGCTATGCCAATTTATTCATTAGCCATTTGAAGAACAACAACAACATCTGGCTGGTCATGCTCTGCTGGGGCAAACTGGTTAACATGCTTTTTATATGCAAAAGAAAAAAAAATAATAAAGTATTCATATATGGGGCACTCATGAGCAGCAAAATAATATTGTATAACTATAATCCATCGATCTAGGAATCTAACAATTACCTAAAATATAGCTTTTAATAATTCAATTAAAATAATTCCAGCAAAATATTAAACAGATAAATAACACAAATAGTAAACGTGAAATTAAAATCAAATATGTTGCTTTCAAAGAAATATCAATCTAGATTCTCCATAATTTCCATATAGGTTTAGCATAAATTGCTATTATTTACTATGTACCACACTGTCTTGGTTACATATATTGTTTCCCTATAGAGGGTCCTCATATTAGGGTTTAATCAGTCTCTCTAGACAGTTAATTTTGTGACCACAATACCCAGTTGCTAATAGTCTTATTTATCAGGCTATAAGTCAATAATGGTGTTGTTTCCATTAATTATTCCAATGTAAGGGTGAAATAACGGAATAATTGTGTTCCTAAAATATCATCCTCATTCTTGATATCGTGTGTAATTATATTATAATAATAGTTGCAATTTGTAGAAACAGAGACTCATTCAAATAAGTAGTAACATAAGTTTTACATCCACTCAGCAGTCAGACAGCACTGTGAATGTAACTGTCACAGCATCTGGTCTGGGACAGACTCATTCATTCTAATCAATCACAATAAGTATATCTCTACGGATCTAAGCAATAGCTATGTATATATGCTTTTACTGCTTCTGTATGCATTGGGTCACAGACAATCAGTACATGTATTGGTGCATATTACATGGAAGAATCTGAGCAATCATATAGTGCATGCTGACAACAAGTGCTGCGTGCTTCCCTGATGCGCTTTTT
The DNA here is from genome assembly GCA_031769625.1 of Taudactylus pleione. NCBI lineage: Eukaryota > Metazoa > Chordata > Amphibia > Anura > Myobatrachidae > Taudactylus > Taudactylus pleione. The sequence continues at coordinate 20,641,870 of JAUIMM010000295.1, forward strand.
GCTTGGTCAGCTTATTCATAGGATCAACTGTCCATTGGGTTTATACATGTTAAATAGCGAAGCTCCTCCAATCAAATGGCCTCCCGAGTGATTGATACTCATTGCAGCCAATCAGCAGCCATCTTTTTGAGTGACCATCATCAGAGCCTATCAGATTTGCCTGTCAGCCATTCCATTGGATAAATTCCAAGTGCAGCTAAAATCCACTGTGTATTATTGCGTCAGAGTGTTTACCAATGTTTCTATGGCAATAATCCCTTATACTTGTTCCTCAGTCAGTCAATGCCCTATCTCCACTACTAATGATAATTATGGGAGTTCATTTCTCATATAATCAGTTGCCTCCTCTTCATCATGAATGACAATATACATTAAATTTTTTGACACAATAATACATCAATCATGACAGTCATTAATGGGAAGTTCAGTTAGAATGTCATAATGGTCAGATTCCTGATGAAACCTATTAATGTGGTTCTCATAGACATTGTCACTCATAGCATTACATCATACATAGCATACATCAGATTAATCCTAATTAAAATAGGTGAGTATTGATATTCATTGCTATATATCTATATTTTGCCATATTTAATAGAGTGAAATTAATTTATTATTAACAATGTCATATTAATTTTACATTTTTATACCCATATATCACAACTAACAAATCCAGTAACTATCTATATCCAGTGATTAATATTATTAATATGTGATTCAGTGATCTAAATTAACATAGTATAATATGATTGTGTGCGATAATCATAAACTTACCAATAATCACTATGTGAATAAATCATCTAAATTAGTGGAAATATGCGAATGATAAAATATACATTATTTATTCAATATTAATCCTTGTGTGAATTCATCATTATATTAAAGAGTGTATAGTCTATGAGTGGTGTTTGTGTGTAAAATATTATACTTAACCAAAATTTAAAATAATAATATATTTATACTTCATTAAAATTAAAATTACATACATTCATAACCCACATGATTTATTGAGGCCCATGGGCTAAAAGCCCCCTATTAAAATGTGTATGGTGTATAATGATTATACATTATAAATTCTAGTGTAATTAATCAATGGATTGTACGACATAAGTAAAAAATGCTAAATAATCTACAAGCAATGTTTGCGTCTAAAACAAAACCAATATAAATAATGACCAAAGTGTAAGATAATCGTTTATTTATTCTTCATTGCAATTAGTGATAACTGTACTCATGAACTCCATAATTAATCTGTTCATTAAGGCCCATGGGTTGTAGGCTTCCCATGAGGAATGTCCAATGGCTTTCCCTCTTTAAGAGTTCCCTTGTGGCATCTCCTCCTCTGATGCCTGTTCTCAGTAGTTCCAAACCAAATACTCTCAAACCCACTGAGTTCCCTAAATGATTCTCATGAAAATGTCTTTCCACGGTAGTGAGTTTCTTGAATTTCTCCACATCTGTTTTGGCATTCCTGACTGTTCCCAGATGTTCCAATACCCTTTGTTTTAGGGGTCTTGTTGTCAACCCTATGTATCTTTTTCCACATGGGAAGCTAATGCAATAGACCACTCCAGCTGTATTACAATTTTTGAAGTGTCATATTTTGTGTAATTTATGGTTCTTGTCCCTGAATTCAGTAATATGTTGCATATGACTACAAGCCTTGCAATTACCACATTTGTAAGATCCTTCAATATTTGGCTTCTTATGTCTTAGATTTGAAAAGTGACTATGAACTAGCTTATCTTGCAAGTTGGATGACCGTCTCCAGCTGATGGCTGTTCTACTTCCAAGAGTCCCTTTCAGATCCGGATCCAGTGTCGATATATAGGCCAATGTTCTTGAATTATGTTTTGAATGACATGCCATTCTGAACAGAAATCCCCCACAAAGCGAACTGTCTTGTCTTCAGTTGTTGTCTTTATCTAGTTGGGATATAGCAAGCAGTTTCTGTCTCTCTGTAGAGCCTAATATTTAGCTATCTTTATTGCTCTTTTGCTGTATCCCCTGTTGATTAATCTCTGAGACAGTTCCTCTGCTCAGATGTTATAGAGTTCGGGGTATGAACAGTTCCTTCTTAGGCATAGAAACTCGCCCTTCGGAATCCCCTTCAAGACAGATGGAAAGTGTGAACTGGTTTTATGTAGCACACAATTAGTGGCAGTATGTTTCCTATATAAATTAGTCTGGATGTTCCCATCTGTAATCTTTTGAATTCTTAAATCCAGAAATGTCACTTCTGTATAGCTGCTCTTATAGTTTAACCTCAAATTCAAAACATTGTTGTTCATGATGTTGATGAACTCTTTTCATTTATCCTCTGGACCATCCCACAGAATGAGGAGATCATCAATATTTCTCATCCATATTAATATAGGCCGAGTATATTCCTCATTATCCTCATTGAAAACAACAACCTCCTCCCAGCAGCCTAAATACATGTTGGCATAAGTAGGGGCACATACTGCCCCCATTGCCATGCCACGTACTTGCAAAAATAACTTATCATTAAACACAAAAAAAATTGGTCAATACAAATCTAAGTATGTCCACCAAATATTGTCCAAATTATGTTAAGCCCTCCTTTTCAAGATAGTATCTCATGGAATCAATCCTTTTTTTGTGTTTGATACTGGTGTACAGAGACTCCATTTCACATGTTGCCAGTATCACATTTTTCTCCACATGTATCTCATACAGCTTCTCTAATACCTCCATGGTATCTCTTGTATAGGAAGGTAGGCTAATAACAAACCTCCTTAAATGAGGGTCTAGAAACTGACTTGCTTTTTCCATTAAGCTATTGATGCCCAATATAATTGGATGACCAGGAGGAACTTTGTCATGTTTTTGTTCTTTAAGGAGCATATAGAATATTGCAATTTTTGGTTCTCCCACTTCTAAGAATTGAAATTCAGTTTTAGTAATAGTGCCTTGATCAAAGGCTTTCTTAATTATGTTCTCATATTGTTTTTTGTAATTCTCCAGTGGATTTAAAAGCAACTGTTTGTAGTAGGTTGAATCATTTGTTTATTTGCTTCTATTAAATATTTGTCTTTGGCTCATAATACCACATTGCTCCTATATCGGAGGGTTTAATGATATCATCCCAAGACTGTATGTCTCCTAGGGCAGTGGTTTCTTCCTTGCTAAGGTTGGTAATTGAATGAGTATTTGAATCTATTTTTCAACAAATTGTCAAGATCCCTTGATAACAGTTCTGTAAATGTCCCTACTTAAGGTTAAATCTGTATCTGTGGAGAAAACGTACCCTTCCTTTTACACATTGGTCTGGTGGTCAGGATTGAATCTGTGGTTTCCCCCTCCAAGTCTTACAACATTTGCATGGCCTGTCTACTTCCAAGTAAAATTCTCCTATTATGTGGAGACCAGTTCCCACTGCTTCAGTACTCTCAGTAGTGATTTGATCCAGATAAGGAATCGAGTCAGATCTTATTTCTTTTCTATTTGAGTTGAATTTTTTCAATAACAATTTTCTTCCAAAAAGACGGAGATATTTCTCCCATCTAGAGCAATCAAAGTGATTTTCTGAAGAGAAGGACAAACCCCTGCTCACGACATCAATATGTGACTTATCAAGTTTTCTAGTAGTTAAGATAATTATTCTCAGTTCTTTGTCCCTCTCCTCCAGAGATTTTATTGTCTCTTCTGTGACCTCTTCTGATATCTTGGAACATCCCATTCTTACCAGTCTTCTCTGTTTCAGGTATTTCTTACCCCTCCTGACCTTCTTCTTTGAGGTCTTGGGTCCAATCCAGTACCCTGATGTTGGTCTAAAAAATCCCTTTTGGAATAACTGGGTAGATTATCCTTCAATTGAAATGGCTGGTCATGTTCCTCTGTCCCTATTGACTCCTGGTCTGAGGATGTATATCGTTGTGAGGCTCTCTTACCTTCATTAGTGGGTCTGTTTGAAAGGAAGAAGAATACATTTGCCTGTGATTAGAGGGACTATGTCCTCAACCAAGTCTTGAGATGGAATTCCAAGTGGAACAGAGCAAGATTATTTTCTATAAATGTTTTATAGATGATGTGTTTTTAATCTGGAGTGACACTAGAGAAGCTTTCCTTGACATGATGACCTATCTAAATTGCCTTGACACCCCAGTTAGATTTACTCATAATATTGACAAATTGCAGATAAATTTTTTGGATCTGACAGTGTAAAAGGATGGTTCCACATTGGGGACTACCCTATGTAAGAAAAATACTGATCACAATACATTTCTACATACCTCAAGTTTTCATCCAGTCCATCTTAAGGACAGTTTACAAACCTCACAATTCCTTTGGGTCTTTAGGAATAACACAGACCATGTAAAGACAGATGTACAGAAAGTGGAGATGACTACAAGATTTGTAGAACAAGGGTACAAGAAGAAAACTATACAACGTTACCTCACCAAAGCTAGTAGACGCTTCAATAATGGAACCACATTAGATGGTGAAAAGAAAACCAAAGACCTGATGGTCTATGTGAGCACTTATGACGGCAAATCAAATATGATTAAGAAAGCAGTCAGTCAACATTGGCCAATTATATCATCAGACAGCAGCTTGAAGACCACTAGTCAGTATCCTCCATTGATAGCTTACCGGAGGGGAACGAATATGAAGAACCTTCTGACAAGACCAATGGTTAAACCAGTCCCTGATAGGATGAAAAATTAGTTGTACAGTCAGAAACCAGGATGCTTCAAGTGTACCGGGTGTGTAACATGTGAATCGATGCAACCAGGTCCCTTTTTTCCATACCCATCGACCGGTCGAAAAGTATACATCAAGCATAAACTGCTTTGCACCATGGATCATGTTATATATACACTTACCTGCCCGTGTGGTTTGGTCTCTGTGGGAATGACATCTAGGTGCTTTTGTGAAAGGATGGCAAATCATCGGCTCTCCATTCGCCAAGCCTTTAATATTGGTACTACCAACAAGCCTGTCACTGCACACTTTTTGAAGATGAAACATCAAATCACTTTATTAAAATGTAGATTGATTGATTGGGTACCCCCTCCCCTGGTTCAGGGTGGAGATAGGGTACTCAAACTACGTAAGCTTGAGAACTATTGGATAGATCGGTTGGATACTGTGACCCCCCAGGGACTGCATGAATCTAATCCTATGAATATGTTTCTCAAATGATTACATATAAGCACTTTAGTGGGTGTCTAATAGGCATTTGATTTGGTCATGTGTTGCGTTTGTATTAGGGATGAGCGGGTTTGGATTTCTGAAATCCGAACCCCCCTGAGCCCCCCCGATCCGAGCTGGTAACCGAGTCCAGCTCGGGTTTTCCTGCCTGACTCGGAACTGAAATCGAGGCAAAACCATCATCATCCCGCCTTTCAGATCTCGTAGGTTTTGGATCCTATAAAAGGTCCCCGCGTTGGCGCCATTTCTCACTTCGGTTGTGGACAGTGAAGAGGGAGGGTGGGAGCTAGGGCTGGCTGGGCTGTGTTGTGCTGCTTTTGTCCATAGGGGCTGGCTGGGCTGTGTTGTGCTGCTATTGTCCATAGGGGCTGGCTGGGCTGTGTTGTGCTGCTGGAATAGGGGCTGGCTGGGCTGTGTTGTGCAGTGTCCCATAAAGGCTGTAGTCATAAAGGGGTGCTGTAGTGTTGTCCAGGAGGTGATCTGTCCATCAGGGGTGCTCCCCCAAAGTGCACTCCAAAAAAATTAAACATTTTTTTTCTGTTTGTGAATTGTGTGCACAGTAGCCGCACGTGCATCTACAAAGTAGCGCCAAGCGTGCATCTGTGTCATAAATCAATGGCTGGCTGACTTGTCCATTAAAGGGTGCTGTAACCCCCAAAGTGCACTCCAAAAAAAATAAAAAAATAAAAATTTCTGTGTTTGTGAATTGTGTGCACAGTAGCCACACGTGCATCAACAATACAGTGCCAAGTGTGTGCCTGTGTCATAGGTAAAGGGCCGGCTGGCTCATCTGTTAAAGGGAGGTGTAACCCCCAAAGTGCACTCTAAACAAATAAAATATTTTTTTCTGTGTTTGCGAATTGTGTACGCTGTAGCCTCATGTGCATCAACAATGTAGCGCCAAGCGTGTGCTTGTGTCATAAATCAAGGGCCAGCTGGCTTGACAGTTAAAGGGTTCTGTATCCCCCAAAGTGCACTCCAAACAAAATAAATAAATATTTTCTGTGTTTGTGAACTGTGTGCACTGTGGTTGCACGTGCATCAACAAAGGAGCAGCGCCAAGTGTGCGCCTGTGTCCCATAAGTAAAGGGCCAGCTGGTTCATCTCTTAATGGGTGGTGTAACCCCCAAAGTGCCCTCCAACAAAAATAAAAAATGATTTTCTGTGTTTGTGAATTGTGTGCACTGTGACTGCATGTGCATCAACACAGGAGCAGTGCCAAGCGTGCGCCTGTGTCATAAGTAAAGGGCCAGCTGGCTCATCTGTTAAAGGGTGGTGTAACCCCTAAAGTGCGCTCCACAAAAAATAAACAATTCTTTTTTTCTGTGGTTGTTTGCGAAGTGTATGCGCAGTAGCCGCATGTCCATCATCAAAGGAACAATGCCCAGCATGCACCTGTGTCATAAGTCTGTTAAAGGGTGCTGTAACCCCCAAAGTGCACTCCAAAAAAAATAAAAAATTCTTCTTTTCTGTGTTGTGAATTGTGTGCACTGTAGCCGCACATGCATCAGCATTGTAGTAGTGCCAAGCGTGCACCTGTGTCATAAATCAAGGGTCAGTTTGCAAATCTGGTCCGGACTGAAGGATGTGCCACCAATTTTTGACATCTCTACTTTCACTGCATATGATACTGTCACCACTGACAGAATGGTGGATGATTACATTGGTGACAGCATCCAAGTAGGGATGTCAGACAATCCATACCTGTACTGGCAGGAACTAGAGGCAATCTGGGGGCCCCTGTACAAACTGGTTCTATTTTACCTGAGTTGCCCCCCCTCCAATGTGTACTCCGAAAGAGTGTTTACTGCAGCCGGTAACCTTGTCAGTGAAAAGCTTAGGAGGTTGCTTCCACAAAATGTGGAGAAGATGATGTTCAAAAAAATTAATTATCAACTCTTCCAGGGAGACCAGCCTCCAGAAAGTTCAGAGGGACCTGTGGTGGTGGATTCCAGCAGAGACAAATTAATACTCTGTGAGGATGAGGGTGTACACAACACTGGAGAGGGTGAATAATCGATGGATGAGGAGGATGAGGATGACATCTTGCGTTCGATGAGCCAGTTTGTGCAGGGACAGATTAATTGCCAGCTTGTTTTGTGGGAGCCCAAACGAACCAATCATTTCAGCCACAGTCGTGTGGCAGACCCTGGTGCTGAAATGATTGCTTTGTTAAAGTGTGCATGTCCTGTTTATACAACATAAGGGAGAGTGGGAGGGCCCAAGGACAATTCCATCTTGCACCTCTTTTTTTCTTTGCATTATGTACTGTTTGGGGCCTAGTTTTTCAAACTGCCATCCTGTCTGCCACTGCAGTGTCACTCCTAGATGGGCCATGTGTTTTGGACTAAAAACAATATTGTGAGGTGTTCAGAATAGACTGGAAATGAGTGGAAATTAATGTTATTGAGGTTAATAATAGCATAGGAGCAGAAAAACCCACACTTTCTATGATTTTAGCTGTTTTTATGCTTTTAAAAAAAAAAAAATACAGATCCAAAACACAAAACCCAGAACCCAAAACACGGAAGCGTGGTTTTGGCAAAACCAATCCAGATCCAAAGCACAAAAAAAGATCCAGATCCAAAACCAAAACACAAAACACGAAAAGTGGGCGGTGCACACCCCTAGTTTGTATATATTAATTTCTTTCTTTTTTTTGTTTAATATGTGTCTTTTTAATTATATACATGTATTTAATGTATAAGTATCTCCATGTATGCGCTTTCCTCCGATTCACCCAGGGTTAATTTAAAAGTATCCCTGCATTGGCATTATGTACCAATATGCTATGTGGTGAGAATTGTTGCATTGTTACTTTGCAACATGGGTTGCTTAATAACAGTAGTTAACAAAGCTGTACTTAGCTTAGTGAGGAGAGTGGGTGACACAATAAGAGAGCGCTGGTATCCGGGTCTGATGACACGAGATGCTGTGTGCTTGTGTCTCCCAGGCAACAAAACTTCCAATCTGATTTCATGTGTGCGGACTTTGGTGATGCACTCAGGAGTGTGCCGATATTAGTATGTGAATAGGAACCAGCTGATTCAGGATGATTGGAGGTAAGGACCGGTATATATGGAGTGGCTTGTATGCATGTATGTTATATTGCTTTGTGACAAGTACGCTGCTGGATGTTTGCTACTGATACTGTGATGATTATGATACCGTAGTCTTGACAAAGGTCCTGTGTGATCGAAACATCGATATAGAAAATGTTGCTTGGATTATCCTTTTTTTTTGCTAATTAAAAGGCAGTAGCATACTACTTTGGTGAGTGCCCTCTTCTTCCTTGACTAAGAATTACTTTGGATATACATTGAACCAGCTGAAAAACTGGTTTCGGCGGCTGCACCCCCCCCCCCCCCCGCTGCTGGATACTGGAGATGTGGGTGCAGAGATATAAAACATATATATATATATTATGTAAAAAAATTTTTACAATATATAATGTGTGTGTGGGTGCATGTTAGAGCTACGTACAGCTTCATCTACTCTAATCCACTGATCTCCTCTTCTGGGCAGTTGCTTCTTTAAGTCCGAGCCTCCATATCTACAGAGATGGAAAGGTGTGAATCCTACCACCATGTAAAATGGGCCCAACCACAGGCTGTGTATAAGTGTGTGTGTATGTATATATTAGGAATACAACTTCAATACTCTATTATCTGCTCCCAGATGCTATTACTATTAATGGGGGTATCCACTTAGAAATTTAACCAAGCAATTGCACGATAATGACATTGTTATCATGCAATCGCTTGTAAATTGTGCATGCATCGTGCATGCACCAGGCATGTTTTAGTCGAAAGCGACCAGCGATGCGCATGCCCTCTGATCTCTTCCAACATCCGACATCACCCATACATGCTGGACAACCTGATGATCTTGTCAGGTTCAGCATGTGCAGGGATGAGGGATGTGTCTGGACTGAACGAGTAAAAGTTCAGTCTAGGCACATCACTAGATATACAAACGAGAGCATGATTGCAATGTCGTAATCATGCTCTCATTTGTATATCTATAAGTGGATACCTGCCTTAACACTCACCTCACATAGTGGGTCTGATTCAGAGGTGGGCACTGGTAAAACACTGGACGCAAGTGTGTGACACATGCATGTGTCAGAGATGCACTACTCATCCATCCAGATGGTTATTGCAAGGAATGCATACTGGAACTGCATGGAGATCCATGCAGTTTTGATAGGCATTCCTGGGCAGTGAATAGGGGGTGGCTAATGGTGGTGGACGTGTTGGCGTTATTAACTGCATCGAAAGATGCAGTTCCATTGGCACTGGCAGCCATAATCTGATGGACCTTCTGAGCAACCATAGGGTTCCTCTAGTGTCAGAAGGTGCAGCTGATGTTTGATCAGTGGTGCGTCTTTGTGCGCACATTGACGTATTTGTGCCGTGGCTGGTGGGCGACTCAAAAGGATGCCCACCATCCACAGCATTAGCATAAAGATGCAGTGGTGACTGCAAATTTCTTGCAGCTGCTACTGCATATCTATCCACATCTGAATCAGGTGCATTATTACTACACCCCCACCCCACCACCCAGAGAGCAATAATATATGCCCTATAATATTACTACACCCCCCAGCCACCACCCAGATAGCAGTAATATACCCCTATAATATTACTACACCCCCACCCACTACCCAGATAGCAGTAATATATCCCCTATAATATTACTACACCCCCACCCACCACCCAGATAGTAGTAATATACCCCTCTAATATTATACTACACCCACACACATTACCCAGATACCTGTAATATACCCCCTATAATATTACTACACTCCCTCCCTTTACACAGATAGCTGTAATAAACCCCCCATATTATTACACACCCATCCCATTAATATTATTATTGCCCCTAGATAGCATTAATTCACCCACCCCCTGGCTGCATTAATATGCCCCCCGCACCTCCCCATTTACTTACCTGAGCAGGAAGTCTGCTGCTTGCTCTCTGTGCAGACTGTGGAGCTCCAGGGGAGGAGAGAGAGACAGAACACAGGCAGGGGAGAGGAGAGGTCAGGGTGGAGACTAGACAGGATGAGAAGCCTATAGGAAAGGTATATTGGGGATCTATCTGCATCTGAAGCACATACAGAGGGTAGAGGAGAGAAAGGGGCAGGGCTTCACAGGGGGAGAAGGGGTGGAGACCTGGAGTAGAGCCATCCTTCCCACAGCCCATTGGTTGCAGTGTGTGTGTGTGAAATTAATGACAGCGCTCAGCATAGCTGCAGTGTGGTGCTCCCATCTTTCCCTCAGCCAGCACGGCCAGTATTAAACACTGAGTCTGCACTGGCTTTTATGCTGAATTCAGAACATTGTGGTGGGTGGCCGGCTCCGCCCTCAGGGCTGTTCCGCTCTGTGCAGCAGCACTGGCCGCATCACCCTAGTTACGGCCCTGGTTGGCACACATCCCTAGTTATAACCAGTGTAAAAATCATACCATATAATGAGGAAAGAGAACGAGGAATAATTATATCTAAATATTTAAATTTAAGCCTAGCAATTTGAAAATGTCTATAATCTAGATGTTGATGAAAATTAACACCATCATTTCCAAAAGGCATTAATTCTGACTTATGTAGACTGATTTTATAACCAGCCAAAACTCCAAAATTAGACAACACTCTTAGCACAGCAGGGAAATAAGTACAGGGGGAAGAAACAAATCTTACCATATCATATCGTCCACAAATAATGAACGTTTGAGTTCAACAAAACCAATATATATCCCCTTAAAACTTCGAAAATCCCTTAGAGCCTTGGCCAGTGGTTCCAAGGCTATTGCAAACAAGATGGGGTACAAAGGACATAGGACAACCCTGTTGAATACCTTGTTTGACAATAAAGGGTATAGATAAATAGCCATTGCTGAACACTTGGATTAATGGAGAAGAGTAAAAAGTTTGCAACAAAGAGATAAATTGTAAAGGAAAACCAAATCAGGCTAAAGTATGATTAAGAGGGTCCCTTGTAACCTAGTCGAATGCTTTCTCTGCATCCATTGAAATAATCACTTATGAACTTAAACCTGTGATGAATGGATCACTGAGAGTACCTTTTTAATATTATTTGTAGAATGACTCCCCCAAATAAAACCAGTTTAATCACGGGCTATAATAGATGGAAACATTAGTGTTAACCTGTCAGATAATATTTACTAAAAATTAATTTAATCTACATCCAATAATGATATAGGCCTATACAAAGCTGGGACTTCCTGATCACAACCCGGTTTGGGCATTACTTTAATTATTCTTGAATTAAAATAGCGGGGAATACTGTTTTCTGACATTATAGCATTAAAGGTATTCAGCAAGGGGGTACATATCTCTTTACTTAAGGTAGGGAAATATTACTTAAAAAAACTTATTTTTAAACAATGGTCTACACTTGGGGATTAATATAAATTGGCATTAAAATATCCTAAAAGATCCTCTCTGAATGTGAGTACCATCAGGAGCTTTTAAAAATGAAATAGCATCTGATGCACCCTGAGACCGAAGTAAGTTAGACAAAAGCCTTCCAGGATTGTTGTTTATAAAGCAAACTGTGTTTTCTAAAGTCTCGCTTCATTGCCAAATGACCTATTAGTCCGTCAAAATGACACTCTCGAGTCACCTGTGATGGACAGGTTTTAAGATCTTGAAAAGTGAGTAAGATCAACCTGAACCTGTAGATATAACCTAGAAGAGTCTTTCCTATACTTAGAAACATATGCAATTATTTCTCCACGCCACACAGATTTAGCCATCTGGCAAAAAAGCATTGGGTTTCGAGCATGATTCTTGTTGTTTAAAGAAAACTCACACCACTTTGCCTCTAACATATTATGATATAATCACAATTATTGTCACCATAGCAAAAAAAAATATTTTGAATCAGTGGACTTCACATTCAGCCCAGCTTTCAATGAGGTAAAACTGCAACTTTTGCAAACCCTTTACTTTGACAGATGTGCCACCCTACCAGATAATAACAAAATCATATAAATATTCTACAGAAAATTGAGGCCCTACATAGAATCATTGAATGTTCTTACTCAAGATCGAATTTTACAAATATTTGAGTCTACTGACTGGTTCTTTCTCCACAAATTAGATTCAGAACCTTAACTATTGTCTACACTTGCTGCCCTAATTTGTAGACTGCTACAGTATATTAGCTGGAACTAGAGAATGTTTTAGGTCTCAAACAACTTTATAATGTATTACTACCATTATACCACTAACCTCATGCTTATTCTGTTTTGTTTTGGTAGTGTAATACCACCTTTCTCTCCATCCTTCTGCTCTTTCCTCCATGTGTTTACCTTTGTCTCCCCCACATATGGTTTTTGATTTTGGTTACATTGCTATTTCAGAATTAGTATTTAAAGCAGTGCAAAAATCTCTGTTTTCACATATTTGTAATATGTCTCAGTTAATGTTTATATCTGCATCCTTGAGTTATTTATATGACTTCTGTTTAATGCTTGTCAAGAATATGTCTATGGATAACTAAAAATAATAAAAAATGTCATTTAAAAAAAATAATTATACACACACCCCTATGAAATCATATACACCAATACCTCTGGAGATACACAAACAGTGGATCGGACTGCTGGGAAGAATAAAGATGGTTACTTCTATACTTTTCTGAGACCTTTTTTACTCATTAGTATTCTAATTGATCATTAGTCATGCAAGCTCAGTTTAGTGTTATGTTCATATTGTTTAAAAATCTCAAAAGTATGGTACTGTACATATTGGCATATTGTCACTTACCATTATATAGTGCTCTGTATCTAAACATTGTATGTAAAATGTGTTTGGATCACACTGTGTAGACCATTATTTGTTTTAAAAGTGTGATGAATGGCCACTTGTGTCTAAAGCTGGATTTCCACATTGTGTGAACTAATATTAGCACAGTGCTAGAAGAAAACCAACAGTTATTCTCTTATTGCATTTAATTCTCTTGAAAGTATAGCTGTTATAGTATTTCACTTAAATGTGAAACTTTTATTAGTCACAAGCAGCCAAGAAAACATAGTGTTATCAACATGGCACAACACATTTGTATTCCCATAATCCTGTAAAACTATTTCTCAATGTGTGGTGACTGGCTAAGAAACTTTTACTACCTTCTTTATAATTATTTGTGTGTGTTTATGTGTGTGTGAACTACTACATCTCTGCAAAAATAGAATTATTTCAGTAAAAAAAACCAAAAATTATAATCTAAAAATAAAGTGACGAAAAGGTCATTACATAGCATGAAGCAATTAGATTTGCCTCAATTTGAAATATGCAGGCAAAGTAAACAATCTTGAATTGCTCATAGGATACCATGCAACAGGTCAGAAGGAGTAGACTGTCTTTGCTAGCATTCAGTCTGTTGCAGAAGTCTTCATTTACTGCTTTTTAGAATGGTCAGGGGTTCCAACACCTTTTTTGGATTATTTAGAGGTGCTGATGGGCATTCAGGTCCAGCTTATGTGAATATGTATGTTGTGTGCTATTACTAAAGCAAAATGATAACCACAGTAAAAATGGATTTAAAGGTGTTTTGCTTTTACTATTCTGCACTGGATCTGCAGTACATATACATCTTAGGATGTTTGTTAGATAGAGGAGAAGACATACTTTGTAGCAACATGAGGTAAGGTAATTATGTCCTTAAAGTAAATAGCACACATACACAACTGACTTTTACTTCTCTACCTCAAAGAGAAAGAGAAGGACATACCGTAAATACCATGTAAATGGATTGGGGGAACTTAGATAGTGAATGATCAGCACTATCCTCTTATTAGACTGCTATATACCCAATAAACAGCATTTTCTATTCTGATGTTGATAGCACTGGTCATTCACCAATTAACATACTGAAATACAGTAGAACATCACTTGGGTATCAAGCCTTCAGAGTGGCCAGCACTATCCATCAAATATCTTATCAGTGCTTATGTTTATTACCCAACTATTTACAGTGTTAAAACTAAACACAACCATTGTACTGTATTACCTTCCCTACCACTTTTAATTCATCAACAAATTAAGTTTTCTTTCTAAGTACATTTTAATTTTGTTTCCTAATATTATCTGATGATCAGTAACAGACATACTAATGGTTCTTCATTGTGTACAATGTGACATTCTGGTAACTTGTTCTGATTGGAGACTGCATTACAAAATTTTGGCATCAGTCAGAGCATGTTGTGGCTATAAATACACAAAGTAGCCAGGTGCTTCTGCAAAGGGAAAGCAATAAGCATATCGGTCAAGCACTGAAGCAGGAGGGCTACTAGGAAATTGCATTGTTTTTTTTTTAAATACTGCCAGATATAATATTGGCTGCACGTGGTGTTTTACAACATACTAAACAAAACACTTTTGTGTTGTAGTTATATCGATTGGGCTGTTGCCATTTAGCTTTTGCATTCAGAAAACAGCACTCCCACTGATTATTATTCAGTGCCCATTCCATCCACGCTCCATTAACCTAACAGTATGCTTTTATATTGTACTGAATGGGGTGTTAGGATGCAACCTTGAAGAAGGTGAATGCCTTTATCATTTCTTTTATTAGTCTTATTCCCTGGGGATCTAACTCCATCCACTTATCTCTCCAAGGCTTAGTACATAGACCCCTTAATCTTTAAGATCTCTCCAGTCTCCCAAAGGAGCGTGCTGTGGGATTTTGGGGTGTGTATTTCTCTTCTAGACAGACCCTTTATTAACAGCACCTGCCATCACCCATTAATTGAGATTTATTACATTTTTCTCCACAAACTGGAACTTCCTCAATCTTGAGAGATCAAAGTAGAATCTAACAATCCTGCTATCACAATTCAAGTTCAGTTAGTGGTCTAATAAATGTTGTTATTCATTCTCTGTTTAGAAAGTAAATTAATAAAACAAACTGTAGAACCAGTAATGTGATTAATTTCACTCATGTGATCACTATGCCACTTGTGAATAAAGATCTGTGATATTTACTTGTTTATAAGAATGAAAGCTTTTCTTATAATACATTTTCAGACATTATCCATTATAGTAGTGAAGAAAATAAAATTTTAATTATTTGTATAATTTCAAGATTCACCATTATAGTTGCTTTTTAGTTATTCATATATTTATTTTAGATATTTTTCATTATATCCTCTGTTTATGACCTGATTAGGTGTTAGTGTATTTTGGTGTACATGTACAGGGCCATCAAGAGCTCTGATGGGCCTTCATATTGGCGGGGATTGTGGTCAATTCTGGGGAGATGTGGCCACATTTCCTCCCCCAAAAAATTAATAAAATACTATGTGTGGCACCGCAAATTGGCACAGCATGCTCAGCACAGGAGGCAGCTTCAGGGGAGAGGAGGGCGGCTCCAGTAGGACACTTCTCTGTGCCCGCTACCAATGTGCCAGAGCCTGTATAACAGCACTCTTTCATTGCCTGATGTGCCACTTCAGCTGTGCTATTATAAAGGTGAGGCTGCATTGATACTGGGCAGATCAGTGGGTGCAGTCACAGACCTGGGCCCCTCCAAAAGGATAAGAATTGGGTAAGTAGTACTCGACCCACCCTCACCACCCCTGTATATGTAACTAATGTAAATCTAGTGCATATGTTCCTGGTGCAGGGCTGGATGTGTCTTGCAATCAGTACTAGATTAACACTGGGGTGGATAAGCTTCAGCTCCAGGCATCCACATATAAATAGGCCCATCATCATGACAGCAGAATGATGACCAGCTGCCTAACTGGCCACACAGTCAGCCATAAATCATAAGTATTAAAATAGTTGTTCTAGTTTTCTCCCAAATTTACACAATTTTTTATTTTTTATGTATTGAAGGAGATAGTGGAGCTGATAGTGTAGGGGGTGTACTGTACATACCCATGTGGCACGTGACCCACACAGCACACAGCTCTTCCCTTTTTTAGTAGAGGCCCTTGAACACTTTCAGCCCCAGGCCCATTTGGCCTTTAATCCGGCCCTGCTTGCAATGCTTATAGTATATGGATATAAGTAATGTACATTTACATGCAGTTTTTAGTACTTACTTTTTTAAACTACAGTATATGAAGTCAACTCAGTGTCAACTCCAAAGTGGTTAAAATTTACAGTACAGCTAGACTTTCATATAATTTACTGAACAATCAGTAATAGCACTATATATGCTTACAGTGCTACAGTATATGAAGCTGCTAGATATGTACCAATGGATCTATATTTTTGCAAAACAAAACATGTATGTGATTTTGACCACAGCACTGTAATGGCATGAGCAAGGAAAGCAAAATTAATGTTTTTTTTAATGATCACTTAGAGTACTGTATATAGCGCTTGTATACTAAACTGTATGACAAAAAACAGTATTAAATAAATACTGTAAACATTCATTTGTAATGGTAAAAATCATATTAATAGAACTGTAGAGCACATATTAAAAAACTTCACTATTTTCTGTAAAGTCAATATGTTACTGTATAGTTAAGACACAGTTCCAAAATCATAATTTCCCAGTCTGAACACAAGAAATATTATTTAACAAATACATTAAGGATGCACTGAAGCAAATATAATATGCTTGTTAAATTTTTTTTAAACCTCCTGGACATGGAAGCAAAAAAACCCTTCATTACTTTATTGTAATTATTCATAATAACTGACCTCTTATCTAACTTATCTTACCAAAATGAAGACACAGACACAACTTCATTGGATAAAGGTCAAAGCATTTATTAATTAAATGACCAAATAATAATTTCTAAATGGTAGGCCAAAAAGAGCCTACCAAACAAACAACTCTATACAAATAAATCTCCAAAAATGATGGAGAACTAACATGCCCCCATTTCTTAGGCGTAACCTTTCCTGTAAAAAATACAGCACCATTTTTTTCTGGCACAGTATGAACACTTCTGCAAAGAAAAGTACCCAAGCATCCCCAGAAAAGTAGAACACACCAGCCATCCATGAAATGAAAAGGATAAGTGTACCACAACAACATATTGGGGCAGATGTATGAAGCTTTGGAAAGTGATAAAGTGGAGAGTGATAAACGACCAACCAATCAGCGCTCAACTGTCATGTTACAGACTGTGATTGAAAAATGACAGTTGGGAGCTGATTGGTTGGTCGTTTATCACTTTCCACTTTATCTCTTCACAGAGCTTCATACATCTGCCCCATTGTACCACATGTGCCCTCTGGTTTGGAGCACCTTCCCACTTAGCTTCACCTCAGATGATTTAATAAGAAAGTGGTATGGACAGACAAACAAAGAAATTGAGCAAAGTTTTTGGATTAGTGGGAGTATTTTCCAACTGAAAAAGAGGCAAAAAATATTCAAACTTAACCATTTATAGAATCCTGGACAAACACTACTAGTAAACTCTAATAGGCTCAATGATAACCAATCAAATTTAACCACTAAATCTGCCTAGTAATGGTTTAATATTTACCAGTCTAACAAAAAGTAAGGAGTCATATTTCCTTTAGCTTAAACAGCTCTCACCTAATAAAAAAAGCGGTACTGGGATTAGAGGCAGATTTACCACTAGGCAATGCAGGCTCACGATTAGGGCAAAGCAAGTTCCAGTAGGCCCGGTTGCATCTGCAGATGGGGATGTATAAGGCAAAACTAAGAGGTGGTCTGGGTGTGCACTGGACTGCCCATTAGTCAGATTGCCATATTAACCTTCGCCGCCACCACGGCTTGCCTGTCAGGACCGGGAGGACTGAGACAAGTAGTTCTGCCTCCTTTCCCGAGCTGCTTGTCCATTGTTGGCTGCCTGAAAACAACTGGCTTTTTCTCCCTAATTACGTGCATGATGTGACAACATCACGCCGTGCGCTCAGTAACAGCATATGTGGTATGCCAACGATGGAAGAGCTGAGTTTAGTGAGGAGGAACAGTGCACAATCTCCACGAGCAGGATCAGGATCGCAGCTACACTACCTCTGTTGTGTGCGGGTGCAGCGAGACCCAGTGTGACAGCTGAAAGCAAAGTAGGCACTGCTCAAAGCTATTATCAGGTGACAGTCAAGAGTTGCTGCCGTCGAAAAGGGAGGGAGTTCTCTGTACAGAATATAATCTGCAGATTGAGTATTTTTGTTACATCTAGAACATTAGTTTATGCAAATAAAGTTAAATTTTTTTATATTTTTTATATTTTTAAATATAATACTGAAGCCATGTATAGATGTCATTACACTGATGCACATGTGAATGTCATGTCAGACATAATGTGCTGGACACACTGAAAATACACACTGAACAATGATGGATAAATGGATAGTATTGCACAGCTGCAAGGAAGCAGCTGTGCAGTACCGTCCAACAAAATGTAAATGAAGCAGAAGGGGTCTGTAGGAAATACACCTTGATGCATTTGAGAGATCTGAGTTCAACATATGTAGATGCTGTTTTGGATCACTATTGCAACCATTGGTTGCGATGATTGCTCCTTTGGCCAGGCTATGTAATCTGAGACTTGTTCAATCTGGCCTGGTCCTTGCAGCTTGCGTGGCCAGGAAATTTGCACTCACCAATGCAGACTATTGCCTCATCCCTCCTGGAAAACCAGGAATGCTGGCCAGGAATACCCCCGCTCTGAACCCCAAACATTGTGTCCTGTCAATCAGGCTGCGGGTGGGAGACACTGTGCAGATGGAGGGCTGCACAAGTGCAGTATACATCCTGCGCAAGCACAGTCCTCACACCATCAGAGATGTGCACTAACCATCAGATTAGAATACATTTCTGAATTAAAACCAATGAGTGCTTTTATGGCAGGAGCCTGTGGCTGAAAGTCATCAAAGGCACCACATCAGAGGATGGGGACTGGCTGCCACTTCAAAGGACTCTGCAGTAAATTAGAGGGGGTGCTCATCACAGCGTACCTAATATACATGTCTGGGAGAAGTTCCCAGTGTGCTACAGCTGTTCCAGTGAAATGTGGAGAATGGCAGCACAGTGCCCTGATCTCATAGGTGCCAATGCCCTAGGCATTCATGGTATTTCTGTTAAGTTTGCAGTGCTACTAGAAGTTGGGGAGGTTAGCAACATTCCTTTAAATCTTCCTCAGTATCCCTGCCCTCATCCTCCCTGTAATTCCCACTCAGTGTCCCTGCACTCAGTTTTATTGTAACTACTAAATTTCACTGCCTTTACATTCCTTAAAACTCACATTAAGGAAGGTATTCAATTGCAGGCAAAATTGGCCATATTCGCCGTTGTTGGTGAAATCAGCCCTCCGATCGGCCGATTTCGCTAACAATGGCAAAAAACTGACATTTTTCACCTAAACATTGGAGAAAACTTTTCTCAAGCCTAGGGCAGGCAGAAAAAAATGCAAAATCCCTATTTTTGGGTAAAAATGTGGGGATTTCTTACAGAACCCTTTGGACAGCTCTTCTAGTGATACTTCAGCAAAAAAAAATTGTAAGTTGCGTACTTTGGTGAAAAACGACCCCTGAAATTTTTGACATTTTTTCGCCTGATCTGGGATGGAGAAAACTTTTCCCCAGTTATTTTTTTGCTAATTGCGTTTTTGTCTGTTTTTTGACGCTAATTGAATACAGCCCTCAGGGCTCAATCCTTTTAGCCACAATGTTCTCACCCCAGCAAGTAAGTGCAGCTATATGCTGTACATACAGTGCTGCCAGATTTGCAGATTATTGTTTGCAGCCCCATAGAGCATCTTGCTTAAGGCCACATGATGTCTAAATCTGCTTCTGACTGGGATTACAATGTTTTGTGATGTATGATATTTTTAAACCAAGTAGTTTACTGCTATGGGTGTTGGTACATTAACTGGTAAGTCTGATTCTGTTGTCATTTTACTACTTACTACAATGGTATATCATTATGCAACATTATGCAGTATGTTATACTGTTGATATGTTTTCCTTAAAACAAGCTTGTTACAGACCAAAGTTGTAATTTCCTTGTACATTCAGCAGGAAGGGGGTTGTATTATCTTGGTATTGAATAAATACCTGATATTTGTCATTTATTCAAAACATCTGATATGAGGATAATATGATAGTTTTGCTGGATACTCTTTTTTTTGTAACTGATTTTGTTTAAACCATACTTGCCTAACCTCCCGATTCATCTGGGAGCCACCTGAAAATCGGATGCTGCTGCTGGCCCCCCAGACAGGTAGGCATGCCTCCGCCTCCCCCCTGCAGTAACAAGAGAAACCCCAGCAGTAGGTTGGGGGAGTGACTCAATTCATGCTGCATCGTGTAATTTTGGCCCCATCCCCTGCTTCATAATTCTGGCAATCTCGGCATGGTGTAGTGAGGGTGGGGCCAAAATTATGCAATTGTGTGGCCAAACCCCCACTTTGCGCACAAATGCCAGGTAAACTCTACGACCACACCCTCTATGCTGCCCACGGCCCCCTGCTATGCCGATCTGGCTGTTCCCTCCTGGAAGGGGCAGCAAGAATATTGGCAGGCTTGGATTAAACATACTGTATGTTTTAGCATTTCATTTCCATAATCATGTTTTGTGAAACACTTTTAAAACATTAATTAAATGCATTGTATGGGAATATGCATCATATATATATAACACACTTTTTTATTTGTAATGAACTGTATAGGAAAACATAAGTTTTGATCAGTTTTATGTGATGTTACAGTACATGGAAATTTCTAGTGTGTATGTAAGACAGTACATGGTTGAATGGAAGAACAAATCATTATATTTTAGTGGATGACACTTTCTTGTACATTAGTTTCAAAATTGTAAATGTAGTGTGTCAGCTGGCAGCCTAAAAACATCTAATAATGACCAGAAAATACAGAGAATTGAGATAACCAACTACTTTAATTACATAGATCACTTTAAGCATTTTGTTCCTGTTATTATTTCACTTGTGGGGATTCTTTAGTTAACAATTTTTCACATCATTGCAATGTATGCACTAAAGCTTGCTCCTAAAAACTAATGTTCTAAATAAGCAGTTTACTTTGTATGATTTATTTAATGTTCAAACAAAGAATAATGGAAGGTAAAAAATACGAGGGCTGATTAAAAAGTACTTTTATTCAGAATCAGATGACTCCACACAGGGGCGGATTGGGCCACCAGGAAGTTGGGACATTTCCCTCTGGGCCAATTAGGACTGGGCTGATCTCATCCCCACCCCTCCCCCTTGCTGCTCAGTGGGCCGATTCACACTGCTATTAGAACACAGCTGCTATCAAGCACATTGCAGTTAGAGGCAAAATAATAAGCTGTGCCGCACATGACACTGATTGCAGCAGCGCAGCCACAGTACCTCACAGACAGTCAAAGTGGCTGGCCCCCTCCTCTCCCTGCTCCTCATCTGAGTGACTGCCTGCCTGGTGGGCCTGTGCTGCCTCTCCTCACCACGATGTCCTGGCTCCCTGCAGCTGCTTTTTACAGTAAGAAACCAGAAAACCAGGTACCATGAGGGTGCCCTGTGTACTTTGGGGTAATATGCAGGGGTGGGGGCTGGGACTGGGAATAATGGGCTGTAATATATGGGGGTGCCTTGTGTATTGGGGGATGATATGGGGAGGGCAGTGTATGCTGGACTGTAATATTAAGTTCTGTGTGTACTGAGTTGATATGAGGGAGGGGACTGTGTATATTGGACTGTAATATGTGTGTACTGGGGGTGATATGGGGGGCTGTGTATACTGGGCTGTAATATGTGGGTGCTGTGTGTACTGAGGGTAATATTGGAAGGAGGGCTGTGTATATTGGACTGTAATATTGGGTGCTGTGGGTACTGAGGGGTGAAAAGGGCAGCTGTGCATACTGGACTGTAATACGTGTGTGCTGTGTGTACTGGGGGTGATTTGGGCAGGCTGTGTATTCTGGACTGTAATATGTGGGTGCTGTGAGTACTGAGGGTAATATTGGAAAGGGGGGCTGTGTATATTGGACTGTAATATTGGGTACTGAGGGGTGATATGGTGGGGCTGTGATATATGGATGCTGTTTGTACTGAGGGTAATATTGGAAAGAGGGCTGTGTATATTGGACTGTAATATGTGTGCTGTGTGTACTGAGGGGTAGTATGGGGGCTGTGTATACTGGAGTGTTATACGGGGCGCTGTTTGTACTGGGAGTAATATGGGAGCTGGTTTGGCTGTGTTTCTGTAATATGGAAGTGCTGTGTGTACCTACGGTAGGAATAATATGGGAGATGGAGAGTTGGCTGTGTATACTGGAGTATAAAATCTGGGTGCTGTATGCTCTGAAAGGTATTATGGTGAAGTGCACTGTGTAGATTATGTGGGGTGCTGTGTACACTGAGTGTTATTATATGGGTGTTTGTGTATACTCAGTTGTATTATGGGGGTATTGTGTATACTGAGTAGCATTATGGAGGGTGTTGTGCGTACTAAGGGGTACTATGGCAGTGTTGTATATAACTAGAAAAGGCTATAAGAGGGCAAAATTAGAGTGTTTCATACAACATGAGCTAGTCCGACCACATAATGGGGGTGGCGAGCAAAACACAGCCCTTGTTTCTAAGACTGAAAATTAATATGCAGCTGTAAAGACCCTGGCATCTTAGTGGGTGTCTCAATACAAATCTCTATTGCTATGACAGATCTGCTGCACACAAATTCTCAATCGCAAAGGAATTTGTGTGCATGTCAGGCCCTAAGAAGAGAATTTACGAAGCAGCAGCTTCTGTAACCCACTGTTTCCTGGTGGGTTGCAGGTCTATATTTAAAAGGGGCACCAGCAGCCAGTGTAAAGCCTGGCGTGCTTAACACTGACTGCGGGTGCCATTTTAAATACTTAAATGCTTCTGTAAGCTGCCACTTTGTAAATTTTCCCCTAAGTGTCTTTTGCACAGGGGAGGTTGGGACTTTGGGGGTAAATAGGACCAAGCATATGTTTGCTCCGAAGCCCATCAGTCACTAGTTCCAACTTATTGTAAAGTATGAGTGGAATGGTCGAGGGGGAGCTGCTGTGCATGCCTAGCAGCAGCAGCTCCTCCTATGGGCCTTTGCTCAGCTCCATGAGTCACTCCTCATGGTTCCAGCAGCAACACTGAAGTTAAGGTGCAGCTGGCACTGCTGTTGTGCTTCAAACAGAGGTGACACAGGACATACTTTACAGTCATACTGCACATGGGCAGCGATTAGTTAGTGACAACAGTTGTAGTGAGGACTTAATCATGAAGTGATTGACAGGCTGAGGCCTTTTGGGGGAGTTAACGGGCAGTGGAACCAATAATACATGCGTGTCACAGCCATTTTCTGGGGCGTGTTTTACCCTGCACTTTCATACACAATGTGGCCATGCTGCGCGACTATACAGCTATTCAGAACTTTGATCATTGACTAATCTGTGACTGATGCTGCATCTTCGTATGCAGATCCTGAGATTAGCAAAGCCTCCGGTGGACTTCTCAATACAATGGTTTACTTAGGTATCATCAAATTTATGTCATAAAAGTTAAAATCTGGCATATCAGAGGCATACAGTAGAAAGTACCATGGTTCTGTTTTCAAACCAGGAACCAGCTTCCAATATATTCTTGATGTGCTTTCTATTATCAGGCTTGTTTGCCCCTGATATGTATGCCAGTTTTTAACTTTTCTAGCAAATGGCTTGTGCAAGATTCACTAACCGATGGTAGAGTATAAAGATACACAAAGCATGAATGCAGTATCTGTAGACATTGAAAGTGGGCATCTCAGTCCTCACACATTCACCAAGGAAGGGCTTTGTAGTGGCATTAGCTTAAAGTCCCCAACACAACTGCAGCAATAGACACAAGGAAGACTGCGACTGCCTTAGACTCACAATCAGGCCTGATGAGGAGTGTCCGGCCCCTCCACAGACCCCACCTCCTCTACAGACCCACCCCCCATTAGGGCTGCATCAATTTCCCAGGCTGGTTCTCCATCCCAATCCACCCCTGACTCCACAGGATCTGAGCATTTTTCTTTGTCAAAGTAGCATCCTTCACAATCAATATATATTTTGCAGCATTTCAACAACAGTTCAAATAAGTGCAGTAGACTGTTTTGTGACATCACTTTTAGTGCTGCAGCTGTGGCATTTTTCAGTTAATCATCTTTTGAGAATTATTTCAGCACAATTGTTTTTTCAGCATTAGGAATGCCCAGAAATCACAGGGCGCTAAGTCCGGACTATATAAAGGGTGTACCAGTGCTATTCCATTCATTTCAGTCAGTGCTGACAATGCAACAGCAGCAACATATGGTCTGGCATCGTCTTGGAGAAAAAACACTGTTTCTTGAGTAAATGTGTTTTTTTTTCTCCTCATGGCTCCTCGCAAATGGGTTTTCAGGACGTTTGCATAGTAGTCACCATTAATTGTCTGCCCACGAGGAACCTAGTGCTGTGAGATCATACATGCACATCAAAGAACAGCTGAAGCATGACTTTACATGCCAAAGGAATCTCATGGAATTTTTTTGGCGGAGACAAATTTGCGTCTTTCCATACACTGTAATTGTTTGGATTCCAGATCATAATGACGAATCCATGATTCATCACACGTCACAATCGATGTCAGAAAATTGGGTATCCTCTCCGACATTCCAATCGTGTTCTTGAATGATTCAACTCATTGTCACATCTGCTCTTCTGTGAGATTTCTGGGTACCCACCTGGCACGCATGTGATGCATTTTCAATGCCTTTATCCAATGTGCTGAACCCATTCAAATGAGATGCCAAGAGAAGCCGAAAGTTTGCGTAATTTTAACCTTCTGTCATTGTGCAACATCTCTGCAGCTTTGGCAATGTTGACATATGTAATCACAGTCGATGGTCTTACAGAATGCATTTCATCAGTCATTCTTGTATTACCCTCTTTGAAGTGCGTACACCACCAAAATACTGCAGCACGGCTAATTGTTTCTCCACCGTATGCTTGCCGAATCATTTTATGAGTTTCATATTCACTTTTTCCTAGTTTAATAGAAATTTCAATCACTCATCTCCGATATAATCTCACAAACAAGTCTTCCTCATCTGTCTTGTCAAAACATATGAAGATTTTCCACTCTCTGTGACCAAACAAAGAAGACTACAGCAGTCCAACCACAGATTCAGACCAGTGGCATATCTAGAGGGTGTCGAGCAGGGCTTGTGCCCTGGGCAACATCGGGTCACTGTCCAGGACACTTGTCAGTGTAATGCAGTCCACAATACACAGTAACAAACACCACCGCTGGCGCTGGAATCATAATTTGCATTTGAATTCTGTGTGTTATATATAACCAAATGTGGCACAGCAAAGTTCATATTTTTGAGAGTCAGTGTAGGGACTGGTCAGATGGGAAGACTGTGACATGGTTGTGCAGCTGGACAAATTATTGCAATATTTTGGAACTAACATTCCCTGTATTTACAGTTTGAGTGCTGAGTTTGTGTGATTTATTAATGTAAAGTGTGTGGTCACATACCAAGAGCACCCCGGATGGTTGAGTGCCATGGATTAAGCCTGTTATTTATGTTCATTTTCTGTGCTCACACATGCTAGGGCACTCTGCTTTTCAAATGTAAGACAAGTTTTGTCAGTTTATTCCCAGGTGCTAATTAATTGATATGCCTGGGTTTGGTTCTATTTCTTTAAGCCAGGACCCATACTTATGGAATAAGCATAATTTGCATTTGAATCTGTGTGTTAGCTGGAACCAAATGCAGCACAGCAAAGCTCATATTTTTGAGAGTCAGTGTAGCAACTGGCCAGATGGGAAGACCATGACATAATTGGCCAGCTGGACAAATTATTGCAATATTTTGGAAGTAACATTCCCTGTATTTACATTTTGAAAAGTGAGTGAGTGCTGAATTTGTATGATTTATTTAATGTAAATTGTGTGGTCACATACCTAGGGCACCCAAGATGTTTGAGTGCCGTGGGTTAAGCCTGATATATACATATATATATATATATATATATATATATATATATATATGTAAAAAACAGAGAGAGGGCACTCAACGGGACTTATGCAGCAGATATAAATTATCAAACCAGAAATGCTGTCAACATTTCAGCAACTTAATGCTTTTATCAAGACATACATATAATAAAAAACAGTGCAATATATAGCAGATAACTCACCCATGTGATCATTTGATTAGCAGTCACAGCGAGCATTAGTGTGCATTCATATCACTATGGTTACACCAGGGGCTGATCATGACGTCATGTCCTGTGCGACTGCTGTCTGGCAGCGCTCGTGTGCATCATCGGAGGTTTGGCCTGCGGGGTGGTGAGCTATTTAAGTCTGTTATTCAGATTTGTATTACTGTATATGCTTGATAAAAGCGCTGATTAAAGGCGCTGAAACCAGCTAAGTGTCCATATCGTTTGTCATCCGGAGTGCCGCCATTGGTTGGAGTGTGTGTATATATATATATATATATATATATATATATATAAATTGTTGCACTCTGCCCGTTAATGCATGTTTGCAAGGAATGCATATTTAAGTTTTTGCTCTTTGCCGGATATTGCACCCGTGATTACATATGAGTAGTAATTGTTGTACTTTACTCAGTTTTGCATGTTATAAAAAGTACACACATACATATTATTGCATTTTGCCCAACATTGTATAATTGTTTACATGTGAATAATGTGCTGAATCAAGATAGTTTCTAAACGCCTAAATTGGTTATATAGACCTTATCCTCAGGCAGCAAGAAGGTCAACAATTGCACTTAATCTAGTATTGCATATTTCCATACACTCATGTTGTGTTTAAAACACATGAAATGTGCTAAACCTGGTAGATACCATGTACCTGGATTACAAAATTTCATTTGTATAGGAAAAACCTGACGAATAGTTATAGTTGTTAGGAGTGTGGGTCATCTTATATTATTCTCACTCACAGTATATATATTTGCACATATAAAGGACAGTTAAAATAGATGCAGTCCAGCAACCGTAATCCTGGTCACCTTCTGCTGTCTAGGATCATCAGGGAGTGGACCCTAGATGAGAGAGGGACTGTGAATTGCTGATTGAAGAGATAGTATGTGGGAGGACACTTACCCGTCTGCGGTGTTAGGCTGTTCTTGTTACCAAAGCAGTGCAAGGACAGGATGCACCGCCAGGAGAAGTCGCTGCCCACTGGAAAGGAATACATGTGTCCTAAAGAGATATAGCATTAAAGGTTATGTTTTAAACAAATTTATAATTTCATATCATATA
This sequence comes from Taudactylus pleione, assembly GCA_031769625.1. Classification (NCBI taxonomy): domain Eukaryota; kingdom Metazoa; phylum Chordata; class Amphibia; order Anura; family Myobatrachidae; genus Taudactylus; species Taudactylus pleione. The sequence continues at coordinate 20,669,277 of JAUIMM010000295.1, forward strand.
TATGTAAAGAGTGCCTCAGAAAGGGAATTTCTTGTCTAGCTCTAGACTAGAAGTCTTTTTTCTAAGTATGTTGCATACTATTCCTTGGGAGCACTACCAACATAATAAATTATTCTAATTTTGATATATTGATAACAAAGTTGGGTTTAAATTAAGTTCTATATACCAGTGCAGGATTCATCTGTTACCTTTTCATATATATATATATATATATATATATATATATATATAATCTCATAGTATCGTCATCAATACTATGTGTGACAAGCATGCTGCTGGATTTGTGCTGTTGATGGCTATATGATGCATAATATGCTGCAGTGTTGACAAAAGTCTTACGGGACTGAAACTTGATGATGATACTATGATGCTGCTTGGATTGTCTCTATATGATTAAATGAAAAAGCATTACTATTTTGGTGAGTGCCCTCTGTTTTTTCCTGTACTGGGAAAATACTCTGGATTTATAGAAGGACCAGTTTGTGAAAAGATGTAGCAGGTGTTTATTCAAGTGAATTGCTGATATGTAAATATATTAAAGTGCTAGTGCTATATAATAAAAAAATGTGCAAGCATAAATGTATAAAAAAGGGGCATACACAAGTTATTATTAGTGAGAAAAAAGTCCATACAATCAACAACCATAAAAATAATAACAATAGTAGTCCATCTGCTGCTAAAAACGTAATGTACTTGAAATGGTTAAAAAACAAAATAATTTTAAAGCAGCAGCAAGTGAATAAATGTATAAAAGAAGCTTCTCTTAGTACAGGAGAATTAAAGTTCAAGTGGCAAGAGACTGGAGCACACTAACACGTTTCGTCTCCTCCAGACTTCATCAAATAGGGTTTAATCCTTACATATATATATATATATATATATATATATATATATACAGTCAGGTGCATAAATATTGGGACATTGACAGAATCTTCATATTTGGCCTCTATTCACCACCACAATGGCTTTGAAATGAAACAATCAAGATGTGCTTTAATTTGATGGTAATTACATCCAAATCAGGTGAACAGTGTAGGAATTACAATGGTTTCTATATGTGCCTTCCACTTTTTAAGGGGCCAAAAGTAATGAGATTGTCAACTCAAAAGCTATTTCATGGACAGGTGTGGGCTATTCCCTCCTTATTTCATTATCAATTAAGCAGGTAAAAGGTCTGGAGTTGATTCTAGGTGTGACATTTGCATTTGGAATCGGTTGCTGTCGACTCTCAATATGAGATCCAAAGAGCTGTCACTATCAGTGAAGCAAGCCATCATTAGGCTGAAAAATCAAAACAAACCCATCAGAGTGATAGCAAAAACATTAGGTGTGGCCAAATCAACTGTTTGGAACATTATTAAAAAGAAAGAATGCACCGGAGAGCTCAGCAACACCAAAAGACCCGGAAGACCACGGAAAACAACTGTGGTGGATGACAGAAGAATTATTTCCCTGTTGAAGAAAAACTCCTTCACAACAGTTGGCCAAATCAAGAACACTCTCCAGGAGGTAGGTTAATATGTGTCAAAGTCAACAATCAAGAGAAGACTTCACAAGAGTGAATATAGTGGGATCACCTCAAGATGTAAACCATTGGTGAGCCACAAAAACAGGAAGACCAGATTAGAGTTTGCCAAACAACATCTAAAAAAGCCATTACAGTTCTGGAACAACATCCTATGGACAGATGAGACAAAAATCAACTTGTACCAGAGTGATGGGAAGAGAAGAGTATGGAGAAGGAAATGAACTGCTCATGATCCAAAACATACCACCTCATCAGTGAAGCATGGTGGTGGTAGTGTCATGGCGTGGGCATGTATGGCTGCCAATGGAACTTGTTCCCTTGTATTTATTGATGATGTGACTGCTGACAAAAGCAGCAGAATGAGTTCTGAAGTGTTTTGGGCAATATTATATGCTCATATTCAGTCAAATGCTTCAGAACTCATTGGACGGCGCTTCACAGTGCAGATGGACAATGACTCGAAGCATACTCCAAAAGCAACCAAAGAGTTTTTTTAGGCTAAAAAGTGGAATGTTATGCAATGGCCAAGTCAATCCCCTGACTTGAATCCGACTGAGCATGCATTTCACTTGATGAAGAGAAAACTGAAGGGAAAATGCCCCAAGACCAAGCAGGAACTGAAGATATTTGCAGTAGAGGCCTGGCAGAGCATCACCAGGAATGAAACCCAGCATCTGGTGATGTCTATGCATTCCAGACCTCAGGCTGTAATTGCCTGCAAAGGATTTGCAACAAAGTATTAAAAAGTGAAAGTTAGATTTAGGATTGTTTAGTTTGTCCCATTACTTTTGGCCCCTTAAAAAGTGGGAGGCACATATAGAAACCATTGTAATTCCTACACCGTTCACCTGATTTGGATGTAATTACCCTCAAATTAAATCTGAAAGTCTGCAGTTAAAGCACATCTTGTTTGTTTCATTTCAAAGCCCTTGTGGTGGTGAATAGAGGTCAAAATATGAACATTCTGTCCAAGTCCCAATATTTATACCACATTATATATATATATATATATATATATATATATATATATATATATATATATATATATAATGTGGTATAAATATTGGGACTTGGACAGATTGTTCATATTTTGACCTCTATTCACCACCACAAGGGCTTTGAAATGAAACAAACAAGATGTGCTTTAACTGCAGACTTTCAGATTTAATTTGAGGGTAATTATATATATATATATATATATATATATATATATATATATATATATATAAATATATATATATATATATTATATAATGTGGGACATTTATGAAACCTGGTCACCATATTTGCATTATAACAGTGCTGATGTTTGCTTTATTTTCTATAAAATCTATAAATGTAACAATGTAAGTAGTCAATATATGATTCAGTCCAGTACAGTTTCTTATTGTCAGACAAATACTTTTTGTTTTAACAAGAGTAAATTGTATTTTATTAGCATTGTAGAAAGTATACTCTATTTTACAAATACTAACTCAAGTGGAATAAATACAGTGCGATTAATTTTTTTCTTAGTAAATTACTCTAGAGTGCAAACTCTAATTTGTGAATCCATATATGTTTCTCATAAATCATTCACAAGGGCAAAAGGGAAGAATAAAAAAAAAATATTTTATATTATTCAATTCCCTTAGGTGACTATTTAATTATTAATGAAAAATATGTCTTATTTGTCAATGAAAACAATTAAAGATCTTGCAACATTCAACCTTTTGAAAGTCAACAAGCCTAGGTTAGCTTCTGTTATGAAACAATAATGAAAGAACCTACACATTGAAAATCAAATAATTCCTTAATAATGTCCTGCTTGTTCTTTGTAAAGATAAAAAATTTATTTATTTAATATATGTAAGAATATCTATCTCTCGATCACTTTGATCTATATATATTAGAGATGTGCGCCAATCCCCGTGTTTCAGTTTTGTTCTAATTAATTGTCTTGTATTGGTTTTGATTTAGCCAAAACCATCCTCGTGTGTTCTGGTTTTGGTTTTAAATCAGGTAATGTTGGCCTGTTTTTGTCCTGCAGTATTATTAACCTCAATAATATTAATTTCCAGTCAATTATGACCGCCTTACAGCTCATAATTTTGTTTTCACCCATATTGGCTAAAGGTTGGCTGGCTAAACTAAGCAACAGAACAGCTGCACAAATGCATGAAAATTTAAAATAATATAGCACATCTATGAAACATTGTGGCCCAGCAGCAGCAGACTAGATGGCAGTTTAATAAACTATATGACCCCATAAAAATAAAGTTTTCATTAATCAAGAGCTAGATCAAATGTTTGAGGGCAGTAAAGGGAAATTTAGGTGGAGCATGTAGTGGAAGGCAGGTAAAGCATTGATTGATTGAGAAAATTACATTTGAGATGTGGCCTTGCGAGAGATGATTTTCAGCAAATAAGAAGGTAAAAGGCCATGAAAGAATACAATCAATAGCCAAGGATTACTGGCAAGGGTTGCTAAAGAAGATGGACATTTATGAGGTGTACCAGAGAGTTTGAGTATGAGGGTAAATAGCTCAGAGGCCCGATGGCAGTACAAGGAAAAGGAAATGAAGTATGAAGTGGAAGGCAGGTAAAAAAGGATGATCAATTGATTAATTAGAGAAAAATAAAATTGAGACATGGTCTTGAAAGAGTTGTTTTGCAGCAAACTAAGAATAGAGAAGTCCATAAAAGAATACAGTGTTAATAGGCAAGAACATATGACAAGGGCTGCAAGCAAGACAAGCTTTTACTATACAATAAAACATTACTCAAAATGTCTGATGAAAGAGGAGTATATAATTACATAAAAATGGTTTAATATATACACATTCAGGAAAACAACCTTAATGAGGCTTCAAAAAAAAATCATGACTGGGGTCAGTGATAATACTGCTAGTCTCTTGGTATATGGATATTTAACCTGTGATTGGAGAGTAGATCGACAATTCAATAAAGTTGTATTGTGAGAACTGTTTTGCAGCAACTAAGAAGAGAAAATGCCATAAAAGAATACAATGTTAATAACCAAGGATTCCTGACAAGGTTTACAAGAGAAACTGACCATTCTCCATTCTTCCTAATTGGGCAACACACCCCTGTAGTACATTTATGAGGTGCACCAGGCAGTCTGAGAATGAGGGGAACTAATTCAAAGGCCCATGGGCATTACAGAGAAATGGAGATGGAGTATGTAATGGAAGGCAGATAACAAAGAATGATTAATTAAAAAGATTAAAATTAAAATGGGGCCTTGTGTCTTCTTGTTCATGTAACTAGATAATACTAAATATGCTCCATAATTCTGTTATTTTTCTATTCATATTTTGTGAGGCACCACATTATTTCTGGTTAAAAATGTGTTGTAAATTAGTAATGTATTAGAGCAACAGCCAATAAAGATGTGTATCCATGCAAAAAATACCACCTCCAATGCCCCTCATAAATACAGCCCTTAATGAAAATAGTGATCTAGAATGGAATTGTCCTTGGGCTCTCCCACCCACCCTTATGTTGTAAATTAAAAAGGATATGCACAGTTCAACAAACCAATCAGTTCAGTAACAGGGACTGCAACTTTGTGGCTGAAGTGCTTGGTTTGTATGGGCCCACACCAAACAAGCTACCAATGGCCATAAAGCATATAACAGCATTGTTAATCAACTCTACACGGAGAAGATATCATTATCATCCTCATCTTCCTCACTCTCATTAGTTTAAAAAACATCACACAATTATAGCTCATCCTCACTGAAATCCAACGTTACAGAAGTCTTCCTCATATAATTTGTAGTTCATTTTTATGAACATGAGTTTTTCCACATTTTGCTGAAGTAGACTCTTATGCCAATTGCTCATAAGGTTGCCAGCTGTGCTTAACACTTTCCGAGTACACACTGAGGAGTGGGCAGCTTAAGTATACCAAAACTAGTTTGTACAAGAACTCCAAATTGCATTGTTTTCCTCCTAGTAATCAAAAGAACTGTGTGACATGCAAATTTTATATTGTCATTAGACGAATTCTCCACCATCCTACTGATGCTTAGGGCAGTATCCAATTAGCCCACAACATTTTTCAGGCACAAATGGATCCCCACAAGGCTATCCAATTAACTCCAAAGTCCTTCTGATGCCAGCACTTATCAGGCCTTTTATTTTGGGACCTAAAGTGTTCAGAGGAAAACACACACAAAAAGTGCAGTTTTTTTGCTGCCAAAATGGTGAAAACACATAAGTCCACGAACTTATCACATATCCTATGACTTTACACCTGAAATATTGTATTATTTCTGATAAAATATTCATATAGGGAGAAAAAAAATCAGACAAAAATGGGGACAATCAGTGTAAATTCCCAGTTTTCGCCATTTGCTGCTGATTGGATAGCCCCTTAGTGTGTCAGATTTAATCCTGGTACAGGTGACAGTAATTGTGGGCAATTCTTTTAAGCCTGACCAGAAGTCAAAATTATGTTTCACTTTGATTTGCTGAGTTGACTCATCATCCTCATCCTCAATGGGACTCTTGGAAAAAAGGTCAGTTTTTTCCTGGCAGGAGCATTTGCTGGAAAAACTGAAGCAGGAAGCATTGTTCTGTCATGTGCCATTTGAGATTAAAAATTTCTGGCAAGGAGTTATTTGCATCTCTTAGTAACTGTGTTAGTTGGAAATAAGGGAAAGAAATGAGAGTGCTCAATCATGTACAGTCGATGAACAAACAATTTATTCACAATAAAATGTATAAACTTTCATGGCATAAAAATATACAGTTGACAATCTTCTAATTGACTTACTTCAATAATTTAGAGAAATGGATAGTATCCAGTCCAAGCAAGTTTAAAGTATCCACTATTAGCAGCACAGTTGCATAATATAATGTGTTTAAAATTGGCTCACTATAACTTCCAAATATTCAGAGCGTGTATAGCCAGTCCGCAATATAAGTCTCTTAGCACATGCTTCCAAAAATGATTAATAGGCTGTATTATCCTGGATCAGAAAGCAGTCACATTAATAATGGCATAAGTTCAAGATATACTTATAGCTGACAAAGCTGTGGTGCAAATAATGTATAATACACCAGCTGCTGCAGACACAAACTTCCAGTTGGGCTATGGATTTAAAGGCTCTTACGCAGCCCATGAGCAGGCAGTAGTACACTCACAATCAGACCACTGGAGTCCCATATGATCCTGCTAATATCGCCCATTGGCGAGCGGTAGGGATGGAACCACGTACCTCCATGTTGTGTCGGCTGGGATCTCACAAGAGACCTGCTGGTGTTGTCGATTGTAGAAATGGATGTCCCAGACCTTGTACAGCAGCCTTGCAAGTTAGTAGGTTTGTGATGTCATGGTTTAGAGCCAGCTAAGGACAGCATTGGCCAGATTATAGTAAAGAGGTAAAATCCATACAGTGCCACAGTGCATGTTAAAATTATGGCAGCTTGGATATTCAAAAGAAGAATCGGGAGCTAATGGATCCCTTGGGGTTATCCAATTAGCCCTAAAGTCCACCCAATGCCAGCACTTATCATCGCTTTTTTGGAGGACCTGATGTGTATTGAGAAAAAATACACCAAAAGTGCAGTTTTTTGGTGCCCAAAATGGTGTAAACACATAGGTCCATGAACTTATCACAGATACTATGTGTTTTCACCTGAAATATTGTATTATTATTTTGAATGAAAGAATAGGATAAGGAAAAAAAGAACATTAGCAAAAAACGAAGAGAATCTGCGAAAAAAATCTTATTTTTTTGCTGTTTACCACTAATTGGGTACCCCCCAAAGGGTGGAATTCCATCTGGTTACTACCCCTTGTTTCACTTGGTGGCATTGCAATTTGAAGTGTTCTTGCAGCCTCTGATATTTTCTAAATGCGGTTGCTCAATGACAAAAATGGACAGAAATATTTCGGACCAAAGACAGAATTTCCTGCATGCCCCTTTAAAAAAAAATGAACCACCAAGTTTAATGTGCGGGCAATACATGGGACATGCTCAGATTCACCCATTTGTAGTGCTCTCATAATGTTACATGTTTTATCTGACATGACAAATCCTGAGATGAGTCCTAGTGGGGTAAGTTGTTTTGCTATAACATCTCTGAATTATTCTTACAGGTTGATACTGGTATGCCTTTGAATGAAGTCAATGATACAAAGAATAAACTGCCTGTGAATGAGCTGGTGTTGTGTGTCAGATTCTGCTGCTCAAGGTGGTACACCCACCCAGTGATTCATGAAATGTTTTGATTGGTATAAAAAGGGTAGCAGCGCTATGATGTGTATATAATATCAATGAGTATACATAGATAGACAAGAAAAAAGACTCTTTAATAAAAATATTAAAAAAGGATAACACGTATCACACAATAATAATAAATAAGCAATATGCCTCTTCCAAATGACTATTCAAATTAAACAATGCCTGTTCCTATAGGTGCTTCCGGATAATAGATACTACATAGCATCAATCTCAATTTGAGAAAACAGTATTTGTCCAATGGATATGTAGTTACCAAGTCCTTACAACAGTAGAGGGATTGTCCTATTGGCATACAGGACTTCATTCAGAGGCGGTCGTTAGTTGCAAGCGGTCGCACTGAATCAGGGCAGCCACTTGCATCCTGAACGACCACCTCCTTGTCGATCGCTAAGCTGTGGGTTAAAACCCACAGCTCTAGCGACCGACATGGGTGATAGTCACGATGGTCAAGACCATCGTGACCATCGGGGCTTACGACCAGACCCTAAGTTTGGGTCCGGGCAATCGTAAGCCTCAGGGAACTTCCTGCTCTGATCAAGCAGGAAGCTGCCCACTGACATCAGCAATGATGTCAGTGGGGCCGCCCCCAAACGCCAAGCATTCTGGTGGGAACACCTCCATTTGGGCAGGCATGCCCCCTGCCCGCCTCCCAAACAGGGCGAGCTGTCACTCACCATCGACAGCTCACCCTGTCTGCTGCGAGACCCCTAGCGACAGAGCCTCCATCGCTAGCCGGGTCTCGCGCATGCACATGACAGAGCAGGCTCCATCGTGCGCATGCCCAGTGGGGCAACATCGAGTCGGTTGCGAGCACTCAGTGCTTGCAACCATCTCTGCATGACCCCCACAGTTCCATATGCTGCACTTGGAGCCCTCAAATGTCCATGGTGTGAATAGGGTGGTTAAATCCAAATAAGTATGTACAGATGTTTCCAAAAGAAAGAGTTCTGGTTCTTTGATTACCAGATTCTGGTACCTTTGCCTCCATCCAACAAGTGACCTTGTGAGTTTTAACTGGACACCATAACAAGCCTGGACCAGCTTTCTAGAAATAAAACAACCAGAACTCTTTCTTTTGTAAACTCCTTGAGACTGTATATGAACTAAGGAGACAAAAACAAATTTCTGATTTTTTGTTTGTCTGTCCATTCATTCCAGCATCATGCAAAAACTATGGAATGAATTTGTATTGTGTTTTCAATATTGTATAGATTAGTCATTTAAAAATAAATGGAGGTATGTATTATCTCAATGTGACTGTTATGAAACACCCCTGTGTATGTATAGGACCCCTAGAGACTACTGCTGAGATCTTCTGCCTATAACAGAGGTTCCCAAAGTCCGCCATTACAGTCCATGTTTTAGGGATATCCATGCTTGAGCACAAGTGAGTTAATTAATACCTCAATCCATTTGATTCAACCATCTGGACTAAAGCTTGGATATCCCTAAAATGTGGACTGTAATGGCGGACTTTGGGAACCTCTGGCCTACAACATCTACCAGTTGTTCCCATAGAGTTGAATACACTCACCAGTAATTAGGTGGCTACCAGAAATTAAGCTCTGGCAGTAGGAGCTTATACAATACAAGAGTGTAGATACAATTACTTTACAGGGTTAATTGCAGGACAGTTAGACAGCTAGTCTGGGTAACAAACAGGTGATTTAGCAGACACACAGCAACAATAATCCACACAGCAAGACTTGCAGGTGTAGCAGCAGCACAGAATCCAACACAGCATGTATGCATATATATATATATATACTTTCAGGTGCATAAATATTGGGACATGGACAGAATTTTCATATTTTGGCCTCTATTCACCACCACAATGGCTTTGAAATGAAACAAACAAGATGTGCTTTAACTGCAGACTTTCAGATTTAATTTGAGGGTAATTACATCCAAATCAGGTGAATGGTCCAGGAAAAACAACGGTTTGTGTATGTGCCTCCCACTTTTTAAGGTACCAAAAGTAATGGGACTATCAACTCAAAAGCTATTTCATGGACAGGTGTGGGCTATTCCCTCATTATTTCATTATCAATTAAGCAGGTAAAAGGTCTGGAGTTGACTCTATGTGTGACATTTGCATTTGGAATCAGTTGCTGTCAACTCTCAATATGAGATCCAAACAGCTGTCACTATCAGTGAAGCAAGCCATCATTAGGCTGAAAAAATCAACACAAACCCATCAGAGTGATAGCAAAAACATTAGTTGTGGCCAAATCAACTGTTTGGAACATTCTTAAAAAGAAAGAATGCACCAGAGAGCTCAGCAACATCAAAAGATCCGGAAGACCATGGAAAACAACTGTGGTGGATGACAGAAGAATTATTTCCCTGGTGAAGAAAAACCCCTTCACAACAGTTGGCCAAATCAAAAGCACTCTCCAGGAGGTAGGTGTATATGTGTCAAAGTCAACAATCAAGAGAAGACTTCACAAGAGTGAATATAGAGGGTTCACCACAAGATGTAAACCATTAGTGAGCCACAAAAACAGGAAGACCAGATTAGAGTTTGCCAAACAACATCTAAAAAAGCCATTACAGTTCTGGAACAACATCCTATGGACAGATGAGAAAAAGATCAACTTGTACCAGAGTGATGGGAAGAGAAGAGTATGGAGAAGGAAAGGAACTGCTCATGATCCAAAACATACCACCTCATCAGTGAAGCATGGTGGTGCTAGTGTCATGGCGTGGGCATGTATGGCTGCCAATGGAACTGGTTTCCTTGTATTTATTGATGTGTGACTGCTGACAAAAGCAGCAGAATGAATTCTGAAGTTTTTCTGGCAATATTATATGCTCATATTCAGTGAAATGCTTCAGAACTTATTGGACGGCGCTTCACAGTGCAGATGGACAATGACCCGAAGCATACTGCAAAAGCAACCACAGAGTTTTTTAAGGCTAAAAAGTGGAATGTTATGCAATGGCTATGTCAATCCCCTGACCTGAATTCGATTGAGCATGCATTTCACTTGATGAAGACAAAACTGAAGGGAAAATGCCACAAGAACAAGCAGGAACTGAAGATATTTGCAATAGAGTCCTGGCAAAGCATCACCAGGGATGAAACCCAGTGTCTGGTGATGTCTATGCATTCCAGACTTCAGGCTGTAATTACCTGCAAAGGATTTGCAACAAAGTATTAAAAAGTGAAGTTAGATTTAGGATTGTTTAGTTTGTCCCATTACTTTTGGCCCCTTAAAAAGTGGGAGGCACATATAGAAACCGTTGTACTTCCTACACCGTTCACCTGATTTGGATGTAATTACCCTCAAATTAAATCTGAAAGTCTGCAGTTAAATCACATCTTGTATGTTTCATTTCAAAGCCATTGTGGCGGTGAATAGAGGTCAAAATATGAAAATTCTGTCAATGTCCCAATATTTATGCACCTGACTGCATATATATATATATATATATATATATATATATATATATATATATATATATATATATATAGTATCCACCATCCTCTATATTGGCGAATAGATGTGGAGTGCAACCAGCACACTGAATAAATGCAAAAAAATGTTTGCTGACATCATGCAAAAGTCCTCAAAAAACAGGAGACTAGCCAACCATATGAGACAGCAAATTTTTGGTATGGACTGGTGGAATGGTTACCGTTAAAGAGTTTGTTGATACCCTCAACACACTCCCAGGCTTGATTAGATTCACATATAATGTGAGTCCTGAGGTCATTGACTTTTTAGATGTACATGTGAAAATTGTCAACTGTCAATTCCAAACAGAACTATTTCAAAAAGTTCCTGATAAAAATACACTCTTAGCAGCAACTAGTTTTCATCTGTAATCCCTTAAAAGGGGTTTGCCCTTTTCTCAACTGGTACGGGTGGCCCGGATAATGTCAAACACTGATTCATTGCCACAAGCATTGGATGAGATGAGACGTAACTTCCTGAATAGAGGATATAAGTATGATGAGGTACAACAGGCTATTCTGAAATGTCTGAAACTTAAACGGGAACATCTACTGAGCCCTATATTCCGTGAAGACAATATAGATCGATAAATCTTCTCCAGTATCTACTCCATTTCTATGGGAGTTATAAAACAAGCCATATTGAGAAACTGGCACACAGTTCAAACAGACCTAATTTTAAAGGATTTTTGTGCCAATAAACCATTATTTTGCTACAAGAGAAGTCCCAACTTGACGGACCAATTGGTGTTCTCAGACATAAGCCCGAAAATATCAGCCAATAAATCCTGGCTGAGTTAGTCTAATGGAGCTTTTAAATGTACAGGCAGTATCAACTGCCGTTTCATGCTGGTTGGTAACACCTTTGAACACCCTGTGAGTGACAATATTTTCCATCTCAAACATCGCATGACTTCCGAGACCAAGTTCATTGTCTACATCATTATGTGTCCTTGGAAAAAAATCTATGTTGGGAAAACGATATGTATGGTGAAAGAATGTATAGCAATGCACAGATCTAATATTAAAAAAGCCTGCAATAAATTGGAATCTTTGACACCTCTGGTTGCCAGACATTTTGCTATAAATGGGCACACCTTAAAGGACTTTTCCTTTAGGCTGATCGATCACGTGCCGCCCTTGAGGAGGGGGGGGTGATCAACATAAATTGCTGCTTCAAAAAGAGTGTCGGTGGATTCACAAATTGGGTACTATGGGTCCACATGGACTCAATGAGGAATTTACTTTTTCAGCATTTTTGGATTGACAAAATTCACACTCATCATGTTAACAGCTCTTAACCACATTCTAATATGGGAATTAGATTTTATGTGATTACATTATTTGATTATTTAATTATCTATGGTCACTTTCAGGTCGCCTGTCAGTTCCTAGATTTTGTGATGACATGACATTTCTATTTTAAAATAATTTTTTGATATAAAAGATTTTTTTATATTATTTGGTAAACTGATTAACAGTTTGTCTGTCAGTGATGAGCTAGGTACATCTGTTAGATTTATGTTTATATATGAAATATTCATTGTGGTTCAACATTTATAGGTTGGACCAATGTTTCTGGCACACCCATTGATGTGTGGTTTTTGGGCGGGACGGTGGGAGTGTCGGGAATGTGGGTTATTCATTGATGTGGATTTAAAGTGTATATTTGGTTTTAATTTAACATGTATATTTTGTTTGTGTTTTTTCATTGTTTTGCTTGATTTGTTTTCCTGGTGTGGATATGCCCAGTCTGCCAGCAGTTCATGCAGGTTGACCTCCGGTTCCCGCTATCGCTGTCAATTCTGACATGATTGGCTGGGATATGTATGGGTATTTGCATGGCCGCTGGCAGCTGGGTTGCCTAGCTACGGAACTAACATTGCTGCCGTCACTTCCAGTGGCCCTGCAGTGTTCGCTGTTCTCTGGCATTGGTGACATGGCCTTTTGGTTTCCGGGCTCTGCAGCCATCTTTGGTGCGGTTATCGGGACCATCAGTGCTTGTATGCCGCATCATCTGTGTGTGCTGGCTCTGGTTGCTGACAGGATTGGGGTCATGTGTGTCAAGGGAGGTGATTGGGGCAGAATACTGTTGCAGTTGGAATCTTCTTGGATCCATCGCTTAAATACAGTTGCACCTTTGGGGCTTAATGAAAGCCTTAGTCTATCGTGCTTCTAAGCTATGATGATAATTAGTCCATATTTGTTATTTAATTGATTGCATTGCTATATGCATAATAGCGTTAGGCTCTATTACAGTATGGCTTGGTTAGATATATGTTCCCATATGGTACCCATGTTGTATACCTTGTTCTTAGTCTACACTAATTTATATTTATTATATGCTACTTTAGTTATTTTGGTATTATAGTGTATTATTATTACTGACACTTCATACGGATCTGCATGTTTATTATATAAGTAGTTATCATTATTGTTATTATGTACGTGTATATAGTACTGTGTATCATTATGCATTTAATCGTATTGCTGTATTGTTATTTGTTTGTCCATATAAGATATGCTCCTATGTCCTTGTAGCATTCTGTTTCCCTGGTTACGGGTTCTTTGGAGCTTGGTTTGTATTTCTTTTTCTTGTGGGAGGAGCCCGGGCCGAGTCATCAGGGGTCACGTGCCTTGTCATTTGATCGGCACAGTCATGTGACCTTGTGGATGATGTGCCGTGGGTCTCCCATTAGTACTGGGGTAGCAGGGCTTGTCCCTGTGTGGGCAGCATGCCGTATCATGATGATATCATTATGTGTGTCACGTGTTGCTGCACGCTGGAACTCCTGCCATTGTGTGCTAGTTGGTTCATTAGACACTGGGGCTTCTTTTATAAGGTAAGATTTTGTCACAATTTGTATGCGTGCATTGATGAAAGATGCAAAAAAGCATCTGAAACGTTGCAGTAACTAAGTTTCTCTTTGCCTAATTATTGAACCTGAGGAGTGCTGCCTGCTGTCTAAGTATACGTCTATTTGGTCTCTGCATTTGCAGTTGCCTCCTGGTTTAGTGCAACCCGGTTGCATGACTGTTTATATGGAGTGCCAATCTACACAACTTATATATATATATATATCGCTATATATATATAATTCTAAAACATATTTGAATAAACAATAATTTAAAAATATATAATTTGTGAATAAATTAATCAAATGGCATTAATTTAAGAAAAAATGCATCTAGACCCTAATAATGTAGACATAATAAAAAATATAGTTAATACATAAAAAATATAATAATAAAAATTATTGTATAATTAATACTAAGAGAATGATAAATAAAAATGAATGAGTAAGTAATAATGAATAATAAATAAATTATAAAAAATATATAAAATAAATGAAATAATGTGTGTGTGTATATATATATATATATATTATGATGATGGGGCATACATCATACATATCTACACATTCACATGTAGACATATGGGCACACATATGCACATGTAAATGTATGTGTACATACATATAATGAACACATACATACATGCGTTAACTACACAACTGTAAATAGAAGATATAACAGACATAACACAATCATCAGCCAGGATTATGAACAGAGCATACTTATGTCTTGGCATTATATCAATTTTATGACAATAGTAAGACAACATAGCCTTAGACAACAGGAAGGAGAAGAGGAGAAAAAAAAGGGGAGGGGATGTGAGGAAGAAAGGGGGTATGTTTATTTGACCTACCTATATAAAGGACCAGAATGAGACCTGTGGGGACCCAAAGTGTCACTATCTAATCTACTATAGGATGGAAGCTACCATGAATAAGGAAGCTATATCTAGATAAAAATTAATAATTAGAGATGGTTTAATTTGACCATGTCTTTCAAACCAAAAGACATCAGAGTCTCCAACTGGCTTATCCAGAAGGATTCTCTTCTGCATAGCTTGCAAAACCTCTCGCCCTCTCTTGATGTATTAGGCATTTGTTTCAAAGCTAAAACCGAAAGACCTTTTAAATCCCCTTTGTGACAGTGAACCACATGTCTAGATAGACTGTGGGTTTTGGTACCGTTAAGTATATTGCGTCTATGCTTGGCAAACCTAACGTGTAGGGGCCGAGTTGTCCTACCCATGTATTGGATGCCACACTTGCATAGGATGACATAGATAATATATGTAGATTTACAATTAATAAAGTTTGCAACACTGTATCATTTCTTATTATGAAAAGAAATTACTTCTGTCACCTTGTTTTTTGAGAATACTTGAAATATCCAAGTTGTTTGGGGGGTAACCAGTAATCATACTCTTGTCTAGGTCTTTTGATTGTCTTTTAAACAAACTAGGGGCTAGATATTGTTTAAAATTAGATGCATTTCTAAAGACAACTGTCTGTTGGTTGTCTAGGACAGAACTCAGAACCCTATCTGCTTTCAAAAGTGAGACATTTTTTTAAATGATCCTTTTAATGGCATAAGCTGATGTAATATATGGTATTTTCTCTTAATATCTTTTTGATCTATAGTTTGTTTCAGGTGTTTTGATCTATTGTCAAGTATCAAAGTACTATATATTGCAGTGACCTCTTTAAATACCTTATCTAGTAGGCAATGTGGGTATCCTTGTTTAAGAAAAGTGTCATACAATCCTTGGGCTTGAAATTGAAATATTTCTAATGAGTAGCAATTCCTCCTAATGCGGAGGAACTGGCCTTTAGGGATGTTATTCTTCCAAGGATTGTAGTGCCCACTTGAGTAGTTTAAAAAAATTTCCACAGTCCACTGGTTTGGTATAAGTAGAGGTCATGATCTGATTATCTGGTACTATCGGCATGATATCAAGAAAATTGATCAATACTAAACTACAAGTGCTAGTGGTCTTTAACCCAAAAAGTGTTGGTGTTAAGGTGTTGAACAAAAGAATATCCATCCCAAACAAAAAACAAAATATCTATATATCTGCCATAGAGGACAAGGTGTGCCTCAAATCTGCCCATGGATTGGTTTGCAAAACTCAGAGCGAACCTCGTCCCCATGGCAGTCCCCTGTGTCTGAAGAAAAAATCGTGAATTAAAAGAAAAGTAATTGTGTTCTAAAATTAACCTTATACTATCTAAAATGAAGTGATGAAGCCTTAGTTACTGTAGGATCATTTCCCAAATATTGATTAATGGTATGAAGGCCCAGTTCATGTGGTATATTAGTATAAAGCAATTTGACATTTCAAGTAAATAGATGGTAATAATCTTTCCATTTTATTGTATTTATGAGTTTCAAAAAAATGTAGAATCTTTAATATATGAAGGTATGGACACCATGTACTTCTATAAGTGAGTGTCAACCAAAAAATTAAGATTGCTAGTGAGGGACCCAGTACCTAAAATAGTAGGATGCCCAGGTGGATTTGTAAAGTATTTTGTGAATTTTGGGCAAATGATGATAAATCGGGGTGATCGGGTGGATAATGTAAAGAAATTAAAAGATCTCTCTGGATATCATGCTGCACAACAAAGCGTCATCTAATGGATCTCCAAGTTCTGCCCTATACACATTAGTCAGATCATGTAAAAGACTGTAATAAAAGAAGTTATTTCCTAACTGTCTAAAAGCTTCCTTAATATAGTCCTCAGTATTCTGTATTACCAACCCACCACCTTTGTTGGCTTGTTTGGTAGTCAGATTCTTATGCTTGGTCAGTTTCTTGAGCGCCATTCTCTCTGATTTTGTGAATTATGGATCAATTTGGTACTTTCTTTTGCAAAGGCTCATAAAGACCTCCAATGTTGTGCTATAAACGTTCTCAATAAAGGGTCCCCGGTATTGTAACAGGTAAAAATTAGAGGGTTGCTTCAGAGAAATATGATTATTACAATTAGTACTATAAATCTGTATAGGACTTATAGGGATCTCTGTATCAACTTCAAGTTTATAATCTGAAAATCCTTTATTTTCTCAATTTAGGGACTTTAGGATATCTAGTGAGACCCTATCATCATTGTCTAAAACAATTGGAAGGACTTCCAAATGTTTGCTCTTTAGTGATTTTAGTGCAAAAAAGTGTTTCCGGCTAAGGGTCCTCACATACTTTTTTAAATCTACAAATAATGTAATAAATTGGGTTTTGTTGCCGGAGCAAATTGAAGTCCCTTTTTGAGTAGAGATATCTCGTTGTTGGCTAGGGTTTTGTCTGATAAATTGAATATACCCTTGGTGTCACTTATTGCCATCTTACATTTCTGTTGGGATTTCTTATGTCTGTTCCCTCCTCGTTTTCCTCTAATGGTGCGTACACACTGGGCGATTAAAGTGGATGGCTGAATGATAATGATACAGTTATCATTCAGTCGTCCACTTTATCATCCATTTTTAAAATCAAAATGATGAACGATAATGATGACGCGCATTCCCACAGGTCGTTTATCATTATCGTTCATCGAGTAAACATGCAGGCCAACCTGACGATGTAATCAGGTTGCTGCATGTTGGGGAATGGGGGAAAGAGCCCGGTGCTGAATGATATCATTAATGATATCATTCAGCTGGTGTGCTGAATGTCATGAACAACATTGAGCACACCCTGCCGGAGACACACTAGACGATATTCCTCAGGGAGCATATCGTCTAGTGTGTACACTCCTTAACTCTATGTCTCTGTTTCTTTTGGTTGGCCAACCTGTTCTTATCTCTGTTTTGTGTGTATGAGAGAACGATGGGGGAGTAAGATGATATGTCCGATAATCTATCTCTAAAAAACGAGGGGCAGTGGAGGAGTGTGATGCTGTAGGTTTTTTCTTTTTTTTTCCTAAAGTCCTATTATCATAGGACGGAGTGTCTAATTCTTTGGTTAGATTCTCAAACTAATTATGATGTTCAAAATCTGACCAGGAGTTTTTCATCTTGTCACCAGATTTTCAGACTTCAGAGTATGTCTAAAATTAGGTTTATTCAACACTCTTATATCTCTACTGAACCCAAAAGATTTAGATAATTGTCTGGTATCAGGGCGTGGTGATGGATATAGAGATCTAGAGCTATATCTATCAAATTGTGACATTCATAGGGGTCTATTATAAGTTCTAACCTGACCTTTATTATAGTTGGTCTGATCTCTTGACAATTTCCTATTCTTAGTATCAATAAGTGATTTCTCAAAATGCTAAATCTTTTTATTTACTTGCATATCTCTGTTGTCAAAGTCTGGATGTTTCTCATATTCTTTCAGTGATGTTTATAATCTTTCCATTTCAGACTAAATATTTACAAATTAGTTCTCTCTATATTTAATTAAAAGTTGCATCAGATTGGTGGAACTTTGGTCTAAGACAGCATCCCACTGTTCTGTAAACGTGGTATCATCCCTGAAATAACAGGATTTGAAGATTCTTAATACTCTCGGGATTAATCCCTTATAAATATACTTTTGGAGCATAATTTTATACCACCAATGGTGAGTTTTTGCTAAGGAAAGGGATTCTATCTTATTAAAAAGCTGATGCATATCATCTTTTGCATCATCCAGAACAGTCATAACATCATTCTCTGGATCATCTACAAAATGTTTTCGTCTTTCCAGATGTTCTGTTAAACATTTCAAACCTCGCATCCTGCCTAAATCTGCTTGGTATTAGCAATAAATCTTTGCCAAGAAAAACTTAAAAGATGAAACAATTATCCAACCAAGCGCTAAAGAATATAAGTGTCCAGTTCTAATATATATATATATGTGTATATATATATATCAAAATCAATCCCAGAATGTGTATACACATACAGTATATATATGAATATACATACAGTATAGTTACCAAGTCCTTACACCAGTAGAGGGATGGTCCTATTGGCATACAGTTCCATATGCTGCACTTGGAGCCCTCAAATGTCCATGGTGTGAATAGGGTGGTTAAATCCAAATAAGTATGTACAGATGTTTCCAAAAGAATGAGTTCTGTTTATTTGGTTACCAGATTCTGGTACCTTTGCCTCCACCCAATAAGTGACCTTGTGACTTTTAACTGGACACCATAACAAACCTGGACCAGCTTTCTGGTAATCAAAGGAGCAGAACTCTATCTTTTGTAAACTCCTTGAGACTGTATATAAACTATGGAGACTAAAACAAATTTCTGAGGTTTTTTTTGTCTTTCTGTCTATTCATTCCAGCATCATGCAAAAACTACGGGATGATTTTGGATTCTGTTTTCAATATTGTATAGATTAGTCACCTTGAAATAAACAGAGGTATGTATTATCTCAATGTGACTGTTATGAAACACCCCTGTATATGTATAAGACCCCTAGAGCCTACTACTGAGATCTTCTGCCTATAACAACTACCAGTTGTTCCCATAGAGTTGAATACACTCACCAGTAATTAGGTGACCACCAGAAATTAAGCTCTGGCAGTATGGGCTTAAGCAATTCAAGAGTGTAGATACAGTTACTTTACAGGGTAAGGGTAATTGCAGAATCAGAACCAGCATCCACAGGGTTAATTGCAGGACAGTTAGCAGTTAGTCTGGATATTAAACATGTGATTTAGCAGACACAGTAACAATAATCCACACAGCAAGACTTGCCGGTGTAGAAGCAGCACAGTATATATATATATATATATATATATATATATATATATATATGATAGTGATAATACGGCACTCAATATGTTAAAAGACATCCACTCCAGTGCCATCTGTGTCAGAAGGTGATGCAATGAAATAAATACAGCGGCACTCAGGAGATTGTGAAAAAATTCATTATGTTGTATGAAATCCGACATTTCAGAGCCCATTGGCCCCTTTCTCAAGGAATACAATCAAGAAGTAAGTTAAAAACTTCTTACCTTAAATACAGCATGGTCCTAAGCAGCCGCATGCAGCCAGGGGCAGGGACACATACGGCAGCACACACGAATCGTCAGCCGGGCAGTCCCTGTCAATGATGTCACCAATGCTGCATCCGTGATTGTCATGACAACCCAACGCTACACGGGTGTACAGTCTCACAGGCCACACTAGAGCTGCAGAGTAAAACATGGGGACCCTTTAAAATAACTCAGACTATGTAATACATCCATGGTTAACTTGGCAATATCTACTGTCACTAAGTACTTATACTCAATGACATTACAATCAGAATCTATCATAGTAACATATATAACAAACTAATAAAGAAAAAACATGAATCTAATCAATAAGAGTAAAGCACATCCTCGAAATATCAAATATGTACTACCACATATCCATACATATGTACACATGTGAACCCAGAAAAACAATCATATTTGAAAAGCAAGTATACTCTGAATATGATCAGATATATGTAGCAATAGGTGTATAACTTTGCTGGATGTGCAAATTCAATAATAATGACTATTAGATGTAATTAGAAGAACACATTCCATGGCATTTTTTCATTAAGACCATGTGGGTTTATAGTGTTTAAGTAGTGAATACAATGGGCCTGACATCTTAATAGTTGGCCATCTCTATCACCACCCCTCATTGACTTAGGAACAGTCAATGAGGGGTGGTGATAGAGATGTGCTAGCTATTCCTAGACAGGACTTACTTATTCCATCGAGTAGAGATAAACGAGATTGTATCCCTTGGAAAATAAACTTTAGTACCTCCAATCCAGCGGTCCAGAGAGCCTCATGGGCATTATAGCCTATTTTGGCAACTGACAAACAGTTAACTTGCTTCCATAAGAAAAAACCCATGGCATGTTTTATTAGAGGCAAGAACATCCGTGACATGGTGGTCCATACCGACATAACTGGATTTGGAGTAACTAATGATCCGGGGCCTGGTTGCTTGAAAAAGGGTCCAGGATGTTATAAATGTCTGAACTGCATAATGTGTAGACACATGATAACTTGCTCATCTTTTTCACATCCACATACTGGTGCTAAAATTACTTTGAAACATGTTCTCACCTGTACCACTACACATATGATATATGTGATTATTTGTCATTGTGGCCAGTATTATGTTGGCAAGACGTCTAGAACATTGCATGAACGTATTACTCTACACCGTTCGGCAATACGAGCAGCACTAATGTGGAAATCTTCTGAACAACTGATAGCACATCATTTTCATGAATTTGGCCATGGTTTGGCAACATTAAGACACATCATCATAGACCATGTTCCTAAGTCAATGAGGGGTGGTGATAGAGATGGCCAACTATTAAGATGTGAGGCCCGTTGTATTCACTACTTAAACACTATAAACCCACATGGTCTTAATGAAAAAATGCCATGGAATGTGTTCTTCTAATTACATCTAATAGTCATTATTATTCAATTTGCACATCTAGCAAAGTGATACACCTATTGCTACATATATCTGATCATATTCATAGTATACTTGCTTTTCATATATGGTTATATTTCTGGGTTCACATGTGTACATATGTATGGATATGTGGTAGTACATATTTGATATTTATATGTTATATATGTTACTATGATAGATTCTGATTGTAACATCATTGATTATAGTACATAGTGACAGAAGATATTGCCAAGTTAACCATTGATGTATTACATAGTCTGATTGATTTTAAAGGGTCCCCATGTTTTCCTTTGCAGCTCTAGTGTGGCTGGTGAGACTGAACACCCGCATAGCATCAGGTTGTCATGACAATCGCGGATGCAGCAGTGGTGAAGTCATAGACAGGGGCTTGCCGGCTGACGATTCGTGTGTGCCGCCGGATGTGTCCCTGCCCCACAGCCGCACTCTGCTGCTTAGGACCATGCTATATTTAAGGTAAGATGTTTTTAACTTACTTCTTGTTTGTATTCCTTGAGAAAAGGGCCAATGGGCTCAGAAACATCGGATTTCAATACAACATACTGAATTTTTTCACAATCTGCTGATAGCCACTGAATTTCTTTCATTACATATATATATATATATATATATATATATATAAAACCACTTGTACGAACCGGCACTCAAGGTCCAAGGTAGCTGAATAACTTACCCAGGTGCCCTCCTAATGGCTCACTGTATATAGTATAGTCACCCACATGAATGACTGAGGCGGCGCTCCGGGACTTACAAAAGTAATTTACTTAAGTAACACCAACATTTCAGAGCCCTTCAGCTCTTTTGTCAAGGTACAAATAGAACAAAGCCATTACTTACCTATATAGAGAAAGAAGCAGCCTGCGCCCTCCAGCATGTCCCAGCTCTTGCAGCCCATAAACACCCACACCCGGAATTGAAGTTAATAGTTCACATAACCCAGTAGTGTATCCCATCCTTGAGTGCTGGCTCATACAAGTGGATATACAAATGGGCTCCACAGTGAGCCATCAAGTGAATAAGGCATCAGTCACATTTTGTCTTTTTCTGTCTGGGACATTACTAGCTGTGTACAGGATAGCAGTATTGCATTCTCAGTTCTACCATCACAGCAGTATGAGTTTTAATACAGCTTCTTCTAGCAATCTACCAACTGACACTGCAGCATTCTGCTGTCTCAACCTAACTTTGGGGGAAAACCTGAGCTTCACTGAAGATGAAGCTTTACAAATTCTATTCAGTGAATATTCAATGCATTTCCCTAAAGAGGAATGTGCTGAAGAGCTATTTCATCAGAACCTTAAGTTAAGAAAAAGGAAATGGACTATTTATTGCATGGCATATCTCTGTCTGACTATTACAGATTTAAAAAAATCCCTAGGGGGTTCCACATCTGCAATATTCCAACTATTGGATTGAATAAGCTTGAGTTTTGCCAGTGCTGGATTGCAATTTTGAACAAGAGCTTCTTGGACCTCATGGTCCTGGTGATTGAAGAGGTGGGTAAGGAATTGAACAGAGTACATGACAAATTGAAGTCTTTTGATGTAGCCAATAAATCCACTCTGATTAATGACAAAGATAATGACTGGCTGGGGAAACTTGAAACACAGTGTAATACATACAAGAAGGACTTGATTTAATTAAAAAAAATAAGATGCAAATTGTGTCACAAGATTACGAAAGTAATAAAGTATATTGGTGGCTATCAGGATCTGACCCACAGTGTCCAAAGTTTCAAAGACCCAAGGGAGGATGGTGGCAAAGAAGAGAAGGGGCTTATACCCAATCTTCATCTAACAGCAACAGTGAGTTTGCAACAGTAGACTCAGATGATTCTGGATGCGCTAAGCCATTCCCTTTAGGCATGAAAATGAGGGCCCAGTTTGATTCCCCAAAAGGAAATACAACAGGAAGGGCAGGCAATCAGAAAGAAACAAAAAAACACCGTCAGGAAGGAAGAAGTCATTTATAATTTATCTTCCAGACACCTCCACTGAGATCAATATTCTTTCCAAATGGTTATAATTTGTTCCAACCATGGAAAAATACACCAATGCCCCACATTGAAGCAGAATAAATCTTAAAAAGCAGGAATATCAAGCATTAAACCATTAAATGATTTAAATGGGTATACAGATGTCATTTTCAGGCTGGCAGACAAAGGGAGCAACATTGTTGTTCATGACACTTCAACATATTGGTCAGACCTTAATGCCCAATTAGCCAATGCCAACACTTATAAGCGGTTGCCAGGAGACCTTACAAGCCTCTACGAAAAGGAGATGGACTCTATCCTTTTCGCTGCAAAAGACAAGGAATTTAATGATAATGTTTTGAAAGCTCTTATTCAGGATTTTTTAACTATTCCCATCATTTACTCCATTCCCAAGTTCCACAAAGACCCTCTGCGCCCACCGGGCAGACCTATTATCAAGGCAATGGTGTTCTTTATATTAGACTGTTTCACAGTTTTTGGACTCTATATTACAACCTCTAATTTCTACACATCCAAACTTTTTGAAAGAAACAATCAGTTTCCTGCTAGCCCTTCAACAACTAGATGAAGTGACTGAAAATTCCCTACTCTGCGCCATGGATGTCAGCAGTTTGTATATTGTGATACCACATGACATGGGCATATTTGCCATGAAAAAAATCTTGGAGTCTATTAGCCAAATGGTACCTATTAGTATACTATTGTTCCTTCATTGCTGGGTGTGTGATGGGGTCTAATGTGGCCCCATTGTATGTAAATATATTCATGTTTAACTTTGAGGAACAAGTGTTATTACAACATCCCATGTCACAGGGAAAAGTGCTTTTCTACAAGAGAAACATAGATGATCTCTTCATGATGCATGGTTGGAGTCTGAAGTATAATTTATCATGTGGATGGATTGTATCAACCAGTTGGACACACCTATTAAAATTATGTTCAAGTGCCATTCAGCTGTTATTGATTTTTTGGATGTGAAGGTGCAATTATGTGGTGGCAATATTTCCACAGATGTATTTTACAAACCCACCAATCATAACACCCTTCTAAATTATTCTAGCCATCATCCTATGGCTCTTAAATGTGGATTACCGAAGTCGCAGATGATGTGATTGGCCCAAATTATGAGCAATGTGGGAGAATTATCGCAACAGCTTGATGATGTAATCGATCGCTTTGTTGTTTGTGGATATCCCTTACAGCTACTCAGGAATCAGAAACAACAAGTATTAGCAATGCAGAGGGAACAACTACTATACCCTGTAAACAAGAAAAAATTTGATGATTGCCTCATCTGGCCTATGGAGTTTACCGATGCTAGCCCAGTGGTACACAAAGCCATGAAGGCTCTGTGGCCAATTATATTGTCTGACAAGGATATACATTCACTGGAAAGAAGAAACCCGTAATTGCATACAGATGTGGCAAGAATATTATGAACTATGTGGTCAATATCAATATAATTATATTTGTCATCTTATAAGAAACCGAGCTGTTATCGATGCGCAAATTGCATGCAACTATCTGACCCCAGGACATACTTTTAACAATCCTCATTGTGTGAAACATACAGAATCATGCATGTTTTTACCTGCTCTACAACATATGTAGTGTACTTTATCGTTTGTCCATGTGGTCTCTATTATGTTGGCCAAACCAGCAGGTCTTTTAAAGAAAGAATGGCTTTGCACCATTCAGCCATTTAGGGCAATCCTGAAGGAAAAAGCATTGACCAACCGGTGGCTCATCACTTTAAAGCTGGTGGCCACACTTTAGCC
Organism: Taudactylus pleione; assembly: GCA_031769625.1. NCBI lineage: Eukaryota > Metazoa > Chordata > Amphibia > Anura > Myobatrachidae > Taudactylus > Taudactylus pleione. The sequence continues at coordinate 20,694,579 of JAUIMM010000295.1, forward strand.
AGTTTGAGATATAGAATTAAAGATTATATCCCTGCATCATTAAGATGAGGTAACAGGGCAGCCAAACTTTTACGTTTAGAGACAAGGTGGATCCTGGAACTTTAACACCATACATCCACATGGCCAAAATGAAAAAACATTGTGGGATGCCTTAATTTAAGATACTAGACCATCACCCATATGTTGAACATTAGTACAAAATGTGGTTGTACTTGTTCTATTGCCCTCCTCCTTTTCCTTTTTTGTTTCCCTACTTGGTTATGCTCTGATTTTTTGTTACTTATAATCTCTCTCCTTTTTGTGTAGACTATTGCTTGTCAGTAGCACTATCACTTTAGTAAGATGTATTAGTTGCATCATTAATGTGCTACATTTGTGGCACCTTTTGCAGTTCATGCCTTTCTTTTCACTTACTGGGTGCTTTTCTATGACATCTGCTCTCCTCTGTGTTTTTGTTTACATTTTTACAATCATATTCAGTTGCTAGGTGACAGAATACACTGTTGGGTCATGCGACCCATGCACTTCACTTTCAGGTGTGGGTTTTTACGGTCTGTGGGAGCTGCAACATGCTGGAGGATGCAGGCTTCTTCTTTATCTATATAGGTAAGTAATGGCTCTATTCTATTTGTATCTTGACAAAAGATAACTCTGAAACACTGGTGGTATTTAAGTAATTAGTTTTTCTAAGTCCCAAAGTGCCTTCTCAGTCATGTGTGGGCGATTATACTATATATATATATATATATATATATATATTACTCCATCACCCAGCATTCTGAATCCACTACAGGGTAACCTTCTCTGTTGCCTTGTATCCTGAGGACAGGGATTCATTCCTTGAAACGTTGATTAAAAAGTACCATTTTTGAAGACGCCAAGTGCCACCTGTTGTATTGTGGAAATAAATATATATATATATATATATATATATATATACTGTGTTGGATTTTTTGTGCAAGGCAGATATTTGTATATGCAAAAGCACTACAGCTGAGATGATATTCACTGTGTCAGCATATGTGTGCAAGGCAGATATTCATTGTGTAGGCTTTGCAATACTTGCAGTTGGTAGGAAAAAAAAAAAAAAAAAAAAATATATATATATATATATATATATATATATATATATATATATATATAGTAGACAGTAACCAGAGAAACTGGAGAAACTGGAAGAAGAAACCCAGCACACCAGTGTTGTATGCAATACAAGGTTTTTTTAGCATCACGTTTTTCTAAATTTAATTATCATTTTAATTTTTACAGAAAAGGTGGAGTGTGCAGTACTTGCTGGACTTTCTATATATATTAGATGTCACTACTGTCTTTGTAAAATTAGTTCTTCTGAGCAATAACAGACATCTACGCAAGCAAAGCTGAAAAAAAACACTAGTTATATTATTATAATTATTATTAATAATAATAATAATAATAATAATAATATTAAATATCATTTCAATTTGCATATGTAAATAATAAGCCTATTACAGTTTTATTGTATTAAACTGAATGATTTATAATTCCATTTTTGAAAGAAAACAAAATATTATTTTCCTTTTGTGGTTTTTGAGTTTCAACCATTTTATACTAACATAGATTTCTGCAATTTTATTGACAACACAACTTGAAAATATTGAGTTTTAGAAATACTTTACACAGAAACTTTAATTGCACCCATTTGTCTAATTTAAGTATGTCTGGGAAATAAATGTAGACTTTTCCTATAAGAACAAACAGCATTTACAGGTATCAAATGTACTGTTTCAATTTCTATAAATTTTTTGTGATTTTTATGAAACTACTAATAAATATCTAAATATAATGTAAAATGTTATCTTCCATTTGAATTGTAAGCAGGTAATGGAAATATTTCAGTATGGTTTAAAATTATATCTGTGACCTTCAATCAATGGCCTTTAGATTTTCTTAGCTAATATCTTTAGACATGTAGTAATGTGTTTTACAGCAAGGTCAAGTTATATGTTTTATGGGCCAGTATTATACTTAGAAGCAGTGATCCAAAAACTGCAATTATTCAGGAGATATAATCACTCAAACAATTATCTAAAATTAACAGTGTGCTATCACAAGATGATTTGATATGATGGATGGAGATGAAAAAGCAGTTTCAGAAAATAAAAACCTTTTTCTATTTTTTTTAAATAACATGGTCTAGGAGGTTTATTTAATGTATGATAGTGTGATTGGTGTTTACCTCTAATATTTAGTAATTCATTTTAATGATGTTTTAATAGTCAATAACATTTTATTGACATTGTTATTTGAATAAATTAGAAATTCTTAGTTATCTTTGGGGTATACAGGGGCACTAGGAATTTTACTTATTTTAGAGCAGTGGTTCTCAACCTTCAAGTATTCTAAACAGATCATGATTTGAGGATTTCTGTCTGTGGAAGCAGTTGGAAAAATTATTGACCCAGCAAAATAGATTAACACAAAACATGACTTTTGGTAGTACTGTACTTGAGGTCTGGAGTTGAGAACCCCTGTTTTATATAGTTTGCCTCTATAGCAGCATTACCAAATGCTACCATCACAGTCCATGTTTTAAGAATATCCCTGCTTGAGTCCAGATTGTTAAATCAAATTGACTGAGGTACTGTACTAAGTACTTATAATGTGCTCAAGCATGGATATCCTTACATTGGCAAACACAGGATTTTGAAAGGGGGGTTTCCAATACTTGGTTACAAAATCAATGGCAAAAAATCTAAACACATACAGGCAGCACTCCTCCTCCTCCTCCTCCTCAATAATCCAAGCTTGTTAATCCACTACTGTGCAACCTTTCAGATGCCTTGACAAAATATGTAATAAATGCATCTGAAACGTGGCACAGAAATGGATTAATAAGCCTGGAATATTGAGTACCCGAGGAGAGCACTGCCTGTATCTGATTGTATGAGACTTAGAGCTTAGGATATGCACCCAGGATATGCCCACCACGGGCCTAGTGTCCGACAACCCCGGTGGTCTAGCGAGGATTAATAAGTGAAAGTGGGCAAAGCTGCCTACCATGGCGCTGGGAGAAGCTGCAGTGGGGAGATCCATTTAGGTCTTTTCCTTTCCACCACTGCAGCACTCTCCGGTTTTCAGCTTCTTGATCCTCAGCTTCTCGCTGTAGGTCCGTCCTGGCCAGCAGCGCCTCCTATTCTTGGCCAGCTCTTCCTTCTTCTTTTCTTCAGGAAGTCTCCTTTCCTCCCTCTCTGCTCCGCTCCCTTTGCAACAACATACCTTTCCTCGCTGCAGCACACACCTTTCTTCATGCTCACACCTCCCCTCCCCACAGCACTCACCTCTCCTCACACCTCCCCTCACCACAGCACTCACCTCTCCTCACACCTCCCCTCCCCACAGCACTCACCTCTCCACACACCTCCCCCTCAGCACTCACCTCTCCTCACACCTCCCCTCACCACAGCACTCACCTCTCCTCACACCTCCCCTCCCCACAGCACTCACCTCTCCTCCCACCTCCCCTCACCACAGCACTCACCTCTCCTCACACCTCACCACAGCACTCACCTGTCCTCACACCTCCATTACCACAGCACTCACCTCTCCTCATACCTCCCCTCACCACAGCACTCACCTCTCCTCTCACCTCCCCTTCCCACAGCACTCACCTCTTCTCACACCTCCCCTCACCACAGCACTCACCTCTCCTCACACCTCCCCTCACCACAGCATTCACCTCTCCGCACACCTCCCCTACCCACAGCACTCACTTCTCCTCACACCTACCTTCCCCTCACAGCAGCACACCCCTCCTCACATGACCACTCACCTCTCCTCACCTCACTGCAGCACTCACTTCTCCCCTCAACACTCACCTCATGCCACCCCTCCCTTCAGCAATCACCACAGCACTCTGTTCCCCTTATCTATACACACAGCCCCTCAACATTTTTTACACAGCCCCACAACATTTTTACACAAAGCCCCTCACCATCTGCCTACACAATGCATATAGCCCCTCACTATCTGATCTGCATACACACAGCACCTTACATCTGCTCTGTGTGTATGCAGATCAGATAGTGAGGGGCTGTGTGTACTGTGTATGCAGATGATGAAAAGGCTGTGTGTACAGTGTATATGCAGAGCAGATGTAAGGTGCTGTGTGTATGCAGTTCAGATAGTGAGGGGTTGTGTGTACTGTGTATGCAGATGGTGAAGGGGCTGTGTAATACAGCCCCTACACCATCTGCTTACACAGTACACACAGCCCCTTCATCATCTGCATACACACAGTCACCTCACCGGCATTTCTGCACACAGCATCCATCACATAGCCCCACTCTCTCAGCACCCACTACACTGCAGTGGTGGAGTGCACCCTTCCCTTCAGGATCCCCGGTGGCACTTTAGAATAATGCACTGGCCGCGCAGACAGATAGCCAATTAGGAGCGGCCACATGACCGCTTATGATTGGTTGCCGGCCGCGTGGACCGACAGCCAATTAGAAGGGGCCACGTGGCTGCTTCTGATTGGATGCCAGTCCACGAGCCATAATTGGCTCGCACGACTGGCGTTAGTGGACAAATTTGCCGCCGGGTCACTTATTAAGCTATGCGGCGATGGATCAGCAGGCAGGGAGGGTTTCTAGGTACTCAGAAACCCCCTCTTCATGTGCGCCAGCTTTAAAACCTGGACTATAATGGTGCAGTTTGTTAAACTCTGTTCTATGGAGTAAAGCAGGTTTATGTGCTGATCTGGTCCTGCTCTGTCAGTTTTGTACATAAATACAAATCAGAAAAAAGACAATACTTTCATATAGTGCACTCAAGTCCTATAATAAAAGTGTTTAAACTTTATTCAATTGTTAAAGAACATAGATTTTCCCATAGATTACCCCATAGATTACCAATAGATTACCCATCAAACCTAATGTTTTTTGTTTGCTTAACATACTGTAAGTTATCTTATACATTAATTTTGTTCCAATATTCAATGATTCCTCACTTTGGGATATAAATAATTATATTGAGCAAAATAAGATAGTATGAGAAAAAGAGTTCATAAGTAGCTGCATGTGTTCCTCTTTTATAACCTCAAACTAGTATCATTGAGGATTTACAGTATGTGTTCATTCTGTATGCATTTAGATAGGTTACTCAGAAACTATACATTTAATGGTCTCAATATCTCACACATATAATGTTATTTAATATAATATAATGCATATATCAAAATGAATCATCACTGCTGATACCATCCAAGTTAATGCAGCTTTCACTTTCTAGGGCCCCATTCACCTGTACATTTTATTCTGCAGTACTTGTGGTTAGTCAGTTATTAGCATTTACAGCCATGGCCAAAAGTTTTGAGAATAACACAAGTATTGGTTTTCACAAAGTTTGCTGCTTCAGAGTTTTTAGACCTTTTTGTCAGATGGTACTACGGTATACTGAAGTAAACTCACCAGCATTTCATAAGTGTAAAAGGCTTTTATTGACAATTACATTCATTTTATGCAAAAAGTCAATATTTGCAATATTGACCCTGCTTTTTCAAGACATCTGCAATCCGCCCTCTCATGCTGTCAATCAACTTCTGGGCCACACACTGACTGATGGCTGCCCATTCTTGCCTAATCAATGCTTGGAGTTTGTCAGAAATTGTGGGTTTTTGTTTGTCCACCTGCTTCTTGAGGATTGACCACAAGTTATCAATAGGATCAAGGTCTGGGGAGTTTCCTGGCCATGGACTCAAAATTTTCATGTTTTGTTCCCCCGAGCCACTTAGTTATCACTTTTGCCTTATGACAAGGTGCTCCATCATACTCAAAAATTCATTGTTCATCAACAAACTGTTCTTGGATGGTGTGGAGAAATTGCTCTTGGAGGATGTTTTGGTACCATTCTTTATTCATGGCTGTGTTCTTAGGCAACATTGTGAGTGATTCAACTCCCTTGGCAGAGAAGCAACCCCACACATGAATGGTCTCAGTATGCTTTACTGTTGGCAAGGCACAGGACTGATGGTAGTGCTCACCTTTCCTTCTCCGGACAAGCCTTTTTTCCACATGCCCCAAACAATCTAAAAGGGGATCCATCAGAGAAAATAACTTTACCCCAGTCCTCAGCAGTCCAATCCCTGTACCAATTGCTGAATATGTGTCTGTCCCTGATGTTCCAGGGGTTCTTAAGTGTTCATCTTTTGCTGAGCAATCTGTAGTCCTTCTAGTGCTTTATAAACATGATGTAATATATATGGTATTCCTTACTGTCTTTGTATATTATTATTTCCAGGTCCTTATGTATATTTAGTTTATGTACATATCAGTACAGTATGTTAGTCAGTATGGTAGCACTACATTTTTACCCATGATAGAAAATAATTGGTATGAAATTTATATATTTGGTTTATACTGTAAAGGCTACAGAAATGAAGGTCTATAATCACATATTATAGGACTCCAATATATAATATCTGTTTTGGGATATCATAAATTGTTTATAAAGTTCCACTGCTTTCTGATAAACTTCTGTTAAATGGTGTTTCCAGTACTTCTGGTACAGTACATTAAGTTGAAAAGAGTAATCCTGAAGTAGCACACACAAAAGTAGGTTTGACATATGTGAAAAATATGCATGGAAAACAGAAAAAGGCAGGTTTGTCAAATAAGTTCAATGCCAGACATTGTGTGAACTGTGATTTTCTGGAATTTCAGATTAATTTGTCACAAATTTTACCCAAATCAAATACTCTCTACATCAACAATTATCACTTTTGCCAATCCAAATCAATGATTTGCATTTACAACCTAATAGTGTAAATAATTGAATGATTTATTTATGTGCCTGGTGCTGTGTTTTATGGACATCAGATGTATATGTTGACACCCAACTATACTGGCTGAGAGTGTGAATCCACTACGCTGCTAATGACTGATGCTGGGATGCAAAGCCTAATAAATGTTGCACTTTTAGTTTAATAGATTTCCTATCTTCACCTACTAGGCAGAGAGAGGAAACACCACAGAATAAGGCAAAAATAAAGTAAAGTACAAGGTCAAAGGCAGACATGGTCAGTAGATGGGTTAGTTAGTATACTGACTAATGCAGAAAAAAAAAAACAATTAAAACCTGGTGGCCAGGTAGAGTGTTGTGAACCTGGTGTCTGCTGAACACTATATTCAGAGCTAAAAGAAGAGAAGAGGCAACATTATGTGCCTGAGCAAGAGAGGAGCTGGCCTTACTCTAGCATAAGATCCTCAGGCAACGCAGATGAAGATGGCAGTTTGATGTACCATATCCACTACGTACAATCTGGAACGACGTTAATGTTGGTATACTTTTTGGTAAAAGACTCACATTTCTTTACTAACAAACCTTGTAGTTACATTACTCCATTATGTTTATATCTTTGTAACTTTATATATGTTTTTTCTGTGTTTCTAAAGCTGTTTATAGATTTAGCGTGTGACAGATGCAATATGATTTAATCTCTACCATAGAGCTCTTATATAGATTGTTAGACACCTGGTAATTTATTTCATACTGTATCACCACTTAGCAATGGCGAAATGTCAGAATGTACATCATATGTTCAAATATAATTGAACATATCAGTAAAATATATTCATGATTCTAATGCATGGATGACAGACAAAGACTAATGTACTATCTAGATATTGATGTTGGAGTCAAATGATAAGTAACACAGAGCTCTCTAGGTTGTATTGTGGGTAAATGTGGCATACTGAACATTAGCTAACGGCCATTAAAATGTTTCATTGGGAACAGCTTGAGGCTATTATAGTCTTTAATGATGGCATGAGGACATCTATTCACACTTCATGAGAAAGATGGACCTTAAATACCTCAAAATCAATGGTTTTGATCAATAATGTTTGCCTTTTTGCTGTACAATTGGTATCTGGATTTTAATTGCTTAATTAAGTTTTCTGCGAAGACATTCATTGCATTTTGTCAAGTTTATACTCTCTTATGTATACAAATATAAATGTTTCACCTACTGCTCTATAGAAGTAAACACTTCTAATGACTATAGGTAAATATTTTGCTTTCATTCTTTTTTTTCTTTTGTATTTCAGAGTTTGGACAAACTAACGGCATATTTCAATTAGCATAGTGATTATATGCATATAAAATGTAAAGGATAGCTTAACTAATTTTTGATATTTAGAACAGAAAATGTGTAATATGTTTGCAAATGAAAAGCTCCAATATACATGTCATATCTAGTCCATAGTTCCCACCAATAACTCTAATACCTATAATATACAGTATAGCAGCCACCCATATAAAATAAAACTTAAAATGCTTTGACTGGAGGTGGAAAATTATGAAAGTTTTCCCCATATTGTTCAGTGAATACTGTAGTTCAGTTACTCTTAACTTCTAAGTCAGTCAAAAGAGAGAGGTACAATATGTGCTCTATTTCACAGATTTATTTTATTTTAAGTACGTTTAACAAATATATATTATTTTTGAGTGTAAACTATTGTTTTATAATTTATATTTTCATTCCACAAAGGAATTTAAGAACTGAATACCCTGTTTGATGCATCAACTCATATCATATCATATGAAATAAGTATGTGTGCTGGAATAGCCAATATGCTGTAGGTACAGTGAGTAAAGCCAACATTTTACTATAGACAGCTAGAAGCATATGTCTGAATTACGAATACACCCTCGTGATTGGCTATATCTAAGAAAAAATTAGTGAATCATCTTAAAAATAGCATAACAAACATTGCCAAACATTTTTCTGGCATATTAAAAAAGAAAAATCCTAATCTCTATACAAAAATCAGTAACCATGCTACTCGGGGGTGATTGCATTTTCTTTTGTGAACAATTAAAGGTTACGTAAGACTTGAGGATAAATTACTGTTTACATAATTGTGTATAATGATCATATATTGTGTTATGTTTTTAACATAATGTTGTCAAAATATGCTCAAAATGTCAATATGCAAACAAAATATATATAGATTTGAAACATAAATAGGTTAGTTTGTAAACAGACTATACATTGTTCCATTTCCTTAATGTAAACAAACACATATGATACCTAATTGATATTATTATTTATTCCATAATTGCTACATGCAGACTGGGAGCTATTATGTATCTGCTACCACAAACAAGAATGGCTTTTACAGAAAATTACCATTGTGCAAAGGGAAAGGGAAATTAGAGTGGGAAGAATTGATTATAGAACAAAATATTGAAATCTGGTACTTTATGCAATGACATACAAATCATGGCATAGTGTGAATCTACTATTGTCATAGTTTATCACTTGCAGAGGCATATAGTGTACAATAAAGAGAAACACATTATATGAGGATAACAAGTGTTTTTTCTTCTATTATATTGCATTAACAATTGCAATGCTGGCAAAGTCTTTGCTGGAAAAAACATTTTTTTGCAGATGTTTTGCAATGTGTCTCCAGAATACATGTGACACAGTGACGTTATATTCACAAGCTCTTGGCCTTATTTAGGGACAAAGGGCTGATTCAGAGCCGCTCATAAGCGGCCACTCGTTCGCTCCGAGCGATGTTCACACATCTGCGCATGCGTATTGGTCGTAATGCGCATGTGCCAACCAGTCATTGCGGTCGGAAATCGTGCACTCGCCAAACAGCGAGGGCCTGCTAATTTGAGTGACAGAATGAGGCGTTTGTGGGTGGTAACAGGGGAAGGTGCTTGAAAATGGGAAGTGGAGATCCGAATGCAGGCGTGCCAAATGGTCAAAACGGGCGTTTAATGGGTGTGCATAATTAACAAAGCAGCGTCATCGACCACATCACTTGGTTGTCTTTTAGCCTGAACTGCTCGCAGTGATTGCAGGAAGTAAAACCTACCACAAGCACTGCGAGCAGTTCAGATGCCTTTTGAAGTACTCAATTAATCTAATAAATAGCGGAGATGACGTATGATGCGAACGGCCAGGGGGCGTCTTTACAAAATAGCGAGCGCATGTTTTGTTCACTCGCTCAGACATAGAGGCGTCAACAGACCGCAAAGAGTGAGCGCTCAATTTAAATAGCCGGCCCCTTTTTCTGAACGACTGTTCGCAAATAACGTCCAGCTCTGAATCTGGCCAAAAGTCCATTAAGTATTACAGAGCATAAGGAGATGCAAGCAGAAATCAGCTACCACAATGGACTGAAAAATGCACATTGTGTAATTGAATCTGCCTGTTAGACTTTGATATAACTTTAAAGCGAAAAATAGAGCTTAGTTTTACTGTGCAAGAAAACAGTGTGAAACAAGATGCATTGCCACCCCCTATGTCTGGAGAAGCATTTCAGGGTCGTGCACTTGCAACTCATGTATATTAAGGTCATTCATATATATTAGTGGCATGCCACCTTCAGATGTGGCATACTGTACTCTGAGTATGCTTTCTAATACACCTATTTTGTGGGCACTTGACACCTGATGCAAATATACTGTACATGGGAATGATGATAATGACCACCAGCAAGCCCTATTTCTGAGTGTTGGTGCTTGTTTTACTTTGAGAGTTTTATGTGGCTATACCAGAGTTTTTTAATGTTATTTATTAATTTTAGATCTTTACAGTGCTAAAATTAATAAATAACATTAAAAAACTCTGGTATAGCCACATAAAACTCTCAAAGTAAAACAAGCACCAACACTCAGAAATAGGGCTTATTACAGGTAATGTGGGAGACTAAAAGCAGGAGGTTATAGCAAAAATTCAACCAACATCAGACTGAAACAAGCTGGACTGGTCCCATTGTAAATGGTAACCTTCTTTCCCTTTAAGAAATGTGCATTCCTTTAAGAAAAGTGCATATAGCAAAGAATTGCATCAGATGAAGCATTCACTACAGAGCATGTTACATTGCATTTTGGCAATAGGAGTCTGTTGCAAAAATAGCTACAGAGATGCAGCTTTGCACACAGGGGTATATTCATTGGATCACATCTCAATTAAAAGCCTTAGGGAGGCTGTCAGGAGCATCAGGAGTTCCATAAGAATAATTTTATAGTACATATTTACAGGATATATATTACAATTTATGCAAAACAAAAAATAGACAAACACACCTCTCATTTGGTAGTCTATCTAAAGAGCTTCATTATGATGCTTATAAAAAATCACAGCAGAGGGCATGACCTGGAAGCTGACCAGAGCAGACATGTCTCCATGAAGCTCCGGTATCCTGCATCTTTTGTGGACCCTTCCCCTGAGCTTCCACTTACTTATATGGACGGATGCTTCCCCTCAGTGCACCATCTACCTGAGCAGCCCCTCTGGTGACTTTTCTGGGCCTTCCAGGCTGTCACGAGGCCTACCCCTGCCATTGAAACTGCAGCCTCAAATAGGAGCCTGCACTCATCGCAGATTCATCGGCGATTGCTGCAGCAGCAAACCCTTAAGCCACAGAAATGGGACACTCAGAGCCCACCTCTCCCCGGGCTTCTGTTCTTATAGCCTGGTCCAGACAGGCAGATTATACTGCTCTCTCCCTGCTGCAGGATTAAGTTATCAGCCAACCGCCATCTTGGATTTTCCAATATAAACTGTGCCTATGTACCTCTCCTGGTATCCTGCTACAGACTCCAGCTCATTAGTGTCAGTGGTTACTCGATCCAGCTCTGGTGGTTCTGCTTTTATTTTGGACCTCCTGGGACACTTACTGGACCCCTGGAGACTCTGTGACTCAGCCCAGTTACTCGTTGCCGGCCTTCCTCACAGACCTTTTTTCAACATCTGGTCCCTGAGCTCACTGCTGAGGACTGTCTATGTGATAGAGCTTACAGAGCCCTTAGGAGCAAACCCTCAGATTCTCAACCCCCTAGAGATGTTGTGGTTCATCTCCACTACTATATATCCAAGGAAAATATATTGTTCTCAACCCAGGACTCCCCCACCATTCCAGGAAATGCAGTGCAAAGTTTTCAGGACTTGGCCCCTTTGACGATTCTGAAATGCAGGGATCTCCATCCTGTTACAAAGATTCTACTTCAGCACCATATTTGTTCCCAATGGGGGTCCCTTTTCTACTACAAGTTTTTGGCAATAATTCCTCATACAATGTGAAGACTCTGGTTCAAGGTCAGGATATGTTAGCCTAACTGGATATTCTTCCAGAAACAGCTTCCACATCAACTCTCCCTCTCTCATCTAAGTCCCAGCGCACCAGACCACCCCTGCCAGAGTGGACCAGAGTGGGGTGGTCTGGTGTGTTGGGACATGGGGAAGATGGAAATCCCACTTGAATTTGGAACTCAGTTTCTGGATTTCAGATACCACTGTTGGCATTGTGCCTGCATTATAAGGATTTTTAGTCCCTGTTAGAACTATTTAGAAATGTCTTCTAAAAAAATTTTTTTATATAGGTTCACTGTTTCTTTGATATGTTTTTAGTTTCTTTTTCTGTAATATAGTATAAATCATTTATATTAATCCTTCAAGACAGGTATTTTTTACCTGTTCTGTTTCAATTTATAAAAGGTATATGGGGATTTGTTTTTTGCTTTTCTCTTTATTATTCTCTGTAATTTCTGTTTTTCTCTCTGTGTAAGCAATATTTGCTTTAGGTTATATGTTTCTGCTATTTTATGTAGCATGTAATGAATTTTAGTGTGTATTTTTGCTTGTAATGTCTTTAACAATATTGCTTCCCCCTTTCCTTTCCACGCCTCCTCAACTTTTACTTTTCCTTCACTTTCCCTTCCTTTATTTATCCCTTACTCTCTTTCAGTACCGCCCCTCCCCCCATTTTAGGTGACATGTTTTGTTTCCCTTCTCTAAGGGATTGTATTTGATATTTTGGCTTAGTCCGACAAATTGGAGACCAGAACACTCTGGTCATGTTGTGTTATCATACCACTACCCCCAAGCACCCTTTATTATCTGCTATCATTTTCCATTTAGTTGTATTTGTGGTGGTCTGTATTATGCACCCTCATCAGTTGGGTTTTTGACCTATTGGGCACTTTTCTCTTTTTTTTTCCTTATTCTATTTTGTTATTTTAAGTCTTTCCTTTTCTATTCCCTTTTTTCTTTCTATCCTGTATTTTTATATTCTCTCTGGGGTGGACCTTTGGTGGTCTTCTGGTATCTCTTTTATTGTTATGCATTTTATTAATTGGTACCATGGCCGATATGGTCTTTCTACAATAGATGCACTTCACTGGAACTCACTCTCACAATTAGACCTTTCTTGCATCTACAGATTGTAAGAAGAGAGGGGTAGCTATCCTGATTCACCGTAACATCCCATTTGTTCATACTAAAATGATTGCGGACCCAGAGGGATGTTACCTAATAGTGATAGGCACCCTTTGTATGGAGATTCTTACCCTTGTTTCAGTATATACCCCTAACCAGGTACAATCACAATTTTTCAATTCTTTATCACGACACCTTGGCCAAGTTGCACAGGGAAACATAATATTGGGATGGGACTTCAATACTGTCCTCAATCCTTTTCTAGATAAATCTGGTTCCTGCAAAAACAAGAAGGAGACAACATTGCCTAGAGCCTCTGTTGCCCTTATGTCCTCCCTTAAATAGCTTGACTTATGTGATTCCTGGTGCCTTAGGCACTCTTCTGCTAGGGATTGTACCCACTTCTCTGCACCACATCAACACTACTGCCGTATTGATATGATTCATATCTCTCAGTCCATCGCTTCATTAGTTACTAATTTGGGTAAAACTCTGTTTATTTGGACTGACCATGCAGAGGTTTATATTCTTTTAGATGTTTATGGGGCCCCATGAGGGATGAGTAAATGACAATTAGATGATTCTCTTTTGCTGCACCCCTTAACATTTCTGAAACTAAAGAGGCCCTGTTGCACTACTTTGAGGAATATGCTTCTCATGATATCTCCCCTGGAATTATTTGTGAGGCCTATAAGGCCACTATTCAAGGCCATTGGATGGCAAAGGCCTCCGCGGTCTGTAAAAAGGCGGCCCAGGAAATATCTTCCTTAGAATCCCAGATTTCCATTCTGCTAGACCAACATAAACACTCCTCCACAGCTAATCTGCTCTCCCAGATAGAATGCCTTAAAGGGCAGTTGAATGCCATTTTATCTCTCTGGGCTGCAGCCATATTACTAAAACTACATCAACAGTTTTATGACAAAGCAGATAAAATTGACGCTCTCTTAGCTAACAAATTGAGGCGTAAGCAAGCGTCAAGTATAATAGATAAACTGTACTCCCACAAACTAGGTACATTCAAATATGAACCCGCAGTGATGGTAGAGGAGTTTAGGGATATTTATAACTCTCTTTAAAACCTACCAGAACCACTCCTTTTTACCTCCACTGGTTCTGAGTTAGTACATTCATATGTATCGAATACTCCTTTATCATGTGTGTCAGATTCCAAGCTTTCTTTACTTAATGAAGATATTACTATAGAAGAGACAATGGCTGTTATTAAGTCCATGCAGTCTTTGGCTGCTCCAGGTCCCAATGGCTTTACAGTGCAATATTATAAATCATTTGTGATGGAGCTTGCCCCTCACCTCACCTCCCTTTTTAATAATATATTAGGGGGTCCGTCTTTTGCTCCAGCCTCCACTCAGCTGATATTGGGGTAATCCTGAAGCCTGACAGAGACCTCACACAGTGCTCTATTTATAGGCCGATCTCATTGCTAAATGCAGAGCTGAAAATTTACAGTAAAATTCTGGCTAATCGGTTAGCCCCTATCTTTACCCACCTGGTCCATCCGGATAAGGTGGGTTTTATTATTGGTCGTCAGGCATCTGACAACACTAGAAGTGCTATAGACCTGATTCATTCAATTCATTATCAGAAAATTCCTTTAATTATGGCACTGGATGCTGAGAAGGCTTTTGACCGTATTTCTTGGCCTTTTGTTTTCAAGGTTTTCATGGTATCTCTGCACTCTATCTATCTCCCACTGTTACAGTCTCTGTCGATCACACTACTTCTTCCCCCTTAGGGATTGCCAATGGTACCAGACAAGGATGCCCTCTTTCCCCTCTAATCTTTTCCTCCTAGTCTTGGAATATTTGGCTGCCAGAATCTGAAATAATTTGGCTATTATAGGAGTAAAAACTGGCTCCTCTGAGCATAAAATTGTGTTATAAGCAGATGATGTAATAATATCCCTTTTGGAATCCGGCTTGCTCCCTGCAGCCTCTCCTTGCTGAAATTGACCTTTACTCTGGTTATTCAGGCTATAAAATTAATATGAGTAAAACAGAAGCGCTTGACTTTTATATTCCTGGACTAACTAATACTCTTCTAGAGGCTTCCTTTCCATTTAATTGGCATAAACAAAATATCAAATACTTAGGTATTTTATAACACATCGCCCTCATCAATTATTTCAGGCAAATTTTCCACATATTTTATATCAAATTAAATCGGACCTGAATTCTTGGTCTAAACACTTTGTTTCTTGGATAGGCAAAGTGAACTCTGAAGATGAATGAGCTCCCTCGGATCCTTTACCTCTTTCAGACCCTCCCAAATTTTGTACCTTCCTATGTTTTTAAATTTCTGCAGTTTCACCCCTCACAATTTATTTGGGTAAATAAACGCCCTCGAATATGATTAAAACTATTTCAATGTCCTACACTCAGTGGGGGGGCTAGGTAATCCTAATTTTAAACAATATTATTTAGCTGTGCAATACAATATGACAAGGGACTCTAGTTTACTTGAATTCTCCCAGATTCAGGAGAAGTCAGCTCTCCCATCTAGGTCCTTTTTTACATTTTTACATCTCAGACACTTTCACTCCACATCTCATCATTACTAGACCCCTCTCCACTTTTTATGTTTGAGTCATTCCTCAACCAGAGGATTCATTTCCTCTCTATATACAATGCTAATTGAAAAATTTCCATCAGTACGTGAGCCTCACTAAAAGGCCTGGAAAGTGGATTTGGGCACCTCTTTAGATGATGAGGAATGTACTGAGATCTAGGACAATGCTGCCTCTAGCTCAATTTGTGTCAAGATAAAAGAGAATACATACAAAGTACTATATAGATGGTATTATGTGCCTGCTTGATTGAGCAAAATGTATCCTGGTACATCAGATAGATGTTGGAGAGGTTGCGTTACTGAAGACTGCTTCTTCAAACCCTCATTTTAGCCACTCCGAAGTGCTGAAGATGTGGACTGCCCCTGGGGACCAGTGTGTGTGCAGTGTTGGCTCACTCATTGTGACACCCAGCTGCTGTCCGAGGAGGAGTCAGCACTTTGGTGTCACTCCTCAGCGGCCCGCAGCCCCCTTGTGATGCCACTGTCTGGTATTTAAGGTCTGTCCTAACATTCCACCTCTGCCAGTGATAGTGTTTGCTTCCAGCATAGTGTTTGCCAGCATAGCATCCTAGTTCCTCTGCTGTATATTTATTTTTCTTGTCTGCAGACATCTTCTACTATTCATGGTTCCAGTGCTGTATGTGCTGGTTTAGTTTCCTGATACAGCTGCTACATTTAATAATTATGTTCCTGGCTACTAGTTACTACTATCCCTGGTTCTGATTCCAGGACCTAGCCAGTTCCTGTTTGTAGTCTGGTTTCCAGGTGCTCAGCATCCATTTCTATTCACATTTAATTGTTGTTTCTCTGGTGATTCCATAGTTCAATAATGACATCCATACTCAACTTTTAAAATGTAAATACAGTGACAAACAGCAGTAATCTCTGTTTATCGCATGCTGTTGAATACTGAAATAAGGACATAACACCTTTGGAGAGTGTTAATGGGGGTTATGTTTCATAGTTAAATGGGGCCAATTGTTCCCTATGAAGAAAAATTGTTCAGTACACCCCAACTTGTTTCAGTAAAATGATGCAGGTGCTTTTTTGTGTTTATCCATAAGTTAGCATTGGGCTGATAACAGTTGTGCACATACCTCTTATGATGGAAGACTAAAAATGTGTAATCTATTTAAAAGTATGAAATAAATAACATTGTAAAAATTATAAATACTCTAAAAGTGCACGCTTAATGCTTACAGATGTAATTCTGAAATTTCCTTTTACCTTGTTCATGTACATAAGATATATTTTTTTTATTGTAACTGCTTGCAAATGGAAAATAGTATTAAATTAATACAAATAAGTTGTTAAAATGGATAACCTCATTAGGACAGGCATACTCAAGATGATTAACACAATTTATCTCTTCGCTTTACAGTTACACTTTTAATTGAAAATCTGGTAATGATAGCCTGCTTTCTGATTAGTAAACAAATGAACATTTTGAATGATTTATCTAGATATGCTAATCAATTGACCATGCAATAAGAGTTTAATGTGTTTTCCCTCTTATTGTATGTGAAGCAATTAGTTCATATCATCAGGCAGGTTCATTTAGACTATTAATTGTGTTATGATGCAGACTGCACTATGCACATAATCTAATAATATATCTTCATAATTCTGACTGAATATGCTATTAACATTTTTCGTTTTATACCTACAATAAGTTGCCACAAAATTAAGTGTGTTAGTCCCAAAAATATTGCAGAACTCACTCACATATGAATAGGATCAATACCTTCTTCAACAGTAGTTGTAATAAATGTCTCCTGTTTTTTGTTATTTCAAATTGGATTCCACTGTCTGACATTCATAATAGACAAGATTGCCAATCTTATCCCACTTGCATCCGGGATGTTACACAGAGCAGTACATTGCACTGCTACATTTAGCCACTTGAACAACATCAGATCAAGTCAGAAGATCAAGAAGGGTAAGTATAGTTCCAGCTACAATACAGAATGGGGTGGGGATGATTATGTATTATTACTAATGCACAAAGGGCCTGATATCGCAACTGCAACAGCATATGCAGTTTGGTTGATGGTGTAAAGAGCGTATGCGTATGAGTGCACGTGCATGAGTTAGCATTGCGATCGATCTTCAATCACTCACTCAGATAGAAAGACATTGCAGAGTGAGTGACGGGATGTCAGCAATTGGCAGTGGTGACGTGGGAGTGGACGGGTAAACAGAGGGGTGTCTGTCCATTTGAACACCATTGCATGGGCATGCATAAATTAGCCACTGCAACGGTATATGCAGCTTGTGTACTCACTGCATACAACGAGGTTAGCAATTTCTGAGTAAGGTCAGACCTGCTGTAATTCTGTGTGAGAGGCCAATGCTACTTGATGTTACCAATGTATACGCAAGACTGCAAGGTATTATGTATGTGAGATAGCGGTAGTGGGCATCTCTATGCTAGCTGTGTGACAGCTTTGCTATTGCATTCATTAGCATATTTTCTCAGCAGAACTGTGTGCGTAATCGCAATAGCGATCCATAGTGAATCAGTTCCAAAGATCATTATTAATAAATATATTGGCAAATATACTAACTAAACTAAAAAAGAGGGCACAATCAACAATTAAATAAATAATTAGAACACATTTATTATTTATTTTTTAATAAAGTAGCACTAATAAAATTTTATAGAAAATGTATGAGATGTTTGAATTAAGAAGGCATTGATGATCATTTTTATTTCATAATGGGAAACATTCATTATTTTTAAACTGTAGTATTCACATCCATGTTTATCGGACTAGGGGCTTGATTCAGCAGTGATCGCAACTGCGATTACACATGCAATCAGCCAATTGTTGTGTTCTGTGCATGCACATGCATTGCAGTGTGTGAGCGAGAACACTCCACTGTGGTTGGAATTGCATTTCAGTGACTGCACAATCAGTGTGAGCGATTGGGAAATGTATGCTCTCTGCGCATAGACAGCCCAGTACAATGAGTGACAGGAGAAGCTGTTTGTAGGTTCATGACCGGGGCTGGCCACTAGAAATGGGGGAGTGGAGGTGCAAACTCTGGCATGCCTGAACATCTTAACGCCATTTCAGAGACATGCATAATTAACAGGCATCATCATAGTACACGTCACTTGGTTGTATTTCACACTGAAGTGCTCCCTGTGCTTGCGGTATAATCCACCACAAGTGCTGCATTAATTTCTGATTGT
Source organism: Taudactylus pleione (assembly GCA_031769625.1). Classification (NCBI taxonomy): domain Eukaryota; kingdom Metazoa; phylum Chordata; class Amphibia; order Anura; family Myobatrachidae; genus Taudactylus; species Taudactylus pleione. The sequence goes on from JAUIMM010000295.1 coordinate 20,713,586, forward strand.
ACTCGATGTACCAATGGTTGCATACACTTCCTGGAGATGACATGCGCAAGTGGATGTCTTAAGATAGGGTGGTGGGCATCTGCATACACATAGCGATCGCACACCAAGACATAGTGGGCATGCTAATGCCTTGCAATCGACTGCCATGCTAGGGGTGTGCCAGATTTGCATATGCTGGGTGCGTGCGAACACATCTAGTGAGCGGGTCTGAATCGAGCCCTGTGTGCGATAAAGTTAGCAACTCCTGAGTAAGGTCAGACCTTGTGCAAGTGTGCATGAGACTGCGATGCTACTCAATGTTACTTATAGTTTAGCAGTCTTGCTAATTATCACAGATGTGTGTAAGATAAAGTGGGCGTCCCTATGTCAGGCTGCGTTTGGCATTGCAATTGCAATCATTAGCATATCCTTGCAGTGAGACTGCGTGCATAATCGCTATTGCGATACATACTGAATAAGGCCTGAGGGGTGCTCAAAATATGAGTTTAGAAATGGGGCTAGGGAAATTTGAATCGAATGATCAGGTGTCAGTAGCTTTCAGGATTTTGATAAAATTATATTAATCCCGGGTCCCCGGGATGTACAGTACAGGTCAGATGCTTAAGAGTCTTCCTTAATTACAGTATATGTGGTTTCTCTGCAATGGGGAACCTCTGAAGAAATTATTACTTCCTGGGCAGATAGTGACTTTAGTTGGTAGTCACTATTCATGTAGTAGATCATATTGTCCAGAAGATGGCTGTTTCATAGGAATATAACCAGTGTCATCATCATATAGCAGATGCTCACCTTAATAATACATAATAACAGAAGTTATGGTGCAGGGCAAAATTTTATCTTCCCTGATCAAACAATTTTATATTATTAAACTGTATTTGCTAATGTGGTACCATTTGTATCAGTAATGTTTTTTTTAGAATTGGTGCCTTAATAAAGCTTACTGTCCCCAAAGCCTTTTCCATCTAATCTTGCCAGTTATGGATAATCTCCAGCCAGTTGTCTTCAGCCTCATCCTCCATTGTGTCTCTCTAGCACCCACTGAGTGTCACTCCAGCTCTAACAGCCACCTTCTGTCTGTACATCCCCATAGTGTCTCTCCAGTTGCAGCTCCCCAGGTTTTCTTTAGACTCCCAGAGTCTTTACACAACCAGTCCAACAAGCCCCCCATTGTCACTCCATCTGCAGCCTCCAAGTGTCTCTCCAGCTCTTTTATATATCCAGCAAAGCACCCAAATGTCTCTCTAGCTACAGCCAGTCCCCTTCTGTCTAATTAGGCCCACTAGTGTCTCTAAAGCTCATCAGTGTATCTCCAGATCTCTATGTCTCCCCAGGTGCCACCCCCAGTGTCTTTCCAGACCCCCAGAATCTCTCCAGCTGCAGTTCCCTTCTGTCTCTCCAGCTGCAGTCCCACAGTGATACTCCAGCTGCAGCCCCCAATATCTGTTAAGCTCCCTTATGTTTCTCTAGCAAAGCCCCAAGTATCTTGCAAGCTCCAGCCAGCCCCTTCTTTCTCTACAGCCCCCTTGTTTCTCTATCCCCCCAGTTTCTCTTCAGCTGCAGTTCCCCACTGTCAGTGTGTCTTCACCTTCAGCCCACTTCTGTATCTTCAGCTGCAATCCCCAGTGTCTATCCAGACCCCCACTGTATCTCCAGCTACATCCAGTCCTCTTATGTCTCTCCAGCACCTTCTGTAGCTCCATTCCCAGGGTCTCTACAGCTCCAGCCCCCACATCCAGCACACAGACACTTGCCTTTTACTGTTCCCTCTGGCTGCTCCTCATTCTCTTTGGGTTGCAGTATCTCTCCTCAGCAATGTAGCAAGACATAATAACATCTTGCATGCTACACTGTTATAAACAAAACACTTTATTGCACCAATTGCCAGTGCAGGAAGTTGCAGAAGCTGTCGGCTCCCCAGATCCTCCAGTACATGCCTGTGTCATGCTAATCACATCAGCTGTACCTTGAAGTGGCAATATATCATACCTACCTAGCATTGGCAAGGACATTAATAGGTGTGGTCTCCAAATTATCCTGTAGCAAATTAACCCTTGAGGTTTGAGTATGATGCATTATGCTAAGAAAGATATCTAGATCAGGAAAGAAGATTTGTATTCTACTTTTATTCATTATATATACAGTACAGTGTAATGAGTTGCTAGACAGCTGTGATTTCAGTTATCTCACCAATAACACCTGTCTCTATTTGTGGCTTAACCTGTAATTTGTGTAACAGCAGGTTATTATATTTGAAATTTCTACTTCAGGGTCCATAGGGTTCCACAGGATACCTTGGGGGTATAGGTGTGACGTCAGTCGCAGGGCACCAAAGAGTTAAGCTTTCAGCCTCCCAGGATGCACTAGGTCCCCCTCCTATACCCCGCCCCCGGGCCAAGGCACCTCAGTTTAGTTTGGTGCCCGGCCGGAGTCGGGTGCACCTGTTGGAGTGGGGGCTAGAAGAGCCCCTGAAGCTTATTCTTCATGCAGCTGTGGCTGCACAACTGGATGTACAGCATGGACAGTCAGTCCTGACGTCCATGCTGTCTTCCCTACACCCCGCCGGTACCAGAACGCCGGTACTGATCCGGGGATGCTGGTGGGCGTCTGGGGTCACAGCTAGCGGTGACCCCAGATGCTCCGGACCATGGCCGGATTCAAGGGGGACAGAGGTAAGCAGCGGGGTCCCGCGGTGGGTCCCCGCTGATCACATGGTCCTAAGTCCCCAGGCAGGGGGCTCCCTGGGGACTGGCTGCAGCGTGGAGCCAGGCGACCAACCTGCGCTTCCACTACCCCCTGGGACAGCGGACCGCAGCAGAGCGGTAGCGCTGCGGCGTCCCAGGGGTTAAATGCATGCCAGGGGAGCGCGCCTTCCCTGTCTCACAGCCGGCGCCTCCCCCGCTGCACACAGCCCTCTCTGCACTGTGCTGACTGGTCCTGTGTCAGCGCTCCTCCCCCAGGCCAGCTTCTCTCTGCTCCTCAGCGGCCATCTTCTCTGCAACGCATGGTGAACGCTGCTGGAAGTCTGGAAGGAAGCATCGTGGTCTGGGTCCCCCCGCATACCTCTCCTCCGCTGTGGCTCAGGTCTGTGTATGCAGCGCTGTGTCCTACCAGGCCCTGTGTCTGTGTAGTTGAGTGATCAGCACTGTTAGTGCAGGAATTGTTATTTCTCTGCATTGTATGTGACTGTGCTAGCGCTGCCTGTAACTTTTCTTCTCTAAACTGTCAGCTTTATTACTGTCCCTGTTCTTTCTGCTAAAGCCCTTGCGGTGCGGTGCTGCAGGGTGGTCTCTCGCCTATTTAATACTTAATTGGTGAGAGAGGTCACATACGTGGTGCCATAATGTCTGAAAGTGATTTTCCCCTCCGGCTACAGTGTACCACGTGCAAAGTACCGTTAGCGGAGGGGGAGGGTAGCGCGGAGGGCCTTTGCCGGCAGTGTTTGTCCATGGCACGGCCTATTACGGTTACAGCACCGGTACAGGAGCCGCCCTGGGCTTGTTTCGCTCAGGCGTTAACAGCTTTAGTGGGCCAGTTAGCTCCGCAGCCCGCGTTTACTCCGATGGGTTTGTCCCAGCAGTCTGTGGTGTCGTCACCCATGCAGGGGTTCCCACGACAATTGGTGGTACCCCACAGTCTCCCTATTTCCCCGCTCCCGGGTTCTCAGGAGCCAGCGTGGGTTAACTCCCTGACGAGTTCTGTACAGCACTTGTCGGATGTGTTGCAAGGGGAGTCTGTGATGCGGCCTCATAAAAGGCCGGTGGCGTCTCTGTCCGCTCCTTATGAGGATGACGAAGGGACGTCTGATGATGGGGAGATTCTGGATCCTTACGATCAGGAACCTTTCCATACTAAGGACGCTGATGCTAAGTCCAAAGTATATATTCCTGGACTTATTCGGGCGGTCCGCACAGCCTTGGTGATTGAGGACGAAGTTCCCCCAGCGGCTAAATCTAAGTATGCCTTTTTCAAAGATGTGAAGGGCGATGCCACAGTCTTTCCTCTTTCGGGTCAGTTGGTGGACCATTTAGAGGAGGCGTGGAAACAACCTGGCAAAAGATACCAGCCGCAGAGACGCCTGGCGGTGGCTTATCCATTCGCGGATAATTATTTTGCTAAGTGTGAATCCCCTCCACAGGTGGATTCTCACGTGACCCGTCTTGTCCGTAGTGCCACATTGCCGATGCCATCCATGTCCTCCCTTAAGGATGCTACGGACCGCAAGGTAGAAATCTGCCTGAAGTCCGCTTATTCCCTTGCAGGGGGGGCAGCACGGCCGGCTATGGCCATTTGCTGGGTTGCCAGAGCGATGGAGCGCTGGGCGGATTCATTAGAGGCTTCTTTTGAATCCGACTGTCCGGCCGAACAGGCGGAGTTGATTGGCAATCTCCGTGATTCGGCCACCTACAGCAATGAGGCGGCTCTAGACATTAGTACTCTGGTGTCTAGAATTTCTTCAGCAGCGGTAGCTGCTCGTCGCACCTTGTGGCTGCGATCCTGGAAGGCGGACGCAGATCCAAGAAAGGTCTGGAAGCGTTGCCGTTTACCGGAGAAGTTCTCTTCGGTCCGGATCTGGATAAGATTGTGGCCACGCTGGCGGCAGCCAATCTGCTTGTCTCCCGTCGGCCGCTGCTCCTTCTGGTTCTGGACCATCGTCCTTTCGGTCATCTAGGGCCCAGGGCAGGCCCAAACCACAGTCGTTTCCTCGACAGGCTGGCCCTAAGAAATCGGTCAAGCCCCGGAAACAGGCATGGAGTTCCAGACGTCCGGCCCCCAAGCCAGATGACAAGCCTGCGGCCTGACGGTCCGGGTCTCCCCTTGGGGGATCCCAGGGTGGGAGGCCGCCTGCTGCAGTTCTCCCGGTGTTGGTCGTTCACTACGACAGACACTTGGGTTCTGGAGGTGGTCTCTCACGGGTACGCCCTCTCCTTCCGGCACAGACCCCCGGCTCGATTCTTCACCACGGGTCTACCATCAGACCGGAACAAGGCTACGGAGCTGCGGAAGGTATTGCACACTATGCTCCAGGCTGGAGTTATAGTGCCTGTTCCATTCTCCCAGAGGGGCCAGGGTTTCTATTCAAATCTATTTTTGGTACAGAAACCCAATGGGTCATATCGTCCGATTCTCAACCTCAAAGCACTCAACAAGTCTTTGCGGGTCCCGAAGTTTCGGATGGAGACCCTACGGTCCATCATTCTGGCGCTGGAACCTGGGGACTACATGGTGTCATTGGACATACAGGACGCTATGGCGGTCATGGCGGCTTCTCTGCGGCTGCAAGGAGTCCGCATGTTGCCGTACTTGGACGACCTGTTATTGGTGGCTGGATCTCCAGAGCTCCTGTTACACCACTTGGACCTGACCATTGCACTGCTGCAACGGCACGGCTGGCTAATCAACTGGCAGAAGTCCACTCTAATCCCGTCTCGGAGGATTCTGCATCTTGGAGCCTTATTGGACTCGGGACAGCAAAGGATCTTCGTGACGGAGGACAAGATCTCTGCTTTACAGTCAAGGGTGCGCAGTTGTCTGCACAGCCGCCGGGTGTCCTTACACTCGGCGATGAGGTTACTGGGCTCCATGGTGTCGGTGTTCGACATGGTGGAATATGCCCAGTTTCACTCCAGACCTCTGCAGCACCTGATCCTGTCCAAGTGGAACGGGCTGACTCAGTCTCTGAAGTCCCAGACGATTGTGCTCACCCAGGAGGTTCGCCTGTCCCTTACGTGGTGGTTACAGACGACCCACCTCAACAAGGGACGTCCGTTCTGGGTTCCAAATTGGGTCCTGTTGACAACGGACGCCAGTCTTCGGGGCTGGGGAGCAGTTTTGGGTCCACACTTGTTCCAGGGCAGGTGGACGCCGACAGAAGCGGAGCTTCCAATAAATATCTTGGAACTCCGTGCGGTCTTCAATGCTCTCCAGCAGGCACAGCGGTTTCTCCAGGGTCGCCCGGTGCAGGTCCAGTCGGACAACGCTACCACCGTGGCCTACATAAACAGGCAAGGAGGAACTCACAGTCGGGCGGCTCTCGTAGAGGTCTCTCGGATCCTGGTTTGGGCGGAGCGCAATCTTCCGGCCATATCAGCGGTCTTCATCCCGGGAGTGCTCAATTGGGAGGCGGACTTTCTAAGTCGCCAGGACGTTCATCCGGGGGAATGGTCCCTGCACCCGGACGTTTTTCAACTACTGGTGGACAGGTGGGGTCTTCCAGAAATCGACCTCATGGCGTCCCGGCACAACAACAAGTTGCCGGTGTACGGGTCTCGCACAAGAGACGAAGGGGCGTCTCTGGTGGATGCTCTGTCCGTCCGGTGGACGTTCCGGTTCGCATACCTGTTCCCTCCGGTCTCCCTTCTTCCACGGGTAATCCGGAAATTCAAACAGGAAGGAGGGACGCTCTTGTTGATAGCTCCCGCGTGGCCCAGACGGCACTGGTTCTCAGACCTTCAGGGTCTGTCCGTGGACATTCCTCTGCGGTTGCCGCTACGACCGGACCTTCTGTCTCAGGGTCCTTGCCTTCACCCGGACCTGACTCGGCTGTCTTTGACGGCGTGGCTGTTGAGACGGCCATGCTGAGGTCCCGGGGGTTTTCCAGCTCTGTGGTGCGTACCATGTTGCGAGCTCGGAAACCGTCTTCCGCGAGGATATACCATCGCGTGTGGCATACGTTCTTCCAGTGGTGTCGACCGAGAGGTTATGCACCGCGGGAGTTTCGTCTGTCTCGGATTCTCGCCTTCCTGCAAGCGGGACTAGATCATGGGCTTCGCCTTGCTTCTTTGAAGGTACAGGTTTCGGCCCTATCTGTCTGGTTTCACCGTAGGATTGCTACAATCCCGGATGTGCGCACCTTTATGCAGGGTGTTCTCCGCATTCAGCCGCCCTTTGTTCCACCTGTGGCGCCTTGGGATTTGGCTGTGGTCCTGAGGGCTCTCCAAGGACCGCCGTTTGAACCACTGGGCTCAGTGGATCTTAAATGGCTAACAGCTAAGACTGTTTTCCTTCTGGCCATTGCTTCGGCCAGACGTGTTTCTGAGTTAGGGGCTCTTTCTTGTAGACCCCCTTTCTTGGTTTTTTATGGGAACAGGGCAGTGCTCCGCACTCGGCCCGAGTTTCTTCCCAAAGTTGTTTCCCAGTTTCATATTAACGAGGAAATAGTTGTTCCGGCCTTTAACTCACCGGGTCTTTCCGTGGGTGAGGCCTCTTTGGATGTTGTGCGGGCCTTAAGGACTTATGTTGACCGCACTTCTTCGTTTAGGAAGTCGGACGCTTTGTTTGTCCTCTTTGGCTTCCGTAAAAAGGGTTGGCCTGCTTCAAAGCAAACTTTGGCAGCCTGGATCCGTATGGCTATTTCTGAAGCTTATCTTCATGAAGGCCTACCGGTCCCTCCTTCTCTGAAGGCTCATTCCACTAGGTCTGTGGGTCCTTCGTGGGCAGCTCGACGTGGTGCCTCGGCAGTTCAGATCTGCAAGGCTGCTACGTGGTCTTCTGTCCATACCTTCGTGAGGTATTACAGGTTTGACACCTTCGCCTCTCAGGATGCTTCCTTCGGGCGGCGGATTCTCCTTTCTGCACAGGAGCGTCCCCACCCTTAAAGGATACTGCTTTGGGACATCCCCAAGGTATCCTGTGGATACCCTATGGACCCTGAAGTAGAAAATATGAGATATGGTAAGAACTTACCCTTGTTATCTCTATTTCTACGAAGTCCATAGGGTTCCACAGGACTCCCGCCCTGTCGCACCTGTGCTGCAGATGGGCTTTGCTCTGGTCACCGGTTTTCCGTCTCCCTCTGGTGAGAATGTGATTCTTGTATGTGTCCAGATCTTTGTTCTCTCTCTTCCTTCTCCTCCTCCGGCCTATGGCTTGGTAACTAACTGAGGTGCCTTGGCCCGGGGGCGGGGTATAGGAGTGGGACCTAGTGCATCCTGGGAGGCTGAAAGCTTAACTCTTTGGTGCCCTGCAACTGACGTCACACCTATACCCCCAAGGTATCCTGTGGAACCCTATGGACTTCGTAGAAATAGAGATAACAAGGGTAAGTTCTTACCATATCTCATATTTTTCATTTCCATCAATAATGTTTATTAGAACAGGATTTTCAATAAAGAGAAGTTCAAAATAGAAAATCAAGAGAAAAGTGGGAGTGAGCACAGAATATTGTATAACACAGTACACATTATAACTATCACTTAAGAAATATATGTCAGAATTGTGGGATTTTGAGGCTGTGTTGCCGGGCTGGGCCTTGGACCTGTATTACTCGGCTCAGATGCTCGCTGGAGGAGACTTGGCTTGATAAAGTTTCTCCGCATGAGAGGGTGCAGAAAACTGTTAGAGGATTTGCGTAATGCGGAAGAAGCTTGGTGTGGCTAAGGAGCCGTATCGGGACGTTGATAGCATGGTAGTTGCTTGGAGTGGCTGGATAGCTGTGGGGAGAAGGTGGTAGTGTGGATGCTACTTGGAGCAGCTGGATAGTCATGTAGAGAAGCTGGTAGTGTGGGAGCTACTTGGAATGGCTGGATAGCCGTGTAGAGAAGCTGGTAGTGTGGGAGCTACTTGGAGTGGCTGGATAGCCATGTATAGAAGCTGGTAGCATGGAAGCTACTTGGAGCAGCTGGATAGCCGTGTGGAGAAGCTGGTAGCATGGAAGCTACTTGGAGCAGCTGGATAGCCGTGTGGAGAAGCTGGTAGCGTGGAAGCTACTTGGAGCAGCTGGCTAGCCATGTGGAGAAGCTTATAGCGTGGAAGCTACTTGGAGCAGCTGGATAGCCATGTAGAGGAGCTGGTAGTGTGGAAGCTACTTGGAGCAGCGACAACACCTACAGAGCGCAGAGGGGAGGCTCACTTAGTTGGACTAAGGGACTTGTTGCACTGGCAACTTGTGTCAGCAGTGGGGATCCTTTTATAGTGGAAGCTGGGAGTTGGTAGGCTGAGAGAGAAGGAGAAGGCTCCTCATTGGTGGTAGTGGAGTCAAATGGGCAAATCCAAGATGGTCATGCCCATGGACTGGAGTACAGTGCTTCCTGGATGTGAGCAGCAGGGACCAAGCAGTCAGCAGGAGCAAGCGTGGAGGTAGAACAGCAGTGGGTCCTGTCAGAGGACAACAGCGGGACCCACCCTGAGAGAGGAGAAAGCAGTGCACAGCGCGGGAGCCAGAAGACACCGTGGGTCAGCGCCCGCAAAGGTAAGTGACAGGGTCTGATTCTGGGTCACTGGAGCGATGTGTAACAATATAGAAACACACAATTTAAACTACAGGTTGTGCAGTATCAATTAAGCTAAACAGTAAAGGATGAGAGAGATCATGGAAAGAAAGACTGGTAGAGTCCTCTCCATCTGTATTCATATTTACAGTGTTGGACTGGTGCATGAAGGGCCCACCAGGGAAAGGCAGTGGTAGGGGTCCATACTTAAAGGTTGTGGTCAGCCACCACAGAGGCTTGGCCAACCATTATAGAGGACATAACCTGCAGACAACATGGTTACTACAGTGCATGGTCTGTTCCTCCATGTTCCTGCTCTTCCAGGTAACTGACACTGTTATAGAGTAACAATGTATCATTACTGTCTGAAACATGACATTAGAAAAGGAGGTTTGGGCCCTTAGGCAGTGGGGCCCACCGGGGATTCCCTCCGTACCCCTGTGGGCCATTCCAACCCTGCATATTTATGCTAACTACACCATTTTGTATAAGGGTAAGTAAGAAAAACCCACAGTCTCCATTTCAAAATTAAACTGAATCTTGGTCCAGTCTTTAGCTAAAGTAGGTGGGAATGGGTCTTTCCTTTGAGAAGCACTATTGGTCTATAATTTTTACACTTTGCAGTTTATTTTCCAGGTTGTAAAATGGCTACTAGTTAAGCTAATACAAAAAATAGGCTCCCCAACAATTTGCACAATCCACAGCTGCCTATAACAGTTCCACAACTAGAATTTCACCAAATTTCAAAACATATAGAAACAATACACAAAGTGAGACTCAATATTTTGGGCACTCTATAAAACAAAAATAAAATCTATACATTATTTATAGTAGAGGTCAACGATAGATATATCATATTTTCTTATGTACACCAGTCGGAAACTATTTGTCATAACAAATAAAAAATATGTACAGTACATGTATTAGGAGTCATTCTTTTAAACACTATAGGTTATAAAAGCTACAATTCCACCCCTGTATTAAGAACAGAGAGGAGATTTCTAGTAGATATGAGTGTACCCAACTCACAATTCAACAAATAGTTTTCCACATACTGTAAAAAAGGTATCTTTTACACCCATGTGATATTTAAGAACTGAAATCCCTCACACCATGAAAGGATGGGCGTACCCCACTCACTGGAGAAGGTGTCAAGCACATAAAGGTTTCTTTTATCAGTAGAAATTGTGACATAGATGGTGTATCCTACTTACAGCAGATGAAGATGTGTTGAAATAAACATATCTGGGTTTCTTTATTGGGTCTCGAGACTTTGTCAACACCACAGATCCAACCTCTGTGCTTGACACCTTCTTGAATATCCAGTGAGTCAGTACGCCCATCCTTTCATGGTGTGAGGGATTCCAGTTCTTAAATATCACATGGGTGTAAAAGATACCTTTATATGTGGAACACTATTTGTTGAATTGTGAGTTGGGTATGCTCATATCTCCAAACAATCTGCTCTCTGTTCTTTGTACAGGGGTGTAATTGTAGCTTTGATAATCTATATTGTTTAAAAGAATGACTTCTAATACATAATTTTTATTTTTTATGACAAATCGTTTCCGACTGGTGGATATAAGAAAAAAAGGATCCACGTGATATATACATCATTGACCACTACTATAAGGAATGTATAGATTTCATTTTTGTATTATAGAGCACCCCAAAATATTAAGTTCCACATTGTGTAATGTGGCTACATGTTAAGCTACTAAGATCTATGGGGGAAATTATTCACTCTCATTAACTGCAATAAATAAAGTAGAGGAGGTCAAAACAGTTTTTCCCATAATGTTACAAAAAAATTATTAATAAAGCCATCAGTACTATGGGCTTTACCTGTAGATAGTAGTTTAATCATCTGGTCTATCTCTTGTTTTGCCCAAGGGACATTCAAGATATCTAAATCTTTGTTAGCAAGTGTCAGAAAATTCAACTCAGCCAAGAAGCACTGGATAGTGGCTATTGACAGTGGAAATGTTGTGTCCTCATCTTTGAGGTAATATATTTGGCATAGTACTTAGCATACAAATTAGCACCTTGGGGAGATGTTGTGTGACTAACTCTGTTTTTTGCTTGAAAGACCCTCAATTTACTAGTAAGTAATGTATATGTTATATTCAGCTATATTCACTGATGTATAACTTTCTGATGTAATCTGGTCAATGAAGCTTGAATACGGGATATTAGGAGTTTCTGTTAATTAAAGTGTTTCATTCTTTTTTATATTATTTTGTTGTGAGGCATTTATTAATTTCCTCAGTTAGCAAGTTACAGCTGACCCTGTTGTCACTTAAGTTGGAGGATCATCTGTATAGCTATACATCTCATCACTGCCATAAGGGCACATCATAAAAAGTATATTTTTTAAGTATGCCCAGGATGGTAGGTTTTTATATATTTTCTTGACCCCCCTCTACAGCCCTTAATGTGTTTCAAAATAGAGAGATAATCCAGGGTTGAGGAGGGATAATAGACTGGTGAAAGATCCCAAAACCAAGTAATGAGACATGAATGTATCCTATGATAGGGCTAATTAAAATATTGAGTGATCATAATCTACTTGTAAGAAAGGTTTAAAGGTATATTTACTAAAGTGTGGGATTTTAGAAGTGGAGTTGTTGCCCATAGCAACCAATCAGATACTTTTTATCATTTCTCTAGCACTTTCTAGAAGATAATAGCTAGAATCTGATCAGTTGTTATGGGCAGCAACTCCACTTGTAAAAACCTGTACTTTTGTAAAATATATCTCTAAGTCTACATGTCTCACATCAGAATACATCAGTTTTGCATTGACTTTTTTAGCAATTTGGTGTTGATAGATTTATGCCAAATCATCTATTTGGCCATTATCAAACCCTATTAAATTACAAACTCAAAGTCAATGGTACAGTAACAGCATAAATTGGACATTCTCTGCTCTGAATGTGGCATTTCGCTTTATGGGCGGGATGTATCAAGCATCACATTTTGGATGTCTAGTTGATAATGACTGTCTCTTGTCAGCAGAGCAGCAGTAATATGACAGATTATAGAGATCTGAGCAGGACCTGTGGAAAGAAGATCTATCTCTCTTATGTTAACATTAATGAAAAGTTGAGATCAGACCCACCTTACCATCTTAGAACATTGATGGCCTTTGATTCTAAAGTGTTCCAAAGAAGATATGATGTAATTTGGGGATTAGATAAGAAATTAATCATATCCAACCCAGAGGAGTGCTCTTCTTGACTATAAGGCAGATATCAGCCTGATAGTATAAAAAAGAAAGAATTTGACCTTGTAAACTCATAATAGCTGCCATCAGGAAATTACCAAATATATGCAAATATGTTCCTGCTTATGTTATAAGGTTATATCCATTGGAGCACATTCACTGGTTGCACTTTGTGTAGTACAAAACTTGTTCATTGTGAATCCATATGCATAGATGTACTTATGTAAATTTAGAAACACAAACACAGTAACTACTCTATGCCTATGCTATATTGTAGTTTATAAGTTTTCTCCACAATGAAAGTGCTTAAACTATGAGAAATTCTTGAGGTGAGCTTAATTGAGCTGTTCTTGTTTGTCTTACCTCTTCACAGCTGCCTGAATATAGCAGTATGTGAAATAATCTGGAATTTACTGTGAATGATAGATCTATACACTATTTTAACTATTTTGTGTTTCACATTATTTCTTTTAGTTGCTAAAATATATTGCTATGAGAGAAGAAGAATTATTCGCCATGGAAGCGGTCAAATTTAAGGTACTTTCTAAATATCACTTTAATGGAACTGTATGGAACCTTGAATTTAAATCCCCAAGTCTTGTGCTACTTTAGCATTTACTTTACTACACTGAACACTGAGATTTGCAGATAAAAATAAATAAATAGCTCTTTGCATATTGTGCTTTCATTATTGGATAATCTTATGTCCCTCCCATAGAATAAAACTTACATTTGGAAATAAATCATGTGTCACATTGTGGTTTTGAAACTGTTCTGATAGAATGCATCCATTTTCTATTGTCTATTCTCCATTGTCTTCACATATGTGTAATATAAATTAATAAAGAAAGCAGCAGGACTCTTTTTAGCGTAGACAGAGATTAAAGAATATTTGTCTGCTGCATTATAATGAGAAGCAGGATGTAGCCAAAATAAACAAAGCATACAATTGCTACAGAAAAGAACAAACATTGTAACTAGGCCAAGAAAACATGTACGAATGATAATGACAGTGCCCTTATTTTTGCACTGATAGTTTACCGTCTAAGACAAGAGTATTTTTGTTAAAAACTTCACATGTGATGACACAAGGACAATCATTTGATATATTTTAGCCTTCATATTTGAAGAAAAGTATGAAAAATAAAAAATCGAACACAATGAGGCTAGGCAATGCAAACTTTATATTAGGGGCTGTAAATTATAGAATTTGTAGAACCACCTGCACATTATTAGTATAACCTCCTGCATAACTCACATTAGGTTACATTTATTAAACTAACAATACTATATGGTGATATTGTAAACAAGAGGAAGATAAATAAAGATTTAAAGGAATACATGAAGACATATTTCCTGCTAACAATAATCCCACTGGCAAATCATTGTTATCAGAATTAATTCCTGAAATTCTGCACCAATAGATAATACTGGAGCAATCACATAGCACACTAAAGAACTCCTGTTGAATAAATGAAGAACACAATCAGAACTTGCGCACAAAGACCTGCTTCTGGGGGTTGTATCAGCAGGCCCTAGAAGCCAGGTAGGGCTGACAGCAAGGCAAAGGAGTGGCTTCCTATTGAAACACTCTCTCTGTTAACTGCAGCCTGGACTGGCAGACTGGGGTGAAAACACTTCCCTCTGGGACTGCCTGTCCTATGTGTGATTAGCAGATAGTGCTTCCAATGAGAATTCACTGCAGGTGTGAAGCCAGTGCATTGACTCACTGGTTTACTGGGGGGGGTGAATTTTACTAAGGGGACTACAGTCCGCAGGTAAAATCCAAAATAGATACAATACATTTTTCACTCTTCTAAACAATTGATACAGTCTGTCTTCAGCAGGGGAGGCCTGTTTCTCTTCCTAAATAGAGAAATTCAATTATTTCAAGATATTTCATGGTTGACACTCTGATAAAGGATGGCTCTAAGCCACTCACAAGGAGAAATCCATCTCATATACTTGGGATTCTTAATTTCCCTCCAAGGCATGGTAATAAGCAAACTATAAGTACTTTGAGACTTAGATGTTGTCCCCTTGCTGCTGAAAGCACATCATTTGACAGGAATTTACTGATCTGATTGGCAAGTGTAAAATATATTAACAAAACAAGGAGATCATACAGAAAAAAATATATCAAAACAAGAATATAAATATCTAGAACTCACCAGGCTTTCAAAGAAGTTGACACATGAGCAGTGACAGCTTGAAAATCTCCAAACCCACTGAACCAATATTTTGGGGGATTTTGGCAGTGTGAGTAGTAAGGTAGGAGTAGACAATAATAAACAGGTGGGTTTTTGAGACGGTTTAAAAATGTAATACTAATGGAGAGATAAATCAGGCTATGTAGGTAATTTACTAGGTGGGTAGTGGCAAATGAGTAGTAAATTATTTGAAAGGTTGCTATAAGAGAGAAGGTAAGGTACAGGCCAGAATCAGAACTTTGAGGGGTTGAAGGAAATAAGAGGCCTCAGATATCAAGAGTGCCCCACATACTATAGGAGTCTTCTGTCTATTCTATTCAAGTTTGTTAAATGTTTGAGCTAAATAATTTGATCAAACAACAGTTTTTTGTCCATTTTCCGGTATCTGGGAGCAAATTGCTGATTGTCATTTGCTTTCATACCTTACCAGATTTTCATTCCAACCAATCAACTAGTTGGATGGATGGACAGAAAATCTTTAGGTGTGTACCCAGCCTTAGTGTTGAAGTTATGTAATTTGAAACTAGTTATGCATTGTATTGGAAGCTAGTACAGATATGTTCAGATTATTCCTGTGGATGTGAAGCAACTACAGAAGATTAATATTGCTTTGGCATTTAAGATGGATTGAAGACATGATAGAAGGATGTAGAAATTGTAATATAGGAAAACTTTGCTGAAGTGGATGTAGGAAATGATTAAATAAAGGACACAATTTTTATAGGTTTCATGGACAAGAAAATTGCATAATCTAGCAATGTTTTGAAGGTGTAGCTGACAGGGCTGTAAGAAAAACTGAATGTGAAATGTAAAATAGAGGTCTTAGAATAGTGTGACACCAAATAAGCAAGCTTGGTAGACATAGGATATCGGGTGTTGTTTTATGTGAAGGGGATGTAGAAAGAGAGGTCAGGGGTGATTGATTTTTTTTAGAAAAGTAGAGTGTCAAGAATATAGCAATTGAGGCAGCTCAACAGCTAGTGGAAAAGGAGGGGAAGAAGTTGCAAAGACACTAAATGAAAATAAATGTTATACAAATATGCACAAGAAAAATTGTAAAAAAGTAACATAATTTAATTAAAGGATACTAGAAACACACACTTCCTTACAAATGATGAAGGTGTATGTAAATCTTGTACTCATTAACCTCATTGTATTTTTTAGAGTGCAATTAAATGTTATTGGTGATGATCCAGAAATATTGTAAGTTGATAAATACAGAATGAAAAGTCAGCAATTTATCTGCATCTCAGACAGGGGCTGTGTCTGGACTGTCATCGTACCCTCATTTTGTTGCCAGGATTTTTTTTTCAATAATCACTATTAACAAAGCATTGAGATATACCATCACTAAGTGCCTGTCAATTATTTTTGCATATTGTGTTCACATTTCAAACTATTGTTTTGTTTTTATTTGTATGTATAGTGTTTATTGATGTACTCTATGTTCAAAGCTGTGTCTCTACCTAAGGTTTTCTACAAATTTTCATATAGCATGATTTTGTTTTGCTATAAGTGTGCACACTATACTGTAAGTCTGCACACCAACTATAGATTGTCTTTCTGTAAACTGGAAAACATTATAAAATAAAAGTTTCATGATCATAAAGAGTAATATAAATCTACTTATTAAATCAACATACATATCTACTGATAAGATAAGGTTCTCCAGGGTGGTTGTACAACTCATACTGTGCAGAATTCTCTTCTGTATTTATTGGATACTGGTGCTTCAGAGTTTTTCACACAGTCTATTTCCTCATGTTTTATATGCTCATGGAACTCACCAGTGACTTCTTATATGTACATCAATAACACTGCATGGGAGTGATATAAGAGACAGACAGTAATTAGATAGACAATGTCTAGGTAGACACCAGATGCTAGACAGACAATAGGTCAACCTGGTCAACAGGTTGACACACTAAAGGCCGTCATTTAAGAAGGTCGACATGTACAAATGGTCGACATGTCAAATGGTCGACACAAAATGGTCCACACCTGTGGTTTTTTTGCCCTAATCTTCACCCTAACCCTCCCCTTGGTGCCTAACCCTAATCCTCTCTCCTGGTGCCTAATGCTAACTGTTGGGGTAGGTGCCAGACCCTAACCATCCCTTCTAGTGCCTAAACCTAACCCTCCGGTTAGTGCCTAACCCTAACCTTCCCTCCTGGTGCCTAACCCTAACCATCTGGGTAAGTGCCTAACCCTAACCATGGGGGTAAGTACCTAACCCTAACCCTCCAGTAAGTGCCTAACCCTAAACCTAACCCTAAAAAAAACAAAAAAAGCATATGTCTTTCATTTTTGTGTCGACAATTATCATGACGATCTTTTGACTGTCCACCATTCGCACCTGTCGACCTTCTTAGATGTTGACTTTTATTGTGTTGACCTTTTGTCCCTGTCAACCTTTTGTCCCTGTCGACCTACTGACTGTCTAACATCTGGTATCTATCTAATTACTGTCTATCTACAGTCCAGACCACCACTACATTATATTAAGGATCCCTGGGCAATCTAACAGATAGGCTCTGCTTGTATTGATTCCTGACCACTGCTTTGGATCATAACATTACTGATTACAGTGAGATTTGGACAGCAAATCACATAGCTGATTAGCATTTGGGCATATATCCTGATCCGTAACTCTGTGTGGACTGGAACAGGTTAAAAACAATTTCTAAAAACAGGGCCTTTAACTTTTGAAAGTATTGGAATATGCTTTTACAGACCATTTTAATAAAGACAGTGATACATTTTGTGCGACAAAGCTATATTTCTTTTCAAATGCATTTACTTCAGGTTTGCAATTATTTGTAAACCTGACCACTGTCTCCAAAGCAGTTTTTTTTATAACAAATTTAAATGTTCTACAGCATTGTTTACTGTACTTAGCATTTATGAATTGTAAGTTACATACATCTCAAGAGTGATTAATATACAGTAAATGTAGCAATGCAAAGCCAAGTATACAGTACAGAAGCAAGTTAAATGTTTTAATAGAGGTGTTCAGGGGAACTTTTAGATAAAAGCCTGAATGCATTTATTAAAAAGTCTGTGATTTTAAAGGGCATGTGTTCTGTTTATAACATTTTTACTTTTCTTGGTCTGTCAAAGTGAAAAAATGCATTGATTGCAAAAGAAATAGCATATCTTGGCACTGTGGCTAAAGTAGATTTCCTATTCATTGAACAGTTAAATGAAGCTGGTGCAATGTGTTGTTAAAAGTGTTGTCTTGACTGCTACTCTATTACCTTGTGAAATCCTCCATGGTAAATAGTCTATCACAGGTACCTACTGTCAAATCCAGTTTCCAGCCAGAATCCATACCCCCTGCATGGACTTAAATGTAGCGGTTTGGCGGTGATCAATTTATTTTATATGTAAAAATCAAAAAGAAATAGACAGATTGCAAGAAGTAATTTCTTTCACAGTCAGTGACTGATAACAGACAGACAATAAAGCACCTTATGCAAACAGTTAAAGAATTACACAAGATGTTTTCTTATGAGTTTGGCCATATAAACAATGGGGAGAGCTCTTAACTACACAGGGGGCTAAAACATACTTGATACACTATCACAGCTGAATAAATAACTTTCCTAAACAACTGTGATTGCATAGCCATGTCTAAATTACTCCGAGCTCAGACTTATTATGCTATTGTTATATGTATTAGCTAAAAAATATGTTACTTGCTATTGACAGGATGCATGATAATATGGTATATCATTTATTATCTCTTATGGTGCTCAATATACTGTAAGGCAGTGGACAAATATTTCAGAGTGTAGTCTAAAAAGCACCATAATTCACAATATTGATCATTTTGAAATCAAGATTTGCATTATCACAATGCATCTGCAGGATCAGTCTGTGTACAGTATGGCCAGATTATCTCTCTATACTTCACAAACATGGAGAAAATATTTATTTGAGAACAAAAGGAATGCATCCAATGTCAATAATGATAAAGTCAGTTTTGATTATACTGCAAACAAAATGTATTTACATATTTCCCATTGTGAACTTGTAAAAATAGTTGAATATAGGTACTTAAGATAACAGGGCTATGCAAATGATGTTATGTGCACCCATTATGAAGGGAAGAACTTGGATTTGTGGAACAAGAATTTTTGTCTGATAGTAGCCATACGAATCAGGGACATTTCTTGTGAGTGTGGGTTAAGTACATACTGTACAGTATATCGACCTAATTTTTACCTAATTCTTAATTTTGCAGGATAATACTATTCAAATGAGAAAAAAGGTTAGAAAATATGAATTTAGATGGATATTCCACTCTGTCTGCTTGGACCTACTGTAACTTTTACAAGTTTATGAAAGTCATAAGTACTGTAATCAAAGGTCATCATTTACATACACATCATTTGCATACATCTTTTACATACACAGTTATTCCACAGGTACCATCCCTTACATTTACATCATTTGAAGTACATTTTATTAGGACTTTCACTCCTTTGTCTCTGCACATTGCTGCTATCTATCATCCAACTGGACCTCCCAATCAATTTCTGGAACATTTTTCTGCCTGGCTCCCTCACTTCCTATCCTCTGACATATCCACAATTATTATGGGTGATTTCAATATCCCCATTGACAGTCCACAATCCCCTCATGCCTCCAAACTTATCTCCTTAACATCCTCTCTTGGCCTCTCCCAATGGACTGACTCCTCTACTCATCAAGATGGCCACTGCCTTGATCTTGTATTTACCAGACTATGCTCAGTCTCTGATTTCACTAATTCTCCTTTCCCTCTCTCAGATCAAAACCTAATCACCTGCACACTCTCCTCCATTACTTCAACTTCAATGCCAAGCAAATCAACCAAACCTCCTCAAACCCACAGAGATATTAATTCTATTAATTTTGAGCAACTATCCACCTCTCTGCAACAATCACTCTTGCCTATTTCTAATTTCACTTCTCCTGAGACTGCTGTATCACTCCTGAACAAGAACTAGCCCTTGATGAAGTAGCTCCAGCTACCCATCACATTCCGCGTAGACTTAGACATCAACCGTGGCATTCCAAATTCACAAGACACCTACAAAAACTCTCATGTAAAGTAGAACATCAATGGCGAAAGTCTCATACTCCAAGTCACTTCCTCACATATAAGACGGTCTACCACTCTTATCATAATGCTCTGGATAATGCCAAACATACATATTTCCAATCTGTTATTTCTGCCCAAGCCTCTAGCCCCAAGTGACTTTTTAATACATTTAAATCACTTCTTACCCCTCCGTTACCCAACCCACCTGCTACTATCAGTGCACTAGATCTTGCTTCCAATTTCAAGAACAAGATTGATAACATCCTAAATGAAATGGTATGCACTTCCTCAGCCAGGGTCTTGTTCAATTACCTACCTGAACCCAGTGGCATGTTCTCATCATTTGACCCCACTAATGAAGATTAAGTTGCTACACTCTTCTCATCCTTCTAATCTACTACCTCTCCTCTTGATCCTAAACCCTCACAAATCAGTAAAGCTCTGTCTCCTGTGCTCATTCCACACTTAACTAAAATCTGTAATATCTCTTTCTCTACTGGTATCTTTCCATCACTGTTCAAGCATGCAGTGATCACTTCCATTTTGAAAAAAAAAAAATTCTAACCCAACTCTCTCTCAAATTACCATCCTATCTCCCAGCAATCTTGCCCTTCCAAGCTACTCGAGAGAATTGCCTACACTCACCTCACACACTTTCTTAACACCCACAACTTATTGGATCCACTTCAGTCAGGCTTTCATTCCCAACACTCCACTGAGACAGCACTGACTAAGGTAGTAAATTAACTGGTCACTGCCAAGGCTAAAGGCCATTATTCACTTCTAATTCTTCTAGATATCTCTGCTGCCTTTGACACTGTTGACCACTCTCTTCTCATACAAACACTACAATCCATAGGTCTTCAAGACACAGCCCTTTCTTGGTTCTCATCCTACCTATCTAATCGCTCTTTCACTGTTCACTTTTCTGATTCTACCTCCACTTCATTACCTCTATCAGTTGGAGTACCGCAAGGTTCAGTATTAGGTCCTCTGCTTTTCTCAATATATACCACCTCTCTTGGCAAACTAATCAGCTCTTTTGGTTTTCAATATCATCTGTATGTGGATGATTCTCAAATCTACCTATCCTCCCCAGATTTGTCACCATCTGTGCTGGTCCGATTCACTGAATGTCTCTCTGCCATTTCATCTTGGATGTCATCTCGCCATCTCAAACTTAATAGTTATAAAACATAATTAATTAAATTTTCACCGGCCAATAGTATTTGCCAACCTGATATCTCTATTACTGTTGACAACTCAACAATCAACCCCACCTCACAAGCTTGCTGCCTAGTAGTCATGCTTGACTCTGAGCTGTCTTTTGTTCCCCACATTCAATATGTCTCTAAATCCTACATTCATCTAAAAAACAGCAAAAATTAGACCATATTTTATGCAAGACACAGCAAAAACTATAATACAAGCACTCATAATTTCCCGCATTGACTATTGCAAAAGTCTCCTTATTGGTCTTCCCAAAAACAGGATCTCCCCCACTGCAATCCATTTTGAATGCAGCTGCAAGGTTGATCTTTCTCACCAAACGTTCAGTATTTGCCAATCCACTCTGTCAGTCCCTCCATTGGCTGCAGGTCTTCTACCGAATTCAATTTAAAATACTTGGTTAACCAAACCACACCAACATACATCTCTTCACTTATCTCAAAATATCTTCCAACTCGACATCTCCGCTCTGCACAAGATCTGCGTCTCTAAAACCCAAACATTACCTGTTCCTATGCACTTTTACAGGACATTTTTCAGGCTGCACCCACCCTGTAAAATGCCCTCCCATGCACAATAAGACTTTCCACTAGTTTCCAAACATTCAAGCATTCTCTGAAAACTCACCTTATCAGATTCCAGGACCGCCCACCTAACCATTTATAGGTCCCTATATAACTCCCTTCTTATAGTAAACACCTATCACATCTCTTTCTTCAATTTAACATCCTCCTAACTCTAGGCCAACTTTCCAGTGTGATTGGATTATACATCCCACCAAGAACATCTGCAATCGGGCAGGACCAATTTGCAATATGTAGCACCTATCCTTGTGAATCAACACCTATTTCCCTATAGATTGTAAGCTTGCGAGCAGGGCCCTCTTACCCTTATGTTTGTCTTTTATGTATGTATGTATGTCTTTTATAACCGAGTATAATGTTAATTCAAATTGTAAAGCACAACGGAATTTGTTGCGCTATATAAGAAACTGTTAATAAATAAATAAAATTTATATTCAAAAACATAATATAATTAAATAGATAAGCAACATGTCCCCTATCCAAAATAAAAATCATCAACTAGATATCCAGGCCTGACTTTCACTAATACAGGCAAACCATAAACATAATGCCCCCTCTACACTCACTTTATCCTCTAAGCTAAGTGATCAAGAAAATATAGTGTTAGAAATTGAATGATACTAGGAAAAATTCAGCAGACTGTAAATGCAATCCGTCATTATTAGATTATTAAAGTGATCTTTTATCTCTGTCATTTCTGAATTGCTCAGCTTTGATAAATATTTACTCCACATATAAACTACCCCCAGCAAAGAAACACAATGTGAGTGGGGCTCTACTGATACCCCATGGATGGTAAATACTGGGGTAATTAAAAAGAATTGAGCACATTGAATACCAATTTTTCCACCCCATTGTTCTGAGTATAATGGATGGGGTCTTAAAACACCAGCACATTATACCAAAAAAGTAAACATTAAAATAGAATTTTGAATAAACTTTAACTGAACACAAAACTACCCTATGTTCACCATTTAATTATATATTTTTTCTTTTTTTGATATATTGCAGTCCAAAAGGAAAATACAATTTATTTCCTACTTTCTTAATCCAACATTTTCCACATGGGTAAAGAGAACAAATGCAAAAAGCCCCTATTAAACTTTTCCAACTGTATACTAGAATTGATGAAAGAAAAACAACCAAAGTAAGGAATCCTCAGTGTTATTTTTAGCAAATTAATCTCAATCATCCAAGTGAGAAAGTGCTTGTGTTTAAATTGTGGTTAAGGGAAATACAGGGACTTTCAGCTTTAGTCATTTCTTGTGTATTATTTGGCTTCTCTGTATTATTGTTTTTTTTTACGTTTTTTTAAGGAAATGTTGAAGACTTATGGACAAAGGACCTGATTCAGCAAGGATCACAACTGCTAAAATGTACACAGATGTTTGATTGCTGCGTACTGTGCATGCATATGTATTGCAGTGCACACGCGTGAATGCCTCACTGCGATTGGAACTGCGATCACAGTGAGTACGCAGACCCATCGCAGAGTGATTGACAGGAAGTACCATTTGGGGGTGGTGATGGGGGGGTTGTCGGAGAAACGCAGGCATGCCAGTTCCTTTGAACACAGTTGCAGAGGCGTGCATAAATTAGCAACTGCGATGGCATACGCAGCATGAGCCCTCACTGCATGCAGGAAAGATAGCAATGTAGTGGTAGTTGTCAGACCTGCCTTAAATGTGCAAGTGGCTCTGATGTACTTTGATGTTACCGATGTTTTGGCTGGATTGCAAGTTATTACGGATGTGTGAATGGGGAAGTGGGAGTCTGCATGATGTCCATGTGAGTGCTTTGTGATTGCAATTATTACCATACTTTCACAGCAGACCTGCACCTAATGGCAGCTGGCACATAAATGATAATAATTAAATGCATATTCAGGAAAATATTCTGCTTAAAGTTTTTGAAAATGCAGCTAATCTCTAAATGATATTTTTCTTTTAGAAGACTTTGGGCCTGATCAGCAAGGATTGCTATTGCTATCGCTGCTGCGATTACGCACACAGTTCAACTGCGATAGTATGATAATTAGTTGTGATTGCTATGCAGCACTACATAAGGACGCCCACTTTACCTTACACACATCTGTAATGTTTAGCAACACTGCGAAAACATTTGTTAATTTAGTACCTTTGCAGCCTCACACATACTTGCACAAGGTCAGACCTTACTCAGAAATTGCGAACTTCAGCACACGTTATGAGGCCTCTGGCTGTGTAGGGCATCATAGTGGATAATTTATGCACTCCCATGCAATGGTGTTCAAATGTACTGGCATGCCGGCATTTCACTGACCACCCCTCATCACAACCCACAAACAGCACTTCCTGTCAATAGCTCTGCTATGGGTCTGCGGAGTCACTGCGATTGCAGGCCCGATCGCAGTGGCTGGTTCACATATGCACACTGCGATGCATACGCATGTATTGTACAGTACTCAACAATCGGTTGATTGCGTGCATATTAGCAACTGCGATCTACGCTGAATTAGGCCCTTTGATAGTACTGAAAGGATACCACATGCAGGGCTCTTTTTATTAAGTAGTGTTAAGAGACAGAGTGAAAAGTGATAAGAAAGTTGTAAGGTGCCAGCCAATCAGCTCCCAACTGTCAGTTCACAGGTTGTGTTTGAAAAATGACAGTTGGGAGCTGATTGGCTGGTACCTTATCACTTTCTTTTCACTTTGCATTCTATCTTCTAGCATTGCTTAGTATATAGACCCCAAATACACTAATGAAACATTATATAATACACAGTTATAAAGAAGCTAACAAGAGTAAACAGAATATAAAATATATTCAATTAGAAGAAGCACAATTATAAACATTCTCCAACAATAGCAAGAGTACAATTGCCTTGACTGAAAAGTGTGGAGACCAAAGAAAAATAGCTTATGCAGACAACATCCACTATCTTAATTAACCAAGTATTTCCTCACAAACAACACATATGCACTCCTATTGTTCAGAGCATCTCAATATTTTGGACAAATTATTCCTTCACAAACACAGTCAATGGTTTAATGGCTTTGCAAAGTGAATTAAGGATTTGTAGCTCTGTATAAAAGAGGAATCAATAGAAAAGAGAACAAATGACCTTATTGCTGACATTTTACCACCTTGGCTATGGGTTAAAGGTTAATGATCCTCATTCAGAGAAAGGATTTGGGTTAAAAAAGGCAATCATTTTCAATGCAGACTTGTGTGAGTTCTACATTTTTAAATTGCACTGTAATGAAAAAACTTACATTAGTTTTCTAAAGACTTATCCATGTAATTAGGTATTGTCCTATATGTAGCTGAAACTTTGTCATTTGGTCATTATTATTGATACTGTTGAATTCATTGTGCTTTTGTATCAAGCAAATGGTGAGTTCTGTGATAGGTATAATAATTATGTTGTGTGAGCTATAACATATTCAGAACTGGAATCATGGATAGATTTGGAGCGCACTTCTCACAATTCTCTTCTTTTGAGAGCTTAGGATATCAAGTCACTCCTTTGTAAAGAGAAATGCAAAATCTATAGTCACCTCCTACTACTTTTTTTTATAACAAATGCAACAGTATCAGAATTATTCTATGTCACTGGCTAAATCTGGCACAATTAACACAATACACCAAATGCATTGCTTTGAGTCCATATAATCTGCATAAATTGTTTTTCAAATTAAAGTGAGTGAACCTCCAGATAATAGTGAGCCAATAGTTACAGCTATTTTCTACAAACTTGTCTCTAAGACCTTTCATTTCAGTTCAGACAAAAAGTAATTTACAAAGCTGTATTGTAACAAGTTATATACTGAAACTTTCTCATTTGTATTTGTTAAATGTGTTGTTTATTTCTACTGTTTAAGACACTGGTCTACCAACTAGAAATATTTTCTGCCCCTAAGGAAAATGATAAATGTTTCATGGCAGTATTACTATTTATGTAAACTCAAAATGTTATGAAGTCTAGTTTTCAAGACTTAAAGATTTATTTTTTGCTGACGTTTCTTCCTTATAACTTTTAAGTGGGGCGCCTTAAGCATACAGGTAAGAGCTCTTGTCATAAACTAAAGATCTCTTGAAAAGAAAGTTATGAGAGTGTTGAATGATTGTAATGCATATTACTGATTACAGAATCTTAAACTATCAGCATAAGAGCCCATTATATAAGATGTGACTATGAAATTAATCTGCTACATCATGTACTGTATGTCATTTTGATGGATGGTAATGTTATTAGTTTGCTATACATTGGAAACTTGAGGGAGACCAAAAAAATGGATGGAAACATATTCAAAGATTAAAAAAAGAAAAACTATGAAGTTAGGTATAATTGAGAACTTAATTTTAGAATTTTTTTTTATTAACTATTTTTAAAATAGTGTTGTTTTAAGACATTACTGGGGACATAGCAAATGTCACAGATAGGTTTGAGTTTTGTTAAAGTTAGGTGTTATGCCAAGATTTTTCAAATTGCTAATCAAAGCCTAGCATCAGATTTAGGACTTATCAATTTTAGATCTTAGGCTTCATCTTGAAACAGGTTCAGAATTAGGACTGGGGCTACTGTTACTGTAGCAATGTAATGGCTTAAATGATGACCCTTGTATTGCTTTTAAAACAGTTTGTACAGAATTTATGTACTAAAATTTTACTTTAAGATTACTTTAGTCACCTAAACCAGGTACCACATTTGTGGGAAGGTTTCCTTATCTAAAAAGTATCTTCATTATTTGCCTCCTATAAAGATCCTGCTCTGCTCTAAACTAATATATATTTCTAATTATATTTCAAAATAATTAGAAAGCTAAAACATTTTATGCAAGTCTAATGTTGCATTATTGCTGCCTCCAGGTGTAGATAATTGGCACACATTAACAATCGTAATGGAACCCAGAGTCACAGTAGTTTTTGGTTCAACCAGCTTTTGCAGCCAACAAAAAGATACACACTTCATAGGAATTGAAGTGTGTATGAGAACATATGAGAAGTACTATACCTACAAGTAAGTAATAGCATGAAGGCATTGTGAAAAGCTAATAAATGAGGTATAAGTAAACAGGCAGGTCAGCAGTACAGATAAATGACAAACAGCAGTAGTTATTGCAACAGAAATTGCACAGCAATCATGATGTATCAAACTGGGCACAGTAACAAGGCACAAAATAGATAAAAACACGGCAATTAAATTCCACTAGATTATACTATGACTGATTAGAGGCACTAACCTGGCAAAGACTTCACAGAGCTTCAATACAAGGACACTGTCTACTTTTTAGGCCAATTTCCAATGGGCTGTCTTGCCATATAAGAATAGAATATAATTCCATCCAGTTATGTGAAGTGGTTGATCTAACAGACTCCATGGAAATCCCTTCCCCACATGTGATACATCACTACCTTGACACATCTACACATTACTCCAGCATTATGTGTGAAAATCGTCTTTTTTACATTGCAAGTGTTGCAGCATATGATGCTTCCCAATCTAATAAGGCTGGAGAAACAGTAACTATCTAGCCAATCATGGATAGGCATTCCAAATAATGTGCACCAGAGGTGTCTCCTCTCTTTTGTTGTGTTGCAATGGTTAACACTAGATGCCTACTGCTATCTAGTAAAGACAGACAACAGTTGCCCCTGGGTGAAAGGAGAAAAAGTATTTGTGCTAGGCTCTCAGTTATGTTTGCTATTATTGACGTCATTTTGCAAGATGATCACAGTTGAAACACATTCACAGTTGAAACACATTAGGCAGGATATACTCCATATTGCCACTGGGCCCAAGAACCTTTGCATGCCATGCATTGAAGTTGAGATAGGATCCATAACCTATTTTAAAACTTTACAACATGCTCCACTTTTTCTGCACTCTGATAGGCAAGCTGGGATACAAATCCTATCACTAAATCTTTATTTTTTTGTTATTTATGTTGGCTTGCATTTTTATTATTGCAGGCATGAAATTGGCATTGGTAAAATAAAGAGTTTTAAGGGTAATGCACACTTGTTTTTCCTCTTTTCTGCTTCCTTTTCTGGATTGTAACAGTAGAGACTTTTGAAATCCTTAGATCTATTTTTCATCAGGTTGAAGTAAAATAAAATAAGATATGAGCAATTAATTCTTAAAGACAGTAAGTGTGCTGCATTTGGGGGTGTTAAGAGGTGCTGGTGCATAATCCTGGAGGTGGAATCCTGCATACCTTGTGTCTTGTGTGAACACTATGGTGATATGCAGTGATCTCAGATAGTGCTAAACTTTCAATTACAAGGTAATTAATAACTACTGAACTGAGAACAAAAAAAGTATGCTATTGATACTTATATGGGTGCAATTATCTACAATTTATTCGGCAGGTGGGTTAATACTTCTAAAAAGAAAAACACAAATACTTGAATAACATAAATAATGCACAGAAAATACTAAAAACCTGACCCAGGGCTAATTGTAGATAGAAGTGCTGTATAATAATTACCCCCCAAAATGGGATAAAACCATACCCCAATTAATAATTCATAAAATAGGAATGACAAAAAGTGTTAAATGATAGATACCACATTTATTCAAAAAGGTATTAAAAAATAGTAAAAAAGATGTACATATTAATTTTATACAAACATAAAATCTTTGTGTAAATCCTGTTTTCATACCCTCATTGGCCGGTGGTGTGCGCAAACTGATGGTGTAAAAGCCCAAGTCCGGATGAAGTCAAAGTTTTTGCAACACACCACAAGCATAGAAGCCTTTTAGAAGGTAGATCAGATACCCAGTTCAATCAGCATGGCATCTGCACAATGGATTTCGGAAACAGTAGTCCTTTTTCAAGCACAGATGCCATGCTTCACCTCTGAGTCGTCTTTTGTACCAAACAAGGAGGGGGAGGGAGGGACCTTGTTTGGTAGCAGGTTTTTTCTATTTTCTTTGCACTAAGAACAAATCAAGATATTTGTGAAAAGCCTAGAGCCAATATAATATCACCAAATTATAAATAATAATAATAATAATTTGTCATATTGAGACAAGAAATGCACAGGGCATTCCAATTTTTCAACTGAGCTTATGCTTGTTTTGTATTTTTAAGTTTCTATCAAGCCAACTGCTCATCTCAGTCCAGATGGTTATGCATATTTCAAACTTTTGATCTTCAAAAGGCTGATCCGCCCATGAATCTCACAACAAAATGCCATATAGAAGCTTTAATAGTGGAAAGCAGGTTGAAGCTGATCTGCAAATATCAGGAAGGGGAGAGGTTTGAAACAAATCTGTATACACAAATCTTTTAAGCATAGTTTAAAGTTATGATTAGGCCACTTAACTATGATGGTAAACAGTTGCCCTAGGTGTGTGAACTTTCAAAAGCCTTACATTAGATGGAATACAAAGGGGTTCATGTAGAGTTTACATGGTTTTTGTGTAAAATATAAATTTCTGTGCTGCACATGTGTTTATAAAATGTATACATAATACATATATGTCCAAAAGCAAATTTTGTTGCTCTCTTATACTTCTGACACCTTATGCTGAAAGGGCCTGATTCAGAACTGGATGCAATGACGATTACGGATTCAGTCGGCGTTTGTTTGCCATTGCACATGCATATAAGCCAATCTGCACATGTGCTGCGATTGCAATGCAACTATGGATGCAAAGGGGAATCCATCACAAAGTGAGTGACATGCTGTCAGCATTTGGTAACAGGGGGTGGTCTAAAAAATACAGGCATGTCTGTCCATTTGAATGCCATTTCATGGGCGTGCATAATATAGCCCATGCAATCTCCAATGCAGGTCTGCTTGTATGGAGAGTTCCCAAGGCTGTGGAAGGTTAGGCCTGCTGCCAGTGCAAGATGGCTGCTCAATGTGCATCAATATTTCCGATATTTATGCACGTAATCGACATCGTACTCATATGAGAAGGCAGCAGTGGGTGTCCTTATGCTGGGGTAAGCTTTGCAACCATTAGCACATTTTTGCAGCTGCGATGTGTACGAAATCGCAGCTGTGATCGCATTGGCATGCATCTCTGTCAGGCCCAAATACATGTATTGAGGCAGGGAAAGGGTAGGAAGGCTTTATATAACTGTATCTGAATTATACCTGGACACAGAAACAGATGCACTTGTCTAGTTATATATCTGTTGGAGGGCTAGAGCAGCAAAACACAATAATGGTAATGAAGATCTGAAGCACCAGTTAGCCACTTCTGGTTGACTTATTGTGGACTGATTCAGCTGTCAGTACTTAAATCATTACTTTCTACTTCAGGGTCCATAGGGTATCCACAGGATACCTTGGGGTATAGGTGTGACGTCAGTCGCAGGGCACCAAAGAGTTAAGCTTTCAGCCTCCCAGGATGCACTAGGTCCCCCTCCTATACCCCGCCCCCGGGCCAAGGCACCTCAGTTTAGTTTGGTGCCCGGCCGGAGTCGGGTGCACCTGTTGGAGTGGGGGCTAGAAGAGCCCCTGAAGCTTATTCTTCATGCAGCTGTGGCTGCACATCTGGATGAACAGCATGGACAGTCAGTCCTGACGTCCATGCTGTCTTCCCTACACCCCGCCGGTACCAGAACGCCGGTACTGATCCGGGGATGCTGGTGGGCGTCTGGGGTCACAGCTAGCGGTGACCCCAGATGCTCCGGACCATGGCCGGATTCAAGGGGGACAGAGGTAAGCAGCGGGGTCCCGCGGTGGGTCCCCGCTGATCACATGGTCCTAAGTCCCCAGGCAGGGGGCTCCCTGGGGACTGGCTGCAGCGTGGAGCCAGGCGACCAACCTGCGCTTCCACTACCCCCTGGGACAGCGGACCGCAGCAGAGCGGTAGCGCTGCGGCGTCCCAGGGGTTAAATGCATGCCAGGGGAGCGCGCCTTCCCTGTCTCACAGCCGGCGCCTCCCCCGCTGCACACAGCCCTCTCTGCATGCTGCCGACTGGTCCTGTGGCAGCGCTCCTCCCCCAGGCCAGCCTCCTCTCTGCTCCTCGGCGGCCATCTTCTCCAGAACGCATGGTGAACGCTGCTGGAAGCGCTGGACGGAAGCATCGTGGTCTGGGTCCCCCCGCATACCTCTCCTCCGCTGTGGTCAGGTCTGTGTATGCAGCGCTGTGTCCTACCAGGCCCTGTGTCTGTGTAGTTGAGTGATCAGCGCTGTTAGTGCAGGAATTGTTATTTTTCTGCATTGTATGTGACTGTGCTAGCGCTGCTGCCTGTAATCTTTTCTTCTCTAAACTGTCAGCTTTATTACTGTCCCTGTTCTTTCTGCTAAAGCCCTTGCGGTGCGGTGCTGCAGGGTGGTCTCTCGCCTATTTAATACTTAATTGGTGAGAGAGGTCACATACGTGGTGCCATCATGTCTGAAAGTGATTTTCCCCTCCGGCTACAGTGTACCACGTGCAAAGTACCGTTAGCGGAGGGGGAGGGTAGCGCGGAGGGCCTTTGCCGGCAGTGTTTGTCCATGGCGCGGCCTATTACGGTTACAGCACCGGTACAGGAGCCGCCCTGGGCTTGTTTCGCTCAGGCGTTAACAGCTTTAGTGGGCCAGTTAGCTCCGCAGCCCGCGTTTACTCCGATGGGTTTGTCCCAGCAGTCTGTGGTGTCGTCACCCATGCAGGGGTTCCCACGACAATTGGTGGTACCCCACAGTCTCCCTATTTCCCCGCTCCCGGGTTCTCAGGAGCCAGCGTGGGTTAACTCCCTGACGAGTTCTGTACAGCACTTGTCGGATGTGTTGCAAGGGGAGTCTGTGATGCGGTCTCATAAAAGGCCGGTGGCGTCTCTGTCCGCTCCTTATGAGGATGACGAAGGGACGTCTGATGATGGGGAGATTCTAGATCCTTACGATCAGGAACCTCTCCATACTAAGGACGCTGATGCTAAGTCCAAAGTATATATTCCTGGACTTATTTGGGCGGTCCGCACAGCCTTGGTGATTGAGGACGAAGTTCCCCCAGCGGCTAAATCTAAGTATGCCTTTTTCAAAGATGTGAAGGGCGATGCCACAGTCTTTCCTCTTTCGGGTCAGTTGGTGGACCATTTAGAGGAGGCGTGGAAACAACCTGGCAAAAGATACCAGCCGCAGAGACGCCTGGCGGTGGCTTATCCGTTCGCGGATAATTATTTTGCGAAGTGGGAATCCCCTCCACAGGTGGATTCTCACGTGACCCGTCTTGTCCGTAGTGCCACATTGCCGATGCCATCCATGTCCTCCCTTAAGGATGCTACGGACCGCAAGGTAGAAATCTGCCTGAAGTCCGCTTATTCCCTTGCTGGGGGGGCAGCACGGCCGGCTATGGCCATTTGCTGGGTTGCCAGAGCGATGGAGCGCTGGGCGGATTCATTAGAGGCTTCTTTTGAATCCGACTGTCCGGCCGATCAGGCGGAGTTGATTGGCAATCTCCGTGATTCGGCCACCTACATCAACGAGGCGGCTCTAGACATTAGTACTCTGGTGTCTAGAATTTCTTCAGCAGCGGTAGCTGCTCGTCGCACCTTGTGGCTGCGATCCTGGAAGGCGGACGCAGATTCCAAGAAAGGTCTGGAAGCGTTGCCGTTTACCGGAGAAGTTCTCTTCGGTCCGGATCTGGATAAGATTGTGGCCACGCTGGCGGCAGCCAAATCTGCCTGTCTCCCGTCGGCCGCTGCTCCTTCTGGTTCGGGACCATCGTCCTTTCGGTCATCTAGGGCCCAGGGCAGGCCCAAACCACAGTCGTTTCCTCGACAGGCTGGCCCTAAGAAATCGGTCAAGCCCCGGAAGCAGGCATGGAGTACCAGACGTCCGGCCCCCAAGCCAGATGGCAAGCCTGCGGCCTGACGGTCCGGGCCTCCCTTTGGGGGATCCCAGGGTGGGAGGCCGCCTGCTACAGTTCGCCCAGTGTTGGTCGACCACTACGACAGACACTTGGGTTCTGGAGGTGGTTTCCCACGGATACGCCCTCTCCTTCCGGCACAGACCCCCGGCTCGCTTCTTCACCACGGGTCTCCCATCAGACCGGAACAAGGCTACGGAGCTGCGGAAGGTATTGCACACTATGCTCCAGGCTGGAGTTATAGTGGCGGTTCCATTCTCCCAGAGGGGCCAGGGTTTCTATTCAAATCTATTTTTGGTACAGAAACCCAATGGGTCATATCGTCCGATTCTCAACCTCAAAGCACTCAACAAGTCTTTGCGGGTCCCGAAGTTTCGGATGGAGACCCTACGGTCCATCATTCTGGCGCTGGAACCTGGGGACTACTTGGTGTCATTGGACATACAGGACGCTTACCTGCATGTCCCTATTCTTTGGCGCCATCAACAGTTCCTCAGGTTTGCAATCAGCAGCGACCACTTCCAGTTTCGGGCGTTACCTTTTGGCCTGGCAACAGCACCACGTGTTTTCACCAAGGTGATGGCGGTCATGGCGGCTTCTCTGCGGCTGCAGGGAGTCCGCATGTTGCCGTATTTGGACGACCTGTTATTGGTGGCAGGATCTCCAGAGCTCCTGTTACGCCACTTGGACCTGACCATTGCACTGCTGCAACGGCACGGCTGGCTAATCAACTGGCAGAAGTCCACTCTAATCCCGTCTCGGAGGATTCTGCATCTTGGAGCCTTATTGGACTCGGGACAGCAAAGGATCTTCGTGACGGAGGACAAGATCTCTGCTTTACAGTCAAGGGTGCGCAGTTGTCTGCACAGCCGCCGGGTGTCCTTACACTCGGCGATGAGGTTACTGGGCTCCATGGTGTCGGTGTTCGACATGGTGGAATACGCCCAGTTTCACTCCAGACCTCTGCAGCACCTGATCCTGTCCAAGTGGAACGGGCTGACTCAGTCTCTGAAGTCCCAGACGATTGTGCTCACCCAGGAGGTTCGCCTGTCCCTTACGTGGTGGTTACAGACGACCCACCTCAACAAGGGACGTCCGTTCTGGGTTCCAAATTGGGTCCTGTTGACAACGGACGCCAGTCTTCGGGGCTGGGGAGCAGTTTCGGGTCCACACTTGTTCCAGGGCAGGTGGACGCCGACAGAAGCGGAGCTTCCAATAAATATCTTGGAACTCCGTGCGGTCTTCAATGCTCTCCAGCAGGCACAGCGGTTTCTCCAGGGTCGCCCGGTGCAGGTCCAGTCGGACAACGCTACCACCGTGGCCTACATAAACAGGCAAGGAGGAACTCGCAGTCGGGCGGCTCTCGTAGAGGTCTCTCGGATCCTGGTTTGGGCGGAGCGCAATCTTCCGGCCATATCAGCGGTCTTCATCCCGGGAGTGCTCAATTGGGAGGCGGACTTTCTAAGTCGCCAGGACGTTCATCCGGGGGAATGGTCCCTGCACCCGGACGTTTTTCAACTACTGGTGGACAGGTGGGGTCTTCCAGAAATCGACCTCATGGCGTCCCGGCACAACAACAAGTTGCCGGTGTACGGGTCTCGCACAAGAGACGAAGGGGCGTCTCTGGTGGATGCTCTGTCCGTCCGGTGGACGTTCCGGTTCGCATACCTGTTCCCTCCGGTCTCCCTTCTTCCACGGGTAATCCGGAAATTCAAACAGGAAGGAGGGACGCTCCTGTTGATAGCTCCCGCGTGGCCCAGACGGCACTGGTTCTCAGACCTTCAGGGTCTGTCCGTGGACATTCCTCTGCGGTTGCCGCTACGACCGGACCTTCTGTCTCAGGGTCCTTGCCTTCACCCGGACCTGACTCGGCTGTCTTTGACGGCGTGGCTGTTGAGACGGCCATGCTGAGGTCCCGGGGGTTTTCCAGCTCTGTGGTGCGTACCATGTTACGAGCTCGGAAACCGTCTTCCGCGAGGATATACCATCGCGTGTGGCATACGTTCTTCCAGTGGTGTCGACCGAGAGGTTATGCACCGCGGGAGTTTCGTCTGTCTCGGATTCTCGCCTTCCTGCAAGCGGGACTAGATCATGGGCTTCGCCTTGCTTCTTTGAAGGTACAGGTTTCGGCCCTATCTGTCTGGTTTCACCGTAGGATTGATACAATCCCGGATGTGCGCACCTTTATGCAGGGTGTTCTCCGCATTCAGCCGCCCTTTGTTCCACCTGTGGCGCCTTGGGATTTGGCTGTGGTCCTGAGGGCTCTCCAAGGACCGCCGTTTGAACCACTGGGCTCAGTGGATCTTAAATGGCTAACAGCTAAGACTGTTTTCCTTCTGGCCATTGCTTCGGCCAGACGTGTTTCTGAGTTAGGGGCTCTTTCTTGTAGACCCCCTTTCTTGGTTTTTTATGGGAACAGGGCAGTGCTCCGCACTCGGCCCGAGTTTCTTCCCAAAGTTATTTCCCAGTTTCATATTAACGAGGAAATAGTTGTTCCGGCCTTTAACTCACCGGGTCTTTCCGTGGGTGAGGCCTCTTTGGATGTTGTGCGGGCCTTAAGGACTTATGTTGACCGCACTTCTTCGTTTAGGAAGTCGGACGCTTTGTTTGTCCTCTTTGGCTTCCGTAAAAAGGGTTGGCCTGCTTCAAAGCAAACTTTGGCAGCCTGGATCCGTATGGCTATTTCTGAAGCTTATCTTCATGAAGGCCTACCGGTCCCTCCTTCTCTGAAGGCTCATTCCACTAGGTCTGTGGGTCCTTCGTGGGCAGCTCGACGTGGTGCCTCGGCAGTTCAGATCTGCAAGGCTGCTACGTGGTCTTCTGTCCATACCTTCGTGAGGTATTACAGGTTTGACACCTTCGCCTCTCAGGATGCTTCCTTCGGGCGGCGGATTCTCCTTTCTGCACAGGAGCGTCCCCACCCTTAAAGGATACTGCTTTGGGACATCCCCAAGGTATCCTGTGGATACCCTATGGACCCTGAAGTAGAAAATATGAGATATGGTAAGAACTTACCCTTGTTATCTCTATTTCTACGAAGTCCATAGGGTTCCACAGGACTCCCGCCCTGTCGCACCTGTGCTGCAGATGGGCTTTGCTCTGGTCACCGGTTTTTCCGTCTCCCTCTGGTGAGAATGTGATTCTTGTATGTGTCCAGATCTTTGTTCTCTCTCTTCCTTCTCCTCCTCCGGCCTATGGCTTGGTAACTAACTGAGGTGCCTTGGCCCGGGGGCGGGGTATAGGAGGGGGACCTAGTGCATCCTGGGAGGCTGAAAGCTTAACTCTTTGGTGCCCTGCGACTGACGTCACACCTATACCCCAAGGTATCCTGTGGAACCCTATGGACTTCGTAGAAATAGAGATAACAAGGGTAAGTTCTTACCATATCTCATATTTTGGCTGCTATATTATATGAAAATATGGACAACTATTTGCATTATTTGATTGATATTTCCATTTTTACCATGGAAAGCAATGGTTGTATACTACACACTGCATGTCTGTGTGTCACAGTAACCCCTGGGATCAGAACAGAGGTCAGCCAGGCCAATAATGATACCGTAGTCAGAAAGAGATGCTGAGGGAAGACTGTAAATACAAGGAAGTGGAATGTTGTGTGTAGGCAGCGTTGTTGTTGGACGGCCATGAGCAGAAGGTAAAACTAGCAGGGGAGCAATCAGCCAGGAAGCAGTCTGGCTGCAGTATTGGAAGAGGCCCTTTCCCTTATCTCATTTCAGGTGCATACTCTCTGAGGCAGTCCTCTACTCCTGCTGCTGCCACTGGCAATCTGATGTCCCTGCTACAAAAACTAGGGTGGAGAGGAGCCAGTCAGCCCAGTCTTGCTCAGCCTAGCTGAGCCAGCCCTGCCTACTCCTACACTGTGGTAAAATATATTTATATTTTTGTGTGTGTGCTTATATGTGTGTATAGATATGTATAATTATAATGTATTTAAATTAATAGATTAGCAAATCTATATCTATCTATCTATACATATATCTATGAATGTGCACATATTTATATGTATCTTTATTTATAAAATGGTATGGTATAAAGACAGATGTTTCTAAAGGTGCCCACAAACACAGTTATCTGCACACAATCCCACAATGTGTGCGATTTCTCCTGAACTCTCCCCCAGCAGTCCTACACATGATTTGGGTAAAAAGCATCCAATCTGACTTAAGATCTATCTTGCATCTTAACTTTTTTTTTCCAGTGCATTGTGTCCCAGATTGTCATATCTAGCTTACTGCACTGTAGATCTGACGATGCGATGTGCGACCAGTGGGGATGCGCATCGCATTGTGATTGTGAGTGGGGACTCACAATTTACTCTCAATTTGGCCATAATTTGCACGATCTGTCATTCCAATGTGTCGGAATCAGCCAGATCGGGTAAAATATTGCTATGTGTGTGGCCAGCTTAAGGATTTGACACATTTGTAGTGATCGACAGGATGCAATAGTACAGACTGACATGATTTCCCAGAAATTCCTTACAAGAGGATACCATCTGAACATGGGCATAACTACCATAGGTGCAAGGGGTGCAGTGCACCTCCATTGTCAAAGTTACATGTGTTATATATATTTTTCACCATTAGGTGGTACATATGGGCCCTTACAAACTATAGCTTTGGGGCCTTGAAATACCTAGTTATGCCCCTGCATCCAAAGGCTCTGAAATCACCTCAGGAAAAGAGAAGAGCCTGCCATATAGATTTTACAACAAAAAATAACAGTTATAAAATATTTATATGGTCACAGGATTTTACCTCAATCTGCACAGACATCAATTAAAGCTGCCAGAGGATTGGGGCCCATTGTTTTAACAGAAGAACATATGCAAGAAACTTTGATTATGCCATCATTTTGATGAGGCAGAAATATCAAGGATATTGTCGAACACAACAATTTTCCACTATACAAGTCTCCAAGACCAGAACATTTTCTGACTTTCAAGGTAGGGAATTAAAATTATACAGGCTTTATCACTTGCAGCTTCTTGTAGATTGGAAATTCTTTTGTTTACCAACATTTGGGTAAGAACTTTCTCATTAAACATCTTCTCACTTGCTCCAGTTGATTCATTATATAGGATGTCCCTATGAATTTTTATATATCGGGAAGACGACCTGTCAGTTGAAAGAATGAATGGACTTACATAGGTCAAGCATTAGGGATGCACTGGAAGGAAAAATACAGAACAACCAGTAGCCTGACACTTCCCGGGCCTTAAACATGGTCTCTCTACTTTCCTGTATAAGATGATTAATTGGGTTCCCCTGAATCCAAGAGGAGACAACAGGTGACGCACTTTGTTACAACAAGAGACAAAATGGATGCCCACTTTGCAGACGGCCCAGCCATACCATATGGTCTGAATGAAATGATGTTGTATAAGTACTTTTCATAGGCATTTTTTCTACTTGCTATATTGGACTAAATTTATATAGCATTTATTTACATAGTCTATGATTTTTTCATTATTTTAGGCTTGTAAGCATGTGTTTATTTCAATTATATTTACATGTATAATTTTTTCATATTTATGGCCTTTGGTGATTAGTTGATTTTGCCAGTAGCCCTTGAATATAGTATGCTTGTCTATTTACCTTATTTCTATTTATGTGGGCATGATACATATATTTATCTGCAGCAGACCTTGATTGCATTGTAGATACTGTATACGTGGCTGCTTCTCTAACAGCGCTCCTTGAGATTATGTTGTCAATTTACTGTGACTGTGTTATTTAGTTTCTATTATGGTCTAGGTTGCTGTATATATGATTTTAATATAATTAATGTTATCAATTGATTTTCTGTGTCTGCAGTTTTTTCTACTGTTTAGATTTCCATTGTGATCGTATTCACGACTGAGCCACGACCCTAAAAGACGTCCATGACAATGGTGCTTTGGCTCATGGAGCACAGGCTGGAACATATATAAAAGGTATGTACTGTATTTGTTACTGTGTCTTGATAAAAGAGGTCACACTCTGAAATGTTGACCTATACAGCAGTTTTAGCACTTTTTTTCATTGCTGAGAGCCTCTGAGTGCTGTCCACTTACCCTCATTTTAAAGATATATTATATATCTATAAATAAATATATAAAAAAAAAAAAATATATATATATATATATATATATATATATATATATATATAGATCCAATGAGGCGGCACTCTATAAGAAATTCACTGAACACAGGGATGAAAAATTTGGAGGAGCACCATTGTGGAGGGCACCTATGCATTGACATTATTTTTGGGAGTGCCATCCTGAGCCGTGTTTTTTATATATATATATATATATATATATATAACCACAAAGTTAGGCAGCACTCCCGGACTTAAAGGTGCAAGAAAATAATGGTGTTTTAAATCAATGTTTTTGGGTTCAACCCCCTGAAATATATATATTTATAAAATGGTGTGGTATAATGACAGAAATCTCAGCAACATGATCGGCCATGATAGACCATATGAGAGTGCATTATTTCCCAATGACATCACACATCCCAGCATAACCACATGCCTTATCTACTTCCCACTGTCATAAAAACCTCATCACAAAGCCATAGTTGCATCACTCCACATGTGTAAACAATAACATCTAACACAGAGACACTGCTCATAGAAAAGCATCACATCACTACCTCACTACCTCACTGAAAGAAATTAAAATTTCTTACAGAAGAAAAATAAAAAAATGTCAAAATGACTTAATTACTCAAAAGGACCTGACATCAATCCTCACCAAATATTGACTGTGATAATGGTGATCTTTTCAAATAACTTGAAAATTACTTACCTGAGTAACCACTGCAGAATCCAGTTGAGTAAACAGTGAGTAGACAAGCCAGCCTTGAACCTGCAGAAGCATTTAGCACAGTCTTCAAAAAAATCTCCTTTAATAATTCACAGCATGGCAGAGTTACAGCATTACATTGCAGTCCTAGTCATGGACCTTTTCAAGATATTGCTAGGTCTGAAACATAATGCTATAACCCTGTAATGCTGTGAATTAATAAAGTAGATTTTTTGGAAGACTGGTGAGTGCACCCCATTTTTCAAATTTATGGGTGTTCTGTTTTAAGACTCCCTTTTGGGTAGCTACCACAGCATATTCACTTAGGAACATGAGTGTGGACCAATTTTGAACTGTATATATATTTTTCTTTAAGATAATCCCCCCAGCAAAACAAATATTAAAATCGTCTGTAAAACTCTTCTCTCCCCACAGGGCCAAAATATGTCCCCCCTCATTACCTTCCTCTCACTTGACTTAGACCCTCCGCCTAACCTTAGCAGAGCACAGCAGAGCAGGAGGCACTAATCATCCATCCCCCCTTTTGCTGCTGATGCAGAGATCAGCACAGGGGTACTCGGAGGGGAACTATGTTCCCCTCCTCACACTTTTACTATTGGCACATGTGTTCCAGAGTGCCGTTTGCACAGCGTTCTGGGGCGCAATTCTGGAAGTGTTGTTAGCGGTCTCTATATATATATATACCACCAATTCCTCCATAGAAAGAAACAAGCGGCACTCCATCAGTCTTAATTCAAAGTGACTTTAGTGCATAAGATAAACCAACGTTTCAAAGCCAGAACAGCCTTGTCATCAGGGTGTGCAAAAACAAAATAGTGTTAAAGTGCTTACCTTATATACCATGAAGAAGAAGAAGAAAGGGGACTATATATAATCTATAGTCTCCTTTCTTCTTCTTCTTTTTTTGTTTCCCTTGTCTTTTAAAAAGTTTATGCATATTTTTGTATATCTATATTCATACACATGTATTTATAAATTGTATATGATAGGAGGCAGTTCCAGCACATCAGCATTTGACATTTTAACATTGCATACTTTTTATTCACTTTAATTCATATTATGCCGATTGGCACCTTTTACCCATTTATATTTATGTCACATTTGTCCTCTTTAGCGCACCGTACCCGAGGCACCGCAGCAAGATGCTAACCCCCTCCGCTGTCTGGATAGGACAAACAGCGCCCTTGGTTACCGCCCCACAAGGCCCAGCGTCTAGACACGGCATGATGACATCATCAGTAAGCAGCACCCGGAGCACAGACGTGTGAGTGGATATCTTTTACATTTCCATATTCCTTATGGTATATAAGGTAAGCACTTTAACACTATGTTGTTTTTGCACACCCTGATGACAAGGCCGTTCCGGCTTTGAAACATTGGTTTATCTTATGCACCAAAGTCACTTTAAATTAAGACCGATGGAGTGCCGCTTGTTTCTCTCTATGGAGGAATTGGTGTGGTACATGTTATTTTAGGAAGGCACCCCGGCAATGAATATTTGGTTACCTTGAGTGCCCATCTACATGCATTTATATATATGTCTATTACATATATCTTCATATATATAGATATATAATCTATTTTATACCTTCCAAATGTCTCCAATTCAGCTGGACAGTCCCATTTTTTGGTCACCGTCCTGTTGTTCCACCTGTGGGCCACAGTGTCATGTGGGCCAGGGCGAGGTTAATTGGGCACTCTATCACACTTGGCATGCCCCTAGCATGATAAGAATATGGGCATGATGCACAGTCACAAACCCAAAATGTGCTCACCAGGGGCCATGGCCTCATGAAACACACCCAGTTTTTTTAGGCACATGCACTACAGTCTCAATACCATCCCCCCAATGTTGAGAGGTATGTTCTTGTGTGTAAGTTAGGGGGTCCAAATGCATATTGTTGCACCTGAGCCCAACACATGCTAGTTCCATCATTGGTTGAAGAAGAACTTAATAGAGTTGTTTGGGTGAAACGCTGATTAAAGCCTACTGAAAAAGGACTGTGGGGAGATGTTGTAGCTGCAATGTAAGAGTACTGTCACTTAATATAGAGAAGCAGAGTATGCAAATATTAAACACTGAATCCTTTTTGCAGGATAAAGTTAGGGCTGCTATTTTGGATTTCAGAGGAAAGTCATTCTGTCTCTGTCTACTAGTCATTGGATTTGGTGAAATTAAACTGGTATTTATGTTGGTCAAAAATTATATAATTAAAAACAGTTGCATAGTGAACAGTGCTGACACGTAAAGAGTTATTTTCATGAAAGAGCCCCACAAGTTCATTGGCCAGGCTACCAGCATTCAAGTGAATCCATTAAAGGCCTTTTTTCATTTGTACCCAGGACTGTTACTATAGGGTAGAAAGTATCACTTACTTGTATGTATGTACAGAGCAATAGGTCTGTAGGTAACTGTTTGCTATTGTTACTGGGTCATTTGCTGTTTAAATGAGATCACTGTTATGTAAGACTGTGGAATTTTACAGTTATCACTGTTGTGAAGATATTGATAGTAGACATTTAGGTTCATATAGTTATAGAGTGTTCATGAAGAAAGAGTTTGTTAACTTGCTGGGATAACCACCATTGTCCAGGTTGAAGACTGGATCCTGAAGTACATATGCAGCCTTAATTTATTTACATTGTCCTTGCCTATAACCCCATTCCATTGATCCTGAAAAGGATCCCACTGTTTGCTATCATAATGCAAACAGTGGCATAACTACCATGTGTGCAAGGGGTGTGGCTGCAATGGTGCCCGAGCTGCCTCTGTGGCCGCCCACTCCCCTAGCACTCAGTCATGCTCACAAAGTGGGCTTGTCCAGTGAGGGACACCGAGGGGGGCCCAGTTGTCAGCAGTTTTGATTTGGTACGAGCCTGGAAGACAGCACCACCAGTTGCGAGGCAATCAGAGCTTGCATACCAGCAGTCAATCGGCAGTGGTGGCTCCTGATTGGCTACCGGTTTGCGAGCTCTGATTGGCTTGCAACTGGTGCCAGATTTAAATTGCATTGGTGCTCTCTGTCTGTGTCTGTCTATGTCTGCCGTTGCCTGCCAATGCACCAGCTGTAATTAGCTGGTGGCCTGACCCCAAATCCACACCTGCTGACTGCAACTGGCATACAGAGGGAGGTGAGAGGCTGCTGGCTGGACACGGGGATGTGAGTTGCTGGGGGGGATAATGTATAAGGGGCATTACTGTGTGGCATAATATTTTAAGGGGCACTACTAATGTATGGAATAATGTGTTATATATGCACTACTACTATGTGGAATAATCTATAAAGAGCATTACTGTGGGGTATAATGTGTAAGGGACATTATGTACTATATAAGGGGCACTACTACTGCATGGCATAAAGTGTACAAGGGGTACTACTGTGTGGCATAACCTGAATGGGCTGTGTGGCTTAACATGAATGGGCTCTGTGTGGGGGCAAATGTATGTATTTTTTTACCTATGGGGAGCCTTTTTAAGATCTTGTTGTGTGGCCCCTAGAGTTCTGGCTCGTGCTTTCACA
Organism: Taudactylus pleione; assembly: GCA_031769625.1. Taxonomy (NCBI): domain Eukaryota; kingdom Metazoa; phylum Chordata; class Amphibia; order Anura; family Myobatrachidae; genus Taudactylus; species Taudactylus pleione. The sequence continues at coordinate 20,756,283 of JAUIMM010000295.1, forward strand.
CACAGAGGGCTGATAAATATATACGGTCACTTTAAACATGACTTATTCTGGATTTAATATGAGCTTGCATGAGTCATAAAGTTTGACACTTGCTCAGACTGTGAGGTTAAAAAGACACTTTTGTAGCTTTCATGCAGGTTTTTGGCAGACTTCCAATTTCCACTTGAGCCAGCCCCGGAACCAGTGTAATTTAAGAGTGTCCCCATTTTTAGGGATTGTGTGACAGTGTGTGACCCTGATGAAGTTCAAACCTAGGCAAAACCTAATCCTGATCATACTACACCACCCTTCCAAATTTGGTGGTGCTAGGTCAAAAACTCTGTCCATGCATAAAGGACAAACTGACAGAAAGACACACTTTCTCGCTTATTATATAGATAACCATTTAATTATTTATATCATTACATAACTGCACTAAATTGATATAGTAAGCCAGACTTGTGTTCACCATCTTGTTCTAATATTCATTCTAAAAGTACATACTTGTGCCTGCCCTGAAGTATATTTATTTTGTGCTGAAAAGTATACTTCTTTCATAATTGAATACCATTTTCTGTATACATTAGGAACAAGAAAAGACTACACCTGTTGCTCGTATACCACTGTGTTTTTACTGTATTTGTGTGGGAACATTGTCTCTCTGTGGTGTGGACTGCAGTAACCATCTATATTGCAACATATACACATATATATGGTGTACCACACATGAAATTGGTGTCACAAACAGGAATGGCATGGAGTCCAAAGCAAGTTACCCTCCCAGTACAGCCAAATTGTCAGAAGAGGAATAAGAATAACTGGTCCCCATAGGCCAGGAAGAACAGCAGCAAGGTGGAGTGAAGAGACAAGCAGAATTGAGAAGGTTCTGATATTATACATTACTTTTGGGGGGCTCTATGTCTTCCACCATATTAAGGAGAACATAATACTCCTAAGGCTTTAAATGCTGGATGAGTTTGAGGTCATGATACAGTCTGTGTTCAGGCTATATTCTCTTCAAAACCAGCAAAAAGTGGAAACACTTATTGGTCAGTAGAAGGTATCTGCTTTGCAAAAAGTAAACTCATGGCCTGCAGATGAAATAAAGACATTGGGAGCTACGCTCAAACAACTAGAAACAGTCCTGAACCAGACTAACAAAACCTGTTTATGCACTAAGTGGTGCCACTTTCTAGCAGTACATCACTCAGCAGTCTGGAGCCATCACCTCTGGGACATGGGAGCTGCCATCTTGCTCAGAGCCAGCTGGCCACAGTTCCTCCAAGCCGGCTCCTGATCTCTAGCACATGACTCCTGTATCCAATCCACAGCAAAGGTACCCTTTATAAGTCTTTCCCTGGCCATAACTCATTGCCAGTACAACTTCTGATGACTCCTGCCTGTTGTTCCTGACTGCAGCTTCCACTGCTGTTGTTGTTCTCAGTACCAGTACACCCTGCTGTGTTCTGAATTTACCGATTGCCACCTTTGGATAAATTTTACTGGATTTGCACTATCCAATCCATATCATGCAGATCTGTTTAACCTGCAGTTCATACTGCAGAATCACCAGTATTGCTATTTCTTATCAGCAAGTACTCAACAGCACCATCTGCCATTCATACTACTCATGTATCCATCATTTACACTTCTTCTCAGCAAGTGCTCTACAGCACCATCTGCAGTTTATACTGTTCAAGCATCCAGCTTTTCTAATTATTCTCAGCAAGTGCTCAACAGCACCATCTGTAGTTCACACTGTTCAATATTAATTATCTCTACCTCCTCTCAGAAAGTGCTCTATAGCACTGCCTTCTGTTCATATGGTTTAAACATCCAGCATTTCTACCTCCTCTCAGCAAGTGAACTACATCTCCACCTGCAGTTCACACTGCTCAATATTAAGTATTTACCTCCTCTCAGCAGGTGCTCACTATCATCACCTATAGTTCACATTGCTATAGCACTATCCTTCTCTTCAGTATTCTACTATTGAGCTGCCCACTCATTCCTTGCTGCATCCTCAAGTACTGTCATTCTGTGTTTTTACCTATGCTCTCAAATATGTATATAATTCTGCTCAGACCTCCCAGTTTTCTCCACACACCCTAAAACCATAATCATACCTTGGGCCCTGCTTCAGAACCACAAAACAAATATCAGATCCTGACAGATACTATTTTTGACTCCAGAATCACATCTAATCTCAAATTTCATTATTATGCCTAGACAAAATGGTCGGATGAGTCACTGTGAGAGTTTACACTCACTCTTCAATGGTGGATAAAGGCCTGTTGGCACATCAGGAGGCAGTTTTACAACATGCTCAGGCACCCTCGATAGCCAATCAAATTATAGCTTTGAAAGGGGAGATTATTGACCTAATCCAAGGTCTGTCCAATACAGTATGTGCTGAGAGCTGCTGTGCCTATGGGAATAGTAGCTCCAATATATAGATGACAACAGCTTCAGAAATGGACTAGATATTAGGCTATGGGAAAGATTTAATAAAGCTTCTAAAACATACAAATTCTGGTGTTGCCTATAGTGCACCAATACGTTTCTATAAATCTTCCCCCAAGGGTGATAATCCCTCAGAAGTGGAAAATGTACCTGAGATCCCTTGGACAACCTAGGGAGATCTATCTGTAGGCAGTGTCAGAGCAGTAGCCACATGAAGTGCAGATGCAGACAACCTGTCCTTTTAAAATTGTATACCCCAAGGCCTTGGATCAACTGTCTGGAGGATAATCTCGATTAGGTCAATAATATGGGGAAAGTTGGAAAGTAGGAAGATGCTCATTTATAAAGACCCAGATCAAGAAGATTACTTTGCCTGTCCCAACAGACATGGGTTCACAGGTGTCCATGATTCGCCTTACAAAGTTCCAGCAGCATTGCGAGCAAAATGATCTAGTCCCTCCAACCCTCTGTATGGCTGAATCAGCAATTCATTAAATAACTCCAAATTGCTTGCTAGGGTTACTGGGAAATAGATCTAAAAACAAGACAGGTTGCACTCTCACAACAGGGCTGCATCATTACTTCAGTGCAAGTTCATAATCTTCCCCCACTGATCATTGGGGGAAGAATGCTTGCAGAATTGCCCTGAAGTGTCAATAGCCAACTTGCAGAATGAGATGTAAAAGGGCACATTTATAGACAAATGAGCACTGCAGCAAGCTATCTGACTCATATGTGAAGTGGAAGAACTGAGAACAAAATCTGTTGTACAACTCAAATTGGACCCATTGGACAGCATTATGCAGCAATAGTCGAGTCTTGCTATGAAGATCGGCACAGTGGTTTTGTAGTAGCCCTCACAGAAGTGAAAGTTGAGAAAGGAATAGTGCTAGGGGTATATTGTCATGACCAGGGTTTCTCAGCATGGTGGTCGATGGTTATTACCTTTGAGGTCTCTGTGGTGGGGGGCGTCTGGCGGTGGTGCTGGTGTGTGGTGAGGGGCATTGGCTTTGCATTGCTCTGTGCAGGCATGCTGTCACTTTGGGCTGGTGAGACCTGGCAGTGCTTCCGTTGCATTTGGCATAGGTGACACCATCTTGCCTCCAGCCATGTGATTTGCTCGCCCAATCCTGGTTTGTCACATGCTCTCTCTGGCCCGTCATGGCACAGCACTTGGTATTTAGGGAGGTTCAGAGCCTCACTTCATTGCCAGTGCAACGTGTTTCTCAGCATAGCTGAGAGAGAGTTCCCTGTGCTCACCACCTGTTACCTGTGAAATGCTACCTGTCTGCCTGCTTGTCTGCTCCAACTGCACTGGACTACCCTGCATCTTCCATTACCTTCCCCTTGTCTGAGTACCTGAATCCTGCTGTTCACCCTGCACCTTGCCTCCACTGACACTCTGCTGGATATTTCGTCCTCAGTTTGCATTCTTCATTAATCAGTCAACACCTGGATAGTTCCCCTTGTCTGCCACTACCTGACATTTTCCATTGCCTGTCACTAACTAGACTTTTTCCTATTTGCCTCATTACAGCTCCCAAGTGCACTTTAGTGGTATACCCAGACTTTCTGTTTTACCACATTCATGTCTATTAAGCCACTCATTAAAAACTCCACATTTACTTTTAAACCTGCTGAATTGTCTGCTCCTATTACCACCCCGAGTCCAAAACCAGAACCTCACAGTGTGCACTGGCCCCAGGGATCCGGCCACGGAACATGAGTTTGGAGTAGATTTATTTCGGTGCATTGCTGGCCATCTGGAAAACCTGAAAACCATGCAGCACCAAATGGCTCAGTTTCTGCAAGAAATGTCTAAATGACAGGATAATCTGTAAAACTCCTTATCCACCTCTGGGGTACCAGTAATTACACCCGCTTCAATGTCCAGGAATACAGGAAGCAGGGTATCTCCCCGCTTACATCTCCCTATGCCAAGCAAGTTTGATGGCAAGCCTAAGCTCTGTCGCAGATTCCTGAATCAGTACAATATACATTTCATCCTACAGCCTGATAATTTTCCCACTGCAAGAACCAAAGTGGCTTACATCGTCTCCCTGTTGTCCGGCTCAGCCTTGGATTGGGCTTCCCCACTCTGGGAGCATTCATATCTTCTGCTGGATAACTGTGCAGTCTTTGTGTCATCATTCAGGAGGATTTTTGATGAACCTGGACATACTGTATCAGCATCATCCGGTATACTGACTCTGAGGCAAGGAATCTGTCCCGTCAGCCAAAATGCCATACAGTTTCAAATTTTGTCATCAGAGCTCAAGTGGAATGAAGAAGCCCTCACCTCAGCCTTTTGGTATGGACTTTCGGACTGACTAAAAGATGATCTGGTCACCCGTGAGCTCCCTACTAACCTAAATAACATGATTTCGCTCTGTAACAAGATTGACCTACACTTTAGAGAGCGTCAGGCTGAAAAGCATCGGTCTGACAGGCAAAGGTCATCTACCCTTCCCTTTCCTACCCGTCCAGACCCTCCTCCTTTGGACGAATAACCTATGCAGGTGAACCATACCCATCTCTCCAAAGAGGAACATCAGAGAGGAATATTAATAAACCTCTGCCTATACTGTGGAGATTCGGGTCACCTGGTGGCCTGCTGTTCCCGCAAGTTGGGAAATGCCCATTCCTAACTGACTCTGGGGACATCAAGTCAGGAGTAATGAGTTCGTCCTCATCATAACTTTAGCTATAGATATCAAGCATAAACCTGCCTTTGTTACTGCTCTACTAGATTCTGGAGCAGCCGGAAATTTTATAACCTCCAGCTTAGTGGACAAACTACAGATTTCTTGTTCAGTCCTCCATCATGCGATTTCCTTGACTGCCATAGATGGTCAGCCTCTGGCTAATGGAGTCGTCACCAAAGAGACTCAACCAGTGCTAGTCCATATCGGAGCACTCCATTCTGAGTCTTTAAAGTTCTTAGTGATACCTGAGGCATCTCAAGATGTCATTTTAGGACTACCCTGGTTATGCCTGCACAATCCAAGTATAGACTGGTGTTCTATGCAAACTCATTCATGGGGAGCTGACTGTCAGAAATCCTGTTTTCCCAAGATACAACCTGTAAGGAAAACAGCTTCAGTAATATCTCTATCAATTAATAAGGAGTATCAAATCTTTACTGATGTCTTCTCTGAACAACAAGCAAATGTCTGAACTCCTCATAGAGAGTGGGATTGTCCAATTGATCTATTGCCAGACAAGATGCCGCCTCATGGTCGCACCTATCTTCTGTCCTTACCAGAGACCAAAGCTATGTCTGAATACATTCAGGAGAATTTGAATAAAGGATGTATTCACCCCTCCACCTCTCCTGCCTGAGCTGGGTTCTTCTTCGTTGCCAAAAAGGATGGTGGCTTAAGACCTTGTAAAGACTACCGAGGCTTGAATGATATAATGGTCAAGAATCGATATCTGCTTCCACTAACCACAGAGTTATTTGACAGAGTCAAGGGGTCCATCATATTCTCCAAGTTAGATCTTAGGGGGGCTTACAATCTCATTCGTATTCACTTAGGTGACAAGTGGAAGACCACTTTTAATACTGGAGATGGACATTTTGAATACCTTGTGATGCCTTTCAGCTTGTGCAATGCCCCTGCTGTCCTTCAGGGCTTTGTCAATTAAATTTTCTGGGAATTATTATTCGTGTCTGTTGTTGTCTATCTGGACTATATATTGATTTTCTCGTCTTCTTCAGAGGAACATCATAAACATGTGAAGGAGGTGCTGTCTCTTCTGAGTGAAAACCACCTCTACTGTAGGCTGGATAAATGAGTCTTTAGTGTACCCAGTGTGCCATTTCTCGGTTATGTCATCTCTGGCTCCAGTCTAGAAATGGATCCCAAGAAAGTACAGGCAATCCTGGATTGGTCCTGACCTCAAACCTTGAAAGCCATCCAGAGACTACTCGGATTCACCAACTATTATTGACATTTTATCAAAGGATTCTCGTCACTGATGGCTCCCATTATCGCCCTGACCCGTAAAGGCGCCAATCCTGCCCTGTGGTCACCTGAAGCAGAGACAGCCTTCCTCCTTCTGAAACAAGCCGTTATCACAGCTCCTGTCCTAAGACAACTGGACCTGGATATACCTTTCTTATTAGTGGTGGATGCCTCATCAGAAGCAGTGAGAGCAGTTATATCTCAGCGTTATGAAGACAACTGAGTTCATCCCTGTGGGTTTTTCTCCAAAAAGTTCTCTCCTGCTAAAAGGAACTATGCCATACAGTAGGTGAACAAGAACTCTTGGCAGTGATGTTGGCACTGAAGGAGTGGAGTTACTTACTGGAAGGGGCCAAATTTCCCTTCACTGTCTTCACTGACCATCGGAACCTCCTCTTTCTCAAAAATATCCTGTGTGTGAGTCCTCATATTGCCCGATGGGCCATCTTCTTTGCTCGTTTCCAGTTCACCCTGACCTTCCGATCTGGAGCTCTTAATCAAAAAGTGTATGCTCTGTCTAGATCTCTCCTCTGTAATGACAATTCAGAGACCCTACATAGTGCCCCTGTGCTGGAGTCAAAAGCATTTGCCACCATACAAAAACAACCCCCTACTGTGAAGACCTTTGTGGCCCTGGAGTTAAGGAAGCAGCTCCTCACCTGGGTTTGCAGGTCACTCAGGTACTCGGAAGACTCTGGAACTTTTAAAAAGAAGTTACTGGTGGCCATCCATGAAGGCTGATGTGCTGGAGTTATTTCCTCATGTACCTCATGTGCTCAGCATAAGTCTTTGCATCATGCCCCAGCTGGTGAATGGTTGCCCCTGCCTATTCCATCATGTCCATGGAAGCATCTCTCCATGGACTTTGTAACAGATTTACCAAACTCTCAGGGTTACACCACTATCTGGGTTGTGGTAAACTGATTTTCGAAGATGGTCCATTATGTACCTCTAAAGAAACTGCCTACTGCTCCTGACTTGGCTCATCTGTTCGTCCAGCACATATTCAGCCTCCATGGACTTCCTACGGAAACAAGTTTTGATCATAGTATACAATTTGTGGCAAAATTCTGGAGAGCCTTATGTTCTGTTCTACAAGTAAAGTTGAACTTTTCCATGGCCTATCACCCTCAAAGCAATGGATCCACAGAGAGGGTCAATCAAGACCTTGAGACCTTCCTAAGGATTTTCATGTCATCATCCCAAGACAATTGGTCTGAGTTGCTACCATAGGCAGAATTTGCACATAATGCCTCCTACCATTCCTCTACTAAGCAAACCCCATTTCTGATCATCTACAGTCTTCATCCTCAGATTCTTGAATTCTGAAGCCTGCCTGTCTATTGATGTGCCAGCCGTGGAGGATACCGTACGAAGTTTTGCATCTAATTGGTCACAAGTACGTATTGATTTGGAGAAAGCGTCCACTTGCTACAAACTTCAGGCATATAGGAGACGTAGGATGGTACCTTGCATGCAAGTTGGAGACCAAGTCTGGTTGTCCACCCAGAACCTCCGCCTAAGAGTAAATTCGATGAAATTTGCTGCCCAGTTCATCAGACCCTTTTCCATCACAAAAATCATAAAACCTGTGGTGTATCGCCTTCAGTTGCTTGCTTACCTAAAAATTCCTAACTCATTCCACATCTCCCTCCTGAAACCCCTAATCTTGAACAAATTTTGTAATGGTCCTTCCTGTTCCCCCCTGCATCCAGACTAAGAGAAGAATGGAGTACGAGGTCTCCCAGGTCCTGGATTCTCATATCCGCATGGGGCAACTACAGTATCTCCTAGATTAGAGAGGTTACAGCCCGGAGGAGTGCTCTTGGACCGATGCCCAAGACATCCATGCTCCCGCACTCATCAGGAAATTCCACTCAGCTCATCCTGGAAGACCTGGTGTGTGGCCTTGAGGCCACCCATAAGGAAGGGGGTACTGTCACGACCAGGGTTTCTTGGCATGGTGGTCGATGGTTGTTACCTGTGAGGTCACTGTGGTGGAGGGCATCTGGTGGTGGTGCTGGTGTGTGGCGAGGGGCATTGGCTGTGTGTGGCTCTGTGTGGGCATGCTGTCACATTGGGCTGGTGAGGCCTGGCAGTGCTTCCGTTCCATTTGGCAAGGGCACCGCTATCTTGCCTCCGGCCATGTGATTTGCTCGCCCGATCCTGGTTTGTCACATACTCTCTCAGGCCAGTCATGGCACAGCACTTGGTATTTAGGGAGGTTCAGATCCTCACTTCATTGCCAGTGCAATGTGTTTCTCAGCATAGCTGAGAGAGATTTCCCTGTGCTCACCACCTGTTACCTGTGAAATGCTACCTGCCTACCTGCTCCTGCCTACCTGCTTGTCTGCTCCAACCGCACTGGACTACCCTGCATCCTCCATTACCTTCCCCTTACCTGAGTCCTGTGGTTCACCCTGCACCTTGCCTCCACTGACACTTGCTGGATATTTCTTCCTCAGTCTGCATTCTTCATTAATCAGTCAACACCTGGACAGTTCCCCTTGTCTGCCAAAACCAGGACATTTTCTATTAACCAGTCACTACCTGGAAATTTTTCATTGCCTATCACTAACTGGACTTTTTCCAATTTGCCTCACTACAGCAGCCAAGTGCACTTTAGTGCTATACCCAGACTTTCTGTTTTACCACATTCATGTCTGTTAAGCCACTCATTAAAAACTCCACATTTACTTTTAAACCTGTTTCATTGTCTGCTCCTATTACCACCCCGGCTCCACAACAAAACCAGAATCTCACATATATTTTCTAAAGTGGGGTTTTTTAGAACTGGCGATGTTGCCCATAGCAACCAATCAAATTCTAACTATTATCTTCTAGAAGGTGCTAGATAAATGATAAGTAGAAATTTATTGGCTGCTATGGGCAATATCTCCATTTCTAAAAACCAGCACTTTAGTAAGTCTACCCCCTTGTATAATTCCTGAACCATCACTACAAAATCAAGTTGTACCAAAAGCATCCAGTGGCCCAGCTATTACATGTCACCTTTCAAGATATTATTGGGGTGGAATCAACTGTGATATTGTAATATCTAAATTCATATAATATTTATGCACTATATATTTCTTATGATATAATAATATGAAACTTTTTAAAACACTAATTAAGTCCTTGAGTGGAAAGAAAAGGTTTTATTAAACACAGCTGATGGACCTGTATTATTTAATTCCCTTACAAAAGAACTAGGCTGAATTGCCCTCTATTGTCATCATAAATTGCTGGAAATGAACAAATTACATTGACAGCATCACCCCAATCATCATTGCACATCATTAAACTGATTACACTGATTAAATGAACATCCAGCTTCAAATGGAACGTGTCCATTAGATACAGTACTTTGCATCATAACGCTAAAAATAACACAGAAATTATGCTATTATATTATTATTTTAAGCCAGTACCGTAAAATCATTCTTCATCTAAAAGTACTGTCTTGGAAGCTACAGATAGCACACATATTGGTCTAAGACAACATCAACACAGGGCGTAGAGATACTGTATATCAACCACCACAATAAGCAGTCTCTGAATGTGCATGTGGTCTGTGATGCAAACTAAGGGGTGTGCACTGGCCATTTTTTGTGTTTTGGTTTTGGATCTGGATCTTTCTTCATGTTTTGGATCTGGATTGGTTTTATATCTGTATTTTATTGGAAAAAAAGCATAAAAACAGCTAAATCACAGATTTTTTTTTTCCTATGCTATTAACCTAAATAACATTAATTTCCACTCATTTCCAGTCTATTCTGAACTCCTCACACCTCACAATATTGTTTTTAGGCCAAAAGGTTGCACCGAGGTAGCTGGATGACTATGCTTAGCAACACAAGTGGGCGGCACAAACATGTGGCCCATCTAGGAGTGGCACTGCAGTGGCAGACAGGATGGCAGTTTGAAAAACTAGGCCACATAGAGTACATACGGCAAAGAAAAAAAAAGTGTAAGATGGAATTGTCCTTGGGCCCTCCCACCCACCCTAATGTTGTATAAACAGGACATGCACACTTTAACAGGCCAATCATTACAGCGCCAGGGCCTGCCACATGACTATAGCTGAAGTGATTGGTTCATTTGGACCCCCACAAAAAAAGCTGGCAATTAATCTGTCCCTGCACAAACTGGCTCTACAGATTCAAGATGTCATCCTCATTCACCGATTCCTCACCCTCTTCAGTGTTGTGTACATCCTCATTCTTACAGAGTATTAGTTCATCCCTGCTGGAATCTACCCCCACAAGTCCCTCTGTACTTTCTGGAGGCTGGTCTTCCTGGAACAATTGATAATTAATTTTGATGAAAATCATCTTCTCCACATTTTCTGGAAGCAACCTCCTATGCCTTTCACTTACAAATTTCCCGGCTGCACTAAAAACTCTTTCGGAGTACACACTGGAGTGGGGGCAACTTAGGTAAAATAGACCCACTTTGTACAGGGGCCTCCAAATTGCCTTTTTCCTGCCAGAACAGGTATGGACTGTCTGACATGCCTACTTGAATGCTGTCACCGATGTAATCCTCCACTATTCTGTCAATGGTGACAGCATCATATGCAGTGACAGTAGACATGTCAGAAATTGTTGCCAGGTCCTTCAGTCCAGACCAGATGTCGAAACATGGTCCTGTCTGCCCTGCATCACCACCAGCAGGTTTGTTAGGCTATCTAAGTTGTTTCCTGGAAGCCCCATTTGCGGGAGAAAATTAAGACAGAGCTGCTGCCGTGTCATGTTCCGCTTCAGCTGACAGTGTTTTCACCAGCAGGTCTTTGCACCTCTTCAGGCTTGTATCTTCTGGAAAGAGAGACACCACATAGGCTTTAACCCTAGGAATGACCACACTGGCCAAAATGTAGTGGTCTGATTGCAACAGATTGACCACCCTCGAATCCTGGGAAAGTGAATGAAGGGCTTCATACACAAGTACTACATACCAAGCAGAATCACTCCATCTTAGCTCCTCCTTCACTTTATCCAGCTGCTTCTGCAAAAGCCTGATGAGGGAATGACCTGACTCAAGCTGGCAGTGTCTGAACTGCCTTCACATGTGTCAAGCTCAAAGGGCCGGAGAACCTTGCACAACATGGAAATCATTCTCCACTGCACTTGAGTCCAGTGCATACCACCTCCTTTGCCTATGTCATAGGTGGATGTATAGGCTTGAATGGCCTTTTGCTGCTCCTCCATCCTCTGAAGCATATAGAGGGTTGAGTTCCACCATATTACAACCTCTTGCTTCAGGTAATGGCAGGGCAGGTTCAAGAGTGTATTCTTGTGCTCCAGTCTTTGGCACATAGTCGCTGAATGGCAAAAGTGACCCGAAATTATTTGGGCCACCCAAAGCGTCTCCTGCATGCCCCTGTCATTTAAAAAAAATTCTGCACCACCAAATTTATTGTGTGAGAAAAACATGGGACATGCTGGAATCTGCCCAGATGTAATGCCCGCACAATATTGGTGGCATTGTCAGATATCATAAATCCTCAGGATAGTCTAAGTGGGGTAAGCCATTCGGTGTTGATTTCCTCAGTTTCTCTAAGAGGTTCTCGGCAGTGTGTCTCTTCCTGAAACCAGTGTTACAAAGCATAGCCTACCTTGGAACGAGCTGGCATTTCTGAGATGCTGCTACTGGTGATGCTGCTGTTGTTGCTGTGTAAGGCGATACATCTACCCAGTGGGCTGTCACAGTCATATAGTACTTAGTCTGCCCTGTTGCACGTGTCCACATGTCCACGGTTAAGTGGACATTAGGTACAACCACATTTTTTAGGACACTGAGGACACTTTTTCTTACGTCTCTGTACATTCTCGGTATCACATGCGTAGTGAAGTGGAATCTAGACGGGATTTGGTACCGGAGACACACTACCTCCATCAATTGTCTAAATCCCACTGCACTAATGGCAGATACTGGATGCATGTCTAACACCAACATAGCTGTCAAGGCCTCAGTTATCCGCTTTGCAACAGGATAACTGCTGTCATACTTCATCCTTTTCGCAAAGGACTGTTGGACCGTCAATTGTTTAGAAAAAGAGTAGTGGTGTTCCAAATTCCTTTCTGGGATGATGAAGGACTCCGAGCAGCAACAGCAGCAGCGGCAGCAGTAGATGTAGCAATGCAGGATCCTCTGGAGGAATCACGGATAGGAGAGGAGTCAGTCATGCCAGTCACATGGCCTGCAGGACTACTTCCGATCCTGATTGAGGAGGAAATTGAAGAGGAGGGAGTTCCTGGTGTGGTTTGCAGGTGCTTGGATACAACTGGACAAAGGGATTTAAATGTCCCTCGACTGCTTATGGTCTTAGCCACATTTTCTGAAATTGACATTGACTTTTTATGAATGCGCTGCAGGTGACGTATAAGGGAGGATGTTCCAAGGAGGTTAAAATCCTTACCCCTACTTATTACACCTTTACATAAGCTACATATAGCATGATAGTTGTTGTCTGGATTGGATAGAAATACTTCCAGACCAAAGAGGTGTATTTTTTGGTCTTCTGCACAGGCATGACGATGGGTTTTTTCATCCCACTGACAACAACTATCTCCCCCAGTGCCTGATTTAAACAAACCACATCACCATCAGAATCCTCCTCATCAACTTCCTCCTCAGCGCCAGCTACACCAATATCCTCATCCTGTTGTACTTCAACAGTGACATCTTCAATTTGAATATCGGCAACTGGACTGTGGGTGCTCCTTCCACCACTTGCAGAGGGCATGCAAATGGTGGTATTAGCCGCCTTTTCCCATCCAGTGTTGGGAAGGTCAGGCATCACAACCGCTGACACACTTGGACTCTCCTTGTGGATTTGTGATATCTTCTTAGAACGCACAGTTCTTTGCTGTGCTTTTGCCAGCTTAACTCTTTTCATTATTCTAGCGGAAGGAGGAGGGCTTCCACCATAATATGAAGCTGAACCACTAGTCATGAACATAGGCCAGGGCCTTAGCTGTGCCTTGCCACTCTGTGTCGTAAATGGCATACTAGCAAGTTTACGTTTCTACTCAAACGATTTAAATTTATTTTTTTGGGTCATTTTGCTAAACTTTGGCTTTTTGGAATTTATATGCCCTCTACTATGACATTGGGAATTAGCCCTGGTCAATGACGGTGATGGCATTTCATTGTCTATGTCATAACTAGTGGCAGCTGCTTCAGCCCTAGGAGGAAGTGGTTCTTGATCTTTCCCTATTTTATCCTCCAAATTTTTGTCCTTTTTATTTGGAGTGAATATACACAGGGCACAGGACAGCATACACCTTCACCACACAGGGCAGCCCCTGTAAAAATTATTTGGATGAATGAAATCACCCCTATTTATTTGGAGTGAATATACACAGGGCACAGGGCAGCATACCCCTACACCACACAGGGCAGCCCCTGTAAAAATTATTTGGACCGATTTAAATCACTAATTTTTATTTGGAGTGCATATACACAGGGCAGCGTACCCCTACACCATACAGGACAAACCCTGTAAAAAATTATTTGGATGAATTTTATCACCCCTTTTTTTGCAGTGAATATACACAGGGCACAGGGCAGCCCCTGTAAAATTATTTGGGCTGATTTAAATCACCCCCTTTTATATGGAGTGAATATTTAAAGGGCACAGGGCAGCGTATCCCTACACCACACATGGCAGCCCCTGTAAAATTTATTTGGACTGATTTAAATCACCCCTTTTTATTTGGAATGAATATACACAGGGCAAAGGGCAGTGTACCCTACACCACACAGGGCAGCCCCTGTAAAAAATATTTGGACTGAATATACAGCACAGGACAGCAATACTGGACTGGACTGATACAGCAGAGCAGGTCACCCCCAGACTGATACAGCATTACAGCATCACTGGACTGGACTGATACAGCAGAGTAGATCACCCCAGACTTACAGCAGCACAGCACCACTGGACTGGACTAATACAGCAGAGCAGGTCACCCCAGACTGATACATCAGCATGGCACCACTGGACTGGACTAATACAGTATAGCAGGTTACCCCCAGCCAAGACTGATACCACAGAGCAGGTACCCCCAGACTGATACAGCAGAGCAGGTCGCCATGCCATGCCACTGTTCCACAGACACGTCCTCTCACTACCCTATCCAGGACTGGAGTGAAGATGGTGGGGCGGGAGGAGCAAAATGTGCAAAGTCCGTGGCTCACGAGAATCCAACACCAGGATGATGACATTTTTGCCTTGTTCTGGGAACAGAGTCTGTCAAGAAAACCCGAGCCAGACTTGGTTCCCAGCATGGATCAGGGGGGCTTGGGGAGGGTTTCGGATTTTGAAAATCCAAACCTGCTCATCCCTAATGCAAACATATATTGGTTGTGATTCAATTGTTTTAAAGTGATGGAAGATTAGGGGGTGATATTCAATTGTTTTTGTCACATCCAAATAGATTGTGTTTAGCCACATAAAATGGCTAACCCTGTCTAAAGTCCTGCTTTGCATGCCCAAATAGCAGTTAGGGCGCCCAAAACCAGGACTTTTTGCACATTTCTGCTCGCCACCTGAGGAGAGTATGAGTAGAAATGTTTCCAATAGTGGCATTCATGCCCAAATGGTGCAACAAATATATTGCTTCACCAGGCAACCATTATTTACAGCTACTGGTAAAGAAAACTTAATCGCTCCCAATGAGTGTTGTTGCAGGATATCCTGGTTCATATCATGACACCTGCGGGAAATCCTGCACCAGTCAGCCCTCTATGCCAAGTCTGATTGTGGAAATATGCCAGAAAGATGGCTCCTGGATATCTAAAAAGCATAATTAATTTGTACATAAACCATAATATATATATATATATATATATATATATCTGTAATCATCCGGCACTCAGTTAAAGCTGTATTGACAACCACCCGTGTGCCCTTGCTTCTGCGAATATAAAAATTATATCTTGCTGTTCTGACTGACCAGTGAGAGACACGGCACTACAGGATTTGTGCTGATAGCCAAAAAACTTTTATAAGTCAATCATAAAAAGTCAATCATACATAATAATCCTCATAGGTAAATGTCAATGTTTCTGGGCCACTGAGGACCCAGTCATCACAGGACAAAGGAGATGTAAGGAGAATGTCTGTGAGATGTAATTGTTACTCCGATGGTGAAAGTTCAAGCTACAGGTACTTCTGCAACATTGCAGATTCCAAATCCCTCAAAGTATGATGGGGATCCTAAAGGCTCTCGAGGATTTCTGAATCAGTGTTCGATTCAGTTCAAGGTCCAGGTGGCAAATTTTCCTACCGATAGGATGAAAATGGCTTATGTTATCTTGCTACTGTCTTTAAAGGCAGTGGCTCGAGAAAGAAATGACCTGGTTAATAACAGTGCTGATTTCTTAGCAGCTTTCCGGAATGTCCTCAATGAACCCGGGTTAGTATCCTCTGTAGTGTCAGCAATTCTGAACCCTTGCCTCATAGTAAAGGTGGAACAACAAAGTCTTAGTTGCTGCATTTATGCAAGGTCTGTCAGAGAAAATTAATAATAATAATAATATTTTATTTGTATAGCACTTTTCGCCAATTAGACTCAAGGATGTACTTGCATCCAAAGAATTGCAACCATCTCTGGCTGGCATGATTTCCTTGTTTATCCAGGTATATCTTTTTCACAGAGAGCGTGCATGAGAGAGAGAACAGTCTTGGCACTCCAGCTTCAAGCTTGGCCCATGTTTCACAGCTCCAGCTGAGTCTCCAGAACAGCCCAAGCAGATCAGGAAGTCACATCTTCCTGCCACAAAAATGGAAAGCAGGTTTAGGAATAAGCTTTGTCTGTACTGTGGTGAACCAGGTAATTTTCTCTCTGGCTGTTCAAAATATCTGAGAAATTAAAAGGCCTAACTGATTGACGGGTGGTCAGATTAGGTGCATTTCAACACACCCCAAAAGAAAATGCTTCCTCCCAGTTTATCATCAATGTAATTCTGGTCCTAAGATTCTTAAGGCCTATTTAGACTCGGGTGCCGATGGCAACTTCATTACAGCCAAGAAAGTTCAGGAATTAGCAACACCATTACAGGTGCCACTCTGCATTATTGGTGTGGATGGAAATAAACTTCCTACAGCTACCATCCACTCCAGTACTTCAGAAGTGCAAGTTGGTTATCTTAAGGTGTTAATTTCTTTCTATATACTTCCATCAGCCAAGAGTCCAGTTATCCTGGTCCCCCTGTGGCTTTGCAAGCACACTCCCATTTTAGATTGGAGTGAACCTCGAATCCTGTGGTGGGGTTCTCAATGCCATAGGTCATGTTTGTCATCTGTCAAACCTGCACATTGTGTCATCCTGAGTTTGGTCATTTCTCCAGGTGTTCCGCTTCCAGCTTCATACCAGACCCTTAGGGACTAATTCAGTTAAAAGACCACTTAAATGCTTCCCTCTCATATGGAGTGGGGCTGCGCTATAGATTTGCTACCTGGGAAAATGTCTCCTCATGGAAGAGTCATCCTTCTCTCACTTCCTGAGTCCCAGACAGTGTCAGAATACATTAAAGAGAATCTGGAGCGTGGGTTTATCAGGAAGTCCAAATCACTCACCGGAGCTGGCCTATTCTTTGTTAAGAAGAAAGATGGAGGTCTGAGACCATGCATTGATTACTGAGGCATGTACGCCATTACCATCAAAGACCAGTTTCCCTTACCCCTGATATCGGAGCTCTTCAATCATATAAATGGGGCACAAATCTTCACCAAACTAAACCTTCATGAGACCTACAATCTAATGAGAATCAAATCTGGCAATGAGTGGCAGCCTATTCTGAACCCTGCTTGCTTTGTGGCAGTAACAAACAAGGTAAAAATTCCAATGGTAAAAACATTCGTAGCAATTGATCTTCTGTCTATGTTAGTTTAGTGGGTTCATTCATTACTCCTCACTGGTAATGCAGGCATGAGAAATACTCTGATGGCCACAGTATGTTGTGATGTCAAAGCCTATGTGGCAGCTCATACTACCTGTACACAACACATGGTTCCACCTCACCCTCCCTCTGGGTCTCTATGTCCACTATCAGTGCCTGATCGTCCTTGGATCCATATATCCATGTTTGTGATCTGCTTCTGTCAAGACAAGTCACTTCCTGATTTAGTTTGTGACTTGAAACTGTCACTATAACAAGCAAAACTTGTGGGTTCTAGGCTGCAACAGTGGACTGTTCTGCCTCAAGAAACTACAGTTTCAAATTTAAGAACAAGAAACTTTTCTGTGGCCATATTTTCTAAAAAGAAAAAATTATTGTGTGTTTGCTTGATGTTTACAGCATAATATTTGATTTTTGTGGTTAGCACAATGCTAATGAGTGGCAACAGTTTATTGATTGCTTGAAGAATAGTCTGAAAGCAGTGTTACTCCATAATCGGAAAAAAATTCCCTTACTCCCTTCAGTACTTATGGCCTATGCAGTGTACATGAAAGAAGCTAGCTTATGAAAGTAAGGCTGAGTGGTTGGAGGGAAACAAGTTTTAGGATTATGAATGGAAACAATGGATGGAATCTTTGTTGTGACTTAAAGACAGTTGCACTGCTGTTTGGTTTCACAAGGTGGTACTGCTATTTTTTGTGTTTATTGGAAAGAAGAGATACTATATTAAAAAGTGGCCAGAAAGAGAAACATTTATTTAAGCCACATAAAAGTAATTTCACCTAATCTTCTCATTAATTTGGGCCTATTGAAGAATTTTGTGAAAGCTCTAGATAAAGAATGTCAGGCTTACAGTTATCTGAAGGAAAAGTTTACAAAAATAAGCAAAGCTAAAAGAAGTAATATTTGTTGGCACCCAAATAAGGAAACTGCTTATGGATAAAAAATCTAACACTAAGTTCACGGAAATTGAGTCTGCTGCTTTGTCCTCCTTCAAGGCTGCTATTGTGAATTCTTAGGGAACAAGAAAGAGGCCAACTATGTGTCCATTGTGAGTTAACTGTTTTCTAACCGCAAGAACATGAGTTGTGGAATGTCACTTAAAATTAACTTTTTACATCGCCATCAAGACTTTTTAGCTCAGAACATGGGTAGTGTAAGTGATTAACAGGTTAACATTTTCACCAAGACATTCTGAGAATGGAGCATCGCTACCCAAGTACACTGGGACCCTGCTATTATGTAGGATTTCTGCTGGTTCCTTTCAAGAAGGACCAATGAGGCACTGTACAGAAATATCCTATTTACCCTAAATTAAAGTGACTTTACATTTTCACTTTTATTAAATATTACATTACAGTAAATTTGGATTGTTTTTGAAGTTTAATTTCTGCAGTTTTTAATCATTTCTGTAATTTGATTAGTATTGTATTACTGAATACAGTGAGAATATTTTGAACTCAATAGGGAATCGAAATTTTCACTTATCTTACTTTTTCGGATATAGCTATTACTGCTTTTGTTATTTGTATGTATATAATAAATGTGACGTTATAGAGAAAAATATGATGTTATAGAGAAAATCTGATTTTTTCACTGAATTCAGCATATATAAATTAGTTAAAAACATATATCCACATGCAGAGTTTTTTACTATTCTGTTGAATAGTGCAATCCTTGGTGGGGAAAAGTCCTCCAGTCCTGTAGGACAGTTTTAGGATGCCTGTGTGGTTGGCTGATAGATTGCAAGTTCATCAGAGATTCTTACAAACAGAAACATTTGTATCCATTGTAGTAAGAGAGGGCTACTACCAATGAGAAAGGAGATGCAAATGAAGGTTCATGGTCATAGCAGACCCACGTCTCAGTTGTAAGTAGGCCACCTCTTCAATGTTGATGGGTGCTACACTCTGTTCTATCAATACGTACAGTAGAGGAATTTCTGTAGAGTAAATTTTACAGATTAAAATGTTAATTGAGTCCAGATGAAAGGGGATTTTCATTAGTTTTTCTTTCTTGATAAATTTGTTTCTCTTTTGATTTGCATGTGCAAATTTGATAAAGTACTAAAAATAACCACTCTTGCATATATGGCATAATTTAAGGTATATAGACCTAAATAGGCAATAAAAGGAGTAGCAAATATATTTTTGTTAATAACGCTTTTATTAAAATGAATAAACAAATTGTTTAAAAAGCACTAAACAATAATAATACATTTAAGAGACAAATACTATTTGGGCACATTTTTCAAGAAACACAACACTCCCACTCACAATTTATACTTTTGCTTTGCCTGCAATTTGTAATTTACATCTAGAGCATATTTTGTAAAAGTCCAGTAATAGTCTACTAGCATTGTACAATTCCATTTGCCTTAACCTCTTCAGGGATACTGGCACATATGTGTACATTTACTTTTATTTTAAAATAACAGTTATCTTTAATTGCAAAACTTTTTAAAATTTTAATATATATTTAGAACTAAATTGGTCAATATAATCAATAA
The DNA here is from genome assembly GCA_031769625.1 of Taudactylus pleione. Classification (NCBI taxonomy): domain Eukaryota; kingdom Metazoa; phylum Chordata; class Amphibia; order Anura; family Myobatrachidae; genus Taudactylus; species Taudactylus pleione. Next base: position 20,776,110 of record JAUIMM010000295.1, read on the forward strand.
TAAAATCTATTTACAGACAATGCATTTATAATTTCTGTACATTTAATTGGGACACATCACAAATATTCAACAACAATTTGCCACAGTAAAGTGGTGTATTTTTTCAACATAATATAATTATAATTGTGTGCAAAAAAAACATAAAAAACAGGTAAGTACTCTATATATGTTTAGGAATTGTGATTGTATTCATGTAAAAGGATTTTTGAATTGTGTCTATACAATTCAATGTAAATGGTAAACATCAACATTTGTGGACATTTAGCACTCCTGAGTATTTTGAGTCAGTGTATTCTCCATATGTAATTTTTATGCCAGTGCACACCATATCTGGTTGCCACCACATATTGATGACAAAATTTCCACCACATGCCTTGAGTCTACACTTTTCCAAGATTCTTGCTAGGGATGGACATTGGAAGACCACCATCAAATGATGGCTGGTCTTCCACTATTAAAACTTTTGATGCAATTGCAACTAACCATCACATTAAAATAATTTGATGAAAAAAAGTATTTGTATGATTTGGGCTTGCGCAAAAAACCTTTTTGCACATTTTCAATACCCCTGCAGCGCGACCAAGATGTCATCTCCAGATCAAACATAAAACAAAAGGAGTATGCCCAAGAAACAATACAGTTTGCTGTCAACCAATTCAAGTTATAGGATGAGTAGATATGCACGATAGAATGATTGCCCACTACTTGCTATCAATAAAAAATCAAATATGTTACCATAGGATTGCATTTAAATATTGTGAGAAATCAATCATTAGCTTACTAGAATTCAAAGCGGGAACTAAAACAACAATAATTCCAGTTGGCAAAATCACCAAAAAAAGGGGAGGGCCTTCTACAGTAACTTTAATGTAGAAACACCACCAGAAAAGCAAAAGTTGGCAAAATGTTGTACCTTAAATAAGATTGGATGGAGTTGGGCATTATCCAAAAAAATCTTTAAAATCCTCCACAATGGCAAGAAAAAACTGTACTAGATTCAGTCTCTATATTTGCGCAAAATGCAAAGATTCAGTCAAGTGCAGAATGTCAGGATTAATTTCATTCACAACTACCACCAAAGACCAACATACACATATGTGGGGTTTTCATTTTTCTGGCTTTTTGTTGCTTATATAAAACAATTTGTGTCTTAACTTGAAATGTATTATCTTTTTTTAAAAGAAGTAAAAACAAATATTATATATCTTTTAAAATTAAAATTTCATCCCTGAAAAGGTTAATATCTCTTACTTATCAATTGCAGAGATAGAATCTCACATCATGCTCATCACTTACTGTACAACAATTATCTGAGAAAAGGTTTGGATGAGAGAAAAGGAAGTGTATTTTTAAGGATCTGTAACTACCCAATTTATGCTAAGGTAGTTACTTTATAGTATCCTGCTTGATTTCTAGCCAGAAAGTTAGTAACTGCCAGTTTATCCACATAACTGGTTAAAATGTTTTCCAAATATGTATCCAAAATGGTAATTTTATTATTAGCACATTGTGTAAATTATAGCTACTGTATTTAAACTCGATTCAGTATAATTTTATTAAATGTGGAGAATAGTTAATAAAATCATTATAAGGGTTAAATAGCTTTTGTTAAATAATGTGATCAAGGGAGGAAAGTGTGTGTTAAGTCTGGTAACTGGAAGATTAGCTTCCAACATCCACCAGCAGACTCCTCTGGCTTGATCACATCTGATGTGATCATGTCAGGGAGAGCTCATCCTGGAGTGGTCACATCTCATGCAACCACACCAGGCAAGTGGTTAAATGCATCACAATCAATTTTCCCATCAACCTTGATAGTCTGTACAAAGTACTAGTCCTTGAGAAGCACTCATACATGTGGGTCAATTAAAATGCTGTACTTAATTTTGTTTTCACTAAGCAGCTGATGGATCTCTTTGTATGGTTACAAATAGCAATTTTTAGCATATAGTCCATGTACAAAAGTTAGATTTTGAAATGGACAGACATTTGGTGAATATCACTTTGTGAATTGAGTGTTTTGAGGCGGGAACTTAGCGGTGACAATACGATCACATGGAACTGTTCTGTCTTGTAGGAGTGTCAAGGGAATTTCATATTTTTAGACTTATTATTAGTTGAAATTTACAGTTTTCATTGCTGAAACATTTTGTTTGTTGACCAATTTTCTCTAACAGGAAGACTGGTTCATACAAGTGTTAAGCCATGCCCCCTAACAATACTTTTTTCAATATTTTCATTAATAAAAATGTATTCAGTTTACAGTAGGATACAGTGCAAAACCCACACATTTCATGACCATAGTGGTAACTTCACCAATGTTTATCGTGACAAAGAAATGAACCAACACAGTTTTGTAAAGATAACTTTATAAAAAATTTTAGATTTTTTTATTGAAGGTCTACAGGCAGGTGATAAATTTGAAAGGCGTATTTACAACAAAAAGACACATGTAAACTTGCTTAGATAATGCATAAGTAGTTTATGGAACTGACCAGTTTTTATTTAAGTAAAGGGGAAATACAAGGAGAAGAAAGTGCAAGTTGCATAACAGATCATAAGGACAAAAGTGTTAAGAAAAGGTAGAAAGTGTATTGCAGATGGTCTAATTTTCTGTATTATTACATATCATTCTTCAACATCTATAATAATAAATACTTTTATTCTTTCTGTAGGACTTTTATTCTTTCTGTAGTCATGAAGACCTTGAAACTTGAATCATTACTAAATGTAGAAATGTGTTTTTCAATGGACCCAATAACTAACATCTATTATCAATGGAAACCATTGATGGGGCTTTCTGTTGTCAAACTGGTGATTACTACTACAATGTATCTAGGATAGTACTGCTGCTACTACTACTGTTATTACTACTACTACAATGTATCAAGGATACTACTATTACTACAATGTATCAGGGATACTACTACTACTACTACTATTTATCAGGTATACTACTACTGCTTTTGCTACTACTGCTACTATAATGTATCAGGGATACTACTGCTACTACTACTACTACCACTACTACTACTACAATGTATCAGGGATAATACTACCGCTTTTGCTGCTGCTACTACTACTACTATAATGTATCAGGGATACTTATATTATCCCTACTACTACTACTATTACTACTACAATGCATCAGGGATACTACTACTGCTGCTACTACTACTACTACTGCTATAATGTATCAGGGATACTACTGCTACTTTTGCTGCTACTACTACTGCTACTACTATAATGTATCAGGGATACTTATATCATTACAACTACTACTACTACTACTACTACTACTACTACAATGTATCAGATATACTTCTATTATCACTACTACTTATATTACTACTCCTACTATATATTATATAATGAATACTACTATTTATCAGGTCTACTACTACTACTACTACTACAATGTGTCAGGGATACTTATATTATCACTACTACTACTACTACTACTACTACTACTACTACTACTACTACTATGTATCAGGGATACTACTACTGCTACTACTACTATTGCAATGAATCAGGTATACTACTACAGCTTTTGCTGCTGCTACTACTACCACTATAATGTATCAGGGATACTTATATTATTACTACTACTACTACTACTACTACTACTACTACTACTATGATGCATCAGGGATACTACTACTGCTTTATGTGCTTCTACTACTACTACTACTACTATAATGTATAAGGGATACTTATATTATCCTTACTACTACTACTACAACAATGCATCAATGATACTACTACTGCTGCTACTACTACTACTGCAATGTATCAGGGATGCTACTGCTACTTTTACTGCTGCTACTACTACTATAATGTATCAGGGATACTTATATCATTACTACTACTACAATGTATCAGATATACTTCTATTATCACTACTACTTACATTTGCTACTACTACTATATTGTATAATGAATTCTACTATTTATCAAGTATACTACTACTGCTTTTGCTGCTGCTACTACTACTACTACTACTATAATGTATCAGGGATACTTATATTATCACTACTACTACTACTACTACTACTACTACTACTACTACTACTGCAATGTATCAGGGATACTACTACTGCTTTTGCTGCTGCTACTACTACTACTACTACTACTACTACTATAATGTATCAGGGATACTTATATTATTACTACATACTACTACTATGTATCAGGGATACTACTACTACTACTACTACTACTACTACTACTGCAATGTATCAGGGATACTTATATTATCACTACTACTACTAAAATGTATCAGGAATACTTATATTATCACTACTACTACTACTACCACTACTATAATGTATCAGGGATACTTATATTATTACTACTTCTACTAAAATGCATCAGGGATACTGCTGCTGCTACTACTACTACTACTACTACTACAATGTATCAAGGATACTACTACAGCTTTTGCTGCTGAAACTACTACTATATAATGTATAATGTATCAGGGATACTTATATTATCCCTACTACTACTACTATTACTACTACAATGCATCAGGGATACTACTGCTGCTACTACTATTACTACTACTATAATGTATCAAGGATACTACTACTGCTTTTCCTGTTGAAACTACTACTACTATAATGTACAGAAAAAAAGAGATTTGCCGCCCAGCACACTGCAGCAAAAACAATACTTAAATCCTACATGATAATATCGATTCAGAGGTATTAGTTACATACATTTGCAAATATATGAATAAGTGCCAGGCCAATCGTCAAGGCTCCTCTATACTGGCGTCCCTAACATTAAGGGGTTCACGTCCGAGAAGCAAGGCACCCCAAAAAAATTTCAGCCAAGGGTCATCCCCAGGGCTTCACACGAAAAAGGGAAAAAGGTGATAGTGAAGTATAAAGAAAAGATGTGTAAGTATAAATCAATAAGTGTTAATGAAATGAGAAAGAATTAAAATGACAAATAATATACAAACAAATAGAAAAGTGGTAAAAGTATTCTATGTGAATTAAGTGGTGATGCCATGAGAAAGGTCCAGCCAGAACCCCCCCGGTGGCCCCACTCCCAAACACTCACCCCAAAATAATTATTGCTACATAATGGTAGCACCCACTCTGGGTCATATAATTTTTTTTTACTACTATAATGTATCAGGGATACTTATATTATCACTACTAGTACTACTACTACTACTACTACTACTACTACTACTACAATGCATCAGGGATACTACTATTGCTACTACTACTACTACTACTACTACTACTACTACTACTACAATGTATCATGGATACTACTGCTACTTTCGCTGCTGTTACTACTATACTGTACTACTATACTGTACTACTACTATAATGTTCAGGGATACTTATATCACTACTACTACTACTGCTACTACTACTACAATTTATCAGATATATTTATATTATCATTACTACTTATATTACTACTACTATATATTGTATAATTAATACTACTATTTATCAGGTATACTACTACTGCTATTGCTGCTGCTGCTACTACTACTACTACTACTACTATAATGTATCAGGGATACTTATATTATCACTACTACTATGTATCAGGGATACTACTAGTGCTACTACTAATGCAATGTATCAGGGATACTACTACTGCTTTTGCTGCTACTACTACTACTACTTCTACTACTACAAGTTATCAGATATATTTATATTATCACTACTACTTATATTACTACTACTACTATATATTGTATAATGAATACTACTCTTTATCAGGTATACTACTACTGCTTTTGCTGCTGCTGCTACTAGTACTACTATAATGTATCAGGGATACTTATATTATCACTACTACAATGTATCAGGGATACTACTACTGCTACTACTACTACTAATGCAATGTATCAGAGATACTACTACTGCTTTTGCTGCTACTACTACTACTTCTACTACTATAATGTATCAGGGATACTTATATTATCACTACTACTACTACTATGCATCAGGGATACTACTACTGCTGCTGCTACTACTACTATAACAATGTTTCAGGTATAGTACTACTGCTTTTGCTGCTGCTACAACTACTACTATAATGTATCAAGGATACTTATATCATTACAACTACTACTACTACTACGTATCAGATAAACATCTATTATCACTGCTACTTATATTACTACTACTACTGCTTTATAATGTATTTTTAATACTACTTCTACTGCTGGTGCTACTACTAGTACAATGTATCATGGATACTTTTCTATTTTATATTGTATCAGGGACACTACTACTGCTGCTGCTGCTACTACAACTAGTACTATTACTACTACTACTACTACTATTACAATGTATCAGGTATACTACTACTGCTTTTGCTGCTGCTGCTACTACTTTAATGTATCAGGGATAATTATATTATCACTACTACTATTACTACTACTACTACTACTACTACTACTACTACTACTATAATATATCAATATATCATATATATTCTATTATCACTACTACTTCTGTGACAACTATTACTACTGCTATATATTGTATAATGAATACTACTACTACTGCTGGTGCTACTACTATCTATATTCACTACTACTACTATTTTGTATCAGGGATACTACTACTACTGCTACTACAACTAGTACTACTACTACTAATATGTATCAGAGATACTACTACTGCTGCTGCTTGTACTACTACTACTAATACAATGTATCAAGGATACTTCTATTATTAATACTACTAATATTTTGAATCAGGGATACTACTACTACTACTGCTGCTACTACTGCTATGTCTACTATTACTTCTACTACTACTACTACTACAATGTACGTTATCAGGGATACTTATATTATCACTACTGTTACTGCTTTATATTGTATTTTGAATACTACTTCTACTGCGGGTGCTACTACTACTACAATGTATCATGGATACTTATATTTTCACTACTATTACTGTATTGTATCAGGGATACTACTACTGCTGCTACTACAACTAGTACTACTACTACTATTACAATGTATCAGGGATACTACAACTACTGCTACTACTACAATGTATCAGGTACACTACTACTGCTTTTGCTGCTGCTGCTACTACTACTTTAATGTATCTGGGATAATTATTTTATCACTACTACTACTACTACTACTACTACTACTATAATATGTCATATATACTTCTATTATCACTACTACTTCTGTAACTACTAGTACTACTGCTATATATTGTATAATGAATACTACTATTTATCAGGTATACTACTACTGCTTTTGCTGCTGCTGCTACTAGTACTACTATAATGTATCAGGGATACTTATATTATCACTACTACAATGTATCAGGGATACTACTACTGCTACTACTACTACTAATGCAATGTTTCAGAGATACTACTACTGCTTTTGCTGCTGCTACTACTACTTCTACTACTATAATGTATCAGGGATACTTATATTATCACTACTACTACTACTATGCATCAGGGATACTACTACTACTGCTGCTGCTGCTACTACTACTATAACAATGTTTCAGGTATAGTACTACTGCTTTTGCTGCTGCTACTACTACTATAATGTATCAAGGATACTTATATCATTACAACTACTACTACTACTACTACTACTACTACGTATCAGATAAACATCTATTATCACTGCTACTTATATTACTACTACTACTGCTTTATAATGTATTTTTAATACTACTTCTACTGCTGGTGCTACTACTACTACAATGTATCATGGATACTTCTATTTTCACTACTATTACAATATTGTATCAGGGATACTACTACTGCTGCTGCTACTACAACTAGTACTATTACTACTACTACTACTATTACAATGTATCAGGTATACTACTACTGCTTTTGCTGCTGCTGCTGCTACTACTTTAATGTATCAGGGATAATTATATTATCACTACTACTACTACTACTACTACTACTATAATATAATATATCATATATATTCTATTATCACTACTACTTCTGTGACAACTATTACTACTGCTATATATTGTATAATGAATACTACTACTACTGCTGGTGCTACTACTATCTATATTCACTACTTCTACTATTTTGTATCAGGGATACTACTACTACTACTGCTACTACAACTAGTACTACTACTACTAATATGTATCAGAGATACTACTACTGCTGCTGCTTGTACTACTACTACTAATACAATGTAGCAAGGATACTTCTATTATTAATACTACTGATATTTAGTATCAGGGATACTACTACTACTGCTGCTACTACTGCTATGTCTACTATTACTTCTACTACTACTACTACTACAATGTACATTATCAGGGATACTTATATTATCACTACTGTTACTGCTTTATATTGTATTTTGAATACTACTTCTACTGCTGGTGCTACTACTACAATGTATCATGGATACTTCTATTTTCACTACTATTACAGTATTGTATCAGGGATACTATTACTGCTGCTGCTACTACAACTAGTACTATTACTACTACTACTACTATTACAATGTATCAGGTATACTACTACTGCTTTTGCTGCTGCTGCTGCTACTACTTTAATGTATCAGGGATAATTATATTATCACTACTACTACTACTACTACTACTACTACTACTACTACTACTACTATAATATAATATATCATATATATTCTATTATCACTACTACTTCTGTGACAACTATTACTACTGCTATATATTGTATAATGAATACTACTACTACTGCTGGTGCTACTACTATCTATATTCACTACTTCTACTATTTTGTATCAGGGATACTACTACTACTACTACTGCTACTACAACTAGTACTACTACTACTAATATGTATCAGAGATACTACTACTGCTGCTGCTTGTACTACTACTACTAATACAATGTAGCAAGGATACTTCTATTATTAATACTACTAATATTTTGTATCAGGGATACTACTACTACTGCTGCTACTACTGCTATGTCTACTATTACTTCTACTACTACTACAATGTACATTATCAGGGATACTTATATTATCACTACTGTTACTGCTTTATATTGTATTTTGAATACTACTTCTACTGCTGGTGCTACTACTACAATGTATCATGGATACTTCTATTTTCACTACTATTACAGTATTGTATCAGGGATACTACTATTGCTGCTGCTGCTACTACAACTAGTACTAATACTACTATTACAATGTATCAGGGATACTACAACTTCTGCTACTACTACAATGTATCAGGTATACTACTACTGCTTTTGCTGCTGCTGCTACTACTACTTTAATGTATCAGGGATAATTATTTTATCACTACTACTACTACTACTACTACTATAATATATCATATATACTTCTATTATCACTACTACGTCTGTAACTACTAGTACTACTGCTATATATTGTATAATGAATACTACTACTACTGCTGGTGCTACTACTATCTATATTCACTACTACTACTATTTTGTATCAGGGATACTACTACTACTGCTGCTGCTACTACAACTATTACTACTACTACTAATATGTATCAGGGATACTACTACTGCTGCTGCTTGTACTACTACTACTAATACAATGTGTCAAGGATACTTCTATTATTACTACTACTACTAATATTTTGTATCAGGGATACTACTACTGCTGCTACTACTGCTATGACTACTATTACTTCTACTACTACTACAATGTACAGTATCAGGGATACTTATATTATCACTACTGCTACTTAAGAAAACTATTACTACTGCTGCTTATACTACTGCTACTACTACTTTGTATCAGAGATAGTACTACTACACTACTAGTACTAGTACTACTACTACTATGTACAGTATCAGGGATACTTGTATTATCACTACTTCTACTATATTATATCAAGGACACTACTACTACTGCTACTAATACTACACTGTATCAGGGATACTACTGCTACTACTACTACATTGCATCAGGGATACTACTACTACTACTACTACATTGTATCAGGGATACTACTGCTACTACTACTACTACATTGTATCCGGGATACTACTACTACTAATACTGCTGCTTCTACTACTATGACTACTGCTACTGCTACTACAATGTACATTATCAGGGATACTTCTATTATCACTACTGCTGCTACTATTACTATATTGTATCAAGGATACTACTACTACTGCTGCTACTACTTCTACTAAAACAACAACTACTACTACTACTACTACTACTACTACTTTGTATCAGGGATACTATTACTGCACTACTACTACTACTACTACTACTACTACTGCAATGTACAGTATCAGGGTTACTTGTATTATCTCTACTATTACTAATCTGTATCAGGGACAGTACTACTACTACTACTACTACAATGTATCATGGATACTACTATTAATACAATGTGTGAAGACTCTATTTTGCCATTTTGCATATTTGCTATTCAGTGCTATCTCATTTCTACATGCCCTATACCCTGTAAAAGTTATATTGGACCATTTGCCAGCATGGATATTAGACTGGAACTTATGCTTCATTTGATGTCTCCTAAGGCCCTAGTAGGCTCCTCCAATTTGCCTAAGTTAAAATTTTCTTTGATCTATAATACTAGTGTTATATTAGCTTTCCTGTTTAGAGCTATCAATTTGTTTGCCATTATTTTGTTAATATTCATTGAATATTGATTGATAATATGACAACTACAAACTCTCTGGTATGCAACATGCCTTTTTTTGTTGGTAGGGTTCTAAAGTTTGTTTTTTCACATGCACTGTTATAGTAAAGGAATAATAAGATACTGTACTACAGTACTTGTGGTGAATGGAAGAAATTGCTGAAATATGTGAACATAAAATATATGATTTATATATTTTATTTTTACAATAAGTATATATACACATAATATTATATGTATATTATTCCTAAAACTTCAATGTAGAATTTTAAATACATTTACAATGTTTGTCTGCCTTATCAGAACAGTTACATAGTAGCAATATAGCTATTTTGCTTTTTGAAACTTTGCTTTAGGGCACTTTCTGCAATTTTTTGTTCAAACTAGGCCCCTTAGCAAACTTTTGAACAACTGCTATAGGCAAATAATGTATTTAATTTTATAAATTTTCTCCACTGCAACTTTATGCTGTGGTATTATACATTTTATAGTCTGCTTCAAACATTGTGCTATTTTTTTTTAATAATCTGTATTTAAAAAAAGAGAACAAATAGTACTTTTAGCTAAATCATTAATCTGTCACCATACTGGTAGGTGAATCAGTAAAATTTTCTCTTACAGAGTTTTACCTATGGAGATGAAAGCAGAATAAAGCATTCAGGAATTTTGCCTTCTAACAAATATATTTTTCAACTATGCATTCGAAAAGTATAACTAAGAAAATAACCTCCAGGGTTCTGCTGATGCTGGAACTGCACTGCAGTTTGTCAGTACATTTGAGCAATGCTTGTGAAGCATGGCTTCAGCTTGGCACAATTGTACTGATAAAAGACCTTGGATGTAAAGAGCTATCGTCAGCCTAAAGAGAGCAACCAGTCCGCTTTTCTTCTTGTTGCTTAAGCTATTTAGAAGTTATTATTTCTGTCTGCTGTCTGTCCTCACTGCACTCTTTACATTTTCAAGGAGAAAGCCAGGAGCTGGCACCCATAATCTTCAGAATACATAGCTTTGGATAACAAATACAATAAAGAACAGATTAATGGTCTGAAAAGTATATTGAATAAAGAAGAATTCAACCTACAATATGAACAGCATTATTTTAAAAATAGAAAACTGCACTTTTATGTGTACACGAGCAATGGTATATGTGTGTATATATATATATATATATATATATATTTATATATACACACACACACATTTATGGCACTAGAAAAAAAATTATTGAGTGATTTTGTGTGGCACCCTGTATATATTAATCAAAAGCAGGAACAGGGGTGCGAGCTTTTGTACTTTGCACTTGCCATGTAAATAAAATTAAGTGCCAGCATCAAATGTTTAATAAATATTCAAGGAGTTCCATTAAGCAGCCAGACATACTGCAACTCTTTGAATGGCCTTTGAACTGGGCCACCCATTCAAACTTGGAGAATGGGTGAGGTAAAATGAGCCTTTCCAGGTCATGACCTATTTAGAGACAGTGGGGTAAAATTACTAAGGGTTCTGCTCGATTTTAAAACTGACCGAAACAGATAGTTATTAATGTTGTGTTGAAGTCTACAATTCACAGCTATACTAATCATTTGTTTTGATTGCATGTCAAATTCAACATCGATGTAGGTCAGTTTTAGTAGCATAAAGTTTGTCGGTTCCGATCAAAACTGATGCCAAACAGACATGATAAACTGACTGCAATTCAATCTAAAACCACTGTAACAAACACTTTCTAGTTGATTTCCTATAGCCCTCAACATACCACATGCTTGTAAGTATTACAAACTCCTAATAAAAATGCTGGTAGATGTCCAAACAAATTGTGAGGGTGTAGATTGGAGGAAGGAGAAAGTTGTTGCCAGGAGAGCAGAGTTTATAGAGATTGATGAGTAATACTATGATTATTGAAAGATGTCTTGTGTATTTTTGTGTAGAATGCTGTTATTTTGAAGTTTATCTTTTTTGTCTGGTGTAATTTGTCTTGTCTGTGTTTCTGTGTGTGTGTCTTTCTGGGGAGTGGTTTTGAGTAGTAAAGTGTTAGTGTAGTTTTTGTTTTAAACTGGTTTGCTGTCTAGTTTGTCTGTTTTGTGTCTTTTGTTAAATATGGATATGGAGGATGATAGGTAGAATGCTAGAGAAAAAGAAACGGAAGCTGATAGAGAGGAGCCTGCACAGGAGGAAGAGTAAGACTTCCATTCAGAGGAGGAAAGAGCTGCTGGGAAAACCAAACTGGGAGCATAGTGCATTTTAGTTTTGCAAAAAATGTGGCCCCGGTCAATTACCTTGTACCTAAATATAAGCAGCTATTTGGGAGGTAGGCAGCACTCTCCTCAGGCAAGCACAAGCAGCAGATGTTGCAGGCTCCAGTTAATGCAGTTAATTCAGTGGGCCAGTTTCTTGGATGTTAGACACTGGGTTAAGGCAACAATGGCTGAGGAACAGAGGGCTGCATGGTGAACTAGAGGCCACCTACCCTTGGAACATGAGTACCTGGAGTATGAGGAGGCAGTGTGGGTTATTATGCTGCAAAAATCAGGAGCACTGTCAAAGGAGCACTGTGTTATTAAAAAAATGCCATAGGAGCACTGTGTTGTTCATTCATAACTTCAGGGACTGTGTTAAGAAAGACACTGTGTTGTGTGTTCAGGCACTGTGATAAATTAGACAATGTGTTGTCTGTTCAGGGCTTCAGACTGGCACTGTGTAAAAAAAAGTCATTAGAAGCACTGTGTTAAAGGGGCACTGTTTAATATAAATAACAACCCCTTCGATGCATGGTCAGGATGCTGGTGCTTAGAATACCAGCATATACAGTATGCATTTGCTTTTGCATTTGCCTTTCATTTCCCACACCATTTGCACCAGATGCCACACACCTTAGCCACCTAATTATAACTTTCACTAGTAATACCTCATACCCACACCACCTCCATCAACTCCTTTATACTTGGCCATTATCTCCAACCCCACACCAACACCAGACAGGAGCGCATGTATAATCCTCTTATTACCATTGACCTTAAGTAGGACCAGGCACCCCTACTATACAGTGCTGCACCTGTTGAAACCCCACTTTCTTACATTCTCCTTCTCTCTCTCTCCCCCACTTCCCACGTGCTTACCCCAAATACATGTCAACACACCTATGAAGCAAGGCTCTCCCCCGATTAATTAAGTAGCTAAGTTAACCAGAGTGTCAAGAACTGCAGCATCATACAGGAGCAGAAACACAACATGACTTCCCACCCTACACAGCTCATAATAGTTACATCTCACCACACATATTCACTACACATGGGCCTTTTCGAATTCAGAACCACCAGACTAGATAATGCATGCAACCTCATCAAAGACTTAGAACAAAGGGTTAATATACACCAGAACAGTGATACTTTTGCCAGACATATGTACAATTAGAAGAATTAATAGCCAAAGAATCAAAAATCTGGTGGGAAACACATATTCTACAGTGGTACTATGACAATAACATTATCCCCAGAGGATTCACTATCCAAAAAATACCTATACACAACAATAATAACACAACCTTTATGAACAAATGGAATAACCTTCTACGTGAGCGCTCAAAACAACTCATTAAATATATCATTGACACACATAAAGAATTACAGAAACATGAGACAAACATCACAAAATTAGAAACATAATTATAACTTTACAAAGCAGAGATAGAGTTCAGGAACCTAGTCTACTTAACCAGAAACAAATTACACAAAGCAGAATAAATCATAATAAAAGGAAAAATTCAAGATAATATTAAATAAAACCAGTAATACACATCAGAAGAGAGACACCCCCTAACAAGAAAAATAAGAACAGGAACCCAAAGACAACATCACATAAAACTCAAATCACCCAATATTCACAAAACCCTAACATAACTGTACCGACCACAGACATACACCACTACAGAAAGTTAGAACTGACATACAAACAATATGTCTAAAATTCATAAGATCAACAACACCCTGACACACCGACTAATAGCAGTCAAAAATCAGTCATCACCAACATACATGGAATCAGACACAGACATTTCATTTAGTATACAAAAAAGAAGAAGACCCTGACATCGATAGATATGAAAAACGAGCAAGACAGTCACTAGAGCAAGGGTGGGTAAATACAGGAGACATTCAACCCAACACCATCCACTGAGCCAATCAATACAAATAAAGTTCATACTCCTCTTCAAAATCAAGACCAATGGGCACTTAATTTTTTAGATTTAGAAGCAGGCAATCATAGGCATTTTCAATCTAAGTGACCACACACTATCCAACAATGACATCTCGGTTCTAAACAAGGGACTAAAATTTGCCCCCCATAAAGACATAAATAAATGTGAAGTTTATCTTGACTTGCACAGATTTATCAGGAGGCTGACACTCAAAAAATAGTTTGCATCACATCAGCCAACCAATGCTAATGCCAGCAAATATAAACACTCCACACTCAAACCTCCATCCAGCTTCTACCCCAGTCACCTTAACGGTCACGTAGTCCACACCTTTGAACAACTTGTGATGAACAACATCAACAAAATACCCAAACAACATTAAGGGGTATATTTACTAAAGTGAGAGTTAAAGTGGAGAAGTTGCCCATAGCAACCAATTAGATTCTACTTAACATTTAACTGGCACCTTCTAGAAGATAATAGCTAGAATCTGTTTTGTTGCTAAGGGCAATATTTCCACTTCAAAAAACTCTCACTTTAGTAAATATACCCCTAAGAATCTCACTACTAAAGAACAAAAAGCACTCACTGACCTAAAACAAAACCGTAACCTCATAATCAAACCAGCAAACAAGTGCGGCGGCCTTGTATTACTTAATAAATCTGACTACATCACAGAATCACAAAGTCTACTCAGAGACCCCCAAACATATGAGACAATTAAACATGACCTGACTCAGACCTTCTAAAACACACTAGGCAAGATACTCAAGGATGGACTAGACAATGGCTTCCTCAACAAACAAGAACATGACTTCATTCACAATTCACACCCCTTCATTCTGGTCTTTTACTATCTTCTGTAGATACAAAAAAACACCACAAACCCACCCAGCAGGCTGATAATATCTGTTATCAACTCTATGATTGCTAATCTTTCACAATACATAGACCATTTCCTACAGCCATATGTCAGAATACAATGATCATACTTGCAGGACACTACACACCTACTGAGGACACTAGAAGGGATCAATTGGGATGATGACTACTGGTTAGTGACTAATGATGTAACATTCCTCTACACAATCATTGAATACACACAAGGACTCAAAAACATCAAATACTTCCTTGAACAAGACCCCACACTAGATTCTCTACAGAAAACATTCATTCTGACTAGCATTGACTACTTACTTAAATATAAATATTTTTGGTTTGATGGTGACTTTTTTAACAGGCAGCCGGGACCACCATGGGGACTCAGTTCACCCCTAGTTATGTCAACCTGATCATGAACAGGTGGGAGGATGTGCACATAAGGACAGGACATAGCTGGGGGGCGAATCTGGTCCTATGGACTAGATACATTGAGTACATTTTCTGCATATGGAAAGAACCACTACAAACACTAACTGACTTCATTAATTACATCAACTCTACTGACAGAAACATCCATTTCTTGACACACTACAGTAAGACATATGTGAGCTTCTTGGACCTTTACACTTTCATCTACCAAAATAAAATCCACACTAATACATTCCATAAACAAGTTGATGTTAAGAGTTACATTCTATCCAGCAGTTGTCATTATCCCAATTGGTTCCAGAACAACGCAACAGGCAAATTCAAACATATTAGACATAACTACACTAAAACTTGAAGACTACCATGAACAAGGTGAGAAACTAAAACAACAATTCATTGACAAGAACTATGACATACAACATTCACAAATATAGGAAACAAAAGACAGGACACCACTGCTTGTCTTAAGAAAGAAAAAAAATAATAACTTGATCAAGACAATAACATTCATTACGCAATACAAGACTAGTGCAACACAAATCAACAAAATCATGCACAAACATTAGCAACTGCTACTAAAATATGATGTACTAGCAGAAATATTACCTACATGACCAAAATGTATCTACAGAAAGGCACCAAATATCAAGAGCAAGCTAGTTTTCAATCACATCCCACCATTGACTCTGACCCAGACAACGATAGGGAATATCTCAACCAGGGGAGGCTTCAACCATTTTAGAACCTGTAGTAACTGCCACACACTCTGTTATAGGAGCACAAAACCCACCACATCCTTCCCCTCCAACTGGACAGGAAAGACATACAAAATCCGCAAACATATCTCATGTAACTCTAATCACGTAACATACTTAGTACAATGCCCCTGCAACTGCCAATATGTAAAAGAACCATTAGGCCACTAATAATGAGGATAGCTGAGCACCTAAGGAACATCAGCAACCAAGTCGTCAATCACAATGTCCCCCTACATTTCTCAGAACACCATCACAACAGTACCAAGGGATTAACCTTCATAGGCATAAAAACCATAAAAAAACTGTCGAGGAAGGGATCACACCAAAATACTCAATAAAGAAGAACTGAAGTGGATGTTATTGCTACAACTTTCACACCTTATGGCCTTAAAACAGACAATGATATTAAATACATCATCTCCAAATAAACTCCACATAATCGATGCCTGAAGCATAACTTCCCATCTCATCTACCTCCCCTTTAAGGGTGGTCACCACATCCATTACACAACCGCAACAGACATTAATGCCCCACAACAAAGTGCCTTTTTCCACAACCCTCCCCTCTCTTTCCCAGACCAATGGTAGAAGTCCTCCCGTCTTTATTCACAGCTCATAAAAGGGAACTTCCCACCCCCTCTCTCCCATAAAGTCCCATTATGTCCTCAATAGACAGACATACAAGATAGCGTTAGTGAATACCATCTCTTGCTCCCTGCAGGCCTGCAGGTAAAGCACTTACCCACCCACTACACCAGGATCACCATGTGAATTGCTGCTAACAGTGCCTCCGGCAGCACTGGGTGACCAAGTGCCTCCAGAATCCATGGGACCGTGGAGTCCCTGCGACCAACTGACTGGTTTACACCACAGTATGCTATACTACAGCATGTCACCAGCTCCATCACATACTAAGACCGCACTAGCTCGTGTGTGGTCATAACAGCCAGTACCAACACCAGTGAGTGGAAGATCCCACAGCGGGCTGCAGCAACACAACCACAAATTTAAAGCCCTCTACATACCGGTAAGTATTATTGACATCAGTGCAGAACGCCATCTACTGGGGGTGCCCCAGCACTTTCACAGTCCACTTAGACTTGGTACCAAAAGTAGACCAAAAGTCCAGCAGGGTATACATACAGGTACAGAACTGTCCAGTAACAATCCCCCTAAAAGGGTCCACCCACCACCCTAACAAGTCATATCCCCACCTCAAGCTCAAAACAGGTGTCAGTACATGTACTGTATCAGAAAATAATGTATTTTTGAACACACTTCATCACCTACTCGATCAAACTAGAGAAACTCTGGGCCTGATTCAGAGCTGGACGCTCTGACAGAGCGCTTGCTCTGAATCAGGGCCAGCCCTCTGCTTTTTTAGAGTGGCCTCCTGGCCACTCGTATAGCGGTGGGTGACCACCCACAGCTATAGCGAGCAGAGAGGAAGATGGTCACGATGGTCAAGACCATCATGACCATTAGGCTTGCGATGAGACCCTTGTGGTAGGGTCTCATTGCCGCAAGCCCTGGAGAGCTTTTGGCTCAAACAAAGCCGAAAGCACTCCCACTGACATTACTTGTGATGTCAGTGGGGCCGGCCCCAGATGGTAGGCATTCCCATGGGAATGCCTCCATCTGGGCAGCCACGCCCCAGGCACGCTCACCAAAGGGGGCGTGCTGTCATTCAACATCGACAGCCCACCCCCTTTGGTACAAGACCCGGAGCAATGGTTTGCCTATCGCTATTCGGGTCTCACGCATGCACACGACAGAGCCGGCTCTGTAATGCGCGTGCGCACTGGGCCACCATCGACCCGCTTGTGAGCACTCAGCGCTTGCCAGCGGGTCTGAATCAGGCCCTCTGTGTCTACTCAATTAGAAGGTTTGATTCTGTTCATTAGCATATGTCTTTCATTTCCCACTCCATTTGCACCAGAAACCACACACCTTAGCCACCTAATTATAACCTTCATGCCCAACCTCCATCAACCTCTCGATACTTGGACATTACCTCCAACCCCACACCGCCACCAGACAGGAGCACATTTATAATCCTCTTATTACCACTGAACTCAAGTAGGACCAGGCATCCTTACTGTACTGTGCCGCTCCTGTCAAAACTCCCCTCCCCACTCCCTGCTTATGCCAAATACATGTCACCACACCTATGAAGCGCTGCTCACCCACAATTAATTAAATAGCTCCATTATGGACTGTACTTGTAAAGGGTAGGGTTCTATTCCCACCCTGGCCATAACTGTGGAGTTTATAAATTCTCACCATGCACTCCATTTTACTCCCACAATCCAAAAATATACTGGTAGATTAATTGGCTACTGACAAAAATGAATGCTAATATGTACTGTGTGTGTTTACATGTGGTAGGGATAATGAGCTCCACTGGGGCAGGGACTGATGTGAATAGCCAAATATTATCTGTACTACACTGTCAAATATGTATACACTCTATCCATATATAATTGTTAATATATAAATTAAGTCTATGTTTAGAGCTGCAATGACTACATTCAAATCATTCTGCTATAAAGTATGGTTGATAATGGGCACAAAATACTTAAGTTTTAATCGGCAAGTGTTTTTACTAAAGAAAAGAAAAATATTCTAGTTGAGAAATCAGATAATTTTTCCAATGGTACTATGTAATGCATCAGCATAGTGTTAATACGTATAAAATAAAATATAATATACTTCAGCACTATAGTTTCCTAATTGGAATGAAAAACAGCAAAAGCAGGACCTGTAATAGATGCAGCATTTTTGTGGCGGTTGTGTAGTGTTATTTTTCCATGGATTTGAACAAATCTCCTGTGGTTTGGCCTTTTTTAAATGGTTGTGCACTGCTGATAACTTCAGAATAATCATCCAAACTGCTGAATAGTAAATACAGTGATATGGAGGCAACCAACAGTAATGGTGCAGCAGTTTCAAACTCCCAGCATAACTGATGCTTTGTAAATTTAGCCGATATGGAGAGATTTACTGTATCAAAACTTAGAGAGAGTTAAAATGGAGAAGTCACACATAGCAACCAAACAGCTTCTAACTGTGATTTTATAGACTGTGCTATATAAATGATAGGTCGAAGCTGATTGGTTGCCACTTTATCTCTCTGTTAGTTTTAATACATCCCCTCTTTTATGTATGCACATTTGTTAGAAAGTTTCTTTACTTTTTGCTATAGTATGTTATAGAGAGCACTACACCTACCTTAAAGATCTGCATCTATTGTAGCTCAATTTATGAAGTATGCTGAAGGTATGGATATGAGTACAATGCAACATTTTTATACCCATTTGAGACCATTTTACTGTAACACATATAAATAGGTTCATGCTGCTTTGACCAAATTTGTAGTACATCTTGAAGACATTTTGCATTATCATTGTGAATTTAATACTATGATTCAAAAAAGCTTATTTTGCAAAAGTTTAAATATTAGCACAAATTACCATTTAATTTGACGTGTTCATCATTAATTTAAAGATTTATTTTTTTTATTGTCCTATTGCTGAAAATCTTTCGTAAGCCTATGCTATAACAAATTTGTTGACAAAGAGACTGAATATTATTCTTAATGTTAATTATTAAACTATGCAACAATGTAGAGTATATAAAATGTTGTTAAGCAATTTTAGAGATTATTGATTGTGGTATTATATTAACCAGCCTTTTATTTTTATAATACAGTCTTGTTTAAAATTTAACTACTCCATTTTGGTGTCAGGTTACAGTCACATCCTATCCAGTAGCCACTGTTCACCATATCAAAAGATCCCAGATCAGACTTCATGTTATTAAACACACTGCCACTAGTTATTAATGGTGAACCCCAATCAATATGGCAAAAATTACATTTTATACTGCAAGTGTATGGGTGTGATATGTATTACCGCAGGCCGCATGGTCGGCGGTTCAATTCCCGACAGCGGCTGCCCGACAATGGAGGAAATCCGAATCGTCCTAAAGGTAAGTATTTACTAACCTAATCTAACCCCCCTAATGGTAATCCTGCTTAGGGGTGCCTAACCCTAACCTTCCCCCCGTGCCTAACCCTAACACCCTCACTAAGTGCCTAAACCTAACCCCCCCTTCCCCGCTGCCAAAACCTAAGTCCCCCAGTGGGGTACCTAACTCTAACCTATGCCAGGGGGTGCCTAACCCTAACCCTCCCCCTAGCCTAACTCTAACCTCCTGTGGGATTGTCTAACCCCAAGTCCCCCCCGGGGGTGCTAAACCTAACCCTCCCGCCCCGCGGCTGTCGCTGCAGTGCCCGGCATCCGCTCGATCGGGATGCCGGGCGCTGGTCTCCTGACATTGGGCAAATTACAGGCATTTACATTTAGACGCCTGTCATTTGTCCCTAGTCGGGATAAAGCAGTCTGGAAGCCGGCGGTCGGCATTTAGACCATCGGGTTCCAGACTACATCCCAAGTGTATTACCTTCCTACAGAATATGCAATCATTATTTGCCATGTTTCATCAATACTGCATTTTAGCTAAGGTACCCATAGATTCAGGTTTTCTGTTTCTATATGTGAGTTTCTGGTTTTGTTGTGGGCCCGGTGTGGTAAAAGGAGCAGACACTGAAGCAGATTTAAAAATAAACATGGGGTTTTTAATGAGTGGCTTAACAGACATGAATGTGGAAAAACAAAAAGTCCAGGTATAGCACTAAAGTGCACTTGGGAAACTGTAGTGAAGCAATGGGAAAAAGTCCAGGTAGTGATAACAGAAGGTAGTCCAGTATTCCTGGGTCTGTGAGGCTGAAAAGAATTGCAGGCTGAAATGAATTGCAGGCTGAGAAATAATGTCCAGGGAAACTGCAAGTGGAGGCAAGGTGCAGGGTAATAGCTGACACAGGTACTCAGGCAAGGGAGAAGCAAAGGAGAAGGCAGGAGCCAGTGGGGCTGGAACAGGCAGGGTGAAGCAGGCTAGGTAATGATCCCAACAGACAGGTGAATGAGCACAGGAACTCACTCTCTTAGCTCTCACTGAGAAACACGTTGCACTGGCAATGAGAGTGCTGCACTGTGACAGGCCAGAGAGAGCATGTAACACACCAGGGACTAGGTCACATGACCAGAGGCAAGATGGCGGCGCCCATGCCAGAGCAGAATGGAAGCACCCCCAGGCCTAACCAGACCAGAGTGACAGTATGCCCACACAGGACTACACACAGCCAATGCACCCTGCCAGATACCAGCTCTGACACCAGATGCCCCTCACCATAGTGTCCACACAGGTAATACCTGCCAGCTGGCATGCTGAGAAACCCTGGTCGTAACACTATGGAGTCATTTGTAACTATGCTGAGCATTTGCAATAGGGGCACTTAACACTACAAAATAAAATACAACATGGACTCAAATATAAAATGTATAGTTTATTTACATATGTGTTACACTATGCCAAATCATTAGTATGTTTGAGATAAATGTAGGCAGCTGTTATGAAGAACACTTGATCATAAGATTCCCTAGTGGGCAGATAATATTTGTCTTACCACCACACAGTGAGTGTGCAACTTGAATACCATCAATATTACATTTCAAATGGCAAATTAATATTCAGCATACAGAACATTTGCAAATGATATTTTGATTCTAACTCAATCTCAATAATTGCCTCTCTGCAGATTCAAAATTAAAAATCTAGATGAATCTTCTTATGTCACTGTCAGATTGAATGTCATTCATACTTTTTTTAATTAGTTTTGCAATTATAACCCCACTTTTCACTGTTTGCAGCACTGAGCCACTTAAGTGGCAATGAATGAATTGTCTTGCTTTATCGTTAATAGTATTGCATGCAATGCTGTAAACAGATTTGTGTGAGCTGCAAAAGCAAGCTATATACTGTATGTTGTTAAATGTCTGATTCAAAATTAATCAACTACTACTCCAGTTTAAACAGTATCTATAGCCAACCCCAATCAACTAAATATTTTCTTTATATCCATTCAAGAAATATACAGTATATATATTATTTTCTTACTGAATGGAAGGATGATTTAGTAGGATGATCTTTGATTCTATTGAAGAATTGTTCATTTAGTTTTCATGGTCTTCTTAGCAACACACCAAACTGAACATAAACATGAAAATATAGATAATTTCCTACTTGTTTTGTGCCCATGTTTCATCATGCACTGTGAAATGATTGTTTGAAAGACTCGAGTATTTCTTTCTAGGTATCAATAATTTTTTATTTGCATGGTATGTATCCTTCCTCTATTTCGTAATAAAATGGGTGCTTTGTACTGCTAAAAACCATTGAAGGGCATTATAAAATCAGCATTAGATTGACAGGCTAGCTGAACATGCTTACCAGAATTTGATAGTCCTAAGTTGTGTGCATGTACTATAAGAGAAGGGGCTTTTGGAGGTACAGTCACAGGAAAATGGGAGACAAAAGGCAATAATGTAAATTAAAGCTTGTGAAAGAGATGAGATAAACCATAATCTGAGAACTGCAAATTAGAAAAACAAGGTACAAGATCAAAGCATCTAGGCAAAGATCTGGACAGGTGGCTACCCATAGAAAGGTCTGTGAGCAGTGATCAGGACAGATGGTTACCTTTAGACTAGTCAGGGTCTGAGCAGAGGTCAGGACAGGGAGGTATACACAGAATAGTCAGGATATGGACAGAGACCAAGAATCCAGAATACAACAAAAATACACTTCAATTAACCTATCAGGAACACAGTACAGAAGCTGAATGCAATGTAAGAGGCAAGCCCCCACCACCAATTCAATCATTTTGCGGTCATGTGATCACAATTTACACTACCAGCCAGACTTACCTGGAATGTTTATACAGTAGTAACCTAGTGGTGGGCATGTGTTGTTATGTTGTGATTTTGTGCTTCTGCATCTGAAACTGGTGTATTTTTGTTATATATTTACTAGGGATGTGTGCCGAACCTGTGTTTTGGTTTAGGTTTTGGATCTGTATCTCCTTGTGTTTTGGATCTGGATTTGGATTTGCCAAAACTGCCCATTGCGTGTTTTGGTTCTGGATCTGTATTTTTTCTTTAAAAAACATGATTGCTAAAATCACATAATTTGGGCCTGTTTTTGTTCCTACAGTGTTATTAACCTCAATAACATTTATTTTCAGTCATTTCCAGTCAATTTGAACCACCCCACAGCTCACAATATTGATTTTTTTCATCTAGTTTGGGGCATAAAGGTTGCATTCAGATAGCTGGCTGGCTAAGCTAAGGACAGCAGTGGGTGGCACTAACATGTAGCAGTTCAGCTTCCAACATGGCATACAGTGGAATTGCAGTGGTAGACAGGAGGGCAGTTTAATAAACTATATGACCCCTAGGAATTTTGAAAACCAAGAATGTTTTCCTTAACTAGATCAGAGGCCTGATGGAGTTGGAATATGCTTATCGACTGAACACAGGGAAAGAATGAAAGGATTGATTCATTTTTAATTTGTTTATTTTAATGTTTTGATTCTTAAAGAAAAATATGAGGTAAGATCAATCTAGGATCAAGTTCTTCAGTTCCTAAAAGACATCTTTGATCTGGCGGAGGTTTTTTAGTTTATTATACAATAATAGTATTGAGGTGGTCTTGCTTGTGGAGGTGCTGCTAGAAAATACTGTAAACAGACATTTACTTTGTACTCAGGGAGGTTGTTAGGGATAATGGGACCAAGACTTGCTGTTTACATCAGAGGAAAGCAGCCTGTAGTTCTATGTCTGAACTAGAACTACCAGCATCTGTGATTTTTGCTGGGCCTACTGGAAGTTATTTGTCCACAACAGGGAGCATGCTTCATGTTACCTCATTGCTTTACGCACTGTATTTGCCATGTAAATATGCATGTATGTGACCAATATACACAACTAATTTTTGTATTAAACATATTTGCACTTTATTGCACACATCCTGGCAGGAAGATGCTCTGTGCTGCTTCTCATAATTGTCCACCCCATCAACTTGATGGTTCAGATTTTTTTTTAAATGAAAGGGGTATACAGGAGATGCTGTCTGTGAACATTACAATTTGTGGACATTCATAAACCATAAAATTAAAAATGTCAGACAGCAATGCCCCGATAGCACATAATGCAAAGAAAAGAGGTGCAAGATGGAATTGTCCTTGGGCCCTCCCTCCCACCTTTATGTTGTATATAAGAAACAGGACATTCAAAGTTTAACATACCAATAACTTCAGTGGCAGGGACTGCCACTTGTGGCTGAAATGATTGGTTTATTTGGACCCCCACAAAATAAGCTGCCAATGTGCAGTGGACATTGGTGGCAATGATCTCATACACAAACTGGCTTTACAACATAGGTAAGATCATCATCATCCACATCAGTGTGTACATCCTCTTCTTTACACAATATTATTTGGTCCCTGCTGAAATCCACCATTACAGGAGCCTCTGTATATTTTTTACTTAATTGCTGGTAAAGGTTTTCCTCATGGAATTTGCAATTCATTTTGATGAACATCATCTATTCCACATTTTGGGGAAGTAACCTCCTACACCACTGACAAGGTTCCCAGCTGTGCTGAAAGCTCTTTTGGAGTACACAATGGAGGGACTCCAAGTTGCCTCTTGTTCCTGTTAGTAGTGAAATGGATTGTCTGACATGTGAATTTGAATGCTATCCCTAAAAAAATCATCTACCATTCACTGAATGGTGACTGTATCAGACAAAGTCATGGTAGACATTTTCACTCATTGTAGGCAGTTCTTTCAGACCCAACCAGATGTCATTAGGATTTGTTGACTGATCTGCATCACCTGCAGTGGGTCTCTTAGGAAAATGTAGTTTTTTTCTAGCAGCCACATAAACTAAAGGAGGAGATGCTCCCGTGTCATGTGCCACTTGTGCTGACAATTTTTTCACCAACAGCTCTTTGCATCTCTTCAGATTTTTGTCCATCAGAAAGAAAGATACAAGGACTTAAACCTAGGATTAAGTATGTTCACCAAAATATAGTGATATGATTTCAAGAGATTGACGTTCCTTGGATCCTGGTAAAGCAAATGAAGGGCTTGATCTTCAAGTTCAACATACTTTGCAGAATCACTCCATTTCAGATCCTCCTTCAGTTTCTCCAGCTGCTTTTGCAAAAGTCTGATTAGGGGAATGACCTGACTCAAGCTGTCAGTGCTAAACTAACTTCACATGTGGCAAGATCAAAGGGTTTGAGAACATTGCACAACACAAAAGTTATTCTCCACTGTGCTTGACTAAGGTGCATTCCTGCTCCTTTGCCTATGTCAGAGGCCATTGTGTAGCCTTTGATGGCCTTTTGCTGTTCCTCCATATGCTACAGCATGTAGAGGGTAGAATCCTCCTAGTTACTACCTCTTACTTTAGCTGATGGCAGGGCAAATTCAACAGTACTTGCTGGTGCTGAAATCTTTGACACGCAGTTGCTGAATGTCGAAAATGTTCTGAAATCTTTCAGCCCACTGAGAGCATCTCCTGCATGCCCCTGTAATTTTTCAAAAAATGTTGCACCACCAAATTAATTTTGTGAGCAAAACATGGGACGTGTTCAAATTTGCCCAGATGTAATTCTTGCAAAATATTGGTGGCATTGTCAGAAATCACACATCCCAAGGAGAGTCCAAGTGGGGTAAGCAATTTTACAGAGGCTCCCAGCAATATTATTATTATTATTATTACCAGTTATTTATATAGCGCACACATATTCCGCAGCGCTTTACAGAGAATATTCGGCCATTCACATCCATCCCTGCCCCAGTGGAGCTTACAATCTATATTCCCTACCACATGCGCACATACACACTCTAGGGGTAATTTTGTTAGGAGCCAATTAACCTACCAGTATATTTTTTGGAGTGTGGGAGGAAACCGGAGTACCCGGGGGAAACCCATGCAAGCACAGGGAGAATATACAAACTCCACACAGTTAGGGCCGTAGTGGGTATCGAACCAACGACCTCAGCACTGTGAGGCAGTAATGCTACCATTACACCGTCTGTGCTGCCTCTTAGTGAAGCCGGTGCTACACAGAGTGCCCTGCCTGTGAATAAGCTGGCATTTGTTAGATGCTGCTGCTGTTCCTGTTTGCACTGCTGGAGGCAATAATCTACCAAGAGGACTGTCACAGTCATGTAATCTTTAGTTTATCCTTTCCCGCTTGTCCACATATCTGTGTTTAAGTGGACAATGGGTACAACGGCATTTCTGAGGACACTACTAAGGTTTTTTATGTCCTTATACAGACTAGGAATACTGTCCTAGTGAAGAGGAATCTAGAAGGGACATGGTAGCGGGTACACAGGACCTCAATTAACTGTCTAAATCCCACTGCATTAATGCCTGATATTGGACGCACATCTAATACCAGCATATAGCATCAGTAACCCGCTGTGCAACTGGGTGACCTCATTGTCATACTCGTTCCCCCTTGCAAAGGATTGTTTGACAGTCAATTGTTTTGTTAAACTACTAAAAGTAGTCTTCTTCATGGTCCCCTTCTGAGTGGAAGAAGATCCACTCACAGCAGCAGCAGTAGCAGCAGCAGTAGCAGCAGCAACAGGCATAGCACTCAAGAATCCTGAGGAATCACGGATAGGAGAGGAGTCAGTTATGCTTATGAAATTTTATGCAGCATGACTACTAATGATCAAAAATGATGGTGTTGATGATGCAGGTGTTGGTGGTGGAGATTGTAGGTGCTTGGATCTAACAGAGAAGGGAGCAGCTAGGTGATGCTGGACTGATTGTTATGTTTTTAGCCAAAGTTTTTGAATTTTGTGAACACTTTAGAATTTGATGAATGCACTGCAAGTGACGTATCAGGGAGCAGGTTCCTAGTTGGTTAAGGTCCTTACCTCTACTCACTCTTGCTTGGCAAAGGCTATAGATGGCTTGACAAGTGTTGTCTGGGTTTGAGTTGTAATAATTCCACAAATCAGAAGTTAATTTATTGTCTATTGTCACGGCATGACAATAGGATTTTTTATACCATGGGCAACAACTTTTGCCTGACTTACACAAACAACATCCTGGGCATCAACATCCTTATCATCAACATCCAATCATCCTTGTAGCGCCAACTACAGAAATGTCCTCCTTATCCTCCTTGTGAAATTCCACATAAGCATCCACAATTTCTACATCAGTATGTTGACTTGTGCTGCTCATCCACACATTTGCAGAGGGCACACAAATGGTGGTAGAAGGATCCTCTTCAAGGACAGTATTACAAAGGTCAGGCTCACACATGGAAACCACAGACACAGTTGGACACTCCTCGGGGATCTGTGACTTTTCTTAGCAAACAGTTGGTTCATGTGCTTTAGCGATTTAATTTTTTTTTACACTTCTACAGGGAGAAGGGCTTACATCATCATAAGTTGCAGAATTACCAGTCATGATTAAAGGCCATATCCTTTCCTTGCCACTTTGTGTTTTAAATGGCATATTGACATTTTTTGTTTTACTGCAGCAAACTTAGCTTTTATTTTTTTTCTTTAACACTGTAAAACATTTCTTGTTAGATTTTGACTTAAGCTCCTGGGCATTGGCCTTCATAGATGATGTTGACAGCCTTGCATTGTCATCATGACTGCTGGCAGCAGCAGCAAGACTGGTATGTTGTTCCTGCTCTCCTCTCATTTGATTGTCCTCCATATCAAGAAACTTACACTGCAGTCTGACTGGCAGTGTCACCAAACATAATTTTTTTACACTGGGGAAGAGCACCCCTGAATGAGGCAGGAGCCCCTTGATGAACAACACAGACATCACCCTTTTTTATGGACAACAAAGCACCCCTGCCGAGTGCGGACAGACCGCCTGCTGAGTCACAAATACATGGACGATAAACTACGGTAGTATCACCCAACAATAATAGTGCAGCTTAGTTGCTAATACACACACACAAATTAAAAGCACATTACTTTTTTGACACTGCAAGTGACATAACAGGGAGCAGATTCCTAAATGGGGAAGGTCCTTACCTCTACTGTTGTCTGGATTTGGGTTGTAATAATTCCACACATGAGAAGTGGAATTTATTGTCTTTTGCCCCAGCATGACAATGGTCTTTTTCATACAATGGGCAACAACTGTTGCCTGATTTACACAAACAACATCCTCGGGATCAACATCCTCATAATCAACGTCCACATCATCCTTGTTTGCTCCAACTAAAGAAATATCCTCATCATCCTCCTTGTGAAATTCCACAGAAGCATCCACAATTCTACATGAGCATGTTGACTTGTGCTGCTCATCTCCACATTTGCAGAGGGCACACAAATGGTGGAAGAAGTATCCTCTTTAAGGACAGTATTAGAAAGGTCAGGCTCACACATTCAAACAACAGACACATCTTGACTCTCAAGTATGTCACAAATACATAGACGATAAACTGCGGCAGTGTCACCCAACAATAATAGTGCAGCTTAGTTGCTAACAAACACACAAATTAAAAGAACTTTTCTTTTTTTGACACTGGGGAATTAAGCAGCAAGTTGCTAATGCGCACACACACACACAAAAAAAAATACTTTTATTTTTTTGACACAGGGGAAGAGCACTCCAATTTGACAGAGCACCCCCCGTGGACAACACAGCACCCCTTTATTGACTGCGGCCCTAGCCTGATGGCCAACACAACAACAGAGCAGCAGCCATAGTTAAATGTCAAGACTAGTAACACAGCAGCTGCAGCACCCACTGATGGATGCCCCCCTTTATATACTGCAGCATATGCCCCTTTATGGACAACACAGCAGCAGCCTTTAGCCCAAGAC
This sequence comes from Taudactylus pleione, assembly GCA_031769625.1. Classification (NCBI taxonomy): domain Eukaryota; kingdom Metazoa; phylum Chordata; class Amphibia; order Anura; family Myobatrachidae; genus Taudactylus; species Taudactylus pleione. The sequence goes on from JAUIMM010000295.1 coordinate 20,805,822, forward strand.
CCTGACTGGACACACACACACTGAGTGACTGACACTGACTGACTACACACTAATCTGACAGTGGGAGGATGATGCATTTTGCCTCGTTTTCTGATCCGAGTCAGGTGGAAAAACCTGAGACAGACTAGGATCTCACCTCGGAACACGAAGGTCAAGTAGGTCCGGTTCTCGGAGAACCGGACCTGCTCATCTCTAATATGTACATAGCATACATAGATATTACACATATTTTGGGAACTTGTTGTAACCATGCACTTAATTAGGCTATATGGCTGGGCAGTGTTTACATTTGCTTATTAATCATACTGGGTGTAAAATTGTGGAGTTTGTATGTTCTCCCCAAGTTTGCCTGGTTCTCTGGTTTCTTCCCACCATCCCCAAAAATACTGGTTTGCTATTGTTAGTATATGGTTGTGTTGTAGGGAATTTAGATGATAAGCTTTATTATGGACTGCAATCCTTTGGGAGAAAAAAAGTCAGAGAAGAAATATGGACTTTTAATGAGGAGTTCTTATCCATCAGATAAGAGACCACTTTCACTCCTCATTGGCTGTCCTTCTAGTAGTCTGGCTTCTGTACATTAACTCATTTCCAATATGAGCTCCTGAGGAGCAGTCCATGTCATTTGTATGGAGTGTTTTTTTCCTCCAAATGGATTAAGGCAGATCAAGAAAAGAAGAAGGTTGTAGGTAAGCATTTAGTAATGCCACTACACTACAGAAATTAACAGGAGGCAATAATATTATTATAATACATCAAATATTCATATCTAGCTTGGGGGGACTCTATTAGCTAAATTTATATATATGAGGGCACTATTATTGATTATCAACTATACATGGCCTCTCTTTGTTATAAACTATTGGTGGGAACTGTTATTTATTTTAATTATATTGTACCAAAAGAGGAGGGGTACCATGTGGAGCCCAACACAACATTCATTGGGATAAATATGCCTAAGTGCAGTGGGAACAAACAGATGGTTCAGAGCTGAGTATCAATCCTGTTCGTGAAGGGAAAGGAGGGAGGAGCAGTTACATTCTTTATGTATTTGTATACACATGCTAGATAACAATATAGATAAAACAGTATGCAGTTACAGCTACTTAATCTCTCTTAAAACCTCTTTTTTTCTCGTGATTTTTCCAGGCAGGATTGTCAGTAGTTTTGAAACATCAAAAAAAAAGCTTAATATCATTAGTGTTATTAAGTCACTAATATATTAAGACTTAAGTCTAAAATATTCCAGATAATACATATTACACCTGTATTTGCCAAAAAATTATCATGGAATTTATTAACATCTAACAGTTGAAGTCACATGACTATTGATGTTGTCTGTATAATTTATAGATATAGCATAGACCTGTATACAGGGTTCTCAGCACGGTGGACTTTAATAGGCATTTAGATGTGAACAATGTGATGATGTGAACAGTTACCATAGAGATCAATGACCTTTGATAGCCTCATTTTTGTGAAGCTTCATGCAGCTTGTCTGTAATGAGCACACCATGGGTAATCAAATATGTGTGAACATGTCCATACATGATAACCTGTAGCAAAGGGATTGACAGATTGTTTTCTTAGCACTTTTAGTTTGGTATATCCTTATCATTTATCCCAGTCATATAATGTAGCTTATTAATATACAGGATTTGATATAAAATAATGTAAAATTATTATTATCTATTGTATGAGTATTTATATGACAATACATACAAAGAGGATACACGTATAGCAATTAGCAAAATTACATTAGAAAGTTACAGAAAAGTTTACAAATCTAAATGTTGACATAAATACTACATAGAGGAAACAATAGGAGAGAGGCAACTGCTTGCAAAAGCTTACATTTTATAGGGAATGTGGGCAGATACAAAGAGGGTGAGGGGAGCACATTTTGGAGTGAGAAAAATAACAGATTAAGGGAAGTGACAAACCTGTGACATATAGATAGATAGATATATAGATAGAGAGATACTTTACTTAAAAATCTGTGTTGAAGTGTTTTGATTTTGGTTTTGTGAAAACCAACTTTATTCATTTTGGTTTTGGATATGGAAAACAGCTAAAATCGTTTAATTTGGGCCTGTTTTTGTTCCTACAGCATTATTAACCTCAATAACATTAGTTTTCCAGTCATTTCCAGTCAATTTTGACCACATCACAGCTCATAATATTGTTTTCACACATATTGGCCAAAGGCTGGCTGGCTAAACTAAGCAACAGAGCAGCAGCACAAACATGCGGCAGTTTAATAGACATAGCACATCTATAAAACATCTATAAAACATTACAGCAAAGCAGAGAATGAGAAAATGGCAGTATAAATAAACTGTACAACCTCATAAATAATATTTTCATTAATCAATAACTAGATCAGAGGCCAGAGGATAGTACAGGAAACTGGAGGTGTAATATAAAGTGGAAGGCAGGTAAAGCATTAATTGATTCATTGATAGAAAATTAAAATTGAGATGTGGTCTTGTCAGAGCTGTTTTGCAGCAACTAAGAAAAGTCCATAAAAGAATGCAATGTTAATAGCCAAGGATTCCTGACAGGGGTTATAAGAGAAGCTGGCCATACTACCATCCCACCCTCCTCCCACCTTCCTAATTGTGTAACATTCCCCTGTAGTACATTTATGAGATATACCAGACAGTATGAGGTGTTCTTAGAAGCCAGAGGGCAGTAAAGGGAATTATGGTTGATTATGTAGTGGCACACAGGTAAAAAGATTGATCAATTGATTAATTGATAAAATTAAAATTCAGATTTGGCCTTGTATCTTCTTGTTCATATTACAAAATAATACTAAATATGCTCCATAATTCTGTTAATTTTGTATATAATGTGAGACACCTCATGTTTATCTATGCAAAAAAAGACTGTCACCAAACAACTCATAATAAAAAGACAAGTGTTCCACAAAGTATTTGTCCTTGGGAGTTTAGTGGCAGGGACTGCCACATATATAGTTGAAGTGCTTGCTGTGTTTGGCTTCCAATGGGCATAAGGTGGCTAACAGTGATGTTAATCATTTCTAAACTGGGAAAATGTCATTATCATCCTCATCCTCCTCACTCTCATCAGTGTTAACATCATCATCACACAATATAATGGAATCAGCTGATTCAATTTGCCAGTATCTTAACTCACTTCATCAGTTTCTACTTCAAATGGTTTCAGTAGCTTGCATAAAACAGAAAGTATTCTCCAGTTTGCTGGACTAAGGTACATTTCCCTTCCTTTCCCTATGTCATGGCTTGCTGTGTAGGCTTTTTGTTCCTCCATTAACTTAAGCATATAAAGAGGAGATTCCACCTGGTCTCTACCTTTTGCTTTCAGATCCACCAAGTTTATTATGTGGGCAGAACATGGGATGTGTTCAAATTCTCCCAGTATTATCACACTCACAATGTTACTAGAGATGAGCAGGTTCGGATTTCTGAAATCCAAACCCCCCTGACACCCCCGATCCAAGTCGGGAACTGAGTCCGGCTCGGGTTTTCCCGCCTGACTCAGAACTGAAATCGAGGCAGAACATCATCATCCTGCCTTCCAGATCTCACAGGTTTTGGATTCAATAAAAGGTCCCCGCGTCGGTGCCATTTCTCACTCTGGCTGTGGACAGTGAAGATGGAGGGTGGGAGTTAGGGCTGGCTGGGCTGTGTTGTGCTGTGCTGCTGTTGTCCATAGGGGCTGTCCCACTCCTACAAAGTCCATAGGGGCTGGCTGGGCTGTGTTATGCTGCTGTTGTCCATAGGGGCTGGCTGGGCTGTGTTGTGCAGTCAGTTGTCCATAAAGGCTGTGTCCACTCCAAACGTCTATAGGGGCTGGCTGAGCTGTGTTGTGCAGTGTCCCATAAAGCTGTAGTCCTAAAGGGGTGCTGTAGTGTTATCGAGGGGGTGATGTCCATCAGGGGTGCTCCCCCTAGTGCAAAAAAAAAACATTTATTTCTGTTTTTGTGAATTGTGTGCACTGTAGCTGCATGTGCATCAACAAAGGAGCAGTGCCAAGCGTGCATCTGTGTCATAAGTAAAGGGCCGACTGGCTCATCTCTTAAAGGGTGGTGTAACCCCCAAAGTGCACTTCAAAAATAAAAAAATTCTTCTTTTCTGTGAATTGTGTGCACTGTAGCTGCACGTGCATCAACAAAGGAGCAGCGCCAAGCATGCACCTGTGTCATAAGTCTGTTAAAGGGTAGTGTACCACCAAAGTGCACTCCACAAAAAAAACAACTATTTTTTGCTGTGTTTGTGTGTGAAATGTATGTGCAGTTGCCACACGTGCATCAACAAAGGAGCAGTACCAAGCATGTGCCTGTGTCATAAGTCTCTTAAAGGGTGGTGTAACCCCCAAAGTGCACTCCATAAAAAATAAAAAAATTTCTTTTCTATGTTGTGAATTGTGTGCGCTGTAGCCGAATGTGCATCATCAAAGGAGCAGTGCCAAGTGTGCATCTGTGTCATAAGTAAAGGGTCGGCTGGCTCATCTGTTAAAGGGTGGTGTAACCCCCAAAGTGAACTCCAAAAAAATAAAATATTATTCTTTTCTGTGTTGTGAATTGTTTGCACTGTAGCTGCACGTGCATCAACAAAGGAGCAGCGCCAAAAGTGTGCGCCTGTGTCATAAGTCTGTTAAAGGGTGGTGTAACCCCCAAAGAGCGCTCCACCAAAAATAAACAATTATTTTTTTTTTCTGTGTTTGTGTGTGAAATGTATGAGCAGTAGCCGCACGTGCATCAACAAAGGAGCAGCGCCAAGCATGCGCCTGTGTCATAAGTAAAGGGCCGGCTGGTTCATCTGTTAAATGGTGGTGTATTCCCCAAAGTGCACTCCAAAAAAAAAAAAAAATTCTTCTTTTCTGTTTGTGTGCACCTTAGCCGCACATATATATCAATATAACATAAATGGAGGACAAAATTTTGTCTGATAAAAATAAAATAGGGAAAGATCAAGAACTACTTCCTACTAGTGCTGAAGCTGCTTAATGACCTTAAAAAAACATTTCAATCATCTGAGGAGAAACATAAACTCGCCAATATGCCATTAATGACACGAATTGACAAGGAATGGCTAAGGTCTTTCCCTATGTTCATGACTAGTGGTTCATCTTCACATGATGATGGAAGCCCTCCTCCCACTACAAAAATCAAATGAGTTAAGCTGGCAAAAGCACAGCAAAGAACTGTGGGCCTGATTCAGACCCAGTCGCAAGTGCTGAGCGCTCGCAACCGGGTAGATGGTGGCCCAGAGCACATGCGCACGATGGAGCCGGCTCCATCATGTGCATGCACGAGACCTGGATAGCGATGGGCAATCCGATGCTCTGGGTCTCGTACCAAAGGAGGCGTGCTGTCGATGTTGAGTGACAGCACGCCCCCTTTGGTGGGAGGGAAGGGGGGTGGCTGGCCAGATGGTGGCATTCCCATGAGAATGCCTACCATTTGGGGTGGCCCCACTAACATTATAAGTGATGTAAGTGGGAGAGCTTTCAGCTCTGTTTGAGCCGAAAGCTCTCTGGGGCTTGCAGCAATGAGACCCTACCACAAGGGTCTCGTCACAAGCCTGATGGTTGCGATGGTCTTGAACATCGCGACCATCTTCCTGGCCACACGCTATAGCTGTGGGTGGTCGCCCACAGCTAGTCAAGCAGCCAGGAGGCCATTCTAAAAAAAAAGAACAGCCCCAATTCAGAGCAAGCGCTCTGTCAGAGCATCCGGCTCTGAATCAGGACATGTGTGTTCTAAGAAGATATCACAAATCCCAAAGGAGAGTCCAAGTGTTGTGGCAGTTGTGATGCCTGACCTTCCCAGCACTGGATGGGAAGAGGTGGCTCTTTCCACCATTTGCATGCTCTCTGCAGGTGCTGAAAGGAACACCCACAGTCAACTTGCTAATATGCAAATTGAAGATGTCACTGTTGAAGTACAAAAGGATGAGGATAATTTTGTACCTGGTGCTGAGGAGGAAGTTGGCGAGGAGGATTCTGATGGTGATGTGGTTTGTTTAAATCAGGCTCTGGGGGAGACAGTTGTCTGTGGGATGAAATAGCCCATCACAGTCATGCCTGGGCAGAAGACCAAACATTCCACCTCTTTGGTCTGGCAATATTTCTATACCAATCCGGACAACAACTGTCTTGCCATATGTACAATATGTAAATGTGAAATAAGTAGGGGCAGGGACGTTAACCACCTAGGATCATCCTCCCTTATACGTCACCTGCAGCACATTCATAAAAAGTTACTGTCAAGTTCAGAAACTTTGGCAAAAACCGTAAGCAGTCCAGGGACACCTATATCCCTTTGTCCTGTTGTATCCAAGTGCCTGCAAACCACACCATCAACTCCCTCCTCATCAATTTCCTCCTTAGTCAGGATCGGAAGTAGTCCTGCAGGCCATGTCACTGGCATGACTGACTCTCCTATCCGGGATTCCTCTGGAGGATCCTGCATCGCAACGCCTACTGCTGCCACAGCTACTGTTGCTGCTGGGAGTCATTCATCACCCCAGAGAGGAAGTAGGAACACCACTACTTTTACTAAACAAATGGCCCTCCAACAGTCGTTAGCGGGGAGGATGAAGTAAGAAAGCAGTCATCCTGAATCAAAACAGATAAATGAGGCCTTGACTGCTATGTTGGTGTTAGATGTGCATCCGGTATCCACCCTTAGTGCAGTGGGTTTTAGACAATTGATGAAGGTACTGTGTCCCCAGTACCAAATCCCACCTAGATTCCACTTCACTAGGCAGGCAATACCGAGACTGTACAGAAGCATCAGAAAAAGTGTACTCAGTGTCCTCAAAAATGTGGTTGTACCCAATGTCCATTTAATAACAGACATTTGGACAATTGGAACAGGGCAGACTAAGGACTATATGACTGTGACAGCCCACTGGATAGATGTATCACCTTACGCAGCAACAACACAAGCCTGCAGAGGTGCAAAGACCTGCTGGTGAAAACACTGTCAGCTGAATCAGAATGTGACACATCAACAGCTTCTTCTTTATTTCTTTATTTTCTCCCACAACTGGGGCTGCTAGGAAACAACTTGGGTATCCTAAGCAACCCGCTGGTGGTGATGCAGGGCAGGCAGGTCCAAGTTTGGACATCTGGTCCAGACTGAAGGACCTGTCAACAATTTCTGACATGTCTACTGTCACTGCATATTTTACTGTCAAAAATTGACAGAATGGTGGAGGATTACATCGGTGACAGCATCCAAGTAGGCATGTCAGACAGTCCGTACCTGTACTGACAGGAAAAAGAGGCAAGTTGGAGGCCCCTGTACAAACTGGCTCTATTTTACCTGAGTTGCCCCCCTCCATGTGTACTCCGAAATAGTGTTTAGTGCAGCCGGGAACCTTGTCAGCAAAAGGCGTAGGAGGCTGCTTCCACAAAATGTGGAGAAGATGATGTTCATAAAAATGAATGATCAACTCTTCCAGGGAGACCAGCCTCCAGAATGTACAGAGGAACCTGTGGTGGTGGATTCCAGTGGGGACGAATTAATACTATGTGATGATGAAGATGTACACAACACTGAAGAGGGTAAGGAATCGGTGGATGAGGAGGATGAGGACAATATCTTGCCTCCGTAGAGCCTGTTTGTGCAGGGACAGATTAATTACCAGCTTGTTTTGTGGGGGCCCAAACGAACCAATCATTTCAGCCACAGTCATGTGGCAGACCCTGGTGTTGAAATGATTGGGTTGTTAAAGTGTGCATGTCCTGTTTATACAACATAAGGGTGGGAGGGAGGGCCCAAGGACAATTCCATCTTGCACCTATTTTTTTTCTTTGCATTATGTACTGTTTGGGGCCTAGTTTTTCAAACTGCCATCCTGTCTGCCACTGCAGCGTCACTCCTAGAAGGGCCACGTGTTTGTGCCGCCTACTCGTGTCGCTTAGCAGAGTCATCCAGCTACCTCGGTGCAACCTTTTGGACTAAAAACAATATTATGAGGTGTGAGGTGTTCAGAATAGACTGGAAATTAGTGGAAATTAATGTTATTGAAGTTAATAATAGCCTAGGAGCAGAAAAACTCACAAATTATGTGATTTTAGCTGTTTTTATGCTTTTTTTAAAAAAAATACAGATCCAAAACACAAATCCAAGAACCCAAAACACAGAAGGGTGGTTTTGGCAAAACCAATCCAGATCCAAAACACGAGGAAAGATCCAGATCCAAAACAAAAACACGAAAAGTGGCCGATGCACACCCCTAAATGTTACTTGCATTATCGGAATTAAAAATCCTGAGGAGCATCCGAGCTGGGTAAGGACACTATGAACCATATGTCTACATATGTGTAGTTAAGTGGATAGTGGTATTTTCTTGACCAAGAACTAGTTTTTTTTTAAATGTTCTGATACATTTGAGGGTTTGGTTATGGGATGCTGATGCTTGGGATTTGGCAGTCATAATCATGATGCTCTCATCCCAACATAAATAGGGTATGAAACCTGTCTGTATGTGTTCTAAACTTACCCCACCCTCCCCACACCCTAAACTTAACCCTCCCTTCCTAGTGTTTAAACCTAGCCTCCCACCCACATCCTAAACCTATCCCTCCAATCCTAGTTCTTAACCCTCCTATCTAGGGCCTAATCTTAACACCTATCCCCACTATTTACCATTGGGATGCCAGCACCGGGATTCTGATGGGTTTCGGGATTCTGATGCCAGCATTCTGAGTGCTGGCATCCTGCACACTGGAATTGTGATTACATCTCCCAGGTGGGTAATTGCTGTTCTTGTAAAATAGAATTGAGATGGAATTTGGTAGCTTGGACACAGGACCTCATTTAACCAGCTAAAACCACATGATTTGATGGAAGATATTGGATGCAGATCTAATGCTAGTATGACAGTCATGGCTCCGGTGTTTTGCTTAGCAACTATATGGATGCTTTTTTACTTGCTTACTTTTGCAATGGATAATTTTAAAGTCAATTGTTGATTAAAACTAGTCTTCTCGGTCCCCTTCTGGGAACAAGATTCACCTCAAGCAGCAGCAGAAGCCCTAGCACCTAAGGAATCTTCTGGGGAAACCTGTAAAGGGGAGTAGTCAGTTAGCCTTTGAAAATTAGATGCAGGAGGATTACCTCTAATCATTAAAGAGGAGATTAATGATGAAGGTGTTGGCAGTGGAGATTGCATGTACTGAGATCTAGCTGAATGCTGGGAAGTAGCTGATGCTGGACTGCTATTACTTTGCCAGATTTTTACAAAAACTTTGCATGAACTTGCTGCAAATAAAGTAACAAGGAAGAGGTTTCTAGATGGTTAATGCCCCTACCATTACTTAATTTGGCTTCACAAATAGTGCAGATGGCTTGATAAATGTTGTCAGATTTGAGTAACAATAATTCCACAACAAAGAGGTGACTTTGTTTTTAAATATTCTGCCAAGGCATGACAATGGCTTTTTTTTATCATGGGCAAGAATTGCTGCCACTGGTGGCTTACCTACTTTGACACAAACAACATCCTTATCTGCAACATCCTCATCAGTGTCAGATACCCAAATATCCTGTTCACCCTGTTGCACTTCCACAGTAGCATCCTCAATATCACCACCTTTACTTATGATGATTATCCTCACATTGCAGAGGGTGCAGAAATGGTGGAAGGAGGCTTCTCTAAGAGTACAGTGTCAAAACTGTCATACACACACATAGGGCCTGATTCAGTATGGATTGCTATTGAAATCACATCTGCGATTATGCACAGGGGTCTGCTATGAAAATATGTTAATGATTGCAAATGCAAAGCCATCGCAAAGCCAGCACAGAGATGCCTATTACTTCTATCTCACATCCGTAATACCCTGCCGTCCTGTGTATACATCGGTATCATTGAGTAACATTGACCTCTCACACACAATTACACAATTAGCAGGTCTTTCCTGCCATAGAAACTGCAAGTCTTGTTGAATGCAGTGAGTGCTATCTTAGTGACTCATTTATGCACTCCCAGGAAATGGCATTCAAACAGACTGGCACTCCTGCATTTCTCTGACCTCTCCCCCTTCACCACCCCCAAATGCTCACAGCCTGTCATTTACTCTGCAATGGCTTTCATTCTGCTTGAATGATCACAATGCTAACTCACGCATGTGCACTGTGCTGCATAAGCATGCACGGTATGTACCATCGACCGATCTGCATACGCTGTTGCAATAGCGATCCATGCTGAATCAGGCCCATAGTGTTCTTATTGACACAAAGACTTTCTTTTGGGATTTGTGAAGTTTGTGAGCACACAGTATGTTATTTAGCCTAATTTTTTTTGTTGAACTGATTTGTCTGTTTTAAAGGTGACACATGTAGACTTAGAGTGAGAAAGTGTTGCATGTGAGGTTCAATTTATGCCTGACTATGTTTGGCTCCAGCTTCTGCAGTAGGCATTATAGTGCATGAAACATCAGTAGCAGGAACACCACTTGCCATAATCTGAGCCTGTCCTTTCCACTGCATTTTTGTGTATAGAATGTTGGCATTTTGATATTTTTGGCAGTAATTTTTACCTTTGTCTTTTGAGGTGATGCAGTAGTACCATAACTCCTGGCAGCAGCTGCAGCCCTAGTACTGCATTCTTGCTCCTTCTTTTCTATTGACTGATCCATATCAACTCACAACACTCCTAGTAGAAGTATGGCACCCTAATATAGACATTTTATTTTTTTAATATACAAGTTTTCTATAAAAGATTTTTTAATAGTACCTAAAGGCCCTGAATACACAACAAAGTGCCTCACGGTGCCCCTAGTAGATATGTGCAGTTTGGTTTTGATTCTGTTCTTTTTGCCAAATTAGAAGGCCCTGAACACAAAACATCACTGTTTGTTGTTACAATATTAACACTAAGGACCAGATTCAGATCAGTATGCAGATGCTAAAGTTTGTGCAGATTGAGTGATTGTTAGCCATTGCGCATGCGCAAAATCAACACTACAAACACACTGTGATTTATATGCAAATACAATTGAATAGAGGATTTACTCGCAATGTGAGTGACAGGTAGTTAATGTTTGGGTGAGTTAACGGGGGGGGGGTGACTAGGCAAACACAGGCATGTGCATTAGAGCACTCAGCATGTCAGGAGTGCCTCAGTGTTTGAGACAGGTCAGACTTACTCAAAAGCTGCATGGCTGACAGATCTGCATAGATGTTCGCACATCGTTGAACAGATATGAGAAGGCAGCAGTGGCATCCCTATGCTCAAGTAAGCATTGGAGACATTAGCATATTTTTGCTATTGCATTCTTTGAGAGATAGAATCTGAATTCATATTTGCGTGTGAATCTGAATCAGGCATAAGTTCCAAAATATCAAATAGTCTCATGCATGAACTGAAAGTGATAACATCACTGGTAACTGTGGACCTCATTCAGAATCGATTGCTTCCTACAAACGATCGCTCTGAATGAGGGCGGCCACTTACTTTTTTAAGTGCCGCCTCCTGGTCGATCACTAGGCTGTGGGTTAACACCCACAGCTCCTGCAATCGACCAGGGTGATGGTCGTGATGGTCAAGACCATCGTGACCATCGGGGCTTGCAACAAGACCCTAAGGTTGGGTCTCATCAACCGCAAGCCCCAGGGAGCTTCCTGCTCTAATCGAGCAGGAAGCTCCCCACTGACATCATTGCTGATGTCAGTGGGGCCACCCCCAAAAGGCAAGCGTTCCATCAGGAATGCCTCCATTTGGCCGGACATGCCCCCTGCCCGCCTCCCAAATGGGGCGAGCTGTCACTCACCATCGACAGCTCGCCCCCTTTGGTGCGAGACCCATAGCGACGGAGTGACCATCGCTAGCCGGGTCTCTCGCATGCACACGTCAGAGCTGACTCCAACGTGCGCATGCCCAGTGGGGAAACATCGACCCGGTTGATGAGTAAATGGCTTACCACTGAGAGATGCGTCAAGCAGCACACTATCCCACTTGTGACATCAGTCTGAATCCCCATTATGTGCAGCAGCATCTGACACACCTACTGGCTATTCCACTGTGCCTGGAGAATCACCTGCTGATTGGTGCTTTCAGGTACGGTAGCGAGAGTGTTCCCTTTGCCTGACTCACCGAGGTGATTATCCTTCCAGGACACTGGGAAACTGACAAAGAGCTGACTTGGTGGGATCCCTTCACGCTCAGCATACCACGCATCCTCGTGGTGATTCACATGCCCCCCCAGTGTCCAGCATAGCTCCGACATATTCTGCCTATACAGGCTCACTATCACAGGCACACTCCGTTGATAGCCGGGACTCTGTGGAAGAGACAGCCAGCTGGGGTTCTCCCTCACTATTGGATTTGGGCCGCTTCTCCACTGTAAGGTACCTTACTTTAGCAGGCCATTATACGGACAGTCCTAGACAGTTTTTGTCCCTAACACCAGTTATACCATCCAATTGAAAGTACTTTGTCTGTCCATTAAGGATTTGGAAATATATGCCCATTGATGTGTCAGTACAATGATTACACTGTATCTATCCATTATACTTAGTGCTTTGGACTTCCTGTGGATACAGTTACCAGTGATGCTATCACTTTCAGTTCATGCATGAGACTATTTGACACTTTGTATTCTACATCAACCACATATGTCGTTTATACAGCTGCAATTTGTTTTTTGGTATTTTCTGACCTCACATGTATGTTCTATATTCATTTATCTATTTATATTTAATATGTTTTCTTAATCTGACTCCTTTAGTTATCCAAATCTATTTATTGTGAATTAAATGTATTTATCTTTATCCTATTAGTTGCACTGTGCTATTTAGTGTGTCTATACATTGGAACCTCAATTGTCTCACATTTAATAGCCATAAGTTAGTTGGTTGGCAGGTGAGCTTTAAACCAGTTAACATGCTTTCAATTTAAACTCTGATAGAAGTTACCAGGTTTGCATAAGTATGACTAATAGTGTAGAACCCTGCAGAGAACTGTGGTCCCATGATGATGCCTGCAACCCTAAATGCACAAGCACCTGTGAAAAGCCATTAAGCTGATCTGAGCAACCACTATTTTATACTGCTGTTCTGAGAGCAGCATTGAGAGGGTGTGCTGGTTCCTGTAGTACCTCCTAGGTGAGTTGGCTCTCAACTTAAATATATTTTTGTATGTGCTGTTATCATGTAGTATTAGAAACCCCGATATAGAAGGGCCTTGATGCAGCCCATCACTTAACCATATATTTGCAAATATATCCAACGAAGACCTCTGGTTTTCTATTATCATGTAGAATTCAATCCTTTGTGCTGGTATTTTTTAAGTGTGCTGGAGGGAAACTTATTTTTCTTTTTGTCTGTAGTGCAAAGTAAACCCCAGAGTTTACAACTGACTGTGAAAAACCATTAAGCTGATATGAACAACCACTATTTTGTATTAATGTATATTATGCACAATTGTAATAAATCAGTTACGTTGAATAGAATTGTAATAAAATCTGAAACGTTGTTAAAACTTGCTGCTAATTCTGACCTTACTGGAGCCTGAGTACCCCTATTGCTTGCAGCTTGTGTAACAATTTATTCTAGAGGACACCAGTTAAAGTATAGCTACACAGAAATGTGAGTGCCAGTAGCTATATTTAACTTTATTACACACATATCAATATCTTAAAGTACATACTTTTATAATATTCAAACTTATGTCACCATTGCGCAACCCCTAATTAATTCATACTTTTAGGGTTTTTTTTAATAAGCATCTGGTTCTTAAACCTGGCGCTTCCTATCATGTTTGTGCACAAAATTTAAAAGGAATGAATGAATTTACAAGCAAAACACAGCTAGTAAAATCATTGTCCATTTAAATTTTAACCATAAACACAATTGGAAGTACTGCATTTTAAAACCTTACACTTGGTAAATAAACCTCTTAGAATCATTTTTGTGGTCTGGGGCCTTATTCATAGATGCTAGCACTGCACATTGCTGCTGTCATTCCTTATGCATGAGACTTGTGAAAATATGCTAAAGACTCAGTCTCTGTCTTGTGCACAGAGACACCCACCTCTGTCTGGAGTCTCACATCTGCCGCTTACATATAAACAAGGAAACATCGGTCACATATCGAACCTCTGAACAGCCCCATGCTGTCTCAGAATGTCATCATGGCCTCTTCAGCTGTGCATGAATTCAACAGGGCTCACCCAGAAAATAGTATCGACACACCTGCATTATTGTAGCCACCCCCAGTTATCTCCTCCAAAGGCTGACTGCCTGTCACTCACTTAGCAAATAAATCCACACTGCATTCACCATCTCAAACTCGATGCTGCACATGTGCAGTGCAGCTTTGGTGCATGCGCAGTAGCTGAAAATAACTCCACTGCATCTACCATTAACACTTCGCAAATCTCCCAGAAAATGGCCACTGTGCCATTTACCATGTGATTTCTGCTGTGCAAACAGATGCAGGACTCTGGAGAGTTAATTATAATTATATGAGTGCAGGGGGTTTTGTGTGGGCCTTCCTGCACCGCACACCCTCCACCCATTACAGATATGCCACTAGTAAATATGTGGGTCACAGCTTGCATTATTATCTGGTTATCTAAACCTGCAATATAACTTGATAATGATTGCTAAAATTGCAAATGTGCATTAACAAAAATAAATAATTGAAAACTGTCATTTAATGTAACTCCACCCACAGGTGCACACCAAATTGAGCAGAGCAGCTGTGCTCATACTCTTGGCTGGTTACTGCTAATGTGGGGTCCAAAACCAACACCAGGCTATGACAGGTGGGGATTGTCACACTATGACAGATGAACAGAAAATACAACACCCCCCCTTAGAAAAAATCCCTAGTGAATACAATTTAATTTTAGTATATTGCACTACTGATCCCAGAAAGCCATGGAAGCCAGTAACTGCTGGGATATGCTGGTGTTTGTAGTACTACAAATTCCAACATATCCAGTGTCAGAACATATGTGTAGAAGAATGTCCTGGTATCCAGATCTTTCTAGTAAAGAACTAAAAAATAAAAACTCCGACACTGTATTTAATTGATTCATTATTTGATTTATTTGAAAGTAGCTCAATGCCTATTTGCCTGCATTCATTACTATTTGTTTACTTCCTATGGCATCATCATCTTACCTTTATTATAGATTTGGCAACTTGTCTCTTTTTGCTTTGGCATCTTGTAATTAGTCTTAAAAAGATGTTCAATTAAGAGTTTTTACAGAAACAGAACATCTTGTAACTAAGGTGTTATCAGTGTAAGCTTTGTCCAGTTAATGTCCTTGGCCTTATGTAAACATTGTGCAACTGCCAAATGTCTTATACGTTCTCACTATTTTTCACTGTAGAATAAGCAAATTGCATTACTTTGTAATATTCAGTCATTTTTAGTGAGACTGTTTTTATCCTTGTCCACATTGCTTTAATTATAATGCAGCTGGAATGCTTTATAATTATAATAGTAAACTTGAAATATTAACAAGTGTTTTTGTTAGACCTCTTAGGATATGTTCACATATCTGCCTGCAAAGGATTTTTGTACAATAAAAGAGCATACACCTACAGTATATTCAGAACACCCTCACTCAACCAATATTCTCTCTAACTACAGTACCGCCTTATCTCGCTTTGTCTCCAAGATAACTGAGTGGCTTTTCTATCACTGCCTCACAGCTTTCCTCCCCTCATACTCTTTCCTGGATGCACTTTAAACTGTTTTTCAGAAACTACCCTTAATAGTATCAGTAATAATATCCTAACTGGTAAATGTAAGGCTAATTTCTCTGTACTATTAATCCTTGATTTGTTCATTGCATTTTATAATATGGACCACCCTCTACTTTTTCATACACTTCAGTTTTTTTGGCCTCTATGAATCTGTTCACTTATCTGTGACCTCCTCCCTTTCTAAACATTCCTTATCTGTTTCTTCTTCTACTCCCCCTCGTTATCTCTTGCTCTAGCTGTCAGTGTTCCCCAAACATGAGTTTTTCGCCCCCTTCTCACCTTCTCCACCAGGTTCCAATACCACCTTTATACTTATGACTCCCATATATACCTTTCATCTTCTGACCGCGTTCCCTCCATCCTCTCTTGTGTCTCAGACTACTGTATATTTCTGATATATCTTCCTGAATGTCCCAGGACTTTCTCAAACTCAATATGTCTAAACTAAACTCCATTGTATTTCCTGTGTTTTACTCATCCAGGACCTCCTAACTTGACCTCACCTCTTTCCATCTTCTCCTCTGACACAAGTCCATAATACTCAACTCCGCCTCCTCTGTCTATCTCACAATTATGCAATTTCCATCTTCACAATATTGTATCTCTACAATCATACCATTTCTCACAATGGATACCACCAAATTCAATCATGCACTTGTTATTTCTGACCTTGACCACAGCAACTTCCTCTTTTCTGGTCTTCTAATACTTCACCTCTTGCCACTTAAATCTATCCTTAATGCTGCCTGCCATCTCATTTAACTGTTCTGCTGCTCTTTGTTGGCCTCATCCCCATGCAACCATGTTACCTTCTCTTAGTCCTGTGTCCTAGATTTCTCCTGTGCTAGCCAACTTTACTGAACTCACTACCTTACCATATGTAAATACTTCCATTATCTACACCATCAAGTAAACCCTAAAGACTCATCTCTTAAAAAAAATCAATTATCCCTCCTAATAACACATTACTCTTCCCCTGCAACCCCCCACCTACTTGCATTGCCACTTTACCCTCCTTGTTGCACACTCCCTAGACTAAAAGCCCTCATGTGCAGAGCCCTCATCCCTTGCTATCTCCTCCTAGCACTATCCATGTCACTAGTGCACCTCTGTTCCCCTTCTCTTTTCCACCACCCATGGCTCGAATCCAGTGTGTCATCCAACTTCTTGAGAACAGGTTTATTAAATGCTGATTTACTTCCTACTCCACACCCTGCTCTCACTTTAATCTTCATTTCTTGCTTTTACTAACCATAATGAGTTGCTTTTCCCTTCCACTTTCCTCCTTCATCCACAGGGGACACTGGAGTCAAGTCCCAAGTCCAGGACCTCTCTCCCCCTTGGTCCACACTTGCTGGAGTAATGACTGATCTCTCTGCTAAACTTGCAGATTTCTGTAAGGAAAGGAAGGCTTCTAGAGAATTAGCTGAGCCGGCCTGGGCTCAGGCCTAAGCTTACTCTATGGAAAGTTTAGTTCAGGTGATGGGTTCTGGTTCACAGGCCTATATGGCACCACCACAACCACAGACCATAAAGAGAGCCTTCTTGAATTGCTGCATGGGACTGCAGCGATTCTGCAGTCCCATGAGTCAGAAGATGAACGAGTGTCTCTAGTAGATGAAAATCTCCTTCAGGATTCAGAGGAATAGATACTTGCGGAAGAGGATTCTCAGGAGTTAGAGTCCTCAAGGACTAAAAGCTCTCATTTTAGCGGTATGCCAGGTACATAAGGTTTTGGATGAGGACTCTCCAGCTCTGACATCCCTTTTTGCTAAACAACAAAGATCAGCTATCACATTTCCTTTTTCACAGGAACTTGATGATCAGATGGTGGTGGCATGGAAACATCCAGACAAGAAATACCAGATTTCTAAGCATTTTCTTCCATCCTATTCTTCTACCTACAGACAATAGGACTCGATGGGAATCTCCTCCTCCAGTATACTCATAGGTATCCTGTCTCTCCAAGAAAACTGCCCTCCAAGTTCCAGGAGTCATTTCATTAAAAGGGCCAGCTGACCATAAGTTGAAAACAACTTTAAAATCCATATACCATAGCGGAGGTTCTCCTTCATCTGGCCTTGGTAGGATATTGGCTCAATAAGGCAGTTGAACAATGGGATGAAGTTAGCAAGAAGTTGTCATTCCGTAACATCAAGATCAGAACTCCTTACTTTAGCAGAGCATATTAGAGAATCAGCCATCTATCTTGGTGAGGATTCCAGGGATGTAGGCTTACTTGGTTCCTGGATTTCAGCTTCAGCAATAGCAGCACGCAGAACTCTCTGGCTTCACTCCTGGCAAGCTGATGCCAAATCAAAAAGGGCAATGGAGACATTATCTTTCACCGGGGATATTCTTTTCACACCCAAGTTTGATACGTGGATCTCTCAGACCACAGGAGCAAAATCTACTTTTCTACTGTCCACTTCCTCGTCAGTCCAGTTACCACAAAGGACTTATTCTGGAACTTCCTTTCACTCCTTTTGGGTTTGCTCAAAGTTCAGAGGTCGTGCAAGAGGCTCCTCTGCAGATTAACAAGGAACAAGAGGTAGAGGAAGTGCAGCTTCCCCACTCACCATCAGGAAACTAAACCTGCTGACAAGCCAGTAGCATGACTGGCTAATAGCCCACCTGGGGGCTACCATGGTGGGAGATCTTTATATGTTCAAGGAAATGTGGCTTCAAACTTGTTCTCATGCCTGGGTCCAAAATCTAATTTCACAAGGTTACCATATAGATTTCTCAATCCATCCTCCTCATCGTTTCTTCACGACCAGACTTCCAACCTTGGAAATGAAGAGAAGAGTGTTACAGCAGGCTATTACAAGGCTCCTAGATTAAGAGGTGGTGGTTCCAGTTCCAAGACACCAGAGGAATCACAACTTCTATTCAAATCTTTTTGTGGTCCAGAAGCTGGATGGCTTGATTTGACTTATTCTGAATCTGAAGTCATTAAATCCTCACTTGATGTTCTTCAGATTCAAGATGGAATCTCTGTGCTTGGGGATTGCAAGCCTGGAACCAGGGGAATACCTGGTGTCTTTGAATATCAAAGATGCTTACTTACACATCCCCATCTGGGAGCCACATCAAGTGTTTCTCAGATTTGCCTTTAACGATGCACACTATCACTTTCAGGCTCTTCCATTTGGACTATCCTCGGATGGCTGCCTGAGGAGTTTCTGTTTCTCAGCTATTCCTAGCAGCCATTTGGTCGGGGAATCATATGTTTGTTCATTTCTACAGGTTTGACACTTTTGCAGCTTCTGATGCTCAGTTTGGCCAATCAGTTTTGCAGGTGTCGCTGTGCTCTCCCTCCCATCTGGGTGGCTTTTTTACTCAAGTGGCCCCTGTGGATGAAGGAGAAAACAGGATTTTGGTACTCACTGATAAATCTGTTTCTCTAATTCCACAGAGGACACTGGATGCCCTCCTTGCAATGCTGTTCTGTTGTTTTTGTTGTAGTGTGAGTGCTCTGTTCTTGCAGATTGTTACTTTTCTTACTCTGCTTGTTATATTTTTTCCTCCTTCTCCAGAGGTTCTTCCTCTCCATCTCCCCTTTCTCTTTTCTATAATGGAAGAGGTGAGGGGCATAGAGGAATGTGGAGCCAGTCACACTTCTAAATTCTTAAAGTGCCGGCACCACTCTGCACCTTTCTACACCCCACAGTCTAGACTCCAGTGTCCCCTGTGGAATCAGAGAAACAGATTTAATGGTGAGTACCATACTCCTGTAATTTCCCTCATTCCCTCCCCTTTGTGTTTTAGTTGTTTTGTAGTAATAGTTATCCCATCTATTGGTGTACAATTGTATTGTTAATTTTCTGAAATCTTATGGTGTTATAAACATAAAAGGTAGTAGTAGTAGTAACTAATAATAATAATAATAATAATAATAATAATAATAATGGTAATAATTGCAGATTGAAAATCACAGACTGTGACATTTAGTAAATGTTACTAATGCATTGCAGATGTACACTGAAGAGAAAAAAACCCACCAGCATAAAAATAAGATATATCCCTAAAAACTCCAGCCTATTATAATTTCATTAAAATATAACGAACATAGGCCAGTATTCATTTATTGTAAAATGTATTTATATATAATTAGTAATTTGGAGTTGCGCACCTGTGATTTGTATTTTTGGGGTCTAGATTATGTGCTGCAGAAGCCAATCCTGCACATTTATTGAATTGGAACAACTAAATGAAACTTTTGTGATTTTTTTTTTTTTAGAAACATTTTTTTCTGGCGAAGGCCCGTTTTCAATTTGAGGCGAAAAGTTCAGACTTTTTGCCTGCTGGACTTTTCGCCTCCTTCGCCTGTTTTCCAGGTGGAAAAGTATTGCATGCGTGCCCGCTATTCCCTGTTTTCAATTCCAAAGTAGGCGAAATCGGGAACCGGCGAAACTTTGGCAAAAAAATATGGGAATTTTCGGGAAATAATTGTAGGACCTCCCCTAAAGATGAACAGACCTGGGGGAGCACTATGGGTACCCCTGTTTTTGACTGCAGAAGAAAGTTGGGTTTTTAAATGGCCGTGGCAGGTGTTTTTTCCCGACATTGAGGAAATGATGCAGAAGAGCACTTAGCTTTTTTTTTGCTTTTAAAAGTGGTCCCATCAAATTTGGGGTACATGAAAATGGGCACTAGCATATTTTTAAGTCCCTAAACTAATTTTTTTTTAAATCTGCAAAAATGCACCTGCTGCTAATAGCCTATTCTAAAAAACACCAGCTGCATACTTACAGAATACTTAGTGTTAGGGACTGCTGGTAACAGAGAAGCCGTGACGTGGCCCAGCAGCCTCCCATGTATTTGCAAATGCATGCAACTAATATCTCTGAATTTCTATGACCATATAGTCTTCATATATTGTTGCAGGTATTATTCAGTGTGCTGAGGTACAATAGGGGGTTAAATCCTCCTTCTTTTTCTACTTAGTGTGACCCCTCCCTTTCATGCACCTGATTAGTACTGCTAGATTGATTGAGCAGCTGCCATTTTTGTTTGTTTGTTATGAGTTGCATGAAGGAGCCAGCATTAGTAGGGCATGCTGGTTCTAGTAGTGCTAGTTGGAGTTCCCAGGGGTGACTCCCAGGTAAGCTGGCTCTCAATTTGGATGCATTTATGTATGTGCCTTTATCATGAGGCCTTACATTTGCCAAAATTATATATGTGCCTTTATCATGAGGCCTTATAATTGGTAATTTTACATTTGGGGTGAGTGTTTGGGCGTAGGGCCCCTGGGACTGGTCTGGCTGGGCCTCCTCAGGGCATCACCACTTAATACACATAGTTGCTTTTCACATCACCTTTTATGTTTGTTTATTATTCATGTATTTTTTCACATATATTTTAACCTCTCATTCCACACTTAATGATTACTCACACACAGCTATACTTTACACTGCACTGTCACTCTTTTTCCATTTTCGTGTGATGCCCTGGGGGGGTTCTGGGCTGGACGTTTTTTGGGGTGCACTGCGCCCCGACGTGAATCCCTTAGTGTTAGGGACTGCTGGTAACAGAGAAGCCGTGACGTGGCCCAGCAGCCTCCCATGTATTTGCAAATGCATGCAACTAATATCTCTGAATTTCTATGGCCATATAGTCTTCATATATTGTTGCAGGTATTATTAAGTGTGCTGAGGTACAATAGGGGGTTAAATCCTCCTTCTTTTTCTACTTAGTGTGACCCCTCCCTTTCATGCACCTGATTAGTACTGCTAGATTGATTGAGCAGCTGCCATTTTTGTTTGTTACTTACAGAATACCACTGAACCTATTTCACTATTTTTAAACACTGTTCCACTATTTTTTTTTTTCCCCAAAATTTTTTATTTTTGTGGGGTTTTTTACTTTTTTTCCACATTTTGTTTTAAGGGGGCATTCCCAAGGGTGCAGGCTATTTTTTTTTTAAGCCTGCACCCCTAAACCCCAATTCTGCATTTTTTTTTGCCTGCTAAAGGTTGGTCAAAAATTATCCTTTTTTTTTTTACAATTAATTTTCGCATCAGTGAAAAGTCAATTTAATTGAATATGGGGATATTTCAAATAGGCGAAAATGACATTATCGGCGATAAAATATCACCGATTCTAACATTTCGCCTCAAATGAATATGGGCAATAGTCCTGACCAAAGGAAACTAAATGGCTATAATGAAAACTTTATGTACATTAATTGTTTTGCCTCTTATAAATGGAATATCCACACAAAATACAGTACTCCCACCTATTAATCCAATCCATATACAGTATTACAATGAAAACTGATATTTATAGATACTATACAACAAAATGTCACTCACAGCATTTAATTGTATATTGTATTTGCAGTGTACACTTTAAAACACATTGCACAGTTTGACATCTCTACCTTGATGTGACAAGTATTTGTAAGAGCTCCTAATACTCTGCATGCTTACCTGTTCAAAAAATGTGTTGTAGTAACTGATACATGAAATATACAGTTACCATATAGAAACATACAGGGTTTTAAAGTTAAATAGTAAAATAATAGATTCATAGATGATGATGATTTTTCAAGTTTGTTCTATAAACTACTTATTTTCATTGCTTTTGTGACCACAAATGTTGCACCAGAAGAATTGCATCTCAGTGTTCCCCAGTCCTACACCAAACACACCACACATCAGTGTTATGATGCTACAGTGTGACACAAGATAAACCCACAGAGTCACTAAGTGAGATCTTCCACCTATAACACCAACCCATTGTTTGCTTATTGACTGGAAATGCACACCTGTACTTAGTACTGGTGCCAGGACTTGCTCTCTGCATAGTATGGGCTTATCTTGCTGACACCTGAAGGTCGGAGATGGTGTGCAGTAGTTACGTACCTGAGCTAGCAATCGATGTGGTTGGAGGTTGAATCTGAATACCCAGCGATGGCAAGGACTGATACACCAGAAGGTGGGCAATAGGTAATGCTGTTGCCAGCGGAGATGGTAATTCTGCATATATGATCACACACCGGAATGTGAGTGGACCGCAGGTAGTGATGGAGATATGCTGTGGTAGTGCTGCACTTGATGGTAATAGTCGCAGGTATGATTGGAAACTGTTGATTTGTACACAACCGGGCGGCAGGAAGGAACAGCAGCTGCTACAGATGGTGCAGCTGTACTGTAGACTGATGTGGATGATAAATAACATGGCTTGGCTGCAGGCTGGTAACATGGCTGGACCGCAGGCTGATAACATGGCTAGGATGCAAGCTGGTAACACAATCACAGCAGACTGGGAGATACTTGACCAGGAACACAGATGAATTAGTACAGGTAAATGGCTCTGACGAGACATGGGTCAAGAAGCAGGACGGAACCAAAACAGACTGGACACTAGGAATAGGCTATCACCAGCCGGGAATTCTGGGACTGACTTCAATTTAACAGGAGGAATAACCAATGCAAACCAGCATCCTTGGTTAGAGATTAATTTACAGCTGAGCTGCACACACAGTGAGAGCTTGATTACAGGCTGACTGCAGCTAAAAGCTTCCACATACAAACAACTTCCCTGCTGCCTAGCAGCAGCCAAGACTGGACACTGCACGACAGTCAAAAATCCCAGCAGCAGATCATAACAATCAGAACTAATTCACCACCATCATCCCAGCTCTATAAATTCAATGAAATGTGTGATTACAAATAAATCATGTGTAATGAAACAAGCAAGTGGAATATATAGATTGAGTCACCAGAACTATGTGGCTCATTTCTATTTCTAAGTTATGGATAAGTTAATACCATTTCTATGCTGAAAATGGCACACAAACGTGTGGGGCAGATGCAGAGATGAATTTATGCCAGTATACAGCACATATCTTGTGTGCTTTAGCACTTCACCTGCTCTGGAACAAAGCACACACAAGTACATATAGTGCAGAGTCATGCACAATTTGTTCTCATTTCCACTTGTAACTTAAGGGGTGTAAGAGTGCTGTTATGAAGTTATCTCACATAAGCAATGTTCAGAGAGGATGTTTCAATGGAATTGCAGAATATGCAAATTTGGCTGAAAGAAACAATACAAATTTCAGGTTTATCGTTTGGACCAAGAATAGGGCTAGTGCAAGTGCACACTCATGAGTATCAAACCAAGTGCACGTATAGAGGTGGTCCACTTACAAAGATGCATCAAACCTGTGTATATGGGTGAATATGCATGTTGTACAGTGCACACAATGCAGGAGCAATAATAGCTGACTTATATTCAACTCTGACTCTACCCCAGTGAGTCAATTTTAATATTAATACAATTGTGCAGTGGACATCATATAAATATACACAAAAAAAGGAGTTGCTGATGCACTATGAGATCACTACTGTTCACATTTAATTGTATTTTGTAATTACATTTAATTTCAGAGGTAGTAAGCATATCAGTGACCAATGACATGGGTCTGCCACCATCATCATGGTCACCTCATTGAGCAGGTCCCTAACACTCTGGGGTTCACATATGGGAAGCAGGGCACCCCAAAATACAGCCCAGCCAAAGACCTCCCCAGGGCATCACACTAAAAAAAGAGAGTGACTGTGAAGTGTTATAAAGTATCAGGTGTGTAAAAGTATCTAATACGTGTTAGAAATGTTTGTTTGTTTATTATTCATGTATTTTTTCACATATATTTTTTACCTTTATTACTATTTCTAACACTTATTAGCTACTTTTACACATCTGATACTTTTATAACACTTCACGGTCACTCCTTTTTTCGTGTAATATGCCCTGGAGAGGTCTTTGGCTGGGCTGTCTTTTGGGGTGCCCTGCGTCATGAAGTTGGGGAAAGAGTAAGGAGTTGTTTTATCGGGTGCACAAGATCTTGTGCACCTGATAAAACAACTCCTTACTCTTTCCTCAACTTAATGATCCAATCCAATTGATTAGGGCTGCACCCCCGCTATCTAACTATTTAGTCTTGATTATATAGGGGTTCAATACTCTAATTATTAGTGTGCAGATACTCTCCCTTTTTCCCTTCCCTTTATTCAGGGGTGCCCTGCATCCCAGATGTAAACCCCAGAGTGTTAGGGACCTGCTCAGTGAGGTGACATTGACGATGTTGGGCAGGCCCGTATCATTGGCCACTGATATGCTAACTACCTCTGAAATTATATTTAACTGCAAAATACATTTAAATGTTAACAGTAATGATCGCATGGTGCATCTGCAACTCCTTTTTTATGCATATTACTTTAAAATCTCAGCATGATGGCACATTTCATTACTATTTGGGGTGTGCAGTCTAGAGCCCCTCCCTAGACATCATATAAAAGGCTTTTGTGATATATTTGAGTAACATACATATGGGTTGATCTTTGGAATTCACACCTTAGGGGTAAATTTACTAAGAATCTTGTTTGGGTGAGATTGCATTCTATTCCGAGTTTACCCTGTATTCCCAACTCACAAATTTGCTAAGGACAAACATGGAAACTTGCAGGAAACTAACATCAAAACCTGCACAACTTAAAAAGTAAAACCAAGTACACCTCGCCCAAACTCGCATGTACTTTCCATGGAAAACAATAGAACAGGCAAATTTACCAAGAATCGAGTTTGGAAACTCGTATAGGAAATTACCAAATTCTCACCAAAATAGACTTTTCAAATAGACTACCTCCTACAGTAATTTGAGTGTTTGCATCTGTTCACAGGTGTTTAAATGCTAAATTAGTGGGAACACAATTAGGATGCCTATTAAAGGAGCTAAATCAGGTGCATTGATTTGTGTGAAGCAAAAATGTCAGAATATACTATTGTAGAGGCCAACAGACTGGAAGGATCCAGTGATAAGAAACTGAGCAGGCTCATGAGGTAATGCAGGTACTACAAAGGCTATGCAGGCCACCATTTTTAGGAGGCATTTGAACCTGAACACATTGGCCGATAGCAAGATCATACAGATGTTTTGGCTGAATCATAACAACATATTCCATCTGTACAACCAAGTCAAACTGGACCTAGATCCTGACACAGCACATTCTCTCTCTGTTTCAGGCTTGCATAAGCTTCTGGCTGTGTTGCACTTTCTGTCTACTGGTAATTTTCAGTCTGTGACCTGTAAAGTTCTAGGGATATCCCAGTCAACATTATCCTGGTACATAACTCAGGTAATGGCGGCATTTCAGCCACTAAGGGAAAGAAAGGAGTCACAGTGGCATTCAGTCAGGGTAGCTTTTTATAGCATTGTGGGGATGCCTAATGCCCTGAGTGATATTGACTGCACTCACAACCGCTGCCCAAATGGCATTTTTGCAGCAGGTGGATGTGCTGGCAGCCTTTTGTCCAAACTGCAAGCGGTGTGATTTCTTGACCTCCTGTACAAAGGCCATGTTCTCCTCCACAGAGAGTTTCACATTGCACCCCTTCTTGCATTGTGCCCCAACCTCCTCCACTTCACTCTCTCCCTGCCTCTCCTCTACCCTGGACATATTCCTGTCCCCTTCCTGATACAAACAGAAAAAAACACAAGCCTCCTCTCCTACTACTCACACACACCACTGATGCACACAAAACACTGAGAAGACAAAAGAAAAAAAAACGCTATCAAGAAATTCAGAAAAATTAGACAAACAGATAAAAAACAACACAATAAATAAGCACAAAACAACTTTCACACACCAAGCAGCAATCAATTGCTCTAGCCAAAAACTCTCCTACACCACTATACACTATACTCCACAAGAGTCTCTGCAAACTCTAACCTAAAAAGCCCTCAAAGGTCAGGCTGTTGTGGCATTTTTCTATGCATAGAAAGTGTGTACATAACATGACTGCTTTACAAATCAGAACATGTTTCTATGATGCATGCATTCTCTGTGCATTGTTTTATAAACACATTTATTCTCACATGCGTTTTGCCAAAAACTTGCACAACAAAACTTCTTCAAAGACTAAGGTTCTTGAGCATATATGAAATAGACTCATAATAAATACTTTTATTTTCAAAATGTTGGATTTCCCTGATTTGTCTATTCCAACAAAGTAATAATCGGGATCAAAGAGTCTGGATTTATAACATGCAGAATTTCCCCAATTCCCTGATGGATCGCTGATTATAGATGTCCGCTGATCAGCATTGGGGGAATGGGGAATTGCAGTGCTGATTAATAAAGCACTGTATTGCAGTGACTAAGGCTTATAAGTATCATCATAGGGCACGGCAAAGAAGAATGGAACATCTCTAAAATTTAATGATCCCAAAAACAACTGACTCCTTGAATCACGTACACCACACCTTTATAGTGATGTAATGCCCAACTCCCTGGTGACTGGGCAACTGGATAATCACCTGGATATTATGTTAGGACACTGGGCCTGATTCTGACCTGCTCACTAGGCTGCGTTCACTCGTAGCTGCTGATGGTTTGCAATCTGCTCATGCATATGCATTGCAGTGCACATGTGGGAACTAGTCCAGGTGATCGGGAAGCGATCACTTGCTGTGCATAGATTGCTCACTGGACTGAGTGACAGGACAAGCCATTTGTGGGTGGTAACAGGGCTTGGTCGAAGGTCACCGGGGAGTGGAGTTGCGAATGCAGGTATGTCTGAGCATCTCAATGCCATTTAAGAGGCGTGCATAATTAACATAGAGCGTCATAGTACACGTCACTTGGTAGGTTTTCACACTGAAGCATTCGCAGTGCTTGCTACAGGGTATGGTCAACCACAACCGCTGCGATCGCATACAATGGTACTTGATGGTACTGATGGCTGCATACACTTCCTGGAGGTGACGCACATTAGTGGGCATCTTAAGACAGGCTGGTGGGCATCTGCATACACACACATCACGATCATATGCCAAGACATAGTGGGCATGCTAATGCCTTGCCGTGCTATCGCCTGCCTCTGCTTAATTTGCATATGCTGGGTGCGAGCGTACACATCTAGCAAGTGGGTCTGAATTGAGCCCACAGATTGTTTTATGTTAGTTTTTATTTTAAATGCATGAAACATATATTTTGTAATTTGCTCTGTGTAGGATGCACATGGAAAAGTTTAGCGCACATTACTGTAATTGTCATAATTTAATTGATTAAATAATATCAAACATGATTGCACTGAGATTGATGTATGTTTAGATAGTTCAATACTTTCAAACTGCTGGTCCGATGGGTAAATGAATTACATCAATTGAGCACATCTTTATAAAATAAGAGGTTTGTTTGTTTTTTGGCAAATGTCTTCCACAGCTCTCAAGGTAAAGATCCCAAATCTTACTAAGTTATCTAGTATAGAAAAATTAAGCTATTAGACCACATAGTGACAACGTAACAAAGCAACAGAGCGACAAATCTTATATGTAAAATGCAT
The DNA here is from genome assembly GCA_031769625.1 of Taudactylus pleione. Taxonomy (NCBI): domain Eukaryota; kingdom Metazoa; phylum Chordata; class Amphibia; order Anura; family Myobatrachidae; genus Taudactylus; species Taudactylus pleione. Next base: position 20,833,906 of record JAUIMM010000295.1, read on the forward strand.
TGGTTTGTTTGTTTGACTGTCCAGTTATGCATTTGGACACACTTGCACCAATTTATTTTATTAGCAGTTTCTTATATAGCACAGCAAATTCCATTGTGCTTTACAATTTTAATCCACATTAACATTTTACTGGGTTGTAAAAGACAGACAGACATACCTTTATGTATGTCTTTTAGGTGCGTCTTTTATGTAAAAGGGCAGAATTGGGATGAAACCAAAGCGAGGTGGTCCTATTGGATCCTGGTCAGGTTTTAAAGGGGGTTAGGTTCCTGGCTGGACCTCTCATTGGTGTATACTTGGCAGAACTTTGACCCAAGAAACCAGTTCTAAGCCTTCCACTGGATGGATTTGGATGAAAACTTCACACAGAGGTAACATTGGATCCCAGAAGACTTATTAGGGGGTTTAGGTCCTGGTCAGACCTCCCATTGGTGTATGCTGGGCAGAACTTTGACCAAGGGATCCTGTTCTGGGCCTTCCACTGGTTAAATTCGGATGAAAACTTCACAGAGGGGTAGTAATTGGTTTGGGATGCTAATGGAATTGTTGGTTCGCAGTCAGACCTCACAGCAGAGAGTATGCCGGGCAGAACTTTGACCCAGGGAGCCTGTTCTAGGCCTTCCACTGGATGGAATTGGATGACATCACATAACAAAACTTGAAGATTTAATCCCAGACAATGCTGACTACTTCAGCTAGTAAATTTAATATATATTTTTGTGATTTTAGAAAACTCTCTCATAGAAATATTAGGTTTAATAAAAATAAATATATATTTTGAATCTGTGGTCAATGCCTACACCTTGTCCTATCTTTTAGGGTCCATACTCTTGTTTGCATGTTCAAGTGCAAGCTAGATGTACTCATGTAACCTTGAGTGACTGGTCTGTATACTATATGCAATTATTCCTCTACACACAGGATTCTAACAATTATTTACATGGTAATGAGATACCGTATCTTCTGAGACTCACTGTTTATTGATTGCATTGACATCTCTATATTTCATATGGGAAGAGTTATTACAGTATAAAAGAAACCAATGTTGTGATATGTTTCTTATTATACTCACTTTCCTACAGTAAAAAAATGAAAATAAATACTCATCTGGCAATAGGGTGGTACAGTTTTTATCCACATCTAGTATAATCACTATAGGAACAAGTAAGTGTGTTGGCTACTTAGTGCTGCAGCAGTCTCCTCTCACTGCCAGATGTCATCAGCACAATGCACATAGTAGTTTATTTTTAGAAGGTTAGGCCATGCCTCCCAGATTTGGCCATGCCCTCTAGTATCCGTGTCCATCAGAGCTCTCAACAATCCTGATCAGTGTGTGTGGTCAAAACTAGGGGAAAGAGGTTATATGAGGATCTCCATTCATCTCAGCCCCATACTTAATACATTAATCTGTGTGATCACTTTTGTACACACATTTTACATAAAGTATGAAATCCTTGGCTTTTATTTACCACTTCATGTTTTAGGAATTAATGTAGTTATCCAACCACCTAATTATTTTGCTAACAAACTAATTATAGCAACAAACCATCCTTCAGCATGGCAGGGTGCCAAAGCTCAAAACCACTGCCATTTAGGATATACATACAATCCCAGCACCTGTCCAAGTATTATTTTTTTAGTTTATTTTTTTAATTACAATTTTATGATATATTATATTTTAATTTATTTATCCTATATGTGACAAATAAATATTATGAATATTAAAAACCTTAACAACTGATAATGTCTTTAGCTTCTGACATTTAAACTATCCATCTTTAATAACTCAATTAATAACTCTAAAATTAACAAGACTGACAACAAAGTATGGTGGTAAAGAGTCATATTTATTGCTAACAGAATCATTAAGCATAGTGGCATAGATAGGGTAGCTGAAACCAGAGCTAAGGCACTCAAATGTCAATGTAACTATCAAATGTATTATATTGCACATACCAACACAACCATCTCATGTTTTGGGGAGGAAATGAGTTAAAAGAGAAAAACAATGTAAATATAACATGCATCAAGGGAAAAATGGTTTTAAAGGAGGAGGGGTTGAGGAACAGCCTAACCAAAGGTTACTATTGTTTAGGTTCTCTCTTATCCATTTCATGTCTACACTGGACCAAAATTATGCATATCTAAAACTTTAAAAATTTCCCTAAGAAAAGTGAAGAGACTATCCTAAGTGAGATGAACCCATCGAGTCAGTAGAGTTAGGAATGCCTAAATGTAATAAGGGGATGCTTAACCATGATGCCCTATTTACAGATGTGTCCTCTAACATCCTTGCTGTTCACGCTACAAAGGTGCGCATGCATAGCACCATGCTATTATATACAGCAGCATATGCTACGGTACTCTCTATGGTGTGCACTGTGATTGCACCATGCAATCCTATGGGTTCAAAGGTGTGAACGCAGTGCACCTATCCTCTCATGGATGCACACCTTGACCCATGCATGGCCAGATTTTCCAAGTATGCAGCAAAGATGCAAGAGGACATCTCTGTAGCTAACACAAAATGTGACATGGCTGTGGTGGCCTTCCAACTAGCCTTGTCAACTAGCCATATCCTGGCAACCATTCTAAACTTATGCAGAACTATGTCAGACCAGACTATTTTAAAATCTGTCCAAACACTCATCATCAGACCAAGATCATGGAAAATTACATGTCACAAGTCAAGGGAAATCCTCCTATGAAATGCAATACAAGCAGACTGAAAAGTCCAAAGCTTAAGGCAGTCACCCACAGTGTATCCCACAGAACATCCCCTGGAATCACAACCACAGAATTCCACAAATCCCTGGGAAAAGAGATGTGTCTGAGAAATCATGGAACTAAACTCCCAGGACAGAAAAGAGTTGAAATACAACTTAAATAGTTAAAGGATCCCATATTCACCTGCAAAGATACAGTAAACAAAACAGCAGACAGGGAAGAAAGGGAAAATAATGGGTGGATACAAAATTGCAGGAGGTAGAAACCATGAGAAAACCTCCTGATGTACCAACAGCCAATCATGCCATCGTGGTAGGCAAAAAAGGTAAAATCCTTTAAGGACCCCCACCTGTTCAAAAGTGGTGAGCAACCAAATTCTAACACATGGTTTTTGGACAAAAAAGTCAAAGGACAACTAAAGTGTTTATAGCCATCTGATTTCCATTGACCTAAAGCTTATACATCTAAAATATAGAAGCTAGCCAAGGCTGGGGATTTAATAACACTGGTTGGAATGAATTAAACTCACTAGATGAGAGACCCATGACTACAACACAATGTAGAAAGACCAACCAAATTTGATACTTCTTCAAGGTGATGTCATTCTGATGAACTAGAAAAGTAACCATCAAGCCAGGAATGTTGCACCTGATAAGAAAACAACAGAAACCGTTGTTAGTGTCAATTAGTGTCAGCAAGATTGATTTATTTTTACCTAACTGGTTGGTCTCTGAAGTTTAAACAAAATGTATGCGGGGCCCAACATATTGTTAAAATGCAGAGTAGAAACTTGACTTTAGATGGTGCCACCAACTTGTAAGCATGTAAACTCCCATAAAATGCAAGTGGAAAATTTTATTGAAACAATAAACCTTCACAAGTGGAAGACACAACCTGACAGACATCCGCTTGTAATCCAACCTTTGAGATCCTTTGTTACCACAAAAGTTTTGTTAAGATCTGGCTGTCCATACAATTTAAAGAAAAGGGAAATATCAACAAATAGCTGGAGACCACTGCTCTACAGTGGCTGCCCAAATAGAGCCCCCAAATTAAGTAAAGCATCAGTTGATACCCACTTATGCTGGCAGGTCTCATAAAATGTCTCCCATTCCCAAGTGGACTGGTATAACTTAATCATGCCAGGGATGAGAGCTGCAAGCTAAGCTTTCCATGCCGGCCTGATAAATTGCAAAACATAAAAAGGCCAAAGCAGAATGAGACACTACTGTAATTTAAACTGTTCTAAATATAACTCAATAAAATTTTTAAAAGGTATCCACAATCAAGTTCTCCCCATTTAGCATGTGCATGGACTTAATGATGATATTACATGTAAAGGCAGTGCAGGACTTGATGACCTAGTAAGTACATCTCTGTCAGCAAGGAAGCCCCCTGCTGGGTAATGGCTTGGTCCACACCCAAATTGTTGCAATAAACAAGGATACCTCATTTTCACAAGCACTGCTCACACACATCAAGAACCAGGGGGGAGCGCTTCACATGCTATATAAATAAGCCCCAAAATCTTATCCATATCAGCATTGTTATAAAAGTGAATTGAGCACTAGGAACCACATGGGACACCCAGAATAAGATCCAATTTAAATCCATCAAAAAGACATCCACACTGTCAACTGCTGTATAATCTCAGTAGATAATCAATTTAACTTGTGAGGTCTGGTAACACCTGCAGTAGTTCTTTCAAGCTTCCAGAAAAAGAACCACCCCATGGGTATCATGCTGCAAGCAAAATTAAGCAGGCCTATAAAGACTAGATCTGTTGCAGCATTAACCGCAAATCTCTAGTGGTAACACATTATAACTATTAATTATTTATTCATTTTTGGAAAATAGAAGCAGAAATATAGAGTTTACTAAATGTTTTACTAGAAACTATCATTGACACATATATGAATTCTGTACCAACGCACAATTATCAAATTCCCTAAATTTTATTATCTTTACATTTTAGTCAAATAAGATGTAAGCTTGCATGCATGTACCTGTACATAGAACAGTTTTGGACAATAGATGATGTAATCTGCATTTCTAGGTACTAGGAATGGTGAAGCAGAACAATCGCCCAGGGTGCTGCTGCCTGATGGCATGGCCACAGTCACTCTGCTGGTATTGTCTAATCTGATGGCACCCTCCAGCTCTTGCCCACAATCATTTGTAATTATAAACTGTGGCTGTGCTTTATTGACTGGCTGCTGTTCCCTCACACTGGGAGCCCCAGTCTCTCAGAATGCAGGTACTGGGTGTGACAACACTGTGCATGGCATTCTGGGAGAAATCATTCTGGACCAATCAGAGAGCCTCACCATTGTCTCTGCTGTACTCCAGCTGCTGCATAGGATAGGAGATAAACATAATGCAGCCGGCTTCCCTGGATACACCTGTCCTGCAACTGGTGGTTAATGCTGCATGAGGACTTGCAGCTTGCAGACATGGAATCATCCATAAACACAGAAGTACCCTGCCTGCCTTCACAAGGTAAGAATTAGGCAGATGGGTCCCCCTCGGCAAATGGTGCCCCCCTGGCAAACGGCCTCCCCCTGGCAAAAGGTGCCTCCCCTTCTGGCAGTCAGCTCCCCACCCTCTACACCTCTTAGGGAAGATCCCCTGTTAGTAACACCCAGAAAATAGTGATTTTTGTACACAGAGTCCTTAGGAATGCACTGTGTAACAATGACTAAACCCAATTAGACAATATGTAACAATAGTAATCACTTAAATGTATAATTGGTAACACTGGGGAACAAATTTGTTTTTGCAAAGGATTTAAGATCAGTTTGACAGTACTCGCAGGTCCTATTTTTGCATTAGATCTTCGGTATAGCTGAATTGGCTCCAGTTTTCAAATTAATGAAAAACGATAAAATGTATTTATTTTCTCCATTTGAAGTACCTTACAAGTCTAGACCTCCTTTACTTAACAGAATTGACTTAGTTTTGCCTTTTTAACAACTACTTTCTTTCAAAAATAACAAGGATTAGTTTTATTTTTGATAACGTAGCTGGTAGTCACGTTTGAGACACATAACACATTCAAATCTCCTCACTAATGCTAGGAGAAAAATATTCCAGAACTTCTCCAGATAATGGGCTTACCAGAATATTGAGCAGAAGACTGGCAGCTCTTTTTGGATAGTTCTAAAAAGGAGCTTAAAATGCATATTACTGCACAATGGGAATAAATCTGCATAGATTCCTATTGGTAATTCAACAAAACTTAAAGAACAATATGAAAATATCAAGTTAGTCTTAGAAAAAATAGCTTATTCTCAGCATCAGTGATCTGCTAGTGTCGATTTAAAAATGGTAAACTTTCTTCTTGGGCAGCAAAGTGGATATACTAAGTATCCTTGTCACATATGCTTATGGGATAGTCATACAAAACAAAAGCACTGGCAGCAAACTGTATGGCCTCCAAGGGAAGTTATAACTTAAGGAGAAGCCAACATCATTCATAAGCCCTAAATTGAGAGGAAAAAAAATCATACTGCCGCCTCTCCATATCAAACTGGGTTTTATTAAATTTTGTAAAAGCATTGGACAAGTCAGGCGATTGTTTAACGTATATTTGTCGAACATTTCCATCTCCTAGTATTGAAAAATTAAAGGTAGGAAGTTTTGATGGCCCACATATATGGAAACTGATGTAGGATCCAAATTTTACCACATCTATGACTGAAACCAAATCTGAAGCATGGCTGAGTTATGTGTCTGTCATTAAAAAATTTTTAGGCAATCATAAGGCAGACAACTATCATGAATTAGTCCACAACATGCTAAAATGTTTAAAGAAAATAGGTGCCAACATGAATATTAAAGTACATTTTTTGTACAGCCATTTAGATCACTTCTCATCCAATCTAGGAGATTTAAGCGAACAACAGGGTGAACAGTTCCACCAGGATATTCAGGTCATTGAAGAAAGATATCAAGGAAGGTAGGATCGTCACATGATGGGTGATTACTGTTGGGGTCTGCAGAGGGATTGCTCGCAACAAGAATACAAAAAAAAATCTTACAAAAAAATGGTTCTCACAGCTTCCTAACACTTATGCATGTAATTATCCTGTGTCTTTTTATAAAATTTTACAAATCAAATTTAATCAGAATAAAAAATTTTAACCATTTTTAACATTGTTTAATTGCATTTTTCATAAATATTAAAGATATACTGTATGCATATCTCAAAAACTAGAGCCAATTGAAAAATAAGCTTGGCATATTCATGATCAAGAGCACAAAATTAATTGAAGTTGAGTCTTTAATCCCTAGCAATAGACTGACTGTTCCCCAGTGTAATAGGTAAATATGACATAAGATGAAAGTAATGTTGCTCTGTGTAAAAGTCCATTAAAACTCCACTGAACATCCAATATGGGAAAGAAGATCCACAATTTGATCTTTGCATTCTTTTCTGTATCACAGTAAATTGTTAGAAGATTGGGAGTCTGTTAATCTGTAAATACACCCACACACCAAAAGATGCCATATGCCAAGAATTAGTAAAATCTTAACTGATATTTATTTTTTAAGATATAAAATTTGTGCCATCATAAAATTATAAAATACAGCTTACATTAAACAAATGCCACTTTGGAGAAGGAATAACTTATTGGAGCTAGTGTCCAATGTTTTAAATATGTGAATGCATCCAAAATGTACCACACAAGGTTACCAGTGGGAACACAGATTGGAATTGCAAGGAGATCCATGCAGTTCCAATAGGCATTCCTGGGCGATGACTGGGGCTGGCTTTCATTGGAGGGCAGGTCGGCAGGCATGTCGGGGGCATTCCAGTATCAGGGACTGCATCATAAAAGTTGTTCTAATGTCCGTTGGTGTAGTCGATGTCCGCTCGATGGTGTGACTATTTGTGCACCACATTAGATTGTAGCCAGTGCTGGAGGTTCTCTCAGTAAACAGCTCATCGGCTGCAGAATTAGCATAAATCCGCAGTAGTGGCTGTGACTACTGCAATAGTGTCCACCTCTAAATTTGGCCCTAAATACCTAGCCTTAAAGGTATAGGCTCTGATTCAGAGTCACACGCAAGTAAATAAGTACAGATTTTTGCCTGTACTCATAGGTGGCTGCATCTGCACTTTCCCTATCCATCAAATTATGAAAGTAGCCATTATTACTTTCAGCATGAATTTGCACCAGCCTTATACTTGGTGCAATAGATTTGTCTGAAAGCAGATGGCTCTCTGGGTACATGTACCTTTGAACACCCCACAATTCCATCTACACACCCACAAAATGACCTCTGAACACATATCCTATTTGAAAACATCCAGTTGCTGTCCAATTACTCCCACTCAGCCATAAGTGGAAAAGCAGTTTAGAAGCATACAACTATGAATGCAACATAGTTGTTCAAACTAGCTTGGCTGCAAACCATGGACAGTGTAGAAAATAGCCAAATCCATAACAGAATGTGAATCTGTCCCATAATATGCAAAGACAATATTAACAATCATGCTGCTTCTAAAAGTTAATATTTCATGCTTTATGATGTAATTCCTTTCTGAAAGATAAACTACTTGCAGTGTGAATGATGCTATGGTACAATCAAGCTTTGAAAGAAAAAGATAATGGGTCTTAAAATGCTCTACCGTCCCTATTTTGTCAAGGAAATGTATTCAAAATACAAATATGCCTGTATACAGATATTGACACAAAGCACAAAATATAGCTGATAATTCAATACTAAATTACTTATTGTATTCTAAACAACACAGTAGTTAGTTGTTATTTTTTTAAACAAGGGATATGTTTTTATACTGCTTTAAACAATACATATACTAAATACCTTGCAATCATCAAAATTATGTCGATGGAAGAAGTAGATTAATACCAGAGAAAAAAAAGCTGTAAATAACTATGAAATGGAACTTTTAAAAAATTAAATCACATTATTTTAGAGCTGATAGTATATGTTGTCTATTTATACAGTGCAATGAAAAGTGTTAAATGAGTGTTTGTTTTTATCAGGTCAAAGGGTCTTATTCAGCAAGGAACGCAGTTGCTTATACGCATGCAAATGGCCGATTAATTTGCACTGCATATGCGTACACATCGCTGTGCGTATACCTGAGCCAGACACTGCAATTGGGACTGTGATCACAGAGGCTACACAGACCTATCGCAGAGTGATTGACATTAAGTGCCGTTTGTGGGTGGTGACAGGGTGGTGGTCGGATGAATGCAGGCATGCCAGTAATATTCAACACATTTGCTTGGGCATGCATAAATAAGCCACTGTGATACCTGAGGTGTCATAGCATGCGCTGAAGTAAGCAATTCCTGAGTAAGGTCTGGGCTTCATTAACTGTTCTTTGAAATCCCGGGTAATTCACTTTTACCCGATAATTTGCTAAACAAGCCGGGATTTTTCCCTGTGTGAAAGGGTCATCCTGGGAATAAATTCCCGAGTCTCCGACCCTGGTTTTTTGTAGAATTATTTCCCGGGTTGACCCCTACAAACTGGGAAAAAACCCGGGCTTTTTAGTAAATTACCGGGTAAAAGTGAATTACCGGGATTTTAATTTTCCTGTGTGAAAGGCGTATCAGACAGAAAATGGCAAACGAACTCGCACACAAAATGCTGGGTAAAAGCTGTTTTTTTTGCCATTTTCAGTCTGAAAGTTGTATTATTTAGACTAGACACTTTACAGCTAATTCTGAGTTGGGAGCAAAGCAAAAAAAGCAAGTATCTTTGGAACTGGATAAAACCATGCTGCACTGCAGGTAGGACAGATGTAAAATGTCAAGAAAGATTTAGATTTGGAAAGGACACCCCAAACTCAAATCTAAATTGCAGTGTAAAAGTAAAGCTGCCCAGCATTTATTGGCTTCATGAAACAGCAGAAAGTACAGGTATTGCTAGCAAAAAAAATAAGTATTTTTCACTCCTTGCATTGCAACATAGTTTGCTACAGACACTGGGCATGATTTAGACCCGGACGCTATGCTGCGCTCGCTCACATTGAGCAATTTTTCGCAATCATATGAGTCGCAATGCGCGTGCGCAAACCAGTCATTGTGATGGGAAAGTGCTCGCCTGTAGCCCACAGTCGGGCTGCTATTTTGAGTGACAGTGCCATTTGTGGGTGGTAACAGGGGAAGGTGCTTTAAAATGGGGTGTGGATATGCGAACTCAGGCATGCCTGACCATCAGAATGGCGTTTAATGGGTGTGCATAATTAGCACAGTAGCGTCATTAATCACGTGACTGGGTTGTATTTTAGCCAGAACTGCTCGCAATGTTGTGGTGGGAAAAGGCTACCACAAGCACTGGAAGCAGCTCTGATGGCTCTCAATGTTCCCGATTAATCCTACAACTGCCGGAGATGACGTGTGTTGCGAGTGGCAAAGGGGTGTCTTTATACAGGTGCAAGCGCATAGTGCGGCCGCTCGCTGTTACTTAGTGGGTGGCTTTACATGATGTAGTGCGAGCACATGATTTAAATAGCCAGCCTCTTTTAGCCAGCATCTGGACTCAAATAGCGTCGTGGTCTGAATCAGGCCCGCTGTATAAAGTTGTTTTTTTCCTTTGTTCCCATCTCAGAATCAGCTTATTTTGGTGCAATTCACTACTCTGTTTCAAAATTCTGACACATTAATGCCTCCTATGAGGAAAGCTGAGTCATGGACACTAAAAATAAAGATTACATCATCCAGTACTTCAACACACTATGATTATCATATAATTGCTAAATATATTTTATGTGTGTTCTCTGTTTTTGTGATATTGTTTACATTTTACCAGTCCAGTGGCACATATTTCATGTTAAAGAATTGGGGAGATGTGCTTTGTGCTTGGTATATCAGCAGCTCAATAGAAATAAAATTGCCACTAGTAAAATAAGAATTGAGCGCTATGATAAAATAATAAAAACATAACAATCACATAAATTGATGTTTATAGTCTTTTAGACTAATTGAGGAGTGATGTGAAGCAGCAAAGTCCTGCTGGTAATCTGCACCTATCAACAGTCTGTGGTGCCAGCCCCTTATCGAACTGTCCCTACCTTACTATCGGTGATGGATTCCTTCTCTCTCTGGGGACTTTTTTCCCATGAAGCTCCGACAGCATGCGACAGCTGCGGTGCTGGATGGGACCTTCAATCGCTGAAGTAAGCCGCTGGATTTCTGCTTCCTCTGGGGGATTCCTCTTCTCAGCCTGGCTCCCACAGCATGTGTGACGCCGCGGCGCTGGTTAGTGACGTCAGACGCCGGGCGGCTCACTCGGACTTGGCGGTGGATTTTTGCTGCTGTCCTCTTTCAATCACCTACTCATTTCAGACCTGTTGGTCCTTTCCCAAGGATGGTATTGATCAATGCACTGTCTTTATTTATAGTTAAACTTTATTGAAAATGGTTTAGAAAACTGGATATTCTATGCCGGAAGTGGATGGGCATTTTGTTGCCAAGCAAATGTTCCCAAATACTCCATTTTATTTTTAAGTGATTGTTATGCCTTTAAATGTATGTGTACATATAAAATATAAAATGTGTAAAAAAATGATATATAAAATTATTATAAAAATGCTTATAAAATATAAAATGTGTAATAAAATGATTTATAAAATTATTATAAAAAAGCTGCCCCCTACTATGCCAATTTGTTCGTGGCATGGTGGGAAGATAACTTTATTTGGAAAGAAAAACCATTTCTACAAAATATTACCATATGGCAAAGATACATAGATGAACTTTTTTTCATATGGAATGGTACAGATGAGGAATTACAACATTTTCTGGCATATATGAACGACAACAAATTAAATCTGGAATTTACTTCAAATCAAAGTAAAGAAATGGTGACTTTTTTGGATCTGGAAATCTTCATAAAGAATAACCAGATACATACACAGAATCATATAAAAGATGTAAGCAGGAATAATATTCTGCCAGCTCATAGTAATCACCAGAAGAAATGGATAAAGAATATCCGGGAGGTCAGCTCAGCCAAATTAAAAGAAATTGTACTGAGGAAACAACCTTTCTTAATCAAGCAAAGTAGATGAAATCAAAATTTATAAAGAAGAGCTATTGCAGAATTAAATTGATCGGGTTTCCCAGTTAGAAAGAATATAACTTATTCAATATAAAACAAAAAGGAGAGGAAGATCCTAGAGCAGTTGCATTTATCACACAATTTAATGGAAATTATAAAAAATAGAAGACATTTTGGCAAAATATTGGAATATATTATTATTGGATGAAGAAGCAAGTAAAGTTTTACCTTCAAAACATGTATAATTTACAAAAAGGTGAAAAATCTAAAACAACAACTGATGAAAAGATTCCTTCCAATACAAAGTGTTGAATAAGATGTGAGTAAAGCATCGAAAGGCTTTCATTTTTGTAAAAAATGTATGGGCTGTAGAAATCAAATAGCTAATACTTCTAAAAGTCAAGAATTTTCTTTAAGGAAAACTGGAAAAAGTCATCAAATAAGAGAGTTTATATCCTGTGAGACTGAAGGGGCAATATATTTGTTAGAATGCCCCTGCAGAATCCAATATGTGGGGCAAACAAAAAGGAAGGTAAAAATAAGAGTATCGGAACATATATACAACATAAATAGAGGTCTTACTATGCATAGTCTCTCAGCCCAGTTTTTGAGTCATCATAACCAAAATCCAAAAGGCCTTACATTCTTTGGAATTCAAAAAATTAATCCAAATTGGAGAGGAGAAGATTTGGTGAATTTACTCAAAAGGAATGAAATGAAATGGATCTTTTTATTTCAAACAATAGAACCACATGGTCTCAATATAGATATAGAATTGAAAGCTTTTTTAGAATAATTTTACATATCATTTTATTACACATTTTATATTTTATAGGTACACATACATTTAATAGGCATAACAATCACTTAAGAATAAAATGGAGTATTTGGGAACATGTGCTTGACGCCAAAATGACCATCCACTTCCGGCATAGAATATCCGTTTTTTTAAACTGTTTTCAATAAAGTTTAACTATAAATAAAGAAAGTGAATTGATCAATCCCATCCTTGAGAAAGAACCAACAGGTCTGAAATTGAAAGAGGACAGCAGCAAAAATCCACCGCCAAGTCCGAGTGAGCTGCCCGGTGTCTGACGTCACCACCCAGCGCCGCGGCTTCACACATGCTGTGGGAGCCGGGCTGAGAAGAGGAATCCCCCAGAGGAAGCAGAAATCCAGCGGCTTACTTTAGTGATTGAAGGTCCCATCCAGTGCCGCAGCTGTCACACGCTGTCGGAGCTTCACGGGAAAGATAAGTTCCCAGAGGGAGAAGGATTCCATCACCGATAGTAAGGTAGGGACAGTTAGATAAGGGACTGGCACCACAGACTGTTGATAGGTGCAGATTACCAGCAGGACTTTGCTGCTTCACATCACTCCTCAAGTAGTCTAAAAGACTATAAACATCAATTTATGTGATTATGTTTTTATTATTTTATCATAGCGCTCAATTCTTATTTTACGTATTTCATGTGAGTTTGATCCTTGTCACTCAGCTGGAAGTGCCTGGGGAAAAATGTACACATTCTATCTGAAAAGCACTTTAGGGGTTAATTTGCAGAATGAGTGTGGGCAAGAAAATGCAAACCATATCTACATTATTGTCCCATGGCAAATTATGTCTATTGTCCTATGGCAGAATATTTAATTGTCCTAACAGACCCCAAGTGGTAGAGAGTGTGGTTACCTGGCAATCGCTCACTGCTACCTTGAGTAGAAGTATAACAAGAGGAGCAAAAGATGAAGGAGGGGGTTACTACCTTCTCGATGCACCAGAGAAGGAGGAGGTAGTAAACCAGAGAGATATTGTGGCTGCTGTGGTAAAATTACTCCCTGCAAACATGTGAAGGCACCTGCAAACAGTCACCTTAACTTGCCAAGTGCTACAAGGTCTGACAGACCTCAGAGCAACAATTTCTGTTTTTCCAACCTGTTATGTTCCCCAGGTCCCAACTGCTAAGAATCCACAAGGTCTTGAAGCACCTTAGCAGAAGGACAGATTACCAAAGAGTGTGCATCTGCATTTCCCTCCTTCTATTTCCGCTGTAGAACTAAAGATCTCAGCAAGGCAGCACCTCATATTATGTTTAAATTAGGATGTGCAGCCCAACCCCCCTTTCCTTTTTTCTGTGTATGCGTGTATTTAAGGTACACTTGTTGGTGCTAGCACTCTTCCTACTTGCCCCAGGTGATTTTAATTAGTATGCATCCTGTGCATTGCAGTACACACATGTTATTGGCGCTATTACAGGTATGTCCTAGATAAATTTATACAATGCATCAGTATTAGGGATATTAGGGACCCACCTGATGAGGTTCACCTTGATGCGGTAGGTCAGCAAACATCTTTGGCCAAATATGTACTAAGAACCTCAGTTTAAAACCATGTTTATTGACAGTTTATTATATATTTTGTGATATTAAGTGTTCTTAGTGCTTAGAGTGTGCATCTGATTTTCCCTCCTTCTATTTCTGCTGTAGAACTACAGATCTTAGCAAGGTAGCACCTCATATTGTGTTTAAATTAGGATGTGCAGCCCAACCCCCCTTTCCTTTTTTCAATGTTTATGACATAGTTGACACTAATCATGACATGGGGGAGATAGAGTAATAGTAGAATTAACAGCGCTCACATGTGAAAGATAGGTAGAGCAGAATTTACAAAAGCCAAATGGACAGTTCCCTCTTTTGAGGGCATGCATAATGCAGCTCACGTAAATGATAGCCACTACACTGTGAATTGGTTTAAATGGGAAGATGGTAGATTATTCCGGGTGCCAAACATGTCAGACCCCATAGAACCAGGGCTGTACAGGAGGCAGCTAGTTGTGCTGCAGCACTATCATTTACAGTACAGCTCTTAGCCACAGCACATGACACTTCCTTAACAAGGCACTAAGGGGTTTGCAAAACCTGTGCTGGGCTATTGAACAATTTCTTCTGGTATGGAATCAACCAAGACAATAAGCAGTACTACAACTCTTGTGATGTACAGTAGGCCAATGTCTTGGGGGTCCTCCATGCTGAGCACTAATACAGCCATTGCCATGTTAACATTGACCTTATAGGGCCCCTGAGCAAGTCCAGTAGAATTGTGCAGTTGTATACTGTATATTAACTATAGTGGACTATACAATATGATACCACAGTGCTGTGATGTTGACATCAATAGATGCTGAATACATTGCCTAGATTGTAAGCTCCCAGGAGCAGGGTCCACCTCCACCAATGTCTCACAGCCTTCTTCTCTAGCACTTTTATGACAGCCTTCACCTTCAGAGCTGTACTGTGTATGGATAATTGTGTTGCTAATTGTTACTTGTGATCTGTTTATATTTTGGTTACTGTATTGTAATGTAATGTTCTGTGTACACTTTACTGTATGTATGGTGCTGAAGACCACTTGTGGTGCCCTATAAATAAAATGTATTAATAATAATAATAATTGCCCATGCCTTCAAGGATATATTTAGTCATGTAGGTTTTACACAGGAGGTCATTAGCAATTAAGCCATGCAGTTAAAAGGGAATCTACTTCAAACTATGTGAAACGAATTTGGGGTACATCCCCTACGTATTACCCTGTTGCATGCCCCAGACCAATGGACTATGTGAGCAGTTTGATGGGACCCATAAGCAGCTGCTGAAGACATACTGTAGAGTCAGAGAAGGGATAGTGGGAGAGGTCTTTGCAGCAACTACTTTTTGCATACAGTGAAGTACCACAGGACTCCAATGGAATCTCCACCTTTGAACTACTATATGGCCGAAGAGTACATGGGCTGCTAGACTAGTCCGGGAGAGCTAAGAAGAGGTGTTTTGTTTTGGGTTGTTTCTATACTGTAGTATGTTGCACAGTTATGAAAGGGGCTATTGCAAATCCTGCAGGTCACTCGAGAGCTTCTATAGAGTGCCCAAACCCAGCTGTGCCAGTATTAGGACTGACATTCTCATGAACAGCTATGGGGCAAATGGTGAAGATACTGATACCAACGCAGAAAAAACAAACTAGGTGGCCTGGGCTAGACTATTCACAATGTTAGAGTGACATGGCAATGTGGACTATGCTGTAGCTCTTGACATCTATGGGAGTGTCTCATTCAACTTAAGGCACATGTTAGTAGGGAGATAGTTGACCCTGAGACCAATCACATACCAGACATATTATCCTTAAGCAAGAAGATATAGGGATAGAAGCAGTGCCCATTGGCAGACATCTATCTAACAGGCAAGTGCAACAGATAAAAGGTAGTTGGAGATACAGCATGCCTCCATTACCAGCAGACCAGGTAGCACCAATGTGGTGGCAAATCAGGTTAACACAAGGGATGCTTGACCTATAAAACAGTCCTCCTACAGATTCAACCAAGAGTTCCTCAGCATATTAAATAAAAAGGAAATGCTTGAATTAGTAGTCATTGTATCATTCAACAGTCCATTAGCCACGGGAGAGGTGTTTGTGCCTAAGAAAGATGTTAGTACCAGTCTCTTTGTGGACTACAAATTCTTAAACAAGGTAACCATAACAGATACCTACCCAGGCCATGTGTAGATAAGCTATTGGACAGACAGGGAATGTTCTACTTTGCATCTTCCTTGGATCTCAGTAAGGGACACTGGCAAATACCCCTCACCAAGGTGGCACAAGAGTGTTCTGCCTTTTCTACCCTGTTGAAGATAAAACAAGAAAAATGTCAGATGGAGATGGCACTAGGGGCACTAGGTTGAGTGAGGTAGCATACGATCCAAACCAGCCAAAATTCACCCATAGATAAGTGGCCTAATCCCACTAACCAGCAGCAAGTGTGAGTCTTCCTAGGGACAGCTTGGTACTTTCATAAAACAGTGTTTTAATACAGCACCATTGACTAACCTGACAGATCCTTTGGACAGAGCTTTTAACTGTCTTAAACAAATGCTGTCCAGTCACCCTGTACTGATGGCCCCAGACTTCCATAGATAGTTCGTTGTGCAAACTAATGCATCAGGTTGGGGACTAGGGGCAATGTTCAGCCAGGTCAGGTATGATGGTCATGAGCACTCTGTGGTGTATCTCTCTCAGAAGTGATTGGTTCAAGAGGTCCTGGACACTTACAAGAAATGTTATTTAGTCTGATACTTGAAACCTATTCCCTCACTGCTCCTCGATTATCACACAATTGCAATACATATTGTATATATGTGTTTTCCCTGCTGGTATACTATTTAAATATACCAGATGAGTGACACATATTTCATGTCAGTCTTGGACCTTACCACTCAGCCGGAAGTGCTGGGGAACAATGTACACATTCTCTCCAAAAAGCACTTCAGGGGATATATTGCAGCACAGGTGGGGATAAGTACTGTGGATGCAAACCACATCATCACTCTATTATCCCATGGCAGCAGTTTCTATTGTCCTCTCATTAAACTCACCAGAAATAGCTCAGTGGATACACAGGGGATAACTTATCCTTCTTTCATTCACAAGCAGCATTCCAAATACCGTTCAATTGTATTTATTAGTTATATATATATATATATATATATATATATATATATATATATATTTTAAACTTCTAGGATGCTTATCAGCACATTTGGAGATAGTTTTTATTAGTCAATCAAAGTACCTCCTTTGACAGTGGGTAGACAGTTTCAACAGGAAGGGGTGACAGGAGATGGTTTAAAAGGCAGTGTGCAAGGGTGAGAGGTGTCCTGATATAAGGGATTATGCTCTGATTGGGATATCTGTAGGATTGTGCATCTTGGGTCAGAAGAATTAAGCCATCTTCTTGGTGTGTGAAACTTTACTCTGCCATCTTTCATACTGAATGCCCACCTGGTGATTTCTTATTGTGCCTGTCTGACAGCTGATGCCTATGCAATCATCTTGTACCCATTGTATAATATCTCATTGAATTCATACCTGGAGCCAAGCTTAGTGGTTTAGAGAACCTCATTCCTTCACACCCACTTTATGTATTGTATAGGTAGAAAGGCTTTTCCAGAGCTTTTGAATAAAGATTATTTTGCTTTTCTTTTTAAAATTCTAGTATTTGGATTTCCCCCACCAAAAATGCTGCATTTTCCTTGGGACAACAGTAGAGCCCAGCAGTTTGCTGTATAAAATATCAGTGCATCTTGACTGAAGCATTTCCAGCCACGCTGTCAGGAGTAGGTAAGAGTTATTTTCAATTTACAAAAATTCTGAGAAGCAGATCTCGGGGGGGAGGAGGGGCTCAGCCTAGGATGCAAGGTAACCTTACACCAACCATGTCTATGCTTCCTTTAAGGTTGGTGTCTAAGCATAAGGTGCTATATGGGTGGTCTATTTCAATTGAATACAGATAACACCTTGTAATTTTGGAGACTCTATTGCCCTCACAGGTGACATTCTATATTCTTTCACAACTACTGTTTGCTGTGGCCTAATAGGTCCACACACATAATATTCCATTTTGAAAACCCTCCAGTCATGCGCCACTTTGCAATAGCACATAGACTATGGTTTGACCCTATAATACCAGGGGAGGTATGGCCCAATCCTATCACACACTTGACAACACACCAATCCGCTCCCCAATCATTTATTTCTAGATCGTCCACTGTTGTATGTTGTGGTATATTTACTGCATTACATATTACTGCTAAAAGGGTATTTTATTTATTGGTAAAAGTTTGTGAAATAGGATGTGGAATGGATTTTTATATATTTTAAATATTTCAACAAGCTGTGAGACCGTTCTAAATAATATTTTCTTATAGACTCTAGCTCTTTTGATATTCAAGAAAATGCAAGACAATAAAATTCACCCTTAACTGCACAACATTTTTTTATGGTTTAGTTTCACAAACTTTTCTTCTGGTAACCCTTTTTTTCCCAATAATAGCAAGAACAACGTAAGTAATACAGCCACAATAAAAATAAATAATTTGCTTGCTTCATTTATCAGCAATAATAGACAATTCTATCTATTTTGATTATGATCTATTTTGATTATGAGTTTCAAGTTGTAATGTATCTCAGCACTCTCCATACGGTGAAAAGATGAGATTTAGCAGTATGAGGACATTTTTTAAAACAAATCTTTTGTAAATACAAGAAAAGTTGTCCTGCACATAATCTACAGGACTGCATACAGTACGACAATGCCATAACCACTTGTCATGTTATTTTATATTTTACAAACAGTTAGGAAAAAAATATTATAAAAGATATTTATACAATGAAAAAGTACCAATACTCACCTAAACTCACTGCTGGCATGTCAGGTATGTTCCTATGGCCAGGTACTGTAAGTGTCTCACTGGTCTATAAAGTAGAGATGTGCGCATATATTGAGTTTAGGTTTTGGCAAAATGACCCTCAAATGTTATGATTTTGGTTTTGTGCAAAACCACCCTCAAGTGTTTTGGTTCAGATTTGGTATTTATTTTGGATTCCTTTAAAATGAATAAAAACAGCAAAAATCATGTAATCTGGACTTGTTTACATGCAATCCAAAACCAAGATTTGTGAACTTACTGCAGACCCACGCTGGGACTTGGTTCTACTCAGGACCCCAAAAGTGATCTGAGACAGGACTCAATTCAACTTAGAACCCCAAAGTTCTGATGGGTTCAGTTTTCAGGAAAACCAAACTGCACATATATACTATAAAGAAGCTGGAACAGAGGAGTCTGGAGATAATCATTTTATAGGCAGGAATGTTAAAATATATAAACCAGCAATGATGGTAGAAGTATACCCTGCCATTGCTGGTACTTTCTACCATTCAGTACCATCAGATAAAAAAGCACTATTTAAAATTTACATGGGCACAGTATTCTCTATGCATTTCAGAACTCATTATGTATGCCAGACCCTATATGATACTTACTCCATTTAAGAGGAGGGGCAATGCAGTTAAGGTAAATGTACAGTAGTTGCTACTGTCATCACAGTATTTACAGGAAGCAGAGCGCTGAAACAGTAATAAAGCTTTCAATAGATTAAGTATATTTAAAAACTTTTTAAAGCAAGAATACATACAGTATTACACTTAAAAATTGAAAGATAAAATGAGCATGCACTGGTAAAAGAATTTTAGTGTCCCACCGTAATGCATTTCGGAGGGAGACTCGTATAACAGGATATTAGATACCATAAACTGATCAGTAGTACAAGGTCAATATAAATTTAAACCCCAGCTAATATTTTCTATACATAGTATAAAATAAATTCACTGGTAGGCATCTCTGTTTGGGATAATGTCAAGAACCATTGGATGGATTTTGATGCAATTTTAATTATTCTATAGAACACTTGTCAAGGAAGGTTTAGATATATGAAACCTTAATGTATGACAAAAGGGAGCCAAGCAGTGACAATTTTATTGAAGCAAAGCAATGCAAATACTGGTCCCTGTTAGGTGTCTGTCTGTTTATTTGGGCTAATTTCAAGAACCACTGGATAGATTTTGATGCAATTTTCACTATTCTATAGAGTATTTGTCATAGTAGGTTGAGGTATATGAAACACAACAAAAATATTTAAAATACCAGCGCTGATTCTAGAAATAGGGGCTATTGCCAAAAATTTAAATGGACAGTTGGAATAAAAAAAACAACAACAATTTAATAAAATCAATTACAATAATTCTCAAACAACATCAAAAATGTATAAATATAGATATATGAAACATTAATGTATGATATAAGGGATCTGAGCAGTGATGATTTTAGTGAAGCAAGTCTATGCAAAACCTGACATCAGAGAAATTTCTTGGCTTACGCTGCCTAAACCATAAAAGATATATCACTACCATGGACTTCATTATAGACCATTTAGAGATTGATATGTATTTTCCGGTTTCTCCAGAAAATTGTTGTAAGCCCTGTGTACTGATATAAAATTTCAGTTTTTCCCTTTTATTACCGCTCCTATTTAAATTGTGAAAATGTGTTTTTTTTTATTTCAAACAAGTCCAATTCCTGGTGAAAGTCTGCTTTGGCATGACAATAAATAAAGCACAGGGACAGACACTTAGGGCCTGATTAAGAGTTGGGAACAAAGAGAGATATCTCTCTCAACTGATCATCTTGCTGAAACCATGCTGCACTGCAGGGGGAGCAGATTTAATATGTGCAGAGAGATTTAGATTTAGACACACACACAGACACTCATTTGATATACAGTTTAATGTACAGTACATAGTTCACCATTATCAATTTCAGTAAAGTGCCAAATATAACATACCTGTTAATGATAATAATCTCCAGGGAAAGAAAGTATGATCTTGGCTTTAAACATGTGTATATTTAAATGTGGTATTCCCTATTAATGCTTATTCAAGGAGAGGGTCTAATTTCAATATGTTTCGGTTCTTCTTATGCAATCTACTTACTACTATAATGTCCAATGATTGTCTAGATCAGGGGTTTCCAACCACAGTCCTCATGGCACACTAACAGTCCAGGTTTTAAGGATAGCCATACTTGAGCACAAGTGACTTAATTAGTACCTCAGTTATTTTGATTTAACCATCTGTGCACAAACAAGGATATCACTAAAACCAGGACTCAAATGGAAGGCCTTCTTTATAAAACAGCTTACATTCTACTTGGAAGAGGACACATTTTAATAACAGAAGTGGGTGTTGCTTGTTGAAGATTGGGACAGTTGTGAGGGTGCATTAGTATGAGTCCGATTGTACAAGTGGAATAGGGTAGCTCTAATTCTCTAATAGAATGTGATCAGATGTGGTTGGAATTTCAATAAGTGGGTAGCAGCACAATATAAGTCTTGTAGGCAGGAATGCGAGGTGTTGCCAGAAATGAGCCGAGGCTCAATACAGATGTAGAGAGCAAGAGGGAGAGTATTTAGAAACCAGATTTAAGATATATGAAGGTGTGGTGTTTTTAAAACCTTTGAGTATACAAATGAGTAACTTGAATTTGCTACTGGTGGACTTAAAGAACCAGTGTAGTGATTTGAAAATATGTGTCGCGGGTGTGGGGCAGTTAAAGAGTAAAATAAGTTGTTTTGCATCAACAATTAAGATTGATTGAAGTGGAATATATGGAGAGGGCAATGACAGTAAAAAGGAGGTGCAGTAGCATCTTGAGTAAGATTATGCTGTCAATAGCAATAGAGAAATCCAGTAGGAAGATTATGGAGAATTGACCCTTAGACTTTTCTATAAGTAGATCATGTATCACTTTTGTGAGAACAGTCTCAGTGGAATGTTGGGGGTGAATGTCCAACTGGAAAGTTAAACATTAAAATAGAGGAGGGAAAGTAAGTTAGGCAGTTGGACTCAAATCATGTCAGTAATGTGGAAGCAGAGGAGGAAATAAAAAGGGCAGAGATTGAGTCAATAACTTGTGTAATTAGTATTGGTGAGACGGTACTTATTTGAAGGATGATGGAAGAGAGACAGGTTGAAGGAGTAAATTAACGCTGTGCATGCAGTGGGGGAGAGTAACAGAGATGTTGAGAAAGAATAGAGTCGATGAGACAGATGAGATGCTCAGATGAGTCCTCAGACTTTATATTTAATTACTGGAAAGAATGGAGGGTGGGTTGAAGAGAGTATGAGATGGTGGGTGGGATGTGCTTGATTTGGCATGCTTAAATATATAAATATGTTAATTTTGTCTTTGAAGTAAGTTGCAAAATCAAGAGCTGTGATTGAAGAAGGGGAGAGGTGCAAGCTGTTATAAAATTGTGTTGAAGGTGGCAAAGAGGCAAAAGGAGTTATAAAACTTGGTGGATATTAGAGACATGAAGGATATTTGCTTGGCAAGTAAAAGGCAGTTGAGATAATGGTCATGGGAATAAAAACCTAAACAAAATAATTAAAAATAGAAAACACAATAGATATTAACTTAAATAAGCTGCCTAAGGACAAAAAGAACAGCAAATCATTAGATATAATGATACAACACAAAAAGAATATAAATGTTCAGCACTAATACAAAGCTGCTCTATTAAAAAAATAACTTTCTTAGCCAATATAAAACAAATGTTAATTCTGTACATAAATAAGAGCACTTCTACTGAAATGTGTAAACAGCTTCTGTCTGTCTGACATATTTATTAAAATAACAAATGAGAGTGCTAGTGTAGAGGGAAGATTGCAAGATAATAATGTATAATGTAAATAATAATAATGGTCTGTATTTAGTTTGGTAGATGAATGGGGTTCTATGCTTACTAATTATGTATGGTAATTCAGTAACTTTACATTGGACATTGATGTGAATCTACAAGGTAATGCTTGATAGTATCAGTGAAAACAAAAATACGTATTTAAATAAGATTAAAATATATATAATATCAAAATAATTAAGTAGATTAAAATATAAATAAAATAAACAGAAAATGAAAATGGATATTGTTGGTAAAAAAAATGTCTTTTCAACAGTCCCAAATCAAAGTAATGTTTATAGCTCTTGAGTTGTTCATTTAGCTTGGAAAACCTACTGTAAATATAAGGAACATGGTTTCTTACCTTCATTGTCCCTATCCATCCCAGACTTAGCTGTAGCTAGTGGATTATCCACCTCACCTACCTCCATGATCCAGAGAAGTGGCAGCCAATTAGCTCCATTGTCTGATGCCTTGCTCTCTACTGTGAGTGATGAATTCAGCAGGATGATGTAATATCTCTATGTGTGACTCACCAATGCATTTCATCTACTGTGGGAGACTTTGTCAAGGATGACTACACCTGTATAGGGAGGCAAATATAAAGGGAATTTCTGCTTATTGATTGACTCCAATTAGTGGCTTAATTAAAAACTTTATTAAATGCATATTTATTACAGAAACTATGAATAAATACTTATCTGTGTACATTACTTTATGCATTGCTCCCAGGACATGTGATGAGTATGGAAATTGGTTTAAATGGTATACAGACAAATTATCTTCGTAAAAAAATTGAAAAAAAACTAAAATTAAAAAAAAAATTATGAAAATGAAAGTGGATACAAAAAAAATTAAGCCAAAAACTATCAAAATAAACTACAGTTATATAAGATAACAATTATATGAAAAAGAGTTAAGGACACATTATGGGTTAAGAATGATTTTAAATCAATGTCTATGTTTATTCCTCCTGGGGCAAGGGTCTTTATATTGTAAATCAATGCAGTGTCAATTCTGGAGATTTTTTCCAGAAATATTCCTTCCTTCCAATCAACTTTACTTGCTGAATCCCCAAGAAATGTCAAGCCTCTAGGATTTTTTTTAGGGTGTGTTAGAAAAGGGCTTGTATTTTTTTAATGTTGTAAATATTCTCAGACATTCTAGTTTTCAATTTTCTTTTTGTATGTCAAAACCTTTTAAATAATGAAATAAAATAAATAGTGGAACCAAATTCCAGATTATTCTATATAAAGACCTACAGTACACCATGAAGAACATTCTTACCTCTAGCTGCATCCCTCTCATAACTTAGAATGACTAATTTACCAAAAGGTTTCATTTCTGTACAGAATGTTTAGGCTGTCAGAACCAAAATACTCAATTCACATCATCTTCTGTATACAAACTTTCACATCTAAAGCAAAAGGTTAACTTTCAAATTTGAAAACCACATCACCTGCATCTCCAAATTAATTTTGTATTTATTAGATTACACCTGCAATTTACAGTATATTGGACTTATAAAAAAAAAATTCTGAGCATATTTGCAACATTAAAAAAGTACTTCCCATCCACATTGTGTCACACACTTTTCTAATACACCCTAAGAAAGATCTCAGAGGCTTAAAATGACTGGGTATCCAGCAAGCAAATGAAGATTGGAAGGGAGGAAACTTTCTGGAAAAAAATCTCCAGAATTCAAACTCAGTGGATTTTCAAAGTGAAGATCCTTGCCCTAAATGGATTAAACATAGGGCCTGATTCAATATGGATTGCTATTGCAATTGCAGTGCAGTAATCGGCAATCAGGTCTGCTGTGAAAATATGCTATTGAATGCAATAGCAATGCTGTCGCATTGCCAGCATAGAAATGCCCACTGCCTCCCACTATCTCTATCTCAAATACATAACACCTTACAATCCTCCACCAACAATATGAGTACCATTGGCCCCTCATGCAGAATCACAGCATCCCTGACCTTATTTAGAAAATTCTAAGCACATTGCACATAGAAAGTACTCAAGCTGCGTATGCAATCGCAATGGCTAATTTATGCACATCCATGCAATGGCATTAAAATGGTCAGGCATTTTGCCCTTGAAAAAGTCCAGTTTTTGTGGGATGAAATGCATTGGGACACATCTGTCACTATACACAGGACTGAGCCGATATTGACTATATCCAACTGCATATTGTTATGCGCTATCAGCTGCACTTTAATTCATTTTTTTACCTTTATATAGTAGAATAAAGGAGGTATTATTATACACCATGCTTGTGTAATCATATACCCATTTGCCCATTACAGAACACATCAGCCACTGTACCTGTAAGCATACCAAGGGAGTGCTGATGGACAACAGACTACGGACCAGCAGAACAACATTTGGTAATTCATTTATACCTACCCACTTTCTGCAATTATAATGTCCATAAAAAATCCTGATTCTGCACCCATTATTCCCAAGGTTATCGTGAGATTGTATAGAAGAGGACTGATATAAACCAATTCACTTGAGAAGATACACCCCATAAAGGATTTTCATCCCATCCACAAGGGAGACTCACCTTTACCCATGTGAACATTTAACTCTATATCCCATACACTTGGAACATCCTGCCTACAGTTATTGCTCAGCAGACTCCTCAGAATTTTAATTTAACACCATACGAAAACTGAACATCCAGCCTACAGTTTTTGCATAGCAGACTAATAGACTGTGACAATTCTTTATCTTTTATTAATTCTTCAAAACCCTACACACAGTACGAATATCCAGCCTAAATATTTTGCCGAGCAGACTTAATACTGACATAATCAATATACAACCAACTATACCAACCTAACATCCATTATCAATCACATACAAGTTTAAGAAAATAGATCATATTTATATACCGTAGACCACTCACTACCCAACCAATATGGTTATTTACTCTATTGTTGGGGGTCGAGACACCTCCAAGGGTGAGCAGCTAATGGTAGATACAACACACACAAAACAGTGTTAATATATATATATATATATATATATATGCTTCACAATTCTTGTGTGTGTGTGTGTGTGTATATATATATATATATATATATATATATATATGCACATACACATTAAATGACCATCCCCTTGATTATAACTCTGAGAGCACTTGCCATTTTCCCCTATACAAATGGTCAGGCATGCCTGTGTTTCGCTGACCACCCCCCCATCACCACTCCCAAACTGTCAATCACACTGCTATGGTTCTGCATGATCTGCTTGATCGCAGTATGATCACAGTGGTGCCATCGCGCACACGCATTGCAATGCATGCACAGTATGCCACAATCTGCCAACTGTGAGCGCTGTTGCAGTTGTAATCCTTAATGAATCATGCCCATAGTCTCTAATTTAGAATCATTCTTAACCCAGTAGCCATTTGAGAGATAGTACATGTAATGTATCCACCTCTTTACATTTAACATAATTTTTTTTGTCTTGTTTTTTTGTGATTTTATTTGTAAATTATAATTTTTTTGAATTTGCTTTCATTTTTAGAATTTGTATTCACTTTTACCATTTTTTACAAAGATAAATTGTCTCTATAGGAATCACTGAACACATCACCTATTTTGGGAGCAATGCACAAAGTACACAGAAAAGTTTTTATTCTCAGTTCCTTTAATATGTTTTTAATATATATTTGATAAAGTTTTTAATTATACCCTATATGGAGCCAATCAAGGAGCAGAGCAGCCTTTTATTACTCCCTCCTCACACAATGGTATTCATCCTTTATAAAGTTTCCCACAGTAGGCAAACAAATTTGTAGACTCACACATTTATAAACTGGCCAGCACTCAATCCGGCAAGACGTGTTGTTATTCTGCTGCCACCTCCATGCTCGGCACTCACAGGAGAAAGCAGGGTGATTGTCAGCGGAGCCTATTGCACTCTGCCCCTTTAGATCATGGAGATAAAACCAGCTAAAGCCCAGTATGGATGGGAACAGTGAAGGTATGAATCTATGTTCCTTATATGGAGGCTTTCATTGCTAAATGATCATTCTCAAGAGCTAATGTACAAATATAACTTTGATATGTGATTGTTGCATTGTCTGCACAATTGCTACATTTATTCTGTTTATTAATGTTATGTCTATTTATTTTATGCTATTTATTTTGATCTATTTATTTAATTTTTTACCTATTTCAGATTTTTTATTTACACTGATAATATCTAGCATTATCTTCACATCCATATCCATTATAAGGCTTCTCAATTACCCTACATAAATTAAAATCCTTTTGTGACAAGAATCACATAGACTGGGTAAAATCCATCAGTAGCTTTTATTGCTCACCACAGGCAGGTACACAGGATATGGCAGTTTCACAGGCAAGATGTCATATAAAGTCTTCCAATACAGCAATATTTCTTAAGTGGACTTGCAGGTCCAGGAACCCTAACACTAGTCACCCCAGGCCTATAAGCTGGATGACTATTTCACCGTCAGGCTCAGTTTCCCCAGTGTTTTTGCAGTTCTTAAACCAGCTTCTCACAGGTGTCTGTAATTAGCTGCCTTTCCAGGCACTGATTGAGGCAACAAACAAAGAAAACTTATGCACCTAGACACAATGTCATACAAAAAAAGGCCTCCAGCAGTATAAATAGAAAGGGACCAAACTGCAACCCCACAAAAGCAGAAAGGAAGAAAAATACTGCACTGGTAGACGCAGATATTTTCTAACCATTTACAAACATATATTCTTATTTTAATTCTCTATTAAAATAAGAATATATGTTTGTAAATAGTTAGAAATGTTTTTTATTATTTATTATTTTTCTTACCTATGTTAATGTGTATGCTTATTTATATGCTTGATCCCTATTTCTATGTTATATTATTTAGACCTCTTTCATTTATAAACACCTGTTATTAAATTTATTATTTTTATATATATTGTCTACCAGCGCAGTATGTTTCTTCCTTACTGATTGAGGCAACACCTGAACTGGACATTTACACAATCCTAATGCCCTTGCTCTGCCAAACCTGGGAGATCTGGATATTCCACATTTACTTCATGTGGAATTATGCTGACCCTGTCACAATTTGAACCCCCTTCACTCACCTCACTATGGGCTGTATTCAGAGGCGGCTGTATGGTCTACGACTGCACGGCCACCTCGTTGTTTGTCTAGTGCGCATGCGCACAAGGGAGCCAGCTCTTTCGTGCGCATGCGTGAGACCCACTACGACCAACAGCGCTAGTCATAGCGGGTCTCTTTCCAAAGGGGGCGAGCTGTCGATGTTAATTGACAGCTCGCCCCATTTGGAAGGCGGGCCGGGGGGGTGACAGCCCAAATGGAGGCATTCCCATGGGAACACCTGGCATTTGGGGGAGGCCCCACTGACATCACTAGTGATGTCAGTGGAGAGCTTCCGGCTCTGACAGAGCCAGAAGCCCTCCGGGGCTTACGACAAGTGAGACCCTACCCTAGGGTCTCGTCGTAAGCCCCGATGGTCGCGATGGTCAATGACCATCGCGACCATCACCCTAGCGGTCATTAGAGCTATGGGTGTTAACCCACAGCCTAACGACCGAAACAGAGGCGGCCGGTCAGGATGCAAGCGGCCTCCCAGTTTCTGAGCGACTGCTTGCATCCTCCGACCGCCTCTGAATGAGGCCCTATGTGCAGGCCATTATTATAATTTACATTGTATATTATTATTCAATAAATAACAATCATTTTAATGAACATTATATCCATACAAAAATGGCAAAAGATTATTTTCAAATATTGTGTTTGCAACATTTAAAAATCAAATGTCAACAATTGCATATACCATTAAACTAGAACCAGACCAGTTTATGCAAAGAGAGATGAGGGGGAAAATCCAGTGTCACTGACCACTGATATAATCCATACTGTAGTCTAATCATCAAGCTTATTACAACTTTTTTGATGTTACATTGGCTGGATTATAGTACAGGTTTCCTACAATATGTATATACTAATATCGCAAAGGTCTTTAGTATCACCATTATAAGCACTAAAACATATGATTCACAGTGACAAAAATCTGAATACAAAATACCAGTCAACCTGCAATTAAACTTGTGATAAAATCATATTCTCATAAAATGTTCTACAACACCAGCTCTGTGAAATATTTCCAGGACACAGTTACTCCAATGAATACCCTAATCACCCATCCAGCAGCATACATCTAGGACACATTCACCATCACATAATACAGACTTTGTTTTTGAAAAGTAAGAAGAATTCAATATTGTTACAGTTCAAAATTGTATTCAACTACATTTTAATATCATAACATACTTAAATCACATGAAAATTTAAATAAATATTTAATACATGTTATTCTTTTAACACATATGACAATGACAAACTCTCTAAAGGTAAATATACTAAGCAGTGGCTTGAAAAACATGCAGTGTTTTGCTTTCATTGTACTGCCATTTTAAATTTTATTATAAATTTCCTGCTTAAACATGTCGAGTAGCTGATGTTTTGCAAGCTGATGCTCAGTAAATGTTTGGGGTCAAAGTTTGCAAAACTGCAGATGTTCTAGTGGTTTTGCCACTGCATTTAAAATATCATTTTTTTTGTAGGCAAAATTAACCAATAAAAAAAAGTATCACTTTAAAAAAATCTATTGCTTTACATAATATGGCAAATTTGCCAAAATATGATCTTTACTTTTGCAAAATAGGACTCTATTACATTTGCTGTTTAATATCAAATAATACCTCATACAAATGATAATGTCACTTATGCATAATATAAATGATGACACACCAGTTATTTAAAATTATTTATATTAAACATATATATATATATATATATATATATTATTTAAAGAGGATATAGACAGATGAATCCATGTCATGTTGTACACCTTTTTCAGTTTAACATTATTAGATCAGTGTTTTCTCCTACCACCAGAAATATGTTATACAGGAATATACTGTAGATCATATAGGTAACTATATATTTTTTTTCCTGGCCATTTATGTTATTATTTTATTTACATATGATAGAAGACACACTTATCAAATTGATGATGTAGTTTAATTATTCATATGGAAATTATATGTTTTAGGACTTTCTATTTGAAAGCAAAACATGTTTGTCAGAAGCTGTTAAATTGGATTTGAATTGATGTCATCTCCTTTCCAAATTAAATTACCACATTTAATTAGTTTACTAGAAGCCTGTCTTAAACCACATTAGACTGTCGCTTCATACCTACTGAATATACATCTCCAGGAAAGGTCACTATTTGGTAATAACTGCCCTTGCAATTATTTTGCAGAATAATTATCACAGTAGCATCTTATATTGTTAATTGTCTGTGCTTGTCAATAAAGTAGTCAATATACCTAAGAAATAACTAAATTAGTACTGGTACCTGTACAGACCTACAGTAATACACTTTCAAATTTATAACATTTAAAAATTATTATTAATTTTACTTGTTTGAACACCCAGACCAACTACAAAATTTAGTGTGGCTGGACTCAAATTTTTCTTGAATTGTATTCTGCTACTGTGTATTGCACTTTATCTGTTTATGATTTCTGATCTGTAAAGACATAAGACGTAATATATTGTATGTCCTTTGGTTGATTCAACAGTTCTTATTTCTTTTTGAGACTATGTTTACTTTTTATTATAAATGAACAGATTTGCAGCACATTCAGTAGTTATGAGAATCAAGTTCCCAGTTACTGTAAGGCCATTTAACAGTGATGTGAAGTCCTTTTGATAAAAAATGCTATTTTTGCTCTGCCATTCTGTGGCTTTTCATTGTATTTCAATTGTTTTAGTTAATCCTTTTCAGTATGCTTGTAGTTTAATAAGAAAAATATCTGAATAGAATTTTCAGTAAAAACTATTAAAAAAGAAAATGTTTTCCAAAACATTTAACAGAAAAAATAGCTTATTAAAAAAAAAGAAAGAAAAAATAATAAGTATAGATTTGCATTCAAATTCTTTGGTGCAAACTTGTCCAGTCTATAGATCAAAGATCCATTTATTATGTAACTTCAGAAACAGTGTTGACCTCATCTTGGATTGGGTACCCAATCAATAAACATATAGTTTAGTGAAGATACTGAATGGAGCAAGGATTATCTGAAAGAGCATTAGCATGCAATGCTTACTTATATAGTTATTTCCATCTTTGCAATATAAAACAAATCAAGGAGCATGGTTCTGATCTCTAAAGTGCCAGTATGAAGTTATGTGCTGCTCTGATCAGTGGCAAGATTGATCTGTAGCCACCATGTCTATACACACCTTCTATACAAATGCATCTTGACAACTTGATCCTGCTACAGGGAGGACACCCTGCCTACACTAGTTTCACATTCCTTGTTCAAGCCATTCTTGTTGGGCTTTAGGTTTGAAATACCAGTCTGAATTATCTCCCCTCCAGCTGACAGGTTGTCTGCGTATCAGCCTATGCCTCCTCCTCCCTGCTGAATATTGCAGTCCAGATTTTGAGTCACAAGCAATGCTGTATGTATGCACAGAGTATGTATGCAATGCTGTGTGTATGCACAGAGTATGTATGCAATGCTGTATGCATAGAGTATATTGATTGATATGTATGGTCTCAGATATGTATTGGAAATGTATTGAGTGTTCCTGGGTGGTGACTGGAAGGTGGCAATTTAGATACATGGATATGCACAGTCTTATTTGCATCTTATGTGAGTGTTGCAGGTGTGTCACTGAACTGGTTGCAAACTCAGACACTTAATTGCTTACATTGGAGACCATTCTCTGATGGAGAATCTGCACCTACCATGGTACAGGTGTAAATTTCAGTGGTAACATCTAAAGATGCAATAAGTGGGATTGTTGCATGGATTGTTGCTTTTAAAGACAAACAAAGTTCATACACATTTAGATGCCCCCTTGTACACTGGGGGAAGGGCCTTTACTAGAATTTACTACTTCAAAGAAGTCACAGCAGCATGTGACTCAAAATCAGCCATTTTGACAACTGTACTTGGACTTTGCATTACATTGATTCCGGCATGAAATTCATAATGTCATGTTGACCCCTACCTTCTCCTGGATATGGACAGGGTTCCTGCCTATTTAACTGTTAATCTGATTCACTGCTGCTTAAGCAATCTCAGAGTTTTGATGTTCTGGAGACCTATTCATGCACATGCCTATAATTATCTTCCAGTCTCCACCTATAATATTTCCCTGACTATGGAAGCTTTGGGTGGAAGCAATCTTAAAAGCCTTGTAGCTGCCTCAAGCTGGACATTGCTCTATTGACTGCTGCATTATGGACCTGCTCAGTGCATGCCAGCCTCACATCAGTGACCTTGCTTTAAGCCAGCACTGCTTTCTACTTCAATGTTCCATGAGCTGATAAGGACTTCATTATTTTTCAGAATATCCTCCTTGTCTCTCCTGCTCTATGAGGCCTGCATTAACTTGGTTCCACAAATCTGCTACTGATTCAAGAAGTCTTCTGTGCTTGATTTCATGTACAAGTTTTTCCCAGAACATCACACAATATATGCTCTGGGGACCTAGACATTATCTGCAATTGTCTCCTATTTATTTACACCTATTTGACCTCTTTCCAAATGGTAAAGACAAAAATTCCCTGCACAAGAAGCACTCTGGTAAAAAAAAAAACTCATCTGAAATTCTAAATGTGTGCATTCCTTACAATCTCTGACTCTGTTCCCACATTGATGACTCCTATGAACACCTTCAGGAATTCCTCCAACAGGGATCATAGCTCTTACTAATATCTTCATTTAATTGCTTGACAAGGTCTCAGACAACTGGAACTAATTTGGGTATGGAATGCAGGCGCTCAGGATCCTAGCATTGAGAATCCCGATGCTGGCATCCTTACCAGGTTAGATTGCTAATGCCCCCATGTAAGTAAGCCTAATCCCTATCCCTCTCCCTCCCCATTGCATAAACCTTACCACCCTCTAGTGCCTAAATCTAACCATACCTCCCCACAGCCTAAACCTAACCTCCCCTCCTTACCCTAACCATAACCTTCCCCCTAACCCCAGTACTTACCTTTCAGATTCCGGCAGTCAAGATTCCAACAGTTGGGATGCCAGCACCGTGTCGGGATTCCAGCATCTGCATTCTGACCACCAGAATCCCAGCGGTCGGCATTCTGATCGCATCCCCTGGAATCTATCTAATAAAGTGCATAGAGCACTTAAACAAAGAGGCTCTCCTTCTGATGCTCTATGAAATATTATGTACAGGCTCCTGAAATAAACACATATTATGCAAGATCCAGATCCTGCAGGTTATCGACTTTAAGTAACACAGTATTGAACTCTACCAGTATTTAACTTGGACATGTTTTCATCCCCTGACTGTTGAGCCATAAAAGTGCAACATTTAATATTGCAGGTAATTATATTTGAGCATATAAATAATGGCAAAATAATATCCAGTACCAACAAAAAGTCCATGAAGTACAGGAGGAAAGAGTTCCAGCTAAGTTTTTCCTGTTATGACTTCATCAATGGGATAACAGTCTAACAGCAATATATATATATATATATATATATATATATATATATATAATGTGACAAAAACACTGGAAAGGTTGTCAAGGGGAGATATATATAATATATATATATATATATATATATATATATATAATATATATATATATATATATATATATATATATGCCCCAGGTTTTTAGCTTCTGTCTGATGGACAGGAACATCGGTGATGAGTAGCAGCTTTAGTTTCCAGACAACCTGTGAAAAAGAAAGCCAGGAAATGTGTGTACGTACAAATGTGTTCTCTTGCATCGTTTCCGCTTTTGTGGCAAATCGCACCACGCATAGTGAGAGTCGTGCACCCGTGAATGGGTACATGCGCAGCATTCACACCCACAACTCTATAGGATTGCATGGCGCGAACACAGCATGCAGCATGGCATAGGATTGCATGGCGAACACAGCATGCAGCATGGGCTATTCTGGGGAGGAGTGCTTACCTTGGTTTTAAACCGAAATGCATTGTGCATCTGCATCTTTTGTAGTTAGTGTATATTAGTTAGCATAAAGCTTACAAAAATTAGAACAAATTTGTTTTCTCTTTTCAGCAGATAATATATGCATTTTGTAAAATAAAATATATATTATATATTCTTCAATTTACATACAAACCATTTTTTCTGGATAAATGGTTGTCGATTTACTTTTCTTTTACATCCCCTACATGAGAGCTTAGATACCCTCAGTTGCGTTAATGCATTAATAAACTCTAATCTTTTGGCCCTGAAGAAATCGGGCTCAAATTATACCTCAAACTATTTAATTCTTTGTTTTTATTTTGGTAGATATGAACTGTTTCATTAGATTTGTTTTAAGGAACAGATGTGTATTTGCATAATGTGAAGATTTAGTTAGACTTGTGAAAAGAAAATCACATCTTTGTTTTACAATGCAGCTAATATATGTATGGATTTGACAATGCAATCCAACAACAAGCATATGATTTACACTTTATTCTTAACTTGTTCTTTG
Source organism: Taudactylus pleione (assembly GCA_031769625.1). Lineage (NCBI taxonomy): Eukaryota > Metazoa > Chordata > Amphibia > Anura > Myobatrachidae > Taudactylus > Taudactylus pleione. The sequence continues at coordinate 20,868,358 of JAUIMM010000295.1, forward strand.
TAGTTGAAGAGGTCCCAGATGTATTATAAATGTACATGGCTATATCTAATGTAACAGCAGAGGTATGTTTCCTTTTCTAAAATAGCTTTGTTAAGATATCCTGAATCATACAGCAGCAAAGCTGTATTGTTAACTGCAATTTACTTCTTGACCTGAATTCAGTGACTTCACCTTCCTTTGAAGTATCCACTATTTTTTTTAAAGTTACATTTTACATGAAGCTAGCATTTCATATACTGTATGTCTATATTCTTCAACTGTAAGCTCTTTTGATTACTGGCTTACAGTCAGTTGTATCTGTAGAACTGAATACGATTTTGCAAAACTTTCCTTGCTGAAGAAAATAGGTATAATATGTGAGAAATACAGTTATAAAAGAGTTCACGCACTCATCTATAAATATTTTACTTATGCGCTCAAGTACTTTTTATAGCTTGTAACTGTCAATGTTGAGAGATTTCAGACATAAACTAAGCCTTTTTGTAGACAGGCTTCATAACACCTGCAGCTTAAAATGGCATATGGCTATAACCCAATTAAATGAACCATTGTTTGTTAAAAAAGGGCCATTCTGTTGACTTTATTGAGAGAGACACCTTAGGTGTTTCAGGAGATCTTTGGCAGTATTGAGGAATTTAAATACCTACTGTACTCTGATGCCTGGTTAGGAGGGTTAAAATTGGTTCAAGTTCTCTTCAAACTAACTATTGCATTCACCTTGATATCTTATGTACATGGCCAGGGTCAAGTGTCACATTCAGTTTCAAATATTTAGGGAGAGCATTTATCTTGTCAGTAGTCAAATATATAGAGCAAATAGTATTTAGGAAAAGAAAAATTAAAAAGATTTTACCTAGGCATGGGGATCTGTTGGTGATAGTGGTGGGGATTGGGCTGATCATTGGTGAGACAGGACTGTGCATTCCCATCTCAGCCTGCAATTACACATATGGGGGCTTATGTAATATTGTGCAACTTGCAGCCACCTCTGGGAACTTTTGCAAGTCTTCCTGTATGTTTAAACTGGCAATCAATTTAAAGGAAAAAACAGCTCCACTAAATCAGGAAAAAGAAATGTTAGCAGACTAGACAAAAATAGAAGCAAGGTTTTGGGCAGGATGGTGAACTCCAACTGCAAAAGAGGTTCTCCTAAACACCATACCTGACCTATATACTACTGTATACACATCCCTATATACACATCCCTTACTTAAACCTTTTGGCCCAAACTAACCTGATGAAGCAAACCAATTAAACTAATCTGTCCAGCAACAAGGCTGTCATATTCAGCCAATCAACAAAAAACAGGATTGTTACCTATTCTCAATCCTAAAGAAGCAAACAAAAAGAAAAAGTATTCCATAATCAGGCACTCTCAGACTTATTTCCTTAACAATTTGATAATTGTCAACAAGTGGGGGATACTTCCTATCAACAAGAAATTGTAAAACAACTTTTATTGAGTTTGCTTTAAAATTGTCAACAGCGAAATATTTAAAAAGTGCATATAAGTGAAAATAAAAAGTGTTATGTTAATTTCCCAACTAAACCATGTCTCATTTATTGTCTCCTCAGATAGATATCTCAGTATTGTTTAGACCTTGGTATTAGTGGATGTCATGGTGCATATAAATGTATTTTTTAGAAACTCCTTATAAAATGAATGTTTCCTATAATTACATTCATATGAAAGTGTGACAGGATTTTTAGAGTCACAACAGGTGACTAGAGTCACAACAGGTTACTAATTCTGGTTCTTAGACCGATCACTCAAAATTATATTGTACAATTTAAATCGATAAGATTATTGTTATGAAGTCTATCCTTTAGAGATAGAATGTTATATCAGAGTCCTCTGTATTCTTTAAACTAGAATCAATAATCCACAGTATTATAGTTCTCACAATGGTCTCATAATAAGGCCACTATCTTCAGGGGTAGTAAACCATCCTGCCCCATTCAGGTTTCATTACCTTAGACTCAAATTATAGTCTTATCTCTAATATAATCAACCTTGTTTTCAGATATATAGCATCTAGTGATTATGTAAGTTAGGACACAAGTGTATTTCTGTCACACAGTGTTCAATCTTTACTGATTCTTATCTAAGAATGATATTCAGTATTGTATTATACACAGACCTTATGGGGGGATATAATCTACTGGGGATAGTTTTTCTCCCAGTGATGGGGCAGGATAGTTTACTATACATGAAGATAGTGGCCTTATTATGAGACCATTGAGAGAACTGTAATACTGTAGGTTATAGATTCTAGTTAAAAAAATACTGACGACTCTGATATAGCATTCTATCTCAGAAGGATAGACTTTGTAACAATAATCTTATCAAATTATATGTACAATATAATCTTGGGTAATCAGAAACCTGTTAAGGTAGTGATATGTGACTCTAAACTTTCGTATGAATGTAATTATAGGAGACATTCATTTTATAAGGAGTTTGAAAAATACATTCATTTGTACCATGACATCCACTAATACCAAGGTCTAAATAATACTGAGATATCTATCTCTGGAGACAATAAATGAGACACCGTTTAGTTGGGATATTAGCATAACAATCTTTTACTTTCACTTTCACTTATATGCACTTTTTAAATATTTTGCTGTCAACAATTTTAAAGTAAATTCAATAAACGTTATGTTTTGCAGTTTCTTGTTGATAGGAAGTACCCCCCACTTGTTGACAATTATGTTGTCAAATTAAGGAAATAAGTCCATGAGTGCCCAATTATGGAATTCTTTTCTTTTTGTTTGCTCCATTATTCAAGTCTATTCCTGGGTGCACCTCCCAAGAAAACTACTTGATAGGAAATATTGAGAGATCATGGGTAAGGACTTTTCATATTTATTAGACACATATCTGTGCGGGCATTCTTTTGTTTCTTTCTATTATGTATCCTAGTCAGCTTTCACCTACCATAAGACCTCCATTGGTTTATTGCCAATTAACCATTTAACACAACTTAACTTAAACTAAGTGGAAGTGAGTTACATTGTGGGGACCGCACAAACAAGCGCTTAAATGCGTTCATTTGAATATTGAGACCAGAAGACAAGAAGACAACGGAGACGGACTACAGGTGAGGCCTCACCAGGACTTTAGTTTTTGTGAGACTGCTAATACCAGATTGTGATTTACTAGCATCCTGTCACTACTGCTTGCAGCATATCAACTCAGCCAACAATCATTTATCATTACCCTCCTTGATACAATTACTATCTAGTTAGTTATGCCCCTTCCCTACACTTCCCTCATACTTTAGATACCAGCGGAACCATTAGGGTGGCGCACTATAGTAAACAACCCTCCCTACTCCCATTTAAATTTTTTGCTATTAGGAGTAATTTACCTATACACAATAAGAGAATCCTTGAGCACTGTGTCTCATAATAAAGGATTTTTCACCTCACTTACCATGGTGCTGTGATTTATTCTACAACATTCACAAATACAACATATCATATTAACACTACTGTTACCAGCATATATAGATTTTCTAAAGGCGTGGACCTAAATTTCTTTTTTTTTAACTTATACTAAGCTTACACTAATAAATAATACACAAATACCATAACAGCTTGGATAAAAGGTCACAGCTTTTATTTATTAATTAATTACAAGTTATATATAGTGCGCCACCTCAGAAAGAATATTGGATGGCTGCTCCCATGTGAAATAACTAATTCCATTTAAGACAAAGATTGCTTCATACAAAGAAATAGATAACGGAACACCAATATTTCCAATATTCAATAAGATCATATGTAATACAACTCACTGTTTCCTTAATATGTAATACAACTCACTGTTTCCAATAAGCATTTAATACTTATTCAGTCAATCACAATATAAAAAACAGGTACAAATGTTCCCTTCATTCATAAAAACAACTAGCAGAATGTGAACTGCAACAATATTACAAACCTGTAGCTCAATTGTTAAACTGTCTCACTCTTCGTAAAATAAATGGACAATTTTATAGGAACTGAAATCCTCCATATAGAATCTTTCAAATCTCCACTTTCTTTGTTAATATAATGGATGTGGTGGTTTACCAGATAAATATAATGTTCAGAATCTGGTATGATCTTTTTGATTATTGGAAATATAGCACTAAAATATCTATTTCTGTTGTTAAATAACCTGAATGAGGTGGCCAGGATATGCTGCAATATCAGTTCTAGCCTTTCAAGATGTAAAATACTTAGGGACAACTAAAACGTCCCCCCTATAGATGCACTTACTTTGCGAAGGTCTCAATTCCCTCACAGGCACAATCTGAATGCTTCAACACAGGAAGTACCCAGGTCCCCCGGCACTAAGTAAAACAAACTTGCTATGTAATAGAGGGCAAGCACCCTCACAACTATTTCTTGTGCCATATAAAGCCACTGAGATATAGCGTTCTCCTGCCAAAGCAAGTGACCAAAGGCAACTGGCCCGCCACCAACAAGACAAAAGAAACTAGTCCAAAAAATACAACAAATCCTGAATAAACAAACTCCAAAGGCCCAGAGCATTAAGATGGACTCCATCAGGACAAAAATATTTTGTGAAGTCTTGGGCCAAAAAGCTATGCCTGACTAACAATATTCCAAAACAGTGAACAAACCTTGACAATGCCACATTGACCTTCTTCCTCACCCTATCCAAAGTATTATGATGGCAGGCACCCCTCCCCACTAAATGGGGAACTACCTCTGACCAGATAATATGCCCAGTAACAAGGCTTTCATATTCAGCCAATCAGCAAAAAATCCAGGATTCTTACTTATTCTCAAGTTTAGTCAGCTTTCACCTTCCATAAATATGGTTAATGTTTTATTTTATATAATTGTGTGCATCTTAATTATTGCTGATATCATTTGAATTTAAGATTTTTGGCTTCTATATACTATTTATAGATATAATGTCATTACATTTGGCACAATGTGCATAGTCTATGTCCCGAAATGAGAGGGGGATGGAATGTTCATGACCCAGTGGAGGGGAAGGTCCTGCTGTAGCCCTCTCTGTGCCAGTTTCTGTGCATGCCTATGGTTGACTCTCAATTTCACCCATTCATCCCCAAGTGTACATGCAGATAAAACACACATAGAGTGTTTCATTCAACAGAAAACATGGGTGTCAGCATCTCATTTAAATTAACTGAGATCTGCTTTGAAATATTTCCTTCAGTCTTAATTGTATGTTCTAATCATAGAAGTGAGCTTTGTGGGTGATTAAGCACCCCCAATATTTGGGCTGCCACTACCCATGGCAATGCCTGATGGTTTTCAGTCAAATGGAGGGGCACCCCAATCATTTTGGAAAGTTGGCTCCAATGGTTCCAACTGAATATCACTGAAATTCTATTTTGCCATGTTTACTTTTACCTCTATAATTGCCATTCTGCTCAATATGCTATTTAGAAGCATCTATAGGTTTTTCTTCAATAAATTATTTATTGAGATATTAACTAGATTTATTTTCTGCTGAATTACATTAAATGCCCATTGTATTTTTTTTCTGGATGCATTTTTCAGTTGGTGTAGACCCTTCTAAATTCCAACATGTTTATTCTAAGTAGTTAATAAAATGCACCTGTTTCTTTGTAAAAGGAGACATGTGGCTGAGATCATATGACTTCAAATTACCTATAGTTGCTCATAACTGCATATGATTTGTTCAGACATATGCACAGTATGAAAAAATGCCAGATCTATTTGCAAATTTGACTTACATGGAACACTAAGAACCCTTAGGGGTATATTTACTAAAGTATGGGCTTTTAGAAGTTGAGATGTTGCCCATAGCAACAAATCAAACTCTACTTTACAGTTATCTAGCACCTTCTAGAAGATAATAGTTAGAATCTGATTGGTTGCTATGGGCAACATCTCCACTTCTAAAAACTTGCACCTTAGTAAATATACCACTTAGAGGACAACTTTATCAATGTCTGCTGCAGAATTGCTTTATTCAAACTGAAGACAGAATATTGATTACTAAAGGCACACTGTGAGTGAGTAGAAGTCAGTAGAGAATACCAGCAGCATGGAAAAGGTTAGAAGACACACCAGTCCTTGTGAACATTGGAGACCAGGTAAGCTTTTGGGATGTGATATAGGTGCTTGTATTCCACCAAGACTTTGGGCCTAATTCTGATTTGGACGCTATTACATAGCCGCAGGGAAGCAGCTGTGCAATACTATACAACTTAAATGCAAATGCAGCAGGAGGTGTTTGTAGCAAACAGATGCAGCATGCATCTGTGATCTGAGAGCAGGATCCATAGATGATGCTTTGGATCACAATGGCAACCAACAGTCACAATGGTTGCTATCCTTGGCCAGTTTGCATAACCCGGTTGATTTAGCCTATTAAAAGACTGCTACATTAAAACATTGGGCAGTCTAGAATGGGACTCGTAGATGTCTCAGAGCCACATCTTATTATGTTTACCCCTTGCTCTATGAAACAAACATCTATTAGATGATTTAATAGTAACTGGCAATTCTATCATAAATGTATGCAATTTTACTGAACCTATTAGTTTTCATAAATGGGGTGAGCAACAGAGGCATAACAAGGGTTGGTAGTGCCTATTCTTTTCTGGTTTATGAGCTCTTAAAAAGGTTAAGAACTACCACTATTATTTACACTAATAATCCATAGACTAACATATCAAATCCATGTTAAATAGACTAGTTTATCTACCCCGGGCCAATAGCCTGCCAACACTTGAAAATATGTCTACTGACCACCTTTATAAGATGTTCTGATGGAAAGCATTTTTTAATGACATGTTAATGTACTGGTACATGTTAATAATCCATGATGTAAATTTATGTTGGGTGATATTCATTTTATAATATAGTAATATCATTTTACATTTAACTATCACTGGGCAACAATTTAAAATAGCACATCCTCAATGAGTATTATTAAGATAATAGAAGGGGAGAGAGATGGGCATGAGAGGGAGAAAATCAAAGAGAGCCAGTAGGAGAGAAGGTAGTGAGGGAGAGAGAGATCAAATTAGGGAGGGGGACAGGGGCAAGAGGAATAGGTGGAGAATGATGGGAAAGGAGATCAGAGGAAAAATAAAGCCAGGCAAAACAGTTATATGTATACATGTAGCCTATAAAGCATTAATCACACTAGGCTAATCTACAGAATTAGATAATTCACAGTACGGGAGATATATCAGACTTTCTATAGAGGACAGATAGCGAAGTTCCCCTTAGCAAACAATCAGTTTCATTCTTTTTAATAGAATGTATAGTATGTAGTAAATAATAGCTATTGTAAAAAATTATTGTTTGCTATGGGGAACTTCTCTATTTGTCCTCATCAGATCAAGTTCTTGAAAGAGCTCCCAGAGAGGATCGAAATGCTTTGAACGGGTTTTATGTACAGTAACCAGTGCTGCCAATATCTGGAATTTGACTTTTACTGCTATCCACCACCAATTTCCACTACATGTGCAGAGAGGTGTTTTCTCACTCAGAGTACAACCAGCTGCTAATCAGGACGTGGGAGAGAGTGGCGGAAATTGCACCACCCGCGGGGAGATGAGACCACTGCCAGATCATACCGTTGGTCAGGTGTGTGCCTTACCTGCAGCTGCTACACCGCCTTGCCATCACAAGAGCCTAAGCAGCTAGCAGTCAGGCTGTGAGACAGAGCAGTACAACTTGTATCATCAGCGAGGAAACGAGACCTCTGCCAGATTGCTGTGCTGGTCAGGTACATGCCTTGTTTGCAGCCACCATTCCGCCTCACTGCCTGGAGGTGAACTTTGCCAACAAGTTGTCACTGTGTGGACTTTATCCTGGTTATTCTGCTCATTACACCCAGTGCTATATAACAATTTACACAATTAGCACTGGCGCACCACAGATCCCAGCCAGACAAAGATCCACGTGTATACTTATTGGATACCCAATTGAAGGGGGACTGTTACTATTTATCATCTCACTGTGGGAAGAGTCATCTAGGTGGATTTATGGTGGCACAATTCAACAAGCTTTCTCCCTAAATAAAAGGAGCTTTGGTGTATTGCAAGTACCAGCATAAACGCTGATGAACCTATTGGATACTAAACACATTTGATACAACGAGTGGTGAGCAATTGAATCCAACTGTATCTAATTATAGATACATATACTCCAGTTATAAAGAGCTACCACAGTAATTGCAACAACTGTTGAATTTTATTCTCCAAATAGAGATATTATGTATGTTAGTATGTCAATTTTATCATGTGTGTAATAAATGTTTTGTGATTCAGAGAAGTATGTTATATGGATCAATTAAGTATACTTACTACCTAGCAGCAGCGCAAAATATCTTTTCTTTCTTGTAATTTCTGTTGTGTGCGTCAGACTAGCAACTGACATTAAAGGTTTGCAGCGCTGTTGACAGTGTAGAAGATTAATGATTTTTGAATTTGATATTGCAATTAATACATCATTACCAAACCTAATTTTTGCTCAATTTTTGCTATTTCCGTAATATTACACTTATGATTCATGGAGAGCCAGATGTGAACCGAGATTTTCAGTTTTTCTGTTAAAATCTCAGTTCTTTCTTGTCAAATACATTTATTATTTTTTATGTGAGGGGTAAATACTGGCCACTTTTGCATGTAGCCCACAAATACTGCTTTTTTTAACTGCAATTTGGATTTGAGTTTGGACATACCCTTCACAAATTTAAATATACTGTATCTGCACATGTTAAATCTGCCCCACATCGTTTAACCAAGGTGCAAAGCTATTTGCTCATATTTGCATTACTCCCAGCACACAGGCCCTGTGTACTTCCTGCCATTGACAAAAGCAATAATAGTAGGCAAAACAGAGTTAGACATATAATTCCAACAGATAATTTACTGCTCCTTCCCTGATCCAACAGGACAATCTGCTCTTTCCTATTTTCTCAGATCAATGTACGTATAAGCAAAGGGGATAATTCCTGCTAAATTAAAAATAGTTTGTTCATTTTCATAAAACAGGAATTCCTTTTAGCTCTATGTGTAAAACTATAACTGTAGTAATAGAATGGAAGGAACTCTTTATCTGTATTGAAAACATTGAGGCAAAATCTGTGTATGGTGACAGAAAGAAATAATATCCGGTTGGTCAAAGACCCTTTGCCTTCTGTTAACAAATGACTCAACACAAACTTTCAAGACCAACTGCCCTTCTCAACAGCAAGTATTATTTACCAGGCTCCAATGCCCTTATTAATACACAACAACAAGCCTGGCCAGACAGAGAGTGTTGCAGACCCAAGTAGGATGAAATCAGCCTAATCTGTGTATTAAAAAGGATTTAAAATGAGTAAGAGTATGTAGGGCAGCAAAACAGGTACTGGACTGCATTATTGCCACTGCAGAGACGTTGACAGACAACAAAGGGGAAGGATCAGTGGAGAAAAAGAGCAGAACCCTGCCTCACAATTCACAAAATGTATGACTTCCTCCACCACTAAACATGCCCCAATCCTCACAGATTGGACAGGTCACAAACTCATTTTTAATCTCTTGAATCCCTGTGGCATGGCTACCCTAGGGGTTTAAGCTCACTCCTGCTCATTTCAAGCACTTCCTCCACATATACGATAATTAAGATCCTTTCTCAACAACTTTGTAGTGATTAGTTTTTATTTTTGAAGTTTAAGTCTGTATTATTGAGAAGCATTTTCATTGGTATAACAAATACCACTTTTGCTACCCTAAAAACAATACCAGGCAATACCCAGCATCTACAGAAAAACACAGTAGTTACACTGCAGGAGCGCTGAAATGGGTATAATAATGACAAATAAACAGATAAAATAAAAGCAGCTATATAGGAAGAGGGTAGTCAGTCCTCAAAGGTATTAAACAAAAATAGAGAAAACAACAGCGCTCAACAAGAATGAGTACATTTAATCATTTAATAAGGCATACAAAATACCAATATGCATATAATCTAAAATGTGCAAAAAAAAACAAAAAACATTAAAACAGTCCAATCCACCAGTCACATTGGCCTCATACAGATGCTGGGAGGCTTAGATGATAATCCAATAATAATTGATCCAATGGTACTGAGCATGTGCAGTTCTAAAAGTCAGTCCAGACTTATAATTACCAAATCCAGTGTCCGCTTGAATTTAGGGGTCCTAATTAGCAGTGCTGTTAGGCTTCCACAAGAAATGGTCCCCGGGCAGAGGTTTCGGCAGTCCGTTTGTGTGGCTAGATAGCACGTTGCTTTGACCATGTGTCGGCACTCCTGTAGTGGATGGATGATATGAAGAAGCAGCCAATACTGACACGTTTCGCTGTGTTGTACCCACAGCTTTTTCGACACATGGTCAAAGCAACGTGCTATCTAGCCACACAAACGGACTGCCGAAACCTCTGCATATGCATATTGGTATTTTGTATGCCTTATTAAAAGATTAAATGTACTCATTCTAGTTGAGCGCTGTTGTTTTCTCTATTTTTGTTTAATACCCAGCATGTACAATGAAAAAGGTAACTGAAATATACATAGCAATGCCCACAAACCCTTCAAAACCTTTCATAACTTCTGTACTTGCCTCTACACTATCAATAAATATTTTTCTCATAGCTCTTTCTATGACTTAGAGAACAGGTTGTCCTTCCCATAAAGGTCTGAAAAACGGCTTAATAAAATAACTTGAATAACCCCATCCTAGAAAAGATTGTACAAAAGTCCATTGCAAATCTAATGCAGACATCGGGCCAAATGTAACAGGGTGAGAGTTTAGAAAATGTGAGATTTTAGCAGTAAACGGTTCACACTATTACTATTACATTTGTTGAGTTGTATTTTCAAAATGGGAAAACATCTGAATGAGAGTTTAAATCGTGAGAGTTTTTTTAATCTGAAAATAATGCAAGTTCACATTTTGTCAGTCTCTATTACATTGTCCGATTTTAAAAAGTGTAAGAAAGCTCTCACATTTCTAAACTACCACCCTCTTACATCTGGTCAATCATCTCCTGACTGAAAGGTTTCTCATACTTACTGTATACTATAAAATATTATTTAAATGGTTATTTAAGCCACTTGACCTAATTAGCAATTAAATGACATCCTATAAATAGATTCAGTCTGAAGTACTGCTTTATGAAAATCTACCAATAATTAACAAAACAACATAAGAAAACATTCCAATGTCAAACATATCACATAATTATGACTGTATATTAAATATTGGCTTTAACATTGTTTCCAAAAGTATCTTATTGACTTGGTGATAATCTCAGATACTTTTCACACAAATCATGTGAGCCTTCTAAAATACTTCAGTACTTCCCACAAAGTTCATAAAGTAATATCATCCACTGAGTTATATTATCTGAAAAACAATCATTGGCTCTATCCCTAGACATCTGAAAAGCTTTTGACACTGATAATTGTACATTTTCACTCAAATCTCTGAACATTGCAGACATGTCAGGCAAGTTCATAAAATGCACCAAATACCAATAAACTACACATACAGTATATAAACTCTATACACACTCAAATGCAAAATGTGTAAGGTCACTCTTGCCTCATCCTAGTGTACAGTGTGTCCATCTCATGGGGAAAATAAATGACAGAGAAAGTATGAAATATTACTTAACAGAGCATAAGGTAACTTATTAAACTGGGTCACTATAAAATAAAACCTTTAGATTAGTCTCCATGAGAAATAAAAAAAGCAAATATAATATTATTTTTCTGATTAGATGTGGTTTTTGTTACAATACAGTAACCTTTTAATCCTAATTTAAGTCCTGCAATTAATTTAATAATAAAACTATATCACTTCACCACAATGACTTTATAATATATTTAAAAAAAATCTGTATGTTCACTAATTGTATTACATTATTTTATTCACAATTCCTTGGTAATTCCAGTAAAAAGAGTTTTTAAAGCTTTAATTTCTGTAGTCCTATTTCGAAAAATTGCAACTGCATCAACACAATATAAATTAATATGCACAGAAGTAGGTTTTTTCTTTAAAAAAAATCATTCTGAGGTTGCTCAAAATGTCATAACACTGTAAAATGTGTCCTTAAAATATTTTTAAACTGACATATCACTTCTTTGTTAAACTTGGTCTGTAAAGATTTGAAGACTTTAATATTCTGGAAAGCTTGCTGACAGCTTGATATACAAGATAACAAGCCAGCTATCAAATAATCATTTCACTTTCAAAATATTACTTGAAATGAAGTAGGTGGTCAGCTTTACAAAGGAATTAACCTGTTATATGTCTAAATTGATTAAAACTAACTAAATTAAAATAGCCAACCTGCGTTTTTGAGTCAGAGCTAACGTATAGCCCACATACAGCAGAAAATAAATAATGTGTTGTAAAAGATCAAAATGTTCTCAGCACATCACTTATTCCCAGTGCCAGATTAGGGTCCACATGGGCCTGGAGCTGAAATTTATGAAGTGCCTATTGTGTGCTGCCGCAGGAGTGTGTGACTAGCGCTGTGCCTGTGTGACTAGTAATATGAAAGCATAATGAGTGCATGGGTGTGGTCTACACAGTGTGTGTGGATTTCTCCATAGGGGGGCATATCTGGCGCCTACCTTCAACCACTTTATAGTGAAGCTATAACAAGAAAAAGTTTTGTGTTTTTTTGATAAATGGTGAGAACTGTATAGTCATTGCTTCCCTTGTCCCTAGCCAATGCAGTAAGTTAATAATGAAATGCCTTCTGAGGTGTTGTCTTTTTAAGAATAAATAAATAATAATGGAAATACTGGACCAGGACGGTAAGGGTTAACTTTTACCGCGTCTGTAACAAGATAACAACCTGGTAGATTCAAAGTTGTTACCTTGTTAAAGACACGGTAAAAATATTGGTGATGTGGTGGTCTGTAAAGATATCTCTCCCAGTAATTGGTGGAAAATACTAATTTTCTATCATGCAGGAAAGGGTGTGTGAGGTGCCTTGGATGCACAACTTGTGGCTATTTGGTGTCGGGGGACATTTTTGTACATCCCCACTCTGGCAAGAAATTAAAAATTAATTATACACATACCAGCAGTAGCAGTTATGTGATCTATTTTATTTGATGTCCTTGTGGATTCCTCTATATCAGTGTGTGCATATATATATATATATATATAACAGCAGAGTACATGCGGGCCTCAGGGGCATCAATAAGACACATAACACAAGTCTTCCTGTTGTCAATGTTTTAATGTAAAGATTGGTCATGTTTTTAAACATTGTTTTTCTACTAATTCTATCAGGGGCTCTTTTCTAGTACATCTTTAGTATCCATAGTTTGGACATAGCAATTACTACAAGACATAGCCAGTTCCACACAATCCCACATGTGTAGCTTGCAGCCCATGCACCAGAAGTGCTAAACCGATTCAGACAGATTTACCTAGTTATCAACGTTTATTGCACCTGCTTTCAATTATCAGAATTATTTATTACCATCGCACCTATTTTGCTCTGTATGCAACTGGTGCAACACTTAGAATTAAGTATCCGTAAATCATAATTTTCATTATTTTACAAACTTTTATTCTGCACAAACAGAATGGGGTTACAGAGCGCAGTTATTTATTTACTTAATTCTACTGTTATTAGCCTAGCCTGTAATTTTTAAAAGTACTTGTGATAATGCTATGCTCAACAATATTACAATCTGTGGGTGCCCTTGCAGCTACCGGCCCTCAATGGGACCAGCTATGCTTGTAAAATGGTGTGTACCTGTCTTATGCTAGCACCTACTTCTTGACAACATATTATAGTGTAAAGGCCTGAAATGAACGCAATAACTTAAACTATATTTGTTCATTGCACACAAGACCATCTAGCAAAAGGTATGCATTATTAATGTGAATGTATGTGATTTGTTGGATCTCATTTCATTTCTTTGTATTGTAAAAGTATTTGTACTCTAGGCAATACTGCTTTCCATCTATATACAGTTTGTTACAGATACTTATTGAAATTCATCACTTCATGCATTTTGACCTTGTGTGGAAAGCCTGCTTAACTGTGAATTGTGGGTACATTAAGAAGGTAAATACACTTCAGATTTGTTATTCAAAGAATTAAGATTTGGAAAGGCATTGTCAATAGGTTAATCCTTATGTACAGGCAGACTCTCTGGCTAAGAGGCATCTCAAGCAAATAAAGGTCCAGATGTCAATCGCTAAAGAAAATCTATCTATAGAAGCAAGATCTGAAACTTCTTTCTTACAGTAAAAGAAAATTAAACATACACAATATTACATTTACTACCAAATCATGTTATCACCATATTAACTATAATGCTATATAATGTTACATTATCTCATGGCACTACATATAAAGCATCATTTTTAAAAATATGTATTAAACTCTATCTTTCAAATATGAGAAAAATTAACAGTTGCTGCAAAAAACTTTTGTGCATGTGGAGCAAGCGAAACAATTGTACTATTTTCACATTTCTTCCTACAGTTGTAGTGAAGAGCGCTGCAAAACAATGTAGCAAAGATAGACATCCCATGGTTGTGAGTGGAAAGAAATGGAAGATTTAAATATATTTTTAAGGTTAACTGAAAAAAGATACTTGAGAATAGCAGAATTGTTTGGAGGGTCCCCAGCAGTGAAATTAAAAAATAAAAATAAATGAGGGATAAAAAAAGGACTTAACAAGAAATCCAAAGAAGGAAACACTGAGAAACTAGGAAAGGGAAAAGAAATATAATTACTTAACTCCAGATCACTGCATAAAGATAAAACTGTAGGCACCAATAGTTTCAATAATTGATTACAATTTATTGGTTGGTAAATGTAAAAAACACTGAAAAGAATGTATATAGCATTTGGAATTTTTTATATTGACAAAGTCAGCAGCACAGGAAGGGTTTAAGACTCTCACACACCTGCTGCTCATTGCTCCTAATGCTGGACAAACTGGCCAGGCTGGGGGTAGTGGTTAGCATTAGGATGCCAGGACTTGGAGGGTCCACAGACATTAGCACAAAGAGTTCTGAGACATTTACTTTTATGTTGTTTGCTTATTTTCTGTTATGTGTCCAGGCCTAACATCAAGTATGCTAAGGTGCAGTGTCTGCTACCATTAAAAAGACACTGCTGTACCAAGTACCTGCTTCTCTGGAGTCTTCATTTCATTACCCCTTGTTACAATATATTATTATATTAATCATCATATTACATCTTGTAGAGCACCTTACATAACACCATGGTCATATCTATCAGCTTTTCTTTCATTAAAATTGTGTCTATTTATTATCCAATTGTGGTACATGCAAACCTTGGTTTATTTTGTTACCAGAAGAGGAGAACTGGAACATTTATTGCAAGGATATAATAAAATCCAATCACAAAGAAACACAGGATATGTAAAGACTGAATGGAGAAATGCCACACAACATCACTGGGGAGATTTGTGCAGATTGTTTGAACAAAACTAGTTGGACCACACACCAAAGGTGAATTGCCTATTCCTTATGAGAAGTGCAGCACAAACCCACTAGTCTCATCTCCACTGACTAGAGCTCAATAAGTGGGACCCTGTGTCTAAGAGGAACCACCTACAACTTGTGGGAAGAAAGACCCCGTAAAACTGTCTGGGACAGTTTAACTGAGATCTCTCAACTCAGCAGGCTGCACTTGGAGACAATGGGATACATCTGCTTAACACTGCAGTCCACAGTAAATGTTATGAAGTATCTTTATCCAGTTACTGACTTGACTTTCATTGGACCACACACATCTGTATGTACTAACACTAGCGGTGCTTCAGTTCTGCTTGCTGACTTTAAAAATGGCTGATGGCTCTGTTTCCCTGTTAAACAGCTTTCACATACAAGTGTTTCTGTATAAGTCACTGATATTCCTGTAACCATTCCATTCCGAAACTTATGAACACTGTCATATCCAATAAGAACAAATCTTCTGTGCCAAGGTTCCATAGACTGCAACTTATTTGTCATCATTGCATGACATTGTTGTGGGTCAAGGATGTAAAATGTAAGATACCATTAACCTGTAGCTATCATGGTTCCTTTTCTGGTACGCACAATGCAGTTTCCTCTTGCAAATTGAACTCTGTGATCTTTTTGCTCTAGGTCAGTGATGGCTATAAAAAAATAATATTGTATATATTTCAACTAAAATCACAAATACTGTAGGTATACTTGCAAAATGCGCTTATGCCATTTTTCAACCTTGATTTGTAGATAACAACCAGGTGGGCTTGGTTTTCCTTGATCATAACAACCATGTTTGGTCAGATGCAACTCAAGCACCAAATGGAGAAGCTATTTTGTGATGGTATCTGAAGATGTTCTCCCTCCTTCCCTCCCAGCCTTCCCATGCATAATCCCAGAAGCACAATGGTAAAATATGTTTAGTACCAGACTTTTAATCCTTCTGTTCCCTTCCTGTTCAGAGCTTCTGTTTTGTGAGCTGCCACATTAATAGTTCATCCACCCATTAAAGAATCAAAATGGGAATTTGCATTACTTCCGTCAGAGGGAAAGCCAAAGGACAATTCCATCTTGCGCCTCTGTTCTTTGCATTATGCACTGTTTGGGGCATTGCAGACTGTCTTTTTGTGTATATAACAAACATTACTGTTATAGTTTATTAAATTGTCATCCTGTCTGCCACTGCAGTACCATTCTCTTTCCTAGATGTGCCAGGTTGGCAATTGAACTACCACAGCTGCTGAAGTCTTTGACATGTGGTTGCTGAATGCCAAAATGTCCAGAATTTTTTATGGCCACAGACAGCATTTCCTACATGCCCTTTTCATTTGAAAAAAAAATGCAGAACCACCAAATAGCTCAACTGGGGCAAGGACTGATGTGAATGATTAAATGATTTTTGTAAGCATGTAAGCTAGATGAAAATGAAGCTGCAGTTCCAACAAATTATTCTGTTATTCACAACCCAAGATTTAACTGCAGGGGAGGGGGAGTGGCCATCTGCTTTAGAAAAGCACTTAAACTTAGGGTCCACCCAATGGAAATGACTCACTCATTTGAGTGCATCACTGCTCAGAGTTCTACAGAATTAGGATTCAGAGTACTTCTCATTTACCGCCCCCCTGGAGATGGAAAGATATTTCTACAAGAATTTGCAGATATTGTTGCTGGACTAGTTCTGGAGCATCAAAGATGGCTGATCCTTGGGGATTTCAATGCATGGGTTGATTATGAGCTCTCACACCTTGGCCAAGATCTCCTGTGCACAATGAATGCTCTGGGCCTCACACAAGTCATTCCTTTGGCTACTCATATAAGTGGTCATACTCTTGATCTTGTCTTCCAGATTGGATTAGATGTCTCTGACCTAAATATAAACCCAGTCATGTGGTCAGACCACAACTCAATTCACTTCTCAGTTGCAACCCCTCAAAATAGAACTTTACCCATGGAGTTGATAAGGTATCATCCAAGGAGAGGCATGACTCCCCAGGCTCTTGCAGCAAACCTGGATCTTTCTGCGGTAATGGGGGCCTGTGAAGATCCTTGTTCCCTGGTCCATTACTATAACAGGGATGTGACAGCTGCAATGGATATTATTGCCCCTGTGCATATACGACCCCTCATACCACACCGTCAAGCCCCTTGGTTTGACAATAGTGTTAGTGAACTCATGAAAAGGGGGCGTAGACTTGAAAGACGATGGAGTAAGATGAACCTGGTAGAGTATAAGTTAACACTAATCATACATATAAGAGAATATCAATCAACAATCACCCGTAAGAAAACAGAGTTCCTTTCAAATAAGATCAAGGCAGCAAACAATAGGCCGGCTCAGCTTTTCTGTACAGTGGAGATGCTTTGCAAACCAGCATGCCTGCAGCATGATGAAACCCTCTCCCAGTCAAGATGCAATGAGTTTGCAAAATTCTTTGCAGATAAAGTATCCTCCATCCAGGCTGGAATCCCCACAGTGCCATCAAAGGAGTGCCAAACTACCAAGCCTGCCATGGTAAGCCACCTGTCTCCCTGGAACAGCTTTGACATAATGGATGTAAAATACATTGCTAAAATTATCAGAATGTTGCGACCCACCACCTGTGATCTGGACCCTGCCTCAACCAAGTTTCTCATAGGGTGTATGGAAATGATAGGCCCTGTAATTGCAAAAATAGTTCAATGCTCTTTGCAAACAGCCATTTTTCCAGAACCACTAAAGGAAGCAATTGTTAGACCACTTCTTAAAAAATCTAATTTAGACCCCGACTACATGACCAACTATATCAAACCTTCCTTTTCTAGGAAAAGTCATTGAGAAAGTGGTGGCAATGCAACTGGAAGCCCACCTGTCTACCCATGATATTTATGATCCATTCCAGTCAGGATTCAGGAGAAGACATAGCACTGAAACAGCCCTGGTATGTGTGCTTAATGATCTTCTGATGGGAAGAGACAGAGGTGATTGTTCAATCTTAATCCTTCTGGATCTCTCAGCAGCATTTGATACTGTGGACCATGGGATTCTAATTGAGCACCTGAAAAATTTCTGTGGACTGGATGGCACAGTCCTTAGATGGTTCAAATCATTTCTCACTGGCAGGTCACAGAGAGTTTCTTCTGGAGTAAACTATTCATCACCAGTGCCACTTCCATGCGGTGTCCCACAGGGTTCTATACTATCCCCCATGCTTTTGCAGTAAACATGCTACCATTGGGTTAAATAATCAGACATCATGGCCTGGTCTACCACTGCTATGCAGATGATACACAACTGTACCTGTCCTTTGCTCCAGGTACAAAGGACCCAATAACAACCCTAAATGGCTGCCTAGCTGAGGAGTGGATGAGTGCCAGTTGGCTGCGACTGAACCCTGATAAAACAGAGGACCTTATGATAGGACACAGGACAGGGCTACAGCATAGCCAACCAACAGGACTTACGCTTGGGGGTTCAGAATTACAAGACACTAAACAAGTGCGGAATCTTGGTGTTGTCCTGGATAGTGGCTTGACATTTAAGCATCAGGTATCAGCCACAATCAAATCCTCATTCTTTCATCTGAGGAACATAGCCAGAATCAAGCACTTAATTCCCTCAGAAGATCTGCCTAATAGTCATACATGCATTTATATCATCACGCCTA